>JARGCV010000050.1:0-1359082 GCA_034064705.1 Bothrops alternatus | reverse complement strand
TCCATGCCAGAAAGGCAATTGCTAAGCTCTTTCTTTCTGTGGGGTGGGTCTTATACTTTAATATACAGGTAGTCCTCAATTTACCACCATAACTGAGCCCCAAATTTCTGTTGCTAAGCAAGGCAGTTGTTAAGTGAGATTTGCCACATTTTATGATCTTTTTTTGCCACGGTTGTTAAGCAAATCACTGTAGTTGTGCAATGACTCATGGGGTCGTTCCCCCATTGACTTTGCTTGTTGAAAACCAGCTGAGAAGATTACAAATGGAGATCATATGAACCCAAGATACAGCAACTGCCATCAGTAAATGCCAGTTGCCAAGTACCTGAATTTTGATCATGTGACCTTGAGGATGCGGTAACTCAGCCGCCCTGAGTTCTCCGGAATAGGGCGGCATAGAAATTAAATAAATAAAATAATAATCATAAGTTGCTTTTTTTTTCCAGTGCTCTTGTTGTAAGTTCAAACTGTCACTAAATAAATGGTCGTAAATCAAAAACTACCTGTATATAAAAAGGTTGCATTTAAGCGTGTGAATGTCAGTGGTTGTTGGGAGGGTCTTTTGGCGTGGAAATAAACAGCCGGGGTTGGGGTGAGACCGAGAAGAGGCATCAGATGAGAGCAGCCAATACAATCAGGGTGATGATGGGCAGAGGAAGACATATAACAATAATAATAATAATAGTAATAATAATAATAATAATCGATAAGAAAGACAAAAAAGTCTGGATAGTGTACATGGCAGTGCCTGGAGACAGCAGAATAGACGAGAAAGAACTGGAGAAGATAACAAAATACAAAGACCTACAAATAGAAATAGAAAGACTGTGGCAAAGGCAAGCAAGGGTGGTACCAATAATAATAGGCACTCTCGGTGCAAACCCAAAACAACTGGAGCACCACTTGAGCACCATTGGCATTGACAAATTCGCCATTGGTCAACTGCAAAAGGCGGCTTTACTACGGTAGGAACTGCTTCCATCCTGCGACGATATCTGTAATACCATCAAACATCCACAGCTGCCTATCCCAGGTCCTTGGTAAGGACTCGATAGGTAGACAAAAATGCCAAATCCAGTCTGAACATGTGGCTGACTGTGCGATGATCAATAATAATAATAATAATAATAATAATAATAATAATAATAATAATAATAATAATAATAAAGTTGGATGGGACTTTGGAGGTCATCTAGTCCAACTCCCTGCTCAGGCAGGAAACCCTATGCCATTTCAGACAAATGGCTGTCCAGTCTCTTCTTAAAATCTTTCAGTGTTGGAGCATTCACCGCTTCTGGAGGCAGGTTGTTCCACTAGTTAATTGTTCTATCTGTCCTTAGTTCTACGGTAGGTTGTTTCTCTCTTTGGTTAGTTTCCACCCATTGCTTCTTGTCTTGCCTACAGTTGCTTTGGATAATAGCTTGACTCCCTCTTCTTTATGGCAGCCCCTGAGATATTGGAACACTGCTATCATGTCCCCCCTCGTCGTTCTTTTCATTAAAGTAGACATACCCAAATCATCTTTGTGATGCTGGCTATGCTGGCTCAGGAATTCTGGGAGTTGAAGTCCATGAGTCATAAAAGAGCCAAGGTTGCCTACTCCTGGTCTAGACCATTTTCAGTCAGAGTTTAGGCTGGAACATAGAACAGAGATACCATTGATCTCTCCAGTTGCTTTTGATACCATCATCTACTGAATCATCTGCAGGAATTAAGGGTGGTGGAGGCGGGCAGGGTTTATCCACAATGTCCAACCAACAGAATAAAGTTTGGAAGTCTTTCTTAACTTTCAGCTCCCAAACAAGAGCAGGCAGCAACTGTGGCCAGGACGGTCTTTACACAGATCCAACTAGGGTGTGGACGTCTTTGCTGTTCTTGGATCAGGAGGTCCCCCTCATGGTTGCTCATGAGGGGGACCTCCTGATCCAACATGACTGTATTGGTGGAGGCTGCCATTCAGAAACTTCAATTGGTCCAGAAGTCATGGGCAATGATGGACCTACTCTGGTATGCTCATGTATCAGTTGAGGGATCCTTGATACTCTCTGAACTTGGTTGTTTCCTTGCAGACATTTCATTACTCAAACAATGAAATATCTGCTAGAAAACCACCAAGCTCAGAGAGCACCAATGACCCCTCATTTCAACCCTGAGCTGCATATATTTTCATTTACTGGTATGTGAAATAATTCTGCTGCAGTAGTTGCCATTAAGCCTCTGGATTCAAATGAGGACGGTCACATATAAAGACACATGGGGCCTAGTTATCTGAGGGACTGTTTGTTCTCTCTTTCTGTCTTGATGTCCTGTCCATTTTGACAGAATTGGCATGCTTCAGGTTCTATTCATTAAACAGCGCTATTTTATGGGATCCTGGGAGTGTGTCCCTACACCTGCCTCTGAAATGGCCACCTCCAGAAATTCAACCAGCACCAACTCAAATGAGCCTCAAAGATCTTTCACAGGCCTTGAACTAGGATCAGTGGAAGAGCCCTTCTGATTGGTGTGCACAGAAAGCTGGATGTGGGTTTCCCCCTCTGGATGAAACCTTGTTCTTTTCCTGATTGATTGTTTCTCATGTTTTGTTTTCATTGTCTTCTACAGTGTCCTAAAGACACTGATATGTTAAATACCGGTAAATGCACAAGTTAAGTTAAATTTATGTATTAAAGGTTTGGTTGCTTTAGTCTGTTTTTATTTTTATTTTTAATTGTTAGGCATACAGAATCACACATATGAGATGGAAAGCCATGGAAATTTATTAAATCCAGAGATATGCCCACTTAGAGGAAAAAATGCAGGTATATGCAAGTGCAACAATCGGTTTTAAAGTAAAAATTCCCTTCCTGCATTTTCCCAGCTTTGCCTCAATAAAACCAGTCCATCCTTCTGTTGCAGGTCTTTCTTAGTAACGTAGTGATACAGGTAGTCCTCGGCTTACAACCCTTTGTTGAGTGACCGTTTGAAATTACAGTGGCACTGAGAAAAGTAACTTATGACCATTTTCACCCTTATACCCATTCAGATGCTGGGCAACTGGCTCATATTTATGATGGTTGCAATGTCCCGGGGTCACCTTTTGTACCTACTGACAAGCAAAATCAATGGGGAAGCCAGCTTTTTTTTAACAACCATGTTTTACTAACTTAACAATTGCAGCAAATCATTTAGCAATTGTGGCAAGGAAGGTTGTAAAACTCACTTAACAACTGTCTTGCTTAGCAACATAAATTTTGGGCTCAGTTGTGGTCCTAAGTTGAGGACCATCTGTAGTAGCATTTACCTGGGAAGCTGGAACAAGCCACAGACCCAATTGTCCCTTTTCAACTTTCAGCTCAGACCAAGAAAATATGGTCTAAGGTCCTATTCACGGTGCTCTAGGGATAAGTAATAATAATAATGATGATGATAAAGTTGGAAGGGACCTTGGAGGTCATCTAGTTCAACCCCCCTCAGGCAGGAAACCCTACAGACAAATGGCTGTCCAGTCTCTTCTTAAAAACTTCCAATATTGGAGCATTCACCACTTCTGGAGGCAGGTTGTTCCACTGGTTAATTGTTCTAACTGTCAGGAAGTTTCTCCTTAGTTCTAGGTTGCTTCTCTCCTTGATTAGTTTCCATCCGTTGCTTCTTGTCCTGCCTTCAGGTGCCTTGGAAAATAGCTTGACTCCCTCTTCTTTGTGGCAGCCCTTGAGATATTGGAACACTGTTATCATGTCCCCCCTTGTCCTTCTCTTAGTTAAACTAGACATACCAAATTCCAGCAACCGTTCCTCATATGCTTTAGCCTCCAGTCCCCTAATCATCTTTGTTGGTCTTCTCTGTACTCTTTCTAGAGTCTCAACATCTTTTTTACATCGCGGTGACCAAAACCGGATGCAGTATTCCAAGTGTGGCCTTACCAAGACATTGTAAAGTGGTATTAATACTTCACGTGATCTTGATTCTATTCCTCTGTTAATGCAGCCTAGCACTGTGTTGGCCTTTTTGGCAGCTGCAGCACACTGCTGGCTCATATTTAAATGATTGTCCACAAGGACTCCGAGATCCCTCTCACAGTTACTACTATTGAGCAAGGTACCCCCTATACTATACCTGTACATTTGGTTTTTCTTGCCTAAATGTAGAACCTTACTGTAGAAGACATTGTTTGTTTCTGTATGCTAGAAATGATTGGTACCCCTTATTTATGAACAGGGAACCTTTTTTGCACTGCTTGTTATTAAATTGTTAAGAGTGGATATCTTTTATTTTTCTAACACCGTTGTGGTCATCTTTTCAGCCTTCCAGAGGAATAATACTTTGCCAAAGTTTTCAAAGATTTACGATGTTTCTTCCTATTCATATGAGAACCAATCTTGTTCTAGAAGATGAGGGAGAGAAAGGCCATGTATAGCAAGCTGGAAAATGAGCAACTGGATGCTTAAATTCGCGTCAAGTGTTCATTGAACATGTGACGCTAAATTACTTTATTTAATGAACAATGAAAAACACGTGAGTGGGTTGAGATCTTGTGAGTTAATAAAACTCAGCAGCCATGAATTGTGGCTTGGTTAGGCCACTCACACACTCTATCTCTTTAATATCACAGACTCTAGATAGGGTTTACTCCTTTTCTGTTCTTACAAAGTCTAGGATGGTCTTGTAAGATCTGCATTTACAATTTTGCCAGGGAATTATAGAGACTTTTCAACAAACCTAGAAACACACCAGCTCCTACACAAAGTTTGAAGCATTTACATTCACAGGAATGTAGCCTGCAAAGTACATGGTAACCTTCTTTTTTTTTTCAGTGACAGATAAAAAGGATGTTTCTCAGAGTCCTGTATAGCAGCTTAGTGGCTGTGCAGGTTCAGTTCAATACTGTATGGAGCACTCTTCTAAAAGGATTAAAAGCGGTCTGGCAGAAACATCTTTTGGACGTTAGCTTCCTTCTCTTGCAAATTCATGTTGTCTTAAATCAACCAGACTTGCTCCCCTACACAAAATAGACTCAAACCATTCCTATGGAAGTCAGTTGTAGATTCACTGGGAATTCTGGAAAATAAAACAGGTAAAACAAAGGCAGGAAGTTTAGCCAGCAAGTAGGGTCAATATTACATCTGTAGGGTGAATTCAGGAGCCAGGATCCAACTAGATCTTTCTCTATTATGTCTGCTTCTTGGCTACTGCTCAGAACTGGGTCAGGACACTAGGATTCTTTGTAGACTAAAGAGACAGCATGTCTATTCACTGCGTTATTATTGGATTGCTTAACTGAGCTTCGTAGCCTTGTTTCTTCAAGTTTCCCTTTTCTTTTATTTGCCATTGGATCCATTTTAATCCAGTTAATGAACTTGTGCAATACAGCAAGTCTTCCTAGAATGGGAATAGGGAATTAACATTAAGATGTCTCTTTTTCAAAAAAATAAAAAAAATGACCAAGTCATACAGGCTTAAGGTCAACCTCTGTTAAACAAACCATTACACCAGTGCAAAGATACTGGATATTAGGAGCACTGCCATTCTGGCCTCCTTAGGTACCAATACGTTCTGCCATGCCAATAATTTTAGCTGCATTTTTGCAGTTCAGCCTGTGGCTCATCACGTACATCAGGATGATGAAGAGAAAACATCCAGTATGAGGTTAATTAAATAAAGTTTGAAGCCAAATAATAAGGTTTTGAATTAGACAAGGAGAGGAATGATGGGGTTTAAGAGGGCCAGCAGTCTGCTGGCTCATAAAATTTGGTCTTGTAAGCACCCTATATCAATATGATGTGTATCGATACTAGTTCAGAAAAGGGTGCAAATACTTGTTTAGCTCAGGACCTCTGGCATTTCCATATGTGATTCTGCTAGCATGCAGGTAGTCCTCAACATACAACTATTCAAAGTTACAATGGCACTGAACAAAGTGACTTTTGACCAGTCCTTACACTTATGATTGCCATAGAATTTCCACAGTCGTGCTCAAATTTCAGGTGATTGGCAACTGGCATGTATTTATGATAGTTACGGGGTTCTGGGGCCATGTGATTGCCATTTACAACCTTTCCAGCCATCTTCAACAAGTAAAGTCATCAGGAAAAGCTAGATTTGCTTAAAGATAGCAATAGCAATAACACTTAGACTTATATTTAATTTTATTTAATTTTTCAGACTTATATGCCGCTCCTCTCCGAAGACTGGGAGCGGCTTACAACATAAACAAAACAGTACTTCAAAACTAAGTCTAAATCTAAAAAAATCATTAAAAAATACAACCCCAGACGCATTCATCATTCACTCAACATTCCACAGTCAACCCCAGGCCTGCCGGCAAAGATAGGTCTTAAGATTCCTCCGGAAGGCCGGGAGAGTGGGGGAAGCACGGACTTCAGGAGGCAGTTGGTTCCAGAGGGTGGGCGCCACAACAGAGAAGGCCCTCCCCCTAGGACCCGCCAGACGGCATTGTTTCGCTGACGGGACCCGGAGGAGGCCAACCCTGTGCGCTCTCACCGGTCGAAGGGAAGTATGTGGCAGAAGACGGTCCCGTAGGTATCCTGGTCCAATGCCATGAAGGGCTTTATAGGTAATAACCAACGCTTTGAATTGCGCTTGGAGACCGATAGGCAACCAATGCAGCATGCGGAGAGTTGGCGAAATGTGGGCACAACGTGGAAGGCCCACAATTGCTCGCGCAGCTGCATTTTGCACTAATTGTAGTCTCCGAACACTCTTCAAGGGTAGCCCCATGTAGAGAGCTATATACCTCTCCATGGTGCTTTACAGCCCTCTCTAAGCGGTTTACAAAGTCAGCCTATTGCCTCCAACAATCCGGGTCCTCATTTTACCGACCTCAGAAGGATGGAAGAGGGTGAGTCAACTTTGAGCCGGTGAGACTTGAACTGCCAAACTGCTGACAGCTGGTAGTCAGCAGAAGTAGCCTGCAGTGCTGCATTCTAACCATTGCGCCATCAGGGCTCTTAAAGATTGCATGATTCACTTAACAACTGTGGCAAATAAAAGTCATAAAATTGGAACAAGTCACTTAACAACCAGCTTGCTGAGCAACAGAAATTCTAGTCTCAGTTGTGGTTGTGTACGTCGAAGACTACCTATAGTGTCTAGAAGTTGGGCTGTGGGAGGATTAGATCACATGCTTAATCTGAACATGCACACTCTGTGAGTCTTCTGCTCCCATTTTCCATCTCCTATTTTTTTAAAATCCCCCTTTTTTCCCCTTATGGTCTAACTTTGGATGGGCGTGGCTTTCCCCACTCTTCCTTCAATTTTTATATTGAAAGATAGAGATGAAGTACAACAGTCAGAATGCCCCACCATGATTCAGGTCTATTCAAGTTAGCATCTAGCATCGTGATGAAAAAAACATCCTAAAGCAGTGATGACGAACCTTTTAGAGACTGAGTGCCCAAACTGCAACCCAAAACCCACTTATGGATTGTCAAGTGCCGGGTGGGTGTGGCCAATTGGGTGGGTGTGGCCAATTGGGTGGGCATGGCTGCGGTGGTAACGGCAGACTGGGTGGGACTAAAAAGTTCAATCAATCAATTCCAACTTTACAAGATCTTTTTTTTTCCCAGAAGAAGTTGAAACTGACTGATTGAACCTTTTTTTTTTTTGCACATGACGGCAGAGGCCTAAAGCGAAAAGGTTTTATAAAACCCAGCTGAAGTCCTAGGACTGTGGCGACGGTGCGCGTGCACACAGAGAGGGCTCTGAGTGCCGCCTCTGGCACCCGTGCCGTAGGTTCGCCACCACTGTCCTAAAGTATAAAATTTTTGCTACTTTTGACATAATATTATCCTTCAAAGATTGGTGTTTTTTTTAAAAAAAAACAGATAACATTGGTTGCTAGCATAGACCCTCTTGCAAACTGTCTAGGAAAGCTGGTGTCATGGTTCCAACAGATGAAACTCTTCAAAGAATTTCGAAGCATTGTTTACCTTAAAGAATCTTTATTCAAGTTGCATGGGCATTGGACAATCTTTATTCAAGTTGTATGGTCGAAGCCGAAATCTGAACTCCCCTGAGCACATAGTATCAAAGCACAATCCCCCCTCCAATTAACAGTCATAAATCACATTCTCCAATTAGTTTGAATTGCAGGCTTTCTCTCCTGTTCTCTAACCCGGCCAATTCTTATCATCTCTTATTTCAAGCTCTGAATTCACACACTAGTACAATATTGTTAGGTCTAACTAACTCCCACCACATTCCGCCTCCACCCACAGCATCATCTAATTCTAAGAGTAAAGCATAATAAAGAAAAAGGCTGCATCTTCATATGTTGTCAAAGCAAGAACATACAATGTTAGCAGCGTTGACATCTGAATGATTAGTCATCATGTGATAGTCCCTGCTAGAAACTCCTACCTTCTTTAAAAAATGGATATAAAGCAAATTGAGAAGGGGGTTCTTAAAATCTGGATCGATGCAGATTATGTGAACCATTGACAGTCTAATTAAGATAAGTTACTCCAGAAACTTAGGTGAACACATTCACCTAAGAAAAAATATCCACAGGATCTGAATCCACTTATTTTCCCTGTTTGGTGGCACACTGAACCATTCTGGACCGTTGCAACAAATATTTCTTTATACAGCATTAAAATTATCTTAGCCTTATCAATGCAGCAGTTTTGTAGCAAGGAAGAATATTCTCTTGGTAATATTCTGGACAATATTATCCAGAAAAACCAGACTTACTGGAGACTAATTGGTTCTCTTAAGCCCAAATTCTCAAAAATTGTGCTCTCCATATTGCAAATTGTGGGAGTTGCAGTCTATTAGATAACATTCTGACTACATTTCCCAAATTCTAATTTTCCATTAAAAACATCATTCCTCAGGCTTTTGGGTAGTGGACTTTTAACTATAGTTATGTGCCACTGCTAGCAGCAGGAATACATTTGTAGATAAGATAATTGCCTCCCTGCTTTCTTTCTCCTTACTCCTTCCTTACAAAGGAAAGCTGGGAGTTTCATTTCTTTTCTGCCATAGAATAAAATTTGGCCTGGAAGAGGATAATTTCAGAAGTCCTGGCTCAGGGCTATCCAGAGAGTGTGGTACAAACAGTCCATCAGATGGTGTCCACTCTGCTTGCTTTTTTTATGGACGTCACCCCTAGCCAGAACAAAATTTTTCCCTGCCAGTGGACACATCTGGAATTTGGGAATTTGTTTAAGGAGCTTGTGCAGTGTGTGGAGGAGCTAATCCCAAAATGTCTCCAAGGGCACTGAGCAAGTTATAGAGATCAGTATGTCATAATGATAAATGCTTCCCTTTCTTCCTCTTTTTTTTTTTTGGGTAGGACACTGCCTATCATCCTGTTTACTCTTGTCCATGTTCTGAGCAAGTAATAAGACTTTCAGAACAAAGCATTGGATTGCATTGATTTTCTTTTCAGAAAGGCTGCAGTTCTTGTTTGGAGTGTGAGGCAAACAAAATCTGGATGCTGTGCATTTCTGGAATATGAGTCTGGGTGTGTACTTCGAGAAAATGAAAGGAGGCATCTTCAGAACATTGATATGTGCCTGCGATGCCTTTAAATGGTGAGCTTGGAAATGCCTTTGAAATGTTCTTGAGGTTGGTAGACTTGCAGAGAAAATTTGTAAGAAGGGGCCTGCCTGATTTCAAGAGCAGGTTCATCCTGAATAGGCTTTTACTGCGTCAGTTTTGTTGGCAGCAGTGATGCATCATTTTCAGATCACAAAAGCAGGATCAGCACCTCAGTCACCTCTGGCTGGTTTTCCAATACTGGACAGATGAAACCTATACAGAAGCCCCTGCCATGTTTTTTCTCCCAAACTTAGTGAGCCAAAAACTTTGCTCAGTTTATGAGGAGAAAACAAGAATTATGAATCTAGCTGAGCAGAAAAGATAGCCACAGCCATCTGTGAGACAAAGATGGAGGTGTGGATTTGTCAGCTCTGAGTAATATATTTTGCCTGTATCACAGTCTGGCCGGTATTGTCTGAAATGTGAGAACTGAAGGAGGCTAGTCAAAAAAACCTGTTTATATATTGTGTAAGGTTAATGAAGCTCTGCAATGGTGAAAAGGAAAAGCATCAGAAAACTTGTTGCAAGTTTGATCATTGTTTGTGATCATAAGCCCAAGGATACAGCTCATCTGTGATTTGAAAGAGTTTTTTTAATTAGCATTGTTAAATATGAATAACAGAGTAACAGGGTTGGAAGGGATCTTGGAGGTCTTCTAGTCCAACCCCCAAATGGTTGTCCAGTCTCTTCTTAAAAACCTCCAGTGCTGGAACACCCACAACTTCTGGATTAATTGTTCTAAGTGTCAGGAAATTTCTCCTTCGTTCTAGGTTGGTTCTCTCCTTGATTAATTTCTATCCATTGCTTCTTGTCCTGCCTTTAGGTGCAGAGTTTGAGATGTAAAACAGGATTCAGTCTTTCCCACCCACTGCCATTTGTTTGCACCTAAGTAGCCATCCTATAAGAGGAGACCTCAGAATGCTCAAATATGATGTTGTTGTAGTAGTGTCTGCCTGCCTGGGCACTTGTAATATCCACTTGGGCTATATAGCTCTGTGAACCCCATCACCTGAGACTGCGATATACAGGGTGCCTGTTTGGTTAGTTGACTGCGTTGATAGCATTAGTATTGATGTTACATAATGCAGGGAAAGTGTGGTGGAATCACCAACTAAAGGAGTGGAAGCCCCTGTAGAGAGAATAAAGCGATATTTCAGCTTGGAATCAATCCGGGAGAGGAAATATCTGAGGTTAAATCCTTAGGTCTATATTTGCAGTTTTCCAAGGGGAAAGCAGACAGTCTGGAGTG
Source organism: Bothrops alternatus (assembly GCA_034064705.1). Lineage (NCBI taxonomy): Eukaryota > Metazoa > Chordata > Lepidosauria > Squamata > Viperidae > Bothrops > Bothrops alternatus. Next base: position 1,348,290 of record JARGCV010000050.1, on the reverse strand, counting down.
ATCCTTGTAATATAGGTGATCAACAACAAAGTATCTAGTTGGGCCTATTCACGAGTGGATAGAGAGGAAGAGATGCACAAGGCCAAACATTCAAGGGAGTGGGGGCTCCTTATTCTGGTCAGGGAGTAGGTCTTTCTCCCATTTTAGATGGCAGATCTACCCCCCCCACCTTTGCCAGGTGAATGCTGACATGCACAGAAATCTGTATGGGATCCAAAGGTGAATTCCTGACCATCTCAGCTTTTAGTTAAAGGTAGCTTGGAGCATACATGAAAGGATATCTTTAATTATCCTTATTCTTTATATATCGTTATTAATACATCTTGCATCTTACATTGTTTAAGAACATAAATCTGTGCCCCAAGGAAACTGCCAGTGAAAAATGTATCAGGCAACAAAGTGTATAAGTAGAGACATACACATATATTCATTAAGTAAAACACAGTATTTAAACTTCTCTTCCTCATACCTCATCACGACCGGTCAGAGAGCACAGAGTTGGTCTTCTCCGGGTCCCGTCGACCAGTCAATGTAGGCTGGCGGGCCCCAGGAGAAGGGCCTTCTCTGTTGCGGCCCCTACCCTCTGGAATCAGCTCCCTCCGGGGATTCGGACCGCTCCCACTCTTCTGGCCTTCCGAAAAGAATTAAAAACTTATTTGTGTCGGCAGATCTGGGAATGATTGGTGTTGAATGTTGGATGAATGTTTTTTATTAAAAAATTTGGGGTATTGTTTTAACTTTATGATCATCTTAATTTAATTTATATTAGACTTATTAAATGCGATTGTTATTTATCTATGTTGTAAGCCGCTCTGGGTCCCCTGGAGAAGAGCGGCTTATAAGTCTAATAAATAATAATAATAATAATAATAATAGTGAAAGAGGAAAGCAGTGTGTGCGTTCACCCATCATATTACATTGTAATGTGGTGTGTCTGATGTGCCTCACAGTGTCGTGTTAAATCACAACAATGGTGATTTGATCCATGATTTGAAACTTACCCATTTGAGATTGATTTAGTAAGCTATGATCAAGTAACCATGATACAACAAAATATGTAATCCCAGTCTAAGTGCTGTGATTAAGATATTATAAAAATATGTCTTTTCCCTAAAAAAGTTGTTTATTTAAGAGCTTGGTATGGTGATTTACTTATATCTCTGCTTTCATTTGTGCAATGTTGAAAAGAAAACTCTGTACCAAAGTGAAGGGAAGGCTCAGATTAAGTTAGGCAAGCTAAGTAGTTGCATAAAAAAGCAAACCATATTTAAAGATTTCTTGTTCTGTGCAAAGCAACATGGAGTTTTATTGCATTTCATAATAGATTCATTATTGTTTTTTTTTTTAGACGGGCTAAATTTACTTTATTGTAAGGCTACAATACCAGAGTCCTACCACCAGTTTTAACTGCCTGAACCACCTCTGGTAGTTCCCTCGTCTCCGAGTCTGTCCATCCATCTTGCCAGGTGGAGCCACTGCCCTCTCCCACCTCCCCCTGGTCCTCTGCCATGCCAGAGTTTTCGCCTGGGGAATCCCCGGGTGGGTGGGGGCCGATACTGGTCTGGAGAGGAGGAACAAGGCAAGATCAGTTACATGGCAAGATGCCACAAGGTGCTTTAGACCTTGTTGGCTGGTTTATAATTTGCCTGCTAGAAGGAAGACTTCAAAAGTGACTCCGGCTTCATTTAAAATGTCCCAGTGTTGGTGTTGTCTTGAGAGCGGTGCAGTTTCTGTGCAGCTGGACGACTCCTTCACCTCTCCTGTTTAGGAGGAGTGAAAATGCCAAAGGGAGGCAGATGGTATTTCTAATAAATCTGAGGAGGGGGGGGAGAGGGGCTATCTGTTTCTTAAGACTGCATCTTCAAAATCAACCAATGCAACCATATTGGAAATATATAAAATAATTACGAAATTTTCATGAGTAATTTGTACTGAAGAACAACCTATGAAAAGAAAGTATACAGTGGGGATACACAATCCTTGACATTCTAGATATTGCTCAAATAAAAGTCACAGAATTCCTGGCAAATGTTGCTAATGATGAAAGACCTTGAGAGCTCTGGTTCAGTAACATCTGGAGCTCCACAGGCAAGATGCTACTCTCCAGATGTGTTGAACTACAGTTCCCATAATCCCACTCAATTATGAGAGTTGTTCATGACAAGCCAGGGAAAGTTGACATTTTTCTGACATTGCTATCAGAAAAAAGTTTAACAAATGAAAGCCTGAATTCTGAGAACCTAAGGACAGAACTATGATGATGGAATGGTCCCACTGGGAATGGAGAAGAGGTTTCTCACTACAGCTCCTTGCTCTGAAGAATATAGCAGGGGTCCCCAGCCCCCAGTCTGTGGACCAGCACCAGTCCACAGCATGCCAGAAACTGGGCCCCGCAAACAAGTGAAGCCCCATCCACAGGATGCATAACTGGTTCCTGGTGACCAAAAGGTTAGAGACTGCTAGAATATAGGATGCTTGGAAGTAATGGGAGAGCTGCAGGAGCCTTCAAGAAGGAATCAACCAAAATGTCTTCCTTCTTAACTAATGGATCACTTGTGGCAACATAAAAGCCACAAGTGATCCATGTCCAGCCTCTCTTGAATTCCCTTATCTAGCGCCAGTTTAGTGCTGACTGTTAGTTGACTAGATTCTTGTATATAGGCATGAGCAATAAATCAGTTTAACAGGAACTTAGCATGTGGTCCCCATTCTTCATGCCTACATTTCCATTGGTTCAAATTCTGCATGAATAGAAGGAGTGTTCTGTTCAAATGAGTTGTTATCTATGTCTTGGTACTCTTCATGAATTATGGGAACCTACTGTGGCTGGGTAGGGTTTTGAGGCAAATGTCCAGGATCAAAATCAGGAGTATAAGTTAAATAACACAAGACTAACTGATCCTATGTTGAGGTGAAATAATCCACAGTAGAACCCAAAGAAGACCCACCTCCCAATTATTCTCCAGAGGTGAAGGCTATGTGGCTGCTGCAATCTTGTGAAACTGGAGTCAGATTTAAAATTTATCCCATGCCCTGCCTGGACTGCCGCTCTGCTATAGCAAGAGAAGAGCAGATTATGGGCAAACTTTTTGCTGAGTTGGTTCCTCTGCAAAGGAACTCTTGCACAATTGACTGCCAGACCCACATTTGAGGTGCAGTGCAAAACAATGAATATTACAGTCTGCTGTTTTATTCTGAGCAGATGGTGAACTCCTTTCAGGGAGCCAAGCACTGTTGTGCCCCGGAGAAAGGATTGATCTTCCAGATCAATATAAGAGGCATTTATTTATTAGCTCAGAGCCTGTCTGTCCTCCAGTAGCTCAACAGAGTACATATAATGTACTCTAATGTAGCCTATGAAGTAGGTTGGTTAGAGAGAAAATGACTGACCCATAGCTGAGGATAGATGTGCACTTGGGTATCTCAAGTTCTAGTTCAACCCCTCAACTACTTCTGCCTGCTGGTTCTCAGTTTTATGGATTACGTGAGAGCAAGTCAGGTTTTGTCAACAAACTTATGCAGATCAGAAAAATGCATTCTGTCTTGCCCTTTTTTAATAGTAATTTTATTTTAAAAAGTACAATTAAAAAAGATAAAAACTAATATCAACTAAAAATAAAAAGTATAAAATTGGATGTTCAGAAAAGGAAAAAAATGAAATAGAAAAGAAAAAATAGGAAAATAGAAGAAAAAGAATAAGACAAATAAGGCAAGGCAAGGCAAGGCAAGGCAAGGCAAGGCAAGGCAAGGCAAGGCAAGGCAAGGCAAGGCAAGGCAAGACAAGATAAGATAAGATAAGATAAGATAAGATAAGATAAGATAAGATAAGATACCTTATTGTACAATAAAGAAAAAGAAAAGAAATAAAGATACGACTTTTCCCTTCATCACAAGTATAAATAATTTTAGGAACATACCATTTTCTCTTAAGGTAAAGAAATTGTCTCTTCTATCCATATCCTATCTCTTATCTATAAACAAATCATTAGAGCCTCTGTTGTTTCAGTCCTGATCAGCAGATGTCCCTTAAGGGTTACCAGAGATAACAAGATATCTATTTTAACCTTGATCAAATAAACAACTTTGTTTTCCTTTTAACAGTCTTGCTCTTTAGTCCTGTCATATCATGTCTTAGAACTTGATTTCTTTTCATTTTTTTTCTTGGTCCCTTCTCACAAAATTCTTCAAGGGTTTAATGAGCCTCTTTTGAAAATCTAATATGGGAAAATTATCCAGGTTGCTCTCTGTTTCCTATGAATAGAATAGAATAGAGCTGGAAGGGATCTTGGAGGCCTTCTAGTCCAGCCCCCTGCTCAAGCAGGAGAACCTATACCATCTCAGACAAGTGACTATCTAACCTCTTTTTAAAAATCTCCAGTGATGGAGCGTCCACAATTTCTGGGGGTAAGCTGTTCCACTGGTTGATTGTCCTCACTGTCAGGAAGTTTCTCCTTAATTCCAGGTTGCTTCTCTCTTTGATCAGTTTCCAACTATTGTTTCTTGTCCTGCCCTCTCGTGCTTTGGAGAATAACGTGACCCCCTCTTCTTTGTGGCAGCCCCTCAAATACTGGAATATTGCTATCATGTCTCCCCTATTTCTTCTTCTCTTTAGACTAGCCAATCCCAAGTCCTGCAGCTGTTCTTCGTATGTTTTAGTCTCCAGGCCTACATAAAATGGTTTCTTCTACCGGTATATATCCAGTGTAGCATCTTTTTCCATATCATTCTTGTAGTCTTCTACTTTTGAATCCACTTTCAAGTTAATCTCAATTTTATCAGATAAAACTGCCCCTCTTTCATAACATCTTTTAAATGCAGTTTGTCTATAGAGGCAGATGTTCTTAAATTAACTTCTTGGCTCATTGTTCAAAAATATCCTTCAATATATCCAATAATAGCATATTTTGATATATTCTGTGTAAGTAAGTAAAAATTAACTATTCATCTCCTTTAATTACAATCTTTAATTCCCTCTGGTTCCCTCTAGTGTCCATCCTTCAAAGTCTTATCTATTCTTTTTTAATAGAATACAACGCAAAAGCTTTTTCTCATGGGAAGGATTCTTATAATTAATTCCAAAATATTATTTCAAATACATCTGGAGCCTTAGACCATTTGTAGCTTACCAGAATCAAAGTTTTAATAACTTTTTTGCTGTTTACTCTAAAAGAAAAAAAATAAGTTATTAAATTTGTATTTAAAACTTTTTTTTACTAAAGACTGAAGGAAACTCAGCTGGTTCTGTAAAAGTTGCCAATCCAAAGGTTCCTAATATTTGATGAGTAGTTAACAAGCAATTTACAAAGGAGATTAGGAAAGGAACATACTGTCACTGTAGTTTGAGCAAGGTGTCTCCAGAGTTAGACCTGCTGGAGACTGCTATCTTTTTTTTTAATATTTTTTTTATTATTAGATATCCGTTTGTACATGTAAACAATGAAAAAGTTCAAGTTAAAGCCATTCAACTTAATACAATCATTTTAAATTTGTAGACCTTCTTCACTCCGTGTGTCCAAGTTTAACTATCTTTTCAGATCAATCTATTGGACATCAAACAAACAAGTCTTCTTATTAAAATTAATATTTTTGATGTCAATATACCCATCCCTTCAACAAGTACATTCTTAGTCTATTTAATATATATCTTCCATTAATCGATAGATATATATTTGTACATGTAAACCAGGGGGAAAATCAAGTTAACTGCTATCCAACTTAATACAATCGATTTAAATTTGTAAACATTCTTCACTCCGTATGTCCAGATTTAACTATAAGCCAGATACATTTTCTTTGATTGGTGTTTCTCTTGTATGTAGTCTATCCAATGTTTCCAGTCTATCATATATTGTTCATTTGAGCGATCCTTCAAATATGCCGATATCTTGTGGTCTTCTCACAAGGAACAACTGTATGCAGCCTTTGTGGGCAATCTGAAATTGTTTCCTTGTCTGAACAGGAATTTAGAAGAGGCACCAGCTCTTCATTCCACCTTGGTTGTCAGCTTTTAGTGGAGCTGTCTTCAGTTTGATATTTATTTCCCAGAAATCCTAGGTTGTCTTTTTTGATGCACCTGCATGACGACACACATTACAGGTCTGCATTTATCTCAGCACAGATAGATTTTAGGACAGGGATGGACAATCTTGCCTTAGGGTCACATCCACATTTGTGTGGGATGTGGGGGCTTGGGAATCAGGCACAAGTAACTAGGAACAGGAGTTTAGTTCAAAGCACATCAAATTTATTACATGCTACCTACACACAAGAATCTGAACTACTAACAATCAAGGCAAATTGATGCTAGATAAGAGTTAACAGAGCTAAAGGGAGGCTGCATTTAGATCTCTTTGGGAGTGTAGTGATTCCAAACTGATAACATGTTTGACCCCACCCTCACACTCAGCTTGATCATCTCCTACATTGGGTACTTGATCTCTTCTCTGACTGTAATTTCTGAAAACTGATTGCATGATTTCATTGTGGCAGAAAAGGTGAGCCCCTAATATACACATTGCACCAACGGATGGAAACTAATCAAAGAAAGAAGCAACCTAGAACTAAGGAGAAATTTCCTGACAGTTAGAACAATTAATCAGTGAAACAACCTGCCTCCAGAAGTTGTGAATGCTCCAACACTGGAAGTTTTAAAGAAGACACTGGACAGCCATTTGTCTGAAATGGTATAGGGTTTCCTGCCTGAGCAGGGGGTTGGACTAGATGACCTTCAAGGTCCCTTACAACAACAACATCATCATCATCATCATTATTATTATTATCTACCCCCAGTCCAGGAAAAAGAGCCCATAGCTCAGGGGTGGTGAACCTGTGGCACACGTGCAACAGGTGGCATGCAGAGCCATCCTTGTGGGCATGCGCGCCATCGCCCTGGAAGGAGGCGGGGCCAGGCTCCTCCCCTCCGCCTCTCCAAGTGCAGCTGCTGGGCACCATCTGTAGCCAGGAAGCCTCCGATGGGGCTCCATTCTCCGCGCAGAGCGAGGCTGCGGGCCAAGGACCATGTGGTAAAAAGAAGTGGTTGAGGAAGTGGTTGGACTTATCTGCTACACATGCGTCTTACTGAGAAGGGGAAATCTGCACCTCCAATGGGGAAAAAAAGAAAGAAAAAGCTCCAACTTGGCAGAAGGCAGGAGGGAGAAGGGAATGTGCCACAGCAAGCTTGTTTCGCAAAAAGGCGGATACTCCTTTTTGGGTTTTTTTCCACCCCCCTCCGAAGTCGTTCGTCGCTTAGAAGCGACCCTCTCTCGGGCTGCGATGGAAAAGTTGTAGCTCGAATTTGAAAAACCAGTTCAGCCGCTTCTACCCACTACCGAAGAGAAGACTCTTTGAGATTTGTTCTTCGGAGAAACTTTCAAGAGTTAACTAGTTGCAGGGCAGGGGCCTGCAGTGTAAGCAGACACCCCTTTGAATGTTTGTGTTGGGGAGCAAGCTGTTGGGGGGGGCGAATGAGTTGGGCTGCCTTTCCTTCCAGGAAAGATCAGATGATAGCTGGAGAGCAAAGGTTGGGGGGAGTTGAGAAGGTTTTGCTCTCTGGAATGAGTTTTCCTGCGCTTTAAGACTTCTTTGAGCCTTATGGATCAAACTTAGCAGGGAGGTGCCTTCACGCAAATTTGCCATTCAAAAACATAAGTTTGTGCCTGTCCTTTTTCTTGTCCTAACTTGGCTTGCAGAATGGAGTCCATTTGCACTTTGCAGAAGCTCGCGGGGTGGGGGCGGGGGGAGGGGGAGGATGCGTGTGTGTTTGCACTTTGGAGGAGGCAGGGGGAATGTAGTGCCCATTTGCGCTTTGCAGAAGCTCACTGTAGGCAGGAGGAGGGGGATGCGTGCATGTTTGCATTTTGGAGAAAGGGAGAGAGAAGGAGGGAGGGAGGGAGAAGAAGGAGATGGGAATGAGAAAGGGTGGCAGGCAAGGAAGGAGAGGGGGAAGGAAGGAAGGAAGGAAGGAAGGAAGGAAGGAAGGAAGGAAGGAAGGAAGGAAGGAAGGAGATGGGAATGAGAAGGAGGAAGGCACCTGACCCTGGAGGATGCTAAAAGGTCAGGTGTGAAAAATGGTCATAAGCCACTTTATTCAGTGCCTTTGTAACTTCAGTCACTAAGTTAGCTGTTGTAAGTCAAGGACTACTGTACTTTATCACTTTTTTCCTTTTTGGGGAGGGGGGGGAATCAGGTTTTTGACACCTTGCTAGGCGACTGGAAAAGCCCTGAGTTAGAGTACTCAGATTGCAGCTGCTTTCTTGCAGGTATGTGGAATGGCGTGGAACCCACAGGTTTTGCAAAGTTAAGTGAAGAAGTTGGTTACAGCTTATTAGGAAAGATAAAATAGACAACCAAGAATGCTTTATTGGCCATTCTTCGTCCAGATTTTATATCAGTTGCATCTGCTAGTACAAGCATTCTGCTTCAGATTTCTGTTATTTTCAGCATCTGGCAAAATGAATGTACTTTTCCAACAACCTGTAAAATCCAAGACACCTTGCTTTCATTGTTTAATTCCCCCCTCATACAGTAGTGGCCAAAATTGTGGAAACCTTTGGGGAAAAGTGTACAGTAGAAATGCCACCTTCGGCTAAGTTTCCACCAATTTTTCTTCTAATTTCTTTATAACTGTAGCCTTGTTCACTTAATAATACTATTTTACATCGCTTTCTGGGCAACCAGTCAACTCTTTGCACCATGATCTTAATTTTATTACATTTTACAAGCTCACTAAATGAAAGAACACCAAAAAAACCAACCAACCTGATAGCAATCACATAACACACTGACAAATGTCCTCCTCTCAGCTTCAGTACATGACATCAGTAACTGACTCCTATTGTGATCTAATTGGCTCATTGCCAAAACAAGATGATGAGCCTCCTGCCAACTGCCCCACCCACCAGAGACCCCCTGGAACTCCCCCAACCCTGCCCAGCCCCCAAAGACATCCCTCTTCAGGAGCAACATTGATGTGGCCACACCTACCCTGGCTACGCCCACTCATGCTGCCATGACTACCATAGCCATGCCCACTCGGTGGTCATGCCCACTCGGTGACCACGCCCACCTGGTACCCGGTGATGCATAAGTGGGTTTTGAGTTGCAGTTTGGGCACTCGGTCTCTAAAAGGTTCGCCACCACTGCCATAGCTTCTTGCTTAAGTAATGGTGCTCTGCCCATTTTGTATCATCTACTAAGTATGTCTCTCATTGCCCTCCACTTTGCAAATATTAATTGCAGCCCTAAAAAAACTACGTGTCCTGTTTTTAGCATGTGCATAGAACTACAAAATGAAGTTCAGCTTATTAATCACCATATTCAACAATTTCAAGGATGCTCTGTCATTTTTCTTTGGCTCTAAGAATAATGTGGTATCATGAACTATAATTTCCCCAGGCTGGGCCTTCTGATCTTTGGTTGTGGCTGCAAAAGATACTTTCCTTTGACTATCCTAAACTCAGGCGTACTGCAATAGTCTAATTCTGGAGATCTGCAAAGACTGAGTATTGCACAACAACTTAGGTTGAAATGTGGCTGATGAGTTCAGCAGTGGATCATGGGAACATAGCCATTAAACATCCTGACCTCCTTCCTTTGTTTAAAACAGCTTTTGTTTAAGAATCTTAAATTTGTTGGTATCTGTTTTAATTGTTTTATTGAACATTGTTTTGACAGCACTTTTTATCTCTGTTTCTCCAAGGTTGTGCATACCTCATTGTATTATTAGCCACCTGGAAATCTTTTGTAGAGAAAAGGAGTGTTTCAGAAAGGTTGAACCAAATAAATTAGCTTCCCTATTTTTCTTTTATCCCTTTTATTAAGCCAGTGACACTTAAAGAACCCTTTAGCTATGGCTGAAGAGGCTGCCTCTGATTATCTGCAATGGCTAACACAGTTCTTTCCCAAAGAAGTCATTGGCCTTGGATAACTATGATTAAGCTCTGCCATTATGTGCTGAATGAAAATGTAATGGATGCAGTATAGCCAGGCTAACCAAACACACTAGACTCACACTGCTGTTTAAATCATGATGGCTGAGTTCTCACACAAGCTAAGCTACAATGGAGCCTCCAGTTGATTGATTAATAGAAGTGGGAGGACACAATACTTTTGAGTCATGTAATCTCCATTTTCCTTTAGAATAGGCTATAGAAAATCCCCAGATGACAATGTGGGAACAACAGTAACATCAGAAGAACTGGTGTTTGATAGTTCAGTAGTTGTCAGCCCTTTGTGATAGTCCAGATAAGAAGCACAAACCATGAGTTTATTGTACAGATGTTTTGTAGGTTTTTTGGGGGGGCTTTTAGTCAGTGTTGACTCCTGGCAACTGCCTGGATAAGTCTCTGCAGTTTTCTTGGCAAGATTTTAGAAGGGGGTTGCCATTGCCCCCTTCCTAAGGCAGAGAAGAAGTGATTGGCCTAAGGTCACCTGACCTTCCTTGGGGTCATGTGGCAGCCTTTCCAGGATGACAAACAAGTGTATTATATGGGGAAGTATGGACATTTTTCCCCTGGGCCACAGGCATCCATTCAGAGATCTCACAATTTGTCTCCATCTGTGTTCCATCCTTTCAGTGTCCAAAATGTTTATTCTCCAGAGAGTGTGTCTGTCATGGCTGCATTCTGCTTCTTGCTTCGCATCACATCACATCTTGCCAGCCTGACATTTGCAATGGGGGGGAGGGAGAAATTGGAATGTGGGTGGTGGAGGGGGAAGGAATGGGATTGAAACCATTGCTGGCCCTGACTGTGAGTTGCACCAATTCCTCAGCGAAAGGAATGTGGAAATGGGAAAGGCACAAACACAGGGGCTGTTTACAAAACAACTTGAGAATTTTTGATTGGACATTGACTGATAACGGGGGTTGGCCAGGGAAAAGGGGAACTTAATTGCATCTTTTTCACACCAAGACAAGAGATTCTGCCTTGCTCTAATCTGTAACCACTTTGTTCTCAGTAAAGTATACTCTTGGAAAAAAAAATGAGCCATGAGTCTTTCTTTGCTAGTTAAACTAAGTGGGATGGATGGCAGTGTCCGACTGTAATAAAGTCAAGTCCATAAAGGAAAAGGAGGTAGATCAAAAACTTTCCAAAGCAACCTCGAAGCAGTGATTTAGCAAAGTCTGCCAAATAATTTCTTGGAAGCAAAGAGTGCCCTAACACTGCAGTGGATTTTGGAAATGAAGAGCATCAAGTTAAACAAGTACGAGAGAAGCTTGCTTGATAAAAGACAGGCAGTCTAGTTCCTTATACATTAAACTATAAATGTAAACTGTAAACCCTTGAACATGTACCTGGAGACAGTATAAATACTCCTGTTTTGTCTGTAATGGCAGATAAGGGGAGGGCATAAATATTGGTTGTTTGCAAAGATGACAGCTTTTCAATCTCTGAAATTGCAAAGCAAGAGGTTGCCTTCAGGAATCACAAATGCAGAACCACCAACATACAGTTCTAAATCTGGATTTTGCAAGGGTGACAAATCAACCCTAGGTTTTGTAGTCATGGCAGTTAGGTTACAGTAATCACCAGATCCTTGTATTGCATCCAACTGAGGCAGAAGTATGGCTGGTTCAGAGATGGATAGTAAATTACAGTAATGCCTGCAGATTGTATGAGTAACATATCAGACTTTTGCAGGTAAGCAGCCAAAGCAGGCAAGAGTTGAGAATGAACCAAGTGAGTAATCACAGTAGGTGGAACTGTCACTGTAAGAAGGTATCCAAGCAACAGTGGTGAAATGGTCTGAATTAGCAGTGCAGCAACAGTGGCAAGGGAAAAATCTTGTGCCACTGGATCATGTTTATAGGAAAAGTATCTCAGTGGTCTTTGATGGTCTCCAAGTACTGGATTTGTAACCAGGGGTTACCCCCTTTGCTCATGACAGAACAATGGGTGGATGTTTCATATGTATGTCAATCTTGGTTTCTGCAGATTTTTCTTAGCAACATTATCAGTTGCCATTGCCTTCTTCCTAGAGCTGACAGAGAGTGACTGGTGCAAAGTCACCCATCTGATTTTTGTGTCTAAGGCAGGACTAAATCTCAAGTTTTCCCTGATCGTAGTCCAGAGCCTTAAGCAATAGACCATACAGGCTCTCAAATGACAAATGGTCAGTTCCAAAACCAGAATGTTAGGCAGGGCATTTCATAATTGCAAAATTACTAACTGTTTCCTCTGTCCACTGGAGAGGGTTGTTATGACTGGGAAGGTTCCAAAAATGGTAAAATCATTTATCCAAGTCTGAATAACAGAACAACAGAATTGGAAGGGACCTTGGAGGTCTTCTAGCCCAACTCTCCACTCAAGCAGGAGACCCTATACCATTCCAGACAAGAGGCTGTCCAGTCTCTCCTTGAAAACAGCCAGTGATGGAGCAGTCACAATTTCTGGAGGCGAGCCATTCCACTGGTTAATTGTTCTAAGTGTCAGGAATTTTCTCCATAGTTCTAGGTTACTTCTCCCCTTGATTAGTTTCCATCCACTGTTTCTTGTCTTGCCTTCGGGTGCTTTGGGAAATAGGTCGATTCCCCTCTTCTTTGTGGCAGCCCCTCAAATATTGGAACACTGCTATCATGTCTCTCCTGCTCCTTCTTTTCTCTAGACTAGACATGCACAATTGCTGCAATGGCACACCACAGCAGTCTAAGGAAAGCATTTTGGACATGGAGGTGAGCAGTGGTGGGATTCAGCTGGTTCGCACTGCTTTGGCAGAACCAGAGGCTAATTTTTTGTTGCCCAGGCCCAGAATGGACTTCTGGAAGCGGCATCCACATAGAAAACTGGTTGTTCTCATATTTGAATCCCACCACTGGAGGTGAGGGAGGGCCCAATTTCCTTTCATTGCTGCCTTGCTCAATAAATATTGTGGGATTCTGGACAAATGGGCTGCACTGACAGTATAAGTCTGCAAGTAAGTTTGGATGTAACCTGAAGCTAAATAAATCAATAAGCAACTTTCATCCAAAATAGCTAAAGCCAGATTCTGGTCCTTCTTGTCAAGAACATCCAGCAAAACCTATATGCTATACGTTCCATGGTACAACCCAACTTACAAAGCAAGACATACCCTAGCAGGGTGATATCTACTTATAGACAATCTTTTTTGCAGCCTATTGAGGCACAAACAGCTTTCCAATCTTCTTACTTTTTAATGCACTTGGCTCAATATACTATGTGCAGTGAGAGGACCTTGCAGGAAGCCTTGGTCGATAGCTTATTGCACACTTATTCTGATAATGGGTCACACACTGCCATCCATCTCCCTTGCTTTTCAACTCCCACCCAGGGATATAGCTGCGTGAGGCTGAGATTTCTTGGCAGGTATCCCTGATTGGACGTGGGAAGTATGGACAGGGAATGCACATATATGCATATTCATTGGGCACCCAAATTGAAACAGAAGTTCATACTCCTACCTGCTACACACACACAAACACACAAACACATATACACATATACACTTCATTTCTCGTATATTTCATTGCAGTTGGCAATGTTGGCACAGGTATCTCCTAACTGTCATCCCTGCCTTTCAGACTCACAACAGCTGCAGAGATTCCTTAACCCGCCAGCTTGCCTCCTTCGAAAATAAAGACAAACATAAAAGACAAAAAGGCCCATAGGACACTTGTTAAGAGTTTGTGGTTGAATACAGAAATAAATCAAAGTAGCATACAGAGCAAAACAAGAAAGAGAAAGGAGGGGGAACCCTTCTCCAGTTGGGTAATTCTAAGGTGACCAATCGTCCTCCTTTAGGAAGGACAGTCCTCCTTTTGTAAGTTCTGTCCTCTCTCGAAAAGTGTCCTCCTACATGTCCTCCTTTTCGATATTTGAAGACTAATCTGTAAATCTCCGTATTCGATCGATGTCGATCTGATCCGTTGCGTGTGATGTGATGTATTTGTATTTGACATGATGATTCATCAAGGCTCAGCACAGTGCAGCGAGACGCGATTATGAGATGCATGTGCTCCGCACAGGAGAATTGTTTTGAGAGAGTGCGCCGTGCGCAAGAGTGCGCCATACGCAAATGGCTTTGTTTACTTCTTACCAAAACACGACAGAGCACATACGCACGCATTAGACTCACCTTTTTTTCTTCAATTTATTTGTGTCCTCCTTCTCATTGTAAAAAAGTTGGTCACCTTAGTAATTCAAGTAGGAGAGTGCTGGTTTTAGTAAAGGCTTCTAAAGGCCTCTTACTCAGAATAAGATGAGTGGCCTAACCCTAACCCTATTGGTATACTTGTGAATATTATGTGAAGAAAGACATGCCCCCCAAAGTGGGTGGCTTTCTGATGCATCCTTGTTTTAAATGCAATCTGCATTTAATTTTTGATATAAAGAATTGTTATTGCCAAGTCCACCGGGCAGAAATGGAACGTATCATTATTTTACCCGTGACCTCTCTGGCAAATTTGGAAATAGTAGTAGTCTTCAGCGAAAGAGATTGTTTTTGGAATATATGTGCTTTCACTGTTGCCAGAAAAAAAAAAATCAGTGTGAATAGGGAATGTGAAGCCATCGTTTAAAAAGAAAACTTTTTCATAAACAATGAAGGATCTTCTGCTTATTTAAAAGGTCTGGGCATGGTAGTTCCTCCTCTTCAATGCACAAGCATGTCAAGTAATAATAAAGATAGCCAAAACCATGAACTTAGCTTGAAAATAAAATGAAATCAATCAGCAGAAGATTAAAAATAGCAATCAGAACAGTTTAATAACTGCAAACATTTAAAACAACTCCAAACATTTAAGCAACAGAAATTATTTACTACCAACTTTCTCAGTGAGTAGTTTCTGTAAATTGGGGGGAAGGGAGGGAGGAACCCTTCCTTTAAAAAAAAACTCTGCTGCCTTTGACTGTGGAATGTTGAGTGAATGATGAATGCGTCTGGGGTTGTATTTTTTAATGATTTTTAGATTTGGACTTAGTTTTGAAGTATTGTTTTGTTTATGTTGTAAGCCGCTCCGAGTCTTCGGAGAGGAGCGGCATATAAGTCTGAAAAATTAAATTAAATTAAATTTTGGAATCAATGTTCTCTCAAAATAATGTCAGGTTTTGTTTTGAAAAACATGAGGAATCCTAATTAGTTGTACTATTAAACACTAGCTCTTAATAGGTTGTTGGCCAGTTACGACCTCCAGCAATGGACCTACTGTAAGTGAGTTCCTATTAAAATAGGGTTAACATGCATTGATTGCATCTAGAAAATTCACTCGTATAGTATGTACTAGGAAATCTTTTCAACATGAAAATTATAATCAGCTTGAAAAACTAGGTATATTAGAGACAGTTATAGGTGCATTTTTAGTTTTCTCTTTGTGTAGTATAGGCTACATTTAAACATTTTCTCTGAATATTTTCTTTATACTTAAAATATAGCAATTACATGTTAATTAAGTGTTAACACCACTGTATAAAGCCTTGGTAAGACCACACTTGAAATACTGCATCCAGTTTTGGTCGCCACAATATAAAAAAGATGTTGAATTCTAAAAAGAGGGGAAGAGCAACAAAGATGATTAGGGGACTGGAGGCTAAAACATATAAGGAATGGTTGCTGGAACTGGATATGTCTAGTTTAATGAAGAGAAGGACGAAGGGGGACATGATAGCAGTCTTCCAATATCTCAGGGGCTGTCACAAAGAAGAGGGAGTCAAGCTATTCTCCAAGGCGCCTGAAGGCAGGACAAGAAGCAATGGGTGGAAACTGATCAAGGAGAAAAACAACTTAAGACTAAGGAGAAATTTCCTGACAGAACAATTAATCAATGGAACAACCTGCCTCCGAAAGGCATGTGGTGGGTGCTCTAACACTGAAAAATTTTAAGAAGAGACTGGACAGCCATTTGTCCAAAATGGTATGGGGTCTTCTACTTGGGCAAGGGGTTGGACTAGAAAACTTCCAAGGTCCCTTCCAACTCTGTTATTCTGAGGGGGGCATTTATTTATTTATTTATTTTAATTTATATGCCGCCCTTCTCCCCAGACTCAGGGCGGCTCACAACAACAACACAATTAAAAACACAATTAAATTAAAATTTAAAAATTAGTTTCATTCACACAACATACAAACACATTCAGCTCACAGTTGTTGATGGAGGGACACTCCTAGGGCCAGGGGCAGAGCGGAGCTCACACGCCCCAAGCCTGTCGGCATAGATGCGTCTTCAGCTGTTTCCAGAAAGCTAGGAGGGAGGGAGCTGGTTCCAGAGGGCTGGGGCAGCAACGGAGAAGGCCCTTGCCCTAGGCCCCGCCACATGACATTGTCTAACAGACGGGACCCGTAGGAGGCCAACCCTATGCGCCCTAACCGGTCGCTGAGATTCGTGAGGCAGAAGATGGTCCCGCAAGTATCCTGGTCCAAGTATCCTGGTCCATTTTCCCTAGAGCTCTCGATACCAGGCAGTATTAATGGCATTATTTGCTTAGCCTGGTCTATCTTGTTGGGCTGACATCTTGGAAGTCTGAAGACATTGCCTTATGTTCTTTTCTTGTCCCAGGCTTGTCCCATGGTTTGGTTAGTGGCTCTTTCTCTTTGTGCTTCAAGGCCATTCCATATTCCTTCTGCAAGAATGCCAATGAAATAAACTTTAAGTGTAAGTGTGTGTGTGTACATACAAACACACATATACACACACACACATATGCTAATTTTTTGGATTGCTAACAAAGAGTTAAAGGAAGACAACCAAAGAGAGGGGGAGAGAGAGAGAGAGAGAGAGAGAGAGAGAGAGAGAGAGAGAGAGAGAGAGAGAGAGAGAGAGAGAGAGAGAGATGGGTACCTTGCATTGTGTGAAATCATTAAAATATAGTCCTAAAAAGAAACATTAATTCTGATATATGAGTTGAGCCAAGGCTCTAAATAACAACTGAGCCCAAAATTTCTGTTGCTAAGCCACAGTTGTTAAGTGAATCACTGCAGTTACGTTAATAACATGGTTGTTAAGTGAATCTGGATTCCACATTGACTTTGCTTGCCAGAAGGTTGCAAAAGGTGATTACATGACCCCGGGACACTGAAACAGTCATAAATATGAGTCAGTTGCCAACCATCTCAATTTTGATGACACCACTATGGGCATGTGGCAACGGTTGTGAGTTTGAAAAACAGCAATAATTTGTAATTTTTCAGTGCTGATGCAACTTCGAACAGTCATTAAATAAGTCAAGGACTGTCTGTAAGATACACAATAGAGAAATAGAAAGTAAAATAAAACATACAACAACTTGGCATTTTCTAATCAATAATCCACATAGCCAGGAGACAGGCTCTATCCCAGTGGTGGTGAACCTATGGCACGTGTGCCAGAGGTGGCACTCAGAGCCCTCTCTGAGGGCATGCGTGCTGTCGCCCCGGCCCTGCCTCCCCCCACAGCCAACCTCACCAGCAGCCCCCCCAGAGGAGAGTTACCCCCAAGTGTAGCCCACGCGGAGCAGCAGAGCAGCACAGCCAAGGACATGGCAGCTGGGCAGTGGGGACAAGACTCCACCCTCGCGCCCCATCATGTGCAGATGATGCTGCAGAGCATGGGTGGAAGGCGTGGCCACCATGGCGCTGCTGGGCCACCTGGGCGATCTGTGGTGGGCCATGGAGGCGGTGGGTGGCCCTGCGAGCAGGCAGGGTGGGGGGGCTAGGACAGAGCAGGGGTGGGCAGGGGCGGGGTTTGGGTACTCGGTCTCTAAAAGGTTCTCCATTGCTGCTCTGTCCCACACTTGGGGGTCCAGGCTTGGGAATAACACTAAGTTTTCAAGATCCTATAAATGGCCAACTGATACAAGGTCAGTCTAATCTCAGTCTATATCCTTTCAATTTTTTCAAAGATGAACTCTAGAATCAATTAGTCATTATCATATTGGCATAATAAAAATCCCATTACAAAAGGGATTTCAAAGCATTTTTTCTGTGGCGGTATTTAGCAGCCTAAGGGTATATCTATACATTCTATCTGAGCATGCTATTTTTTTTTCCAGTTTGACTGTTTACAGATGCCTCCTCTACCCTATTCCCTGGGTCATCCTCTAGGATATTTTCTGTCATTCTTAGTTTTATGGACTGTTGTTTCGCACTAAGTAGCCCACACAGAGCTCTGAATCATTGACAAATTTAATCATTTTTTATTATTTTATCTTCTCCAGCAAAGGATGCATGAGACAAAGCAAAATTCATCTTATAAAGTCTTTTGTGGTAATGGTAATGGCCTTCTGGGCATAATCTTAAAATGTTTCCCAGCTTTATAAATTATGGTTACTCATCCTGATCAAATATGGGCTTGGCTGTACAATGTAGCAGTATATTGTCTGGATCCAAATATTGGTTAATTTGCAGAAAACACTGAACCATAATTTAGCCACACTTAGCTCAACATTTTGCACAAGCCCGTCAAATATGGTTAGTCTATGGCCCAGTTATGTCATGCAAACTCAGAAAGGTGGATTGGGTAAAACATGATATCAGCTACAGAGAAGTTTGTACACCGACAGTGATGACTGCATGCAAAGAAATGAAGATGTAATTATGAATGAAAAGGGTAAAATGAATGTTAAACGAATTGGTGTCATTTGATTGTTATGGGAGTGTATGAAAGTAGAAAACAATAGATTGGTGATGGTTGTATATTACATTCCAGTGAAGGTTGATAATGGAAAATAAAGGATGAATTTTGAGCAAATGTTAAATGAATGTAATGGAAAAATGCTTTCTGATATGAAGGGATGAGAAGGAAAAGTACAGAAAAAGTGATTGGGCCATTTGAATACCCATGCATTAATAAGAATGGTGATTGGTTGGCCAACATTAGGAGTGAATTTTGATCAAAAGTTGAATGAATGTGCGGTCCTTGGTGCTCTGTGAGCTTGGTTGTTTTCTTTCTCTTGAGAGCAAATCCCACTCCTTATTAGCATTGATGATGTTACCTAGCTAAGGTAATGAAACGTCTGCAAGAAAACAAGCAAGCTCAGAGAGCAGCAAGGATCCCTCATCTCAACCCTGAGCTGCAAATATTGGTTGAATAAATCTGTCTTAATAAAAAAATAAAAGCTATGTACTATAAAGGGATGAGTGGGAAGGAGAAAAGAAAGTACAGAAAAAGTGACTAGGCCATTTGGAGGCCAAAGAATGAATTAGAATGGTGACTCTTTGGTAAACATTTGCTTAGAAAATTATCTTGCTGGCTGCACTCACTAATTGCTTCCATTACTCTTTCCCTTAAGAGAAAAACATCACACAAAGTAGGAATCACTTTGGGAATGCTGAGGATGCCTTGTGCACCCTCTCACAAATGACTTCTGATTTGCCTGTATATCGTTTGTGATACTCTCCACTCTCATGCTTCCCTTTACTCTTCTCTCTCTCTCTCTCTCTCTCTCTCTCTCTCTCTCTCTCTCCCTCTCTCCCTCTCTCTCTCTCTCTCTCTCTCTCCCTCCCTCCCTCCCTCCCTCCCCCAATTTAGGGGAATCGAGCAATTGGGTATTTCCTAGCGCTGGATTTAAATTCCCATCCAGTCACCTATGTTATCTGCAATAGTGGTTTGAGGGATAGCCAAGCTGCAGGGCTCTGTCAAGCTGGTGGCTTGGTGGAAAGGAGAGAATTTTCACTATCAACCAGCTGCAGCAATACTTTGCACCCTAAAATCACTGGTGTTCCTCCAAAACACTTATGAAAAAGCAGTGAGGAAGTGGGTGGAACTGTTTCAGACCAGCCTTAAAATCTTGACATTGTCATTGAGATTACATTGCTCATGACATTACATGGCCCTTGTTAAAAATCCTGTCTGTGAGAATAATTAATTAGTGGAATGGGTGTTCCATCTGTGGGTGCTGTGGGTGCTCCATCACTGGAAGTTTTTAAGAAGAGATTGGACAGCCGTAAGTCTGGTCTCCTGCTTAAGCATGCAGGAATGGAAGACCTCTAACTTCTTCCCTTCCAGCTCTGTTACTCTGTGATTCTATATTCTTCAAGGGGAAGTATGTGAAATGTCATCATTCTATATACTTTTTGCAAACAATTGAGGGATTGCTCGTACTGAATTTGATTTCACTGTAAAATTTGAAATGTAATAACCTATCTCCATATCCTCTTTTGTAACATCCCTCTTCTCCCAAAGGATGCCTGCAGCTCTACTTCTAACAGTGGCCCTGGCAATCCTGGCTTGTAGAATTCATCATTACGAGGTGTACACCCTTGATGATAAAAGGAGCGGAAGTTTATTTTTTACCACTTCACATGGCCATCAAATTGATTTTCAAAGATACATACAGTAAATAGCTGCTAGAAAGAAGGGTGAAAGTGAATAAATGAATTTATTATGGCCCTTTCACCAATAAAAACAGTAAAACTGTCTTCAGGCTCAATGTTTTTCCACCTTATTGCCCTGATACCCAGAAAATGCTGAAAAGAATCTGAACTCCATCTTTGAAAGCTTGGAAGAGAAACCTGTCCACACTCCAAAGAATGGGACTGCTGGAGATGCCTGGAGGGAGAGAGGCTGAGTAGACAGTTAGCACATCCTTTTATCCCTTCTGAATTAAAAGTCAACAGAATGTGGAGTTCAACAATTGGCAAAACCTGCACACATAAAATTATTGCTTAGCATTCTGAAAGCGCTTAGTTGATTTACCTCTGCATTTGTTGAGTGATCCAGCAATCTTTATTCCCTTTTGCTAAGACTTATGAAATCTCTAACCTTTCTAAGAGCTGATCAGAAAAGACAAGACAGTCACTCTTCCAAGGTACAGAATCCAAGAGGCACACTAGGAAAAATATATGGGAAGGAGTAAGCAGTAAAAACTTCCAGTGATGGAGCACCCACAGCACCCATAGTATGCTCCCATATTGTTGTTTTTATGAAAACCCTGAAGATATGCTTTTGTCAGGGGCCTCAGAACCCTGCATGGAGAAGGCAAGAGAGAGAGAAGAGTAATGGGAAGCATGATGGTGGACAGTATCACAAACGACATACAGGCAAATCAGAAGTCATTTGTGAGAGGGTGCACAAGGCATCCTCAGCATTCCCAAAGTGATTCCTACTTTGTGTGATGTTTTTCTCTTAAGGGAAAGAGTAATGGAAGCAACCAGTGAGTGCAGCTTCATTTTCTCATCCACAAGTTCCTTGGAAATAAAAAAACACATTAAATGATTGTGTGATTTAGAAAGACCATATAATCTAGTAGAGTTGTGTAGGTGTTTAGAAGGCTGAGGTTTCTATAGTATATTACTCAAAATATTCCCATCCGACTTTCTAAACCATATAACCATTTAATAATGTGTTATTATTCTTTCAAGGAAATTGTGAGCTTGTTTACTCATATTTGTGGATAATTAATATTCCTGTAGTCTCTTTAGAGAGTTGCCATGGATAAGAAAGATCAAGAGCACTGAGACCAACTGTTGATGGTATTTCCTATTTTTAAAACAAAAATGCCCTTATTCTCACTTCTGTTTAGACTGCACTGAGGCCGGTGAATCCCCATTAACAGCATAAAGAAATTCAAATTGGGTCACATGGTTGGATACCACGCTAAGCCATAATGTGATTTGTTGGTTTTGGCTCAATTATTGTGACCAATAAAATTTATTTATATATTTTATTTGTTTAAACTTATATGCCGCCCTTCTCCTAAGACCCAGGGCGGCTCACAATAACAATACAAGTAAAAACATAAACATAAAATCAATTAAAATTACTACTTACAATACTATATAAAAACTAGATAATTTATTACACTCATACCACACACAATCACAATCAAAGGCCCAGGGGCAGAGTGCAGCTCACACGCCCCAAACCTGTCTGCATAAACGTGTCTTGAACAGTTTCCGGAAAGCTAGGAGGGAGGAAGCAGTACGAACCTCTGAGGGAAGCTGGTTCCAGAGGGCTGGGGCAGCAACGGAGAAGGCCCTTGCCCTAGGCCCCGCCAGATGGCATTGTCTAACAGATGGGACCCGTAGGAGGCCAACCCTATGTGCCCTAACCGGTCGCTGGGATTCATAAGGCAGAAGACAGTCCCGCAAGTATCCTGGCCCATTGCCATAAAGGGCTTTATAGGTCATAACCAACACTTTGAATTGTGTTCGGAGACCAATTGGTAGCCAGTGAAGCTCACGGAGGGCTGGAGTGATATGAGCATGTCTTGGGAGACCCAAGACAGCTCGCGCAGCCGCATTCTGGACTACTTGCAGTCTCCGGACATTCTTCAAAGGTTGTCCCATGTAGAGAGCATTACAGTAGTCGAATCTCGAGGTGACAAGGGCATGAGTGACTGTGAGGAGTGACTCCCGGTCCAAATAGGGCCGCAACTGACGCACCAGGCGAACCTGGGCGAATGCCCCCCTCGCCACAGCTGAAAAATGGTGTTCTAGACTTAGCTGTGGATCGAGGAGGACACCCAAGTTGCGAACCCTCTCCTAGGGGGACAAAACTTCTCCCCCCAGGGTGATGGACAGACAGTTGGAATTGTCCTTGGGAGGCAGAACCCATAGCTACTCCGTCTTGTCGGGATTGAGTCTGAGCCTGTTGGCACCCATCCAGACCTCAACAGCCTCCAGGCACCGGTTCATCACTTCCACTGCTTCTCTGTAATGACGCGGGGTAGAGATATAAAGCTGAGTATCATCAGCATATTGATGATAACTCACCCTGTGTCGACGGATGATCTCACCCAAAGGCTTCATGTAGATGTTAAAAAGCAGAGGTGAGAGAACAGACCCCTGAGGGACTCCACATGGAAGAGACCTCGGAGCCGATCCCTGACCTCCTGCGAACACCAACTGCGACCGACCAGAGAGGTAGGAGGTGAACCACCATAAAACAGTGCCCCGCACTCCAAGCCCCTCCAACCGGCGCAGAAGGATACCATGGTCGATGCCGCTGAGAGGTCAAGAAGCACCAGGATAGTGGAGTAACCTCTATCCCGGGACTGCCAGAGATCATCGTTCAGCGCGACCAAAGCAGTTTCTGTGCTGTAACCGGACCTGAACCCAGACTGCTGAGGGCCCAGATAATCAGTTTCATTCAAGGACTGTTGGAGTTGGAGTGCCACCACCTTCTCAACAACCTTCCCTAAAAAGGGAAGGTTGGAGACTGGACGATAATTATTTAAAACTGCCGGGTCCAGGGAAGGCTTCTTGAGGAGGGGCCACACGAGTGCCTCCTTTAAGGGAGCTGGAAAGGACCCCTCCCTCAGTGAAGCATTAGCAACAGCCTGGACCCAGCTCTGTGTCACCACCCTGCTAGCTGAGACCAGCCAGGAGGGGCACGGGTCCAGTAAACAGGTGGCAGAACTCACAGCTCCAATGGCCTTGTCCACGTCATCAGGAGTTACCAGGTCAAACTCCTCCCATTCAACAGGACTAAGATGGGCCTCTGTCATCTCGACTGACTCATTGTCAACCGACACTGTATTCCAATTGGAGTCCAAGTCAGCCCGGATCTGAGCGACCTTGTCTGCGAAAAAGATGTTAAATTCTTCGGCATTGCCCTGCAAAGTTTCCTCCCTCCTCCCCGTATCAAGGAGAGAGCGAGTCACCCTAAACAGGGCAGCCGGACGAGATTCCGCAGACGCGATCAATGCGGAAAGATTCTGAGATCTTGCCATAGTGATCGCTTCCAAATAGGTCTTAATATAAGCTCTCAATTTGGTTCGATCAGATTTGGATCTGCTTTCCCTCCATTGCTTCTCTAAACGTCTCTTCTGGCGCTTCATCCCCCTGAGTTCCTTGGTAAACCAAGGAGATCTCCTGGGTCTGCTACCACAGAGAGGTCACAATGGCGCAATCCGGTCTAGAGCCCCCGTAGTGGCCATATTCCAGGCCGTCACTAGGGACTCTGCCAAACTGTGTACGAGCGAATCCGGCAATTCCCCAAGCGCCCTTTGAAAGCCAATAGGGTCCATCAGGCGTCTGGGGCGGAACCATTTAATTGGTTCTGGCTCCCTGCGAGAGAGGATTGGTATCGTAAACTCAAGCCGCAGCAGAAAATGATCTGTCCATGACATGGGCAACACTTCTAAGCCCCTTAATTTCAGATCATACCTCAACTGTTCCAAGAGGAAAACCAGGTCAGGTGTGTGTCCCCCCTCATGGGTTGGGCCCTCAATTACTTGTGTCAGGTCCATGGTTGCCATGGAGGCCATGAACTCCTGCGCCAACCCAGAGGACTCACCAAGTGACGGCACATTGAAGTCCCCCAAGACAATAAGTCTGGGGAACTCAACCGCCAACCCGGCTACCTCCTCGAGTAGCGTGGGCAGGGCTGTAGAAACGCAGCTGGGAGGCAGGTACGTAAGCAACAGACCCACCTGTACACCTAGGTCCAACCTCATAAGGAGGGACTCACAACCTGATATCTCAGTAGCAGCGAGTCTGCGTAGCCCAAGTGTCTCCTTAGCTATAATCGCCACTCCTCCCCCCCTTCCCTGTGGTCGCGGCTGATGCCATACCTGAAACCCAGCTGGGCACATCTCAGAGAGGGGAACACCTCCTTTTGGGGTCAGCCAGGTCTCAGTCACACATGTCAGGTCGGCCTCCTCATCTAGAATCAAGTCCCGGATGAGGAGAGCTTTATTTAAATATAGGCTCTGGGGAAGTACTGTATATGAATCCAGCTCACTGGAACTTTCTCAACAAACCAGGGTTAAATCATAATGCAATATGTGAACTCAGCCCCCTGTATTTATTTTCCATCTTTGTTCAGTAGCCCAGAAAGAGTATGTTGGTTAGCCAGTGCCCATACTTAGGAGCTGTATTTCCCTAATCCCATGTAGCATGTCTGGGCAGGATCATCCTAGTTCAAAACATCAGCCAGCAAGAACTCCATCTTTTCCTTCAACCTTTTTTGACCGAAAAAGATTTCCCTTAGATTCACACTTGCTGGAGGATTGCTACCATTGTGGAAGGCTGCCTTCATGGAAGGGCATCTTGTGACCCCAAAAAAGTATAGCTCAGCAATCATGTCTGAGGGCCAACCTGTTTTTCTCACACTGGAGGGGGATGGTGCACAAGAATGCTAGTGAAATAATGCCAAAGTGGGAGGAGTCACAATGCAAATGGGGGCATGGCCGACATTTTTTTTAAAAAGTAATATCTCCACCCAGTGTCCCCAAGACATTACAAGTCATAACCCAGCCTACAAATCGTAACACTGAAATTCAGCAACATGATAGAATAAGGTTGACACCTTCCAAATGTCCCTCTTAGTGTACTTCCTTACTTATTTAACAAATTTATGTAGCTACCCAAGTCACAAAAGAGTGAATCTGGGCAGCTTACAACATAAAAGCCATAACCCACACTCACTCGTACACCATGAGAGCAGCACTACTTGATTGGCTTTCATAAAAACAACAATATGGGGGCAATTTTATCTCTGGGTGAATGATGTTCCATAGAAACATTATAAGACATAGGGTCTTGCTCCTCTGCCTGCCTGCTTACTCCTTCCTATATATTTTTCCTAGTGTGCCTCTTGGATTCTGTACCTTGGAAGAGTGACTGTCTTGTCTTTTCTGATCAGCTCTTAGAAAGGTTAGAGATTTCATAAGTCTTAGCAAAAGGGAATAAAGATTGCTGGATCACTCCACAGATGCAGTGGTAAATCAACTAAGCACTTTCAGAATTCTAAGCAATAATTTTATGTGTGCAGGTTTTGCCAATTGTTGAACTCCACATTCTGTTGACTTTTAATTCAGAAGGGATAAAAGGATGTGCTCACTGTCTACTCAGCCTCTCTCCCTCCAGGTATCTCCGGCAGTCCCATTCTTTGGAGTGTGGACAGACGTTTGTGGTTTTGCTCCATAGCAGACCAAAGAAGGCAATGGAGACAAAGGGACTGTTGGAGCAGCTGGGTGATCAGGGCAGCATCTGAGTCATCATGGCTGGGCTGGCCTATTAATGTGACCAGTGGGATCTCTAGCTTGCGGCAAACACAGCCAAACACATCAGCTGCTTCAGTCGCTAATGATATCGTTGTACCAGGAATGGCAAACTAGCCATTTGCAAGCTGGACCTGGATTCCTTAAGCAATTTTATTTCGTGCCAGCAACCCATTAAGTTTTAATTGAAGTAAATTTTTGGCCCTTCTCATTTCATCAGTAAAGCAAAGAACAATTCATGATTATAATCAGATATTCCTTTTCATTTTATTATGTTTATCATTCTTCTTCCTCCCAAGGAGTTCAGAGCAACAGAGTGTGTTGCTTGATTTGTGTGATAGTTATTATGCTAGAGAGAGAGAGAGAGAGAGAGAGAGAGAGAGAGAGAGAGAGAGAGAGAGAGAGAGAGAGAGAGAGAGAGAATGATGGAGGAAGGCAGTTTGTATATGTACAGTCAGAGCACCTGTAATAGGGATAATTTTAAAAAAAACTCACAATGGGGCTACGATTGTGTGAATGAAACCCCACTTGTTTTATGCGCATCATACCTGCACTGTACATAAAAGAGGTTTTAATCCTCCATGGTTATATATATTTTATATTATAAAATATAAATTTTATTTGTTGAACTACATGGAACTCTCCACATTCTGTTTAACCCAAGTCAGCCATGTCTTGAAACTAGTCTTAATCAATTCTCACTATTGTCAAGACTTAAAGAGATCTCCAGTTTTGTTGCAGCAAGAATCCTGTCAAGTATGGTTAGGCTGACGGGGGATTTCAATTGAAACCTCTGTAGAGTTAGATCAACACTCTAAAAACAACACTGTGATTAATTATGTCATGCTTAGAAGGAGGATTTAATTCTGTGTTTAATCATATAAATGTCTTTTATTTATATTTCCATGACTTAAGTCTATATTCTATTATTGTTTGATCTTTTGGTTGAGCCACACCTGCTTTGATATGGAGCTTAGCTACCACTGGATAAATGTAAGATAAATTTGTGAAGCAAAACACATGCACATATGGACACCTTTGCACCTCCAGTTCCCTGTCTTGAAAATAGCCCTGGGAATATACCAGTTGGCTATCCCAACCAAATACAACTTTATTGCCCATTTTATTTCCATATCAGTGCTTGATCTCTGGAGGCGGACATATCTGTTTATAATAAACCAATTCATTTCTTCTCATGTTTTCATTAGCAAGGGACAAGAATGACTTAAAACTAATTAAGGTGATAGATTTACAGTGAGGGTAATTGGTTCTGATGGTCTGCCAAACTAATTAAAAGACTGAGGTGTTCATGCCTATGGAAGTACTATGAAGCTGTAAGGAATTTTATTAAACAATTTGCCTCTGAAACAGATAAATTGTTCCAGAAACAGGTCTTGCTTGATTGTCTTTCTTTTAGAATTCAATACCATTCATCAAATGGAAAGAAATCCTGTTGCAAGGTTGAAACAGGGCCTATGAATCACAAAGTTTTCCTTCTATTTTTTTTTCCTACCATGCTAAGTTAGGATTAGGCTTTTTGCATGATCTCAGATATATTTCTTCAGGTGATATCTGTAATAGTACTTATTTTTCTGATTAATTTAAAGTGGGTGAATAATTAGCCATTAGGTAGATTAAGGAGATGAAAGTATTTTTAAGTAGTGCTTTCTAACACTTAAAATCTCAACCTAATTTACAATTAATTCATGTAATTGTGGTTCATTCTGTTAAAATTTCCAGATGCCCCTTTAAATATTTGAGCCCTTGGAGCAAAACTGATGTGTGTAATTTATGGTCCAATTCCTTTGCTAATCCTGTTGTATTTGCTTATAATTAAGGGTCAACACTTTTTCACACTATCACCCTGAATTCTCATCAGCCCATCTTCCATTTTCCACAAACTTGTTGCATTCTCATAAACCTTATGTGAGATACAATACACTTATAAGACATAGAAAATTTCATGGCTTTGCAGAGGATCTTATGAGTTCTGAGGTGAATACCCCAAATCATCACATTGTAGGATCTCAGTCATTTTAATTGTAGGAAAAGTACTTTAATTAACATGAAAATGAAAGAGGATAGAGAGAAGTATCTTCAGATGCAATGGCAGCCCATGAAGTTGGCTGAGAATGCCATACTGTAATGTTCATGAGAATGCCAATCTGATTCCCTTTTGTTTTCAATTGAAGTTGACATGAAAAATTGTGCAAATCAAAGAAACCAGATTATTCTTACAAAAGACCAGGCTGCAATACAATATTTGTTACGGCAGGGGTCTCCAAATGTGGCAACTTTAAGCCTTATGAACTTCAACTCCCAGAATTCCTCAGCCATCCATACTGGCTGGAGAATTCTGGGAGTTGAAGTCTACAAGACTTAAAGTTGCCAAGTTTGGAGACCTCTGTGTTACAGGGACAAGGTTCTCTGAACAAATGAGTATTTAGTTGTTTGTTTGTTTGTTTTCCAGCTTTATTATTTTTACAAATAAATCAAGGCAGTTGACCATACTTAATATTCCTTGCTCCTCCTATCTTGCCCTCAACAACAACTCTGTGAGGTGGGTTGGGCTAAGAGAGAGTGACTGGCTCAAAGTAACCCAGCCACCTTCTATGCCTAAGGTGGGACTACAACTCACAGTCTCCTGATGATTAGCCCAAAATCACCCAGCCAGTTTTAATGCCCAAGGCAAGACTACCGGTAGAACTCAGAGTAGCCTGATGCCTTCACCACTACACCAAACTGGCTCTCAGTGGACTTAATACTACTTCTTTATAATGTTGTCTGTCAGATGAGATAGAGCAGAAGTTTCTGCCTTGTTGGCGTTTGAAGGTATTGCCAAGGAAAAGCCAAAGCATTTCCCTATTTTTCCCACATATGATAATTGAAACTGTCATCCAGTTATTTAAATATGTGAAAATGGTGTCAATTATCCACTACTATAAACCCTGCATTGTGACAACATCAGGCTGTTGCCAAACGATGGAAGGTGAGAAGTTTGTCCTCATGTTTACAATCACTTTCCTTGATTGTGTGCAGATATTTGATCATTCCATCTGGAACATCTGAAGAGCCAGGAACCAATCAGTGAAGCTCTTTGTGAGTCATACAACAGTAGTTTCAGCACAGTTTTGATCACAATTGAGCTCAATTGCTAACAAGACAGCTGTTAAGTGAGTTTTACCCCACTTTACAACCTTACTTGCCACAGTTCTTGAGTGAATCACTGCAGTTCTTAAGTTAGTATGTGAATCTGGCTTCCTCATTGACTGCTTGTTGGAAGGTTGCAAAAGGGGATAACCAAGAACACTGCAACCGTCATAAATACGTGTCAGTTGCTAAGAATCTGAACTTTGATCAGGTAACTGTGGGAAATGCTGCAAAAGGTGTAAATGTGAAAAAACGTACTAAGTCACCTTTTTTTCACCCTTTTTGAACAGCCACTCAATGAAGACAAGACAAGGACTAGCTATATTTTCTTATTTATGTATTTTGTTACAGGAGCTAGGATTTATCAGAGAAGGCACAGAACATCTAAAGCACTTTCTATTTCCTATATTTTTCAAACTGTTGAGGCAAATACGAGGGCAATTCGGAAATAAACTGAAACAGACACTCACAGACACAGAACTTTTATTATACACATTAGAAAACTACATTACATTACATTTTGACATAATTGCCACTCAAATTGAGGCACTTTGTCATCACGTCTTACAAGGTTTGAAATTCCTTAGTAGTAGTTGCTCAGCACCAAATCTGGGCTATGGGGGAGGGAGGGTTTTAATCAAAAACATCCCAACGGAACTGCTTCAAAAGGTCTTGGGTGCATCTAGTGGTGTGCAGATGAGCATTATTGTGAACCAACACCACACCGGAAGTGGTACCATAGAAAATCCCGCCAAATGTGAAGATGCCAAAAGAGCACTGCTAGTGAAGTTCATGGAGCATGGTTCAACCATCAGTTCAGAAGTCTACTGTGAAATGTTATGAAAACTCAGACTAGCCATCCAGAACAAGAGTCGGGGCATGCTGACTTCTGGTGTGGTGTTGGTTCACAATAATGCTCATCCGCACACCGCTAGATGCACCCAAGAACTTTTGAAGCAGTTCCGTTGGGATGTTTTTGATCACCACCACCCCCATAGCTCAGATTTGGTGCCGAGCGACTACGACTAAGGAATGTCAAGCCTTGTAAAATGTTGTGACAAGTGCTTCAATTTGAATGGCAATTATGTCAGAAAGTAATGTAATTTGTAGTTTTCTAATGTGTATAATAAAAGTTCTGTATCTGCGAATGTCTGTCATTGATAACCAAACGGATATTTATTTCCAAAGTGCCCTCATAGTTCACAGCGAGATATTAATGATAATTGAAATCATATAAAGGAAGTTTCTAAAGAGGATCCCACTATTGATGTTGCTCTGCATTACTTTAGCTTTTCCTGCTGCAAGAACTGCTGCCCATGCTTACATTAATTTGTCTTTAAGAGCTCTGTATTTGATATTATCATTCAGTAAGGACTCTCTTTATTGGCCATTACAATAGCTACCCCCTCTAGATACATTCTAGGGAATTATATTTCAGATTCTTTATATGAATACCAGTTTGGGGACTGATTACGTACAGCTTCCAATTGTCCCACAACAACTTGCCCCACCTATAGATATGGTGAATAGATGGCACTAGATTCAATTCATTTTTAAACCAAGTTCACTGAATGTGTTTTCTTCTCTAGACTTCTGGTAAAAAGAAAACATAAATTAAAGCTGTACAGTGAAATGCTGGAAAAATAATCTCAGCAAATGAAAAATTAATGATTGCAAAACATGAAAGAAGAAGAAGAAGAAGAAGAAGAAGAAGAAGAAGAAGAAGAAGAAGAAGAAGAAGAAGAAGAAGAAGGAGAAGGAGAAGGAGAAGGAGAAGGAGAAGGAGAAGGAGAAGGAGAAGGAGAAGGGAAGGGAAGGGAAGGAAGGAAGGAAGGAAGGAAGGAAGGAAGGAAGGAAGGAAGGAAGGAAGAAAGAAAGAAAGAAAGAAAGAAAGAAAGAAAGAAAGAAAGAAAGAAAGAAAGAAAGAAAGAAAGAAAGAAAGAAAGAGAGAGAGATTCAATCAATCAGAATAGAGTTGGAAGATATCATAGAGGTCTTCTAGTCCAACCCCCTGCTCAAACAAGGACCCTATACCATTTCAGTCAGGTGGCTATCTGCCCAGTCTCTTCTTAAAAACCTCTCATAATGAAGAACCTACAACTTCTGAAGGCAAGTTGATCCCCTGGCTAATTGTCCTCACTATTAGGAAGTTTCTCCTTAATTCCAGGTTGCTTCTCTCCTTGGGTAGTTTCCATCCATTGTTTCTTGTCTTGTTCTCCAGCATGGTGGATGTAGAATCCACTGATTGGGTTATTTCAGCCTTCCTGCTCAGAGAGACTAAGTCAGAGCTTTAGTCACACCTCCCTTTGGGTGTGTCTTCCCAGTTTTGACTTAGTCTTAGGCTCAGCAGGATTGCAAAAAATTGACTCCAGATAGGTTTTTTTGCTTTTTATATCTAAATTGGATTTTTTTCCTCTAAATTACTTTAAATTTTTTTCCAAATTGATTTGAGGTTTTGGCTGCACTATTGAGGACTCTGTCCCTCATTGAGGTTAGAGCTTTTCGGCTCTTGCAGGGCCCACTCCCTCCTCACATGGCCTATTCGGCCCGATTGGATTCAGGCTCCTTGTGGAGTGCCTTTCCGACCTTCTTTGCCGATTCGGATCGCGAGACCGCGATCGCGGCGATCTGCCGCTTTTTTTCTAACGGGTAGTTGCCGTTGCTCCGTTACTCTCCCAGGACTCTGATTGAAGCTTCAAAATCAACGTTCGGCTTCTGGACTTCGATAGAGGGCTTTTGCCAAAGTGCAAGTTCTCCGTGTTTAGGGGGTGGAGGAACGGTTTTTCTGGGCCCTGAACTTATTCCTCAGTCTTCATTTTCTCCTGTTTGGAGTCGTTGTTAACGGTTTGGGGAGGTGTGGCTGCCATTTTGATCACATGGTCTCCTGGCGGCGGCCATTTTGTAGCCATACTCAGTTGAGTCCTTCTAGGCCCATAATTCTTATTTTGCTTATTGCCTTGGCCTGTGGTGACAGGCCTGATAGGGGGGCGTATTTATTGATGTTTGTATAGAGTTGATACTAAATTTACATATATTTACCTTATTATTAAAAAAAATATTTCAAAATTTCACTTCTCTTTCTGTGAGGTTCCCCTCATTGTTGGCCCCTATATTTGGATTGTTATTGAGACCAAGGTTTTACAACCTCTGTCAGGAGTGGGGAGTTTTTTCATTGGCTGACCACCTGTTTCCACTACTTGTGGCCTTTAGCCACTGGGCCTAATCGGACAGGGCTACATACCTGTCTGACTGTCTCTGCCTCTGCATATTGTTCAGAGCGAGAATCGGTTGCACTCCATCTCTGACCTTTGATCTGCGTACTTGGGTTCCCCCCACCTCTAGATATCCTTGGCCAGCTCTATCTAGATTGCAATGGCAGAGAGTTCTTCGCCCCAGGCAACACAAGTCTCTGGTGCACCCCCTGCGCAGTTAAAGTGCAAATCTACTGAACTGGAAGCAGGGGGGAAGAAAAAAGCCAAAACCAAACATTTATCCACCAAGGAGACTTCCAAAGCAGCCAAGCGAGAGGCCTCGAGGAGACATCAGGCACTGGAGAGGGAATTCTCCAAAGCACAGCGGCTCCTATCCAGTGGGGCTGAAGCGGTTCCCCTTGCCCCACTGGATATTTCTACCTTGGAGCCTCCTTTTGCACCTGTGCAAGAAGCCACTTGGATAAGTTCTCCTCTGGGGGCAATCGAACAGGTTAGTCCTCCTCACTCTTCTTCTTCCATCCATCAGAGCCCTGAAGTTGTACATGCTTCAACGGTGGTTGGGGCTACCTCCAGGAAACCTGATGATATGTGGTCTCAGGCATTTATGCACCATGCCTTTCTACAATTTATGTCCTCCTCCAGGAGTTCTCTGGTTCCTCCCCAACAATTGCCTCCCCCCACCAGTCCCCCTTCACAGGCGGGACGTGCCACCGTGCCTGGTTCAGATATCTCTGAAACTTCCTCTCAATTAGGGGAGGGGGAGTCCGTGGATCTGGCCATAGCTGACACGCCCATGTCAGAGGATGAGGAGGCAGCACCCAAACAGGCCTCTACCTCGGGTCTGTTTGACCCCTCCCTCTTCAAATCCCTTCTTCTGAAGGCTTGCAACACTACCAACCTGACTTCAGTTCAGGAGGAGAGGCCTTCTACCTCCGCTGAACAGGAGCCTAATCCTTTATTTGTGGTGAAGGTAGTTGAACAAAAACAAATTCCTTGCCCACTGGTCTTTCGGGATGCATTGGAGACTCAGTGGTCCTCCCTGGCCTCCACTCCAAAGGAAAGTAGTTTGGAAAAGAAACTGTACAACGTTTCTCCTTCATTCGCTTCTTTATTGGAGGTTCCATCTGTTGATTCCTCTTTAATTTCTCTGTTCTCTACTTCTGCCTCCCCAGGCGACACAGCAGAGGCTCTCAAGGCGGAGGACAAGAAGTTCGAATTCTCCTTTAGAAGAGCTCATCAGGCCTCGGGGTTGGCCATAAAGGCTGCGACATCTGCCTCATTCTTCGCCAGGGCAGCCATCATGTGGCTTCATGACCTTCAGGCCTCAGTTCCCCCTGATCAGAGTACACCAGACTCTAGTCAAACTGGTGACAGCCTCCCAGTACATGGCCGATGCTTCTCTCCATTCGGCCAAGTGTTCGGCCAGATCCATTGCCGCCACAATGGTCTCTCATAGATTACTGTGGTTGAAGCAATGGAGAACTGATCTAAAGGCAAAATGGCGCCTCTCCACAGCCAAGTACATCGGGAAGGACCTGTTTGGCCCAATCCTTGACCCTTATGTGGTCAAGGGTAAGGACAAGCGTAAGGTCATGGTTCACCCCTCTAAGAAGTCTGACAGGCAACCTCAGCAGGAGTTCCGCAGGCAGACTTTCCGCCCTTCTGGCTCTTGGGAATGGCGACAGACGTTTCGGGCAGGGCAGTCCTGGGATTGGCCCAGAGGCTCACGATCCTTTCCACAGAGGCAGGATCAGCAACAGGACTGCCCGAACAGTGGAGCCAGGGGTCAGTCACAGGCCAAACATCCCTTCAGAGGTTCAGGAGGTTGTCCCTATAGACGCTCTAAGTGACGCCAAAGGGGACTTTCCGATAGGGGGTGCCTGGAACAGTTTTACCAGGTCTGGGAGCAGACCACCACCAACTCTTGGGTCAGAGACACCATCAGACGGGGTCTGGCTCTTGAGTTTCAATCGCTTCCCCACGATCGCTTCCTACAGTGCCCAGTATCGCGAAACCCCTCAAAAGCACGATTAGTCACCACTGCCATCATGCACCTTCTAGAGATCAGGGCCATAGAGGCAGTCCCAAGGGATCAAATTGGAAACGGTTTCTACTCCATCCTGCTCGTGGTCCCCAAATCATCAGGTGGATGGAGGACGATACTAGACTTAAAAGGTCTGAACCGATTTCTAGTTTACAGAAGGTTCAAAATGCAGACCCTAAAGTCCATTCTGGCCGGCATCAGGAAGGGAGATTTTCTCTCCTCCATAGATCTCACGGAGGCTTACCTCCATATCCCAATGTCCCAGGAGCACCGCAGGTTCCTGCGCTTCTGTTACACACACCGGCATTATCAATACAGGGCTCTTCCGTTTGGCTTGTCTTTGGCTCCAAGGGTTTTCATGAAGGTCCTGGCAGTATTGGTGGCCCACCTGCAGATGAGGCCGGTGCGCGTACAGTGCTACCTGGACGACATCCTTGTTCAGTCCCGGTCCCTCCACTTAGCGAGGTCAGATCTGGCTACCACCAATCAAGTCCTACAGGATCACGGCTTTTCAGTGAATTTCACAAAAAGTCACACAGTTCCCACAAAGCGGCTCCTTCATCTGGGAGCCCTGATAGACTCTGACCTTTGCAGGGTCTACCTCTCCCAGGAGTGTCGGGTCAGCATCCAGAAATTAGTATCCCAGATTCGGGGGGGGCAAGGACGGTTCCTCTGGTCCAACTGTCCCAGCTCCTGGGAAAGATGGTATCTTGCATGGGAATAGTCCTGTGGGCAAGACTGCACCCGAGGAACCTCCAGTGGTTCCTTCTCCCTTTTCAGAAGCGGAACCTCAGTGCCTCCACCAGGAGGGTCCAGGTTCCACCCCACATACTCTCATCCCTCCAGTGGTGGACTTCCGCAGCCATGTCCAAGGGTACCATCTTCAAGGAGCCCCTCAGGCTTGTCCTGACCACAGATGCCAGTCTGTTCAGCTGGGGGGCTCACCTCCAGAACCAATTGGCACAGGGGCAATGGTCCAGGGCGGACCTCAAACAAAACATAAACTGGCTGGAACTCAGGGTGATTCATTTGGCTCTCCTTCATTTCTCCTCCCTAGTGTCAGGGAAACACGTGTTGATCCTGACGGACAACGTGGCAGCTAAGGCTCACATCAACAAACAGGGAGGGACACATTCCTGGGCTCTCCTGCAGGAGGCTATGGAACTAGGTTTGTGGGCAGAAGCCAACTTGGGCTCAATCGGGAGAGGCAAACCGACAGGCAGACTCCCTGAACAGGGCGACTGTGGACCACTTGGAGTGGTGCCTGGACCCAAGGCTGTTTGAGATGATCGCGAGCAGGTTCGGCAGGCCATGCCTGGATCTGTTTGCCTCCCTGTCCAATGCCCAGCTCCCCAGATTCTTTACCAGATATCCAACAAGGGGGGCTGAGGGGACGGATGCTCTCCGGTGCAAGTGGCTGGAGAGTCTGCTTTATGCCTTCCCTCCTCTTCTGCTGTTACAGGCCACCATTCACAGGCTGATCCTGGAGCAGGCAGAAGTAATATTGGTTGCTCCATATTGGCGACGTCTGTGGTTTGCAGACCTAGTGGATCTGTCCCTGTCTCCTCCATGGAGACTTCCTCCAGACCGAGTAGCTCTCAACCAGGGGTAGCTCCAGCACCCAGACCCCCAGTGGCTTCAATTAGCTGCTTGGCACTTGAGCGGGAGAGTCTAGCTAAGCAAGCCTATTCCTCGGGGGTGATCTCTATGATTCAGGCCTCTAGACGCCCTTTGACGAACCGGATCTATGACGCCACGTGGAGAAACTTCTGTCAGTGGTGCATCTCACACAAATTGGACCCTCTTTCAGTTACAGTCCCTAATATTTTAGATTATCTGTTGGAGGGCATTTCCAAGGGCTTGTCCACCAACACATTCCTTAGGCAGGTTGCGGCCTTGTCCACGGTTCTCACCTGTGACAATTTGGGTCTGCTCTCACACCACCCAGCTATCTCCGCTTTTCTTAAAGGGGCAGCCAATTCTGGTCCTCCCACAGTACATAGGTATCCATCTTGGGATTTACCTACCGTGTTGCAGGCCTTAACCACAGCTCCTTTCGAGCCTCTCCAGTCTTGCTCCCTGTATTTTCTTTCCTTGAAGGTTGCCTTTTTAGTTGCAATCACTTTGGACAGGAGGATCTCGGAATTGGCCGCCCTCTCAGTCAGAGATGATCTCTGCACCTTCCATGAGGTGGTCCTTAGATTAGATCCCTCCTTTATTCCCAAGGTGAACACAGGGTTTCACAGGTCATTGGATCTAATTTTGCCTAGTTTCTGTCCAAATCCTTCTCACCGTTTGGAATGTCAGTGGCACAAGCTAGATGAACACAGGGCTCTGCGTCTTTACATCAAGCGTACTTCAACCTTTTGCAAGTCGGAGGCCTTGTTTATATCCTTTCAGCCCTCTGCCATGGGCAGAAAGGTCTCTTCTTCCACCATCAGCAGGTGGATCAGGGCTTGCATTGCTAGGGCCTACGCGTCCCAATCACTTCCGGGTCCCAGCTCGTATCACAGCTCACTCACGCGCAGACCTCTGTGGCCTGGTCTACCCCAGGCTCTGTGGAGAGATTTGCATGGCGGCATCTTGTTCGTCTCCATCATCTTTCATTACGCACTATAAGATGGATAGGTTTTGCCGCGGCGGACGCCGCATTTGGCAGACGGGTTCTCCAACAGGTTGTTTCCTCTAGGGAGACACCAGCCTAGACCTTCCCTCCCTTAGGGACATGGGGGGCTTTGGTATGTCCCAATCAGTGGATTCTACATCCACCATGCTGGAGAAGGGGCGTTGTCTTACCTGAACGCCTTTTTCTCAGCATGGTGGTGTAGAATCCACACCCTCCCTTCGATAGGTGTCTAGGCTTGCGTATTGTCATTTTTTTTTTGTATTTTGGAGTCATTGCGTCAGACTTTGTCAGGATCCTTCGCCTCATCAAAACTGGGAAGACACACCCAAAGGGAGGCATGGCTAAAGCTCTGACTTAGTCTCTCTGAGCAGGAAGGCTGAAATAACCCAATCAGTGGATTCTACACCACCATACTGAGAAAGGCGTTCAGGTAAGACAACGCCCTTTCTGAGCTTTGGAAAAAGTTGATCTCCTCTTCTTTGTGGTAGCCCCTCAAAATACTGGAATATAATGATAGATAGATGAGAGAGAGAGAGAGAGAGAGAGAGAGAGAGAGAGAGAGAGAGAGAGAGAGAGAGAGAGAGAGAGGAGAGAGAGAGAGAGAGAGAGAGAGAGAGAGAGAGAGAGAGAGAGAGAGGAGAGAGAGAGAGGGAGGAGAGAGAGAGAGAGAAATCCTCTAGTCCTTGTCTACTATCATGATGTCTGGCTGATTGACCAGTCCCTGCCTTTCTGTCTGGATCTGGAAGTCTCATAGGAATTTAGATGGACAAGGAAGAGAATATGGCAAACTACTTCTGGAAAGCTGTGCCAAGAAAACAGCAGCAATCTCCAAAAATAGAACACAATTGAACAGAAGAAAGAAAACACAAAATGCATCCACTGCATTGCTTCCTGATAGCTTTCAAGAAGAAGAGACCTAATTGTCAAATAGTCTTTCATGCTGCTATATACTTACTAAGGGATTAGAAAGGAGATTATTAAATGTATGGTATTGAATTAGGATGAACAAAGGTGTGCAGAGGCTGGCATGAGAGCTATGGTGGCTCAGTGGTTAGAATGTAGTACTGCAAGCCAACTCACTGCTCCCTCCAGGAGTTCGATTCTGAAAGGCTCAATGTTGACTCCGCCTTCCATCCCTCTGAGGTTGGTAAAATGACGGACCCAGATTTGGGGGGGCAATAGGCTGACTCTGTAAACCACTTAGACAGGACTGTAAATAAGTGGTATATAAGTCTAAGTGCTATTGCTATTGCTAATTTAAATATGTTGATTAAATCATGCTGATGTCTTCACCTGTAAGCAGTTTTCTTTGAATGTTCTTTTGGAGATGAACCCTCAAGGATGGGATCAATAAATTAAAGGAAAAAAAGTCAACCTGCCATATTTCTGTTTGGGGAAGTATATATGTGTGAAAGAGGGAGATGTATATGGTTATATTATATTTTGTATGTTCTAAATGGAGGGTTTCCCCCCCCTCTATTTACATGCTTTCAGCCACAGGGCAGTAAGTGTGGGGAACAGGATAGACAGATGAACTGTATCGTATATCAGAACAGGAGCCAAAGCAAGGTTTTTTTTAAAAAAATTCCAAGCGTGTGTGGTGGGATTCTCATAAATCCCAATGACACCTTGGTGATACCCCGAGGTAAATAAGTATGATGTTAGAAGTTGCTGCCTTGCTTTGTATCACATTAGCTTCTATTTAATTAAAAGAAACGAGATGTCTAATTGGCACAAGGGAAGTATCTGGAGACGTCTTGCTTCCCCTTATATATAAGTTCCCAGCTCCATTTTACTTTTATTGGAGAAAATATATTTAGTTCAGAACGATGCCTCTGTAAGCTCTGTGGCTGCAGAAAAAGTTTTGAAGCTGCAGAGTGACTATCTAGGGTTTAATTCTCTATCTCTGCAGGGCACGGATTCTTAGGACTCATGCAGCTAAACGGCCTCTAAGTAGATAACAAACTCCAAAGCATATGGAAGAGCTTTCATCTCAAAGCGGGTTCTAAAAATAGCTTACTCTTCAGAAATATCCAACACGGTCAGTGTGCAGAGAAGAGTTAAACACCCAAGGCAACATTATTCACTCAATGTATTGTAATACTGTTGAATCTATAAATTAGGCACTACTTGATCTTGACAAAAGAAAAGGAAAAAAAGACCACCTTAAATATGTTAAACTTGGATATACGGAGTGAAGAAGGTCTACAAATTTAAATGATTGTATTAAGTTGAATGGCATTTAACTTGAATTTTTTCTTTGTTTACATGTACAAATGTTTATGCCTGTATATAGGCTTTCTTGTGTATTTGTTTATCATTAAAGCTTAGGGCAAATGACAACAAATTTTAAAACACAAATAAGATCAAGCAATGTACACACAATTCTTAAAACAAGGGGCAAGGTGGGGAAGAAGTGTGTGTGTGTGTGTGTGTGTGTGTGTGTGTGTGTGTGTGTGTGTGTGAGAGAGAGAGAGAGAGAGAGAGAGAGAGAGAGAGAGAGAGAGAGAGAGAGAGAGAGAGAGAGAGAGAGAGAGAGAGGAGAGAGAGAGAGAGAGAAGTAACACCAGATTATGAAGCCAGACAGTTACAAGAATCCAATTAACAACTCAGTAAACCAGAGTAAAAAGCTGTGGCGGAGAGACTCAAATGCAGTGAAATTTAAAATCCTTTACAGTTTACAGGGATAGGGCAGCCTTTTGCCTGGCACCTAAAAAAAGAACAAAACAACAACAAAACACCTGCCAGCACTCGAATGTTGGGGAAGTTCTATTATCTGAGCAGCATTTACAGGCCCTTTGTGTGACGGCCCCCTGTCTAACCTTGAATGAAGAGATTTGGATGAACGGCTTCACAATCTTAACTCCCAGTTATAGGTAGTTGCAAGCTATTTTTCTGTTTTCACACAAAGTGACCTAGAATAGAAAACAACATCATAAATGTTAAGACACCAGAATAATCATAATCACAATAATCAAATACAGGTAGTCCTCAACTTACGACCAGGTTGCTTAGCAACCATTCAAAGTTACAACACATCCTGAAAATGGTACCTACCATGTACCATTTCAGGTGCTCCACAACCGTCCCCACCATTTATGACTATTTGCAGCATCCCACGGTGACATGACCACAATTGACAACATTTTTGCCCAAAACCAGCCCATAGAAAACAATGGGTTTGCTTAACTACTCTGAACATTCACTTTTTATGAGTGCTGGGTTCGTTTAATGACGGCCGCAAAAGAAGTTTGTAAAAATCAGGTCGGTCATGTGACGATCCACTTTATGACATCACGACTTTTGATTGTAACAGGCAGACTCCATTATGGCTCTAAACCTGCATACATTTATAGATGAATAGCTGTAGTTAAAAACATTAAATACAATCACGTGTGTTGTTGTGTCTTAAAGACAAAGATATTTATTGAAAATGTTACTTATTTTGTAATTTTTTAAAAAAAAACAGGTGGCCCTCAGAACTCCCAACACCAATGATTGAAAATAAATCATGCATTTTTTTGTTTATTTATTTACTCCAATTTTTACATAGTGCCACACTCCATTGTGATTCCAAGGGGTCTACCAGAATAAAAGAGAACTAATTAAATAATTAAAATAACAAATCCAAAGATACCTTCCCTGAAGATACCTCAGCAGAAACAACCAAAGCTCTGTTAAACTATTCTATTTTATAAGCAAAAGAGGAGGTAAGCTGGACCTCTGAGGGCATTTCAGAGGAAAGGGGTGCAATAGACAAGCAGTGTTTCTGCCCCCTCTTATATACTTCAAGGAAACACACAAATTTGCAGTGGAAACTGTAAAGTAGGCATAACATAATTTGCCAGTTCAAAATAGAAAATTCTAGGCCAGCTAATATACAGTGAGAGCCCACTTAGTTTTCATTACAAACAAATGAATTGTCAAACAAATCAGCTCATAGTTTTAAGGTAAATGACAAAATCAGTATTATCCTCATCATCAGTAGTGATAACCACACAGTTGGAAGAGCTGAAAGTCTAGGTTATGGACAGGTCATCATGCATAAAATCTACCTATCTTGTTGGGAGTCAAAAACAACTGCAAGAGGGATCTTGGAGTCCCAGTTGACAATTACTTAAATGTGAGCCAGCAGTGTGCTGCAGCTACCAAAAAAGCCAACACAATCCTAGGCTGTATTAACAGAGGAATAGAATCAAGATCACATGAAGTGTTAATACCATTTTATAATGTCTTAGTAAGATCACATTTGGAATATTGCATCCAGTTGCAAGGATATAAAAATGTTGAGACTCTAGAACAGGGCTTTTCAACCTTTTCACCCATTGTACCACATTTAGGATATGGCAATATCCAAGTACCACCAGTCACTTAGCAAGGTGTCAAAAACTTGATGACCAAAAAAAAGGGGGGGGAAGTGATAATGTACAGGTAGTCCTCGACTTACAACAGTTTGCTTAGTGACTGTTTGAAGTTACAATGGCACTGAAAAAAGTGCTCCCCAAGGCACAGCCGAGCAAGACAACTGCCTGCCCACCCGGCGGCACTCTTCCTCCTGTCCAAGGTTTTCATTGTTGTGAGCATTTCTGTTGAGGATTGGCAGCATGGGTGGTGGGGGGTGGTGGTTTTTATTCTCCCTGTCTGCTGAGTGGTTACAGCAGGTTTTGGTCACTTCACATGATCCTGGGACACTGTGACCATCATAAATATGAATCAGTTGCCAAGCATCTGAATGTAAATCACAAGACCCTGGAGATGCTGCAACATTCCAGCTGATCGGTGCTTCTTCTGGGCTCAGCAGAAGCACCAGGATCAGCGCCAAGCTCCAGCTGGAGCCTGGCACTGATCCTGGCCCTTCCACTGAGCCCCAACAACCCTGAAGAAGCGCTGATCCTGGCACTTCCACTGAGCCCTGACAGCCCTGCAGCTCCAGCCATCTCTCGCTCAGGCTTGTGCAGTGCTGCTACCAGTTCAGCTCATTCCCCTCCCCCGGATGCTCGCGTACCACCTGCCAGGTGCCAATGTACCATAGGTAGTACCCGTACCACTGGTTGAAAAGCCCTGCTCTAGAAAGTGTGCAGAGAAGACCAACAAAGATGATTAGGGGCTGGAGGCTAAAACAAATGATAAATGGTTGCAGGAATTGTGTAGTTAAATGAAAAAAAGCACTGGGGTGACATGATATCAGTGTTCCAATATTTGAGAGGCTGCCACAAGGAAGCAGGGGTCAGCCTATTTTCCAAAGCACCTGAAGGCAGGACAAGAAGCAATGGATGGAAACTAATCAAGGATTGAACCAACCTAGACCTAAGGAGAAATTTCCTGAAAGTGAGTACAATTAATCAGTGGAATGACTTGCCTCTTGAAGTTGTGGGTACTCCAACACTGGAGGTTTCTGAAAAGAGCTTGTGCAACCATTTGTCTGAAATGGTACAGGGTTTCCTACCTGAGCAGGAGATTGGACTTAGAAGATCTCCAAGGTCCCTTCCAATTCTGTTTTTCTGTTAACTTGATGGCACAAAATCAATCAATCACTGTCAAGTGCAATTTTCAACACCTGAAAATGCATTAAATATAATCCTTGGGCCCTGAAGGTTTCCTATCTTTCAATTAAGGCTTAACTTTTAGGTTTCATGGTCTTTTTGAGTTCTCTAAAAGATTGATTGGAGTATAGGAATGTTTTACCATTTTCATAAGGCAAAGCTATATATTGGTGCTTAGTTTCTTAGGTTTCTCCTTTTAAATGACTTCATGTTCTTTGTGGAGTAGAGTGTTGTTACAGGAACATAGACATATGCATTGAGAGAAATCAAGTGTGTAGATCTAGTGCTGTTGTCAGTAACAGAAAGGTTAGTGAGTAATCTTTCTTTTAAGCTAAAGAGCAGTTCGTAAAATATTTTGTGAAAAAAATACAGTGTGAAGAAAGTATAAAGAAAAAGAAATCAATATGAGTTGTAAATTGGTAACAGCTTGTTTTTCCAATGGCAAAACTTGCTTTGCTAGGCTACAAAAGGAACTTGTTGGTATGCATAATTTAATTTCAAAGGAACCTGTGAAAGCTTTAAAGCATTGCAGAAACATTATTTTTCCCCACAATGAACTGGCAACTTGTCCACCTTCTTGTCATCTTGTTGTTTCTGTTACATGTGTTCATGATACTGCCTGAACAGTGACAGAATTGTAGAAATGGAAGGGCCATATAGGGTTTGGGAATCCAATTAGGCTATTTCAAATTACAGTAAACTGAATTACAGCACTCCAGAGATCTGTCTAACTGAACACATACAATAATGGAGATGCCATCATATCTCTAAGTATTTAGTACCAGCATTGAACTGATTTAATTGCAAGGAATATACCAATAGAAATAGTTCTGTAGCTTTGTAGCTCAGAGAGATCCTGAACTGTGGGGATCTTGGTGCTCTCTGAACTTGTTTGTTTTCTTACAGACATTTCATTACCCAACCAGATAACATCATCAGTGCCAGAAGAAAATGGGGGCTGTTTATATACTAGTGACTTACCCTGTCAGTGTTGGTGGAGCATTTTTGAGGAGCATTCCTTTATTAGGCTGTTGTTTACTGTTAGCTTGTTTGTCTGAGCTGGTAGTTCCTGCTAGAGTCTAACAATCTATTGTTATTAGTCTATTGTTATCACATATAGCTAAACAACATCTGCACACCATTCAAAAGAGACAATCAAAATGTCAAAAAGAAAACAAAAAGATTAAACAAAAAGACAAGAACACCTCTTTGCCAGAAATCAATACCCAGAATGCAGAGATTAAAACCAAGATTAATACTAGACCAACAATCAAGAAGTAAGCAATATCCGATTCAAGGAACTCAATCAACTTGGACAATCAAACAGTAAGCAACATCCTGATCAAGGAACCACCAGGAATACTCCCACCAACACTGAAGGTCAAACCACTTGTATAAAAACAGAGAGTAAACCCCACTTCCTTCTACCACTGATGATGTTTCCTAGTTGGGTAATAAAATGTCTGCAAGAAAACAATCAAGCTCAGAAAGTACCAAGGATCTCACAGTAAGGAATATTTTTCTAATATTCTCCCCAACTCTACCTTCCTGCATCTTAATTTTTTTTCCAGGTAGATGTGAGATGATAGATTTTCCTTTAACTTTCTTGACTTTGTTCCATGTGATCTTAAATGT
The DNA here is from genome assembly GCA_034064705.1 of Bothrops alternatus. Classification (NCBI taxonomy): domain Eukaryota; kingdom Metazoa; phylum Chordata; class Lepidosauria; order Squamata; family Viperidae; genus Bothrops; species Bothrops alternatus. The sequence goes on along the minus strand of JARGCV010000050.1, from coordinate 1,304,206 downwards.
ATTTGAAGAGTGCTATAATTTCCATTATCAGTCCTCACAAGGTTAAATATTCCTAGTTTCTGTTTATTTAGTTTCCCATCCTCTGATATCCTCATTGCCTTTCTCTCTCTGAATCTGTCTACGTTTGTCTGATCCTTAAGTCTTGGACATAGTTCTAGAGGTGTAGTCTGTCTATTGCAGAATAAAGAATTTGATTCAATTGCTTTTCCATTCAGCGAAAGTAACTATTTTCTAGTTATGTTTCTATCAGCCTCAGATTTTAATTCTCCCTCTCAATCCTACTCTTTTCAGTGTCTGGTCATTGGTAAAATATTGTAACTTAAATATAAATTCTTAATGTAAATACTGAATTAATTTTTGAAATGGTCTTTACCATCATAAAAAAATGGAGCTAATACAAACAATTGACCAGCAATGAGGTTTAAGGAGTAATAGATTAAAGATGAATAAACCACTGGATCCCAAAGACAGATACCAAATACAGGTAGTTTTCATTTTTATGACGTTTGCAGTGTCCCAGGGTCATGTGATCACTTTTGGTGACCTTCTGACAAGCAAAGTCAATGGGGAAGCCAGATTCACTTAACAACCTTATTACTAACTTAACAGCTGCAATGATTCATTTAACAACTGTGGCGAGAAAGGTCATAAAATGGGGCAAAATTCACTTAACTGTCTTGCTTAGCAATAGAAATTTTGGGTTCAATTGTGGTGGTAAGTCAAGAATTACTTGTACTTTTAAAGGCTTCTGATATGGCATGGTTGACTTCTTTACAAAATGTGCAATGCTGCTAAGATCAATTATCTTACAGGAAACATGGGAAGTAACCAACATAATACCAAGTTCTCAAAACAAAACCGAGATGAGAGCCAGGGGATTACTAGTCAAATAGCATACGATCTATCTATCTTAAATTCATAGAAAGCATGACTAAGAGCAGAATAATTGTGAATTTAAAAAGCCTTCCTTAAGAAGAAGCATAGTCCATCTTCAAGCATAATCTATATTCAAATGGGCTTCTATTTGTGTCTTATCAGATTTTGAATATCTGGCTAAGACTAATCAATAAATATATGTATGTGAGTGTCTGTGTTTGTTTGTGTATGTGTGTGTGAGAGAGAGAGAAAGATCCCAAGAGTTTCAATTGTGTATAATAAACTTGAATGAAGTTGAAACGACAAGGGAAAGTGAAAGGATGCCATGGACGATTACTGTGAATGATATTCCTTCAATTCTGAAATACCAAGCAGATTGTGAAGAGGCTCAGAAGGATTTCTCCTAAGTGAGTGTACAGTGATAAGATGTCATTATAAGTAGGCATAAAATCTGGTCCATTCTCATTACTAAAACTCTAATGGGGCCTGGATGGGTAGTGACTAACCAGGACAGAGATTTTAGGATTACAGTGGATTAAAATGGAAACTCAATATAAACATCTGTTCATTTATGGTAGCTGTGAGCAGGGCAGAGAAAACAAAAACAGAATTGTCAGTTCTGCAATACCTTTATGTAATGCAGCCACATTTGGAATGTTGTGCACAGTTTTGTCACTATATTCCCCAAAAAAGTGATTATAGACAATTTGGTCTAGTAGTTAAGACACCAAGCTAGAAAACAGATAATTGTGAATTCTAGTCTTGCCTTAGTCCAGGGGTAGACAACCTTGGCTCTTTTATGGCTTGTGGACTTCAACTCCCAGAATTCCTCAGCCAGCTTTACTGGCTGAGGAATTCTGGGAGTTGAAGTCCACAAGCCATAAAAGAGCCAAGGTTGTCTACCCCTGACCTAAGGCATAAAAGCTGACTGGGTGATCTTGGGCAAGTCACTCTTTCTCAGCCTAACTCATGTCATGGGGTTTTTGTGGGGCAAACAGAAGGAGCAAGAAGTTGTAGATGTTCATCATCTTGAGTTATTTATAAAAATAATGAAGATGGGATAAAAATAAATAGACTAAATAATGCTGCACAAAAGGGTGACAAAATACCTTTTTTATATGCAAAGAAAGGTCCTAAGATATTTCTGGCTTTTGACTTAAGAAAATAAGCACAAGAGGACAGGAAGGAAGGAAGGAAGGAAGGAAGGAAGGAAGGAAGGAAGGAAGGAAGGAAGGAAGGCAGGAAGGAAGGAAGGAAGGAAGGAAGGAAGGAAGGAAGGATCCAGCCTTCTCTGTAGCATTAATAGTTCAGAATTAGCTAATAAAATTGATAGATTGTTTGCATGTCTTTTAAAACTATCAATTCATAGAATGTAGGTTTATAGACAAGACACAGGAACTTTACTTACTAAAAGCATTCATATTCTCTGAGGCTGGATCGTGCAGAAGAGTAAGGTTAGTGAATGGAAGGGAAGACGCATGGTTGGTTAGTTAACTGGATGGAGAGATAGAGAGACATAAAAATGTGACTCTAATAGGGAAAGCAAAATAGCCAAATTAGTGTTGTACACTAATTAGTGTACACAAATTAGTGTTGTACACTAACCTGGCTCAAAACAGTAAGTGTAAAAGGGACCTTGGAGTCCTAGTGGACGATCACTTAAACATGAGCCAGCAGTGTGCAGCAGCAGCCAAAAAAGCTAATACAATGTTTGGTTGTATAAATAGAGGCATAGAATCAAAATCACGTGAAGTATTAGTACTGCTTTATAAAGCCTTAGTAAGGCCACACCTGGAATACTGCATCCAGTTTTAGTCACCTCATTATAAAAAAAAATCTGTTGAGACTTTGGAAAAAGTGCAAAGAAGAGTAACTAAGATGATTAAAGGCCTGGAGACTAAAATGTATGAAGAACGGTTGCAGGATTTTGGTATGGCCACTCTAGAGAAAAGAAGGACTAGGTGAGGGGGGGGCATGACAACAGTATTCCAGTATTTGAAAGTCTGTCACAAAGAGGAGGGGGTCAATTTATTTTCCAAAGCACCAGAAGACAAGACAAGAAACATATTGTGGGTGCTTCATTACTGAAGGGTTTTAAGAAGAGACTGGACAGCCACTTGTCTAAAATGGTATGGGGTTTCCTGCCTGAGTAGGAGGATGGACTAGAAGACCATCCCTTCCAGCTCTATTCTGGTTAACTGACTGACATGCTCAGAGGCAACCCAATGTTGTACTGTTATACTGTTATACTTTTTTTCCATTCTTTTGACCCATATTCTTTTGACCACTGGTTTAATGAAGAGAAGGACGAGGGGGTCATATGATAGCAGTCTTCCAATATCTCAAGGGCTGCCACAAAGAAGAGGGAATCAAGCTATTCTTCAAAGCACCTGAAGGCAGGACAAGAAGCAATGGATGGAAACTAATCAAAGAGAGAAACAACCTAGAACTGAGGAGAAATTTCCTGACAGTTAGAACAATTAACCAGTGGAACAACCTGCCTCCAGAAGTTGTCAGTGGTCCAACACTGGAGGTTTTTAAGAAGAGACTGGACAGCCATTTGTCTGAAATGGTACTATAGGGTTTCCTGCCTGAGCAGGGGGTTGGACTAGATGACCTCCAAGGTCCCTTCCTACTACTACTACTACTACTACTACTACTACTACTACTACTACTACTACTACTATTAAGACCAGCATTACCATAAGCAACAGAACATAATCATCACAGACAGGTATTTTGAAGCATCATGAAAAAAAGCAGTAAAATGCACTTTGTTTCTTAGAATGTATTATCTGATGAAATACATGATTTTCTGGCTCAAATACCTGAAAATGTTAGTTCCTCCCTTATGGGTGGAGGACATCATTTTCTGAACCCTCTTAAGAAGCAAAATACCTTTATCTGAGCCTAAATGTCAGAAAATTAACTAGAAAATTGGCATAGTTGTATCTTGATGTTGTGCAATTCCTTTTTTTATTTTTTGTTTTTGTTTCTTTTTCCATTCTACAGTCTACGTATTTGAATGGTGATGGCAGGCTCTATTACAAGTGAGTTAGGGTTTCATGCATCATGTTGCAGTCCTTCTAATCTAGGATTATATCCAAGTTGTTTTATCCATGCATTACATAACATCTAATAAATATTACATCAGTATGTCATTATAGGAAGAAAAAACCCTGGAAGATGCTCATTAAAGACTACTATGAATCAATTTGGCCACCCCCCAAAATTGGAACGAATAGATTAGCAAAAGTCCATTCAGGTATATTGACTGAAAGGACACCATAGTACCAACAGATGGACAAATCCAGTTGTAGATGAAATGGTAATTGCTTTCTCCTCATCAGTTGAAATCTTCCCTGAGACGATTACACAGATTAAAGCCTCTCACCGAAAGGTTCTGAATAAATATAGTCTGCTTCTCTCAAGAGAATTTCCTGCAAAATACAGAAAAGTTGGCAGCTGGCCCAACATGTATTCTAACTGCAGTGCATAAATGAGGCTTGGATCCTGGCTTCCTCTAGCTTTGGACAGTGAGGCTGTGGGGCTGTGCTTTGTTTGGTTGTGAATAAATGTTTGCTCACTGGAGCATCTTGGCTGCAGCAGGTGGAATGTGAGGACAGTGCTTCCTGAGATAATGAGGGATTGTTGACTTTCTTCTTTGGTCCAATTCAGGGTAAATATCCAGATAACTAATTGTTTGAACCTTATCTCACATGTGCAGAAAACAAGAATGTTATTCTGCCATAGTGAACTACCTAGCCTTGGGAACTAATGCCTTGAAATTCCCTTTCAGTTTATATACGGTTTATATAAAATACTAGCTAGATTGACATGGACAAAATATATTTATGTAGTTGCTAAAAACTGACAACAGCTTGATGGTACATAACCAACCATAATCTGTATACAGTAGTCTATAATTTATCAGAATGGACAGAAAGGGAAATGTTATAGATTTTGTTAAGAGGAGGCAGGGAGTTTCCATTATGTTTAAAGAGCATCCTATCTTAAAGGTGAAGGTTTCTCCTGTCCAGTCGTGTCCAATTCTAGGGGGTGGTGCTCATCTCTGTTTCCTAGCTGAGGGAGCTAGCATGGTCTGAAGAAATTTCCATGGTCATGTGGCCACGGACTATAACCAAGATGCATGGAATGCTATTATCTTCCTACCAAAGTGGTATCCATTTATCTACTTGCATTTGCATGCTTTCGAACTGCTAGGTTGGCATGAGCTGGGGCAAGAACAGGAACACACCTGTCATGCGGTACTCGAGTTTGAACTGCCAACCTTCCAGTCGACAAGATCAGCATTTTAACTGCTAGGCCATCACACACACCCATCCTATTTTAGCTATATCCTAATGCAAAATTCATACAATGCAATTATCTCGGGTCATCACCACGTTTCACAGTATTCATTTTGTGTCTATAGTGCACGTTAGACACATCCTGTATTTAATACAAAATTCACATATTTATCTACTAGTGAGTAGCTTGCATACTTACTAAGGAACCCAGATTTTTAACGTGACAGTCACATTGTTCTTCAATACTTCGTGTGTGATGGTTTCCTTGCATGTTGAAGGCAAAATGGAAACTCTAAGAGTTGAAGTTTGACAGAAATTGTTGTCTTGCTCTGAGAATGAAGGTGAGGCATTTCTTCACAGCCAATGAAACGTTGACTTAAGTCCATAGAATGTGATCACAAAGCTTCATCTGACAAGAAGGAGGGAAAAAAAACCCTCTCAAAGCCCAGGTTTTGGTAGGAAATATCTTGGTTACACATGCCAGGTGGGCTGCTCCAAAATAAGATCATGTATGAAGAAAGCGGTGTTAGAAAACAGACCCGCCATTTGTCAGCCATAACTGGAGGCATGTCAGGTGCAAGAAGTCAGGAACCAGGATAGAGTTCAGACATACTACCGTACTGATTTATTTCATTCTATCTATACACAAGAAACTGAACTATTAACGATTAAGGCGCATTGCCACCAGATAAGAGTCAACAGACTTCAAGGGGGATTGGATTTAGGTCCTTTACAGGAGTGTAGAAACTCTAAACTGATGATGTGTTTGACCACACCCTTGAGTTGAACCTGGTCCATCTCCTACAAGGTCAGAGTTAAATGAGTTAGTGGTCTGACATCAGGACTGAATACTGGGAGCCAGAAAACAGTATTGGTTTCAGATATGAGTGCCTCATTTCCTGTGGATAGACTGTCCTAAGGTTCCCACCATATTTCCCTCTGCCCATCACCACCTGGATGGTACTGCCTGCCTTCTGTCCAACATAAATCCTTACCCTCTGCCCCCATCCCCACATACCTTGCCATTCCTGACTTTTGTTAGATGAGATGATACCTCAAAATTACCATCCAACCCATAGGTTCCTTCTTCATTCATCAGCCAGCAATGTTCCCAAGCTGCTTCTGTCTACCACATTTAGCAGCTTCATTGCTGTAAGCATCTCAATTTGACTCATTCACCACTTCTTCCCCACAGTTCTTGCTCTGCTCACCAGTCCCCAATCATAGGTTGAGCACTGCTATCCTTTGAAGCAATCTTCTTTGGAATAACCTGGGCTGATTAATTAGTTTTATTAAGCTTTAATAAAAATATAATGCATCCACACTGCAATGTATTTTAGCAGGGCCTATTTCTGGCTTTAATATTACACTGCTTAGATTTAACAATATCTGAAATGCTCCATGGGCCTATATATAACTTACTAAATGTAACAATGAAGAATGATCATATTTTGGTTATTTCTGCCTAGCTAATGAAAATCCCCTATCCCACTTAGCTTCTTAGGATGGGAGAACATCAGTCATTTAGTATCATAGCATTTACAACTAAATCAGCGGTTATCAACCTGTGAGTCGCGACCCCATTTGGGGTCGAACGACCGTTTCATGGGGGTCGCCAAACAGCGCAGTCTGCCATTTTTTCCCCATTTCCCCTCGGCCATCGCACCGCGCATGCGCGGTTCGGCCAGTTGCGCACACCGCGCATGCGTGGTTCGGCCCGTCGCGCATGCACGGCGCAGGTCGGGGTCGCGCCGCGCATGGGCGGCACAGGTGGGGTCTTGGCCTGAAAAAGGTTGAGAACCGCTGAACTAAATGAATTAATACAGGATATCGAGGATATAGATAAATCACCATTCTCTTGGGGAAGCTTAACACCTACTGTGCAGTACTATGTATAGTTCAGTACATAGTACATACCTGGGGTGTCAAATTGCCAGCCCGCGGGCCGGATGCATCACGCAGAAGCTGCGCCCACCCCATTGCCGGGAATGGCAAAACAGTCCCGACACGTTGCGTGATTTCACGTGACGTCACGAGTTTGACTTATCTGATCTATACCATATGCTTATGATCCCAGGATTGTTGGGAAATGGGCAATATATAAATTTAGATTATTGTTATTGTTATTCTTCTGGAACCAAAACATCTTCATAATTCCTGCTGTCTATTGAAAGCGAAGTTATGTTAATGGGGTCACAAAGGTGGGGAGTGAGGTTGGTAAAGATAAACAGGTCTGATTGGATTGGAAGAGAATAAGGTAACTCAATGTCATAACTCTGTTCATATATATGATCCTACATTCAATCCACATTTTTTTTTAAAAAAAACATACTTTAGGCTTGGAGGTTGATGAATGGAAAATACAAATAGTTGTGGTTATTGTTGTTATGATCTGTCGCAATCAGCTAGAAGTTTAGACTGGATTTTATCCACCTAGCAAGTCCTTTCCAAAGACGTAGGATAGACAGATGCTGATGTTTTATGGTGTTAAAATTTTTGTTATTAATATATGTGTTAAAATAAAATACAGTTTTTAAAAAAGCAGTGCTTATCCCAAATGAGTGCATTTAGCTTCAAGTCAGCTGAAGCAAATTTCATGTTATCTTTAGTCATGCATGAAATGCATTAATGCATGTAATAAATGCAAAAGGGAATTTAAGTGCAAAAAACTGCTCATGTTCAAAATAGTCCTTTCTCTGTAATGCATCCAGCACATGATAACAGTTGTGGAGGGTATCAGGATAATGGGAATGAGGAGGAGAGATATGTTTGTTGTGCGCTTCAAAACTGAAGAAATAAATAAAACCATCCCAATCAAATTCTGACAAAGGTAATCCTCGACTTACAACATTTTGTTTAGTGCAGGGGTAGGCAACCTTGGCTCTTTTATGACTCGTGGACTTCAGCTTCCATAAAAGAGCCAAGGTTGCCTACCCCTGGTTTAGTGACCGTTCAAAGTTACAACGGTGCTGAAAAAAAGTGACTTATGACCATTTTTCACATTTGCAACCTGTGCAGCATCTCCATAGTCATGTGATCAAAATTCAGATACTTGGCAATTGACTCATATTTCTGACGGTTGCCCATGATCACCTTTTGCGACAAGCAAAATCAATGGGAAGCCAGATTCACTTAACCTGTTACCAACTTAACAACTGCAGTGATTCACTTAACAACTGTGGCAAGAAAGGTTATAAAATGAAGCAAAAGTCACTTAACCAATGTCTCACTTAGCAACATAAATTTTGGGCTGAATTGTGGTCATAAGTCAAGGACTACCTGTATTGTTTTATTACCCCAGTGATGATGGACTTCCATTCTTTGGAAACCTTAAAGCAGATCATGATCAACCATATATTGAGGATGTTATAATTATGATTAATTTCACTGACCATGGACTAAAGACGCTCTTAGAGATCTTCGTACCATCACATAAACCTAGATTTTTAACAATAGGCAGAACCAATTTGGAGCTGGCACTGCTTTTATGGTCTTCACTTCCCTTGTAGGCTTTTTGCAGTTGCATTTGGGGACAGCATCATTAGAGCTTTCATTAGGTTATATGCTGTTAAACTTTGATCACTGTGTGCTCACAGTAATCACATAATGCAATTTTTTAAATCCCTGAAGTAGGAGAGTCATGGAAAGTTTTGCCTTCTTAATTAATCCTTCACAAAGAAAGGATAAATATAAGGAAGGAGAAGGACTCAGAGTTAAAGATAGCTTGGTAGGCCATCTCAGAAAAAAAAAGGAAACAATCTACTCTGAATGGAAATAGGGAGAACGAATCTGTTTTTCTTCCTGATCACTTAAATCCAAGACAGGGCAATTTTTACATATCAATAAAGCCACATTTCTAATCATTATGTACAAGAGGGAATTTAGTAGCAACTGCTTGTTATATCATACACTGCAGGGATTTGAACATCTGTAGGTGTCAACATCTCTGTTTTATGCAACTATTAAGAGATCAGAAGAGCACATGGAAGCCATTCCCCTAAAAAAATAATTGAAATAATCAGCTGGCCAAATTCAGCATTATTTGGTGAGCTAATTATACTGCTCCTTGTCATAAAAAAAGACTTGGCCTTGTATTCATGCTTTAATTTCCTCAATAGTTTAGATTACTCTAAAGTACTTTACACGAAGCAAAAAATATTGGATTGTGAGAAAAGACAGATGTTTATTAGAAAAGCATTTGACATTTAATTATAATGGTCTTGAAACAACTGAATTGACTTTCTGTTTATTTCTGGGCACAATTCAAAATGCTATGTTTAGCTTAGGAAAAAGTATGAAGATTACATTATTTCCTATCAATTTTGGCATAATTTACAGTTATCATCATCATTTTCAACTTACAGCATCACACCCCAACATTCAAAGCAGCTGCATTCTTTGGTAGTTGAGGTAGTTTTTTTCCAATAGCAATAATCAGAAGATAAATAATGTACAGGTTAATAAAATATAAGCTATGATAACTTGTTTGAAGATAGGCTGATCTGGCTCTTAAGTGTGTTAGATCTATAAAAAGAGGATGCACATGATATGAATATAAAAGACACACCGTTGATCATACTGTATGTGTATATTGCATGGGTCAGAAAGAGGGCTGATAAAATATCTACAGAGCCCTTCTGGACACAAACTATTTCAACTCCTCTCCTCAAGATGCTGCTTACAGGGCATTGCATGCCAAAACAACTACCGGTAGACACAGGAACAGGTTTTCCCTCATGCCATGACTCTGTTGAACATCTAATTGCCATAGTACTGTCTTATGTCTAAGGATATTTACCCATGTAGTATGGCTGTGTTATTATTATCCTTCTCATCTTTTCTTCTACTTTCTCCTATTGGTATCTTATGATAATATTACTTTGTTGTTTGTATGTACACTAAGAGCTTATGCACTGGAGAAAAAAATCCTTGTGTGTCCAATCACACTTGGTCAGTATTCTGCTCTGCTCTGCTTGTGCCCTATTTTGGACTTATATCCAGTAGTGGGTAACAAATTATACTAGAGTAATTAAGGACAGATAATTGTAATTATACATTCCATCATCTCTGTATCATTACTAACACCAGGCTATGTTGACTTGCTTGTTTTGTTTTGCCATCTGTTTTGGACTTTAACTGTTCTGACCTATGTTCTGGGCTGTGCTGTGTAGGCTGCTCAGAGTCATGTTGACTGCAGTGGTGTGAATGCCCTAGTAAAAATGTTAGCTAGATAGACAGAGAGAGACAATATAAATATAATAGCAAGAAGAAGGGAAAGAAATCTCCTTAACCCTTCTCAAAGGGAAAATTTCCAGGATGTAGTCAGAAAAAAATGTACTAATGAGAAATCAGCTGCCATAGCTACAAATTCTGTCACTGTTAAAGGACTTTCTCCTGCAGTAACAGAAGTGTGCATCACATATTTTGCTCTCAGAATTACACTTTATACAACTGATCAAATAGATTGTGACCCACATCATTTTATCATAAACATATATTTATTCATCTTGAAGGAAGGACACTGCACATCGTTGTTGAATAAGCCCAGCAGATCCATGAAACATAAAATCTGGATAAAAAAGTCGATCCAAAGGTTTTCAGGAATAAATTTAAGTGCTACTATGTTGAAATCAGATTCTGCCTTGAATTGCATTGCTTTTTAAAGAAACAGTTGTGGGAGAGCAACTTCCTCTATCACCCATCTTTTCCTGAAGTTGGGGGATCCAGACATTTTTGACTCAAAAGCTTGTAACAGGTAGGATGCCAAATAATTTCAGCTTACACAAATTTCACCTAGTTATGTTTAGAAATCTTGTCTTAAGACAACAATATAATAAATCTGCTGAAAAGCAATCAAATCTGGTCTTCATTCTGAATTTTATACACAAGCATACAGGTCCATCAAAACAAACAGTAAGAATAGAAAATCAAACTAAGGAATCAAATAATTACCCTCAAATAGTAAATGAAAATTATAATTGTGTGCTGAAACATCAGGACAGAAGTAACTAAACTTGATGCTTTGTTTCTATTTGTTTATTGTATCGTTTTTCATGGATTTATGCTGTTTATTAATGATGAAGGTCATTTTGAGCCATCTCCTGAGTGGGCAGCTATAGAAATTGAATGAATAAATGATCCTTCCTTCCTTCCTACCTTCCTTCCTTCCTTCCTTCCTTCCTTCCTTCCTTCCTTCCTTCCTTCCTTCCTTCCTTCCTTCCTTCCTTCTTTCCTTCCTTCCTTCCTCAAATTAATCACAGCTTTAAACATGCCCCAAACTACTAAGTCTCTACTCCTGTTATGTTACAATATTTGGGGTTACATTTTGCACTAAGCCATCATTTGTTTAGCCACATTTTGCTGAAAAAACAATAATTGGCTGCATGAATACAAAAAAAGTAAAACCAAACCAACCATATTTCAGCGGTGTTTCTTCAAAAACACTATGCTATGATCTCAGTTACTAAATAGGTATATAGTGCTATCTTACCCATGCATCAAGCCTGGCTCATCAATAAAAGCTTCTTGCTTGTTGTGATCTGAACCTGAAATGGCTGTGATTGGAAATTTAAGTAAACAAGAACTTGTAGCCAAGTAGGTTACAAGTTTGTACTAAACTATTCCAGATAAGATTATGTAAAAACCCACAAAGATCAGTTAAAGATAGGGGCCTCTTTTTAATGAAGATTTCTGTTTGCTATATCATGCCATTCCAAGCTATGTCTGTTGCATAATGGTGAATAATGGTTAGCTGAATGATAATGGCTGAAGTCACCTAATTACTTGGATTTCCTAATGCTAGAGTATCATAAAATGAGTGGTGGGTACATTAGTGCATGAACTGGGATTATTTTAGCTTAATGTAAAAGCTAGACTGTCTAGGCTGCAAACATCCAGATGATCAGTAGAATTAGCCACTATCTAATGGTCATTTGGATTTTTGCCATCCACATTTGGTAGCCTGCACTTAATGTGATGTAAGAAATACAAAATGCATTAGTACAATAGCATTAGCTTGGATTTACATTAGCACAATGAACTTCACAGAAAATCTACTCCTATAAATCTTCCAGAAAGGTCTTCCAGAAAAATTAAAGTAACTTGACTCCAATCTTCACATAAATATATACCTGGTGAATATAACAGTTCAGGATTCTGAAATTAGGTTATTCCACAATCAGTTTATATTGTACAAAAAGGACTTCCTTATGATTTGGTTCACAATTCTTATCTTTGGTACCAGATTTCCCAATTTCATTGCCTTCCATCTCCTTTTTCCTGATCTTAATCTAACTGCTCGCTGTGATTGCCCGCTCAGCTCTGCCTCATGGCTATCCTTTTCTACCTGGATTGTTTTCCTGCAAATAATATTTGTGTCAGAGCTGGTTCGACTCCAAAATTTTGACAAGCAGTAATAAATCTGTACAGATTTACAGCCTTGCATACATGAATATTAATGTTGTCTACCAAGAGAATTTCTAACCTTTTTAAGTGAAGTGGAAAAAGTAATGGCAAACTATTTAAGGGGAAGAGTTTTTTTTTTAAAAAAAAACTCTTATGGTTTGTTGCACAATCAGCCAGATGTTCAGACTGGATTTGGTATTTTGGTCCCACTATTGAGTCCTTTCCAAGGACCAGGCATAAGCAGATGTGGATTTTTGATGGTCTTAAAGGAATTGTTGCAGGATTTAAGCCAAGCGTGTCAAACTGCCAGCCCACAGGCTGGATGCGTCATGCCAAAGCCACGCCCATCCATTGCCGGCAATGGGAGAAAAGTTCTGATACTTCATGTGATGTCACATGACATCGTGAGTTTGACATGCTTGATCTAAGCTATTCCAAGTAACTGTTGTTGTTGTTGTTATGGTTCATCAGCCAATCAGCCAGATTAGATTTGGAATTTTTATCCATGATTAAGTCCTCCCAAGGACTTGGGACAGGAAAATGTTGTTTGATCACCATTGATAATAAAGGTATCATCGCAGGATATAAGCTGTCCCAGGTAAAGCAATTGATTAATTATAATGATTTGTTGCAGTCAGCCAGATGTTTAGACTGGATTTGGCATTTTCAAGTCCTTTCCATAACCTGAGACAGGCAGTTGTTGTCGTTGTATATATACAACAATATGAAATCAGAGCTGCCACTTTTTTAGCTGGGGTTGGCCTTCATACACATCAAGTTCTTCCCAAGAACATAGGATATTGTAATGTATTGGTGTAATATATGTGTGGATCCAAGCAGTGTGGCTTTTTATAATTGACAGATGGATATTTTGCCAATGCATAGATTGACAGTGCTATCCAAGATTTTTTGGTATGGTAACCAGTGTACTGATAATCATTGGTACCACCACAGCTGGTTTATGTCATAATCTTTCAACTTTGATTTTCAGATCTTGATATTTTATCATCTTCTCCATTCTTTGTCTTCAATTCTACTGTCCTCTGATATTGCCACATCAATTAACCATAATTTCTGTTCAACTACAGTTAAACCAGTAATAATCCAATACTTTTTATTCAAAAATCCCACAATAGTTTAACCTGCTCACTTTCAATGAGCTTTTCAACTATAAGCTCCCATTAATTTTTCATCACTGGCAAATAATAATTTTTACAGATGTTCCAGTGAATCATTTTGGTGACTGTATTATGTCATCATTTATAACCATTTATAATCAGATGAGTATATGAGCTACTGTTTCTTCTGCTGCTTTGCGCAATCTGCACTTTGAGCCATTTGACAATTTTCAATTCTGGCTTTGATTGCATTAGTTCAAATAGCTTGCTCTTGAGCAGCCAAAATCAAGCCTTCAGTTTCTTTCTTTTTTATTGTTCCAGCTGTAAGCTATTGTCAGGTTTATCTTTTTCCACTTTCCTCTTATAATGCTTTTCCCTGCCAGCATTCTAATCATGTTTTTATTACCTTATTTCGGTATCTTGATACTGATGTTTTGTTTCTTGTACATTCAGTAATTTCTAAAGCAACACAGCGACTCACATGGTTAGGACACTAGGTTGACAATTGGTAAGCCCACATTTGAGATCCGAGTGCTACTGTGTGATGGGATGAGCTCCTGTCATTCGCTCTAGCTCAGTGGTTCTCAACCTTTCTAATGCCGCGACCCTTTAATACAGTTCCTCATGTTGTGGTGACCCCCAACCATAAAATTATTTTTGTTGCTACTTCATAACTGTAATTTTGCTACTGTTATGAATCGTAATGTAAATATCTGATATGCAGGGTGTATTTTCATTGTTACAAATTGAACATAATTAAAGCATAGTGATTAATCACAAAAACAATATAGCAATGCTCACTGGAGAAGCTTACTCTTCCTTGCTCAAAAATGTTGGGAGGGAGGGAAGGGGAAGGAAGGAAGGAAGATTGAAGAGGAAAGGAAGGAGATGGAGAAGGAAGGAGATTGAAGGGGAAAGGAAGGAAGGAAGGAAGGAGAAAGAGATTGAAGGGGAAGGGATGGAGATGGAGATGGAAGGAAGGAAGGAAGGTTGAAGGGAAAAGGAAGGAGATTGAAGGGGAAAAGAAGGAGATGGAGAAGGAAGGAGATTGAAGGGAGAAGGAAGGAAGGAAGGAGAGAGAGATTGAAGGGGGGAGGCGCTGCCAAGGACGCACAAGCACCTCTGCACAATTGCCCGGGGAGGGGGAGGCTCTGGTGGAGAGCCTAGTGGAGAGCCAAGCAGCAGCACATCCGGGGCCTTGGAAGGTGCGCAGAGAATCCGCACGCCTCGGAGCCGCCAGCTGCCCTCTCACACCCACCAACTTGGAGCCCCCCATACTCATCCCGGCACCTCTTGCCCTCTCCCAGCCACCCCCCTGGGACCTGCTCACCCCTCCAGCCTCCTGAGCGCCATCACAGCGGCGGGGTCACAGGACCCCCTTTCCACACTGCGCAGCCCATCGCATGCGAGAGGGGCATGGCCGGAGCGCCAGCTCCTGTTCAGAAGGCACCGCTTCTCCTCTCCCAGCCCGGCCAGCTGGCCTCCGACGCACATGCGGGCATCGCCACCACCTGGCCCTCTTCCCCGCACCCTGGCCGCTTCTGAGGCCCGGAGCCTGGCGAGCTGGGAAGGAGCTGCTCCTGCCCAGCAGCCCCATGGCCGCGACGCGTGTCAGAGGGCCGAGGCGGCCTCCAACAGTGAGGGAGGCTGGCTGGGTGACACGGGGGAGGCTCCCGTGTGGCACGGAGGGTGGCCGGGGGCGGAGCGCAGCCGGGCAACCAGGAGGCGTGGAGACCGGCTTGGCGCTGCAGCTCAGCTGAGGTGGCAGTGGCAGCAGCAGCAGCGGCAGAGCAGCCCAGCGGCAGCGCCAGCAGTGGCCCAGACCCGGCTCAGCTTGGACCGGCCATTGAGCCAGCCCAGGGTGGCATTGGGGGTGCGTGTGATGGCGCTGCGGTGGCAGGAGCAGGCGCTGTCAGAGGAGAAGGGCATCCTGGAGGCGGCGGAGGAGGAGGAGGGTAGCAGAGGAGGGCGGCGGCAGCGGCCAGATAGAGGAGCGGTGTCTCGGTTTCTAAAGACCATCGGAAATATGTGTTTTCCGATGGTGTTAGGCGACCCCTGTGAAAGCGTCATTCAACCCCCAAAAGGGTCACAACCCACAGGTTGAGAACCGCTGCTCTAGCTCCTGCCATTCTTGCAGTTCGAAAGTGAACATTCACAAGAAAATAGATAGATACCACTTCTGTGGGGACCAACCGGGTGTCCCCCAGGCAACAGTGATGTTATCAGCTAATCCTTTCAATCCAGAAGTGCCCTGATGCTTCCAACACAAATGCAAGCATGAATAAGTTCTAGTTTTTAACTCTCATTCTTTGGGGAAAAGATCCAATGAACATATCGTCTCACACTATCACCATTTAGAATCATAACCTTTATGCTCTCAGTTCCCTTTATCTAATAACAGCACTTTATTTTCTATACTGATATAAAAAATAAAGTTAGAAGGACTGAAGAGGACATATTATCTCTTTACAGAGAATATACTTACCTCTGGTTAAATGAATCATGGTTTAATGAATTAAATTTTCTGAATTTGCCAACACACCAAATGTTGAGCTAATCACAGAGCCTTGCATAATCCAGTTAGCTAAAATGTGATTGTGTGGTCAAGTGATCAGTCTTAAAAAAAATATGAAGATGGAACCTCTTGTGCTGTTCCAAATGACATTTTAAAGAGAGAGAGAAAAAAGAACAGAGTAAAGAAAAGATAATAGAGCCTGCTGGCTTCATTCCTCCCAAAAATACTTTTTCTCTTTATAAAAAAGCTGTAGAGAAAGCTTGCTCTTTCATAGCGAATAATGTTTTGGGCAGCATTAAAGCCAATAACCAGGGATAAAAGCTGATCAGGTAGGAAAAATCAGGAACATGTTCATGGTTCATTTATAGGAATTTAAGCAGGCAGAAGGAATCATTATAGGCCAGATACTAAAACCAATTTTAGAAGCCACCTCCCAAATTAATCCAGGTGTTCTACAGTACTTAAAGCTTCACAGAAGCACAAGTAACACTTCAGATTCAAGATTATGATTGAATATAAAGTCCTAATCCTGTGTTTATACATAATGTATACACAAATAGCTTCTTATAAGCCTATTAATTCATTTCCCAATTTTGTTCCTAACTGAATCAAATTACACACCATCTCTGTCTTGACCTCTACTTTTGCTCCTTTAACTTTAATTAAATGCTCCTTTAATTTTTCTATCTAAACTATTTCCTTCCTTCTTTATGCAGCATTTTCCCACATTATTTTCTTTTTCTGGCTCATGTTATAGAAGACCTTTTCTCTTTTTCTTGGAGGTTCCCAGGGTTGTGTGTGTGGGGGGGGTATCCCTTTGACTTTACTTTGACTTTATTTCAATTTCTATGCCGCCCTTCTCCTGGGACCCAGGGCGGCTTACAACAATAATAATACAATAAAAAAATTAAATCACAATAACAATCAACCCTCCTATCCAAACACATTCATTCAATCCAAAACACATTCATACAGCATACAATCACAATCGGTACACAATCACTGATGGAGGCACCTTCCTAGGCCCAGGGGCAGAGTATAGTTCATACGCCCCAAGCCTGCCTCTGTAGTGTGTGTAGTCAGACTTGACTTTGAGACAGAATAAAAGAGTTTTTCCCTTGAAATTTGGTTCCAGTTGTTGGAACAAAAGTTTGGAAGAGAAAAAGATAATTTTTCCCCAGTGAAATTTGTCTGGAAGGGATGTGGGGGGAAATCCAAATGAATTGCCAAATATCTCTTTGTAATCTTCTTGAGACTTTCCAAACTAAATTAAAATTGGAAGCAGTAACAAAATTGCTGGCTAAGAAAGGTGAATGAGAAGATCCTCCTTTCCTTATGCTGGTACTGGTACTAAAGACATTGCCAGCATTTGCTTCATTTCTAATTTGATAGAGGCTTGGTTGACTGTTATAAGAGATACTAATCTTCAAAAGGTCTATATTTATATGAATATTAATATGTAGGAATAGCAACAGCACTTAGACTTATATACCACTTCACAGTCCTTTACAGCCCTCTCTAAGTGGTTTACAGAATCAGCATATTGCCCCCAACAATCTGGCTCCTCATTTTACTGACCTCGGAAGGATGGAAGGCTGAGTCAACCTTGAGCTGGTCAGGATTGAACTCATGGCAGTGGGAATAGTCAGTATGCAATATTACATTCTATCCCCTGTGCCACCACGGCTCATATAAACGCTTTATGTATATGAAATATTCCTATGGGTGTCTGCTTATAAATATAGCTTATCCTGTCTATCAGTGGAAAATGTCCCATTCCAAGTGCAAGTGTAGGATTGCAGTATTCCAACAGATATTCAATCCCATCTTAGCTATAGGTATTGTCATTATGTCACTGCTATTGCTTAAATTGTTTGTTTCTACAACCCAAAATTGGTTCAGGAGTTCAAAGAAGAAAGTCATGCAAACTTGCACCTGTTGAATACATCTTGACTTGTTCTCTACTAATTTTAATTTAATAAGACCATTCAGCAGTAGAAGTCGTATTGGAAATTTGTAAAGGCGAGATGTAAAAAAAAAAAACATTCTTCCCTAGAAATAAGGATGTGAGTATCAAATGTCAACTTTCAGTCTGTTCTCCCACTTTCCTCTGCTTCCTGTTGTACATACTCAAGTTGTACGTGTTCTGAGAAGAAGCAGCCCATTGTGGCTTTTTAGAATACATACACATATTAAAAACAAGAAACAGATAGCAAGAAGCTTTGACATATGTGCCCAGAATCCAGTAGGAATTAGCAGACCAGCATAGCTCCATTTTATTTTACTATACGTTTTGGGGAACAAACTTCCAATTCAAAAATATTCATTCCAATAATTCATTTAAACAAATCTAACAAAATTCAGCAAATCAAATCAGGGAGCAGAAAGAGGTTCACTTATTTTCTCAACTTAACAGGTTGTCTTAGTAACAAACTATAGAAGGTGGGTGGGCAAATGGGTGGATGGACGGAGAAAGACAGATGATAGATATAGGTTGATATGGATATAGAGATAGAGATATAGACATAGACATAGATAGATAGGCAGATAGATAGACATCTTGCAAAGGCTTAGTGCTCACTTGATTTTTTTTTAAGAATAAAAATATTTGGTCCAAAATTGATTCTTAAAGGAAATATAGAAAAATGTATGAAGTGGCCTTGAATACTTGAATAGCGAGATTCATCAATTTGTATAGGAAGCACTGGAATAATATATTCCCACACCATGTTTTCCCATAAATATTGTTTCAAAAGATGACCAAACACAAATCTCTTTGCTCCAACAGGCAGCAACTAGGATATCAACTAAGGAAAGAGTAGAATTCCCAACCCTCACTAGCAGTCCCAAACAATATCAATGATATCAAAAGCCCTCCAGAAAGTCTAAAACACTCAGAAGAGAAGTCATTTCCATTCTATCTTGAAGCAAAACCAAAATTAACTTCTTTTAGGATGCTCTGCCTCATGACTACTGCCTTAATAAACCACCCTAAAAAGAGAAGATTAAAGACAGACAATAATTGTCAAAGATGGCTATGTCCCAAATAACTTTTTAAGACTCTTTCAAAACTGAACCTAGTGCTGTCACTCCAAACAGATCAAATTTCAGCACCACAAACAGAAGCAGGACAACCAGTCCTAGTGGACGATCACTTAACCATGAGCCAGCAGTGTGCAGCAGCAGCCAAAAAAGCTAATATAATCCTGGGTTGTATAAACAGAGGCATAGAATCAAGATCACACAAAGTAGTTAGTACTGCTTTATAAAACCTTAGCAAGACCACACCTGGAATACTGCAGCCATTTTTGGTCACCATATCACAAAAAAGATGTCAAGAGTTTGGAAACAATTCAGAGAAGAGCAACTAAGATAATCAAAGGCCTGGAGACTAAAACATATGAAGAACAGCTGCAGGACTTGGATTTGGCTAGTCTAAAGAAAAGAAGAAACAGGGGCAACATGATAGCATTATTCCACTATTTGAGGGGCTACCACAAAGAAGAGGGGGTCACATTATTCTCCAAAGCACCAGAGGGCAGGACAAGAAACAATGGTTGGAAGCTGAACAAAGAGAGAAGCAACCTGGAATTAAGGACAAAGTTTCTAACAGTGAGGACAATTAACCAGTGGAACAGTTTGCCCCCAGAAATTGTGTGCGCTCCATCACTAGAGATCTTTAAGAAGAGACTAAACAGTCACTTGTCTGAGTTGGTATAGGTTCTCTTGCTTAAATGGGGCTGGACTAGAAAATCTCCAAGGTCCCTTCCAGCTCCTATTCTATTCTATTCTATTCTATTCTATTCTATTCTATTCTATTCTATTCTATTCTATTCTATTCTATTCTATTCTATTCTATTCTATTCTATTCTATTCTATTCTATTATCAGTAACACTCATGACAATTTTTTGTCCTTCCTGTATGTTCACCATGCATTTGAGTGCAAGCCCCTGAGTTCTTTTTTTTTTTTTTTTTGTTTCAGATGGGATTTTAATGGGCTTCGTAAAGCCAAAACCTCAGTACAGGAAATTCCTTATCCACTTCAAATACAATTAATTGAAATTATGCATATTTCTTCCAGTAAAAAAATGGACAATATAAACAAACATTTTCAAGAACCTCTCAAAGCATTCAAGTTATAGGTTTACTTTACATTAAAATAGCTTTTACTATGATCAATGTAGTAATACCAATATCTTTAATAATATCAAGATTCTTTTGCCTTGCCACCCTTGCTTGTTATGCCAAGAGATGAACATCAAATGATTGTACTTTTTCAAGAGTCTGGTCAGCTTCCAGCAGGTTTACTTTGTAGGGCCCCATGTGTCAAGTTAAAAAAACTTAGATTGCAAAGGCAAGACAAATAAAACTGGATTTTAAAACTGCTTAAAAACCACTTAAAAAAACCCCTTGAGTAAAGTCTAACAGGCTATCTTGTAGAGGAAGCTTTCAGGCTACATGTGATAAAAGCTATATAAGGGGAAGATCATGTAGGTAATTAAACAAGATTCAGCGAAGCTCCAAAAATCTTTATAAATACAGCCATTGGAAGGACGATCTCGAGTCAGGAAGGATTTTTACTCGGTGTGAGCTCAGTTGTCATAGCTGTCTCTATAAGAACCTCCTGAGGAGTATCGATCATTGTAGCTTCCTTGACTGCTGTAGTCACGTGAACTACTGTAGCCCCCACTGCGGCTATCGTAACGTCCACCATAGCTTCTGTCTCCACCATAGCTTCTGTCTCCACCCCGGGAATAGCCACGACCTCGTCCCCTGCCTCCAAAGTAGCCACCTCTGGATCCACGGGAAGATTTCCCAGCATGATCAACTCTGATCTGGCGCCCATCTATAGACTCTCCATTCATTGATCTCATGGCATCTGATGCATGATCAGGATTGGAAAAGGTGATAAAACCAAAGCCTCTTGATCGCTGTGTTTCTTTGTCTTTGATCACAACAACTTCAGAAATAGGACCAAAAGAGCTGAAATGCTGTTCGAGGCCTTGTTCATCAGTATCAAAGTTCAGTCCCCCAACAAATAGTTTTCCTTCTTCAGAAGACATAATGGTGACAGTGAGAAGTCGCTTGGGCTGGACGTACTCAAAATGTGCCCCTGAGTTCTTAATATGGTTTCAATCAAGTCAAGAGAACTCAACCTCAGCTCCACACAATGAAATCTGAGAGCATTCCACATAAAAAAACAGCCACCAGTATTTTTATTATTACTCCCCAAAATATGCTCTCTGTGAAAATGCCACTGAGAAAACAACCACAAACAAATACTGTCTTAAGTAACACACACACACATAACTGTCTGTCTGTCTGTCTGTCTGTCTGTCTGTCTGTCTGTCTGTCTGTCTGTCTGTCTGTCTGTCTGTCTGTCTGTCTATCTATCTATCTATCTATCTATCTATCTATCTATCTATCTGTCTCCCATTATTTAAATAAAACCACTACAATTATAGCTGGGTACTGCTATGCTTTAAAATCAGTGAGCAGACTATATATATAGTTTGGACAATATATTTTAACTATTACAGACTTTCATTTACTCTTTATAAAGTTATCTCAAGTTGATTTTAAGTTCTGCTGACTCCCAAGCCTGCATATATTAAAGGATGTTATAAAGTTACTGAAGAAGGCATAACACATTTAAAAATAAGAAAAAAAGTTCAAAAAAGAGTTCACAGCTCTTGCCCCTGGCCTTCCATATCTTGATTTCTGTATTTTACATGCTGGCATTTTTCTCTTTCCACATGCAACTAAATTTATAGTTCCAAAATGAACATTATGCAATTATTTAATCTGATGCTGATAATGAGTGACATACAAAATCAGCCATGCCCAAATGCTGTCTTGTAATTTTCTTTTACTTTAGAGAGTCATTTCAATTAGTGGCACAGTGGTTAGAATGCAGTATTGCAGGCTAACTCTGTCCACAGCCATGAGTTGTATCCTAAGAGGGTTTGGGTTGACTCAGCCTTTTATCATTCTGAGGTCTGTAAAATGAGGAGTCAAATTGTTGGGGGCCAAATGCTGACATTATAAACCACCCAGATTTGGAGTGGTATATAAATCTAAGTGCTATTGCTATTTTATCAGGCAAGTATCTTGCCTTTGACTCTCCCGTTTATCAAAAAGAAATGGAGAGAACATTGAGCTACTACACTGATTTCATGGAAATTTTTGAAGTTGGCTTTCTATTAACTTACATTGATATAATTTTTAAGTAACCTATGGAAGGCAACAGCTTGAAAGATATGCTACTATAGTTCCTTCAAAATCTTAATTGAATGCATCTGGCAGGAATGTTAGTGTTCCTTATAAGCTGACATGTAGTAAAATGTAAATGTAGAAAAATAAGTTCTTGAATTTAGATTATGGGCTATAATATTATCCTACAGTAGTGGCCAAAATTGTGGAAACCTTTTGGGAAAAGTGTGTTTTTGAGGTTTGATGGCTAATAACACCATTTTTGGGGGGGAGTAGTACCATAAAATTATATATCAATGGAAAGATAATTTAATCAAAAATGTAATGCAACAAAGTTTGTTCAATTATCTATACTGTATTCTATGAAAAGTTATAGCCAAATAACCAGAAAAAGGAAGCACAACTCGCTTAGGTTGATATCAAGTAGCTTTCCTGCATCTGATTGCAGCCAATGAGCGTGAGTGTTTAGAGAATCAATCAGGTGTCATCTTGTTTTGGCAATGAGCCAATCAGATCACAGTAGGATTCACTTATTGATGTCATGTTATTGAAGCTGAGAGGAGGACATTTGTCAGTGTGTTATGTGATCGCTATCAAGTTGGTTGGGTTTTTTTGTGTTCTTTCATTTAGTGAGCTTGTAAAACATAAAAAAATTAAAGTAATGGTGCAAAGAGTTGCCTGGTTGCCCAGAAAGTGATGTAAAATAGTATTATTAAGTGAACAAGACTACAGTTATAAAGAAATTAGGAGAAAAATTGGTGGAAACTTAACCAAAGGTGGCATTTCTACTGTACACTTTCCCCAAAAGATTTCCACAATTTTGGCCACTACTGTAGCTGCTACAGTGTGGATAGGCAATAAAAATCCCTCAAGATACTTTTGTAGCCCTAAGTCTT
Organism: Bothrops alternatus; assembly: GCA_034064705.1. Lineage (NCBI taxonomy): Eukaryota > Metazoa > Chordata > Lepidosauria > Squamata > Viperidae > Bothrops > Bothrops alternatus. The sequence goes on along the minus strand of JARGCV010000050.1, from coordinate 1,280,873 downwards.
CCCAAACACTGCCTGAAATTTTCAAGTTAATATTGAAATTAACCTAAAGTGGAAAAAACTGTTTGCATCTGATTTCAACCTTGTCCCAATCAACATGTGGCCACTGATACATTCCACATGACTTTTTTAAAATCACCTGATCTGTTTAGTTCTCCAGCACTGGAGATAGATAATCCACCAATGGTTTAGACTGTGTTCCTGCCCAATCAGATCAAGTCAGCCAAAGTTGCCACGCCCGTCCTGGACCATAGAGATCCCAGTCTTGACTTGATCTTGCCCAGGACAGACGTGCAAGTTTGGCTCTTAGGCAGGTACAGTCTCCATTGGTGGATTTCCCATCTTTCCATTCTTACAGTTTTTCTGATCAGCGCTGTACAGCGCTGGGCTCAGATTATTGCTTCTTTCCAACCCCTTCTTAGCTACAAAGTCAGGCTCAATAAAGCCTTTCTTTGTATTTCCTTGTATTTCTTGCCTTTCTCTTTCGTTTTCTACCTCTTTAGCTTCCTTGCTCCTGGATCTCTACTGAGATCAGTGTTTGTTCCCAATCCTCTGGGGAGCCTTCCCTCACCGCTTAGAGGCAGCAAGAGTTTGTTTTTTCATTGTTTGATTGCCTTCCCTTGCCAGAGCCTGCGGCTGCAGCTCTAGTGCCTAATTGCATGTGTGGACCTATGAGGGGGTGGTTAAGATCAGCGCGCATTAGGAAGGCTTCCCTGCACCATTTTGTTATTGTTGCCAGGGCTGCGGGTGCAGCTCTGGAGTCCTTGTGGGCCGAATTCTCCATCTTTGATGACCGGGGATTTGTGGCTGCATCCCCGGCATCCAATTGTGCGCGCAGGCCCAAAAGCGGCCATTTGGACTCAGCGCGAGTCAGGGGGGCTTCCCTGTAGCTTTCAGTCATTGTTCTTGCTGCCAGGGCTGCTATCACAGCTCCGGAAGTCGGGCAGCTTGTATTCCTCTCCTTGGCTGCTGGGGACTTGCTGCTGCAACTCTGGCTGCCAGACAAGCGCGCGCCTTAAGCCGATTGGATTTCTCTGAAATCAGCTGGTTGGCGGCCCTTTGAAGAGGCGAAATGTTACAGACTGCTCAGACGAGCTCCATTTCTCTCCAAGAGCGACGATCGCCTCCCAGAAGGTCGCAATCATTCCTTTCTGGCCGGTAAATTTCAAGGGCCTATAATGACGCAGAGCAGCTACAGCGTTGTGGCCCATCCAGCATTCCTCACTTGCGCCTACCATTTTGTGGCCGCTAGATCTGTTGCTAATAGTTCCACTTCGCCCTGAGGAAGGGGCTCCTTCCTTCACCCCATTTTCAATTGATAGTCATCAACAAGAAGGGTGAAAGGAATATAGCCATCGGGAATACTTTCACGGAATTTCACATGGGACCGGTGGCCGCCATTTTGGATCCGGCCGCCATTTTGCTAGTTTCTCTCCCTCCTTCATTTGCCAATCCTTTTGGGGCCTGCACTGAGTCCTTTTCCCCTGAACAGGATTCCTAGGCCACAGCCCATCAGGTGTACCCTATCGTGCACCTGTGTACACCATCTTGGAGGTATTAATTGGTGTCTCCTTCTCACACACAACATAGCTGTACACACACTCTGTCCTTGACTTCCCCTGGTGTACCCTCTCATGCACCTGTGTTTATCTACAAATCAAATATCTTTGGATTCCAGGTGTACCCTATCGTGCACCTGTGTTTGTCCACAAGATTAGCAGCTCTTGGATGCCAGGTGTACCCTATCGTGCACCTGTGTCTATCCATAAATAACAACAGCAATCTCTGGATTCCAGGAGTACCCTATCGTGCTCCTGTGCTTATCCACAGGAACAAAGAAAATAGCTGTATCTGGATACCAGGGGTACCCTATCATGCTCCTGTGGTTATCCACGAGAATGGAGGATACTGGCTCACCCAAGAAGAGAACATCACCGCTTTCATCAACTTCCAGGTGGCTTAAATTTTCCAATCAGGAGGCTGCAGGCAAGATCTCGGCCAAGGCCAAGGACAGATCTGGAGGCAAAACTTCAAAAAAGGATGAAAAACAGGCCAGTAGGAGACACCAGGCATTAGAGAGGGAATTCTCTAAAGCACAAAGACAGGCCAGGGTTGAAATCACACAGGCTGAAGTGCCTTCCTTCGATTTACTACTGGGGCCCTCTGCTTCCCCTCTAGGGATCTGGTCAACAGGGGATACTATCTCCGTTCCTGTACCTGGGGACACATCTCACCAGAACCCATCTTCAGCCTGCTGCCCCGCGGGCCCAACAGTCGGCCCCCGAAGCTACTTTCACCCCTACTGCAGCTGGACTCAGACCAACAGAGCAGGTTCCCCCCCACGGAGGACCGTCTAAATGAGTTGATTGTGCTGGAGGTAGAGCGCGCGCTCCAGGCCAGATCGCACGTACCTAGGTCATCCTCGGTTTCTCCCCTACCTATCCACCAGCAAACTACCAAGGTTTTTTGTGCACCTTCTTCACCTTCTCAGTCCTCCTACTCCAAGGCTTCATCCTCTCGTGAGTATGATGCGGAATTGGGGATCCCGATGTCGGATGAGGAGGAAACACCTCCCGAAATGCCATACTGTGCTGGTCTCTTTAATCCATGTCATTTTGTTCTCCTGCTCCAAAAGGCCACTTCCATGGCCCATCTTGGACCCAAACCCTCCACATCGGCATTGACGGCTGCTCCAGACTCGGAGGCGGATCCAAACTTCACTGAACCGGTAACCACACAATACTACATCCCCTTGTCCACCCATGTTTCTAAAAGCGGTCAGGAAACAGTACCCTTCCTCTCCCGTGTAGCAGTGAGAAAAGACTCTATAATGTGGCCCAGGATCTGGCGGACTCTCTGGAGGTTCCCATGGTGGATGAACCCTTGGGTCCCCTTGTATCTCCAACCGCCGTTCCTGGTGGCGTGTCTGATGCCCTCAAAGCGGAGGACTACAAAAGTGAGTTCACTTTCCACAAAACACACCAAGCTATGGCATGGGCTATCAGGGCAGCTACCTCAGCATCCTTTTTCAATAGGTCTGCCCTCCGCTGGCTTTGACAACTTCAAGCCAGGATTCCGGCAGAAGATATCCGCACTCACCAGGATCTGAGCAAGATGGTGGCAGCAATGGAATATGTTTCTGATGCAATGCTACAGGCTGCCAGATTTTCCTCCAGGGCTATGGCTTCCAGCGTTACTGGTTGCTGTATGCTTTGGTTGCAGCACTGGCACGCCGACGCCAAATCAAAGTGGCATCTATCAGCGGCGCCTTATCAGGGAGGCAAGCTGTTTGGTGATGCCTTGAATCCTTATCTCACTGAAAATAAGGACAAACGCAAGGTCCTTAATCATCTCTTTAAGAAATCAGACAAACGGTCTAATTTTTACCCATGAAGGCAGTCCTTTCATGCAGGGGCTAGGTACAACTACACTCAGCCCATCCATCACTTCCTGGCCAGGCAGGACAGACAGGATAGGCAGTTGGATAGACAGGCAGCCAGACCTAGACAGCAATCTCAGGGCAAGCTGCCCTTTCACAGGAGTGGCCGACCATTCCGCCATTCCAGGTGACGCTCCAGCAGTCCCTCCCATAGGGGGCAGACTCTCTCTCTTTGCCCACCAGTGGGAGACCATCACCACGGATGCATGGGTACTACACACCGTGCATCACGGACTGTCACTGGAGTTCATCTCCAACCCTCCAAATCGATTCTCTCTTGTCCCTACCCATGGAATCGAACAAAGAAAAGGCTGATGAACGAAGCTGTTCAGCATCTCTTAAATATACGTGCCATAGAAACGGTGCCGGTGGACCAGAGAGGTCGAGGATTTGACTCTATCCTCTTTGTCGTTCCCAAGGCGTCAGGGGGATGGAGAGCCATTTTAGATCTCAAGGACTTGAATTATCATCTTGCATATCGCAAATTCAAGATGCAAACGCTCCTCTCCATCTTGGGAAGCGTAAGAAAAGGGGACTTCCTGACGTCTATCAACCTCACGGAAGCATACCTTCACATCCCCATCTTTCTTGCCTACCACCAGTTTCTAAGGTTCACACACTTTCAATACAGGGCACTCCCATTTGGCCTCTCATTGGCTCCCAGGGTATTTACCAAGATCCTGGCGGTTCTAGCAACTCACCTGAGGATGGTGCCAGTCAGAGTCCGATGTTGCCTGGACGACATATTAATCCAGTCATCGTTCACCCAGTTCACCCTGACGGACCTCAAACGGGTAGTACAGCTGCTCCAGGATCATGGGTTCTCGATAAACTTCCCCAAGAGCCATACGGTTCCCACAACAAGGCTGTTACACCTAGGGACCATCATAGACAAGGTGGCGTGCTGGGTCTATTTATCACAGGAACACCGGGAGAGCATAAGGGAGTTAGTCCTCCAATTATGCAGGAGGTGAACTGTAACGTTGGCCAGTCTCTCCCAATTGTTAAAGAAGATGATCTCGCCCATAGTGATCATCCCTTGGTCCAGACTCCACTCCAAGGACCTTCAGTGGTTCATGCTCCCCTTCCAGAGGCAGAACATCAGCGCCTCAAATTGAAAGGTGAGACTCCCACTACAAGTATCGCGCTCCCTCAATTGGTGACTCTCGTCCACCATGCTTCAAGGAGCCAGATCGGCTCATGCTAACGACCGATGACAGCCTGTTCGGCTGGGGAGCACACCTTCACTCGCAGTAGACCCAGGGCCATCGGTCTTGTTCCGACCTTCAGCACAAAATCAATTGGCTAGAGCTCTGAGCCATACATCTGGCTCTTCACCATTTTCACAGCCTGGTGACAAGGTGTCACATATTGGTCCTCATGGACAATGTGGCTGCCAAGGCGCACGTCAACTGGCAGGGGGGGCACTCGATCTTAGACCATCCTGACTGAAGCACTTCTATTGGGCTCCTGGGCAGAAACCAACCTGGCCTCCATCAAAGCCGATCACAATTCAGGGGAGGCGAACACTCAGGCTGACCTCCTGAGCAGGGCAACAGTAGACTACTCAGAATGGCACCTCCACCCAAGGATTTTCAGAAAAATCTGTCACCGTTTCGGCTTGCCGATTCTGGACCTCTTTGCCTCCTTGACAAACACCCATCTGCCTCGATTCTTTTCCCGTTTCCCATCTCCAGGGGTGGAACGAATGGATGATCTTCAGAGCCCATGGCCAGAGGGGCTGCTTTACACCTTCCCCCCCACTCCCTCTCCTCCCAGCGGTCATCCACAAGCTTCTTCAGGAGAGATTCTCCTAGTGGCCCCATACTGGCCTCGGAGACCTTGGTTCGCCAACCTGGTGAGTCTCTCCCTTGCAGCTCCATGGAGGATTCCTCCGGACCGGGTCTCACTCAGCCAGGGGACTCTTCTCCATCTGGACCCTCAGTGGCTCCAGTTACTGTCTGGCACTTGAGCACTCAATCTTGTCCCGGGAGCTCTGCTCACCAGGGGTCATTATGGTAATCCAGGCTTCCCGTCGTCCTTCTACAAGCCACATTTACGAGGCCACATGGAAGAACTTTTGCTCGTGGTGTTCGGCTCGACACTTGTCAATCCCAGACCTAACGATTCCCCATATTCTGGACTATCTGTTACAAGGTCTGGAGAGGGGCTTGGCCCAAACACATTGCACAGGCAGATCGCTGCTCTTTCCACAGTAGTCGCCTGTGACTCCGCAGTTTCCTTGGGACATCACCCCTTACTCCGCTCATTCCACAAGGGTGCCGCTAACACCAGGCCCCTTGTAGTGCACAGGTATCCTTCTTGGGAGCTGCCGCAGGTTCTTCGGGCCCTAACTAGGTTGCCCTTTGAGCCTCAAAAAACGTGCAACGTTTGTTACCCGTCCCACAAGGTTGCATTCTTGGTGGCGATCACGTTGGCGCGACGTATCTCTGAATTGGCAGCGCTCTCTATCCGGGATGACCTGTGCATTTTCCACCAGGATCGAGTGGTCCTTCACCTCGATCCTACATTTCTTCCAAAGGTCAACTCCTTTTTCCACAGGGCCCAGGAAATTGTGCTCCCGGATTTCTGCCCTAACACATCGCATGATCGGGAATGGCAATGGCATCTATTGGATGTCCGCAGAGCGCTCTGGTACTATATCTCATGGACAGCGGCATCCGCAACTCAGAGGCCCTCCTTGTCTCCTTCCGCCCTTCCTCCAGGGATTGGAAGGTTTTCCTCCTCCATGATTGGCAGGTGGATTAGGGCGTGTATTGTGAGGGCGTGTATTGCGAGGGCATATCTAGTTGATTCATTGCCGGTTCTTCGACGGATTACAGCCCACTCTACCCGGAGTGCCGTACTTCCATGGCCTGGGCCACTCAGGCGTCCATTGAGGAAGTCTGCAGAGCAGCAACATGGGCTTCACCATCTCCTTTTATAAGGCACTATAAGATTGATAGGTTTGCCTTGGCGGAGGCCTCCTTGGTAGGAGGGGTTTCCAACAGGTCGTACCTCAAAGTGCCATGCTGGACCAACCTGCTACCCTCCCTCAGGGACAGTAGGCTTTGGTATGTCCCATTGGTGGATTATCCATCTCCAGTGCTGGAGAAGGGGTGTTGTCTTACCTGAACGCCTTTTCTCAGCATGGAGATGGATAATCCACTCCCGCCTTTGCAGGTTACTTAGGCCTAGGGCTAGAATTATCAGCCAACACGTCTTGCGGTGTGTCAAGACTGGGATCTCTATGGTCCAGGACAGGCATGGCAACTTTGGCTGACTTGATCTGATTGGGCAGGAACACAGTCTAAACCATTGGTGGATTATCATCTCTGTGCTGAGAAAAGGCGTTCAGGTAAGACAACGGCCCTTTTCAACAATACCATAGAAAAATGGCTCCCATCCTGCTGATTAGATTTAGGTTCATGGTTCCCATCTTGCTGATTAGATTTAGATTCAATAAGTGCTTCCAAACTATGCAGAAAGGTAGGATTTTGCATGCTTCATTTCACTGGCATTGCCCATAGAAACGGATCAGCAGATTTCAGCAATATAGAATGTACTTTCACAGGGGTGTAAATCTTGAATTTTTTTCAGAAAATAGTTACTTGCACTTATTCAGAAGAACTAGTAGTTAAGTATTGCAACAAATGAGTCTTATGCAACAGCCACCACCCCTCTCCCCTGGAGAGTAACAAATAATGTATTTGCTTTGCTTCTTTATCCATATGACTGAATGCAAAGATATACTCTTGTTTATGTAAGCTTATGGCACACAGGATGCTGTTGACAATTAGCTGTTATAGGGGCACCATGAAATCTAATGGAATATACAGTAAATGCAATTTAATTTTCTCTTAGGAATTGACTTTCTTTCTTAACAACATTGGTAGCTGTTGAAGCATGGAAATGCTGAAGATCAATAAACTACTGCTGTTTTGCGGTATGGAAAATAATTACATTAAAGGCTGGAAGAAGAATTTTTCATTTGAGGCTGTTGTTTAATCCCCACATTGCTCAAATAGTATATATTTTTAGAGGAATGAAAAGGCTATCAGAAAAATTCCTGGTCTTACTTTACTGGCTGCATCCAGAAGCACTAAATTCATGAGTGAAAGTCTCCAGAAATGTCATCTAACATCACTCATTTTGAAAGCAGCTTGCTGTAAAATTGGATCCACAAAGTAAAATTACTTAGAGCTGAATTGCTGGTTGTTATTTTGAAACCATCACTCTGCAATATAAACCACACAGTGATGTTTGAAATAAAGTAATAAAAATTAGAGCATTAACTAACATGCAAAGTCAACTCATCCTAGAGCACTTGGGGTACGCGCATGAAGGAGTGCCAAAAAAATTCATAATGGAGGTCCCATCCAAGCTCCACTTTTTCAAACAGATGTTCAGATGTCCATTAAAAAAGGCCAAAGCTTTGATTGCATAGTTGTGTCACCATCTTAACTTTTTTGATCTTCTTGTGGGCATCCCTGAACAGCACAGAGTGTTTGCTTCTGCTGGATCACTTTCCACATCATGGCAGGATTCCACGTTATGTGCTTCCTTTTGACTTAGTATGGTTTTCCAACAGGATTAATGGCTTACCATTGTTTGTGAACTCAGCCACTTTGGCTTAGTCGACATATCTGGTGACCAAAACTGGATGCAGTTTTGGTCACCACGATGTAAAAAAGATGTTGAGACTCTAGAAAGAGTACAAAGAAGAGCAACAAAGATGATTAGAGGATTGGAGGCTAAAACATATAAGGAATGGTTGCTGGAATTGGGTATGTCTAGTTTAATGAAGAGAAGGACTAGGGGTTAACATGATAGCAGCGTTCCAATATCTCAGGGGTTGCCACAAAGAAGAGGGAGTCAAGCTATTCTCCAAAGCACCTGAAGGCAGGACAAGAAGCAACGGGTGGAAACTGATCAAGGAGAGAAGCAACCTAGAACGAAGGAGAAATTTCCTGACAGTGAGAACAATTAACCAGTGGAACAACCTGCCCCCAGAAGGAGTGAATGCTCCAACACTGGAACTTTTTAAGAAGAGACTGGACAAACCATTTGTCTGAAATGGTATAGGGTTTCCTGCCTGAGCAGGGGGTTGGACTAGATGATCTCCAAGGTCCCTTCCAACTTTATTATTATTATTATTATTATTAATAATAATAATATCCCCATCATTATTATTATTAAACATGGTGGTTTTCAGTATACTACAATTTAGCAAAAGATGTGGTTATAAATAAAATGTGTTTGTATATTAGTAGCTTGGGATGGTAGTTGGACTGTTGGTTTTCTCTCCGAGCTTGGCAAGTGGTTATAAATTTCACAACAGCTAAAAAAAAAACCATCTTGAGTGAAACTGTTCTTCTTGCATAGAATCAAGAAGGAAAAACCCTGCAAACAGCGGAGACAAACTAAAGAACAAACTCTGGTCAGTGATGAGAGGTTGAGAGGGACTACTCACTCAAATGATTCTTCCTTTCTTCTGATCGTGTCTCCTTCCTTCTCATTCTGGTGTAAAGATTTGGCCAAGAAGGTCCCTGGCTAAGGGACAGGTATGCAAGGAAAGGAAGAGCAAGGGAGAAGCTGGCTTTTCTCCTCTCTCTCAGGTTGCTGAATGCCATATTTCTTGGACTTCCATCTAAAGCAGAAGCATTCACCCTTCTGTTTAATGTGCCATTGACTTTGGTGGGGGAAAAAAAAGTGAATTATGGCAGCATAAAAGATAGAGAGAAATTGTGTGTTTCTATGCATGAAGGCTCAAGGAAAACATATTGTCCCTTATAGACTCTTAAACAGACCTTAGTTCAGGCCATTTCTTAAATATAGCAATAGCATTTAGACTTATATACTGCTTTACAGCCCTCTCTAATGGGTTTACAGAGTCAGCGTATTGCCCCAAACAATCGGTAGGATGGAAGGCTGAGTCAACCTTGAGTCAGTCAAGATTGACAGTGTGAGCAGAGTTTGCCTGCAATACTGCATTCTAACCTCTGCATGACCACGGATCTTAAATAACATGGCCTAGATCAGGGTAGGCAACCTTGGCTCTTTTATGACTGGTGGACTTCAACTCCCAGAATTCCTGAGCCAGCATGGCTGGCTCAGGAATTCTGGGCATTGAAGTCCACCAGTCATAAAAGAACCAAGGTTGCCTACCCCTGGCCCTAGATCCTTTATTTAATATATGGATTTCAGTTGCTGAAACTGTGAGAAGAAGACAAGGCCTTGCTGGGTTGTGACCTAGTGCATTGCTCCATGAACAGCATGGCAGGAGTCAACGGGCCTTGTTTTTTTATAGAGTGGAGGAAGGACAAGGAAAAGAAAAGCTGGATTGTGTTATGTGGCATTTGTTCTTGTTACAAGGGTGATGAAAGTGGACTTTGATCTATGGAAAGGGCATTCAAATTATCAACGTTTACCGTGTAGTGACTGAGAAATATTGATTTAATTACCAGGTGTTTCCCAAGCTGCCAGGTTTTATTTCTAGAGGCCTAAATGTTCTTGGTTTGTAATCCAGCATAAAGAAATTCAGTACCGTGCTCTGAGGAGGCCCGCATTTTGCCCCATCGAGTCATTTTTTAATTTTTTTTTAAAAGAGAGAGATGACTTGAGCAAACAATTGACGATGCTTTTCAATCTAATTTATATAACTCGTTTCATGGAGCAGTTACCTAAGGATGTCATTATACCCTGTTAGTCTTCCAGAGGGCCATAAATACCTGGCTGTTCTCCTAAACCTTGTGGTATGGTGCCTCCAGGCTGCTTCTCTGGATGTGAGAAGGCAGGAGGGTTGGGAGTGGTTGCTGGGCTCTCCAGTTTTTTCCTTTTTCTTTGCCTTCCGTTCTAGTTTGGGTTTGCAGTTAGTTGCTTCTTATTAGATAAGAGAGGTAAGATAACCTTTATTGTCATTTTTATATTATGGGCACAATGGCACACATCAAAAATGAAATTTAGTTGCCCGCTCTCAAAGTGAAACACATACATGACACACACCTAAACATACTGTATACACCATATGTATAGACCCACGTCCCTACATATACATAGCAATAAATATTAAATATTGTCCATCTTGAGTATATAACGGAAGGAGGAAGCTTGAGAGTTCGCAAGGTTAATTCTGTATGGAATGTAACTCTGGCTGAATCTGGATGTTCTGCTTCGGATACCACGAAGCCTCCTCCCAGAAGGTAACAAGGAAAACAGGTGGTGAAGAGGATGTGTAGTGTCCCAAATAATCTTACGGACCCTGCTCAAGCAGCGCTTCTGTGTTATGTCCTGGATGGGAGGGAGGGAACTGCCAATGATCTTTTTGGCCATTCTTACTACTCTCTGCACCGCCTTCCCGTCTGAAGCAGTGATGCCTCCAAACCAGACTGTGATGCTATATGACAGGATGCTCTCGATTGTCCCCCTGTAGAAAGTGGTCAGGACAGGGGAAGGAAGATATGCTTTTCTCATGCAGCGCAGAAAATGCAGGCGCTGCTCTGCCTGCTTCACCAGTTTCTCACTGTTGAACGACCAAGTCAGCCTACTTGTTAGCTGCACACCCAGGAATTACATTGTTTTTATACTGCCTGGTATATTGTAAGCCAGTCAGAGTTATTTGAAGTCATCAGCATAGCAAATCAATAATAAAACACATTACAAAAATACTTGATCAAGTGACTATCTCTTGAAAATATTATTTCACTTTCTTGGAGACTACAGTAGTGGCCAAAATTGTAGAAACCTTTTGGGAGAAGTGTACAGTAGAAATGCCACCTTTGATTAAGTTCCCACCAATTTTTCTTCTAATTTCTTTATAACTGTAGCCTTGTTCACTTAATAATACTATTTTACATCGCTTTCTGGGTAACCAGTCAACTCTTTGCACCATGACTTTAATTTTATTATGTTTGACAAGCTCACTAAATGAAAGAACACAAAAACCCCCAACCAACTTGATAGCGATCACATAACACACTGACAAATATCCTCCTCTCAGCTTCAATACATGACATCAAGAACTGAATCCTAATGTGATCTGATTGGCTCATTGTCAAAACAAGATGATACCTGATTGGTTCTCTAAACACTCATGCTCATTGGCTACAATCAGATGAAGGAAAGCTACCTGATATCAACCTAAGCAAGTTGTGCTTCCTTTTTCTGGTTATTTGGGTATAACTTTTCATAGACTACAGTACAGGTAATTGAACAAACTATGTTGCGTTACATTCTTGATTAAATTATATTTCCACTGATATATGATTTTATAGTACTACTCCCAAAAAAAAGTGGAAAAAAAAGTGAAACCCAAAAGTTTTCTACAATTTTGGCCACTACTGTAGAGGCCAATGGTTTTAACTGGAATCATGTGTTTAAAGGATACTTTAGGAAATTAATTAAAATGTTTTTTTTTCTCTAAATGTCTATTAGCTATGGTCTTTGGCCAAGAATGGTTTCAAAGAAGTAGGAGTGAGTAATATATATGCTTGCTGGCTCTTTGGATATCTAATAAGGTTGGGTAAATAATACAAATCTCTTCATTAAGACTATATTGAATAAGAATATATCAAATGTTAAAGATTTGTATTTGATGAGGCTAATGTTTGTTTCTTGTTACGGATAGTCAAACATATACACAATCCATGTTGGGATATGTTATCTGTCAAGGAAAGTCCTCCAAAGATTTGAACTGGAGTTTTATATGATTTGTATTTTTTAGACCAATATAAACTCTGAACGCTGTAACCAGTGGTGGGATTCAGATATGTGAACAATCAGTTCTCTGTGTGGATGCCACTTCCGGATGTCCATTCTGGGCCTGGGCAACAAAAAATTAGCTACCAGTTCTGCTGAATTGGTACGAACTGGTGAATCTCACCACTGGCTGTAACATCTTAAAATATTTTATGGAGATAACAGAAATATTTTCACAATTATAAAGAAACTGTCTTCAAAATATTCAGACAGGGGCATCTTAAAATAGAGTATGTCATTTGGGATAAGTCGCAGGTTAAATGCAACCAAGGAAAATAAAAAAAAAACCCAGTGAAGTCAGCTAAAATATGAGACAAAAATATACATTTATGATAAGAGATCAGGATTGGAACTGATATAGATGGAATAAAGAACAGAGAAATGAAAATATCAATCTGTGGCCAAGGAGCATGAAACCAAATTATAAATCCTGCCTCCAAGTGACAAAAATAAATGAAATCTTTGGAAACCTGATCAGCAAACCTGGCTGGAGGTGCTGGGTCTCCAATTGCATAGCCTGTGACCATTTCATAGATTTATGAGTGGAATCAGTAGAAAACAGAAAGATATAGAAGGCAATTAAGTATCACATTCCTATTTCAGCATAAAATATTGTCAGTCCCTGTAAGATGAATATAATATGTTTTCAACTCATATGGAACAAAAAAAATAGCAACACTTAGATGTTGCTCTCAATTCAGACAGTTTGGGATGCATTAGTTCATCCACAAAACCTTCCCAAATTCTGCTAGACATGTTTGTCATAATAGTTGAGGGTGTTCTTGTTCAAACTAAAGGTTTCATGTGGATGATTAAGTAATTTTAATAGGTAGAATTCCCATTTGCATAAAATATTTCACTGAATGCCACTGAATTTAGTAATATGGATTTTATACTAAAATATTCTTAGGCAAGGAATGCTAGGTGGAAGTGTGCATAATCAAATGTCCCCGGATTAACATTTCAGCATTCAGCACAATCGTAAATGTTATTCCTTTAAAAGGTTGTGAGTAATGAAAATCAACTTGAAATATGGGAATCGAGAAGCTGTATATTATAGTGGCTAATGAGTTGGACTTGAACTCAGGCCAAGTCCCCACTCAACCACTGAGTGATTTTGGTCAGTCACGCTGTCTCAGCCCAAATCCTCCACGCAGAGTTGCTGGAGTGGAGATCAAATAAAATCAGATCAAATGTGTACCCTAGGTGGGATGTAGATGTATGCAATATGATTAATTTATAAACAGCTGTGCTGCTTATAAAAAAAGAAGCCCCAACCTTTATTGCTTGGTTAAAATTGCTTTGACAATCATGAACTTCAATAGTTTTAATTGTTGTGCTATTGTTCACCAGCCATAGTCAACTGGATTGAGATGGGCGGCTATAGAAATCAAACAAACAAACAAACAAACAAACAAATAAGTCAGTCAGTCAGTCAGTCTATGGTCAATATTAATATTTCATTTATGTGGTTCTAAATATTTGTTTCCTTTTCATTATTATTATTTCCCCTGCAGATAAGTAAACAGCAATTGCAGACTGTCAAGGATCGCTTTCAAGCCTTTCTCAATGGAGAAACTCAGATTGTTGCTGATGAAGCCTTTATGAATGCTGTTCAGAGTTATTATGAGGTAAGAACATGAGCCTTAGATGTTTGCAGAGCAACCTATTTGTATTTCGTAGCCCTGAACTACTCTAAGGTAAAGTATACATCCTTCAATTCTTTCAGTGCAACTTAATTTAGGCACAAATCTTCACAGACTGTGGTCTAAGTAAGAGAACATCATCATCCAGTTGCCTGGATATTCACTAGAAGTTGAAGGTAGAAAGCTGACCTAAACGTGATCTGACTGTTGATTCATCTGGACTAATCCATTATCCCTAATGAGTGTTATCATGGGCTGCCCAATCTGTTTTAAACCCTATCTGGAGAAGCTTGGAATTGAACCTGGGATATTTTGCATGTACATTCTAGAGTCGACCAATAGGTTCTGATTATAGGTATTCCTTGACTTACGACCACAATTGAGCCCAAAATTTCTGTTCCTAAGTGAGACAGATATTCAGTGAGTTTTGCCCCATTTGTTGCCAGAGGTGTTAGGTAAGTCACTCCAGTCGTTAAGATAATGATACAATTGTTAAGTGAATCTGACTTCCCATTGACGTTGCTTGCCAGAAGGTTGCGAAATGTTATCACATGATCATGGGACACTGCGACCATCATAAATATGAGTCAGTTGCCAAGTGTCTGAATTTTGATTATGTTATCATGGGGATATGGCAAGGGTGGTAAGTGTGAAAAACAGCCATAAGTCACTTTTTTCAATACCGTTCAGTAACTCTGAACAATCACTAAATGAACTATTGTAACAGTAATTGTTGTACCACCTCTACTGTTATTATCTCTGGCATGAATTAAATAAACATCCATAATGGGAAAATGGCATAATTCACATGACAGCTTATGATATAAGTTCTTTCCTATGCTATTACAGGACCAGGTATGGGTCTAGAAGTCACAAGACCTCTCCCCACACCTCTAAGCAAATTAGCATAATCATTCTCATGAATAGGATCTAGGTTTCCTAAAGCAAAAGGTGGTACCCAGAACAAAAAGAATGTTCAGTTATGTTACTATATTCATGGAATTCCTTCTCAATGGAATCTTAACTGTGTCGGGAAAAGAGGCACCAGTTCCTCTAAGCCAGTGTTTCTCAACCTTGACAATTTTAAGGCATGTGGACTTCAACTCCCAGAATTCCACAGCCAGCGTTGCTGGCTGTGGAATTCTGGGAGTTGAAGTCCACATGCCTTAAAATTGTCAAGGTTGAGAAACACTGCTCTAAGCTTTTTAAAAGGTTTCATTAATGTAACTATTTATAAGAAAGTGTGCATCCACATTTCGTTTTACCACAAGCACAGTTAATTGAGAGTGGATCGAGCCCAGTGTTTGATAAGGCCTGAAATTCAAGCCTTTTAAGGAATAGGATTGTTCCTTAAGAATGTAAAAAAGAAAAGAAAAAAAAAGAATCAATATGAATGCCTCTGAGAGGCTTTGGAGATTTTCCTTTTTGAGAAATTCATGGTGAGCTAAATGCTAGCTGCAAACTAAGTCTGGCTACTGTTCAGACTTCTCTCTCAAAATAATCATGAGTGGTTTGAGAATTGCATTTGGTTTTTTGAACATTTGAAGATGGCCAAGGGATTTCTTCCAGTTTTTGCATTGGCATTTTAAAAGGCTGACATTTTTAAAAGAGTGCCAAACTGGTTGTTGTTGTTGTTTTTAAAAGATTACTTCTCTTCTCTGGAACTTTAAAAAGTTTATTTTTTAAAAAATGTTCCCTTAGACATCTTATTTATTTTTAAAAGTAAGTACAGTTCCTGTCCATTTCATCTGCTTTTCGAATATTTTGTTTGCTGCCGCTGCCTCCTCCATTCGTCATCCTTACAAAAACGTGTCAGAGTAAAAAGCTGCTAAATGCATAATGCAATGAAGCACATTTTTGAGAATTAGACCCTCTCCTCTCCCTCTCCCTCTCTCTCCCTACCTCTCTCCCCTCTGTCTTCCTCCATCTTTCCTCTCTCCAGTCTTTTCTCTCCGCTTTCCTTGTCTCCTCTGAATGAGAAAAATCTGGCATCAGAGCTTCATGATGTTGGTTCTCCTAGAAATTTATCAGATGATGGGAAAATTTTATTGATCTCTAAAATAAATGCATATAATGAGTTCAATAGGCCCTCAGAGCTGGAAGGGCTTATGATCAATATTGTCACACCATATCATAAAGCAAGTAACCTCTTAATCAGTAAACTGGACAGACCATCCAAACCTTAGTAGAATTCCTGCTTTGCGCATCAGTGATCCCAAGTAAAAAGATCAAGATGCAGGTGCCATAAAAAAAAGCATTTCCTGGAGTTGATGAAGTAATATGACCTGATACTTTGTTTCTTTCCCACCAATAACCAGATTGACCCAGATTCAGTACACATAAAACACTGGAAACCTGAACAGTTGGCTAGTTTTTTTTTATACATCCTTTCAGTAACTGGTGGGAGACTTTTATTTTACAAAAAGAAAGTTTACAAGTAAAAAAAAAAAACCCTGAAGGATTTGAAAATTATAAATGCCTTCAACTGATTCAGAAATTTATCTTAATAAAACGATTTTAACAAGAGTCACTTGTTGAGATGGGCAGCTATACAAATTGAATAAATAAATAAACTTTTCTAATTTATCTCTTTCTACACTGTATTCTTCAAAGTCCATTTGCATTATATTGTATTCTTATATCTTACTCTTCTACATCTCTAATGTAGCTGTTTGTAGCTAACTTCTATATTTTAGTTAACTTAATCCCTGTATCTCTCTTATCACTTTCCATCCTATTTTGCTGGTTTTGCTACTTTGCTCTCTCCCATCTTTTTTCAAGGTTCTGTTTTCTATTTCTCCTCTGCCAAAGTGTTTACTTTTCTTCACTTCTTGATGCTTCTTTTCTTCCAAATCTTGGCTTCATCCAAAGGAAACAACTTCCCTCATGCCAAGTTTGAAGGAAGGAAATAAATGCCTGGCTCTGCCCAGTATTCTCAGCTGTCGCCTCTTTTTAGCATTGTGTGTTTTTCATCAAGACTGTCTGTCTTCCAGATTACCTCTTTATTTGACTCCTGGGCTTTAAGCTCTGTTTATTCATCTTAATTTTTATCATGTTAGAGCTCCCAGGTAGCCAACTCGTCTTCCCTCTTGATAAAAGGAACATGTTTGTATGCCACTTATTCTGGAATACTTTTAGTGGAACAACTCCAGAGAAGGAATTTGAAGATACAGAGAAACAGTATCTGAAGATGCCTCTCAGCCAGTTTATATTGGCTCAGAAGCTTGTTTTACTAACTAGCCAACTATTGGAAGGCAATAAAAAGACTAATGCGGAACTGGGGAAGTATGTATTCTCCATTACATAGTCATTAAATTATTTTGTGCCATTTTTTCATTTCAAAGGCCAGATAGTTTAATTAGGAAATGCTATTTTCCAATTATATATCTTCATTAAAAGAATAAATATTTTGGCATGTAATTAGACTGTAAAGACATCTTCTGCGTGCTAATTAATTTGTGCCACCAATCATCATAGCATCCCACACTGTTTACAAGTTGTCAAATGGCTCATTTGACATCATCTTATATTGGATGGGTTCATATCACTTCAAAGTTTTCAACACACAAATGCAATAAGGTTTACACCTTCGGTGTGAAATGACCCCTGTCCTATATATGTCAGGGATGTGCAGAAAGTTGAATTTCTTTGTAGATGTCAACTCCAAGTTTACAGAAGTTATTGCCACAGGAAGTCATACTGAGTTAGAAGTTAATCTATATAATCTAGCGCTAATCAGTCCTTTAGTAACCAAGGACTGGCCTTTGCTTATTTGAACAGTTGCAAAGTGATGAAACCATATCATAGATCTGTTTGGAGGTCTGTTACATTAGCTGCTATGTGCTAAACAAAAATTCATTCTACTTCCTGCCTCAAAATGCATAGGCCATATATCACCTTAGGGACACAGGTTGTCCACTCTTGATCAACTCCATTATTGTCTACACTGTTTTATCGTGGACCTCAAGCTATTATTTAGATTTGGTGGCCTAACAGCCCACAGCTCAATTTAATAACTTCATGATCTATTTTTCCCCAATGGCTTTTAATGCAATTGGTGGATGGGGTCTTTGATATATTGCTCTCCCTAAATCCTGATTGTCATCAAGTACTGGAGTAAATAAAACAGGGAAGGCAGAATAGAAACTGACTTCAAACGTAAAATAACTAAATACAATTATATGTGATGATAAAAAAGGAACAACAGGGAAAGACATACGAAATAATCGCCAGCATCTTCAAAAGAATGAAATTCACAAAGGAAGAAGAAAACAACAGCACAGCTCTTCCTGGATATCCACATTAGCAAAGGAAATAAAGGCAATGCCTTTATTTAAAAAAAACAAACAAACACCCACACTAAGTGCTTCATTACCAAAGTAACAATTCAACCTCTCACAAGAGGAACATTATTCAGAGAAGCAAAAACTCAAGGCAACAACCCAAAACACCCAGAAAAAGGAAACAGGCTGCCTATACAACATCTTCCAATAAAGTGGATACTCATGCAAAAGTACAACCAACACAAAGGACAACACTGCCATATATCCAAAACATCTAAGCAACAAACAAAAACTATTACAATCACACTGTGGTATCACTGTAGCACACAAAACTTCTAAAGCCCTCCAAAACATCTTAAGTAAACCAAAAGATTTGGTAGCCCAAAAATTAAAACAGGAGTCATCTACTACATACAGTGTAAAGACAGTCATTGTGTAGGACAGACAGGCACACTAGCAGAACACATCCATGAACACCAACTACCGTGTTTCCCCGAAAGCAAGACACCCCGATTGTCAGACGTGTCAGGGGGGTCGGCTAATGTAAGCCGTGCCCCGAACGTAAGACGTGTATCTTGCTTTCGGGGAAACACAGGGGCGGAGGGGAGGGAAGATGGACGCGCACACCCGGTGGAAACGGCAGGGCTGGGGAAGAGACGCTGAGGGGGGCAGCCGGACCTCCCCGCGCAAGCCGAGCCCCGAGCCTCTCCAGCCGCGCGCCGGGCCAGCAGGCTGTGCAGGGAGAGCCGCCGCCGCCCCAGCCGCCGCGGGCGAGGCTGGCTCGCCAAGCTCGGAGGGAAGGAGGCTCCCTCGCTTGCTCCGCACAGCCCCGCCACCCTCTCGGCCCAGCACGATGGGGCTGGCGTGGCGGGGGGGAGCGGAATCCAGAGCTTTGCTCCGCTCCCCTCCCCACCCTGCCGCCACCGCCGCTCACCCACCCACCGCTTTGCTCGCGCTGCCTTTTCCGGCGACCAACCTTAAAAAAGAAAGGGAGGTTGGTCGCCGGAAAAGGCAGCGCGAGTGAAGCGGCGTGTGAGTGAGGCGATGGGGCTGGCGTGGCGGGGGGAGCGGAATCCAGAGCTTTGCTCCGCTCCCCTCCCCTCCCCGCCCCGCCGCCGCTCACCCACCCACCGCTTCGCTCGCGCTGCCTTTTCCGGCGACCAACCTCAAAAAAGAAAGGGAGGTTGGTCGCCGGAAAAGGCAGCGCGAGTGAAGCGGCGTGTGAGTGAGGCGATGGGGCTGGCGTGGTGGGGGGGAGCGGAATCCAGAGCTTTGCTCCGCTCCCCTCCCTGCCCCGCCGCCGCCGCCGCCGCTCACCCACCTACCGCTTCGCTCGCGCTGCCTTTTCTGGCGACCAACCTCAAAAAAGAAAGGGAGGTTGGTCGCCGGAAAAGGCAGCGCGAGTGAAGTGGCGGGTGAGTGAGGGGAGCATTCCGCCGGCACGGGCCGCATTTGTGGGTGCTGGCCGCGTCCTGCCGGCCTCTCAACCCAATCCCTGCCGCTGTTGCCTCCCCATCCACCGGGCAGCAGAGCGCGCGGGACCGGGGCGGGTCTGGGGCGGTGCGCAGGCCAGCTCTGGGCTGGCGGCGGCGGCGGGGCGGGGAAGGGAAGGGAGGGGAGGGGAGCGCCAGCCGCCTCTGCCACACAGGCAAAGCTTCGTGGCGCCCGCCGGGAATGGAAAGATTTCACCCGCACCTTTTCTACGTACGCTCCGAAGGCGGGGCCGGCTGAGTGAAAAGTGGGCAGAAATTGACGGGAGGGGCAAAGGTCTTGCACAGCAAAAGTCAACGACAAGCCCAAACCACCAAAATATTAATCAGTCCTGAAAAATTACTTTTTAAAAAGACAGGAAAGTGGCCAAAATAGACCCACGTTGTTCGCTGGATAAATGAATAATTAATCATAAAGGCAGTGTATCTCCGGCTGGTTCGCCTTTACGTGGGCTTACAAATTCTCCCTCTTCCTCCCCACCACTCTCCTTACGATAAAACAAAAGTACATCTGATTTTGTTAACCCTAACTTGTCAAGTTCAGTTATTCCTTGGCACCCCACTTGAACTGGCCGTAAGCATTTTGTGTATTCAAAAGGCTTCTACCCTTTTGGCTGTGCTAATTGCCTGATTTACAAGCCTTCAAGGCAAGGCAATTGTTCAGATCAAAAGACTGCTCCTCAATTGTTGGCTTACACAAAAACAAACAAATCCTCAGGCTATATGTTTGAGATAACTGAAGTTACGATCTGAAACAGACACCAAATTAGCCTAAGATCACACCGCAAGGATTTACAGATCTTTGACAGTTAAAAGAGTTTATACCTGTAGGAAACATATTATCTTGTAATTATCTTGTAATCTCCTGACCTCCTGACTAAGCAGGAGATATACGGTAGGTATATGACATGCCCCGAAGGTAACACGTAGTGGGGGTTTTGGGGATAAAAAGAAAGTGAGACGCTGTCTTGCTTTCGGGGAAACACGGGGTAGCAGTCAGAAGACACAATGAAAATTCCTTAACTTCACAATACGTGGATAGATTTAATCACAGTTTCAGCTGGGACACTGTAAGCATCCTAAACCAAGCTAAATCTCAAAATGCCAAGTAATTCCTGGAAGCTTGGTATTCAAACAAATCGGACATCAACAGGTACATTGTGATAAACAACATTTATACACCATTCTAAAAGAGAATAAAAAAGTTAAAAGGGAAACAAAAACTTCTCCTCCCCAGCAATCAACACTCAGAGAAGCAGAAATTAGCACCACAACTGCCCAATCAAGCAACTGCTTTTTTTTACTGTTTTTATCTTCTATAACTATAAATGTCCCAGTTTAATAGGAAATCTTGGAGATATTCTCAAAGCTGCTTTTGATCCAGTGTCTCCCCGATATTTTTTAAAGTGGAATTTTCAAAAACTAAAATGCAAAGCAGCTGCACACAGCTGGAATTTCATCTTCTCGTTAGTGAGACAGATTTTTCTTCCTTTAATGGAAAAAACTGTGAGAACTACATGGGACTTTGTTGCATGCTAAGATTTGTGCCTACCACTGCCTGTATGTGATCTATGCAACTGTTTACCTGTTGAATCAGAATCATGCTCGGCATAACTTATTACTTGTCTGTTGCAAACGTACTGTTGAACACTGCTGCTTCCCAGGATGTGCATGAAGGGAGTTTATGGAAGCAAATCTCTGAATTACATCCTTTGAAAAACTGGAAGGGAGTGGAGGCTGAAACATATAGAGAACACTTGTCTAGTTTAATGAAGAGAAGGACTAGGGGTGACAGGATAGCAGTGTTCCAGTATCTCAGGAGTTTCCACAAAGAAAAGGGAATCAAGCTATTCTCCAAAGCACCTGGAGGCAAGACAAGAAGCAACGGATGGAAACTAATCAAGGAGAGAAGCAACCTAGAACTAAGGAGAAACTTCCTGACAGTGAGAACAATTAACCAGTGGAACAACCTGCCTCCAGAAGTTGTGAATGCTCCTACACTGGAAGTTTTTAAGAAGAGACTGGACAGCTATTTGTCTGAATGGTATAGGGTTTCCTGCCTGAGCAGGGGGTTGGACTAGATGACCTCCAAGGTCCCTTCCAACTCTATTATTGTTATTGTTATTTTGACGGTTAGAGATCATGCAGGGAGATTCTGTTGTCCAGACAATAAAAGGATAAGATGAAATTTTCTCCTCACTTGCTTGTGCAGTGACAGTGTGAATCCTCTTGCTGCTTTTTTCTTTCTTTCTGTCATCTTGCAATTTGTTATTTGTCTGTGTATAGAAATCTCTTCTGCCAGTGGAAGGCTTAATCAAGAAAAGTGATTAGCTTTTACAGATTTGAGACTCGCATACAAAGAGAATTATAACCTCAAGGTTTTGCTTTACATTTCTAAATATCTCAAGCCATTTCTATAACAACAAAATCATTCTAATCATCAAAACCTAAAGTTAGAATTTCATTTAAGTAGAAAATCCAGAAGTGGTTTCCAAATAGAAACAAAATTAGATAAATTCTTCTCTTTAATTAAATCTCTGCCAGTGTTTTTAACCTAACCATGGCACACCACAATACTGTGACTGTCCAATAAGCACTAGGGAACTGCATTTTACATGATTTGAAGTTTCTGGGTGGTCTTCAAGACTACATTCAACTCCATGTAAAACAAATTTCTCTACTTATTGCCTACCCAGCTGTTTCTGAGCATGCTGTATTCATACATTCCTCAGTATTCAGATACATTAATATTCTAGACCAGGGGTGTCACACTCGCAATGTCACGTGACGTGTTGTGATGTATTTTCTCCATTGCCGGCAATGGGGTGGGCACATTTTTGGCATGATGCATCCGGCCCACGGGCTGGCAGTTTGACACCCCTGTTCTAGGCCCTCTAACCTACTAATAATCTTTCCTTTTTGTGCTAAGTAGACAAATGCATCTATCTTGTTACCGTACTTGTTAGTCTAGTTTGGTTTGTGGTAGCCTTTTCTCTTCCTCCACTTAATCTGCTTTGAGTAGTCCCCATTTCCCCATGAGTGAAATCTCCCAGGAGTGGTATCCCTATATTGAAGGATGGAGTACTGGAAATTTCCACATTCTTTGAAAATGTATAGGGGAAGCAACTCTTGCACACTTTTTGCAAGTTTGGCAGAACTTACTCTTGCAAAATCCTTTTTTATTTGTACTTAGAATTCTGACATATATCTAGGAGTTGAGAGAACAAAAGTGTCTGAGGGGGTGAACAGAGCCTGATTAAAAAAAAAAGTGGTTCCAAAATTGGTTCCAGACATTTACAGGATCCTCTCCATTGGACACCAAGAAGGGCTTTATAAAGTTCTATTTTATTAATGTATGTATTAAAGTCCAATTGAATGTTGAATGTCTTATTTTGATTATTCAATCCAACCATGATGTTAAGGCCCAGTTGTATTTTTCTGGGCCTACCTCAGCAAGTTTTTCCACTTATATACATGGACTAGATTATTTCCAGTCACTGACGGGTTATAATTATTGCAGAAATATGAACTAGTCTTTTAAATATAACAGCCTGCTTGGGCCCTGCTTCTATCCATCATTCTCTTTCTCTCTGTCTGATTTATTAAAAATCAATGATTTAAACACGGCTTCATAAGTCAAGCTAGATAGAGTTCTGGCTTGGTCAAAGACAACTCAGTACTACTAATTTATTTTGAACATGTGTCATATTTTGGACACATTATGATGCATCTATCGGAAAGATGACAATGCTAGGCAAGGTGGATAGAGATGAACAAGCAGCTGGCAGCATATGAGGCTGATAGATGGAGAACTGGATACCCCAGAAATGAAATTACAAGACTTGCATAATGCAGCAAGAGACAGGACTGTTTGGGGACCACAGAGTCACCAGGAATCAGTTGACTCAACTGAGCATAACAATATTGAAAATTCTCTGTTAAAAATTCACACTGCTGATATTTTACAGGTGAAAATACAGAGAGTGAAGAAATTTATTTATTTATTCTTCACATTTCTGAATCGCCCATCTTCCTCAAAGTATTTGTACTAAATTGCAATTAGTGCAAATATAGAAATGGATGGAACCTTAATATTTCCACTTGCAATTTTGTTCCACTTGTTAAATGAATGTGAGTCTCAATGCACATTAAAGAGAAGCAAAGCTGGCCACCATCTTAACTGTTGTGATCCTCCTCTCCATTGGGATGCTGACCAGTGGAGCCAAGCAGCAAATATACAGTTCCTCCGTACTATGAGATAAGTATCTATGGATAGTAATGTCCTCATAAATACTCCTTGTATCTGATATCTGAAAAGTATATGTCCTATTCTGCTTCCAGCTACTAGCTGAGTTCTTAGGTCCCTTCCAAACCTACCTTCTTCCTTCATGTTTCAATAAGAAATATAAAGTTGTTCCTCTAGAAAAGACACAGATAAGAACAAGAATTTCTTTGATCATTTCAGATGGATTCAGGGTATGAACAAGTCCTGTGCTTATATGATGGAATATTAAATTCTGGGGAAACCTCTCCATAGCATCTGAAGGTGGGCACAAGAAGCAATGGGTGGGAAGCTTGTCAGTGGGAGATCTAGCCTGAAAATAAGGAAGAATGTTGTGAGAATGAGAAGAACTTGCCTCTCAGAATTGTGGGTGCTCCATCATTGGAGGTTTTCAAGAAAATATTGGACAACCATGACATAAGGATTCCTGCCTTGGGCATAGGGGATTGGACTAGAACAGGGGTCCCCAACCCCCGGTCCGTGGACCAGCACCTGGCCCTGGCATGCCAGCAACCGGTCCACACAAACAAGCAAAGCCCCATCCGTGAGATGCAGGCAGTACACAAAACTGCACCCTCTCCAGTCCGCAGAAAAACCTCTCTCCACAGAACCAGCCTCTGGGTTGGGGATCTCTGGACTAGAAGACCTCCCAAATCTCTTCCAGCCCTATGAGTCTATGCTTCTATGAAAGCATTTCAGGTTTCCATTAAATTCGCTTCATTTGGTAGAAAAGGGCAATGTCATGTTTCATTTACTCTATGGATAATACTATCTTCCAGGTGAACATCTCTTTCATATTTTATGGAGTCCGGTGTTTTTTTTCACACTGTGGTTGCAAAAAGGTCATTGTTGACAAGTGGCTGCTAGGGAGATGGGGAAAAAAACATGATTTCTTCCTGTTCCCAAAGTAGCTTTTATGGTGTCAAGTGCCTTTTCATCCCCCAAATCTGACCTGTGCTTTTTACTCTGCCACCCTTGTGAGTGGTGATAAAAAGAGACCCTGAAGATAGCAGGAAACACAGATTGCCTTTCTCACACCAGATGCAGCCAAGTAACAAGGATCTGAACTGTGTTTGCTTCTGAAATAGCACCCTGTCATTCACTGCAATTTTCTTTTTAATTAAACGCTGCCACAATGCCCCTCGCTGGTCAAAGTATATTGGAAAATTTATGCTGCTGTATATGGGTAGTCCCAACTTGCTTCACAATGCCATGAGGTTAATTGTTTAAGTAATGTATCTTTCTTACAACATACTGTATTTTTTCTGCCCAGTCGCAAGTTATTTCAGTGTTTACTGAAATGAACCTAGTGCAGATACTCAGAAAAAAAAGAGTTTGGGAAATAACAGGGATTGAGGGGGGAGGAAATTATTGTAATGAGGTGACATTAAGGATCTCGCTGTCCTTGGATTGTTCATAAGCTTTGGAAAAATACATTAAATGGCTCAATCCCATGGTCATAAAAGTAAAGATAAGGGTTTCCTCTGTCCAATGGAGTCTAAGAGGCAGTGCTTATCTCTGTTTCTCAGCTGAGGGAGCCAGCATTTTCTGAAGACACTTCTGTGGCCATGTGGCTAGTATGACTATATGCCAGGGTGCATGGAACACTGCTACCTTCCCACCAAAATGGTACCTATTTATCTACTTGCATTTGCATACTTGTGAACTGCTAGGTGGGCAGGAGCTGGGGCAAGTAACAGGAGCTCACCCCATTGCGTGGTGCTCGGGCCTTGACCCAAGGTGGTCAGCTTTCCAGCTGACAAGCTCAGCATCTTTAACTGCTGAGCTATCTCACACACACACCTCTACTGTGGTCATACACTTGATAATTTTAATTTCACAGAAGAAACTTTATGCATCCAGTCTATTCTTCAATGAGCAAATGGCAGGAACAGCTGAAGGAAAGACTTCAACCCTGTTGCCTTGGGACCGCTACTTCAGTCCAGCTGGCTTCTTTTTTATGGTTACAATGCTATTTCACTATCAAATAAAGGGCTAGGAGATTTTTCTTGAGCGGTGTACAATCCTGATTCCTTTATCCATGGATGGAAGGAGTCTTGTTGGCATAGGCTGTGAAAAGAACAAAGAGCCAATGTAAGTGTAAATAAGATAAGAAATAAAATATGAGCATGGAGGAAGGAAAACAGTAATTAATTCATTGGTGTCTGCAAGGGAAATGAGGGTGCAAACAAGGAAAAATATTCAACAGTGTCATCATACAAAGGCCACAACTTCTACCAGACACCAGCATTTACTTTATGGCATTGCCATGTCCATCCTTGTGGCTTGCTGCAGATGCCACTAAAATGGATACCTTCTTAGTTACAATACAATTATATAATGGTTACATCCGTACTGCTATTGTATTTTTGGATTATACTTTTTTTTAAAACTTACATTGTACTGACCTTGGAACATAATTTATTATTATTATTATTAATTTAATTTCTATGCCGCCCTATTCCGGAGAACTCAGGGCGGCTCACAGCATAATAGAAATTACATACATATAAAAAACCCTTAAGTTAAAAAAAAAACAAAAAACAAAAAACCAATCATTCCACAAACATACACTGGCTAGGGGCAAGATGTTAGCTGCCCCAGGCCTGCCGGCAAAAGTGTGTTTTAAGCAATTTACGAAAGGCGGAGAGGGTGGGGGTGACACGGATCTCCGGGGGAAGTTGGTTCCAGAGGGCCGGGGCCGCAACAGAGAAGGCTCTTCCCCTAGGCCCCGCCAGGCGACACTGTCTGGCTGACGGGACCTGGAGAAGGCCCACTCTGTGGGCCCTAACCAGCCGCTGGGATTCATGAGGCAGCAGACGGTCCCGTAAATAACCTGGTCCGATGCCATGTAGGGCTTTATAGGTCATAACCAACACTTTGAATTGGGTTCGGAGACCGATTGGCAGCCAATGCAGCTCGCGGAGTGATGCCGAAATGTGGGCATTTCTAGGCAAGCCCAACACTGCTCGCGCGGCTGCATTCTGCATTACCTGAAGTCTCCGAACATTTTTCAAAGGTAGCCCCATGTAGAGAGCATTGCAGTAATCGAACCTCGAGGTGATAAGAGCATGAGTGACTGTGAGAAGAGACTCCCGGTCCAAATAGGGCCGCAACTGGTGCACCAGGCGAACCTGGGCAAATGTTCTCCTCGCCACAGCCAAAAGATGATATTCCAAATTTAGCTGTGGATCGAGGAGGACGCCCAAGTTGCGGACCTTCTCCGAGGGGGTCAAAAGCTCCCCCCCCAGGGTAATGGACGGATAGATTGAAATATCTTTGGGAGGCAGAACCCATAGCCATAATAAAAAAAGGATTAAAGAAGAAACTCTGGAAACTTCCTAGAAATCATAGACACATGAATGAAAGCTAGTTAAACACAAATCATAACAGAAAATAAATGATGCCCATTTACAATCTCATAGATGGATGTAATAGAACTGACAGTCAGATAGGACAGAAAAAAATATGTACAGTAGTTTTCCTAGCAACAGAAGTAGGCGATTAGCCATTGTCTTCATCTACGATATGTTCTGACTAGCTTACAGTTTTAGGATTTCCTCATGCTCTTCATTCTGAGCACTAATCAAATCGGAACCTGACTTAAATTAGCTTCTTCAAAAATTAGCCAAGGTCAGCTAGGGATGCCCATTTGTCCCATAAAACTGAGACTGAGTGCAGGAAGAAACAGCACATGATTTCATTACCATAGAATATGACATTCTTCGAAAGCAAATTCAAAATACTAATATTAATTTGCATCCAATGCATAGAAATGAGTATGTGTGACCAGGGCTCATTTATATTGTGAAATAGATTGGATGTCTTCATGAAATGTGAATGGTCTAAAAACAAAATAATAAAGCCTCTGAAACCTTTAGAAACATGTTTCTTTTCTTCAAATATTCAGAATTTGACAGGGTTCTCATGCAATGTTCTCCCATTCTATTTGAACTTCCATATAGAGTGGATATTCTCTGCTATTGAACTGTGGTGTGACAAAGGATCATAGTTAACTGACAATACAGAGATTTAGCTCTGGAAAGCTCTGTTAAGAATGCCATATAGACGGCTTCCGGTGGCTTCACCGGCGTCGAAGGAGTCTCTAACGTGAGGCTCCGATCTCTGTGTTAGTTAGCTGTCAACAACAGCGCTCACCAGCTGTTCGTTGCAGCGGAAAACTCCTCTTCGGGCAAAGAAGGGGAGTAGAGCTTCAAGAGCCGGGTTGAGCCCTTCCAAGACCCCTGGAACAAGTTTTCAGGGGCAGAGAAGGTGTGCTCCCCAGGCACTTGAAATGCTCCTGCTCAGAGACGCTTCTGTCGGCTGACAGAATTAGACGCCGTGACCGCCTCTGCTTTTAAGATTGACTTACAAGGACTTTAAACAGACGGTCTGAATACAGAAGTCTTTTGATTATTGCAAGTATACTGCTATTTTGTTTCTGCCTTTGTATTTATAACTTTTCTTGAATCAACAAAAACTTTCTTAAAATGGCGATCGCTTTCTCTACCTAGTGAAAGTGAAAAATCTAAAGTGTGGATTGTGCAGGAAAATGAAAGTGAAATTTCTTTCCTCTTTCTAAAGAAAAGTTTGAGTGATTATTTGGATTGGATTTATTTGGACTTTAAAAGAAATTGATCTAATTGGATTTTAAAAGAAATTTAAAGGGGAGGAAGTGGCAATCTTTTTTTTTTTCTCAAGCTATTTTTTTTTTCTTTTTCTTCTTCCTCTCTCCCTCTTTTTTTTTTTTTTTAATCATGACAACGAGACATAAGGCAGCAGCTGCTAAGGCGGCTATGCCCTCTCCAGGGCAGCTTGTAAAATCACAGTCTGCTCCTTTAGAGTCTCAAGAGCCTGTACAGCCTGCTTCAGAAATGATTACAATTAAAGATTTACAGACTGCTTTAACAGTAGCATTATCCCCAGTAAGTGCTGCATTATCCTCACTTAAAGACAGAATGGATAAAATGGATTATAAGTTAGAGGAAAAGATGGCTGAACAGAAAAAAGATTTTAAAGCTATGACGGAAGTATCTAACCAGGAGATGAGACAAGACATTGTCGAGGCTATCAAGGGTGTTTGGGATTATACCATTGGTGTTGAAGAGAAATTAGAGAATATTGAACAGCAATTTGAAGAAAAATTAGAAGAAATTAAAAGTGATGTACAAGATCAGGCTACTTTGACACAATTTCATCAGATGCAGTTTGCAGTTAGAATCAGGGGACTTAGAGAAGCCCCAAATGGGATCCAAGAGGATTTAAGAAAAATTGTTATTGAAGCCTTATCAAAATTTTTGGATGACTCAATTGAGAATGTAGACTGGCAGATTGAACGGTTGTTTAGAATGAACTCACGCATTGCAGCACAAAGAAATTTGCCTAGAGATATTGTGATATATTTTAATACAAGAAAATACAGAAATTGGGTTCTCTCAACAGCCTACAATAAACAACTGACTGTTGCTGGTCAAGAAGTACTGGTTTTGAAAGAGATACCTCCTAAAATGTTGAGGTTAAGGAAAGATTATGCTTTTTTGACAGAGGAGCTCAAAAGAAGAGAGATACAATATAGATGGGAGGTTCCAACTGGACTTTCTTTGTTTTTTAAAAATAATAGATATCGTCTGACTACTGTTGCTAAAGCAAAGGATTTCTTTGATAATATATTGATGGCTGATAGATCTACCTCCCCAAAATCTAAGAGGGCAATTTTGGTTAAAGATCTAGAATCATTGCAAATTTCGGAATCTCAACAACCTCGTACAATTCTTTTGACGGATATGGATAAAGCAGTTGAACAACCAGTGCAGTTAATTGATATTTTTCAACCTCTGGTAGCTGATAAGCCTAAAGATCCAAGGGGTCCACGTGAATTAATTCAAACCAAGCAAGCTGATCTGACATCTTTGGAAGCCATGGGAGCAAGGCCTAAGAGGAAGGAAGAGGTAGCTTTGGCCCTGCAGAAGCTTTCACGAAAAGATCATGTCAAATAAGTATTTGACATGGAACGTCAATGGTTTAAATTCTCCACAAAAAAGGAAGAAGATATTTCATTATTTGAAGCAATGTAAAAATGACGTAATTTGTTTACAAGAAACTCATATAAGAACTTTGGACCAGAAATATTTGATTAATAACAAATTGGGTACACACTTTGTGGCATCATCTTTAGACAAAAAAAATGGAATTGTTATTTATGTTAAAAATCATATAAAAGCTAAATTAATAGAAGCAGATACACATGGAAGATTTTTAGCTATAGAAATTTTATTGGATGGGAAGAAAGTTTTGTTGGTGGGTATATATGCTCCAAATCAAAAACAAGGTATATTTTATAAAGCATTGCATAGAAAGTTAATACAGTTGGATTATAGATCTTGTATTTTAATGGGAGATTGGAATGGAGTTCTTGATGCTAGTTCGGATAAGAAAAAAATCTTATCTGTTCCTCAAACGCGTTCAATATTGCCTAAATCTTTTTTTGATATTAAAGACGATTTTAATTTGCTAGATATATGGAGAGAAAGACATGGGAGGGACCAAGAATTTACTTTTTTCTCTGATAGACATCAATCATTTTCTAGAATTGATTTTATTCTAACTACGAGTGATTTTATGTTAAGTTTAAAGAAAGTTAAAATTTTACCTAATGTATTGTCTGATCATAACCCAGTTATGATGGAACTAAGGACTGGTCAATATATATGCAGATCCTGGAGACTTAATGAAAATTTGTTTAATTATGAAATGTATGTGGAAGAATGTAAAAAGGCTATCAAGGAATTTTTCAGGTTAAATTTGAATATAGGCTTACCAATAGAAACGGTGTGGGACTCTAGCAAGGCCCATATGCGTGGTATTTTAATTGAATTGAATGCAAGACATAGACGTAAACAAGAGGAAAAGAGAAGAGTTTTAGAAGCGGAGATAAAAAAGAAAGAGTTATTATTAATAGATAAACCGGATGATAGTAATATTAAAGAAGGGATAAAGGTTTTACGGAAACAATTTGATATTTTGATGACTGATCAGGTTGCCAGGAACATACAATATGCTAAACATAACACTTTTTTTAATGCTAATAAACCTGGCAGATGGTTGGCTTATACATTAAGGAAGAAACAAAAATCCCGTTTAATTGAGAAGGTAGAATATAAGGGGCAAGAAGTATTTCATCAGGATGCTATCAAGAAGGCTTTTCTAGAGTTCTATACCAAATTGTATGCTGAAGAAAAAGTTCAAGAGCAAGAGGTAGATGCCTTTTTACAAAATCAAAATGTCATGGAAATTACTTTGGAACAAAGAGATAGATTAAATGCTGTGATTAGATCAGAAGAAATTATTGACGCAATTAAGCAATTGAAATTGGGAAAATCTCCAGGAACTGATGGTTTTACTACGATTTATTATAAGTGTCTACAGGAGGAAGTGGTCGAACATTTGAGGGAGTTATTTGTGAATATACAAGAAGGTGGTCCGGTTCCACCCTCCTGGAAAACGGCTAATGTTTGTTTGATTCCTAAAGAGGGCAAAGATAATGTACAAGTAGAAAATTTTAGACCTATCTCATTGTTAAATACGGATTACAAGATTTTTGCAAAAATTTTGGCTAATAGATTAATGACAGTTTTGACACAGAGGATACACCCGGATCAGACTGGTTTTTTACAAGGGAGACAGATGAAAACCAATGTTAGACAACTTGTTAACATACTGGAATACTTGGATAAACATATTCAAGTGT
Organism: Bothrops alternatus; assembly: GCA_034064705.1. Classification (NCBI taxonomy): domain Eukaryota; kingdom Metazoa; phylum Chordata; class Lepidosauria; order Squamata; family Viperidae; genus Bothrops; species Bothrops alternatus. Next base: position 1,249,232 of record JARGCV010000050.1, on the reverse strand, counting down.
CGGCTGTTTTAATGTTTTTAGATGCAGAAAAAGCTTTTGATAGATTGAATTGGACATTTCTGCAAAGGCTTGTGGTAAGGATGGGAATGGGGGACCAGTTTATTAATTCTATAACAGCTATATATCAGAAACAAACAGGACAGATTATAGTAAATGGTCAACTAACAGATTTGTTTAACATTGAAAAGGGTACTAGACAGGGTTGTCCCTTATCCCCTTTATTGTTTGTCTTAACTTTAGAGGTTTTATTGAATAGGATTAGAGCATCAGAGGAATTAAAGGGGGTACAAATTAGAAAACATGATTATAGATTATGTGCTTTCGCAGATGATTTACTTGTGACATTGACTCAGCCAATGCAATCGGCTCAGAGTTTGATGGAAATTATTCGAAATTATGGAAAAGTATCTGGTTTTAAATTAAATTTATCCAAGACAAAGATGTTGGTCAAAAATTGTGATAATAAATTAAAACAAGATTTGGAAAGAATAACGGGATGTGAGATAGTTAAAAAAGTTAAATATTTAGGAATTTATATAGAAGCCTCAAATGGTAAATTATATAAGAATAATTATGAGTTTTTATGGAGTAAAGTTCAAAAAGAAATGGAGAATTGGAAAAAACTACAATTATCTATCCTGGGTAGGATAGCCGCTATTAAAATGAATGTATTACCGAAATTTTTATTTTTATTTCAAATGTTGCCAATACTTAAAAAGGATGGGAATCTTGATGAATGGCAGAAAGGTATAAATAATTTTATTTGGGATGGCAAGAAACCAAGGGTTAAACTTAAAATTATTCAAGATATAAGAGAGAGAGGTGGAATGAAAGTGCCTAATTTCAAATTATATTATTATGCAGCAGTTCTAGTGGCAATAAGTGATTGGATTAATTTAACAAATGAAAGAATATTGAATATAGAAGGATATGGGTTAGTGTATGGGTTTCACGCCTATTTAGTTTATGATAAAAAATTGGATAGGGGTTTTAAAGAGCATATATTAAGAAACTCTGTGATGCGTGTCTGGAAAAAGTATTATTATAAATTAAATGGTAAAATTCCTTTATGGACTGTTCCCAGACATGCAATACAGAGTGTGGGCATACAACAAATTCAAGACGTGGAGCCCTATGATAAACTCTTGAATAAAGATGGGAATAGCTTAGAATTGAAATCACTAGACAGATTAAGGGAGGAAGGTATAGCTCATAATTGGTATCATCATGCACAACTTCAAGCCAGATGGCAAAAAGATGTTAAGATGGGTTTTTCTTTAAAGGATGAAAAATTGATTATACAGATTAGAGACCAAAGAGCGATGCATATTAAAAGAATATATGACGCTTTAATTGAAATTGATTCTGAAAAGGAATTAGTTAAAGACTGTATGATCAAGTGGGAAGGGAATTTTGGATATTCAATCAGGATGGAAACTTGGAAAAGAATATGGGTGAAAAATGTTAAGTTTACACAAGCTCAGCATTTAAGAGAGAATTTTTATAAAATGTTTTATAGATGGCATTTAGACCCAAAAAAATTGTCGCTTATGTATCCAAATTTGAAACCCAAATGTTGGAGATGCGAATCTTTGGATGCAACTTATTTTCACATTTGGTGGACATGTAAAAAAATTAAGGCTTTTTGGATAAAAATATGGTGGATTCTTCAAAATATTTTGAAAAAGCGTATTGAGTTTGTACCACAGTTATTTTTGTTGGGTATAACAAAGGATTGTTCCACCACAGAGACTAAGTTGATTTTGAACTTGACTACGGCCGCAAGACTGTTGGTGGGTCAATATTGGAAGTCATCTGAAATACCATCTATTGAAGAATGGACATTAAAAGTTACCCATCTGGTCGAGATGGCTAAGATATCAGCCTACCTGAAGAACCACTCAAATGAAACATTTTTGATGGATTGGAAAAAATGGATTGATTATATGCAAAAGAAATATCAATTGAAAGAATTAGATATGATATATAGATAAATAGTTACTAAATAGTAGATTAGCGGGGTTTCTTGCATTTTTTTACTCTGTATTCACTCCGGGAAGCCTGGGGGGGAGGGGGGAGGGAGATAATAAGTAATAGATTATGCTTCTCAACTGTAGTTGGGGATATCAAGGGAATAGATTTTTTTCTTCTTTTTTTTTCTAAGGTGCTCGGGAAAACTTTACACCGCATTGGATGGCGAGGAAGGTGGTTTGGAGGTTAGGGGTTAGGTTATGGGAGGATGTGGTGGGGGGGGTTCCGAGCAGCTATTTGTATTGCTTGTTAAATTTGTTATTTCTCTGTTATCAGTTGAGTTATTATATTTTTGTGTTAATATTTGTTAAAACTTTAAAAAATTTAATAAAAATAATTAATAAAAAAAAAAAAAAAGAATGCCATATAGACGATTTCTTCCCTCCCTCCACCTCCCCCCAAATTCACAATGTAGATGCTCCATTATTCCAATTTTTAGAATTCTAGAAATGTCACAATCAAATGCCCAGATTGGAATGTCACGTACATAGTTGGTGGCACATGGGGAACCATATGGAGTTTTATAATGAGATATATTTCCAATTCTTTCACAATTAGGAAGTGTTAAGTTTATGTCTTTGTTCACCTTGCAGGTATTTCTGAAAAGTGACCGTGTCGCCAGAATGGTTCAGAGTGGTGGGTTCTCAGCTAATGACTCCCGAGAAGTCTTCAAGAAACATATCGAAAAGAGGGTCCGTAGCCTCCCTGAGATTGATGGTCTCAGTAAGGAGACGGTCCTGAGTTCCTGGATGGCAAAATTTGATGCAATATATCGGGGGGAAGAAGACCCACGCAAAGCTCAAGCCAGAATGACAGCAAGTGCTGCTTCAGAGCTGATTCTCAGCAAGGAGCAGCTGTATGAGATGTTTCAGAACATCTTGGGAATCAAGAAATTTGAACATCAGCTCCTGTACAATGCATGTCAGGTAAGACTCCTTGATGTCCAGGGAACCATCTACTGTCAAATTGTGGACACAATAGAATATCTATTCCTGATAGGGCATTAGTCTGAATTATATGATGGAGATGAACAAGCTTTGCCTCTGTTCTTTGCTATTCCCTCTGTTTCTGCTCTTTCTGTTATGAGGAACACAGAAAGGTATGCTTGATATGACATCTTATATTAGCCTTTGGGTATAGGATGGGATATTCAAAAGGCTAGCAGACTTTGAGGTATGAGTGATTCCACCAGACTCTATCAGGATGGGATGAAGTAGGGTGCTTGTGTTCTGATTAGGATCTTATTGAATGAACATTTTGAATGATATCCAGAGTATTGTCAATCTTATTGACAATTCCAATATTCATGGAAGAACAGTCCTTGGAGGCTTAGCTTTTGGAGTCAGACTGGTCACATAAAGCCATGCATAATGACACAGGCAGATGAAAGACATCCTAGCTTGGTTTGGTTGAAAACCTAGACAATTTGCCTCTTGTCTTTTAACAAATGAAATAGGGATGTGGTACTCTTCCATATATACTTTATAATTAGCAATATGGAGAAAGAATGCTCCTGAAGAATATAATTTGCATCTGTTGATTATTCAATTTTCTACCCTACTTATGTATGGGTGTATTCTGCAGGATGTTATTGGTGCTGGGAGCTTGATTGTGAGGTCCTCACTATAGCAGAATAGGATGTCTGAATAAAATATTACAAGAGAACCTCTTTTCTTCATCCTTTACTTAACAACAGTTGGCAAGGAATTGATGATATAGAGACGTTGGGTTGGCCCATGAGTCTTTTAGATGTCTTCAGCAAAATTAAGCCTTGGAATTAAGTCTTGTAAAGTGGTAGAATCTTAGGCTAACTGGTAACCAGTCTTCCTCCATCTGAAAAAACTTTGAACCTCAAGACCAAGACCAATGACCAGAGGCTTTAGGAAATTGTGTGTTACAAAAAAGCCAGAGAGTTGTCACAGCTTATAAAAAGTACCTGTTACATGTGTTGGTTCAAATCTCAATTAGATGACTTTGAACATTTAATGGTACTGATAATGACATAGCAGAGACCTAAAGGCTCTGTGGGTCATAGAAACAAGAGAGCTGCCAGACAGTTTTGGAGACATCAGAGGAGATTTGGAGGAAGACAAAGGGGACTATAAAAGTGTTACAAATGCTTGGCAATGCTTACAAGGGATCCATGACATTCATCAAGGTGAAAAAGGACAGTGCATCCTCAGATAAAGTTGCATCTGAGGGAGGATGCAATAGAAGGAGAAAGTTTCTTGATGTCAACTCTAAGAAGTTTTCAAGAAAATGTTGACAGAATATTAAAGAACAGAAGAAATAACAAGAGGGGAAACTTAAAGAATTATGATGAAAGGGAAAGACAGTCAGCTGAGTTTGATTAATTCAAAAGTTATAAACTAAGTTCTGGTCTGTATCTGGTCATATGGCATTCTGGAGCTGAAATATTTGTATTCTGTATTGTGCTCCTTTATGCACACTGCAAGAAGGATTGCTGGTAATTGAAAACTAGACTTCTCATTTAAGTGCAATCAAATCTATTTCTAGATTTTTTACCCAAGGTTCCTCCCACTCTTTTGGCTGTTTAAATAGGCTGAACAAGTTAATTTGTTTTGTTTTGTCTTTCCTGAACTATATGTTAGCCTTATCTGATTTATTTTGTTTTTGCGGTCTAGAGATCATTACCTGTAGTTATCTCATGCAAATTTTTGAGGCATATGCTATATTTTTAATAAATTCTTTTCTGTTGCTGGAAGGAGTGTTTTCCAGATGTACAAATATTGAGAATGCATGCATGAATGCATGCATGAATGAATGAATGAGTAATATATGAATGAATATTCTGGAGTTGATGCATATTTTTTTTTTAAATTCTTTTATTAAAACAATTAACATTGAACATAAAAACATGTTATGCAGCAATCATCATGACCCCTGGTATACAATACTAAGTATTAGTCTTTGAAAACGTCTGAGTTAGTAAGCCTTTTTCCCCACTCCTCGTGTCTAGCCTCAACTATACTCCTGTTACATTTTATTTTGATTGGTGTTTCCCTTATCCGTTTCAATATTAGTGTGATCAACATTAAACATAAGATCCTATTGCTAAGCAATCATCCTAGAACATAGCATACAACATTAGGTATTAATCTTTGTAAACATCTGTTTTAGTAAACGTTCTTCCCTCCTCCCTTACATCTTCAAGTATACTCCGAATACATTTTGTTTGATTGGTGTTTCTCCTATGTATGGTCTATCTACTGTATCTAGTCTATCGCATATTGTGCGTTTGCGCTTCTGAGTTGACTTCATCCCATTACTAGTGCAATCTTTTATGGTCCCCAACCCGAGATCCTGAGGTAAAAGTTTCATATCCTGAGGTAGAGATTCAGTCTACTTTAACAATATTAAAGCAAACAACGTTAGTCATAAGGTTATGTTAAGAGGCATTAGTTATAGAACATATACATTCAACATTGGGTGTTAGTTTTTGTAAACCTTTGATTTGTTAACCCTTCATCCCTCCTCCCCTCGATCCTTAGCTGAACGCCAGCTGCATTCTGTTTGATTGGTGTCTCTCTTGGATATAGTCTATCCACTGTTTCCAGTCCGTCACAAATTGTTCATTGGAGCGACTTTTCAAATATGCTGATATTTGTGCCATTTCCGCCAGATTTGTTACTTTCACAGTCCATTCTTCAATAGGCGGTATTTCCGGATTCTTCCAGTACTGTCCCACCAATAATCTTGCTGCTGTAATTAAGTTCAAAAATAAAGTTGTCTCTGAGGTAGTGATATCCTTTGTGATCCCTAACAGAAAAGCCTGAGGTAGAAATTCTATACGCTTTTTGAAAATGGTTTGGAGTGTCCACCATATCTTCCTCCAGAATGCTTTGATTTTTCTGCATGTCCACCATATGTGGAAGTAGGTAGCCTCCCCGTCTCCGCACCTCCAGCATTTGGGCTGGGTGCCCGGGTAGATGAGTGATATTTTTTTCGGGTCTAGGTGCCATCTATAGAACATCTTGTAGAAGTTTTCCCTTAAGTGTTGCGATTTCGTGAATTCTACATTCCTCACCCAGATTTTCTCCCACGTGTCTATGGCGATAGGGTGTCCGAAGTCTTGCGCCCACTTTATCATACAGTTCTTGACTAGTTCGGTTTCAGAGTCCATTTCTATCAGAGTGCTGTACACTCGTTTGATGTGCCTAATCCCCTGTTCTCTGATCTGTTTAATTAGGTTCTCGTCGTTCTGGGAGAAGCCCTTCTTCTTGTCTTCACGCCACCTTGACTGTAGTTGTATATATGATAGCCAGTTACTTCCTATTCCTCTGTTTGCTAGCGTTGCTTGAGATTTCAAGAGGAACCTGTTTTCTTCTCCCAGTATAAGTTCACTGTAGGGCACCACTCCTTGCCCTTGGGATGTGTTCATATCCCCTGTTGCGTGTCCAGGGATCGTCCAGATGGGAATCTTGTCGTGTAGGAGGTGCTTGTATTTCTTCCAGACCCATAGCAGTGGGATTCGTAGTGGGTTCTCCTTGAAGTTCCTATCTGCCTTTTTGTCGTATACTAGGTATGCGTGCCAGCCGAATCGTAGACCATGCCCCTCAACATTCAGAACTCTATCGTTTGTCATGTTGATCCAGTCACTAACCGCCACCAACGTTGCTGCATAGTAATATAGCTTTAGATTAGGCATTTTGAGTCCCCCTCTCTCCCTTGCGTCTTGGATGATTTTTAGTTTCACCCTCGGTCTCTTGTCGTCCCAAATAAATCTGTTGATGCCTTTCTGCCAATTGTCTAAGTCCGCATCTTTCTTGAGTATGGGTAGCATTTGAAAGAGAAATAGAAATCTGGGTAATACATTCATCTTTACTGTCGCTATCCTGCCGAGCAGGGACAGACGTAGCGATTTCCACCTTTCCAGGTCTGCTTGTATCTTATTCCACAGAACCTCGTAGTTATTCTTGTATAATTTCGCATTTGTTGATTCTATCTCCACTCCTAAGTATTTGACTTTCTTGACTATTTCACAACCCGTTATTCTTTCCAGGTTCCGTTTTGCTTTGTTGTCTAGGTTTTTGACTAGCATCTTTGTTTTTGATATATTTACTTTGAAGCCTGACACCCTACCATAGTCCTCCATTATCTCCATCAATTTCCTTGCTGACTGTGCTGGTTGTGACATTGTCACCAGCAGGTCATCCGCAAAGGCACATAGTTTGTATTCTTGCTGTTTAATCTGTATGCCCTGTACATCCTCAGCCGCTCTTATTCTGTTCAGTAAAATTTCCAGTGTTAGGATAAATAGCAGGGGGGACAGCGGGCAGCCCTGTCTCGTGCCTCTCTCTATATTAAATGAGTCCGTTAAGTCTCCATTGACAATGATCTGGCCTGTTTGTTTCTGGTAAATTGCCGTTATGGAGTTGAAGAACTGTGTTCCCATTTTCATTTTCAGGACCAAGTTCGTCAGGAACGGCCAATTCAGTCTGTCGAAGGCTTTTTCTGCATCCACAAACATTAGAGCGGCAGGTATCTGGTTGTGCCTTTGCAGGTACTCTATTATGTTCAACAGCTGCCTCACGTTGGTTTTCATCTGGCGTCCTTGTATAAATCCCCTTTGGTCCGGGTGTATTGTTTTTTGTAAAACAGTCATTAGTCTATTGGCCAAAATTTTTGTGAAGATCTTATAATCTGTGTTTAGTAGTGAGATGGGCCTGTAGTTTGCGGGCTGTGTGTCGTCTTTCCCCTCCTTTGGGATTAATGAGATGTAGGCTGTTTTCCAGGATGGTGGGACCTGGCCTCCTTCTTGAATGCTGGCAAATAGCTTTCTGAGGGGTTCTAGCATCTCATCCTGTAGATGCTTGTAGTAGGTCGCTGTTATCCCATCCGTCCCGGGCGATTTTCCTGCTTTCAGTTGTGTGATCACTGAGTGTATTTCCTCCTTTGTGATTAAGGCATTCAGGGCTTCTCTTTGTGTGTCGGTAATCGCCTGTATCTTTTCGTTTTGTAAGAATTCATCTATCTCTTTGTCTTGTATCTTATCCTCGGCATATAGTTTCGAGTAGAACTCTGTGAAGGCTTTCTTGATGGTTTTTTGTCGGAATTCTAGTTTGCCTTTGTATTCTATCTTTTCAATTATGCGGGATTTCTGTTTCTTTCTTATAGTGTAGGCTAGCCAGCGGCCCGGTTTGTTGGCCTTGCAGAATGTCTTATGTTTTGCATATTGTATATTCCTTGCAACTTGGTCAGCCATTAACATGTCAAATTGCTTTCTTAAGATCTTGAGTCCTTCTTTGGTGACTTTGTCCTCTGGTCTTTTTATTAGTAGCCGCTCCATTTTGCTTATCTCATATTCTAACTCTTTTCTTTTTTGTTCTTGTTGGCGACGGTGCCAGCTATTCATGGATATGAGGATCCCCCGCATGTACACCTTGCTGCCTTCCCAGATCTGTTCTATCGGCGTTCCGTTGTTCATATGTGTGTTGAAGAATTCCTTCATAGCCTTTTTGCACTCCGCCACCTTGTCTTCGTGTCTGAACAGGTTTTCATTGATTCTCCAGGATCTCCTCTGTTTCGGGCCGTGTCTTAATTCCATCCTTACAGGGTTGTGGTCTGTCAATGTCTTGGGTAGGATTTTCACCGTGTTTAGACAAGTTAGCAAGTCACTAGAAGTTAATATAAAGTCAATTCTGGAGAAGGATTGGTGTCTGCCAGAGAAGAAGGTGAATTCTTGTTCTTTGCCGTGCCTTTTCCTCCATACGTCTGTCAGTTCGAGGTCCTCCTTCATATCGAAGAAGGATTTAGGCAACTTAGAGTGTTTTTGTGGGTTCGGTGCAGTTCTTTTTTTGTCTAGAGCAGTCTCTATGACCCCGTTCCAGTCGCCCATAATGATGTAAGATCTGTAATTAAGTTGTGTTACTTTCTTGTGTAGCTTTTTGTAGAATTTGCCTTGTTGCTGGTTTGGTGCATATACGCCCATTACTAGAATCTTCTTGTCCTCTTGTGTTATTTCAATTGCCAGGTATCTACCTTGGGGGTCGGACTCTATTAGCTTGGCCATTACATGTTTCTTTACATATATAACAATCCCATTCTTTTTTCTTGGCGCCGCTGCCACAAAGTGCGCGCCTAGTTTGTAGTTGAGCAGATATTTCTGGTCTGCTGCTCTGATGTGTGTTTCTTGTAGGCAGATTATATCGCTGTTATCTTGGTTTAGATAGTGGAGAATTTTTCTCCTTTTCTGGGGGGAGTTCAGTCCGTTCACATTCCAAGTCAAATACTTAGTTGCCATCATCTGTTGCAGGATACTTTTGCGAGACCATTTCTGTTATTTCTCCTGTTGTCTTCTTTGGTCCCGTTCCCATGATATCCGGATTGCTGCTCGTATTGGTTTGTGCGGTCTTGCTTTGCTGGTCTGTGTGTTTGGTAGTGGAGCCTGGTAGCCTGTCCTCTGTAGGCTGTCTTGCTGCCTTGTTTTTGTTGCTCTTTGCTCTCTGTGCCCTCGCCTCTCTAGGTATTCCATTCATTTCCTCTGCCTCTGCCCTGATCTGTGCCTCTGCGCTGTTTGCTCGTTGGCCTCGATCCCTCCCGCTTTCCCGTGGTCTATCTGTGTCTTCTCCCGCGGTGGGTTGAGGGCCTCCCGACTTCAGTTCCGTTTCGAGGAAGTCTTTGGCTTTCTGGACCGAGGTCAAGTAGTGTCTCTTGTTTCTATAGGAAAGTGACAGTCCTGTTGGGGTTTCCCACCGGTATCGCAGTGCACGCGATCTCAGTTCTGTGGTCAGGAATTTGTAATCCTTTCTGTCTCTCAGCATCGCCTGAGGGATCTCTTTCAGAACCTTCACCTCCTGTTCCTCTATGTAGAATGCCTTGTTATAGGAAGTGGCAGAGATGTGGTTCCGGAGCCTCTGTGTTGTGAAGTGGATGACCACGTCCCTTGGTTGCTGCCTGTTCACTGCCCTCCAGGCGCCCACTCTGTAGATTTTTTCGATTTGCCACCCAATCTCATTGGCGCTCCTGCCCAGGAATGTTGCCAGTGCCTCTACAAAGGTCCTGAGCAGGCTTTCTTGGGTTTCGTATGTTGTCTCTTTCCACCCTCTGAATCTGATCGCAAATGACATTTGCCAGAATTGCATCATGGTCGACTGGTCCTGAACCTCAGCAGCCTGTCCCTCTATACAGTTTTCCACTTCTTTCATCATCTTTTCCGTATTCTCCCTTGTTTCTTGGAGGTTCTTGTAATGTGTTTGCATTGCCTCCTTCATTTGTTCCAGGTTTGTGGCCACCGCTTTGCGTTGTTCTTCCCACTTTCTCTCCAGGTCTCTCCCTTGGTCCGCCAGCATCCTGCTCATGTCTTTGTATCTTTCCTCCGTCTTCTGTTCTGCTTCTATGCGTCCTTTCTCCGTCTTCGCACTCATTTCTGCCAATTTTCTATCCATGCCATCCATCCTTACCACCATCGTCGCTATCGTCTCATTTAGTGTCTCAATCGTCTCTTTTAGTTCTTGGATCATGCGTGTTGTTGTGGTGTCATGGGTTGGCGTTTGGGTCTGAGGGCATGCAGTTGGATGGGGGTGTGTGTGGTTGGGTGGGGTGTTCCCTGGCAGATTGGAGAGCTGGGTCGGAGATTGTGCAGCTCCCTTCGGGTTTGGCAGTTTGGTGTGTTTCGTCCGTTTGGCTGCCATTTAAATTTAAATTTAAATTTAAATTTAAATTTAAATTTTTAAATTTTAAATTTTAAATTTTAAATTTTAAGTTTTAAATTTTTTCTTCCTGCCTGTCTGTCTGACCTTAAGGCCACCCTTTGCTTTAGAGAGTTGTATGGGGGTCGTCCCTGTGTAAGGTTTTCAAGCTTGTGAGATGGATTGGTTCAAGTTCCTCTGCCAAAAGTCAGCACATGTACATGCCTCACAGTTCACTTTTCAACAACCATCCCCAAGTCCACCAGGGGGTGCAGTCTGCCTTCAGATAAATTCTGTATTGTGTATTGTTGGCTGGGATGGGCCCAAGGCTGGAGGGGGTCTGTGGCTTGGGGCCCGTGTGGATGTCTCCTCTTCTCCCTGGGCCGCACTATCAGTTCTCAGCCACCCACGCCCCTAGACAGATCAGCTTCAGGTGTCTGGCTGGTCTTTCTTGAGTAACGCTCCCCACGTGTCTCTCTTGTCTTGGGGCTTCGTCTCCGCCCGGGGGGGGTTTAGCCTTCCTCCAAGGCCTATGGTGCTGGCCTCCCCCCTCTTGCTGCCCTCCGTATGGGGGGGAAAGGGGGAGGTAGCGCGTCTGCGGGAGTTCCCCCCCCTCTTTGTTCCCTCACCGCCTCTTTGTCTTAGCCTGCCCGTTCGGTTCCGTCTTCCTTCACCCACCCGGCTCTTCCTTACCTCCTCTGGTTCTTTCCGGGGGCTGGGAGGGGTTTTATGGGGGTCTTGCCAGGGGTCTTCTGTCCGCTGCTGGCCTCTGCTGATGGGGCCTCTCGGGGTGTTGTTTTCAGGCCCCCTCCGGTCCCGTCGTTGTCCGCAGTCTTCTTCTTTCCCCTGTGTCGGCCGGCTCTCCGGCCTCTTCCTTTTGTCCGGCTGCTCCGGCCCTCTCCGCCTCCGATTCCTGCGTCCGGCTCTCACCTCTGCTCACTCGGTCTTCCTCGCCCTCTTAGGCTCGTCTGGGGGCCGTCTTCAATCGGTAGGCTCTCCCGGCGGCGGCCTCCGTCTGTCTCCCGGCTGGTCGTCGCTGCCGTAGTTCGTCTCCCTCGGCTAGTTCCGCTCTCCGGGCCTGCCGGCCTCTCCAAGCCCGCCGGCCGGCCGCTCCGCCGCCGCCGCCTTCCTCCGCTTCGCTCGCTGTTCGTGGGGGACCCTCGGCGGCGATTTACCCTTCTCCGGACTGCGCCGAGGGTCCTCTTCGGGTGCGCCTAGTCTCCGGAGCTCTCCACTCTTGGTATCCCGGTTTTTTTTCAAAAAAGTTTCAGCCACGGTCCGGAGCTTTCCTAGAAGGGCTCCGGACCTCGTGACCGGAACCGGAAGTCCCAGTTGATGCATTTAACGCTTGAACCTTTGGAGCCAAGTTTGAAATCGACTGGCTCATCCTAAACTAGAGGGGTTACCATAGTTACAGATTAATAAAACTGATGTTTTCATTTTGTATATCTCAGCTTTTCCCTGAATCTCTGCAGCTGTTCAAAGTTGCAGAGATCTTGCTCAGATAATCTAATTTTAGGAGAATGGTCATAGTATCTGCAGGACTTGATCAAACAGTCTTTCAAAATAGTGACTTATTGGCACTGTCTGTGACTTTTATTTTATATGCATTCTAATTGAAGATATTGAGAGATATTTCTTAAGGGGCAAGAGAATACTAGATTAAAAATAATGAAAACAATTTTACAAGCATCACAAAAATGCAGGTTAAAATAAGTTCTTTCAGGAGCTGCAAGATGAATGTGATCGTTAGTTGGTTAAAGCATCAACAATCAATAATGCAATCACCTCTGGTGACATTCAAAGATTCCTTAACATTTACACTGGGTCAGACAGCAAGGTATGATTAAGTAGTAATAGTAAGACAGATGGAGGACAAATGAAAATCTTGGGGAATCATATGCTAGGCTGGATCAAGAAATTTATCTTTAATCATTCAGATCAGAGTTTACTTTGCAGGATCTGTTTTGTACATCATAAGCATCCCAGGTAAGTTATGTCATTCTGGTTACATGCTAAGCTTTCATTATTTCACTAGTATAACATGAGGAATGGATAGAGAGAGAGATGTGTGTGATATAGGGTCTCCTGCAAGGGGGTTGGACTAGAAGACCTCCAATGCCCCTTCCAATTCTGTAATTGTATGTGTGTGTGTGCATGAAACAATAGGAAGCCAGAAATCCTGGACAATCTAGAGCAAATCACCCATAGAATTAGCAAAAGGTTCACATCTATTTTCTGCTTCACCTTTATCTGAAGAGTTTTTGAGAACTCTTCAGAATGAATGGGTTTTATAATGTACAATATGTTGTTTGACCTTTGAAGGGCTATTTGGCAAAATAAATGAATGTGCAATATAAGAAGAATGCAATAATAACAAAAAAGCAAATCAAACTCCTCTTCTTTCACTCCACCATGACAATAACTTCTTGTGCTGAGACCTTTCATCACTTCCATAAGCTAATAGTTGATTCCTGTGGAATCTGTCTTTAGCCATTCCATGTTCATTATTTTTATGGGACTGATTGTTCTACCAGTATCTCTTTTATAGCTCTGCTGTTGCTATTACAGTGTTACTGCTGGAATTACTTGTTTAGCACACACAATTTCCAATTGACATTTAGTGGAAAAATTGATCTGCAAATTGTCTTGAGATAAATAGCGATGACAGGTTAGGGTCTATGGCATCAGTTGAAGCAGCACCTTTTCTATCAACCTTGCAATTAAATTCAGAACACTTTTAAAATATAAGAACTCCTAAGTCATCCTTGACGCCTGATAAGTACACGGATACAATCACATTTTGTAAACAATACAGAAGTAGGTGCTGCAACAAAAATTAAGTGGAATGGATTGCCGTCAGAAGTTGTGGGTGCTCCATCACTGGAGGTTTTTAAGAAAAGACTAGACAATCACTTGTCTGAAATGGTATAGGTTCTCCTGCTTGAGCAAGGAGTTGCACTATAAGATCTGCAATGTCCTTTCCAACTCTGTGATGTGCTATGGCCATCCGTCTTTTGTTTGTATGTGGTTCCAAGTCAGTCTTGTAGATAAGTCCTTGCAGTTTTCTTGGCAAGATTTCAGAAGTGATTTATTTTGCCTTCTTCCTGGGACTAAGAGAGCATGATTGGCCCAAAGTCATTCAGCTGGTTTTGAAGACAAGACTAGAATGCATAGTCTCTTGGTTCCTAGCTTGGTGCCTTTAACCATTACACCAAACTGGTTCTCCATGGTCAGCTGCTAGTTACTAAATATTATTATCATAGTAATAGCCAGCTGGAATCTACACATCTGTGTCTTTATAGGCTTTTGGCAATTTAGGCTGTCAGTTCTGGATGCTTTATGTACAGTGCATATAGAGCATGCAGTTGAGGAAGGTTGGTCTATAAAGATTGAGATGTAACATTCTTTGAGTTTGTCCTCTGAATGCATTTCTTTTTAGAACAATTTCAGAAATTTTGTGGTTCTCAGATTTACATGTTCCAGGAGACAAAATTATTTTTATTTCATGATTAGATCAATTTCCTTACATTTTTTCATCTTTCTCCTTCTCCAAATCAAAAATGAAAATTAAAAGCATCCCATTATTTAAAAAAGATATAGATATATAAAAGATGTAAAAAGAAGATATTAGCCAGGAATTACTCTGGTTAATAACTTAGTGACCCATTTTAGGAAGAAAATCCAAGAAATGAAAAGTCAGATGACAAATTTATTTATTTATATTCAATCTTTATTACTTTTACAAATAACTCATAGTGGTGAACATATCCAATATGCCTTCCTCCTTCAGGAATATTTCTTATTTTCAAAACAGCAGTTTCCTATTCATTTTAATTCCTGTTAGTTCTCTCCATTTCTACCTTTTCAATTCCTCCTGTTTTCTTGTATGTCAATCTGGGATTTTGTTTAAAAAAGGTCTGTATAAATATTTGCATCGATTTCATGTTTATTTTTCCTAACAAATCTCTTATTTATATGGATTTGAGATATATTTTAAAAAGTGAACAAACAGGAGCTACATTCTAAAAAGTGAGTAGGGTCACAAGAAAACAAGATTTGATTTAATACTGGTATTAATTTACTTTAATTACTTACATGAATAATTGCTCCCAATGTATTTTTCCTCCCATCACATTAAAAACTAAGTCAATTAGCTTTTATAGGGCTCAAGGGGCTGAATGCACCGCTGCTGCCTGTAGGAAAGACAGCATCCTTAAGGTAACATCAGTGTATAATTTTGTTTATCAGGAGAATGGAGTATTTACAGTGAGCACTTTAGTTTTGTGACTCAAACACTGGGGATGAGAAGCATTTACTGCCTCCCTTTGAATTGGAATAGATTTTTAAAAATAGTAAAAATAAAGTAACCAGGTATAGCTCATGGGTCCAGGAGAAGGGCCTTCTCTGCTGTGGCTCCTCTGCTGTGGAACATCTTATCCCCTGAGGTGAGATTGGGTCCTGGTCTTCTGTCCTTCCACAGCAGCCTGAAGACCTGGTTCTGCCAGATGGCTTTGCACCCTAACAGGGTAACATCACATTGGAGTCCCAAGGATCCTTTTTCATCAGGAGGCAACTCTACTTTCTCATTTTTCTCTGAAGAGGTTTCGCTTCCCATCCAAGAAGCTTCTTCGACTCTGACTGGATGATTGGGGGAATGGAATTTATACTCCTTGCAGGCAGCTGGTCATTTGCATTCTTTTAGAGAGTCGTTGATGCCACTTGGAGGTTTATCTGTGTCCTCAGGGTCCAACCACATTGGAGGTGGTTGTTGAATTAAGAGGCAATCCCACCTCTTCTCCCATCTCTCTCTCGCCCTCTTTCCCTATCTTTTAACTATGTTTTATCTTGATTTTTATTTTTATTCTTTTAAGGATATTTATTTGTTAGGATTTTAATCTTTAATTTTTTAATGCTGGAGGCTGCCCAAAATTGTTTGTTACCAGATGGGCAGAAAATAAATTAGATAGATAGATAGATAGATAGATAGATAGATAGATAGATAGATAGATAGATAGATAGATAGATAGATAGATAGATAGATAGATAGATAGATAGATAGATAGATAGATAGTCCTCAACTTGCATCAGTTCATTTAGTGACCATTTGAAGTTACAACAGAATTGGAAAAAGTAGCTTATGACTGATTTTCACACTTATGACTGTTGCAGCATCCCCGTGGTCACATGATCAAAATTCAGATATTTGGCAACTGACTCATATTTATGATGGTTGTAGTGTCCCAGGGTCCTGTGATTACCTTTTGTTGAGCTTCTGACAAGCAAAATTAATGGGTAAGCCAGATTCACTTTACAATCATGTTACTGAGTTGACAACTGCAGTGTTTCACTTAACAACTGTAGCCAGAAAGTTCGTAAAATGGGGCAAGATTCATTTAACAACACTCTCTCTTAGCAAGAGAAATTTTGGACTCAATTGTGTTCGTAAGTTGATGACCACCTGAATGTACAGTAGTGGCCAAAATTATGGAAACCTTTTGGGAAAAGTGTACAGTAGAAATGGCACCTTTGGTTAAGTTTCCACCATTTTTTTCTTCTAATTTCTTTACAACTATAGCCTTGTTCATTTAATACAGGGGTGTCAAACTGCCAGCCTGTGGGCGGATGCGTCACACAGAACCTGCGCCCACCCAATTGCCAGCAATGGCAAAGCGGTGCCAATATGTTGCACGATGTCACGTGACATCACGAGTTTGACATGCCTGACTTAATAATACTATTTTACATCACTTTCTGGGCAACCAGTCAACTCTTTTCACCATTACTTTAATTTTATTACGTTTTACGAGCTCACTAAATGAAAGAACACAAAACACCCCAACCAACTTGATAGCGATCACATAACACACTGACCTATGTCCTCCTCTCAGCTCCAATACATGACATCAATAACTGAATCCTACTGTGATCTGATTGGCTCATTGCCAAAACAAGATGACACCTGATTGGCTCGCTAAACACTTGTGTTTGTTGGCTACAATCAGATGAAGGAAAGCTACCTGATTATCAACCTCAGCAAGTTGTGCTTCCTTTTTCTGGTTATTTGGCTATAACTTTTCATGGAATACAGTACAGATAATTGAACAAACTTTGTTGCATTACATTCTTGATTAAATTATCTTTCTTTTTTTTATTAAATTTTTTTATTGGTTTTTAAGAATTTACAAAGAAAAAAGAAATAATAACTCAACTGAAAACAATCATATAGCACATTTGCCAAACAATCAGTATGACTGCTCGGTACCCCCCCACCACATCCCCCTAACCCTAACCTTTCCCCCTCCTCTTACCCTCTATCTACCTACCTTCCTCTCTCCTTTCTCTACTCCACCCACCTCTATCCCCTCTCTTCTCCCTCTTACCATCTTCCTACTTACTTCTACCTTCACTCCTCCTTCCTCTTTCCATCCGATGTGGTGCCCAGAGGCCACCCGAGCAACCCCTTAATACCTATAGTTACATATTCTTGTATCAACCCCGATTACAGTTGAGAAAACATAGTATACCAATTATAAACACCCTCCCACCTCCCCCCCAACTTCCCAGAGTGAATACAGGGTAGGAACGCAAGGAACCCCACTAAACTACTTATTATATAACTATTTAACTATATACCAAATGTAATTTCTTCAGTTGATATTTCCTTTGTATATAATCTATCCATTTTTTCCAGTCCATCATAAATTTTTCATTTGAGTGGTTCTTCAAATATGCGGATATCTTAGCCATTTCTGCCATATTTATAACTTTTAATGTCCATTCTTCAATAGATGGTAATTCAGACGTCTTCCAATATTGTCCCACCAATAGTCTTGCTGCAGTAATCAAGTTCAAAATCAACTTAGTCTCTATGGTGGTACAGTCTTTTGTGATGCCAAGCAAAAATAACTGTGGTGAAAATTCAATACGCTTTTTCAATATATTCTGAAGAATCCACCATATTTTTATCCAAAAAGCCTTGATTTTTTTACAAGTTCACCAAATATGAAAATAAGTAGCGTCCATCGATTCACATCTCCAACACTTGGGTTGCACATCTGAATACATAAGTGATAATTTTTTCGGGTCTAAATGCCATCTATAAAACATTTTATAAAAATTTTCTCTTAAGTG
Source organism: Bothrops alternatus (assembly GCA_034064705.1). Classification (NCBI taxonomy): domain Eukaryota; kingdom Metazoa; phylum Chordata; class Lepidosauria; order Squamata; family Viperidae; genus Bothrops; species Bothrops alternatus. The sequence continues at coordinate 1,231,416 of JARGCV010000050.1, read as the reverse complement.
CTGTGCTTGTGTAAATTTTACATTTTTCACCCATATCCTTTTCCATGTTTCCATCATAATTGGTTGTCCAAAATTATGTTCCCACTTAATCATGGAATCTTTAACTAATTCAGTTCCAGAATCAATTTCGATTAATGCGTCATATAATCTTTTAATATGCATAGTTCTTTGATCTCTAACTTGTTTAATTAATTTATCATCCTTTAAGGAAAAACCCATCTTAACATCTTTTTGCCATCTAGTCTGAAGTTGTACATGTGAATACCAGTTATGAGCTATTCCTTCTTCCCTTAACCTATTTAGTGATTTCAATACTAAACTGTTCCCTTGTTTAGTTAAGAGCTTCTCATAGGGCACCACATCTTCAATTTGTTGTCTATTTACACTCTCTATTGCATGCCTGGGAACTGTCCATAGAGGAATTCTCTGTTGCGGCGCCCACTCTCTGGAACCAACTACCTCCTGAAGTCCGCGTTTCTCCGACCCTCCTGGCCTTCCGAAAGAATTTAAAAACCTACCTCTGCCGGCAGGCCTGGGGATGATTGTTGATTGTGGTGTGATTGATGAGTATGTATGGGGTTTGTATTTTTAATGTTGTTCGGATTTGTTCAATTGTTTATATATATATATGTTTTAAGCCGCTCCGAGTCTTCGGAGAGGAGCGGCATACAAATCCGAATAAATAAATAAATAAATAAATAAATAAATAAATAAATAAATAAATAAATAAATTTTCCATTTAGCTTATAATAAAACTTTTTCCAGACACGCAACAGAGCATTTCTCAATAAATGCTCTTTAAAACTCCTGTCCAACTTTTTATCATAGACTACCATACAATAACCCGTACCCTTCTATGTTCAATATTCTTTCGTTAGTTAAGTTAATCCAGTCACTTATTGCTACTAAAACTGCAGCATAATAGTATAACTTAAAATTGGGCATTTTCAAACCACCTCTCTCTCTTGTATCTTGAATAATTTTTAATTTGACCCTTGGTTTCTTGCCATTCCAAATGAATCTATTAATACCTTTCTGCCACTCCTCTAAGTTCCCATCCTTTTTAAGTATTGGTAACATTTGAAATAAAAATAAAAATTTCAGCAATACATTCATTTTAATTGCAGCTATCCTACCCAGCATAGATAATTGTAATTTTTTCCATTTCTCCAATTCTATTTGTATCTTGTTCATAATTATTCTTATATAATTTCCCATTTGAAGCTTCTATATATATTCCTAAATATTTAACTTTCTTAACTATCTCACAACCCGTTATTCTTTCCAAATCTCGTTTTAATTTATCATCTAAATTTTTAACCAGCATCTTTGTCTTAGATATGTTTAATTTAAAACCTGATACCTTCCATAATTTTGAATAATCTCCATCAATCTCTGAGCCGACTGTATTGGCTGAGTCAATGTCACAAGTAAATCATCCGCAAAAGCACATAATCTGTAATCATGTTGTCTAATCTGTACACCTTTTAATTCATCTGAAGCTCTGATCCTATTCAGTAAAACCTCTAAAGTTAAAACAAACAATAAGGGGGATAAAGGACAACCCTGCCTAGTACCTTTCTCTATGTTAAATAAATCTGTTAATTGCCCATTCACAATAATCTGCCCTTTTTGTTTCTGGTAAACCGCTGATATAGAGTTGATAAACTGATCCCCCATTCCCATCTTGACTATTAATCTTTTCAAAAATAACCAATTCAATCTATCAAAAGCTTTCTCTGCATCCAGAAACGTAAGAACTGCAGGCACTTGGATGTGCTTATCCAAATATTCCAATATATTAATAAGTTGTCTAACATTAGTTTTCATCTATCTCCCTTGTAAAAAACCAGTTTGATCCGAATGGATTATTTGTGTTAAGACTGTCATTAATCTATTAGCCAAAATTTTTGCAAAGATCTTATAATCCGTATTTAACAGTGAAATAGGTCTAAAATTTTCCACTTGAACATTATCTTTTCCCTCTTTAGGAATCAGGGAAACATAAGCCGTTTTCCATGAAGGTGGTACCTGGCCACCCTCTTGTATATTTACAAATAACTCTCTAAGAGGTTCCACCATTTCCTCTTGGAGATATTTATAATAAATCGCTGTTAAACCATCAGTCCCAGGAGATTTTCCCATTTTCAATTGCTTAATCACTGCAATAATTTCTTCTGATATGATCAATGCATTTAGTCTATCTCTTTGTTCCATAGTAATTTTCAAAACATTTTCATTTTGTAAAAAGGCATCTATCTCATTCTCTTGTACTTTCTCTTCAGAATACAGTTTGGTGTAGAACTCTAGGAAAGCTTTTTTAATAATTTCTTGCTGAAACACTTCTTTCCCCTTATATTCTATTTTCTCAATTATACGAGATTTTTGTTTTTTCCTTAATGTATAAGCCAACCATCTGCCAGGTTTATTAGAATTAAAAAATGTATTGTGTTTAGCATATTGTAAATTCCTGGCAACTTGATCCGTCATCAACAAATCAAATTGTTTCCATAGAATCTTTATCCCTTCTTTAATATTACTATCATCTGGTTTCTTTATTAATAATAACTCTTTTTTCCTTATTTCCTCTTCTAACACTCTCCTTTTTTCCTCTTGTCTATACCTTTTGTTCATATCAATTAAAATCCCACGCATATAAGCCTTACTAGAGTCCCACACCATTTCTATTGTCGTTTCCTTATTCATATTTAACATAAAAAATTCCTTCATAGCCTTTTTACATTCCTCCACATTTATGTCATATTTGAACAAATTTTCATTAATTCTCCAAGATCTTCTGGGAGACTGACCAATCGTTAATTCCATCATAACCGGATTGTGGTCTGACAAAACATTGGGTAAAATTTTAACTTTCTTTAGCCTTAAGATAAAATCACTAGTAGTTAATATAAAGTCAATTCTGGAAAATGATTGATGTCTATCAGAAAAGAAAGTAAACTCTTGATCTTTGCTATGTCTTTCTCGCCATATATCTAACAAATTAAAATCATCCTTAATATCAAAAAAAGATTTAGGCAAGATAGAACGCGATTGTGGGACAGATGAAATCTTTTTCTTGTCTAAGCCCACATCAAGAATACCATTCCAGTCTCCCATTAAGATACAAGACCTATAATCCAATTGTATTAATTTTTTATGTAGTAACTTATAAAATATACCTTGTTGTTGATTAGGGGCATATATGCCCATCAAAATAACTTTCTTGCCGTCTAATAAAATTTCAATAGCTAAAAATCTACCTTGAGTATCTGCTTCTATTAATTTGGTTCTTATATGGTTTTTAACATAAATAACAATTCCATTTTTTTCTCTGAAGATGCTGCTACAAAATGTAAGCCCAACTTATTATTTATCAAATATTTCTGATCCTGATTTTTAATATGTGTTTCTTGTAGACAAATTACATCATTTTTACATTGCTTCAAATAATGGAATATCTTCTTCCTTTTCTGCGGAGAATTTAAACCATTCACATTCCATGTCAAGTATTTATTTGACATGACCGGTTTGTGAAAGCTTTTGCAAGGCCAAATCAACTTGTTCCGCTCCTTTCTTCTTAGGTCTTGCTCCCATGGCTTCCGAAGATGTAGATGCAACTTGCTTTGTATAAGCTGGCTGTACTTTTTCTCTTTGTTCCATGTGCTTAGTAACTACACGTGTGTGCCTTTGTTCTTTGGCCTTCTCTGCATCCAAAGGTTGAAAAATATCAATACACTGCACTGACTGTTCAGCCAATACTCCTTATCCAATTCTGATGCTGGCAATGGTTGTAATTCCATAAGTTGTGATGATTCCATATCTTTTACAAAGTCTGCCCTTTTGGATCTTGGGGACGTGGATTTACCACCCATCAGTATGTTCTCAAAGAAGTCTTTCGTTTTAGCAACTGAGGTCAAGCGATATCTATTATTCTGAAAAAATAAAGAAAGTCCAGTTGGAGCCTCCCATCTATATTGTATCGCTCGTTTTTTAAGTTCCTCCATCAAGAATGCATAATTTTTCCTTGATCTCAACATTTTTGGAGGTATCTCCTTCAAAACCTGTACCTCTTGACCAGCAACACTTAATTGTTTATTATAAGCTGTAGTAAGAACCCAATTTCTAAATTTTCTTGTACTAAAATATATCACAATATCTCTGGGCAAGTTTCTTTGTGCTGCTATACGTGAATTGATTCTGAATATCCGCTCAATCTGCCAGGCCACATTTTGAGCTCCATCTTCCAGAAAATTTGCCAAAGCTTCAACAAAAATTCTTCTTAAGTCTTCTTGATTCTCCTTTGCAACCTCTTTCAAACCCCTAATTCTAACAGCCATTTGCATCTGATTATATTGTATCATAACAGCTTGATCTTGGAGATCACTTCTAACCTCTTCAATTTTTTCCTCCATCTGCTGCTCCATATTTTCCAACTTCTCTTCAACTCCCAAAGTATAGTCCCAGACCCCTTTAATGGCCTCAACAATATCTTCTCTTATCTCAATGTTATAGGTTTCTGTCGTGCCTTTTATTGTCTCCAGTTCGTCAATTAAACCTTTTGTCTGTTCTTCCATCTTTCTCTCCAGCTTGTCAGTCATTGTAGATAATGCTCCCTGCAAGTCTTTCATTGTAAGCGTTTCTGGAGGAGATTGTGTAGGCAGAGGGGCTTGGAATTCTATCGATGTCAAAGATGCAGAGGCTGAAGAAGCAGGCAGACTGCTTGATTGTGATTTAGAGAGCTGACCTGGGGAGGGTAAAGCCGCCTTCGCTATGGCTGCCTTCTGTCTCGTCGTCATTTTAAATCCCTTTAAGAGAAGAAATTGTATTGCCAAATTTTCCTCTCTTCTTGTTTTCTTTTAAATTCCAGTTGACGTTATAATTTAAAAAGTAAAATTCAGATCAAAATGGTCTCTCTGGCTTTACTTCCGAGAGAAGAAGGAAAAGTTCACTTTCACTTTCAGCCACTTTCCCTTAGCGGTGAAAGCTATCGCCATTTTGAATACATTATGTTGATTTTAAAAGTTATAAGTACGTGGGCAGAAATAAAGTAGCAAAATACTTGCGATACACAAAAGGCTCCTGTAATCACTCCGTCTGCAAACAGTCTCTCTTATTTTCTTTCTTGAAAGCAGAGGCGGTCGCGGCGTCTTTCTCTGTCAGCCGACAGAAGCGTCTCTGGGCAGGAGCATTTTCAAGTGCCTGGGGAGCGCACACTCTTTGTCCCTGAAAATTTTTTCCAGGGATTTTAGAGGGGCTCAACCTTGCTCTTGATGCTCTTCACCCCTTCTTTGCCCGAAGGGGGGATTTTTCACCGCAAAAAACAGCTGATGTTCGCTATTTTTTGCGGCTTTACAAACCCAGGGAACGGAGCCTCACAGAGGAGACTCTAGCGACGTCAGCGGTGCCACCGGAAGCCGATTAAATTATCTTTCCATTGATATATAATTTTATGGTACTACTCAAACAAACAGTGGTGTTATTAGCCATCAAACCTCAAAAATACACTTTTCCCAAAAGGTTTCCACAATTTTGGCCACTATTGTATATAACCACATATGATCTGCTGCTGGTATGCTGCCGGGTCTAATTCAAGGTGTTTGAAGCTTTTCAGGCTACTTGAGGGAACCATCTCATCTCACTGAGATTGGCCCATCCTACCCATGCTGGCAGGAGAGACATGCTGCGGGCCCGAGTAGTTTGGCTGGCAAGGTCTAGGAGAAGGGCCTCTGTTGTTGTGCTTGCCCTCTTGAACATCTCCCTCCCCCCAGAATGAGGTCAGCTTCCACCCTTCCAACTTTCCTAAGAGCCTAAAGACTTGGCTGGGCCAATTTGCTTGGGGCTCCAATGGGGGAGCATCCCAGTGGAGATGGTCAATAGATTAACAACAGATCCCATCTCCCCTTCCCTCATCCTCACCGGCCTTCCCCATTTTTAATTGGGTTACAGTGTTTGGCTTTTTGTATTAACTTATTTACAGTATGCTTCTAGCTTATACAATTTTTATATTTTATGATTGTAAGCTGCCCAGAATTACCCTGAGGTAAAATGGGTGGCTAATAAATGTTATAAATAGAAAACAAACAAACAAATACATACATACATACATACATACATACATACATACATACATACATACATACATACATACATACATACATACTATGTAGAGGAAAATGGGCATTACCTTCCTTCTGGGAAAAGGGTGCTATTTAAGTTCCTTTATTAAATAAATACAATAATAAACTTAATAACGTAACCCCTGGGCATAAGTATCCCTCAGCCAAACTTCACAAGCCTTCTTGAAGCAGCCAGCGCACCAGTATAGGAAGACCTTTTGTGCACCAGCTTGGCTAACCGATTTTTGGGGGGAAGAAGGAATAAACAGCAACAGCAAAAAAGAAAAAAGAAAAACAGAAACAAAAGCAAAAGAAGGTTTGTTAGAAAGGAAAGATGTTTTAACTCACTTTTGGTTCTAAGTTCATCAATTGCTGGCTTTCAACCCACACATTCTGTTTGCCCAGTGCCTTCAGTAATTTATGCTGGAAAGAATTGCCCACTCCCATCAGTACCCTGAGTTTAGCCATATTTTTCAGTGTACACAGCATGCCTGAGGCCCATTTTCCACCGACATGAAACAGTATTGTGAGCAAATGAAATACAACGTGTAAAAATTGTCGTTATAAATCAGAGATATTTCTTTAGACACTTAATGTATTGGTAGTACCTTCACCTGGAAAAAATAAACCACACCAACTATCTGATGTTTTGCTGAAAATTGCTAGATCTGGAAGACAAAACATCGGCAGAACCTGTTCCATGTTTCTGGTGAGTTATTACAGCATTAGTGGTTTGTGGGAATGAAGTTTTCAACAAGCAGGCATATCATTGGCATTAATTACTGTTTTCTTTCTTGCTGTTGTAATGCAGAGATAAGTAACATTTCCAAGCTGTGGGTACAATCATGCCATCTCTCAGTGGAGCCATTTCATTTTTTAAAATGATTGAAATCTCATGAATAATTTGGCAATCTCATCCTCATGTAAGATCTCATTGCTGAACACAATACAGCAATGGTATGAAAATCCAGATATATTTTTTCATAGTCTGTATAGAAATGTGATAATGAAGTGACACGTTAGAAGACAAAGTGATCTTACCTTGTGTATAAAAGAATCTATAAGCTAGATGTTTCTCATTAAACACCTTTTTTTAAAAAAAAGCACTTCACCCTTGATGCAGCTTCTTTTAGTTGTTTTAAAAATCTCTCTATCTTTACTTCCACAAAAGGACAAAATTTATATGAAACAAGTTTCTTTTTTTTACATAATATTTATTTTCAGGAAAGAATGGGTAGTTGATAGTTAATAATCCTTAAAGGAATCCAAAATTTGATTTTACCTATGTTTTTCTTTCTTTCTTTATTTTATTGTATTTATTAAGTTTTTATGCCACCCATCTCCCCTACAAGTTGGCATAAAAATAATAAATACAATTAAATAAGTACATAGTAGCCCTTTTCTGGTAGAGTAAGATGTTCCAAGTATAACATCTGCAGTGCTAGTTTCAAAGCTGGAGTGCGATGGCCTGCCTGATTTTATTTATGTTCCTTTTTTGCTCATTAAACCAGCAAACCAGCAATTAATTAGGAATTTGCTAGGAGTACATATTTCAGTGAAAATGCAAATGCTTAATGCAAGAATTACTTTGCTATTTTTAATATGTGTCTGAGAAGGACGATAATTAACAAAGACTCTCTGGAGAAAAGACATTTTATAGAAGACAAGTTTTGGAATAAAGTAAGATAGAGTTTGTAGCGGAAGGGTTTAATATTTTCGTAAGGATTTGAATCTATTTCTGTGGTGAGAGAGAAAAGAGAGAAAAGAGATCACTGCATGTGGAGATTAAAATGACAATGTTCAAGAAAACTAACAACTGTGGTAATAGTTTACTGCTATCAGTGCTTGTCTGGGACCTAGACCTTTTCTCCTCCCTCATTAGATCTCTCAGTAGATTTATTTCCATCTTCTTCAGTTCATTTCCTGTGTGGCTTCCTGGAGCTACTGATTATTTTTAGAAATCAAGGGTTTATAGAGATATGCCAGCTGGGCCCTGAGTAACTTTGCCTTTCATTACGGAAGCGCACAGTCTTCTACCAGCAAGGGAGCTGAATAGAAAGAAAGAAAGAAATGAATGGAAATTCTTCGCATGAAGCATCAACAGACAACCTTATCATTGCCATTGTGGTAGATGACCTCTGACAGAGTTGATTGGGACAGAAGCAAGCCCTGGGCATAACCAGATTCAGAAGTGGGGTGAAGATACTTATTTCTCATTCTAAGCCATTCTTCATTCCTCTAATACCACACACACAAGCACGAGCACGTGCACCCAAACACACACACACACACACACACACACACACACACACACACACACATATCTCATTTTCCCCTAAAATCATTTTCTCACCCCCTTAAATGTCAGTGCAGATAGTTCTGATGAAAGCTCTGCATTCCAAGCTCAAAGCTTGGAAAACAGCACTGACTCTGGGTTTACTCTGTTTCTATTAAACTCAAGGCAAGCTCAGTTGCTGGAGATGGTACAGGGTCACACACTTTTTATTTATTTATTTATTTCAATTTCCTAAATGTTAATTTGTCTTGAAAGGCCCGGATCTGTTTCTTCCCACTGTTTTTGGTGACCTCCTTGAACTTTTAGATGGTCAAAGCTGACTTTTTACCCATCCCGACTGAGTGTATGAAGTAGATATTGCATCTGTTCCTCTCTCTACTGCTTGTAGGTGTTTTGCTTTAGAACAGCGGTTCTCAACCTATGGGTCGCGACCCCATTTGGGGTCAAACGACCATTTCACGGGGGTCGCCAAACGCCGCAGTCCGCCATTTCCCCCCCCCCGGCCGGCGCAGGGGGCAGCACCGTGCACGCGCGGTGCAGGTCGGGGTCTCAGCCTGAAAAAGGTTGAGAACCGCTGCTTTAGAACATAGAATAAGGGACCTTGGAGATCTAGTACCATCCCCCTGCTCATGGCAGAAGATTGTATACTATTCTGGACTTTCTTTGGGCTTGATGGAATGGATATACATAATCATAGAACAATTAACAGAATAACAGAGCAGAATCATACCATAGAGTTGGAAGGAACCCTAGAAGTCCTCCAGTTTTCTACTCCCAACCAAGCAGGAGACCCATATCATTTCGGACAAATAATTTGTCATCAAGGGTCATCACAGGGTGCGGTTAAAAAGGCCCAGTGAGAGTGCAATCAAAGTGTGGCATACATAACAGGCCACCCAACCAATCAGAAGAAATAGATGGACTCTTTGCCAACCAGTTAACAAATGTATGTAGGAAGCATACCACAGTAGTAATAGGAGACTTCAACTATCCAGATATCAACTGGGAGACAAACTCTGCAGTGAGCGGGAGATCAAACTGATTCCTAACAGTCACCCAAAAGGTGGAGGAGGGAACTAGATGTAAAGCTATAATCATGTTTATCATATTGTGGTTGATGTTTAATTATGAACTACCCAGCATTCCAAATAAATATGGTTCAGTCCAATTCTTTATTTAGTATTCTTTTCACATGTAATTCTATATGTGAGGCATGTATTCAAGACAAGGTCCCGTTTGTTCATATCACACACTATGTAAATAGAGCAATAATTTGCAAGTGAGAATTTCCAATATTTCTGGAACTTCTCTCAAGGTATTTAGAAGTTATTTAGAATTTAGAAAGAGTTAAGGATGTCAAACCTTTTGGGTCAGTAGACACACTTGATAGTTTATAAGCATGTTGCGGATTATTAAACACATTATTGAGGACTTGGTTGTTTACAAAATAGTTTGCCAGTCACAAAATAGCTGCTTATTGGAAAACAAAATGCTGATATTGTTCCTTTTCATACTGTCTGGCCTCCTAGGGCTTGAGATCTTGCAGCAAACTAGTTGTGGAATTCTTGGTGCTCTCTGAGCTTGGTTGTTGCTGTTGTTGTTTTGTAAATGTTGCATTACCCAACTAGGTTATATTCAGTGCTAAAAGGGAATGGGGTTTGTTTTCTTTTTCTATACAATAACTTGCTTTGTCAGAATTGGTGGGAATCTTGTACAGCTTGCTTTGTCAAAGTTGGTGGGAGTGAATTTTTCTCCTTGGTAGTTCCTTGATTAGGCTGTTGTTTATTGCTTGATCTCTTGTTTGGTCTTAATCTTGGGGTTAGTTTCTGCTCAGATTGCTGGTGAGCAATCTTTTGTTCTTTTTTAGCTTCTTTATCATCTCTTTTGAATGGTGTGTAAATGTAGTTTATCTCTATGTGTTTGTTGATGGTTAATTTGTCTGAATGCCAAGCTTTCAGAAATTATCTAGCATTTTTGGATTTAGCTTGATCTAGGATGCTCACATTTTCCAGTTGAAAAATTATGGTTAAGTCTGAGGGATCCTTGGTGCTCTCTGAGCTTGCTTGTTTTCTTGCAGACATTTCATTACCCAAACTAGATAACATCATTGATGCTAATAAGGAGTGCAGTTTGCTGTCAGTTTATATTCTAATGGCTTGCCTGTCAGAGTTGTTGAGGGTAGTCTTAGAGATTTTTTGGTTGGGCTGTTTGCTGTTGGCTTCTTTGGCAGTTTCTTAATTGGGCTATTGGTTACTTGATTGTTGGTCCGATGTCAACCTTGAAGTTAATCTATGCTGATCTGCATGCTGATTGCTGGTGGAGGGAGTGCTTAAGTTTGTCCATGTGTGTAAGGACCAGCCTCAACTAGGTCTCCCAAGAAAGCAGAACTCTTGAAACAGGAATTGTCTCAAAAGGAACTTTTATTGGGAGTTAGTGATAGCTAGGAAGCAAAGCGAGGTCTGGAGAAAAAAAAATCACACAAGCAGTATATCAAAAGTAATATTCATTACTTTTTCCCCCAGAGTCCCACTGTCCATTTGAATCTTGGCCAATCCACAGGTGATATATTGTTTTGGTAACTGGCTCTTTTGGTGCACTCCTCAAGGTCTCTCTTGGTTTCGTTTCCCTCTGGCTCCAAGCGCAAACCATCTTCCAGATAAGGGGGATGGTATTCAGCTGCATTCCTTCTCATGGGGGAAAGGCAGTGTGGCAAAGCAAAGCAACGCAAAACATCCCCCTCCCAGTAGAATGGCAGCCCCCCCAAAAAATGGATATAGAAACATGTATAGGATAGAAAGAAAAATGATATATTTCTTTGGGGATCTGACAATGTGCTGTGAAATTAAGGAGTTTTCATTTTTGTCTTCTGACTGCTAGTTGGTGTTTGGATTTAAAATAATGCTCTTGCCTCTATCGCTTAAGCTCTACCCATGCCTCCTTGAGGAGGCTTTTCAAGCTGACTGACAAGGGCTCAAATCATGGTCACGTAAGTCCAGGACACTGCAACCATCATAAATACATGCCGGTTGTCAAGTGCCCGAATTATGGCCACATGACTATGGGGATGTTGCCATGGTGATACGTGTGAAAACCGGTCATACGTCCCTTTTTCAATGCTGTTATAACTTCAAATGGTCACTAAACAAGTGGTTATAAGTCAAGCACTACCTGTAATTGGAAGCTGAGAAGCTGAATTTCAAATAATTCATGGCTTCTCGTGCTATCTCAGGGACCATAGATGTGCAATTATTGATCCTGTCGATACACTGTACCTATTTTACCCTTACTCAATGCTACTAGATTTTTTTTCCACCTCTCTTCTTTTTCCACATTGGCTGATCTTTCCTTCCTTAATCAAAAGGGTATTTCCGAGCAGAAAACCTCAAATCATCCAAGCAATTTTGTTTCCCACTCCTTGTGGGGAAAATGCCCTGCTTAAAGGGACTTGGCCATGACCACAATCATCAATTCTTACTGTGTAGGAGAAACAATGATTCCAAAGAATTAACGGTCCTAGTCAAGGGATTTTGTTGCCTGAGGCACAGCAGCTAATGGGGTCATCCATCTAGCCCATTCACATACACACTGTATCTAAACTAAGACAGGTTATTTTGCCATCCAAGTTAGGAAATCCGATATCTTTCCATCTGTGTCAGTAAAAAAATCAATAATAACAAATATAAAACAATTTGTTGTCCTTTTGTGACTCCCTAGACATGATGCCTGAGGCAACCACCTCACTCTGCCTAACAGGAAGGCCACCTCTGGGTGTTACTTTTTGTTTAGAAATCCAGGAAGCAAAAAAACTCAGAGTAAAACATTGTGAAACTAGAACAGTGGTGACAGAATAATGATTATTCTGATGCTGGAGCTTTTGACATGTGGTGTTTTCCTCACCCTATTTAATTCCTCTTCCAGTTCCATGACACCTTTGCCTGAAATGGAGGAAATAACCCATGCATTAAAAGAAGGAAGAGGAAAAAAAGAGAATGAAAGGCTGAAGTCATTCAATATTAAAATATGCATACAAAGGCTTGTTTGCACATAGGGAAACACTCATTCCTCTAGCATCCAGAACTTAAATATTTGCATTAACACCAAGCACTTCACAGAAGTAAAAATTTATAAGGTAAGGAAGCTGATAATTTTAAGGATGATGATAGACAGACAGACAGACAGACAGACAGACAACAGGCAGGCAGACAGACGAACAGACAGACAGATATGACAAGATGATAGCTATCTATCTAGGCAGATAGACATAAATGAATGTCCAGATAGTTAGGTGATCCATCTCTCTCTGTTTCTAAATTACTCAATTACTGTCCACTTTTTCATTTCCATGCACTGAGTCACCCTCTAATAAATGGAAATACAAGCTCTAAGATTGGGTAATAAACAGTTCATATTAATATCAAGGAAACATCAAGGAGGCATACTGTCCTTTCAACAGAAGGTAAACAATAATTGAGGTATATAAATAAATGTGTTATAATGGCCAGAGATGAGCGAGTTTATTGGCAAAATAAAGTTAAAGTAAGTAGGTGGAAGTCAAGTCAACTTTTGCAAAATCCCCTGTAAATGCAGCTGGAGGAAGGGATCAAAAGAGGTTGACTAGAAGTGGGGATGCTATTCTATGGAAGGAGACAAATAAAATCAAAATGAAAGCTGTGAAGACACCGCTAGATGAAGCCAGCATGAATAGCAAAGTACAGAATGACAATCCATTACTCTAAGCAAATGCTGAGACAATGCAACATATAGCATTAAATAATGCTGACTTCCACAAAAACATTTTTTTATAATGTATTAACACATGGAAAATGCAACAATGTAAAACAGCTTGGAATAGTTTATAAATCAATGGAAAGATTTCATCAAAATATATATTGCCTTTGAGAATGGATGGAACTCTGAAGTGGCTTGATATAAATACTCTGGAATCATCTAATTTTCATCATCTCATTTTATTTCCACATGATTTATTCCTGCCAGCGTAAGAAAACAGCATACTTTCCCTTGACTTTCATTCTGAAAGTCTTGATTTTCTACACAGCTTTTAGTGCAGAGCTGTGAACATAGCTAATCCGCCCATCACTTTCAGTTAGATAAGCATTCCTTCCATTTCCATTTAATTTTTTCCCCTTCAAATGATTCTGCAGATGTCTAAGTTTTGGAGTTTAATATAATTGGGTTTGATTATGGCAAGAAAGGTCATTCAATGGGGCAAAACTCACTTAACAAATGTTTCATTTAGCAACATAAATTTTGGGCTCATTTGCGGCCATAAATCGAGGACAACCTGTATATGATTATGAGGATTTCAATTTCCCAATTCTGTGTGGCCTGAAAATGTTTCAGTATATAAGTCGCCTTAGCGGTCAGATGAGTGGCATATAAATTTAAATAAATAAATATTATGTTGAAGGTTTGTTTGTTTATTTATTATTTATGCTGATAAGGTGACTTACATTCCGAAACATTTTCAGGTATGCATTTTGTATAAAGGGAGTTTGGTATAATTTCTTTCTCCTTACTATATTCCCATCACTGGAAAGGAAAATTTTTGCAATGTTTTTATTTCTAGGTTCTGTCAAGAGAAAGTGTGATAACTAGAAGTCTAGGTACAACATTTATTTAATTTGACTTCTATGCCGCCCTATTCCGGAGAACTCAGGACAGCATGTTCAGAACTTCAAGCTTCAGATGTGACATTTGGAAAATCAAAATAACCATCATAGTGAGATGAAGAGGGAAGAACTAGGATAGAAGTTTACGTGCTTTTAAAACCTCTACCATAAATTCTCATGCTAGCTGCACTGGCTACCCATTGATCTCTGAACACAATTCAAAGTGTTGGTTATGACCTATAAAGCCCTTTATGGCAATGGACCAGGATACTTGCAGGACCGTCTTCTGCCTCATGAATCCCAGCGACCGGTTAGGGCACATAGGGTTGGCCTCCTACGAGTCCCGTCTGTTAGACAATGTCATCTGGCGGGGCCTAGGGCAAGGGCCTTCTCCGTTGCTGCCCCAGCCCTCTGGAACCAGCTTCCCTCAGAGATTCGTACTGCTCCCTCCCTCCTAGCTTTCCGGAAACTCCTGAAGACGCATCTATGCTGACAGGCTTGGGGCGTATGAGCTGTGCTCTGCCCCTGGGCCCTAGGAGTGTCCCTCCATCAGCGACTGTCAGCTGATTGTGTTTTTATGTGGTGTGAATGAAATTAATTTTTAAATTTTTATTGTATTATTGTATTGTTGTTGTGAGCCGCCCTGGGTCTTAGGAGAAGGGCGGCATATAAATTTGATTAAACTTGAAACTAGTAAAAGTCTCAGCAGATGGTAGTACTTGGCCAACATAATTTGGAACAGAAGCTCACAGTGATGGCCCTGGTTTGGGCTTGCATGGGAAACCATGAGGGAATACCAGATTTGATGCCTGTTTGGGGAAGCAAAAATTAATCCCAGAAAAAAAGGCAAATTATTTCTCTTCTGCACCTACCGGTAGTAAAACCACATGGATGTCATCAAGAGTTAAACTTGACTTGAAAGAGGCTTTAGTAAAATAATAGAGGCTTAGAAATGCAGTCGTTTAATTTCATTATTGAAGAACATGTTCCATCCACATCAACAGGTGACAGACAGTGCCATTAGTGAAAACAGAGTTATCCATAACTGATTCAGAGACTCAAACAAGAACAAGAAAAGCATTAGAAGTGAAAGCATAGGAAATATCCGTTCAGAAGAATTAACAGATTTTTTTTCTTACAAACAGAGAGTTGAAACATTTCTTTATTTTAAAATGAAATAAGTTTGAGATAATCCATCTGCTTTGGGACCATAATTATTAATTCTGAAATGATAGAAGGGGGGGAACTGGTTTCATACTATCCTATAGCTGTCAAGATTATAGGTAGATAGGTAGATTACAGATAGCTAGGTAGGCAGATAGATCTCTGTCTACCTATCAATCTACCTACTTACCTATGTATAATCTCGACAGCTATGAAGCTATCTACCTATCTACCTACTTATCTACAAACTACTTATCTAGCCATTTATCTATCAATTATCTATCTATCTACCTATCTATAATCTATCTACCTACCTCTCTCTATATAATCTCAGATGTAGGATAGTATAAAGTTATCTACCCACCTACCTATTTATCTACCTACCTATCTCCAATCTACTAATCTACCTACCTATCTATAATCTCAGCAGCTGTAGGATAGTTTGAAGCTATCTTTCTACTTACCAACAATTTATAATCTAGTTATCTACCAACCTTTCTATAATCTACCTATCTACCTATCTATACTCTCAACAGCCATAGGATAGCATGAAGCCAGTTTCCTTCCCAATTATTTTATATTAATAAAGAACTCTTGATCAAAGGCCTATGCATATTAAAAGACTATATAATGCATTAATTGAAATTGACTCTGAAACTGAATTAGTTAAGGACTGTATGATTAAGTGGGAACATAATTTTGGACAACCAATTATGATGGAAACATGGGAGAGGATCTGGGTTAAAATGTAAGATTTACACAAGCGCAACATTTAAGAGAAAATTTTTATAAAATGTTTTATAGATGGCATTTAGACCCGAAAAAATTATCATCTATGTATCCGGATATACAACCTAAGTGTTGGAGATGTGAATCTATGGACGCTACTTATTTTCATGTATGGTGGACTTGTAGAAAAATTAAGGCTTTTTGGATAAAAATATGGTGGATACTTCAAAATATATTGAAAAAGCGTATCGAATTTTTACCACAGTTGTTTTTGTTAGGTATTATAAAAGACTGTACCACCATAGAGATGAACTTAATTCTGAACTTGATTACAGCGGCAAGATTGTTGGTGGGACAATATTGGAAGACGGCAGAAGTACCATCTATTGAAGAATGGATTTTAAAAGTTATTAACTTGGCAGAAATGGCTAAAATATCCGCATATTTGAAGTATCATTCAAATGAAAAATATATGTTGGACTGGAAAAAATGGATAGATTATATACAAAGGAAATATCAATTTAAGAAATTGTATTTAGTATATAGTTAAATATTTATATGTTGGATTGAAAAATGTAGTTAATTTTTTAATAGGATTTATATAATATCTTGGTGTAGTTTAGTGGGTTTTCTTGCGTTTTTTTTTTACCCTGTATTCACTTTGGGAAGTCGAGGGTGGGGGGTGGGGGAGGAGGGGTTTCTATAATCTTCTCAACTGTAACATGATATTTGATAAAGGATGGGTTGCTCTGTGGCACCTTGCACCACATCTGGAGGGGATGAGACTGAGGAGTGAAGGTTGAGGGAAGTAGGGAGGTGGCATGAGGGGGAGGAGAGAGTGGGGCTAGAGATGGTGGGTGGATAGAGGTAGAGGTAGGGAGAAAGGTGGAGGGGGATGTGGTTGGGGGGTGCCGCAGAGCAATACCTGTAGTTAACTTAACTATTTTAGTTAAGTTTTTATGTTTTGTTCTGGTGATTGAAAAAGTTGTAAATGTTTTTATTCAGTTGAGTTGTTTTAATGTGATTTTTTTCCTCTTTTGTTATTTATAATTATAAAAATTAATAAAATTTTATTAAAAAAAAGATTTGATTCAGGGATCATCTGAATTTTGAGCAACAGAGTTTTTTTAAGCCAAGAAAGGTTATTTCTGTGTGAAAGCACTGTGTATGTGTGCAGTGATTCCACAACAAATAAGACAATGTGAAGAAAAGCCATTTGACGATAACTACCGTAAGTGACGTTGCTTGAGATTACTTGGTTCTTTGCCTACCATACTTTCTTTCAACTTAGCTCCAACTTCCTCAAAATTCCTGTTCTCCTTTGAACATACACTTATACATGCTAGAATCTATGGCTTGTCTTATTCTTCCCTAAGCACCATCTTCTACATTACCGCTGAGTTGATAGTCATGTTCTCAGATGGGAAAACAGGTAGATTTTCATGGAATTATCATGGAATTAGAAATTTTTACTCCTGTGGTTACTGAATGGAAACAGTTTTAAGAACCATAATTTGTTTTTTATTTTATTTTATTTTTTTAAAAAATGCTCTTCCATCCTGCCACAGCTATTTTTACATGTTCTGCAAAATAAGGATTACAGCCAAGGGTGACATGCTCATTATCTATTGGGGTAAAAACAAATGCCTATGAGTAATAGAATTCCTCCAGATGGGATTTTCTACTTTAACATGTGCAAAAAAAAGAGAGAAAAAGATGGCTCTGGAAATCATATTAATTATACAGTAATGAATGTGTGGAATTGACTTTCCCACGAAAGGTGGAAGATAATCAGCTGGCAATGCAACATGCTGAGCAAAAGGGGAGGGCAATCATTGGATTTCCCAATTAATGGGACGTCTACCTAAGGCTTTTGTGCGGGTGCTGATTGGTGCCTGTTGACTCATCCTGGCAGCTGCATTGTGTCTCATTAATTCTACCCTGATTATAAAGACGTAGGAAGATCTTATTGTTCTCTTTATGTCTTAGATAATGTTGTCCAGGGAAAGTTTCAAAGAGAAAGACCATGAGAAATTGAGCATTTCTGGGTCTGTGCTTCAAGTCAACAATGACTTGAAAGCAAAGCTGCTTTCCAAAATACGAATATTCCCATTAAATTAAAAAAGCTTTATTTTCAGGTTAAGGAAGAAAATGAAAAACTCATCCTAGTGGTAAATTTTAATCCAGGAATATAATACATTTGATTTGTGCTTGGCTTATTCCATTGAGGCTTATTTCAATGGATGTTTATTTCAGTGTGACAATTAGATCCAATATATTTAAGGGAAGGGCTTTAAAAATCGAGATTATTTTAAAGATAGTTAAAAAAAAACAAAAAAAAACAAAAATAGCAGTGCACCTTAATATAATGCCATAGAACAGAGGTCACCAACCTTTTAATGCTGGTGGCCCTGAGGGAAAGGGGGCAGCTGGGAAATTTGCGCACACGTGTGCATGTATATGCAGCAACGGGGCCGTGCGCACCCACATAGCGCTAGCATCTCTGTTTGCATAGGTGTGCAGGCGCCAGCTGCTGCTGCTAGCCCCACGCATATGCACAAACGGGCCATGCAACCTAGCCAGTGCTAGCCCCCGTGCACATGTGCAAATGGGCTACAGAATCCGCATGGTGCTAGCGGCCCATTTGCGCATGTGCACAGGTGCTAGCTGCTGCCACTAGCCCCACACACATGCACAAACAGGCTGTACAACCCATGCAGGCACTAGCAGACCCGTTTGTGCAGGTGCGCAGGCACGCAGGCGCTAGCCACCATCACTAGCCCTGCGTGTATGCGCAAATGGGTCCACAGGCATGAGTGGCGGTGAGCCAGCTTGTCCCACGGCCCAGTGGTTAATAGGCCATAACCCAGTAATGGGCCACGGCCCATAGGTTGGGGACCCCTGCCCTAGAAATGAGCTGCTGCCTTTTTTAAGCCGATTTATACATAGCTGATTTATGCAAAGCTAAAATAACTGATATGGTTGTGGGGGGGGGGTTTAAAAGACAGGAAGAAGACATTAAATTAGGCCAGCAAAGGCTTTTTGTGGCAAAAAAGGAGCAAAAAAGATTAAAACATATTTTAATCCAGAAGCGCCCCAGCCCATGGAGCTTAATCAATCCAAATAGATATAAATAACTTTGTCTCAAAGCAATCAGCAGTCCACTTGTTATAGGGTTGAAATCACTAATAGATGCCTCATTCACAAATTGTTAAAAAAAAGATGCAGTTAATCACTTCTAGTGGCATCTTCCCTATTCATCCACTCTTTTTAATCTTTCAGTGGATGAAATTGTGTTCCCTCTGGCACTGACAACTAATGACCAAGTGCAAAATAAATGGCTACAGCCTCCCTTCTTTTACAAGCTCTAGATTAAGAAAATGAAGCAATTTGATGTATCCCGCCTCTCTCTTTCTATTTGTCTTCTCATTCCACACCGTCACTGATCTATCAGAATTCCGTCTTCTGCAAGATATCTCATAATATAATACCATTCACAGCTGGCCAACCTACCGGGCAGAGGTAGAATGCACAGCTTCCTACTGGAGAGATGCTTGTCTAGCCTTTTGTTTGTTTTAGATCGGGGGTAGGCAACCTTGGCTCTTTTATGTCTCGTGGACTTCAACTCCCAGAATTCCTGAGCCAGCCATGCTGAGGGGAAAAGGAGAGGTTTCCAAGCTGAGCCATGCTGGCTCAGGAATTCTGGGAGTTGAAGTCCATGAGTCATAAAAGAGCCAAGGTTGCCTATCCCTGGTTTAGATGATAAAAAAAATAATAGCCCTCTTAAAACCAAGGTAGAAATGGTTGCAGCGTGGCTAAGAACAGAGGAGACTAACATAGTTTCTGCAGAATCTTAAAAGTTTGGAATTTCTAGAAAGAAGGAAACTCCAGGGAAATTAAAGCACAGCAACAGATACTTCAGGTCCTGATTCTGAAGGAATAAGTAAATAAATCTAGGAAGGAATTTGAATCAAAGTGTTTGTGTTTATTTCTCTGTTATGAAAGTCTATTGTGCATAATGGTATGTACTTCAGCCCCTTTATTTTTACTGTAGATTGTTCATGAGGAAAAAATTTCTCTCTCAAAGTTTTAGTGATATAATATATTGGAATCCTACTAAAGTCTCTTTACAGCAAATCCTTTTTATTAGTAGCAAACCAATACCAGCTCATGGTCTTCCTGGAACATTGTATTTTCTTATGTAATTCACTTCTAAAACAATTACTTTCCCTTGATTTGAACAGCTCTGTATTTATCACCTTCAACTGGGAAAGTTGAAATGTATTATTACAAGTCTTTTAATATTACATTTTATTTCTTTATTTCTTGTGAGATTGATTTATTTCCCAAGTAAAGGATGAAACTGTTTGTTACCTGAACCCTTTACAGTCAAGAGATAAAGCAATTATTTCCCTATTACTTGGTGATGACATTATCCCTTTATTTTCCCCTTTTAATAACCAGAAAGGCAGCATTGGGTGTGAGATATTTATCTCTCATACATAATTGGCTTGAAGGCTTGGACATTACACATAGTCCTCAACTTATGACCACAATTGAGTCCCAAAATTATGTTGTTAAGCAAGACATTTACTGAGTGAGTTCTGCCCCATTTTACAATCTTTTTTGCCACAGATGTTAAGTGAATCACTGCAGTTATGAAGTTAGCAACACGGTTGTTAAGTGAATCTGGCTTCTCCATTGACTTTGCTTGTCAGAAGGTCACAAAAGCGGATCACATGACTCCAGGACATGCCAACCATTATAAATATGAACCAGGTGCCAAAGCATCTGAATTTTGATCAGGTGACCCTGGGCATGACTAAATGGTGAGGAGCACAGATGCAGTTACCTTCCCAATGAAAATGGTACCTATTTATCTACTTGCTTTTGCATGATTTGAACTGCTAGATGGAAAGGAGCTGGGGCAAGAATGTCATGTAGTGCTTACATCACCAACTACCAGACTTCCAGTTAAGAGCCCAGTATCTTAACGTTAAGCCACTGCATCCCCTTCTTTTGGACATAGCATCACTTAAACCCTGTGAATGACTCCCTAGATCTTCAGGGTCTTCCAATTGGGGCATAATAACAGATAAGTTTTGGCTGAAAATTAAAACCATGGGAAACCTGCCCCACTTAGAGAAAGTTAATTAATTTGACTGTCAATATTTGGATTCAGTTGTAGACTCTGTATGAAAGAATAAATGAAGTTGAGAATAAATCTGATATTGCTTGTCAGATATAATGTATATTCATAATGTATATGAATATTCTAGCCTCTATAAGTTGCTATTACCCTGGGCTCAGCTGTGTTGATCCTACAGCTTTCTTCTACAAAGTACTAGAGGATACACTTAAGACAAAGAAGCAAGGGAAAAGAAACTCTTAACACAGCCTTAAGCTATTTAATACACCTTGGGATTTTTGTTTGGACAACAGCGTAAAGAGCCTAGGAACAGTAGCTGCCACATTTTTCTAGTAAGCCTCAGAATAATGTTCAGAAATGTAACATAAATCAGATGCAGATACAGAAACTGGAAACCAATTAAGACATTTAGTTATTGAAGCATCAATGATATTTTTTTATTATATTATTTCTTTGTCCAAAAAAATCACAAATTTCAAACAGTAAGGGGAAGAGGAGATATAAATTTTCTTGTTGATTCACTCCAAAGATTCATTAGTCCGAGACATGATTGGAATGTATCCTTGGTCTTTGATGTTCACAGCGGCTCTACCATCTGTTGAAGTGCATATTTCACTGAAGGACAGTCCCAAATCACCACCTCCTCCTCCTCCTCTTGTCCTGCAGTGTATCCTAGAGCAACACATGTGATGTGTCATTATTGCATTGCTAGTTTCCCTGCTTTTATGAATAGTAGCCAATGCTTGGGAACAGGGACACAAAAAGTTATGAATGCAGGGAACTCATGCTACACATTTGAGAGAGAGAGAGAGAGAGAGAGAGAGAGAGAGAGAGAGAGAGAGAGAGAGAGAGAGAGAGAGAGAGAGAGAGAGGCACCAAAAGCAGCTGAATTATATTTTTCTGCTTGAAAACTAGAGTTATAATTGGCTATCACACACCTGCAATTTGTATGATTTTGTTTTATTTTTTAAGCATAGTAGACCTTACTAATAATATAATAATAATAATAATGTTGGAAGGGACCTTGGAGGTCATCGAGTCCAACCCCCTGCTCAGGCAGGAAACCCTATACCATTTCGGACAGATGGCTGTGCAGTCTCTTCTTAAAAACTTCCAGTGTTGGAGCATTCACTGCTTCTGGAGGCAGGTTGTTCCACTGGTTAATTGTTCTAACTGTCAGGAAGTTTCTCCTTAGTTCTAGGTTGCTTCTCTCCTTGATTAGTTTCCACTCATTGCTTCTTGTCCTGCCTTCAGGCGCCTTGGAAAATAGCTTGACTCTCTCTTCTTTGTGGCAGCCCCTGAGATATTGGAACACTGCTATCATGTCCCCCCTCGTCCTTTTCTTCATTAAACTAGACATACCCAATTCCAGCAACCGTTCCTCATATGTTTTAGCCTCCAGTCTCCTAATCATCTTTGTTGCTCTTCTCTGTACTCTTTCTAGAGTCTCGGCATCTTTTTTACATTGTGGTGACTAAAACTGGATGCAGTATTCCAAGTGTGGCCTTACCAAGGCATTCTAAAGTGGTATTAATACTTCACGTGATCTTCATTCTATCCCTCTGTTAATGCAGCCCAGCACTGAGTTGGCTTTTTTGGTAGCTGCACCACACTGCTAGCTCATATTTAAGTGATTGTCCACTAGGACTCCGAGATCCCTCTCACAGTTACTACTATTGAGCAAGGTACCCCCTATACTATAGCTGTACATTTTGTTTTTCTTGCCTAAATGTAGAACCTTACTTTTTTCATTTTGTTAGATAGCGCCCAGTGTTCAAGTCTGTCCAGGTCCTCCTGTATCTTAAGCCTGTCTTCTGGAGTGTTGGCTATTCCTGCCAGCTTGGTGTCATCCGCAAACTTGATGAGTTCCCCATCTATCCCCTCGTCCAAATTGTTGATGAAGATGTTGAAGAGCACTGGGCCTAGAACAGAGCCCTGGGGCACCTCACTACACACTTCCCTCCATGTAGATGCAGTTCCATTGAGGACCACACGCTGAGTACAGCCAGTCAGCCAGCTACAAATCCATCTGATGGTGATGCTGTCTAACCCACTTTTTTCTATCTTATCAAGTAGTAGGTTGTGATCTATTTTATCAAATGCCTTCCTGAAGGCCAAGTAAATTATATGCACAGCATTCCTCTGATCCACTAATTTTGTCACTTGGTCAAAGAATGCAATAAGGTTTGTCTGGCATGATCTGTTTTTGACAAACCCATGTTGGCTTTTAGTAGTGATTTTGTTTGCCTCTAGGTGTTCGCTGATTTGTTGTTTGATTACCTTTTCCAGAATCTTCCCAGGTATTGAGGTCAGGCTGATAGGTCTGTAATTTCCTGGGTCCATTTTTTTTTACTTTTTTGAAGATGGGAACTACATCAGCTCTTTTCCAGCCCTCTGGTAGTTCCCCAGTGCTCCAAGATCTTTGAAAAATATAGTTCAGTGGTTCTGAGATCACATCTGCCAGTTCCTTGAGAACCCTGGGGTGTAATGCATCTGGTCCTGGTGATTTAAACTCATCTAGGCTGGACAGGTGCTCACTTATCATTTTCTTGCCTATCTTAATGTGTTTCTATACTGTTTTTTATGGCACTATTTTTTATAGGTTGGTCTGTTTTTTCCCTTTGTGTAAAGACAGATGCAAAAAAATGAATTAAATAGTTCTGCTTTCTCCTTGTTGCTTGTCACCTTCTTGCCACTTTTGCCCACTAATGCACCAATCGTTTCCTTCACTTTTTTCCCATTTTTTACATGTTGAAAGAAGCTTTTTTTGTTATTTTTGACTTTGGTCACAAGCTTTAGTTCATTATGAGCCTTAGCTTTCCTCACTTCGTCTTTGCAGGCTTGGGCTATTTGCTGATATTCTGACTTAGTTATGTGCCCCTCTTTCCACTTTCTATACTTGTCCTTTTTATCTTTCAATTTATCAGAGAGTCCTTTATACTGTGAGCCGCCCTGAGTTCCTGGAATAGGGCGGCATAGAAATCCAATAAATGAATTAAATGAAATGAATTATGCAGCCATGTTGAATTTCTTTTGAGAGCTGTTATTTTTCCTCTTTGTGGTATTATGCTAGACTGGACTTCTATTATCTCACTTTTCAGAATTTCCCAAGCTTCTTGAGTTGTTTTCCCCTGGAGGATTATCATCCATGGAATCCTTCCCAAGCCTTCTCTAAGTTTATTGAAATTAGCTCTCTTGAAGTCCAAGACTCTAGTTTGACTGTGTTCTATTGCTTGTGCTTCCATAATGTTGAATTCCAATATTGCATGATCACTTCCTCCCAGGGTTCCTATGGCTTCAACACCTTCTATCATTTCATCTCTGTTAGTGAGAATTAGATCCAAAATGGCTAATCCCCTAGTTCCCTTCTCTACTTTTTGGGAGACAAAATTGTCTGCTAGGTTTGTCAGGAATCTGTTTGATCTTCCACTTGGTGCAGAGTTTGTCTCCCAGTTGATGTCAGGGTAGTTAAAGTCCCCCATTATTGTTGTGGTGTGGTTCCTACATACCTTAGTTAGCTGACTAGCAAAAAGTTCATATATTTCCTCTGTGTGGTTGGGTGGCCTATAGTATACACCTATGGCAATGTCATTTTTTCTCCCTTTTATATTGACCCAAATGCATTCAAGACAGTTTTCATCATTGTTGTGTTCTATTTCTGTAGAGATGTAGTTATTTCTTATATAGAGAGCAACTCCACCTCCTCTTTTATTTGGTCTGTTTCTTTTAAATAATTTAAATCCCTCTAGCTGTGTGTTCCATGTGTGGGTTTCATCCCACCATGTTTCCGTGATGGGAACAATATCATATCTGCCCTCATTAATCTGAATTTCTAGTTCACCCTGTTTGCTGTTCATACTCTGTGCATTTGTGTATAGACATTTAAGTCCTTTATGACTGACCCTGTGTTTACTTTCTACATAACCTGTGTGGTGCCTGAGTTCCCCTATTGTCTTATCACCTATTTGGTTAGTGCACTTTATGTGGCATTCGTTATTGAAAGCTTAATTTTGCTTGACAGCAAGGTTGGTATTCTTGTCCACACACACATCTATGTTACATGCACTGATAGTCCTATAGTTTTTAGATTGCCGGGGACAGGGATGTTCTGTATCAATTAACTCACTGTCCCCGCTGTTTAGTTTAAATATTCCTCCAGAAAATCTGTGAATTTATAGCCGAGTAACTCAGTCTCTTTCTTTGATGGATACAAACCATCTCTTTTTGCACATTTTTTCATTGGACCAGCTACTGACATCGTGACTAATATATCCAAAGCCTTCCCCTTTACACCACTCCTTTAGCCACATATTGAATTGTGCTATACGCTGGCCTTTTCCATTTTGCTCTTTATACACTGGTAAAACCTCTGAAAAGAGTAGCCTACAAGCTATTTTGCTAAGTTCCTGCCCCAAGCTCTGGAAATCATTCTGCACAGAGAGTACATCTTTTTGGGACAGATCATTATTGCCAAGATGTACAATAGCCTCCACATCGCAGTCCTTGCTGGCATTCTTGATTATTACTGCTTATCCTAAGCTAAGGTCCACTGATGGTCCTTAATGAAAAACAAGAACACTCATAGCAAAAACAGGAATGTTAATGTGCTGTGTCAAATCACTATAAATGCAAGCATCCTACTTTAAACAAAAATGTTGCCTCTCTAATGATACTCCAAAACCAACTATTCAGATGCAAATATCTGGATTGTATGCCTGCTACAAATCCATTTGAGCATCAAACTCAACATTCAAGGATACTGTAGAGCCCATGGGAATTCTTTATGCTACAATATTATCTTGTTCTTGTAAATCTGGAGTTGTCTGTGACACTTCCAACGAATGCTGTGAAAATGATCATTTTGTATGGTTACCATAGGTTACTGATTGTTGCTGAGTGTGTTTGTGTGAACTGTTACAAGATTTAAAAGCTGTTAAAACATTTTCTTTACAGGCCATGCATGCATGGGTCAGAAAAAAATAGCTGTTTAGACATTAATTTGCTAATCTCCTCATCAGCAGAGATATTTCAATGGAAGTTAGATTACAGAAAAATAGTATTAATAAAATCAATATTGTCTATTATATTAAGCAGAGTCTGAGTAAGTACAAACATACCGTATGTAGAAGGTGCATTGGGTGAAAAAATGCAATGAATGTATTCAGTGAGCCAGACTGATCTGCTCAGTATTCTTGATTTTATTTAATACAGGGTGCAAAGGAGCTGGGGAGTTAAGAGCAAAATGTGTGTCAGAAAGCTTTAGGTACTCACTGGTTTTGGATTCCTAAGTCCAAAGTAAAAGCTGATCTAGAGGAAAAGAACAGTAACCCAGATGGCTGGTCTCCAGGATCCCAATACATTCTTTGTTTTATCTTCCAAATTTTACAAATGGTTGAAATAATAAAACAGCAATATGTAACTGTGAATTAGTTTAAACAGACAATTTGCGATGCAACTATAGCTTGACATTAGCTTTATTTATTTATTTTATTGATTTGAATCTTTCCTTCATTATTTTTACAAATAACTCAAGGTGTGTTGTCCCGCTCATGAACACACACACACACACACACACACACACACACACCCCAACATCAGGTGTAAGGCGTCTTTATTAAGGTTTCCCATCCTGAATTGGTGTTCCCCAGCAATTTCCTGTGCCGGGACCAGCTCAACCCCAATGAATTACTATTCAAATGAAGCCAGCACTAGTCCTCAAGGCAAAGGCAAGTCCAGTCCACTAGGCCAAAGCAAGTTCCCGAGGCAAAGGCAAGACCACAAGATGAGGCAAATTCACAGGGCAAAGGCAAGGCCGCAAGGCAAGGCAAGGTCATAGTCATAGCTGAAGAAACACAATCTGAAGTTCAAGGCAAGAGCACACAGCAAGGAAACAGACAAGTTGTTCCCAGCATAATTTTACTCCACTTACTGGGCTAATTAACTGCTTCCTAGTGCAGCTCATCAAGAAGGGCAAGTAGCCTGACTGACATTCTTTGTGCCTGCCTCCTCTCAGCCCTATGTGCTCTTGGATCTGGAGGAGGAGGTAGTTCTTCTTCATCTCCACTGACCAGCTGCAACTGTGTGCCCTCTCCAGTCAAAGCCTCTGGGTTTCCCAGCTGCAGCTGAGGCTCTCCTGTCTCTAGCTCAGTTTGCTGCTTGTCTGGATGTTCCCCTGTGTTCAGCCCCTCCACTCCTGGCTTGTAACCCTCAGCTGCTGGCTCATCCTCCTCCAAACTGCATCTGGAGAGGCATCTGAGGAAGCACCCAGGGGAGTCATCACACTAAGTGTCAAACATATTCAACACAACTTCCTCCTCTTATTTTTCTTACAACAACAACAACCCCAAGAGGTGGGTTGGGCTGAGTGAGAGAGTGACTGGCCCAAAGTCACCCAACCGGCTTTCATGCCTAAGGCGGAACTTGAACTCATGGTCTCTTGCTTTCTAGTTTGGTGCCTTATCCACTGGACCAAACTGATTCTCTTTTTATTTTCTTTTGTTTTCATTTTATCATCTCTCTTAGGGATCTAACTAGACACCTCCTCTTTTTTCGGAATTTATTGCCCATCACTTTCCATTTGATATTGTCAGAACAGAGCAGAATTTTGCTCTCTTGAACTCAGGTTAACACCCAATGAAGCTGACAAGATAAGACAAGACCAAAAAGAAAAAAGAAAAGAAATAACAGTATCAACAGCTTGAGCCAAGATAAGAAAATAGAATTCCCCCTGCCTTTCAAAGTAGGCTTTCACATGACTGGTGGCCCAGGTACAACCAGTAAAAGGAACCATCCACCTGTAACTTGTCTGGAAATATTGCCAAGATGAGAAGCACAGTGCTAAACTAAACACACCTTTGGCCTAGAGCAGCACAACAATTTTATTTTTGTGGTTAAACCAAGCAAGATGATTGCATAAGTGCTGCCTATAGTACTGATGTTTTGAGAAATTGATTGAAATGCCTGTAAAATTGCCAAAGTTGCAAAGTCTATAAAGCGCAATCATATATTTTTGGAAAAATCAGCATTTATTGCCATAGTAACCAAAGCAACAGCTTGGAGTCCTTCTGGAGAACTGTAATTACTTCTGCAAGTTTCAGAGGGCTAAAAGTAAACAATCACTGCTCCTCCAGCATGGATGCTAGAGACTTTGAGCAATGTCACTCTGAATGTTAACTAGATGATAAGGAAAAATGACTCTCTTGTGACCATCTTAGCCCTAGAATTTGGTAGAAAAAAAGACTAATGTAATTTGTTTCCAGCTAACTAGTCTCATTATTTTATTAAAAGACAATGCTAAAATATATCTTCCTAGGGAAATTAATATAAGCCATTTGTTTTGCTTGTTTATTTTTATTTCTGTGTAAAATAAAACTCACTTTTAACAATGTGTAAGTTTCAAAATCCATATTTTGAGCTGCAAGAGGCAAATTAGCCTATTTCATTTATACAATTTGTGAGTTGTGGCATCCTTAGTGCTCTTTGAGCCTGGTGGTTTTCTTGAAGACATTTCATTACCAAACTAGGTAACGTCATCAGCGCTACCTTCGTGAGTTGCTTTGGCCTCTGAAATGGATGTAATTGTATATCAATTATCAAGGGCCCTCCTAGTCATAACTGCCCCCTCCAGGCAGAAGGACCCCACAATTGCACACCTAGTCTGTTTGGGGTCGTGCAACCCCATCCAGCACCCAAAATGTTAAATTTCCAGATCCAGGTGCACTCGAACCCAAAGCCAGTCAGTCTTTCCAGAGTTCCATTGAAACCTGTTATATCCCATCCAAACTCACACAGCCTCCAAGATAGACATACTGTTGCTTAATTTGCCAAGGGTCAAGAGGCATAATTGGGTGTAGTCAGCATAAATTGGATGTACCGCTGCCTAAAGATAGAATTGCACAAGTTGGAAAGCTAGATAAAATAGAATAAATCTTATTCTTTTGCTGTTAGCCTTCCTTTTATTTTTCTTAAACCCTGCAGCTGCATATATCTAAATATTAATTTTCACAATATGCATTTTTTAAAATATAAACTGCATTTAAAAAAAAAACAAAAAACCAAGCCGCAATGCAGTCTGATGTTATCAGTATATGAGATTAAATATTAATACTTCCTTCTGAAATTGCAGGTAGTCCTTGATTTTCATCTAGTGACCACTGGAAATTGCAACAGCACTGAGCAGAGGGACTTATGACCGTTTTTTACACTTGTGATTATAGGTTTCGTGTGGTCACATGATCAAAATTCAGGCATTTGGCAACGGGCATGTATGTATGACCATTGTGCTGTCCTGAGGTCATGTGATCCCCATTTGCAACTTTCCCAGCCAGCTTCCAACAAGCGAAGTCAATGGGGGAAGCCAGATTCATTTAATGTACACAGGATTCATTTAACGACTGAAGTTATTCACTTAGCAACGATGGCAAAATGGACTTAACAATGGAAATTTTTGGCTCAGTCGTGGTTGTAAGTCAAGGACCACCTGTAGTAAAAGCATATTTTTAGCTTAGTTTCACATGAATTCCTTTTGGGACTTAACCTTGAAGTACTTCCTTTTCTTTTAGGATAATTATCTAACACCCCCAATGCCCCCTTATATCTGGGAGCATTGTAATGAAAAGCAAATAGTAATTCTCTCCCCCACCACCACCCCTACTCACAACTTCCCCCAAACATAAAGCAAAATCAGGCCAGTTTTTGGAAGATTTGGGAAAAATTATTTTCAGTATATTTGAGACACTGAAACTTTAATTAATAATAATAATAATAATAATAATAATAATAATAATAATAATAATAATAATAATAATATATTAAAGTTGGAAGGGACCTTGGAGGTCATCTAATCCAACTCCCTGCTCAGGCAGGAAACCCTATACCGTTTCAGACAAATGGCTGTCCAGTCTCTTCTTTTAAACTTCCGGTGTAGGAGCATTCACAACTTCTGGAGGCAGGTTGTTCCACTGGTTAATTGTTCTAACTGTCAGGAAGTTTCTCCTTAGTTCTAGGTTGCTTCTCTCCTTGATTAGTTTCCATCCGTTGCTTCTTGTCCTGCCTTCAGGTGCTTTGGAGAATAGCTTGACTCCCTCTTCTCTGTGGCAGCCCCTGAGATATTGGAACACTGCTATCATGTCCCCCCTCATCCTTCTCTTCAGTATGGCTTTATGTGAATTACTTACAATAAACAATACCTTAACTAAAATTAATTCAACAAGTATTCTTGGGTTTCACCACCAGACAGAGACAAGTGACAGTGCGATACATGTGTGGGTTCAAGTCAGATGAGGTGATGTTCACAATCGTAGTTCTGCCACTTTTGTATATGCTTATATCAACTTATGTACAAAATGGATGGGGGGGGGGTATATCTCAGTACTGTCATGTAGCCTGTCCTGATCCTTCCTTCAGTGCCGCTGCAAGTGACTGAGGTAGGGTACTGAAGCATTTCAGCTGCTGAGGTAGCCAAAACCATCCCTTTTAAATGTCTGTGGAGATTCTCAGTCATCCAGGTCATGGTTGTCCCAAAGGTGCTTTTTTAAAAAAGCAACTGGACTTTCTTTGTTTTTCCTTGAAGACGTTTCCCTTCTCATCCAAGAAGCTTCTTCAGTTCTGACTGAATGGCGGATAATGGAAGGATTTATATTCCTTGCTGTGATTTGGTCATTGTGTTAACCACTCCGTCAGAACTGAAGAAGAAGCTTCTTGGATGAGAAGCAAAACGTCTTCAAGGAAAAACAAAGCAAGTCCAGTTACCGTTTGGGAAAAAAAGGGTATCCGTTTGAAAGAAACTTGCAAAATGGCCCCAAGATTTGAACATTAATATCAAAGAATTCAGTTAGTCCTCAACTTATGAGGACTGTTCAAAGTTAGAGCAGCACTGAGAAAAGTGACTTACAACTGATCCTTGCGCTTACGACTCTTGCAGTATCCCCGTGGTCACGTGATCAAAATTTGACCGCTTAGCCATCGGCATGAATTTATAACAACCCAGGATCACGTGATTGTCATTTGTGATCTTCCCAGTCAGCTTTCAACAAACAAAGTCAATGGGGGGAAGCCGGATTCACTTAATGACTTTGTAATTCACTTCAGAACCACAATGATTCTCTTAACAACCATGGCAAAAAAAGGTCACAAAATTGGATGCAGCCCCACTTAACGCTTGCCTTGCTTAGCTGATGGAACTTCTCTGCCCAGTTGTGGATGTAAGTCAACGATTGTCTGTATTCTTGTACCTTCCTGTTCCACTAGGATAGGGGGCCTCAAATTTGGCCACTTTAAGACTTGTGGACTTCAACTCCCAGAATTCCCCAGCCAGCATAGGAAATTCTGGAACTTGAAGTCCACAAGTCTTAAAGTGGTCAAGTTTGAGGACCCCTGCACTAGGACCAAGAAATAGCTTCTAAAATTTCAAAACGGTCCTTTGATTAAAAAAAAAAAAATAGGTGCTGCATCAGATATAATAAACAATGGCATTTTCCTGAGGATGAGCTTTGATCAACCACAGCTTAGATTTAATTTGTAATTGCTTATTTAAAAAACAGTGTTTGGCTTCATCCATATACGCACCAAAAGCTGAGCTCCCCCCCCCTGAAGAAAATCGTTATTTTTCTTAGCTTAGCTAAAACCCAGATTTTAGGTTGCTTTAGTTGCTTTAGTAAAAGTTTTCCTCTAATCTCACGTGCTACAGGGATGTTCGACTATAATTTTGGTCACCCCAGCCAGCCGAGCTAATGATTGTGATGGCTGTGAATAATGGAATCTGTAGCTCCACACTTTTGAAGGGCAGCTGTAGGAGAAATCTGGATAAGAATAATAGAATGTGGAATTGCAGTTGGTGAAACCTGAAAGTGAACCCCTGATAAGCTTCAAATTTAAACTAAGTTGCCCCCCTCCATAAAATAAATCTTATTTTCTGTAGTTGAAATAAATCAGTATCTCCCAGAAACTGTTTATCTGCTAAAGTTAGAGACATGACCTTTCTTGTAGTATCTTTTCTACCATTCAGACATCAAAGTAAATGAAATACAAAAGAATTCAAGTCCCCTATGCTGCCTATTGTATTGCCGAGGTGGACATTTGCTAAGTCATTTTTTAATCTCCCTTTGTGTTTATATTTCCTTTGTACGATATTGTGCAGTGCAGGCTTTCATCTCCAGTGAAATTCTTAGTTTAATTGCCAAGTAACAGCTAACTTAAATGATCTGCTTTTACCAGCTATACGTCAAAAATCCAGCAGGGATTTGCAGTAAACGCTGTAATATATCATACAAATGTACACACAAGAAATGCACAAGTATGTATATCAAAACATTTAGAAAGCCTGAGCCAATTTTCCTGCTTGCCGCAGCATTTTAATTACATGTATCCACTTAACACATTGCATTATGTTCTGATAAATGCATATTGACGTGCCATTGATGGGCATTTATAGAGGTACAAGGGGAAAAAAAGACAAAACATGCTTTGTGACACAAATTCAATCAATCAATCAATCAATCAAAATAGAGCAGGAGGGGACCTTGGAGGTTTTCTAATCCAACCTTCTGCTCAAATAGGAGATCCTACTTTCAGACAGGTGGCTGCCCAGTCTTTTCTTAAAAAAAACTTCTAAAGGTAAGCTGTTCCACAGGTTAATTGTCCTCACTGGTAGAAAGTTTCTTCTTAATTCCAGGTTGCTTCTTTCCTTGAATAGTTTCCATCTATTGTTTCTTGTCTTGCTTTCTGGTGCTTTGGAAAACAAGTTGACCCTCTCTTCTCTAGGGCAGCCCCTCAAAAATTGGAATACTGCTTTCATGTCACCCCTAGTCCGTCTTTTCTCTAGATTGGCCATACCCAATGCCTGCAACTGTTCTTCATATGTTTTTGTCTCCAGGCTTTTGATCATTTTAGTTGCTCTTATTTGCACTTTTCCCCAAAGCCTCAACATCTTTTTTGTAATGCCGTGATCAAAACTGGATGCAGTACTCTAGAGGTGTGTCTTACTAAGGATTTGTAAAGTGGCACTAATACTTCGCATGATTTTGATTCTATGCCTCTGTTTATACAACCAAGGATTGTATTAGTTTTTTTGGCTGCTGCCGCACACTGCTGACTCATGTTTAAGTGATCTTCCACTAGGATTCCAACCACAGAGAAATTTGCTCCTGAAAATTTGAAACATGTTTCTATTCATGTAATCCAGCGGTGGGATTCAGCCAGTTCGCACCAGTTCGGCAGAACCGGTAGCTAATTTTTTGTTGCCCAGGCCTAGAATGGACTTCTGGAAGCGGCATCCATACAGAGAACTGGTTGTTCACATATTTGAATCCCACCACTGATGTAATTTATCAATACATTTCCATATGAATAGGATAAATGTGTGCCAAAAGACATTTGGTTGATATATGTATGATTATCAATCCATCCATCTGATTTCTCAGTAAGTCATATTTTGAGAACTAAAGTAGAATAATGTTGGCTCTTCTAATTAAATTTAGAGCACTTAGCTTTTCCATTAAGCCACAAAAATTTGATATACCGGTAGCATAAGGCTATCTTTCCCAACAGTAGCTGATCAATAGCTTCTGTGAAAACGAGTCAAGCATAACTAAACTAATGTGTATATCAAAAGTATGGTCCATTAAACTTATTTTAATGATTTCATTTAAGTTTGCTGAGTTTTTTTAATGTACTAGTGTTTATGTATAATTTTCCTGTAGCATCTGCTGGGGGACTTCCCCCACACGTTCGAACAGATGGATAGACTTTTAAGGGTATACAGTGGTAGCCATAAAGAAAAAATATGAATTTAAGTTATACTGATCTGGTTTTGATGATTAGATAGGATAGATTATGGAAAGACAGTATAATTCTGGGTAAAAATATAAATCTACAATTGTACTTACAACAGCTCTAAAAAAAATCGGAAGCCATTTCTTTATACCTTTTTTCTTTTCTCTATCTTTTTATTTTCTTTTTTCTTTTTGCACTTCAATTTAATTTTTTATTTCTTCCATTTTTTTGTAACACTGTTTTTTATTTCTTCCATTTTTTTGTAACACTGTTTATTATTACTTTTTATTCTTACTTGTAAAACTTTAAAATAATATCGTGTATACTATATATATGTGTGTGTGCATGTGTGTATATGATATGATATGATATGATATGATATGATATGATTATATTATATTATATTATATTATATTACATTACATTACATTACATTACATTACATTAAAGTTACCCTAATCTGCATTTAAAAGCAATGCTGAATGTAAGCAGCAGCACCAAAGAACCATACATTATTTTATTTTTTCATTATTTATACCTTCTACAGAAAGATATTTATTTCTCCATTTATCAAGTTATATCCAGAAATACAGCTTGTTAAATTTGCATTAAATGAATATTTGCTTCCTTTTTTTTCTACTGGTTTGATAGTATGCAGACAAAAAAATAAAACAGATGGTGATATTTTGCTTCTGTTCATGATAGGACTGGTTCCCATATTTCAGATTGGGAAACTATTTTTCCTCTTTTATGCTAGTGATCTTGGAGGGTTTCTGCCTTCCCCTATAATTTATTTGGCTCATAATGTGAATCTTTTCAACTTATTTGTAATTTTTCACTGTTGATTCTTTCAGAGAACCTTCACTGTGGCATGAATTACATCAACTATTTTGTGGAACATGACAATTTGTATGGATAGTCTATGGAACTTCTTTTCTCTTCTGTGTTTAAAATTCTGTTGACTATCCATATTCTTCAAATGCTTCTTCAAAATCATGTTGTTGTCAGAAGCAAGGTCTTCCTATGGATGGCACCAATCATCTCTGCCTCCAAGCTGTCAAGAGGAAATTTAACAGATTTTTTTTTAGCTGTGGCAATCTTTTACAGTATTTAGTTTCATAGCAAATGGATATTTTCATTTTAAATTAATATTTTTTTTGTAAAAAAAATATTTTATTAAAACCATCAGCATTAAACATAAGATCATATTAAAAAGCAATCATCATATAACCTGCAATACAACTCTAAGGATCAGTCTTTGTAAACGTCTGGTTTAGTAAACATTCCTCACTCCTCACGTCAAGCCTCAACTATACGCCTGGTACCTTTTATTTGATTGGTGTTTCTCTTATATATGGTCTATCTACTGTTTCTAGTCTATCACCTATTGTTCATTCGAGCTTTTGAAAAGCCTTGCGGCTTCCCTTTCTTCATTTAAAGTGGTAAAGTGGCCCTTTTTCTGTTTTAGAAAATTAATAACTATGGTCTACTTCTAACTTTTTTGTAGGGGACATACACAAGTGCAATTCACCATCTGCTCTCTCTCTCTCTCTCTCTCTCTCAATCTATATATATATATACACACACACATACACTATATATGTTATAATGTTATTAAGGACTATACACACACACACACACACACACACATATATATATATATATATACATGCATGCATACATACATGCATACATACATACATGCATACATACACTATATATATTCACTGCTCATTTTAAGGTCTGGGCAAAGGACAAGTACCGGGATTTATTATTTAGGATAAAAGCATTTCAATCTTCCATGAATTATAATGAACTGGAAGATACCTCTGAAAGCCACTAAACTGACATCTCTGTGAAATGTTGAGTAAAAGTGATGAAGGAAGAAATGAAGCAGAAGAATAAGGAAGCAGGTGGACCGTTCAGATTAAGGTCAGCCTTGAGCAAGAACCGAACTTGCTAAGCATAATCAGACCTAAAAGGCGCTTGGATGATGAACTACTAGAAGTACTGGCAAAAAGAAACCACATTCTGCAAGAAGGAAATAAAGTTTAGATCAGGGGTCTTCAAACTTGGCCCTTTTAAGACTTGTGGACTTCAACTCCCATAATTCCTCAGCCAGCGTGCCTGGCTGAGGAATTCTGGGAGTTGAAGTCCATAAGTCATAAATGGACCAAGTTTGAAGACCCCTGGTTTAGAAGACCAGACCCCTGACTTGAAGATGAGAACTAAGGATTAATTAAAGAATTAGAGAATTAACAAGAGATAATGGCATATCCATTCACTCTCTGTTGCTGGGATATTGTTACATGTTCATAGGTTTAATAAAATCTGTATTTTGTATTACATAAAATAAATTGTGAGGCTAGATTACAGCTGTTCCTGATTCTGCAAATGTTTCTAGCTGATGTTTCTCAGTGATTGTTATAACAGATCTTATAAGAGTACTCTTATAATGTTTCCATCTGATTTTTTTTCTGTGTTGCCAAAGCTAGGGATACACTTAATCTATTATTTTATAAGGAAAGAACTCCTTTTTTTTCTCTGATGTTTACTTCCTGCCATAAACCCATTCCTATCCCATACAATATTCCCGTGTTAAGTAACATTGTTAAAAAAAACATGATTTTTTAAAAAAAAATCTTAAAAGTGTCAGATCCACATGTTGACATAATAAATATAACTCAATGTATTTGAGACATGACACAGCCTGTCTTATTCCCTGTTTGGTGTTGAACATCTCATTAGGCAATTCATTGGTTCTCATGAGTGTTTTATGTCCATAACCCATCCTGCTGGTATCAAATTCTTCAACCTACCTTTAACTTCATATTTATGCAAAGTATTGCATAATCCAAGGCTAACTAATATACATCCATATTCAAAACCTCTCATCGCTCTTACAGACTTCACTGTTTTTCTCAATCTTTTCTCATAAACAATCAAATCAATCATGTCTTAATTCATTCCTTTGCCATGTGGGCATATGAATAAATGTATATTTATACCAAATATTTGAACAGGCATTTTTCTAAGCAGATGCTCACTAAACTGTTATTGTTCTTATTATTTCTTAGGTTTCCATGTGGCCCAATTACTTTCTCTACAGTTTCTTGTTATCATCTATTCATGTTGATATCCTAAGGGAATTTTTGCCCTGGTCACATTCATTCAGAACCACAGCTGTTCACAAAATCTATCCCCATCCCTTCCACTATCACCATTCATTGGACTATAGCTTGTAACTTTTCCCTATAGACTCCTGCTTTCCTAAGCACCCAAAGCATACTTTGACATACATTTTAGCCAATTCATTGCCAATTGAACTTGCACTTATTCATCAACTCCATTATAGAAGATCAAATGACCTTCATTCAGATTGATTACATCTTTCCCTTTATGTATGGTTCACAAACAACATAGCTATTCTTTCTTTCATTTCATTCTATGACTTGTTTCTCTTACTTTTCCCAGTTGCAAGTAGTGCTTGACTTATGACTGTAATTGGGATCAGGATTGCTATCACTAAGCAATTCAGCCATTAAAGGGAGTCATCACCTATTTTGCTACCTTTTTGCCAATTTGCTCATCAGAGGCCATCTGGGAAGGTCACAAATGGGGATCCCATGACCCTGTGATTCTGTGACAGTTGCTAAGCACAAGGCTCAGTTGTAAGTCACTTTTTTCAGGGCTGTTACTGTATACCTTCGAATGGTTTCAAAACAAATGGTCATTTGTTGAGGACTACCTGTACAAATGGGGCCCTAGATATAATAACCTCTACTGCCCATCACAGGGTTGATCAATCAAGGTTTTCATACATTGATTTTTAGTAATAAAGAAAAGATGCAGATTAGGTCACCGGCTTTCAATGAATCTGTGCTACATGCAGCATGGCTACTAATGTTAAGTAGTACCAATCAATTTTGCCCAGGATGCTACAAACACAACCAATGCCCAGTTTTATCCTAAGCCTGCTCGTATTCTTCTGTGCAAGCTTTGCTCTCTGATCTATTGTATGTCTCACAAGTCAACATACATATATAAACAGAAATAAGATAAGAGATGTTTTTCATCTGGGAAAAAATATAAGCTCTAGGATTACTGTACTTTTCCATCATAAGCTAGCTTGCTTGCGCAAATTTCAGATCATAGTAGTGTACAGATTTCCATCTTTCCATGACCCATTTTTTTTTCCTTTATGCAACAAGGAAGCAACAAAATGTAGGATGTTCACCCAGGGAACAGATTCTGCAACATATCCCAGATACAAACATAAACAGAGTCGTGGTAGGGGGGTGGGGGGAGGGAAAGTGGGGAAGGCACAGAAGTGTGCTATCTAGAACAGCATAATCACATCTGGTAAAAATGACAAGGATTGGAAGATGGCCAAAAGCAGTAGTAATTTTGGTACATTTTAAGCATCATCCTCCAATTTAATTAGAAAGTTAAGCTTCATCTCGTTTTCTGCATGGCCAAATGAAGCTGCAAATGCAGAGCTATTCTGCTATAGCAAACCTGATGCTAATTCTTATCAAATGTTAGATGATTTCTCACAATATTACAGATTGGTTTGTGTGTTTGTGCAGGGCGGTCCATGCAGAGTTAATGATATTAGTCTACTCAAGGTTCTCATAATGATCCACATAAGGAGACTTCTTTAAAATACACTGTAGATGTCCTGCCTTTCATCATAGTCAAGCATATAATATGCCCCCATGTTTTAAAATCCAATTTACACTGATGAACTTATCTTTTACCTAAGCCAAAATTTATCTGTTTCCTGGTGTTGCCAGGTTTTCACATCAGGTTGCCAGATTTATTCGTAATCATATCAAATCATGAACATTATTTACCTTGTTGGTGCATTAAAATGATTTTGCAATTTCAGATAGAATAGCGTTTTAATGAGTCATGTAATTTTACCCAGCTAAGCAATCAACTTTGATCTTTCTTTCTTTCTTTCTTTCTTTCTTTCTTTCTTTCTTTCTTTCTTTCTTTCTTTCTTTCTTTCTTTCTTTCTTTCTTTTTCTTTCTTTCTTTTTCTTTCTTTCTTTCTTTCTTTCTTTCTTTCTTTCTTTCTTTCTTTCTTTCTTTCTTTCTTTCTTTCTTGTGACACCTACATCATAAAACAACTCTGCATTTGAACCAATGTTAAGATAAGAGCTGTTCTGCACATTTTTTGCTCAGAATATGTTTTTATTTTCCATCCTGTTAGGTTTCTTACAGTTACAGAATACCAAAAAAGTAAAGTTCCATGACCTTGGATAAAATTGAATGATAATTTAGGCAGCATTCATCTAGCAATGTAAGTCATCCATTGACTTACAAATCCCATTAAAATGCAATCTCATATGATTGGTTAGACTGTATCTTATTATGTGAACTTAGGCATGGTTTGTAATTTAGTACGTTGGGTAAAAATAGCTAGCTGTGATCTATGTCATGAACTATAGTTAAACAAAATATGGATAGGCAAATATATGTGTCCCAGGATAATGTTGCAAGATCGAATCTGGGTCAGTTACTGGGACTAGAGGTTTACTCTTCTGAGCTTTTGGACTCATGTTCCCTGAAGATGGGCTCCATCATGAGTCCAAAAGCTCAGAAGTGTAAACCTCTAGTCTAGGGGTAGGCAACCTTGGCTCTTTTATGACTCGTGGACTTCAACTCCCAGAATTCCTGAGCCAGCCAGGATGCATGGCTGGCTCAGGAATTCTGGGAGTTGAAGTCCACGAGTCATAAAAGAGCCAAGGTTGCCTACCCCTGGTGTAGTCCCAGTATTTGACCCAAGATTCGATCTTGCAACATTGATAGCACAATAATAGTGATACATTTTATCTAACTGGTTAACGATTACAAAATGGAAGTATGGATTAAACAACTCAAAATGAAAGTGAGGGTGAAAGTTCAGAGGAGGATTTTTATCCCAGTCTTGGCTGTGAGCTGAAGATTCAACACTTAGTTCTAATTCACCAAGAATTCAAATTCTATCAAGAAGCTTGGCACAGAGGATACACAGGGCCCAGTTTCTCTATTTGAAGTTTTTCCTGGGATGGAAAAGGGCAAACAAAGCTGCCAAAATCACCAATCTAAGCGGGATGCCTTTACACAATTTACCCTAAGTGATCCTATCAAGGGTCACTTGGTTGATGGAGTGATTAGACACAGTGCACAACATGTCAACTCTCTTCGTTGCTTTTATTTGAAGCTTCACTAATTTATTTTATTTGTTAATCAAATTTATATGCCTGCTCATCTTACTGAAGCCAACTCTGGGCATTGCACAACAATAGTAATCTTGGTAGGATACCCTGAAATCTCCAAGGTGATCCCAAGTATCAATTTAAGTAACCTTCTTTTTTTAAAATATATTATTTTGAGAGATGGAACATTGTAAATAAAAAAAACAGATCCAAGAACATCAGAATGTTACAGTTCATTACATTTAAACTATTCTGAACAATGGATTGCATTCTCCTAAATTGGTAGAAGTGTTTATTCCTTATATAATAATACAGTGAGTAGTTGGTAGGGGACTACCTGAAATGTATTTTAAAGCAAAATCTTGAAAAACTCAAGTCATCTAATATAAGAACTCAGTTAAACAATAGGTTTAACCAATAATGTCATATTTTTTCAAACTCTCTGGGCCATAAAGTTGTATCTGAAAAGCACATTATTCATTTTTTGATGTTGAAACAATAGGGAAGGCAGAATTCATTTACATTCATTAATACATTTCTTTTCATTTCCAAAGGCTGGGGTCCTCCTTCTAAAAATAGTATCAAAACTAGACATCAACAAAAAGCAAAGACTGTAATTAAAAATTGGCTAGCAAGTGTGTAGTGGGGTGCCACAGGGCTTTGTTCTGGTCCCAGTGCTCTTCAACATCTTCATCAACGATCTGGATGAGGGGATAGATGGGGAACTCATCAAATTTGCAGACGACACCAAGCTGGCAGGAATAGCCAACACTCCAGAAGACAGGCTTAGGATACCGGAGGATATGGACAGACTTGAACACTGGGCGCTATCTAACAAAATGAAATTCAATGGTGAAAAAAGTAAGGTTCTACATTTAGGCAAATGTACAGGTATAGTATAGGGGGTACCTTGCTCAATAGTAGCAACTGTGAGAGGGACCTCGGAGTCCTAGTGGACAATCACCTAAATATGAGCCAGCAGTGTGCTGCAGCTGCCAAAAAAGCCAACTCAGTGCTGGGCTGCATTAACAGAGGGATAGAATCAAGCTCACGTGAAGTATTAATACCACTTTAGAATGCCTTGGTAAGGCCACACTTGGAATACTGCATCCAGTTTTGGTCACCGCGATGTAAAAAAAGAGACTCTAGAAAGAGTACAGAGAAGAGCAACAAAGATGATCAGGGGACTGGAGGCTAAAACATATAAGGAACGGTTGCTGGAATTGGGTATGTCTAGTTTAACAAAGAGAAGGACGAGGGGAGACATGATAGCAGTGTTCCAGTATCTCAGGGACTGCTACAAAGAAGAGGGAGTCAAGTTATTTTCCAAAGCACCTGAAGGCAGGACAAGAAGCAACGGGTGGAAATGTACAGCTGAGTATCGTCAGCGTACTGATGATATTCCACGCCAAAACCATGGATGATCTCACTCGCGGCTTTACATAAATGTTGAACAGTAGAGGCGAGAGGACCGACCCCTGAGAGAAGGACAAAGGGGGACATGATAGCAGTGTTCTCACTGGCTGCCACAAAGAAGAGGGAGTCAAGCTATTCTCCAAAGCACCTGAAGGCAGGACAAGAAGCAATGACTGGAAACTGATCAAGGAGAGAAGCAACCTAGAACTAAGGAGAAACTTCCTGACAATTAGAACAATCAACCAATGGAACAACCTGCCTCCAGAAGCGGTGAATGCTCCAACACTGGAAGTCTTTAAGAAGAAACTGGACAGCCATTTTTCCGAAATGGTATAGGGTTTCCTGCCTGAGCATGGGTTGGACTAGAAGACCTCCAAGGTCCCTTCCAACTTTATCATTATTATTATTATTAACGTCAAGCTGTCCAAAGATCTCAGATATCAGTGTTTCTCCAATACATTAGAGTGATTGCACAGACAGCCAGTTCCTATTCCTCTTTCAGTAAGGACTGCCCAGACCTCATGTTAAGCGTAAATACTTAAGAGAGAAAAAGACATCTGTTTACATTGAGTTATCTATGAGAGCCTCACTGTAGGATTCTCTCCCTTAAAGGTCTCTAAATGGGTTTGATTCTGACTATAGGTAGTCCTCGATTTACAACAGTTCATTTAGTGACTGTTCAAAGTTACAGCAGCACTGAAAAAAGGGACTTATTACCACATTTCATACTTACAACCATTGCAGCATCCTCATGGTCATGTGATCAAAATTCAGAAACTTGGCAACTGGCATGTATTTATGATGGCTGCAATGTCCTGGGTCATGTGATCACCTTTTGCTGAGCTTCTGACAAGCAAAGTTAATGAGGCAGGCAGATTCACTTAACAGCCATGTTACTAACTTAACCACTGCGGTGATTCACTTAACAACTGTGTCAAGAAAAGTTGTAAACTGAGGCAAAACTCACTTAGCAACAGGAATTTTGGGATCAATCATCGTCATAGGACTACCCATATAGTATTTTCATATGAGAGAAGTTCTGTCATTTACCATTTAAACCAGCCATTCCAAGTGAGGTCAGGAACAGATTTTTAATCAATTAAATTTGGCCTATTGCACTGAGGTCCAGGAAATCAGGTTTTCAGTATGATATAACAAAAAATGAATGCAAAGGATCCATCAAATTCCCAAGTAAGCACATATTTTAATCCTACAGTTAGTCTGATTTTCCAATTAAAATTCAGTATTACTGCCAGAACATGCTAATCCTCTCTTACACATAGGTTTAGCTTATACACATTAAAATTTAAAAATCCTTCTGTGAATTAGCTCTGCAATGTTAAAGTAAATGTTGCCTTTCTTGCTAAGATAGTGTTTAGATTCTTAGATTTTTTTTCCCCCTGCTTTCTTTTTAACATGCTATAGGCTGGGGTCTTCAAAGTTGGCCCTTTTATGACTTGTGGACTTCAACTCCCAAAATTCCTCAGCCAGCATGTGTGGCTGAGGAATTCTGAGAGTTGAAGTCCACAAGTCATAAAAGGGCCAACTTTGAAGACCCCTGCTATAGGTAAGCTGAATGGAGATCTGTGTGATTACCCAGAAAGGTCCACTGTAATATATAACAAATGAGTGTGAAAAGAGCAGAGGAAAGAATTTCAAAAGAGAGATTTTCATTATTTACTACACTGTAGTAAAAACTACACTTGAGTAGTTTGTGCTTTTCAGAATGGAAACTTATGCCACTGGCAACAAGCACCTGTTGGTAAACCAACCAATAAATGCCATTTCTGTTAAGAAGTGGAGCTACAGTACATTTCCCAAATATTTCTTTGTGCATTACCTTCTGTCAATCTTACTGTATAATTTATCTTGAAATCACACATGAAGGAATAATACAGGTAGACAGCTGGCTGAAAAAAAAATAAGTGGGTTATTAAAGGAGACGACTTAGCATCACAAACACAACATCCTTCACCTGCTTTTTGTTTTGTTGTATTTATTTAGCTCACATAGTACTCATTACCTGGTACTTATTTTAATTGCAAGCCATATTAAGTGTCTTTCTGGCATACACTGCCAAAACAAATAAACAAGATTGCTTTTTTAAAATCAGTATTGAGAAGTCTGTATGGAGTGGTACTTTTTGAGAATGACATGCGGAACGGGTACAATGTCTAACAATGAGACTGGGGCTATTGTTCTACACACTGGACAAACAATACTGAATGTGAGTGAGAAAAGGGGAGAAGACGATATGGGCGTCATGATTTCACAATGCAAATGCTGAAGTTTGCATATTTGTGTCCCATGCAGTGTCCCATGCAGTGTCCCAGCTGTAAAAAAAGCAAAAATCATGCTTGGCATGATTAGGAAGGGAATCGAAAATAAGTCAGCAAGTGTTGTATTGCCTCTGTACAAATGGATGGTGAGACCACACTTGGAGTACTGTGTACAGTTCTGGTCACCGCACTCAAGAAGAATATAATGGAACTGGAAAAGGTGCAAAAAAGGGCAACAAGAATGATCAAGGAAATGGAGCACCTCCCTTATGAAACCAGATTGCAACGCCTTGGTCTCTTCAGCCTTGAAAGACGGCGTTTAAGGGGTGACTTGATCGAAGTGTATAAAATCATGCATGGGATAGAAAAGGTGGATAGAGAAAAATTCTTTTCTCTATCACACAATACCAGGACAAGGGGGCACTCCCTAAAGCTCATAGCTAAGAAAGTGAGGACAAATAAAGGGAAATATTTCTTCACCCAGAGGGTCGTTGATTTATGGAATTCACTTCCAGAAGGGGTCGTGACAGCTGTCA
Source organism: Bothrops alternatus (assembly GCA_034064705.1). NCBI lineage: Eukaryota > Metazoa > Chordata > Lepidosauria > Squamata > Viperidae > Bothrops > Bothrops alternatus. The sequence goes on along the minus strand of JARGCV010000050.1, from coordinate 1,187,124 downwards.
GCCTTGACAGCTTCAAGGCAGGGTTAGACAGATTCATGGATGCCAAGTGTATCGGTGGTTATTAAAACGGATGTCCATGTGCCGCCTCTATGTTGGTTGAGGCAGGCAGGATTCCCTTGAGTACCATTTGTTGGGGGTCAAGGGAAAGGGAGGGTTTTGCCTTCTCTTTCTGCTCAAAATCCCCATGTACAATTGGTGGGCCACTGTGTGACACAGAATGCTGGACTCGATGGGCTTTGGCCTGATTCAGCATGGCTCTTCTTATGTTCTTATGTTCTTATGTTCTTATGATGTCATGACAGAAATGCCTAATTTTGTTCATTCGTTTCATGATCTCACTGTGACATTATTGCAGTGCCTAATTCTGACACCATGGCAGTTTATTCCAGGTAATTAAATAGTCAATGTGCCCATTTTTTACTATACAGGTAATCCTCGACTTATGACCACAACTGAGCCCAAAATTTATGTTACTGACTGAAACATTTGTTAAGAGACTTTTGCTCCAATTTACAACCTTTCTTGCCATAGTTGCTAAGTGGATCACTGCAGTTGTTCAGTTAATAACACAGGGGTTATGTGAATCTGGCTTCCCCATTGACTTTGCTTGTCAGGAGCTCAACAAAAGGGCAATCGCATGACCCCGGGACACTGCAACCATCACAAATATGAGTCGGTTGCCAAGTGACTGAATTTTGATCACGTGACCATGGGGATGCTGCAACAGTTGAAGATATGAAAAATGGTCATAACGCCCTCTTTCCAGTACCGTTGTAACTTTGAACAGTTATGAAATGAATTGTTGTAAATGGAGGATTACCAGTATATCTCCACAGGAGGTGTAGACTCTAGAAAGAGTACAGAGAAGAGCAACAAAGATGATTAGGGGACTGGAGGCTAAAACATATAAGAAACAGTTGCTGGAATTGGGTATGTCTAGTTTAATGAAGAGAAGGATGAGGGGGGACATGATAGCAGTCTTCCAATATCTCAGGGGCTGCCACAAAGAAGAGGGAGTCAAGCTGTTCTCCAAAGCACCTGAAGGCAGGACAAGAAGCAACGGGTGGAAACTAATCAAGGAGAGAAGCAATCTAGAACTAAGGAGAAACTTCCTGACAGTTACCGGTAGAACAATTAACCAATGGAACAACCTGCCTCCAGAAGCGGTGAATGCTCCAACACTGGAAGTTTTTAAGAAGAGACTGGACAGCCATTTGTCTGAAATGGTATAGGGTTTCCTGCCTGAGCAGGGGTTGGACTAGATGACCTCCAAGGTCCCTTCCAACTTTATTATTATTGTTATTTTATTGTTATGGAGGCTGCAATATCATGAATGAAATCATAAATCCATCTAACCAATACTGTTGATAGTGACAAGAAACACTTTTTAGTATTTCAAATGATTTTTCCCAACTTTTCCTTGAGGTGTTAAAAGATAGAGGACCACCAGCATGCAAAGTATCTGCTGCAGCCATTTACCACAGCTTGACTCATACGAAGAATGAAAATTTGAATGAATGAATGAATGACAAATGAGGAGAATGCCTTCCAAGTAAACATGGTTATCAGGGAATATCCAGATATGACACATTTGAAGATGCAGCTTCCTAAAAAAAACATATGTTCCACAAATAGAACAACAAATTTATAGCATAAAGCTGCTTCCCTCCCCTCCCTTTTAATTTTAAATCAACATTTTGGAAAGAGACACCAATTGCTTGAGCTCAGGGAATATATTTATTCTGGTACTCTCGGGCAGAGGAAGACTGAAATCTCTGAAGTGTGAAATAAGATTTTGTTAACTAAGGAAAAACAGCACTGGCTCTTCCCAAATTTCCTTTAATACTACCATGAATAGCTCCATCTCATGGCTTCTGCATATTTATACTTAAGTCTTTAATAGTTTCATAGATGAATAAGGAGGCTGGTTGCTGAAATAATAAAGAAAATTTAATAACTCTCCAGCCTCAGACAGAGTGAATGCCTTTCATTGGGGTGGATGCCCTTATTTATCACAGAAGGCAGCTTGCTACATAGCTAAGCAGGATAGTTTCTGTCTTAAAACACTACGGAGCGCTACTTTATGCATATTCCTGATGCAAGAGATGGAGAGAAGGAGGGAGAGACACACACATACATACACAGACACACATCTGCTTCTCTTCCACTGGATAGAATGGAATGGAATGGAATGGAATGGAACAGAATGGAACGGAACAGAATGGAACGGAACAGAATAGAATAGAAAGTACCATGGAGGTCATCTAGTCCAACCGCCTGCTCAGGAAGGAAATCCTATACCATTTCAGACAAATGTTTTTCCAGTCTCTTCTTAAAAACTTTCAGTGTTGGAGCATTCTGCTGGTTAATTGTTCTAACTGTCAGGAAATTTCTCCTTAGTTCTAAGTTGCTTCTCTCTTTGATTAGTTTCCATCCATTGCTTCTTGTCCTGCCTTCATTATAACATGTTGTTATCATCATCATTTTAGCCATTGTCTATCCACTGTGGGATGAAGGCCTCTTCCTTGTGTTTCCAACCAATACAGTCCTGAGCCGGAAACATTTATGCATGCGAATATGCTGAGAAAGGCAAATGGAAAGATAAACGTTGGCATCACTTTAAGACAAAAAGAAAGAAAAAGATGGAAAGATACAAAACACCTTCCTCTTCTCCTTCAGTAAACTACAGCACAAAAGAGGGAAATCCATTTTCATTTTATTTTTAATTATTTATATGTCACTCACAGAAAGGTGATTCCTTGCATTTGTATGTTTGGAGAGTGTATTGTAGACAATCATTCCTTCCAAACAAAACATTGGAACCCTTTTTGGGGCTTAGAAAGACTGTTGGAAAACTAAAAGTTGGCACTATATAATTGGCACCATTTAGCTCCCCTCCCCCTTAATTTTAAACATCTTTCAAAAAACAATAATTTGACAATGTTGTGCTTCAAGAGTCAGGTGGTTCACTGCTAAGACATGGTTCCAGAGACAAGCTTTCCCAACACACATTGTTCTTGCAGAAATCGCAACTTGTGCCATGTTTTTAAAATGACATAAATGCATCAGGCCAAAATACTAGTCAAGGACTGTATGGTAAAGTTGGAACAAGATTTTGGGCAACCTATCACGATGGAAACGTGGGAGGGAATCTGGGTGAGAAATGTAGAATTTACGAAAGCGCAACATTTAAGGGAAAACTTCTATAAGATGTTCTATAGGTGGCATCTAGATCCGAAAAAAGTATCATATATCTACCCAGACACCCAACCTAAATGTTGGAAGTGTGGTAGTATGGAGGCTACATATTTTCATGTATGGTGGACATGTAGAAAAATTAAAGCCTTCTGGAGAAAAATATGGTGGACACTCCAAATCATTTTGAAAAAGCGTATTGAATTTCTACCTCAGGTGTTTTTGTTAGGGATCATAAAAGATTGCACTACCACAGAGACGAACTTAATTCTGAACTTGATCACAGCAGCGAGACTGCTGGTGGGACAATACTGGAAGAAGCCAGAAATACCACCTATTGAAGAATGGACTTTGAAAGTAATAAATTTGGCAGAAATGGCGAAAATATCGGCATATTTGAAGGATCGCTCAAATGAACAATATATGATAGACTGGAAACAGTGGATAGACTATATACAAGAGAAACACCAATCAAATAAAATGTATCTGGCTTATAGTTAAAGCTTGACATAAAGGAGTGAAGAATGTTTACAAAATTAAATCGATTGAATTAAGTTGGATAGCAGGTAGCTTGAACTTCCCCCTGGTTTACGTATACAAAGGCTATTACGTACTGTTGTATCTCATGATTTATGTTGACTGCTTTTTAGTATGCTATTATGATTAATGTTGATTGCTTTAATAAAAAATTAAAAAAAATATTGCCTATGATGAGGCATTGAATATCGAAGTAGAAGCAGGCCCTGAATAATGGTTCTAGGAATTGAGTATTTCTAGTTTAATGAAAAGGAGGACTAAGGGCTGCCACAAAGAAGAGGGAGTCAAGCTATTCTCCAAAGCGCCTGAAGGCAGGACAAGAAGCAATGGAAGGAAGCTAATCAAGGAGAAAAGCAATCTAGAACTGAGGAGAAGCTTCCTGACAGTTAGAGCGATTAATCAGTGGAACAACCTGCCTCCAGAGGTTGTGGGTGCTCCAACAATTGAGTTTTTTAAAGGAGAGATTGGGCAACCATTTGTCTGAAATGATATAGAGCAGGGGTGTCAAACTGCCGGCCTGTGGACCGGTTTCATCATTCCGGAGCCGCACCCACCCCATTGGCAGCAATGGCGAAAAAGCTCTGATATGTTGTGCGACGTCACGTGACGTCACAAGTTTGACATGTCTGATATAGAGTCTCCTGCTTGAGCAGGGCATTGGACTAGAAGACCTCCAAGGTCCTTTTCAACTTCATTATTCTGTTAAGCAGCTTTTCCCAAACTATAGTAAGGATGATTAAAAAAAAAGGTGTTAACACATAGGTCATATTGAACTGTGATTTGATTCTTTGAACTCTCATTTCAAATGGCTGCTCTTCAGTATGGTAGTTTTCAGTGCTGCTTCTCAATGTATTCATGTTCTCACTCTCTCTCTCTCTCTGGGTTTGTGTGTGTGTGTGTGTGTGTGTGTGTGTGTGTGTGTGTGTGTGTGTGTGTGTGAGAGAGAGAGAGAGAGAGAGAGAGAGAGAGAGAGAGAGAGAGAGAGAGAGAGAGAGAGAGAGAGAGAGAGAGAGAGAGAGAGAGAGAGAGAGAGAGAAATTTGCATGCCTCTGTGGGCCCTGCAGTGTCCCAGGCAAACTGTATCATTAGCTAAACTAAATGAAGCAATTGGAATCCGTGGCCACTGAGACCTTATTATATCAGAAAACAAATGGAAAACATTAATAGGTTTCTCCCAAAACTTACTTTGATTGTGCTGACAACTGGAGAATTTTGAAGCAAAATGTTTCTTTTTCTTGTGTGGGATTCCTGTTGTCTAGATCTGTGATTTTTGCATAAATAGGGTTTTGTTTTGTTTTTTACCGCACCAAATTCCACGGCGTTTTCATGGGCTAGTGAACAGATTAGAATTTGAGAACATGTCAAGGACACTCTGGAGAGAATGGTTGCTGGCATTTGGCATTGCCTTTTACAAAATAGCTCCAGCAATCTATGTCGGACTGAAGATCACAGAAAGCAAGGATTAACTCTTCAAATAAATAACATTGAATTTAAAAGAATACTTTCACACTATTGTTCTTTCTTCCCTTATGGTTGTAGGGTATGTGTTGTCTAACAAAGAGAAAGTCTAGGGGTGACATGGTAGCAGCCTTCCAATATTTGTGGGGCTGCCACAGAGAAGAGGGGGTTGTCCTATTCTACAAATCACCTGAAGGCAGGCCAAGAAACAATGGAAGGAAGTTAATCAGGAAACGAACCAACCTAGAATTAAAGAGAAATTTTCTGTCAGTAAGAATAATTAATTGGTGGAATGGCTTGCCTCCAGAAGTTATAAATAAGAACATAAGAACATAAGAAGAGCCATGCTGAATCAGGCCAAAGCCCATCGAGTCCAGCATTCTGTGTCACACAGTGGCCCACCAATTGTACATGGGGATCTTGAGCAGAAAGAGAAGGCAAAACCCTCCCTTTCCCTTGACCCCCAACAAATGGTACTCAAGGGAATCCTGCCTGCCTCAACCAACATAGAGGCGGCACATGGACATCCGTTTTAATAACCACCAATACACTTTGCATCCATGAATCTATCTAGCCCTGCCTTGAAGCTGTCAAGGCTGACAGCTGTCACGACCCCTTCTGGAAGTGAATTCCATAAATCAACGACCCTCTGGGTGAAGAAATATTTCCCTTTATTTGTCCTCACTTTCTTAGCTATGAGCTTTAGGGAGTGCCCCCTTGTCCTGGTATTGTGTGATAGAGAAAAGAATTTTTTTCTATCCACATTTTCTATCCCATGCATGATTTTATACACTTCAATCAAGTCACCCCTTAAACGCCGTCTCTCAAGGCTGAAGAGACCAAGGCGTTGCAATCTGGTTTCATAAGGGAGGCGCTCCATTTCCTTGATCATTCTTGTTGCCCTTTTTTGCACCTTTTCCAGTTCCATTATATCCTTCTTGAGGTGCGGTGACCAGAACTGTACACAGTACTCCAAGTGTGGTCTCACCATCGATTTGTACAGAGGCAATACAACACTTGCTGACTTGTTTTCGATTCCCTTCCTAATGGAATGGTATAAGGCAGGGGTAGGCAACCTTGGCTCTTTTATGACTTGTGGACTTCAACTCCCAGAATTCCTGAACCAGCATGAATGGCTCAGGAATTCTGGGAGTTGAAGTCCACGAGTCATAAAAGAGCCAAGGTTGCCTACCCCTGGTATAAGGTCTCTTGCTTAAGTAACGTGATATGGTTCCGGCTAATGAAACACTTTGAAGAACTTCCAGGCATCATTTCCCTAAAAGTCTTTTATTGTTTCAAAATGTCAGCACAGGCATAATAAAGTTTTATGCTAAGATCTAATTTCCCTTCCTCTGAGCAGTTAATTTATCAGCATGTTCCCTCCCTGAACTAGCAATCATATATCACATTTATTTATTTATTTATTTATTAATCAAATTTCTATACCGCCCCTCTCCCAAAGGACTCGGGGCGGTGTACAGCCTAAAATTTAAAAAACATATAAATATACAAAATTTAAAATAATTAAAAATAAATTAAATAATTTGGCCGAAATCCCCATTTAAAACCCAAAACATACAAAGCTAAAATCTTAAAAAATACTCAGTCCCCCTAAAACATTTTGACCCTATTGGAACCGAAGCTTCTATGCCAGGCCGGCCTGTCGAAAAAGGAATGTTTTTAGTTCCCGACGGAAGGTGCGTAAATCTGTTATTATACGGAGTTCGGGGGGAGCTCGTTCCATAACGTGGGAGCTCCCACAGAGAAGGCTCTCCCCCTGGGGGTTGCCAGCCGGCACTCTCTGGCCGACGGCTCCCTGAGGAGGCCCTCTCTGTGGGAGCGTACCGGACAGCGGGAGGTATTTGCTGGCAGTAGACGGTCCTGTAAGTATCCGGGTCCGATGCCATGGAGCGCTTTAAAAGTGGTCACTAACACCACATTATCCAATTAGTGTGAAGGTCAAAGGTTTTCTTCCTCTTTCTTTCCCGGCTTTACCCCCCCCTCTAAGCTCTGTATTAACCCAATAAATACCAGACAGTTTTACATATTGTCAAAGCAAGAATATACAGTATTTGCAGCGTTGACATAACGGTTGAGTAGCAGACCTCCAAGGTTCCTTCCCACCTGTGCTATTCTTCATTTCATGTGCACGTATACTATGGAAAGCATTCTCTACCTGGTGATTTCTAGATGTATCCAACTTCCATAAGTCTAAACTGGGTCTATGACAACTCACCATAGTCAATTCCCTGCAGCCCACTTGCCACATGGACAACTTGCCATGGACAACTTGTTGCACAAGAATTTGCCATGGGACAAGAATGACACTAATATTGAAGAAATAGTGGAATAGAATCATTAAAGAAAGGAGGCCAAAGAGGGGAATGGGGTAAAATGAAACATGAATGACAAAAAATAAAATATTTTAAATTATTTTAAATAACTACATTGAATTGTTGTATTGTTCCATGTTGAGTTGGCCATGGCAAGTTGTCCTGAGGTGAGTTGACCATGGTGAGTTGTCCTATGGCAAATTGGCTGTGGTGAGTTGACCGTGGCAAGTTGGCTGCAGTGAGTTGTCCCATTCTGAGCCTAAACCAGGGATAGGCAACCTTGGCTCTTTTATGACTTGTGGGCTTCAACTTCCAGAATTCCTGAGCCATGCTGCTCAGGAATTCTGGGAGTTGAAGTTCACGAGTCATAAAAGAGCCAAGGTTAATAATAATAATAATAGTAAAGTTGGAAGGGACCTTGGAGGTCATCTAGTCCAACCCCCTGCTCAAGCAGGAAACCCTATACCATTTCGGACAAATGCCTGTCCAGTCTCTTCTTAAAAACTTCCAATGTTGGAGCATTCATCGCTTCTGGAGGCAGGTTGTTCCACTTGTTAATTGTTCTAACTGTCAGGATGTTTCTCCTTAGTTCTAGGTTGCTTCTCTCCTTGCTTAGTTTCCATCCATTGCTTCTTGTGCTGCCTTCAGGCACCTTGGAAAATAGCTTGACACCCTCTTCTTTGTGGAAACCCCTGAGATATTGGAACATTGCTATCATGTCCCCCTCGTCCTTCTCTTCATTAAACTAGACATACCCAATTCCAGCAACCGTTCCTTATATATTTTAGCCTCCAGTCCCCTAATCATCTTTGTTGCTCTTCTCTGTAGTCTTTCTAGAGTCTCAACATCTTTTTTACATTACGGTGACCAAAACTGGATGCAGTATTCCAAGTGTGGCCTTACCAAGGCATTGTAAAGTGGTATTAACACTTCACATGATCTTGTTTCTTTCCCTCTGTTAATGCAGCCTAGCACTATGTTGGCCTTTTCGGCAGCTGCAGCACACTGTTGGCTCATATTTAAGTGATTGTCTACTAGGACTCCGAGATCCCTCTCACAGTTACTACTATTGAGCAAGGTACCCCCTATAATATATCTGCGCATTTGGTTTTTCTTGCCTAAATGTAGAACCTTGCTTTTTTCACCATTGAATTTCATTTTGTTAGATAGCGCCCAGTGTTCAAGTCCGTCCAGATCCTTCTCTATCTTAAGCCTGTCTTCTGGAGTGTTGGCTATTCCTGCCAGCTTGGTGTCATCTGCAAATTTGATGAGTTCTATCCCCTCATCCAAATCACTGATAAAGATGTTGAACAGCACTGGGCCCAGATCAGAGACCTGGGGCACCCCACTACACACTTCCCTCCATGTAGATGTGGTTCCATTGAGGACCACACACTGAGTATGGCTGGTCAGCCAGCTATGGATCCATCTGGTGATGGTGCTGTGTACCCCACATTTTTCTATCTGTCAAGTAGTAGGTTGTGATCTACTTTATCAAATGCCTTACTGAAGTCCAAATAAATTATGTCCACAGCATTCATCTGATCCACTAATTTTGTCACTTGGTCAAAGAATGCAATAAGATGGCTGAGGAATTCTGGGAGTTGAAGTCCACAAGTCATAAAAGGGCCGAGTTTGAAGACCCCTGTTTTAAGTCAACAATATTAAGAACAGGTATTTACCATCAGATACCTGAAATGTCAATTCCTCAGTTCAAGGCTAGCTTATGAGAACCTGGCATACCACACTGACAGAAAATATGCAGAACCACCACCAAGTACCAGAGGTATTATCAGAAGTAGATATCTAGAAATGTCCTTTTTATTTTCTACATTAATAGAAATTGTAGTAGTAGAGATTTTATAATACTGACACTGACACCTCCTGACATCCCCCTGAAGAGGTTACCCATTGACTTTGCTTATTAGAAGGTTGCAAAAGGTGATGACATGACGTCAGGATGCTGCAACCATCATAAATACATGCCGGTTGCCAGGCATCTGAGTTTTGAACACATGACCATGGGAATGCTGCAATGGTCATACTGTAGGTGTGAAAATTGGTCATAAGTCACTTTTTTCAGTGCCCTTGTAACTTCAAATGGACACTAAACAAATAGTTATAAATTGAGGATACCTGTACATCATAAAATAGTTATTAGTTTTGCTTCATTTATATGCTGTCTTTTCTATGGGAAATTAAGGAGTAGAGTAGAGTAGGGTAGAGTAGGGTAGAATAGAATAGAGGAGAGGAGAGGAGAGGAGAGGAGAGGAGAGGAGAGGAGAGGAGAGGAGAGGAGAGGAGAGGAGAGGAGAGGAGAGTGAAGTAGAGCAGAGCAGAGCAGAGCAGAGCAGAACAGAACAGAACAGAACAGAACAGAACAGAATAGAATAGAATAGAATAGAATAGAATAGAATAGAATAGAGCTGGAAGGGACCTTGGAGGTCTTCTAATCCATCCCCCTGCTCAAGCAGGAGGACCTGTACCATCTCAGACAGGTGATTGTCCAGTCTCTTTTTAAAAACTTCCAGTGATGGAGTGCCCATGATTTCTGGGGGTAAGCTGTTCCGCTGGTGGATTGTCCTCACTGTCAGGAAGTTTCTCCTTAATTCCAGGTTGACATGCATAACATTTGTCCTCTCATATCTTCCCCAGAATAACGTGTTTGGCTGAGTTAAGAGATAATGTTGGCCCAAAGTCATTTAGAAAGCTCTGCAGTTGAATGGGGTCTTTCCCTCAATTCTCCTCATTCAGTTCTAGCACCTTAAGTACTACACTACATTTTTAGGAGGCATAAGAATATAATGAAATTATTCAGGTGATTTTTCCCCATAAAATAATTTAATAATAATAATAATAAAGTTGGAAGGGACCTTGGAGATTTTTTAATCCATGCTATTTTATCTATCTATTTCAAGTGGTGAGGATGAATTATAGCTTCCCTGTTTATAATTTAGCAATATTTGGCCATTAAATATGAAAGATTTTACCAATATTTTCAACTGATTGACTTTTTTTGGTATTTTTTTTCGATCCAAGTTTTTTATTAATTTTCCAATATTGCATTTACATATTTGAAAAGTAGTGTGGGGGTTGAGCATCGTGATTCCATTACATTTAAATATCATCAGTACAAATCTCAAAGTATTTCAACAACAAAATTCCCTCTCTTTCCCCCATAATATCTACTGTCATATTCAGATCAATACAGTTCTTATTCTATCAATCAAACAAAAAATACCTTTCTAATATTCATTAATAATCCTCAGTCTATACATATCTTGATTAATTTGACATTCCATCTTTTAGACAATAACCTAATAAGTTTTTCTTAAGTTTAATTTTGCATTAATATTTAAATTTAACGTTTAATCTTTATCATTTCCAGATTTTAAATGATCCCAGATTTTCAGTCTTCTCTCTCATATTTACGGCTAATAATTTTCTTCTCCTTTTTTCTACTTCTTTCCTTTCTTCCTTTCCAGAAAAAGAGAAAGCTAATATACAAATTTAATTATTAGTATTTATACTTCTAAGTTTTATTTAACCTGTATCTCCACTCATGACAATATCTTAAATTCAAATCTTAATTATTTATAAACATTCAAACTTTTAGCAAATCAGTAACCTGGTAATTGATTTTTCCTTAATATTTTAATTTAACATTTAATATTTATCTTTTTTCCAAATTTTAATTAAACACGATTCCTTTGTCAAATTCCACATACGATCTAATATTTAAAATACAGATCTTATATGCAAAATCTATCATATATCTTAACAAACTAATAAGACAATATAATATTCTTATTTTGATATTTATATTTCTAAATTTTATGAAACCAATTTTTTATCTCAAATCATTACAATATCTTATATTCAAAATACATATTCTATCCATTTAAATATATTCTATTTTAGATCTCATATATAGATTAAAACCCCAATCCCTTTCAGTCTAACTCTAGCTTTTTTCCTCTGCCAAATCATTTTTTGTACCTTCGCTTTTAAATCATCAAAAAGATCTCCTTGTATTGTTGTAACTATTGTTTGATATTGATAAAAGCGTTCAGTTGCTGTTTTCTTAAGAGGGCTAGCTGGTTTGACAGGTTGTCTCTTTATTTTTCCAGTTCGATGCAGTTGTCCCGAAGTATTTATCTTATCTTTCATCTGTTTTTCTTTTTTGTCTTCAAATTCCTTCTGGTTTATAAGAAAAGTCCTTTCCTTGTTCTCTATTATCAGTTTCCTTCCCATGTTTTCCACAGTTTGTATTTGTTGAGTATCTAAGTATTCTGTCATAACATTTGGTTGTTTCCCCTTTTCTATAGAATTCTGTATAGATGATTCTTTAGTTGAAGTCATAGTTTGAGCTTGCATACGGAGAGTTTGGATAATTGCTTTTAACATATAAAGAGTTTGTTCCTGTACCTCCTCTGTGTGAGAAATGCATTCCTGTTCTTCTTCCATTGTCATATATTAGACTAAACAAAGAACTTACAATCAGAAAGTCCACCAAGTGAAAAGCTGAGCTGAGTTTCTTGCAGCTGGTGCTTCAAGGTTACTTTGAATCTTATCTGTTTTTAAGGTAATCAACAAAGCTTTCTTTAAGAATAGTCTCAAATTGAGCCAGCAAATGTCATTCAGAGTTAGTTGAATCTTTTCAGTTTTCTTTCCCCCCTCTATTGTAAGAGGGAGAAAAAGAACCCAAATCTTCAATAATAGTTAGAGTAAAAATCAGAGAAGAAGAAAAAATAGAGAACATAAAGTTACAAGTCTTATAATCCACCAGTTTTAAAAAATAGAATTACAATTAGGATCCCAGTATTTTTCCCAACGTTTTAAACTCCCAAGTGGTTGATAGCTGCTGTTTCTGGAGGGAGGGCTAAAATCCCCCTTCCCTCACCACAGGGGGGAAAGTACTTTAGCAGCTTATGCAGGTAATTAAGTAATTAGGATGTAAGAGAGGCAGATCTCACCCAATCCTTTCCACACTGCTTTGAAGTTGCCAGATGTTAATGTGACTTCAGCTGTTACCAGCCTAGGGACAAGCCATATTTCTATGGCCGGTCCTTTTGTCTGCAGGTTTGGAGGAAAAATGCCAGGTCTTCAGGAAAGTTGCTGCTCTCCTTCAATCCAGCAAAAGCCCCTCCTTGCTAGTCGCCTCTCCTGGGCGATTTTCGGCCCTTTTCAGGGCCCCCCAGCGATGCAAAACTGAACCGGGGGAGAAAGAGCAAATCTCCCAACCGTCCATGACGGCTGCGTGACGAAACCGGAAGTCTTTTGGGGGGGGTATTTTTTGCATTTATATTACCAAACTTTGAATAAACAAAACATAGGATAAATTATAATTCAACAACAATCACCCTTGTTTCTTTTCTTTTTGCACTTTTTTTTTGTTAAGCAATATAGCAGATTTTTTTTAAAAAAAATAATCTCTATATTCCTGAGATGTTTTTCTTGCTATATGAGGGTATATCATTGCAGTTTCATTATACAGACAGTCTTCAACTTATGGCCCCATTTGGGACTGGATTTCCAGTCATAAATCATTACAGTTGCAAGCTGAGTCATCCATGTAACCGGATCCAATTTTATGACATTTTGTGTGGAGGTGGTTAAGCAAATCATTATGACAGTTCACTATACCACAGTAACTAAGCAAAGACCACAGTCCTAAGCCCAAACATATTTTTCTGAATGGATTTTTTTTTTTTTTTTTGCCAGACACTGGCAAGAAAAAAATCCACAAATTGTGGTCATGAGACCATGGGACATTGCAAGTTGTTGTAAAGGCAAACCAGTTGCCAGGTAACAGGTGAAATTCAGTCACATGATTACAGGGCTGGGCATGGCAGAGAATGGCACATTATTTTACAACAGTCAAAAATGCTGTATAAAGCACCTTTTCTCAGCCTATCGTAATTTCAAATGGCCATTAAGTATGTTGTTGCTGTTGTTGCTATTATTGTTTTTGTTATTAAAAATAAAGAGGAAAACAATAATTCAAAACTCTAGCCATGATCAATATTAGCATCAGCATTTAAAATAGCCTCTTGCTTGTTAAGCAAATCATTATATCCAACCATTAGTCTAATTAAAGTGAGCCTCAATCACATGCAGTATGAATACTTTAATTTTTCATTTGAAAGATTGTCATCATTCTTACTAAAAGTAGGGACAGCTTTTGTCTGAAAGATGGGGATTAATTTCCCTTCCCATGTCTGAGTGCTAATATTTACCTTCAATCATATCAAGGAAAGTTAGTCCAAGGTTTCAGGAAAGGTACACATCTGTAACTTTAAAAAGTATGTAGGGAACAAAACATGCTGAAGTTCTTTAGCAATTATGGATGCCTCTGGGGTTTTTTTTTCCCCTCCTGACCTTTCTTCCCTGCTTTTGTTTTAATCCTGGGGGTGGGGGGAGGATTTTTTCCATTAGTCTAATTCCTGAGTCAAAATGGAACTGTGTCAATGCTCCAAGGAGCTACCCCTAATGTTATGCTATAGTGCATTTCTAATTGAGCCTTTCAGATGGGGCTATGTAATCCTGGATTACATGATGACATTAATGCTTCTCATCCTGCTTTCTTTTTAAGGCAGACATTTGCCAATAATTAAAGTTGATGCCCTTGAAACCAGGAGGACAGTATCCCTGTAGGCCATGAAGCTAAAAAGCTATCCCATTGACAGACTCTCTCCTCCTCTGCCTCCTCCTCCTCCTCCTCCTTCTTTCTCCTTCTCCTTCCTCTTTTTCTGCTTTTCCTTCTCCCTTGGAAAACTTTTAAACTACAAATAATATGTCTGACATATTACTCCGGTATTTTACTTTCACTGTGAGGGCTTCTCACCCACACCCACAGTGCTGCAATTATTAATATATGGGATTCTAATTGTACATGTCTTCTCCCTCTTCTCCTTCTCCTTCTTCTCCCTTGGAAAAGGTTTAAACTACAGGTACTCTTGTAAGGAAAACCAACATATGATGTTCAAGGAGAGCTCCGAATGCAGTCAGAAAACAACAAATATAGCTGCTAATTATTTGCAGGTCATGCAGTTAATTTCAATCAACTCCTTCACATAATAAGCCATTACTAAATGATCAAAGCAAGAAAATAATTGTAACCACAGAATTTTGCAGATCTTTAGCTACTGAAAATACAGCAAACATATATTATAGTAGAAGACTTTTTTTTAATACCATCAGGAACATACAAAAAGTCAAGATGCCAACTTAATCCCCCAAAATGTTTTTTTTACCTCCTGACCTTTCTTCCCTGCTTTCATTTTAATCCTGGGGGGGGGGAATTTCCATTAATCTAAATCCTGAGTCAAAATGGAACTGAGACCCTGCTCCAAGGAGATACCCCTAATATTATGCTATTTTAAAAGACAAGGTATTAAATCCTTACAAATTTAATAATTCTGAATGCTGAATTATTCCTTATGCTGGAAAGATGTTTTGAGAGTAACCATTCAGGTGGAACAGGGGCTAAATTCTCCCTCCATGATGATACAGACACTTGTGTTAGGAAGAAAAGATTTTCTGGGCAATTTGATTAATTTGCAGGTTCAGCAATAGCTATATGGATAAATTGTGTGGCTTAACCCATATTTGCAAGCCAACATTTCTACCAAGTCAAATTGGGAACTGAAATAGCAATGCTTGCTACAATTGCAACTTTCCGAAATGCACTGCGTGAAGCAAGCATTTCCTGGATGGAACAATTTTTCACTGGAGATGGATAAAATATAGGATGGCATTTACAACAAAACTAAGCTATCTTAAAAAAATACTTTATAGAGAACTGTCATCAGAGGAAGCTCTATTTCAGACAAAATATCTTATGACTGAATTTCCCCCTCCCCCTGAAACTAGAAGAGATCATAAAGAGACCCATGATTTGGAAAGTTCATAAAAGAAATTATGAATCGATTCATAGTTAATAGAGATCCACAGTGAAGAGACCCTGAGAATTAGATAATGTTTTAGATCTCAGTTATATAACTTCAATGTAATCCTGATTGACCATAGAGTCATAGAATGCAGAGGTCTTCTAATCCAGCCATCTGTTTAGTGTAGAATCTACTAAAGTATCTCTTAAGAGATGACTGACCAAAACCTCTAATAAATGAAAACAGACCAAGACAAATAGCAACAGGTTCCACTGGTTGACAGCTCTAATAGTCTGGGAGTTCCTCCTCCTCTTCAACAGTCATACGGACTTTTTCAGCCACTGTATAAAATAGCCAGGCAGAAGAATAGCACATCCATGAACATCAACTAGCAATCTGAAGACACAATGAAAACTCCTTAATCCCACAACATCAAATCCCTACCAAAATGCTAGGGAATTCTTGGAAATATGGCATTCAGACAAATCAGCTATCAACAGACTCCTAGAGATAAATCACATTTACAGACCATACAAAAGAAACAGGAAAAAAGCTAAGAAAGAAACAAAAAGATCCAAAACACATTTCCAATCAACACCTAGATAAGCAGGGCTTAACATCAGACAAACAATCAAGCAGAACACAATGCTCTAATCAAGGAACTTGGTTATAGAAAACCAAACCCTCACCCCACACTGGCAGGGAAGCTACTATATAGTAAATAAACAGGGAGCAAACCCCACACTCAGTAGCATTGTTACCTAGTTGGGCAATGAAACATCTGCAAGCAAACGACCAAGCTCAGAGGGGACCAAAGAATTCACAGAGTATTTTCTTCCATTGCTCCTATTTGTTACTGTCCCTTTTTCTTTTCTTTTTGGGGAATATTGGTGCCCCGAATTGGACATAATATTCCAAATGTATTCTGACTAGGGTAGAATAGAATGGGACAATTGTTTTCTGTGATCTATATGTTCCTGTTCACATACTCAAAGATAGCATTTGCTTTTCACCATTGTCCCTTCCTGTCTTGAGTCATCTGCAAACTTGATAAGCTCCTCACAAGCTCAATTCAAGTCATAAATGTAAATATTGAACAGTACCATATAGCATTCCATTAATAAGCAGACTTTTTGTGCATTCATCCAAACAACCATGAATGCTAATAGTAGCATTATCTTATTTTACCATATATTACAGGGGTTCTCAACCTTGGCAACTTTAAGACTTGTGGACTTCAACTCCCAGAATTCCTCAGCCAGCAAAGCTGGAATTCTGGGAGTTGAAGTCCACAAGTCTTAAAGTTGCCAAGGTTGAGAACCCCTGATATATTAAGAAAAATATTCTGAGGTACCATCAAAAATTTGCTGAGGTCTAGGAAACCATGGTTATGATATTCCTCTGATCTTAGTAACTTAGTAATTCCGTCAAAGAAAGAGATCAAGTTAGCTTTTTTTTGTGACAAATTGAAGCTGGCTCCACTTAATGTCAGCATGCTTATCTCGGGATTTACAAACTTGTTGCAAAAAATGAGATGCACTGAAATATGCTTCACTGAATGACTTGGAGGAAGGGAATAATGCAAATCCAGTCAATAATGAGCAATGTATTGTAATTATTACCAACCATTCTTGTTTTAACATAATAAGTTAGGGAATATAATTCACTAGAAAAATATGTCAAGTACAATGCAAAATATTCCTCATCACCATATGGGATTTATAATCTAATTCAACTTTAATGATTTCTCTATGTCACAGTCAGAAGCAGATGCTTCCAGAATTAGGTTACATCTTTTGCAGTGATAATAGTAGTAGCATAATAGCAGTAGCAATACACCTGGTGGAGCATTGTGATCTAATTTTCATGCCAAAAAACAAACAAACAAACAAGAAACTCCCCTCATTCCCCCAACAATAAAAAAATTCAGCAATGACAGGTGTTAAACTATCTGGATCACTGAATTGCTTTAATGCAACAATTGTTGCCGATTTCACTTCCAGCATTTCGGAGATCACCATATAGCCATAACCATTCCTTTAAAAGAAAGAAAAGTATTTGCCGAGACTTGATTCAAAGGACTTGAGGGAACAAGAGATCCACCAGCATTCCTCTCTTCCCCATCCTTTTCCTTCTTCCTTCCCTTTCTCTTCTTCCTTTTTTCCTTCCATCCATCCACCCATCTTTCCCTTCCTTCCTTCCTTTGTTCCTTCCTTCCTCTTTCTGTTCCTTCCTTCCTTTGTTCCTTCCTTCCTCTTTCTTTCCCTTCCTTCCTTCCTTCCTTCCTATCTCTATCTTCTTCCTTCCTTCCTTCCTTCCTTCCTTCCTTCCTCTTTCTGTTCCTTCCTTCCTCCCTTCCTTCTTTCCTTCCTTCTTTCCTTCCTATCTCTATCTCCTTCCTTCCTTCCTTCCTTCCTTCCTTCCTTCCTTCCTTCCTATCTCTTTCTGTCTTCCTTCCTATCTCTTTTTTCCTCCCTCCGTCCCTCCCTCCTTCCTTCCCACTTTTTTTGGGGGGTGGCGACCAAAAATAAATAAATAAAACACTCCCAAATCAAAAAGAAAAAGAAAAAAGAAAAGTGTGGTTGTTGTTGAGTTGTTAAGTCATGAATGACTCTTCACAACCCCATGGACCACAACATGCCAGCCCCACCACCACTGTCCTCCACTTCTGAAGTTTGCCCAATTCATGTTTGTTGCATTGATGACACTCTTTAGCCATCTCATCCTCTGCCTTCTCCTTTTGCCTTCAATCTTTCCCAACATCAACGTATTTTCCAATGAATCCTCCTTAGGTGGCCAAAGTATTTGAGTTTCCGCTTGTCCTTCCAAAGAACAGTCAGGTTGATTTCCTTTAGGATTGACTGGTTTGATCTCCTTGCAGTCTTCTCCAACACTACAATTCAAAAGCATCAGTTCTTTGGTGCTCAGTTTTCCTTATGGCCCAACTCTCAGAGCCATAAATTACTACTAAGCAAAAAGAAGAGTATACGTCTAATTTCTGAACCAACGAAAATAATCACCTATTTGTTCTCCTCCACTTTAAATCCTTTCTGTCTCTGTTGTTTATGTGTTAGAAGAGATTAGATTGTTATGAAGACTAGAAAGGGAGATTGTGACCAGGAAAATGAAATTGTATTGGGACAATGATTAAGGAAGGAGCCAGTAATCCTTAGGTCAGAAAGATACAACTCAACTTTGAGGCCATAAGGCGTCACATCAAAAAAAAAAACTTGCCCCAGGCCCCCCAAGTAATGCCTTCAATGTGCTTTCCCAGGACCTGGATTCTGTCTGAAACCAGTTTCTGAAACTGGGTGGTTGTGGTTTTAGGGATCTCCCATATCTAGTGATCTTCCATCACTGACTCTGAAACTTCACCCAAATTATAGCTTTACTACTACATCCAACCAAGGGTATAAGTTGTGCAGCATAATTTTGAATTACTGGCAAATCCTGATGGGGGAAACATGAAAGTCTCCTGACTTTTGTTGAAACCAGAGTTCCTCTAGAGCAGTGGTTCTCAACCTATGGGTCGCGACCCCATTTGGGATCGAACGATCATTTCACAGGGGTCGCCAAACACCGCAGTCCGCCATTTTTCCCCCTTTTCCCCTCGGCCGGCGCAGGGGGCAGCACCGCGCATGCGCGGGGTAGCACTGCGCATGCGTGATGCAGGCCGTCGTGCCGTGCATGCGTGATGCGGGCCATCGCGCCGTGCATGCGCGATGCGGGCCGTCGTGCCGTGCATGCGCAATGCGGGCCATCGTGCGCTTGCTGCGCGTGCGTGATGTAGGTCATCATCGCGCGCATGCACAATGTGGGCCGTCGCGCACGCGCTGCGCATGTGCGATGCGGGCCATTGCGCCATTCATGCACGATGCAGGCCGTCGCGCCGTGCATGCGTGATGCGGGCCGTCGCGCCACGCATGCACGGTGCAGGTCAGGGTCGCGCCATGCATGCGCGGCGCAGGTCAGGGTCACGGTGTGCAAAAGGTTGAGAACCGCTGTTCTAGATTAATCTAAATATTTTGATTTTATCATAAAAGTCCAATGTCGTCCAGGATACAGAAGCCAGGAACGCTGGTACGTAGTGCAATCATCAAAGGTTTATTCTTTGACAAACAAAAAGTCAGCACTGGGGGTGACTTGCTCCCAGTGCTTTACATAGTTGTACCATGCCACACAACCCCGCCCCCAGCTACTAACCGCCATCTGCCCAAAAGTCATATAGGCTTCCTCTGTCCGGTCACGCCATGCCTCTGGCGTGGCCCCACCCACCTGACTCACAACTGGGTCGCCCCAGCGCCACCCAGGCCTCCGCAGCTCTGCTCGCCTGCCAACGCCCATTCCTCAGCTGCTGGACAATCCCCGAAGGCTTCTGTGGCTGGCTGCAGTTGGCTATGCCACTCAGCCGCTCCACCCCCAGCCGTGAGCTTCACTGGTTTCTTGCCGCGTCCCCCAGCTGTCCTGCTCATGGCGGCGACTCTCGCCAGCATTCCATGGTTCCCCTCCGACAACAGCGGCCTCCCGAAACTCCCATCGGTGGCCGGCTGCCCTCCCCACAGGCCGGTGAGCCCGTCAGCGTCAGGGACGTGGGACCGGTAGGCCGTCGATGTGCGAGGGGAGGAGAGGAAAGAGGGGCCATCCCGCTGACCGGGGCAATGTTGGCGGCTCCCCGGCTCCATGGCGGCGTCCAGCGTCGGATTGGCTGCTGGCGTCAGAGCGGCAGCTGGTAGCTGTGGGTTTCGTCCCGTTTCACCCCCCCGCCTGTGAATGGCAAGCCCCGTGGGGCTTGACAGATTTTAAATAGAGCAGTGGTACAATGCATAGTGCATTGAGCTGAAATGCAAACCAGGTGCTTCTGTATTGAGCTTGAAGAACAAAGACTTCTGATATGCAGGATTTAGGTTGCAATTTATGATCATGTTTTTCACCTTTCAAATTTATGACCCTGGCTGGGATAGCCCTAGCCCAGATCTCTGATAAAAAGGAAGAATAAATCATCTACAACATCAAGCAAGCAGTCATTCTAACAAGTGCGAAATGCATTTTTTTCCCTCTCCACTGGAGTTGCAGTGATGGGAAAGGATCATTTTGATACCTTTAAAGGTAGTCCTTGACTTACAACCATTCATTTAGTGACCGTTCAGAGTTATGAGAGCACTGAAATGGTCAACACTGATCATTTTCCACACTTATGACCATTGCAGCATCCCCCTAGTCACATGATCTAAATTTGGGCACTTGGCAACTGGCATGTATTTGTGACAGTTGCATTGTCCCGGGGTTATGTGATCACCATTTGTAGCCTTCCCAATTGGCTTTCGACAAGCAAAGTCAATGAGGGGGAAGCCAGATTCATTTAACGACTGCATGATTTACTTAACAATTGCAGTGATTCGCTTAACAACTGTGGCACAAAGGTTATAAAATGTCGCACCGCTCACTTGCTTTGCAACAAAAAATTTGGGCTCAGTTATGGTTGTAAGTTGAGGACTATCTATACCAGGGGTAGGCAACCTTGGCTCTTTTATGACTCATGGACTTCAACTCCCAGAATTCCTGAGCCAGCCATGCTGGCTCAGGAATTCTGGGAGTTGAAGTCCATGAGTCATAAAAGAGCCAAGGTTACCTACCCCTGATCTATACCACCTTTTTGGATCCTCCCCAAGTCTATCTTTGGGGTAGTCATCCCACTCAAGGATGCCACTCAAGGATAACAAAGACTGGAAGAGAAAATTACGGATAGCAAAAGTTGGGGGGGGGGAAGTACAGACTTTTTCAGTATTCGACAGCTGGCAGAGAAATGTCAAGCAGAGGGAAAGGAAACCTGGCTGTATATAATCTCAATTCATCTTCCTATTATTGCAGATATGCAATAATAAATATTTGAGTTTTGGGAAGAAGCACATTTCTGCTTTTCTCACCACTGCTGTAATTATCTTGCCCATTACCACGGGGTAATAGAATGTGATATAGACCATAATTATCTGTACAGTGTCAGATCTCAAAATAAGCACCGGGCAAGTTCTTAGGGAAAGTTTACATTCTTTTAAAACCTCCCATGTAAATTAACATTGTGGGGAGGTGATACTTTTAAGTAGTAATGTCTTAACAACCCATTTTGGTAACTGTTTCTTTGCACAAGCTAAAATACTAAAGAACTTCTGTTTGGTATTTTAGACTAGACTAGCAGTGTCTCCCTTCAGAAATTAAAGCAACTGGTCTATATCACATAACTCTCTTTTGGACCAAGCATAAACGGAAGAAAAGGAGTAAAAAAAAAATATTAACCCCAAAATGGAAAGACACGAGATTAAAAAATATATAACTAAAGCTAATTTATGCCAATATTACTCTTTTGTCTTTGAAGTAATATGTCATTCTCCCACAGTCACATGCTGATTTATATATTGCCTTTTGTTCTTTAAACATTGTTTAACTTCATTTGCCTTTGTATTTAAACCATAATAATGCAGTTCATTCTTGACTCTACATTTATTTATTTATGATACGGTGACTCTGGGTGGCTTACAGTATGCTAAAAAGTAAAAAAAAAAGTACTACAATACAATTAAAATTGGAAGAATTAAATAGAGAAACTAAAAATCAAGTTGATGAGCAGCCTGGGAGAGAAGGAAACCTTCTCTACCCATTTATTTTAGTCATAAACAAACAAGCCATAACTGCCCTGTTCATATGTAATATTTAACTATGCTTTATAGATTATAATGGCTGAGAAGCTCCTAGCTCACTTACTTAGGATTCCAGTCTTCCCACCATAGGCATATATCCTTCTGCACAAAACCTTCAGGGATGAGATTAATGAATATGGTGCAATACAACATATTCTTCTTTTTCCAAACACATTCCCTGGGCACTGCTATTTTTGTTTGTTTGTTTGTTTTATTAAAAGAACTGATCTGTTTGTCTTGCTCACCCAGTGATTCTAAGTGGCTCACAAACCCTAGGCAGCTCTTTTTAATAAAAAGAAGAAGATAAAAAACAGAACAAAATCTTTCTACCAGGCATCAGACCAGCCATGCTATTGATCTCTGACTCAACTCCATCCTAGTCCAGTTCTTGAGTTCTGAGCCTTCCAGAAGGCTAAAGCATTAGGGACAGTGGTGGGATTCAAATATGTGAACAATCGGTTCTCTGTGTGGATGCCGCTTCCAGAAGTCCATTCTGGGCCTGGGCAACAAAAAATTAGTTCTGCCAAACTGGTGCGAACTGGCTGAAACCCATCACTGATTAGGGACCTTGCAAATCTCCTGTGGGAGGCTATTCCAAAGGGCCAGGGCAGCTAAAAAGAAGATGAACCTCCAAGATGTTATCAAATGATAGCATATAAAAGAAATGACCTGAGATTTCTCCACCTTATTTAAATTTATTCATCTATCTATCTATCTATCTATCTATCTATCTATCTATCTATCTATCTATCTATCTATCTATCTATCCATCCATCCATCTATCCATCCATCCATCCATCCATCCATCCATCCATCCATCCATCCATCTATCTATCCATCCATCCAACCAACCATCCAATTTATCAGCAACCATCTTACCACAGGGTAATTTTGGGCAGTTTACAATATTTAAAAAAATGAAACTATATAAGTAAAATACTACAAAAGAATAAAAATACAAAATGCAATAGCTAAAAGATGGAGATGAAGAGAGTAGAATGAACAAGGGAGGTGGGATATGATAGTAACCATCAGCCACTCCCAACAAGAAATTCCTCCTTTGGGGCCCCAAGCCAGCTGGCAAAGGCTGGTCTTTAGGCTCTTATGGAAGATCCGAAGGGTTGGAGCAAACCTCACTGGGGGGGAGGGCGCAAGATGCTTCCTGATAGTCTTCAAGAGAAGCCCCACAGAGTTTATACTCAACTGTCATGTCTATGCAACACAGCTGGAATAAACACTGTCTGATACACAGCCATTTTTGCTTGCTTGGACAAATATTTACATACAGTACCATTACCTTTTACCAGCATTGGCACATCTTTTACTTTCCCATTTGCAGTAAGCCTTCTTCTTCTTCTTCTTCTTCTTCTTCTTCTTCTTCTTCTTCTTCTTCTTCTTCTTCTTCTTCTTCTTCTTCTTCTTCTTCTTCTTCTTCTTCTTCTTCTTCTTCTTCTTCTTCTTCTTCTTCTTCTTCTTCTTCTTCTCCTCCTCCTCCTCCTCCTCCTCCTCCTCCTCCTCCTCCTCCTTCTCCTCCTCCTCCTTCTTCTTCTTCTGTTTTTTATAAATATATATATAACTTGTAATTTGTTCCATTTTCCCTTTCAATGCACTATTATTTTGGTCTTTCATTCATTTATTTTCAGATCCAGATTTCTCACTGCCTCATGTAATATAACAGTCCCTGGGATAATTCAGATTTTCAAGCAACAGTGGTACATTTTCTGCTACATAAACACAAGTGGTCCTCGACTTACTGTACAACCATTTGTTTAGTGACCATTCAAAGTTAAAGGGCACTGAAAAAAGTGACCATTTTTTCACACGTAGGACCGTGGCAGCATCCCCATGGTCACATGATCAAAATTCAGACACTTAGCAACTGGCATGTACCATATTTATGACAGCTGCACTGTCCCTGGGTAACGTGATCACTATTTGTTACCATCAGCCAGTTTCTGACATGCAGAGTTAATGGGGAGAAGCCAGATTCGCTTAATGACCCATGATCCACTTAACAACTCCAGTGATTTGCTTAACAATTTGTGACTTAAAAGGGCATGAAATGGGACAGATCTCCCTTATCAATTGCCTTGCAACAGAAATTTTGGCCTCAGATGTGGTCATACAATAGTTGAGAACTACCTATATTACTTGTACACATTCTTGTCCCTCATCGATACTGTACTTCCTCTTATTTTCTCTTTCTGCAGACTTTCTACTTTCACTTCTTTTCTTCCATGTCTATTTTTCTCAAGATCCACCCTTTCCTACCCCAAATAACGGTTAGTACCATGTTCAGAACCTCTCGTCACTCATGCCTCTTTCACTAATGCTTTCGGTTTTTCATCATAAGTAAATCAACAATTTTTTTTAGTTTATTCCTCAGCCATGAGTACTTATGAATAAATGTATGCCTAAACTATACAGCAGAGGTCCCCAACCTTTTGGGCACCAGGGACCAGTTACGTGGAGAGACATTTTTCCGCGGACCGGAGGGGTGTGTGGTTTTGTGTGCTGCCTGCATCCTGCAGTTGGGACTTTGGTTGTTTGTAAGGCCTGGTTGCTGGCGTGCTGTAGCCTGTTACCAGTCCATGGACCAGGGGTTGGGGACCCTTGCTATACAGTATATTTGAACAAATGGTTATTTTCCTAAACAAATTCTAACTATCTTTCTTGTCATTCATTAATGGGTAGCCAAATAGCCCAAATGTTTTTTTTTGTACTCCAATCTTTTTCCCAGTCATTTATTCACATCACATATTAGTATAATTTCCCCAAGATTGCATTTATTCAGAACAGTTCAAAGTTTTTCTCAGAACTGAGAAGTGGATCTTCCATTATCATAATTCACTGAAACACACAACTTGTCACTACAGTATCACCTTTGGAGTGTTTGTGTATTACTTAAGACAGTATTTGTGGTTGTTTTCTCAGTGGATATGTTATATATGCATTGACTTCCATGCAAGTATATTTCATTGTTCTGGTCTTTTATTATGTAAATATTACATTATATAAAGCGCCCACAGTAAGCTTTAATTAATTAAATCTATGTAGATAAATAGATAAAATAGCTCAAAACACTTACGTGTATTCTATTGTGTTATCTCTTTCTCTTACTCTCACAAATGTATCTATTTTTTCTTTCTTTCATTTCATTATGGTATTTACCATATACTCTTCTTGCAGTCCATCTCACAATTTTCCATATGTCATGGAACTTATACTGAGCCTCTTTACAGGTGGTCCTTGACTTATAACTTCAACTGGGTCCAGAATTTCCATTCTGAGCAAGGCGGTTAAGTGAGTCGCACCCAGTTTTACAACCTTTTTTTTGCAATGGTTGTTAAGTGAATCACTGAAGCTTTTAAGTGAACTGTATGACTGTTAAGTGAACCCAGCTTCTTCCATTGACTTTGCTGGTCAGAAATCGCAAATGATGATCACCTGACCCCGGGCAACTGCAACCATCATAAATACATGCCAGTTGCCAAGTTCCCAAATTTTGATGACGTGATCATTGGGATGCTGTGATGGTCATAAGAGTGAGGACTTTTTCAGGGCCTTTGTAACTTTGAATGGTGGCTCAACCATTTGAATGGCCGTAAGATCATTGAATGGTCGTAAGATCACCTGTACTGATCTCCTTTTGCTGGCTGATTCTTATGTGGTCAGTTTGGAAAACACTTGGCTGTAGTAATGTCATATAGTTAAACTCACGAAGAGAAGGAAGAGGAATTGATCAGATGGCAAGAAAAAATATAGAAAGAGCAAAGGAAGGAATTAGCTGGGGAGTAAAGCTTTCTGCTAGGAAAAGGAAAGGCCAGTAAGCAAGCAGACTATATCTCTATCTCTTTCTATCTTCCCTGCCCTGCTAATAAATCAAGTTGGAGATAAGCCAGTTCATAAAAGAATAAACCACTTACGTACTCTCATATATACCCAGTGGTGGGATTCAAATATGTGAACAACCGGTTCTTTGTGTGGATACCGCTTCCGGAAGTCCATTCTGGGCCTGGGCAACAAAAAAATTAGCTTCCGGTTCTGCCGAAGTGGTGTGAACCGGCTGAATCCCACCACTGTCTATACCTCTATACTGGTCTTGTCGATTTCATAAGCAAATCATGGAACTGTGCCTTTAATGTGCAAGCAAAAAATTCAGACTTGCCCTAAGAGTATTTTCAGCTATGTTTCTTTGTCAGATCAAGACATACACCGATCCCAAACAAAATATAGACACTGCAGTACATCTATTCTTATTGAGTAAAGGTCTTTGTGAACTTTGCAAACTCGATTGATTTTTTTTCCCCTTTTTGCCTGGAGAAGAAAAACAAAGGCCTAAATGATAATTGCCCTCCTTTCTGATAGATGAAAAAGACTGAACAGCTTGCCCTCGTGTGTTTTAGATGAACAAAATCTTGGCAAAGAGTCAACTTGTATCTTTCAATAGCGTCTGATTAATATGATTAATATGATTACACACATATTTTTTCTGGTAGTGGTACATCCATGTTACCTAGAATGGATATAATTTCTGGTCATGATTCAGTGTGGTTTATACGTGGCTTAGACCGAGCAGATCTTAGGTCTGCATGTAGATGCTTTTTAGGAGTTATAGTGTATAGTCATAGGAGTGTATAGTCATAGGTGTAAAATTCTCCTGTGAACAAAACCAAGGAGGTGTCATAGATTGGAGTTTGGGGAAGAAGAGTTTTAGAATAGTGGATACCATTAAATATCCCTCTTCAGAGGTTAAGCATTAAAAAGAGAATTTATTGTTGCTATTCGAAAGTTACAATAAGACAATATAGATAGCCTTCGACTTACAAACATAATTGAGTCGTAACTTGTGTCATTTATTAAGCGGATCGTAATGAGACTGCTCCCAATTTTGCAACTTTTTTCACAGTGGTCGTTAAGTGAATATTGCTGTCATTAAGCGAACTCATTGTCCACAATGAGCGGCAGTAAATGGTAGTTTCTGGCAAAAAAAAAATCATAAATCTCAGTCAGGTGACCACAGTATGTTGCAAATAGCTATAAATGCAGGGCGGTTGCCAAACATGATCACATGATCATATGGAGAAGGCAGCTAACAGAAATTCAAATCTAGGTTATAAGTACGCTTTTTTGGGGGAGGGGGCTGTCATAATTATGAA
Source organism: Bothrops alternatus (assembly GCA_034064705.1). Classification (NCBI taxonomy): domain Eukaryota; kingdom Metazoa; phylum Chordata; class Lepidosauria; order Squamata; family Viperidae; genus Bothrops; species Bothrops alternatus. Next base: position 1,159,858 of record JARGCV010000050.1, on the reverse strand, counting down.
TGGTTACTAAGCATTCAAGGGCCACTTGTAAAGGAAAATATGTGCTGTCAGGTAAAATAACAAAGAAACAAAGTTTGTTTGTTTGTTTGTTTGATTGATTGATTTTTATTCCACCTTTATGACTTTATAAGTAACCCAAGGCAGCACACATACCTAATATTCTTTCCTCCTCCTCTTTTTCCTATAACAACAACCCTGTGTGAGGTGGGTTGGGCTGAGACATAGAACGATTGGCCCAAATCCACCCAGCCAGCTTTCATTCCTAAAGTAGAGCTCATGGTCTTCTGGTTTCCAGGCCAGCACCTTAGCCGCTATACCAAACTAGTTTTCCTCTGTTTTTTTCTTACATATTTTACATATTATCTACATGGCTGTATGAAAAGTTGGAATGTAGCCTGCATATTATCCTTGATTTACATCACCTGCTTTTTTTCAAAGGAAATACTAATATGATAAGAAGCAGAGGAGGTTAAAATGTTGATTTTTCGTTAGTGGCATGTTTGTTCCTTTACTGTTGCTGAATGGCTGCTAATGATTTTGTTCTCGTTTTCTGCAGCTGGACAATCCTGACGAGCAAGCAGCACAAATTAGGCGGGAACTTGATGGTCGACTCCAAATGGCAGACCAGATTGCCAAGGTAAGAGAGGAAGGGAGGGCTGCTTACTGGGTTTGAATCACCTCCTTTTTTTTATGGCTCAGGCAGTGGCAGTGTTTATCAAAAGCTGCCTGTGTATTTGCATGTTGACACTTTCTGTCAGAGAAGCACATGCTCTTTCCGTTATGGGATCTGCCTTCTGGAATGAGATCCTCCAGAGATTCAAATGGCTTCCATCTACCCTAATAATGTTCCAGATGTTATGAAGACCTGGCTGTTCTCCCAGGTTCTGGGGCAGAGTGAAGGTTGAGCCCCTGATGGATAGATATTTTTTTAGCTGCTCCCAATTTCTTTTTCATCTCCTATAATTTTTAAAAGGATTAAAATTGTAAGCTGCCCTAAATTATTGAAAATGGATGGCCTATAAATTGTATGCATGTATAAATAAATAATTGCTGAGATATTTAAGAAACTAGAGATTTAAAAGCAAATAAGTTTGAAGACCATGTTTATTTATTTATTTATTTATTTATTTATTTATTTATTTATTTATTTATTTATTTATTTATTTATTTATTTATTTATTTATTTATTTATTTATTTTATTCGGGCTTGTATGCCGCTTCTCTCCAGAGACTCGGAGCGACTAACAACATGTATATAAAACATCAAATTTCAATACAATTGTTGTGTTGTTTCAATGACATAAAAGAGCCAGTGATGTTCAGGTAGTCCTCGACATATGACTGTCACAGAACTTGATGATTATGACCATAAAGTGAATCGACTATGTGACCAACCCAATTTTACAACCTTTTTTTCCAACAGTCATTAAGTGAACACTGCAGTCATTAAGCAAAACCACTGCTTGCTGTGGGGTGCTGAAAACTGAAAGTAAACAGTGGCTTTCAACAAAAAAAGGAAATTGTGGTCACATGACTGTGGGATGTGGCAACAGCCCTAAATGAGAGCCATAGTTAAGCTCCCAAAATCATATCATGGGAGGCATGGCCTTTTGGTGGGGGAGATTCAAACTTCAAACAGTTGCTAAGTGACAGTTGTAAGTCAAGAACTCTCTGTATACTGGTTTAGGCATTAACTTAAGCTTGAGAAAATCCAGAATACTAGGGTTCTCTCAGCCATCTCATAGGGATAAAATTAAGGGAGATCTCCAGGAAAGCCATGCAGGTCTCCCTTAGGAAAGATGGAATATAATTTAAATAATTAATTCTGATGCCAACCACTTTCACCCCTTGGGAGGTGCACTATATTATACTGGGTCCTGATTTAAATTTGGGGAGAGGGGTATTATTTGTTTATATGGGTGTTCTTAGACTAGTCACCAGGTGCATTGTTGTGTGACTAAAATGGTGAAGAGAGTTTCATAAAAGTCTTAGGTTCCTATAAAAAAAGTGAGATATAAATGAAACCAAAATGTAATATAATGGCATTTGAAAAGGAAATTGAAAATTGCAGATTAAAACAGAAATGGTGCTAAACATCACATGCTTACAGTATTTATTTCTTAACATATCAAAGGAGCAGGGTATTACAGTCTTGGCTGGTTTGTGTGAGAGAAGGAAACCATTGGAATACAGTAGAATATTTATTTGGTTTGGCATAGAAGTGCCATTTCTGGCCATTTGCATGCTTTCAAACTGCTACCGTAGGTTGTCAGGACCCAGGGGGAGGACAGGAGCTCACCCTGTTGCATGACACTTGGGTCCTGGACCTGGGCTGCCGGTTTTCCTGTTTTAAGTGGTGCTTGTTGACAACTATGGGAGTTGCAGTACAAAACATAGAGATATCCACCACACAAAAACCAAACATTACCCTGAGAAAATAGCAGATATAGAAGGAGCATACAGTGGTTCATGGATACAGTTGAACTAAGGAGGATGAGAAATAGGGAGAAAAATTACCATCAAGCCTAATTACATCAAGCATGGTGAGGTACCTTAGGAGGTTAGATTGTGTATTGTAAATTGTGAATATCAAAATAGCTGAGACTCAGATGTAGAACTTGCCAGGCATTCAGTACCTCCAGTTGTTCTTCTGAATCTGTGTCTTAATGGATATTGTGTTGTCTTGACACACAGATCCTTTACTGTACCTGACAGCCCATGTGGTTGTATCAATTACCAGTTCCAGACCTTTCAGTTCATCTTCAAGTAGCACAGATATAAATGTCCAGCCAAACTAAGCCATCATTCCCTGAAGGAGAGGGGATAATAGCTTCAGTGTTTATGTATCCTATTGGGGGGGGATCTTTAAATATGCTGTTTTGTTGGGGAAACATTTATTTTAGCAAAACACTCCCAAGATATCCAAGTGAATCTTTGTAGAACAATTAATCAGTGGAACAACTTGCCTCCAGAAGTTGTGAATGCTCCAACACTGGAAGCTTCTAAGAAAAGATTGGACAGTCATTTGTCTGAAATGGTTTAGGGCTTCCTGTCTGAGCAGGGGGTTGGATCTAGAAGATTGTAACAGCAGGCACTTCAGAAAGACCAAAGTAGATGTAAAAATTAACACAGCACAGCTCATATATTTATGTTTATTTCACACATGTTAGCATATGGAAAAAATTATTTTACACATTAATAATAAATCTTTCAAGAATAACAGAGTTGGAAGGGACCTTGGAGGTCTTCTAGTCCAACCCACTGCACAAGCAGGAGACCCTGTACCATTCTGGACAAATAGTTGTCCAATCTCTTCTTAAAAACCTCCAGTGTTGGAGCACCCACAACTTCTGAAGGCAAGCCATTCCAATAATGAATCATTCTCACTGTCAGGAAATTTCTCCTTAGTTCTAGGTTGGTTCTCTCCTTGATTAGTTTCCATCCATTACTTCTTGTCCTGCCTTTAAGTGCTTTGGAGAATAGGTTGACACCTATTCCCTTAGATATTGGAACACTGCTAACCCCTAATCTTTTTTCTCATTAAATCAGACATGCCCAATTCCTGCAATTGTTCTTCATATGTTTTAACCTCCAGTCCCGTAATCATCTTTGTTGCTCTTCTCTGCACTCTTTCTAGAGTCTCAACATCTTTTTTACATCGCGGTGACCAAAACTGGATGCAGTATTCCAAGTGTGGTCTTACTAAGGCTTTTTAAAGCATTACTAGAACTTTATGTGATCTTGTTTGTAACCCTCTGTTGGCTTTTTTGGCAGCTGCAGCCAATCTATTCTTTTCAGCAGTAATAAGGTGCCATCCAAGTAAGAAAAGCCTTTAACTTAGATTACTTCTTAACAATAAGAGTTCACACAGTCAAGGTTGGTGTTGCTTGGGCAAGAAGACCCCAACAGATAAGGGAGGTTATAAAATATGTAAATTATATGATCCAATAAGTAGATACATTATATCTGGATGGCAAAAGATCAGAACACTGGTGAGTAGCAAAGAATGAGAACTTCTGTATACGTTGATGCCATTTAGTTGCCAATCAGCCTGGATCTGGTATACTTACTTACAATCTGTTGTAAGAAACCTAAGGATAAATAAATGTTTTCTCCCATGAGCTTACTACATTTCCTTCTCTTGTACATTATGCAGGAGATCATGAATTTATATCAGTCATTAAAAGTGTGGAATGGTTGGACTGTTCCTCATTTTCTAAATAACCTTTTAATGAGGAATCTGTTCCGCAGCCTTCCTGTCAAAAGCTAACTCTTTCTCAAAGTGCCCCAGCAGAGACATTTGGCTATGTACTTGCCCATTCATTACAACAAAATTTTGCTTGGAGGAAACATTTAATTTTCTGGCCCTGGGCACATTTCCATAAGTTAAAGACCAGGTGTCCTCAAACATGGCCATTTTAAGACTTGTGGACTTCAAATCCCAGAATTCCCCAGCCACCCTGGGTGGGGATTTCTGGGAGTTGAAGTCCACAAGTCTTAAAGTGGCCAAGTTTGAGGACCCCTGTTAAAGACTGATCAGTAGAAAGAGGTTTTATGCCTCATGTTGAAAACTAGAGAGGATGTAAAATGAGACATAACATAGCAAAGTGGAGTGAGAGGTGATGTAGGCTTAGAGATGGCTGACCACTCATCTGTGGGGCTTGCTCAGCATATAGGTTGTTCAGCCATTCAGATGCTTCTCCCTCTAGGTTGGATGAAATGACATAACCATGGCCCCTGGTTCCGGATAAAGATAGGCCCAGTGATTCAAGTGAGAATGCACTTGGTTGATGAAAAAAATCAGCTTCTCCAGGTTCCCATCAAAGGTTGCTTTGAAAGGAAATTTGGATTCTGGCATAAAACGTCCATGATGTGCTGTCAATTTGTAAGACTGTAATAAAGGATTTAGGATAAACATGCCTGAAAGTTCTTTGAAGTGTTTCATTAGTCGGAACCTTGACATCAGTTAAAAGTTTCTTAAACTCTTGGGCTAAGAGATTTGGCCACCAAGATGTTCAAAAGTTGTTTTTTTAAAAATACAGGTCATCCTTGACCTACAACCAGTCAATTAGAATCGTTTGAAGTTCTAACAGCACTTGACCGTTTTTTGCACTTAGCAACCACTTTAGCATCCCCATGGCCATGTGATCAAAATTCAGATGCTTGGGAAGCAACTGGTTCATATTTTTGATGATTCCAGCTTCCCGGGGTCACGTGATCCCCTTTTGTGAGCTTCTGACAAACAAAGCCAATGGGGAAGCCAGATTCACTTAACAACCGTGCTACTGGCCTAGCAAATGCCGTGATTCACTTAACGACTGTGACAAGAAAGGATGTAAAATGGGACCAAACTCAACAAGTGTCTCACTTAGCAAGAGAAATTTTGGGCTCAGTTGTGGTCATACCTCAAGGACTACTTGTAGCCTGTCTTGAACAGAACCAGTCATCTTTTTTCTCTCGAAGTCTATTCTTCAAGATGGGAGGCAATGAAATGAGTTGTGCCTGCAGCAAAAGTGGGGTGCAGCACACATAATTCCCCAAGAATAACCTTTTTAAATGCTCTCTCTCAATCATCAGCTGACGATTGAGAGTATGTAAAATGAGATAATGCTCAGCAAAGATGCAGCCTGTTTCTTGGTGGGAGAATTTGGTCAGGCCTTCGATCTGGCTTAATGTCTGCCTCGACTTGGACCTTAGGCAAGAATGATCCTTGGCTCCATTTTATGAGAAAGATATATTTTACTAAAGGTCAAGTGAAGTACAACATGGCAAAGCCAGATCTAAAGTTCGCATGCCAAATCCCCAAGCATAATTCCTCCCTTCCAGGAACGTCCTCCCCGTTGTCCTCAGTTGTCTGAATCATATTCAAACTACATATATTGTTCGAACGATCACCCTTGGGATGCAGCTACATTTCTTCACAGGCTGTTGTCCTTGAATTCATGTCTCTAGCCGGCACAGCCAGCAGCAGAGTCCTCCCCCCCGCCACCATTTGGTTTCCCTGCCCCCCCCCCTTCGTAGTTCATGGCAGACTGGCACTGAAGCAAAATAGTAAGGCGAGTGTGAGGTGGCATTTCTGACATTGGCTTTGTATGATTCCTTGATGCTTTATAGCTCTTCATGAATATTATTGTACATAAGGGCTTTTATCGCACAGTTGCAATAAAGGACCAAATGAAGTAAAGAAACTATGCAGTTCCTTGATGCAGCATCCTATTCAATGCAGCTATGTGTGATATTTGGGATTTCAGCCTTATTTGATGTTCTTGCTTGTTTTCTTTCTGGGCAAGACTTGGCTACTTTGATCCTTGTGATCATTGTCTTGTAATACCCATGTCAAACCTTCTGGCTTAAGGGCAGACTCAATATCAAGGTCTGTCTTCTTTCTGCAGCTACTTAAATATTCAAACTCTTTTCTGGAACACTGCAAAACTAAGCAGAATGCTTCTGTGCCTTAAAAAAAAACAAACGCTTCTCCTCTCCATGTTCTCCATGAGTTGGGTGCACATTAGAAGAACTTCCCTATCCAAGAGACAATAGGAGAGATTTTTCATGCAAGGGGGATCCGATGCAAACTTACATGTACATGCAGCAGTTGCCTCAGGCAAATATCAGAGATCAGACCAGATCCCATACCTCTTCTGGCTTGTATGTTTAGAGCAGTGCTTCTCAATCTGGGCAGCTTGAAGTTGTGTGGACTTCTTGAGGGGGAATTTTGGGAGATGAAGTTCCCACTTCTTCAAGTAAATGGCTAAAGCTTTTGTTTTCACTGATCATCAGGAAACTTTACATGATCAGTTTCATCATTATTGGGTAACATCAGACATGAATGGTAGACTTGGTAAATTTTATACCATGGGGTTCAGACATTCTTCTGGATTTGAACTCTGGGAACTTGCACTTTAGATAATGCAAGCCAGTAGCTTTGGGAACTATCCAGGCCCTACTGTTCAGTTAAATAGTGTTAAGAAAAGGGTATATAGAATTAAATAGTGTTAAGAAAAGGGTATATAGAATCTATCAGAATATACAGTATAGCAGAGTCTGGATTTTTTTTGTTTCTTTGAATTAAGAGCTTCATCACAACAAATTATTACCGTTCTTTGTGCAATTCTTTCAGTATTAACTAGTAATATTTTAAATTGCTGGTTTTATTTTGTAACAAATCCATCCTGCATCCATCTGTTTCACTCCTATGCATGGACCAATGCTGACCCATTTTCTAAGGATTTAATTGCTTTTGAATCTTTTGAAGTTCTATTCTTACTTCTGGCTATTCCTCCATGCCTTGAGATCACAATATGCAGTTCACTCCACTTGCTCCTATAGGAACTCCTTGACTTATGACCATAATGGAGCCTGCCAATTACAGTCGTAAGTCATGATAGTCGTAAAACAGGTCATCACATGTAATTATTAAATGAATGTGGTTGTTAACCAATGCCATAGTCATTAACTAAACCCATTATTTGCTTTGGGGCTTTTTTGCTGAAAACTCAAACACTAGTTTTCAGCAAAAATATAAATCTCAGTCTTCTTGATGCTGCAAACAGCTGTAAAAGTGGGCTGAGTGCCTGAAATGCAATCATGGACCATGGAGAGTCCAGACATCAGAATTTCAGAACCAGGTCATAAATACCTTCTGGGGGTCCATCATAATGTCATAAGTCAAGGGCTACTGTTGAACGTATGAAGCATAGAGTACGACTTTGGGGGTGGGGTGGAGGCACCTATACTTTAAAACTTCCTACCTAAAATCATAAGCTCCCTATGACCTCATCTACATATGTAGCAAAAAGTGTTGGTGGACTCTAGGTGCAAATCACAGGTTTTGGGAGCCCAAAGGCACAAAATGCTGAAATATTTTCCAGTAATGTGTGTGGCCATCGGAACAGATGGTTTTATATGGAGAGCAATTTTGCAATAATATCCCTAATGTACAACTTGGAATCCACCTTGCTAACATAACATTCTGGTTCATCCTCATTTGACATTTATAATTTCCAAGCTTTAGGTAACCAAAGTTTCCCTTATCTCAATTCATAACAGAATCTAATATTCAAAATACACATCTTATCTATTTGAATATAGTCTTGTTCTATTTCCTAAAAGTTATCTATTTCCCACCATATTAAATAATCTAATTAATAATACAGTATACCCTTTAATAAATCAAAACCATTATATATATATTGTCTGGGTTAATCAATAAATCAAACTTATTAATAATATTTTTTCTTTTGGGTCTAATTTTTAAATATTAAACAAATAAAATCCTTATTTTCAACTAGTTTCCAAATATTTTAAATTTAATGACCAAAATTCCCCTCATCTCAACTTCTCCCTTTAACCTTCTAATTAGTAATATGAAATCCCCTCTAATAAATAAAAGCCCCAATTTTCTTCAGCCTTATTCTGGCCTTCTTCCTTTGCCAACTAGCATTCCATGTCAGTGCTATTAGATAATAAAATAGATCTCCCTCTATTATTAAATATACTATTTGAAATAAGAGAGACCATTTAGTTGCCATTTTTTTGGAAGTGCTAGCTCATTTGTATTCATTAAATCGACTCCCTATTATTCCAAATCCCCATGATTGTCCTGATATGTTTATCTTCCATTCAATCTGTTCTTCTTTCTCAAATTTCTTCTGATTTATATAGAAAGTCTTTTCCCTTTTGAGTGTTGTCACTCCCTTTTCTGGATTTTCCACTAACTGTATTTGTTGGTCAATTGAGTCCTTTGTCTTAGTATTTGATTGTTCCATTTCTTCTGTTATCTTCTGCATTGTTAGTTCTTTGGTTGTAGTCAAAATTTGGATTTGTGTATCTAAGCTGGCATCTTGTTCTTTTATGTTGGGTCTTATTTTGTCACAAGCTGAAAGAATGGTTTCAGGGAAAGGATCTTTTCCTGGTCTTCATTCATATTCGTTTAATAATGTGTTAAGTTGAGGACTTTAAAATCAGACGTTAAAATATTTTTTAACTAGATATGGGACCTTTATTTCATATGTTTATAGGTAGTCTTTATAGTAGAAGTCGTTTGTCAAGATTTTATAGTCCAAGATATTTCATCATCTCATATAATAACCAATGTTCCTCAAATAAAGAGATAGGAAGGCAATTCCCCACATATAACTCTGAAAGTCAGTAAAGGGTAGCCAATTTCCACAGTACCTAGCACTAGGTGCTGAAGTTCCCCAAAACAACAGCCCAAGGGTTTTTTTTTAATCAAAAGGTGGCACCATAACCACATGGTTATGTTATGGTCATGAGACTGAAGATCTGGTCTCGACTGGGTGCCACTTGACTGGGATGGGAATCAAGACTTTCATAGCTTTGAAGCTACATGAAAATTTCCTCCTTCTTTATTCAGTAAACAAGAATTTAAAAAACAAACAGGTCAGCTCAGAATGAGCTCTCAACTTCTAGACTTTTCTTAATATGAAGGAGAAATCAAGACAAGTAACTAAACTCCTCACAATAAACATTAGTCTTCTGCATTGCCACTACAAATACCTATTGGAGAACTGAATTCAGTATGTATAAATATATGCAATACTGTCAATCCTAAACTCTTTTTTTTTTAACTTTCTATCACAGGAGCGTAAATTTCCTAAATTTGTGTCCAAAGAAATGGAAAACATGTACATTGAAGAGTTGAAGTCCTCAGTCAATTTACTCATGGCAAACCTGGAAAGCATGCCAGTGTCCAAAGGGGGCTCCGAGTTCAAGTTACAAAAACTAAAACGCAGCCACAACACTTCCATCATTGACATGGGAGAAGAGAACGAAAACCAGCTCTCCAAATCAGATGTTGTGCTATCTTTCTCCCTGGAGGTAACATCTAGTTTTCATCAAATAAATAGAAGGGTGTTGTAAAAAAAAAAAACTGTTCAAAAATTGGGTAACAGCAGTTCAGTGATCAATGTCTTGGCAATCAGAACTTAAAATGGAATCCCAACTTTTTATAGTTTTGGCAATTGCTCTTTTCATTTGGGATGAAAGGAAGACAGACAGCTAACTTATCCTTGGTCCACCTGTAAACTATGAACCAAGCTACCACCATATTTAACCGTTGCATGAATTTTTAATATGAAAAATAGTAGATGCATAGCATAGTCTGGGAATATATTGAGGGAGTAATACCAAGTGTAGAGACACTGAGGAACTCACAAGAACCACAGGAAGGGCTTTTCACAGGCTGATAAATTAGATTCTCGAGTTCTTAATTGACAGGTTGTTTCCCACTGAATCCTGAGTTTCAGGCAGGAGTTTTTCCACGCTTTCAGAGAAATGCTGGAGATTGAAGCTAGGGTCTCATGGGTAGCAAGCGGGTGTTATACTTGGGCTGCAGGATGAAGAGCTGTAGCAGGGGAAGTCAGAGTCTAAGGCAATGCTGGAGGTCAGCTCTTGCCTGTTCTTGCTTTTTAAGGAAAATGTTTAAATTAATTAACTATTTAATTAAATAAAGTTAATATTCCAGTGGGATAAGGAGCCTAACAGGCTCTTAAAGGGGAAGCGGTTGCCTGTTGCTCTTCCCGATGTTTTTGGTTAATGTGAGGATTCTAATTTCAAACCACAATAACAAATCCCACAAGCTTCCAATTTACCCTTGTACTCCTACATGGTGGATTTTTCGATGCTTCCCTCAAAGCATTATAACTTGTGCTTCATTCTGGAATTGATTCCCGAATAAAGAACATTCCCAAGAATCACAGCCTCTTTATCTCTCTCTCTTCCCCCTCTCCTCTCTCTCTGTCTCCCTTTCTCCCCCTCCCCCCTCTCTCCTTTAGGTTGTCATCATGGAAGTTCAGGGTCTCAAATCCTTAGCACCCAACCGGATTGTATATTGCACTATGGAAGTAGAAGGAGGAGAAAAACTACAGACTGACCAGGCTGAGGCATCCAAACCAACGTAAGTGTCCATCTTTACCACCATCACATTTCCTCCTTTATTCCAAATATCTAGCTGGTGGACTGGCACCAGGCCGCAGCATGCCAGAAACTGGTCCATGCAAACAAGCAAAGCCCCATCCATGTGTTGCAGGCAGTACATGAAACCACAGCCCCTCCAGTCCGAGGAAAAACCTCTCTCCACGGAACGGTCCCTAGTGCTCAAAAGGTTGGAGACCTCTGCACTAGGCAACTCGGATGACCGCAGCCCCCCTCCCCACTATTGCTTCCCTGGGGGTGTCAACTGGTGCCAGACCCAGATATCCACTGGACATATTTATTCCTTATTTATTAAGAAAAATTATATGGCTGCCCAATTCACTCACTACAACTTTGTTGGTGGAAATACATTGGAATAAGTGAAGAGCGGCACCCTGGGCTGGATTCATACCCTGGAGTAACTATAACGAAATTTATTTAGTTTCTCTTAGCATATCAATTAACCAACCACCATAATATCTAACCCATTTAGATAAGATCATTAATTAACTTTTATTTTTTAAAAAACATTAATCTTGGGGAAAAGAAGGAAAAACTGGCATGTCACTTGCAGTTCTGTCAAAAAAAGAAAATATAAAATCAAGATCACTGAATTCATTTTTTTTAAAATACGTTTGTCTAAGGGGCAAGTGATTAAAGAGATATTTACACAGTTTTGACTATCATGCTAAAAATATATCCTACACACTCTTAATTCTGAATGAACAAATCACAAACTGCCTTCTTGTCATTATGAAGGAAATCCGAGTGATTGAGCTGGGTTCACACATCACTCTAAGCCTAGTTTATTTAACTGATAGATTGCTAAATAAATCACAGTGGCTGATTCACAAAACACAATAAGCTATAAACCATTTTTATAAACCAGACTTGCTGGCCTCCTACAATTTATTAAGCTATAAAGCAGGATTTATAAAGCTCAATGAGCGAGTTCATTCAGAATACCATACCACACCTAAACATATTTATTGTATGGCTTAACAAAATGTGCACATCCATCTTATAATAATAATAATAATAATAATAATAATAGTAGTAGTAGTAGTAGTAGTAGTAGTAGTAGTAGTAGTAGTAGTAGTAGTAGTAAAGTTGGAAGGGATCTTGGAGGTCATCTAGTCCAACCCCCTGCTCAGGCAGGAAACCCTATACCATTTCAGACAAATGGCTGTTGAGTCTCTTCTTAAAAATTTCCAGTGTTGGAGCATTCATTGCTTCTGGAGGCAGGTTGTTCCACTGGTTAATTGTTCTAACTGACAGGAAGTTTCTCCTTAGTTCTAGGTTGCTTCTTTCCTTGCTTAGTTTCCACCCGTTGCTTCTTGTCCTGCCTTCAGGCGCTTTGGAAAAATAGCTTGACTCCCTCTTCTTTGTGGCAGCCCTTGAGATATTGGAACACTGCTATCATGTCCCCCCTCGTCCTTCTCTTCATTAAACTAGACATACCCAATTCCAGCAGCCATTCCTTATATGCTTTAGCCTCCAGTCCCCTAATCATCTTTGTTGCTCTTCTCTGTACTCTTTCTAGAGTCTCAACATCTTTTTTACATCGCGGTACATCTTAAGTGTGCTGAAATTATTTTGGTCTAGAAATAACTACTCCAAACTTCGGTCAATTTTATTTATAGCCAAAAGGCCAAAAACAAGATACCAATGTAATCTAAACTTGGATTGCGTTAGATGTAACAATTTAACAAGTAAAATGTTTAATAAATACTACATAATACACTTAAAACCCCAACCTACTGATAGGTTACTGTGGTTTTATAACCACAGTTAAACATTTAAATTGAAAAAAAGTATTGTATTGTATTGTGAATGTTATTAGAGTCTTTGGCAAGAAGTTATCTGGCCTATTTTAAAATCTAAACAAGAAAGCATCTGAGTATGTAAAAATTTTACTTGCAGATGAAAATCCTAAGATTACAGCAGCAACAGTTAGATGTTTAACTGTGGCTATAAATAAGTACTATCCTGCTTAAATCTTACAGCCAATCCAGTTTGCCATAAACACAGTAAGTATTGGTTCTAGTCTAGTCATTTTCTTCTATTTCAGTGTCAGTTTTGCTGCTCTTCACCCACACACATTAACATAATGGAGTAAAGAATAATTTTGGAGTCTTCAGATAAATCCCAGTTATAATTTCTCCTGCACACCAATAATCTGTCTAGGCACGAGTTAGTAGGGCAGCTCCTAGTGCATTTTGCCCCACTGAAATGTGAAAATATGTGAAATATAAGGTTGACCATGAGTTCCTATTCTATTAAAGTCTATTCTGGGGAAAAAAATAATTCAATAATTATATGTCTTGCAACAAGAAAGATTCAGTGTTCTTGTGCTGACATTCAGTCTGTCTGATATATTATTATACAACATTCCTGATTTGGTTTTAAACGTAAAATTAAGTCATCTGTATCCTTGGCAGGATTTTAGTTAATTATTTGAATGGGAAATGTTCAAATATGCCAGTTTAATAGATTCAGTAATTGTATGTTGTGTAAAGACATTTTGCTTTAACTGAATTCTACAAAACAGATTTCAGATAAAATTGTCCTCTGCTCCCAAATCAGTTAAATTTATCTGGTATTGTTATGAGAAATAGGAAGAAAGAGATTCAATTGGATCACATTTTAAGGTGAACTTTCTAATTCAGTCTTCCATCTGCAGTGAAAATCAATTATTCTTTTAATATTTGGACTCTTAAAATTTTGATTATGTAGTTTTTTAAGTAAATATATATAGACAGAAAGTAAATATTGGTGAAAAATAATAGACAAGAGATGATAGAATAGGAAAAAATGCATATATTACAATAATTCATATACAATTGTATATATAACGAGATAAGAATATGATAATCCGTACAGATTTCCATTCAGTTTCATACATTTGAGCCAAACTTCCATTTATAAACAATGGAGTGAAATCTAATACGGCAATTTGGTCCATCCCTAATCTGGCACAATGTGTTTCATGGTTAAGTCTCTGGACACATTTTATTCATTAAATATTCAGGAAATTCAAGAGTTTGTATAGTGTGTGTGTGTGTGTGTGTGTGTGTGTGTGTGTGTGTGTGTGTGTGTGTGTGATTTATTGCAAGTCCTGCTTTCCAAAATTCACCTTGGAGTGTGCAAAAGGCACAGTGTGCCATCTAATACAATACATGATAGTGGGGTCTCTCCTGTTACTCAGAAGGTCTCTTTGTGAGCAATAGGCAGGCTGAAAAAGGCAGATCAAGGGTAGAAGCTTCAAAGGGAGACTGGCATGCTTGATTAGCATGCCATTCATTTCATATCTTCCAGAGAGGATAATAGAGATTTCTTTGGGAATTGGAAGTAGAAGGTTTCATAAAAATTTTGATTCTGAAATGCAGCTAAGTCCTGTTATCTCCCATTCTTTGTTTGGAACATATAAAGAATGCTTGCTGGAATTGGGTATGTCTAGTTTAATGAAGAGAAGGATGAGGGGTGACATGAAAGCAGTGTTCCAATATCTCAGGGGTTGCCACAAAGAAGAGGGAGGTCAAAGTATCCTCCAAAGCACCTGAAGGCAGGACAAGAAGCAACGAATGGAAACTAATCAAGGGGAGAAGCAACCTAGAATTAAGGAGAAACTTCCTGACAGTCAGAGCAATTAGTCATGTGGTCAAAGGATTTCTCTAGTCAAAGTAGGTAGAATTGTTCTATCCATAACCTAACTTTTAGGCAACAACTTTCTTTTTCTTTCCTTTTTCATAATAGTTGTGATTATTAATTATGAAATTAATATATTAGTGCTGTTCAGGATATACAGATAGTCCTCGACTTACAGCCATTTGTCTAGCCACTGTTCAAAGTTACGACAGCACTGAAAAAAGTCACTTAAGACCAGTCCTCACATCTACAACCCTCACAGCCCTGTAGTCGCATAATCAAAATTCGGGCACTTGGCAATTGGCACGTATTTATAACCATTGCAGTGTCTTGGGGTCTCCTGATCTCTATTTGTGACTTTCCCAGCTGGTTTCTGACAAACAAAATCAATGGGGGAAGTTGGATTCATTTAAGAACTACATGATTCACTTAACAACCAGGGTAATTCATTTAACCGTACTAAAAAAGGTCATAAAATTGGCTGTCCCTTAACATCCACCTTGCTTAGTAATAAGTCATAAGTCAAGGACAATCTACAGTTCTTGATTTGAGCTTACGAAAAAACAATTTCCACAATGTCAAATACTGCTTCCACTTCGAAAGACATTTTCTTTATTATCTGGATTAATTTTTTTGTTTGAGCTTTAGAGCAAAAGAAAAATCCAATTACATTAGCTTTTGCTAGTTATATAGATTTTTTATTTGCTTCACTTTAGGGTCTTCCCTTAGCTTCAGTTCCTAATAACTTGTTCCACTGGATCTATTCCTTCATAGCACATGAAAGGGAAAGAATATAAGCCAGGCAGTGGTGGGATTCAGCCAGTTTGCACCAGTTTGGTAGAACTGGTAGCTAATTTTTAATTGTCCAGGCCCAGAATGGACTTCCAGAAGTTGGATCCATACAAAGAACTGGTTGTTCACATATTTGAATCCCACCACTGAAGCCAGGGGAAGAGGAAAGGGAAGTAACAATGAAAAAATAAGCAAATGTTATGCAACATGTGAAGTAGACTCATGCACCCTGCATTTAAAAGTGCCCTCCTTTAACTATTTCAAACCATTCAGTAATGCAAATCTTAACACAATCCCTGTCTGTAGATCAAAAATCCTTTGAGACCTCTGAATTTAATATAGCAGCATAGGCTTTCACAACCACAGTCAATCAAGCAGCAAAGACCACTCAGGCTGTATCACTTGGTCTGTGTTTTCCTGGTGCCCTGATGTTTCATAGGTATTGTTGCTGGCATTTTTGGAGGCATTGTGTGTTTCGTAATGTACTTTTTGGCAACTGGACAGGGACTGACTGTGCTTTTGTACTTGTACCTGGCAAGCCGCTTCTATAGAATCACCCAGCAAGGCTGATAAAAGGCTTCCTTGCCCATCTTGTTCTTGGAACAGGTGAAAGGATTCACTCATCATCCCAAACCATATATCCATGCTCTCTTCTTCTTCTTCATACCGGATGTGCAGGATTCAAAGGATGACTTCTGTTCTGTTCTTCATTTCTAAACCTCATTTCTAAATCTTAGCCTTGCTTTCTTGCCCGGGAGGGCAAAAAAAGGAGAACCAGAATTCCCTAAGTAGCTAATCCTAAAGGAAAAGTAGGGATAACAGTCTACTTGCAGCCCACAGTTTTATTGCCCCCAAATAACTGGGTTGAATAGCAGTGTTGTATGTTACCTTTTCTCGTCTTTTCTTTTGTATGCAAAATGTTCCAAAGTAGAACATCTCAAGTCAACATCTCAAGGGCTGGCAGTCTTTGCTTGAAAATTTCCATTTAGATTTGCTTTGCTGTTCAGTTGCCAAACAACTGCTCAAACTTTCTGTAATGTTCTCCTTCCTCTAAATCTATCTTCATATTGTTTAAGTTCACTAGATTTTATTCTGCCCCCACCCGGTGCCGCAGAGAAAAAGTTACTATTATATTAGTAATATCTCCATCAACATTGGTGTCATTATAATTCATATTATTTTCTTGGTGCTCCATTTCCAAAGACTGCATTTGCCTTCTTCTGTCCAAGAAATTGAGGAATGTGCTCAGGCTAACCAACTTTCCTCCAAGGCCTGATTTTTCTATTGTTACTAACTTTCTTGTCCTCCCTTAATCCCAGATCGATTTGTCTAGATCCCTCTTAAATTGCAAAATTCAGATATGGACCCAGTAGAGTGATTTCTGAGTCATTTAGAATGACACGAACATATTATTTTTTACCTGGAAAGCGGGATTCTATAATTCAATCAAAAATTGTATTAGCCCCCCCCCCCGTTTTTAAAGCTGTGTTGCCCTGTTGATTCCTATGAAAAATGTGATCAAAATACTAAAAAGCAAAGAAAGAAAGCAGACCTAAAGTTTAACTAATAAAGAGAGAACTTATTTTGTGAGGAATGATTGATGTATCTTAGTCTCCAGGAGTAACAAAATAAATGATACTTATCTGGTTGTTTAATCTTATGGACTTAATTTACATGTACTTATTTGCTTGGCTTGGCAATCTTTTCTCATTTAGGGTTGATTAATATCAAGGGATAAGTTTCCAATCTTAGAAGCATTAAACATTTTCTTCTGAGATTCAGCTACATTGTCAATAGCATTTGGCAAATTATTCCACCACTTTCTGATTTTTAACATTGAGTTAGGAACTTTTTTAACTGGGTTGTAATAAGCAATCAATAAAGTACTCTGGTAAAATACTTAGTAAGTGTTTGCTAAATTATAAATGCTTAATAATATAAATATAAATAAGTATAGTAATCTGTGAAAAGCAAGTAAGCTGGAAAAAAATCTCTTCTAACATTTTTGTATTCTGGAAAACATTAGCCTCTATTTCTCTAAAGAAATTATCTTTCTATTTATCTTTTTGTTCAAATATCAATGGCACTGTTTAACATGCTGCAGTGATTTAATATAAGATCACATCATCATCAGTACTTGTAATTTTATAAAAGAGAAGCCATATTATAAATCATAGGGGTTTTTTCAAATCAAATCAGCATTACCCTTCTATCTTAAGTTCTGTGCCTTTCAAATGTAATAAACAAGTATTAAGACTGAATTCAGAAGTAGTGCAACAAGCTAACGACTCTGAATCATAGCATGTTATTTTCTTGAAACTCCCAATAGATTTTAAATGATCAACAGCGCTCTAAAGTCAGTGCTGCACAGAATGTTCCTGCAGCAATCCCAATCATAAAGAAGACGACCACATAACTACTTGAGATTAGTTTAAGAAGAACAAATTGAAAGCTTATTAGTGCCATCTAGTAGCTGAAAAGCAACATGGCATGTTTCATTAGGAATCACTTGTCAATACATTTTCTTTTTGTTTGTGTCACTCTAGCTGTTCATTGCCATTCGGTGAAGCTGGAAGTGAGTTCTCCAAAGGCTACAGTAACTATGTGCCCTTTGATAAAGGACAGTCCTTTATTTCAGAAAGCGCCTCTTTAGATTTATTTATTTTTTGAAAACTCATTTTTGTCCATTTGGTTCTTTAACTTTTTACTGTACAAATAGTATCACTTACTTTCATCTTTCATCTCATGTGAAAAAATATGAGATTGAGTTGTCTTTTCAAAGCAAATTTACATATACTGTTCAGTTGTAAATATTGTTATTAGAAGATGCATAAATATTTTATTGGGTTTCTTTTGAATTTTTCTTTGTAAACTGAAGTTATAAAGATACATATGCTTTCTCCCAATGAACCTCTTTCAGACTAGCCCCTTTTTCAGGTTTGTCCATTATTTTTTTCCAAGAAAATATAATCGCTGTAATAAAGGCCAGTATTACTTCCATTCCTTCCATGGAAGAATAAAAATGATGATCCAAGCCACTAACTATAATAATATTTTTTTTTAAAAACCTGAAAAAAGTGAAACGTGAAAGAAAGCAATTAAAACACAATGGATGGCACATTAGCAAACTACCTGAACAGCACACAATCAATTAAAGGCCACCTAAATAGGCAAACAAACTTTAATGCCAAGCATGGAGGAAGTGTGTAGTGGGATGCCCCAGGGCTCTGTTCTGGGCCCAGTGCTCTTCAACATCTTCATCAATGATTTGGGTGAGGGGATAGATGGGGAACCCATTAAATCTGCAGATGACACCAAGCTAGCAGGAATAGCCAACACTCCAGAAGATAGGCTTAAGATACAGAAGGATCTTGACAAACTTGTACATTGGGTGCTATCTATCAAAATGCGCAATCACCTCTAAAAGAATAAAGTAAGGATCAGACTTGTTGGGGTTATTGGGATTTTCTTAATATCTGTTAGTCAAATCATAAAAGAAACCAATAGATGTCAATACTTTTGCACAGAGTTTCAGAAGCTGTATAGTTAATTACATATTTGTTAGTGCAGATTGAATATTGGTCATTACAAATACTAAAAAATGTGTGAGTATGCAAATTGATTAATCAAAAATACTTTGTATTTTAACGTAATTCCCCCCAAGGATTTATTATTTTTCATAAAATCCATGAAACCATTCCTAATGCACTGATTTAGTGCAGTCTTTAAACAAATCACATATGAAAAGCATGCTGAAAGTGGGTTGACAAAAGAGAGCTTGGAAATTGATATTTGTGATTAATTATGTCAATGTTTTAATAAACATAATAATAATGTTTAATAAGAAGGAATCCAGCTGCATTATTAATTCTTCTTTAAACAAGGCTTTCCTCTTTAAGTATTTTCTGTGGTTACAGTAATTTTTAATTAAATTGTAAGGTTAAATCTTGCGTGTGGAAGTGGGGCACTTAATATGAATGTAAATAATAATTTAGTGGCCCTGAATTACAGTATGTCCTAATGCTGAATATCACTATGACAACTAATTACATCATCCTCAGATAAAACCTGCCCTAAATCTCATTGCTAAATTGTCATGATATAATTAAATATTTCACGGTGTCATTAAGTATGAATTTATAATCACCACATCATTGTCAAAGGTTTATTATATGTGTTTACTCTCATTTGGTTTATTCCCTTTGTAACTGGTGTGATTCTCATAAGGAAAACCTAATGGAAATTACTGTTTGCATTTGGATAATAATATTTGTTGATAACATATGGTCTCTGGATGCTTCAGCAAATAAAAGGCTTTTAATAGTACACAGAAATAGGCGTCATACAAAGCAGATGCTATCAAAATGCACAGCGCAAGATTATAGGGCATTTTTTTCTTCTCCTTAATTCCTTTTACAAACACTTTTCACACACTAAGTTCTGGTTTCCAATCTATTCAGTGGACATGGATTTTGGGGACGACTGAAATGTCAGCCAGAAAAAGAAAAGATATTACAGTATATTCAAAAGAAACTATAAGCCCTGTGACTCTGAATTGTAAACCACAGCTCAACTGTTTCTTTTCCCTTGTTAATACCATTATTTGTTAAAAATATGTTTTTACAATAAAACCTCAGTTTAATAAACTATTTGGAAAACGGCTATCTGTAAATTTTAATTCTTTAATAACTTTAATTAAATCAAAGTATACATCACATGAAGGTGTCATTTGTGTAAAACCTTTATTTATCTATTCATTTATTTAATGAGATTTATAACTCACCCTAACACACTGTAGAGGACAAATAACAGACACAAGAATTAAAAATTATAAAAACAAAATATAAAGGTAAAAGTAAAAGTAATGCAATCAATTTATCCATCAATAAGATGACCTCCAAAGTCCCTTCCAACTTTATTATTATTATTATTATCATTATTATTATTATTATTATTATTATTATTATTATTATTATTATTATTATTATAAATGTAAGGGATGAATCCCAATTTAATAAACATTACAGTAGTCCTGTTAGGGAGACTAAACGATGAATGAAAAGTTAAACCAAAGTTTTACTATATTTATACTATAATATTAATCTAAAATTAGTTTCTGTATGCTAATATTACAAAAAATATAAAAAAGAATAAGAACGTAACAATAAGAAATAGCAAGTCAAATAAATTGCAACATGATGTAAAAAAAATGAAAATGAAATCAGCCAAATCTAGTTTACACTAATTTCACTCTTCATATTTTCCAATCTTTATTTCTATATTATTTGCTTCTATCATACCAGATACGACATTATACATTGTTTTTATACATTGCAATGGACATACTTGAATATAACATACTTGGATATAATATATATATAATATTTGGATATACTTAAATATTTGGATTTCAATAAGGCTTTTGACAAAGTAGACCACAACTTACTTCTTGGTAAGCTAAAAAATATGTGGGATACACAGCATCACCACCAGATGGATTTGTAACTGGCTGACAAATCACACTCAATGTGTAGTCCTCAATGGAACTACATCCACATGGAGGGAAGTAAGTAGTGGGGTACCTCAAGGTTCTATTTTAGGCCCAGTACTCTTCAACTTCTTCATAAATGATTTAGATGAGAGAATAGAAGGGGAACTCATCAAATTTGCAGACAACACTAAACTGGCAGGAATAGCCAACACCCCAGAAGATGAGCTCAAGATCCAGATGGATCGCAACAGGCTTGAACACTGGGCCCTGTCGAACAAAATGAAAATCAGTGTAGAGAAAAGTAAGGTTTTATACTTAGGCAAGCAAAATCAAATGTACAGATACAGATTAGGTGGAAACCTGGCTCAATAATTTTAACTGTGAGAGGGTTCTTGGAGTCCTAGTGGACAATCACTTAAATATGAGCCAGCGGTGAGCAGCAACAGCAAAAAAGTCAAAGCAATCCTAGGCTGCATTAACCGAGGCATAGAATCCCCCATGATCACATGAAGTATTATAATGCTTTATACAGTTTTAGTAAGATCACATTTAGAATACTACATCCAGTTTTGGTCACCATACTATAAAAAAGATGTTAAAATTTTGGAAAGAGTGCAGAAAAGAGCAACAAATATGATAAGTGGGCTGGAGGCTAAAACATATGAAGAATAGGAATTGAATTTATCTAGTCTAATGAAAAGAAGAACTAGGGGATGACATGATAGCAGCTTTCCAGTATTTGAAGGGCTGCCACAACCTATTTTCCAAAGCACCAGAAGGAAAGACAAGAAACAATGGATGGAAAATAATCAAGGAGAGAAGCAACTTAGAACTAAGGAAAAATTTCCTAACAGTGAAAACAATTAACCAATGGAACGGCTTGCCTTCAGAAGTTGTGGGTGCTCCATCACTGGAGCTTTTAAGAAGACTGGACAGCCACCAGTTTGGGATGATATAGGGTCTCCTGCTTGAGTAAGGGGAGACCTACAAGGTCCCATCCAACTCTGTTCTATTCTTTTATTAAGAGGGTGTAAACCTGCTCTTCAGTTCAGCCATCTTTTTTTTCTTTCAACAAACTTTCATTTCTGACAACGGCCCACAAAGTACTTCTGTCTTTTTACCAACATTTGGACAACTTGAGATTTCTCAATCTATTTCCTCATCTTTCGTAAGTATTCTGCCAAAATGCATCTATCCACTCTCTATGAATCTACGTTCATCTACTTCCTCTCACTTTTAAGCAGTTTTTTTCCTTGTCAAACATAAATACCAAAATAAACTTAGATGGAATTATGCTGCTTCTGATCGAAGAAGCCCAGTTTTGCGGTGTAGAGGAACTTCAGTTTTAAGCCTTTGTGCCTTAGTTATTATATTTTGATTGGCTTGCTTTATTGGATTACTGCTCATTAGGACTCTTTTTACTGTACTCATGCTAGGGCTATTAATTAGGACCATTTTATTGGGAGAAATTCCCTCATTGCTGGTTTATTCTGAGTGCATCCAAAACATGCTTACCTCCAAATTCTTTGAACTCTCCGTATTACCATAAAGCTCCTCTACTTTTAATCAGCTGTATTCAGATGAGATTGACATTTAAACTTCTGAATTTTTATAAATCAGGACAATCATTATGCATCTGTCCGTAGAAACATAAGGCTGGAAGGGACCCTGGAGATCTTCTAGTCCAACCCCCTGCCCAAGTGAAGAGACTAGTGCTCTGACAGATGAGCACAATTCAAAGTGCACTAAAAATGTCCCCCTGAATGGAGACGAAACATTCACAGAGATCAAACAACCTTAGGAGGCCTTAGGTCAGA
The DNA here is from genome assembly GCA_034064705.1 of Bothrops alternatus. Lineage (NCBI taxonomy): Eukaryota > Metazoa > Chordata > Lepidosauria > Squamata > Viperidae > Bothrops > Bothrops alternatus. Next base: position 1,137,175 of record JARGCV010000050.1, on the reverse strand, counting down.
AAAAGATTATTTTCAACTTGCAGCAGGAAAACACAAATTAGATTTGCATTCATCATAGGCTGCAGTTAAATCAAAGAACTGTAATGTCTTTTCTTACCTCCAGGAACTGCAGTCAACCCTGTGTTTACAATGGTGCAACCTATCCTTCTTGATATGCCCTGTGTCTGTGCATATCACAAAAAAGGACTAAGCATAGGCTGTGCACTACACTAGGATTGGTCCTGGGAATGAGAAAAGAATTAAAAGAGCATTGTACTGTGGAAATCAAGGCTGCTCTTGAACTGTACGATCAGATCTCAAATGTCTTTCTCACAGGTCTGAGTTCAAAGAGCTTAATACAAAGTAAGAGTTGAGTGACAAGACAGTCTGAATCCGAAAGTTAAGTAATTTTTTTTTTAACGGTGAATTTTTTTTTTTAATGGTGAAAATGTTAGAAAGAGAAGCACGTCTTCCGGCTCCTAGGTATTTTGCCAAAACCTATGGTCGGAAATAAATGTTTCAAATGCAAACTCTTGGATCAATCTTAACAGCAGAGTTCAGATGACATTCTATGGAGTATCTGTTTGATTTCAGATGCTTAATTGCTGCTAGTAGACAGGAAATATTTTTGTTCATCAAGCTTTAATTCCATTTTCATTTATAGCACAGTTGAATCTGATACTGTTGATCCATCCATTGTCCACAGGGCCTTGCAACTGGGCTGCCACTCATGCAGAGGTGTGCCTCAGTGGTACATTTTGGATATAGAGATAGCAGCAGACAACATAGAACTTCTTGCATTTTGATCTAGCACTGTTTTTTTAATTGAAAATAGCAGTGTAAAGGCTACTTTCTCACAAGTCATTAAGCCCTATGTCTGTTTTATTAAGTGGGGGAGAGGAGAGAACAAGCCCACCTTCACAAGAACAAATGTGCCATTTACTAAAAAAAAAAAAAGTGGTAACACAGCTTGAAATTTCGAGAAAAAAATTAAATGAGCTGTGAAGACTATTGAAAATCTATCAGAGCTGTAATGAAAAGTACCTTGTGTTCTCTCCAAAGCTAAAAAAAGAGTCTGGTATGATTTAATAAATTCAGTTTCAATTATTCAACAACAACAACAAAAGTTCTAAATTGGGATCTTATGTGCTCTCCCATTTTACAGCTCAAATAGTTTAGAATAGTTTAGAAACTATTCTGGTGGTGCAGTGATTAGAATGCACTACTGCAAGCTAACTCTGCCAATTGTGAGCAGTTCGATCCTGTCCAGCTTAAGGTTGACTCAGCCTTCCATCCTTCCAAGGTCGGTAAAATTAAGACCCAAATTGTTAGTGGCAATATACTGCTTAGAGAGGACTATAAAACACTGTGAAGAGGTACATAAGTCTAAGTGCTATTGCTATTAAAAATTCCTAGGAAAAAATGATGAGGGACAGAAAAACGATGGAACAATAATCACAGTACTATTTTTTTTAAAAAGTGATCTGGTTTTATGTCCCAGTATCAATAATGGTTCTCTCAAATCAACGATTCAGCCATGTCCCCATCCACATATTGTTTTCTCTTTTTTGCGGTTTATGGGGAAGGCAAAATCCTTATTTCACCGCATTTTTTAATCAGTCATGGCTTTTTAAGCTCCTGCTGTGACATTTTACTTCTTAAGCTAATTCATCCTTTTTATCTTTCTTTCTTGCTGATAGTTTAATAATGTTGCTGATTTGCTATTTTCACTTTTCCTTTTGTTTGTGCTTTAAATATTCTGTATTTTATATATTTTATGAATATTAAGGAAAAGTAGTACAAATGAAAGCAAATTATTTTGCAGCCTGCTAGACATAGTTAAGGAGATAGATTCTGAAATGGTCTGTGATGAGCCCTCAGTCTTCAATTACAAGATTGTGAACTTTCCCAAAGACTCTTCATTTGTATCTTTGTTTCTTTGTTTTGTGTGAGTTTGTTCTTTCATCTGATTTTGTCAGATTATCTGCATTACTTACAGTTTATTAGCCATTTTACTCCTAAATGACTCCAAGCAGTATACAATATAAAGATCAAAAACATCAAGCAAATGTTGATGAATATCATTACGATAGCACTGATCAGAAGATGGGGTGGTAAATGAAAAATTAATATCAACCAATGTTCTCTTCTAGAGCTAAGGTTCATCTCTTTTCAAAAACAGAACAGCGAGAAGGCAGTTTATGTAAATGGGCACTGATTTCAATGATCTGGAGACACTTGTTCCCTTTCTTCTACCCGTATGCCCCCTTAACTACTGATAGAAGAAAATATTGTAGCTCAGGGTTGAACTGTTCGTACATTGGTGTTCTTTGAGACTGGTTGTTTTCTTGCAGACATTTCATTATCCAATCACATAACATCTCAGACAAACAAGCTAACAGTAAACAACAGCCCAATCAAAGAACTTCCAAGAATACTCCCACCAACAGGACAAGCCATTAGTATATAAAGAGAGATCAAACTTTACTCCCTTCTAGCATTGATGATGTTACCTAGATAGATAATGAAAAGTCTGCAAGAAAACAAACAAGCTCAGAGAGCCAGCAGTGTGCTGCAGCTGCCAAAAAAGCCAACACAGTGCTAGGCTACATTATCGGATGGATAGAATCAAGATCACGTGAAGTGTTAATACCATTTTACAATGCCTTGGTAAGGCCACACTTGGAATACTGCATCCAGTTTTGGTCACCACAATGTAAAAAAAGATGTTGAGACTCTAGAAAGAGTACAGAGAAGACCAACAAAGATGATTAGGGGGCTGGAGGCTAAAACATATAAAGAACGGTTGCTGGAATTGGGTATTTCTAGCTTAATGAAGAGATGGACTAGGGGTGGCAACCACTGCTATCATGTCCCCCCTCGCCCTTCTCTTCATTAAACTAGACATACCCAATTCCAGCAATTGTTCCTTATATGTTTTAGCCTCCAGTCCCCTGATCATCTTTGTTACTCTATTCTCCAAAGCACCTGAAGGCAGGACAAGAAGCAACGGATGGAAACTAATCAAAGAGAGAAGCAAGAACTAAGGAGAAATTTCCTGACAGTTAGAACAATTAACCAGTGGAACAACCTACCTCCAGAAGTTGTGAATGCTCCAACACTGGAAGTTTTTAAGAAGAGACTAGACACTCACTTATCTGAAATGGCATAGGTTCTCCTGCTTGAGCAGGGAGCTGGACTAAGGGAGCTGGACTAGAAGACCTCCAAGGTCCCTTCCAGCTTTCTATTCTATTCTATTCTATTCTATTCTATTCTATTCTATTCTATTCTATTCTATTCTATTCTATTCTATTCTATTCTATTCTATTCTATTCTATTCTATTGTATTCTCACCAAGGACCCAACGGTCCCTTAGCTATACCACCAAAATAATCCATGTTGTATATAAATAAAGCTTTGAATCTTTAATGAAATGCAGCAAACTATTAAATTAATGGAATCTACACATGGAGAAATTTGCTTTTTGTCTAATTCTAGGATTTGAATCCAGAATATAAAAATCCTGTACACTGGAAATAGGTAATATTTATATTAGTTTGTATTTCTCCAGTTTTATGGATCATGGTGATCACTATCTAACTGCAATGGGCCTTCAACATACACGAAAACCTTTGGTTCAACAATGTTTTCATCAGCCTTCTTTGTACTGAGTTGCAAAATAAACCCAAGTGCAAGCACACCTTTTGCTACCACTGGCTTTGTGTTAGCATCTTGCCTTTCCAGAGGGAGTTTTTCAACATTGCTGAGTTGTTGTCTTGCAGGATTTTTACCACATAAATTAATTAGCACAATGGCACTCCTGATGCTTTTTTCTTTTTCTATATATGACAGTTGGTGACATTTGTGGTAACCTTTTCATCTCCAAGGTGACAGTGCTGAGCTGACAAGCTGCCGCTGGTTCTTTTTTTTTCCTAATGTCTTTCTTGTGGATGTTTTCACAGCTGGGGAACTCAGGGTGACTTTTCCACAACACACGCCCTTCCAGCTGTGAAGGTGAAGCTGTTTACTGAGAGTACCGGTGTCCTGGCTTTGGAAGACAAAGAACTTGGGCGGGTAAGGGCAGACACAGCTGTTGACCTCACCAGCAAATAATGCAATGATGGGAATGACAACATTGCATCCCTTATTTTTGGTTTTAATTCTTACAAAACCCTTCTTAATTTTACTTGTTTCACATTTAGCTTTTTATCACCTGTAAGCCATCCAGGGTCCCTTTATTGGTAATATGGGCAACACATACAGGAAATTTAATAAATAAATGTGCTATGGTAAAATTACAACTGCCAAAACATTTCTTGAAGAAGGAAAGAAAAGTTGGACAGGTTTTTGCAAAACTCAAATGTTGATTTTCAATTTTGAAAACCCAGTGAACATGTGCACGTGCACACACACACACACACAAACACACAAAATACCCCTGTGGAGGCTGAAAGTTAGGCCTGAAATACATTTCAGCGATTTCCCCATTGGTAAAGCATTTCAAAGAGAAGGCTGACTAAGAATCTTGCATGAAAGAGAACCACAGGGATTGTATATTTTTCCCAGACTGATGAAACACAATCCCAAAAAATTCAGACAGAGTTCCAAAGAAGTCAGAGAGGAAAATAAATAACTGTTAAAAGGGGTAGGGAAAAGAAGAACATTTCATCTCAGTAACAACTCCTCCCTGAAATAAACATAATTAAATTATTGGGAAAATTTAGGGGGGGAGGGGAAGGCTGCAAAACCACTTCTATGTAATTAACATATTACATTAATGTTGCTTTAGTTAACAAAAGGAAGTTAAAATATTGTGGCTGAGTGGTGAACCTTATATTGTGTATCCTGAGAAAGACCCTCCCCTGCTTCCGTAGCTAGTTTAGGTAGTGGTTAAGGTGCTGGCTTAGGAACCAAGAGATACCTGCTTTAGGTATGAAAAATCAGCTGGGTTGGGCCAGTCATTGTCTCTTAGCTAGTGGTGGAATTCAAATAAGTGAACGAGTTCTCTATGTGGATGCCACTTCCGGAAGTCCATTCTGGGCCTGGGCAACAAAAAATTAGCTACCGGTTCTGCTGAACTGGTACAAACCGGCTGAATCCCACCATTGCTCTTAGCCCAACCCACCTCACAGATTTGTTGTGGGGAAAATAGGAGGAGGGAAGAGTATTAGGTATATTTGCCACATTAAGTTCTTTATAAATAATAAAGGTGGGTTAAACATCAAAACTAACAATAATAGAAGCATTAGTGTCTTCTTCCATTGGCCAAGCGAAGGCATGAGGAGGAGGAGGAGGGGAGAGGGGAGGATTCCAATAATTTATTTCCCAGAGATGAGTGCAAATCAATGCTGATCTCATTGTAGAGCCTAGATGGGATTGCTGCTGAGGCTGTTAACAATCTACCTCAGGTAGAGCAAGGTTGCCAGAATAACTCTGGATCTATGGAATGAATTTCATTTGTCATCTCTCCTATCAGTAGATAATTCATCATATTCAGGTTAGCAGCACAGCTGCAGTTGAATTAACTGTGGCCTGTCCATTTCTTCCACCAGCTGCTAAAGCTGATAATAATGCCAACTTTCATTTTTTTTATTATGTAACAGGTTCCCAGTGATATTAGCTATATAACATCACGCTCCTGAGCGTTTCTTCTTTTTTTCTCTATGTCGATGTCATTTTTTCCCCATAGTGCCTGCAGCAGCATTTATCTTGGTGACAGATATAATTGCCAATAAATTCCCTTTGGGCTCTGCTTTGCCTCTACTCAGCTTTCTCTGCTCTTCACTTACTGCTACATGGGACACAAAAAACATCTATCTATAAGGCTTGAATTTAACTTTAATAACCTTAACTGCAGAGTGCCAGATAACTCATTGTTGTTCAGTTAAAACTACCCCCCATCTTTTGTATAAGTTATTAAGTTCTACCTCTAATTTGAAGTAATTTTATTGTATACGCTGATGAGAAATGAGGAATGAGACCTGTCTGTGTGGATGTATGGTTTTTATTCTATAACTGCGTAGACCAGGTTTTTTAAAAATTCTGCTTTTTAAGGTCTGTTAGAATCTAACTGAAAGGAATGTTTCTCTAAATTATTATTTAATTTAGCTTATATATTATTCTACTTCCAGAGATTCTGAATGGCCTACAAATACAGAATAATTAAAGTTACAAGTAGTCCTTAACTTACAACCCTTTGTTTAGCGGCCATTCAAAGTTACAATGGCACTGGAAAAAGGGAACTTACAACTAGTCCTTGCACCCATGAGCGTTTGCAGCCTCCCCGTGGTCATGTGATCAAAATTGGTCTGTTTGGCAATGAGCATGTATTGAGGTTGCCACCATTCCAACAAGCAAAATCAAATCCAGGGGAAGCTGGATTTGCTTAATGATTGCATGATTCACTTTACAACTGCAGTTGTTTGCTTAACAACTATAGTAAAAAAAAAAAAGATCATAAAATCTGAGATGATCCACTGAACAATTGCCTGGTTTAGTAATAGAAATTCTGGTTTCAGTTCTTTTTTCAGTATATATTTGGAAATGCAATTACATATATACATATATACATATACATACACACACACACACATACACAAACACACACACACACACACACACACACAAACACACTTTAAAAATGCAAGGAATAAAAGAGAAAGGTGAGAAACTGCAAATAGGAGAAGTAGGAGTCTGCAAAATGAAGGCAGCTCTCATGTTCTCGTGCTCTACTTAGCTCTTTTTTTTCTGATTCAGTATATATTATCAATATATTGGGACAAAATGGACATTCTTATATTGACCTTCTGAACTTTCTATCATTTTATGTGTGGGTTAATCCTTGAAACTTTTATTTGTTTTTTTCATTTCCAGCACAGATGATAATTTAGCTACATTAACTATATTTCATTCAATAAAATCAACTTCCACCCCTTGAATTTGACCTCAATTGCTTTTCTTCTCTTCATGTTTAATATATTAAAGTATGACAGTTCTATAGAACAGAACTAAATACATTAGACAGTTCTGTTTAATGTATTTCTCCTTCATTGGTAATGTATTTCTCTTTGTTTAATGACTTTTTAAAACTATTATTATTGCGTATGCTTGTTGACCAACCAAAATTTATTGCAATACTCTCAATTCCAAGACTCTATCTTTTGTGAATGTCTTCCATTTTATACCTCCCAATAAAATAAGTAATGAGTATTATAGAGTATTTGAAGAATAAGCGATATATACAAATTAGCACAGATTAAGATTAGTCGGTTGGTCTTGTGTCAACAATACATGTAAAAATGGGGAAGGGCTGTGAGGCCCCCAAGAACTAGGACCAACATGTAGAGTTGCTTCAGAGTAGATCCATGCATGGATTCTTGAATGCTGCCTTTCCAAACCACACACTGGAATTCGATATGACAGACTGAAATTCTTCTCTCTTTTGTGCTACTTCTCAGTTTTCAGCTGAAATCACTATTAACCTAGTTCCCGTGTCATGTTGAGTCATGATGTAAATTGGGCTTAAGCATGTTTTAAACTTGTCTGGAAGTGTGCGTAGACGACAATGCATGCTTGTGCTATGAAGGGGTTGTGGGGTAAGCCTAGATTGCAAATGGTTGCAGAGGAGTCAACACACACACCTCCCAAATCGCAACTATATGTTGGGCGGAGGTGCAAATCCTATATACTGATCATTTGATCCAATTTCCTGTTGGGAAGTTTTCTGTGCATCCTGACTTCCTATTGAGAAGTTTTCTAATGCCTCCCTAGCTGGAACGCTAGCATTTGCAGAAGTATAAATGCAACAGCTATGCAACTGTCTCCAAATGACAAATGCATATATTCCTTGACATGCCATGACACAGAAGTCTAATTCTCACCTTATGCATTCAAAGTCAAACCATAAACCATTAGGCTTACGGTGGACCAATATAACCTCTTTTAAGTAGCAGCAGAGTTCGTAATGCTGAGAAAAGGTTACTTTCACTCAAAACTTTTTTTGGTGCAATCACCCTGCCCAGTCACGGAATTACACTGTAAATCTTAAAAAGAAGGTGGCAAAGCTATATAATGCTGTTTGGTGGAGTAGCACATTTATTTATTTTACCTGTCATTGGACTGATGTGACAGTTCCATATCTCATTTACCTTACCTCTCATTGGACGGATATGGCAACAATGAAAATTCACATCATTTTTATGATGGTGCTATTGTAGGAACTCTTATCTGGGAGCAAAATAATTCTGAGAGATATATATCCATAGCATCTGCTATGGATTGCTCATACATCTAAATCTCTGCATGTTAAAACTTTGTCTTCAGGTTGTTCTTCATCCGACACCAAATAGCCCCAAACAATCTGAATGGCACAAAATGGCTGTTTCCAAAAACTGTTCTGATCAAGACCTGAAAATCAAGCTTGCTGTCCGAATGGATAAACCTCAGAATATGAAACATTCTGGGTAAGTTTTTTTTTTTTTTGCAAATTACAGTGATTGCATGTTACCATATTTTCCAGTATTATAATAACTGAAAAATGTCATCTTCTTCTCCCAGATTGTATGAACTTAAAAACTGAATCAATGAGATTTAATTTACATCTTGTTGAGAATGTTTGACATGTTATTTACTAGCACATTTTATCTCTCTTAATATTTCAAACTAAATGCCCTTTGAAAATAATCACTCCTTTCTATCCTGCATGTGAACTAAGAATATTATTATTATTATTCTCAAAAATGAACAATAAAGGGTTTTTAAAAATATAAATCAGTGTAATTTTCCTATATTTTATTTCTTGCACTGCATTTTTGCAATAGTAAATTCCTTACTGTATAATCAGAGTATTCATAATAATGATAACCTGTTTCTTTGAATATCCTGATTGTGCTATCATAATTATGCATATAATATTCTGAACATGTTATCAAGGTCTTTGAAATAATGATAGAGGCTGTGCAGGTCTGGAGGGAAAGGAACAAGCTCACACCCAAACCCAAGTGATGGCCCTCTTTAGTCCTGAACAAGATCACACTTTCCCCTTCTGGACTGGGCCAAAATTTAGGGGACTTTTTGTAGTAACACAACAGCCAGGGAGATCTTCAGATAAATTCAACTAGTGTACCAGTTGTGCCCATACCATAATTGGGAGGCACTTTAGACAACCATTCATACTTTGATCATCTCATGATTGCATATTGCAATGCTCAATACATGGGGCAGCCCTTGAAGACCACTGAGAGACTGCAGCTGGCTCTGAATGGGGAATTATGTCAGGGTTCTTTGTTTTCTAAGACTGGACACACCACAGTGTAGAAGATAAGTCTACAAAACACTTCATTGTAACACACACCTTTCCTATTGGGTTGACTCCATGCTCCTAGCTTTTGCAAACTGATATAACCACACAAATAAGTCTTTGATTGTTAGCCCTTATAATAAATAAAAATGTTAAAGTTTGTAAAATGGATTTGACCTTGTTTAATCTCATTGGGAGTAAGTGTGATTGCTCTGCTTCTGGTTCCTACCGAGCTCTATGCCTAGCTTCAGGCAGGAATCACACCACAATTGGCTGTTTACTGTAGCTGTATCATCCCGGCAGTTGACCACAATTTGCTTGCCTGTATGAATCATACACTTCAAACATCATTTCCTGCTTCCTAATCTGCTTGTTGTCTTCTTTTTCTCTCATACTTTGTAGCTTTACCCCACTCCATAGAGGGTTAAGCTGCGTACTAATGTCAGCTCATTCCTAAAAATGCCAGTGGCTCAATTAGCTAGACACCTGGAACACTGGCATGGATGTTTATGAGTCAATCATGAGTGGAGGAAATGAATGAATGAATGAATGAATGAATGAATGAATGAATGAATGAATGAATGAATGAACACATCTTTTCTCAGGCTCCGGAGCTGTAAATATTTACTGGCCTTTGGGAGAAACAATGTGCTGAGCCATTCCTTGGGCAAATGGGTGTGGGAAGCATTTTTGCTTGGGTGAAGACAGCAACCTCAGTTTCATTCTCTCACACATGGTAGGCCTGCATAACACTTCTGCTACATGAACTGCACTGGTTACCAGTAGGATTTGGGTGCAGTTCAAGATGCTGAATATTACCTGTATAGGCCTTCATGGCATACAGCCTGGTTATCCAAGGGACTTGTCTTCCATAGTTTCTGCCCATTGCACATGATCTAATCAGGTGGACATGCTCTTGGTCCTATCAATTAAAGTATCATCTGATGGAACCCAAGAAGCAGACCCTTTATATCACAGCTCCTGCCCTCTAGAATGACATCCCTCCAGAGCTTTAATAATAATAATAATAAAGTTGGAAGGGACCTTGGAGGTCATCTAGTCCAACCCTCTGCTCAGGCAGGAAACCCTACATCATTTCAGACAAATTGCTATCCAGTTTCTTCTTAAAAACTTCCAGTGTTGGAGCATTCACAGCTTCTGGAGGCAGGCTGTTCCACAGATTAATTGTTCTAACTGTCAGGAAATTTCTCCTTAGTTCTAGGTTGCTTCTCTCTTTGGTTAATTTCCATCCATTGCTTTTTGTCCTGCCTTCAGGTGCTTTGGAGAATAGCTTGACTCCCTCTTTTTTGTGGCAACCTCTGAGATATTGGAACACTGCTATCATGTCACCCCTGGTCCTTCTATTCATTAAACTAGACATAACCAATTCCAACAACCATTCCTTATATGTTTTAGCCTCCAGTCCCCTAATCATCTTTGTTGCTCTTCTCTGTACTCTTTCTAGAATCTCAACATCTTTTTTACATCGTCGTGACCAAAACTGGATGCAGTATTCCAAGTGTGGCCTTACCAAGGCATTGTAAAGTGGTATTAATACTTCACGTGATCTTGATTCTATCCCTCTGTTAATGCAGCTTAGCACTGTGTTCTATGGCCTCCATCCAGACATTATTCAGTTGAGCTCTTAAAATCCAGATATTGGGTTAGAGTGGGTGACAAACCCCCTGTGGAGACAATTTCTTTGTTGCAATTTGTGTTATTATTTTTTTTTCAAATATTAGCTTTTGGTTGTATTGGACTGTTTAAAATTCATACTGTTCACCAGCCAGCATCATGGTGAAATGGAGCAACTTATAAATGTAAATCAAATTATATTATATAACAAAAAATCTGCTTACAGAAAGATCACATTGATTCTACAAAAGAAACAGCTTCGCAAATAGAAATGCTTAATATTTAAAAGAGGGCATATGAGATTTTTTTTAAATTATGCTTTCCTGTAATTATTGTTTTAGGTTTTGTTTTTTGTTTTTTGAGAGGTAATTTAAGTAAAATGTGCTCAGTTTATGGACTGGCTTTATGGAGTCTCTTTTTACATTTCCTATGAGGAATTCAATTAAAAATGTTTAGTGGAATGTGTAAAGCATTGCTACTTTTCACATGAGCTAACAAATTGAAATAATGTTTCACTCTTTATGGCTTCTTATCTTCCATATATAGACATAAAATAATATTTCTGAATTGTTCCTGGACCATGTTAGAAAAGAGCTTTACTCACACTCAGCCTTTTCACATAGAGCAGAAGGGCAGACTTACCATACCTTTGTACCCTCCAATGTTGCATTTGTAAGTCTTAAAGGGGAAGTAATAATTATTATTAATTATTGTTATCAAATTGTAAATTATGAATGAATTATTGGTTTATTAAATTTAATTTTATTCAGATAAACATTTTGCATAATCATTGACTGCATAATCCACCCTTACATGCAATAGTCTGTATTTTATGCATCTTTTCCATTCAAATGTTATCCTGAAGGTAAGACATGTATGGTGGAATGGAGAGCAGTATGAAAATAATATTCTAATCTCTCACCAGATATAATATACATCCTCATGGGATTCTAATCTAATCCAGCCCCATTAGTATGTCTCTTTTATTCCACCTTGCAATAAAAACATAGGTGTTACTTTTCTGGATCATCTGTTCAGCATTTTGTCACTAATGACAGCCAATGAGTTATGATGTAACTTCTGCTACATGTACTGCATTGGGTGCCAATTTGCTTCTGAGTCCAATTTAAAGTGTTAATTATTACCTTTAAAGCTTTAAACCTTTAAACCTTTTGGGCACCAGGGATTGGTTCCTTGGAGAGATATTTTTCTGCAGACTGAGGATGTGTGGTTCTGTATGCTGCAGATTGTTTGTGCAGTCCAGTTGCTGGCATGCCGCAGCCTGGTACTGGTCCACAGACCAGGGGTTGGGATCCCTACTTTAAAGCGTAAGGCCAGATTATTTGAGGTAACATCTTGTCCTGATTTCTTTGACCCATCACACAAAGGCAGAGAGGGAAGGCATGTTACAAACCCTGTCAGTTAAAGAATCTTACTGATGGAATCTACAGTAGTGGCCAAAAGTGTACAGTACTTTTGTAAGTGTAAGTTTCCACCAATTTTTCTTCTAATTTCTTTATAACTGTAGCCTTGTTCACTTAATAATACTATTTTATATCACTTTCTGGGCAACCAGTCAACTCTTTGCACCATTACTTTAATTGTATTACATTTTACAAGCTCACTAAATGAAAGAACACAAAAATCCCCAACCAACTTGATAGCGATCACATAACACACTGACCTATGTCCTCCTCTCAGCTCCAATACATGACATCAATAACTGAATCCTACTGTGATCTGATTGGCTCATTGCGAAAACAAGATGACACCTGATTGGCTCTCTAAACACTCCTGCTCATTGGCTACAATCAGATGAAGGAAAGCTACCTGATATCAACCTAAGCGAGTTGTGCTTCCTTTTTCTGGTTATTTGGCTATAACTTTTCATAGAATACAGTACAGATAATTGAACAAACTATGTTGCATTACATTCTTGATTAAATTATCTTTCCACTGATATATAATTTTATGGTACTACTCCAAAAAAAATGGTGTTATTAGCCATCAAATCTCAAAAATGGGGCAACCTTTGAAGAATGTCCGGAGACTACAAGTAGTCCAGAATGCGGCCGCGCGAGCCGTCTTGGGTCTCTCAAGACATGCTCATATCACTCCAGCCCTCCATGAGCTGCACTGGCTACCAATTGGTCTCCAAACACAATTCAAAGTGTTGGTTATGACCTATAAAGCCCTTTATGGCAATGGGCCAGGATACTTGCGGGACCGTCTTCTGCCTCATGAATCCCAGCGGGGTACATAGGGCACATAGGGTTGGCCTCCTACGGGTCCCGTCTGTTAGACAATGTCATCTGGCGGGGCCTAGGGTTAGGGCCTTCTCTGTTGCTGCCCAGCCCTCTGGAACCAGCTTCCCTCAGAGGTTCGTACTGCTCCCTCCCTCCTAGCTTTCCGAAAACTCTTGGAAACACATTTATGCAGACAGGTTTGGGGCGAGTGAGCTGCGCTCTGCCCCTGGGCCTCTGATTGTGACTGTGTGTTGTATGAGTGAAATTGATTGCCTGGTTTTTTACAATGTGAATTGGTAGTTTTAATTGATTTTATGTTATACTTGTATTCTTGTTGTGAGCCGCCCTGAATCTTGGGAGAAGGGCGGCATATAAGTCTAATAAAATCAAATCAAATCAAAATCAAAAAATACACTTTTCCCAAAAGGTTTCCACAATTTTGGCCACTACTGTAAGAACAAAGACTTCCCTGTTGCATTCCCCTAGCTTGCCCAGAGACAGACCCCTGCTTTCCTGGCCTCCTGGAAAAGCATTAAGACTAGGCTCTGCCAAGTTCCCTGGCAATTCAAGAGTGCCATGTAATTCTAGGGGTAGTTGGTGGGCTGAAGGTTCTTCTTCTGCCTTTTAACTCTGTAATTGTTCTTTTTAACTTTGTTTTTAACTATAGCAATAGCAATAGCACTTAGATGTATATACTATCCCATAGTGCCTTAACAGCATTCTATGAGCAGTTTACAATGTCAGCATATTGCCCCCCGGGCCCCAATCTGGATCCTCATTTTACAATTTCAGAAGGATGGAAGGCTGAGTAAATTTTGAGCCCTATCAGGATCAAACTCCAGGCTGTGAGCAGGGTTAGCCTGAAATATTGCATTCTAACCACTGTGCCAAATCATACAGCTTTTATATGATTTTTCCATTTTATTTGTAAAATACCCGGAAGGATGCAACTGTGATGGGCGATACAAAAATTTGATACATAATAAAAATAAATGAAGGTGAAGCTTACTGGAAGGATATAATGCAACAGCCATGCTCTATTCTTTCCATATAATGTTTAGGAAGCAAATGTACAATGGCTTCCCATCATGAAGATTCCATATGGCCTTTCATGATTAATAGCCATTCATATGTTTATGTTCCACAAATTTGTCTTATCTGTTTTAAAATGACCACCAGCACATTCTAATTAAATTTAATCACTCATATTTTCTTAGCTAACACCAGCTATGTTGTCGAATTCTGATGATGCTGAACAAAATTGTAATCAGAATCTGTTCACTGCTGGCATTTTCCAACTATGGTCCTTTACAATTTGATTTTTAAGAAATGCTAGTATTTTTTCTTGTCTGAGACAGAATGTAATCTAATGAAATTTGCAAGTGAAATAGTACCTGTCAGAAAGAATATTGTGGTAGATTCCAGACAAATAAATTGAACTATTTTTTAGTACAAAAGAAAAGAAGGAATATTAATGCCCCTTTCTTAATGTAGAACAACTGATTATTGGAGATGGAGACTAACGGGATGTAAAAGAAGGATTGGCAGAACCTGGAGTTGGAGTTAAAAGAGGAATCAGTCTAGAGTCACTCTGTGTTAATGAAGTGTTAATACCACTTTATAACACCTTGATAAGGCCACACTTGGAATACTGCATCGAGTTTTGGTCACCATGAAGTAAAAAGATGCTGAGACTCTAGAAAGAATACAGAGAAGAGCAACAAAAATGATTATGGGACTGGAAGCTAAAACACATGAAGAACGGTTGCTGGAATTGAGTATGTCTACTTTAATGAAGAGAAGGACTGGGAGTGACATGATAGCAGTGTTCCAATTTCTCAGAAGTTGCAATAAAGAAGGAGTCAAGCTATTCTCCAAAGCACCTGAAAGTAAGACAAGAAGCAATGGATGAAAATAATCAAAGAAAGAAGCAATTTAGAACTAAGGGGAAATTTCCTGACAGAACAATTAATCAATGGAACAACTTGCCTCCAGAAGTTTTTAAGAAGAGACTGGACAACCATTTGTCTGAAATGGTACAGTTTCCTGCCTGGGCAGGGGGTTGGACTACAAGACCTCCAACATCGCTTCCAACTCTATTATTATTTTTATTGATCATCACACAGTCAGCCAAATGTTCAGACTGGATTTGGTATTTTTGTCTACCTATTGAGTCCTTACCTAGACCTGGGATAGGCAGATGTGGATGTTTGATGGTATTACAAATATCGTCGCAGGAAGGAAGCAGTTCCTAGTAAGGCCGTCTTTTGCAATTGACTAATGGTGAATTTGTCAGTGCCAATGGTGTTCAAGTGGTGCCACATCTATTATTATTATTATTATTATTATTATTATTATTATTATTATTATTATTATTATGTCACTCTTTTGACTCCACCCCCAGATTCTGCCATTCCTTCTCTTATAGGACAATACTAAAAGATTAGTTCACTTTTCTTTTCCATAGCAGAAACCACAGTAGCAGTTAAGCCAATCATCAAGTTAAAAGATCATCACTCCCCTCTCCCTGTGGTCATGTGATCACATTTTGGGAGCTTGGCAACTGGTTTGATAATTTATGGCTGTTTGCAGAATCCTATAGTCACAACACTATTTACAACATTTTTTTTTCTAAAACCGGTGTTTAGTTGCAGTTTCCAGTAAAAACTGCCCGATGCAAACAATGAGGTTCTTATTTATTAAAAAAAAATCCTAATGAGGTTTTCCTTGCTGTTTTTTTATAGATATTTGTGGGCCATCGGCAAAAATGTCTGGAAGAGATGGAAGAAAAGGTTCTTTGTACTGGTGCAGGTAATGCTTCAACTAAAACTTATATTTTTATTATGTTTTAACACCATATTGTAATACAATTTGGCTCTAAGTGCAGGATACTTTGCTCTGGTTAACACAAAACCCGAAACTATTATGAGTGAGAGACCACACCTTACAGTAAATATAACCAAGCTCATTACAGCATAGGCTTACAGATGAACAAAGTTTATGACATGTAAATACTGTGAAATTGTAAGGTGTAAACTCTAGGATTGTAAATATTGGGCAGTTTATGGAGGAACTCAGTGGGACAAGTGAGACAAGCAGTTCCTCTATAACACGGGTGTCAAACTCGCCATGTCACGTGATGTGTCACGACTTTTTTTGCATTGCCGGAGCTGGGGTGGGCGCTGCCTCAGCATGATGCAACCAGCCCGCTCTTTAACTTTCAACAGACTCCATCCTGAATATATAAGGAAAATTGGAAGGACTGCAATGTCCTCATTGCCCTTCTGCTTTAGATTTATTCTGCATGTAAAGAAATAGCTTAATGAGTGCTCATTAAGCACACAGAAGCAGGAAGAAAGATGCACAAAATTTAACTGAAGAAAGGTTATCTACTCGTGAATTAGAAAATGAGGATGGAGGAGAAGCTTTTTCTTTTATGACATTGCTGCTTCTGTTTCTTGTGTCTGACACCAGAAGCCCTGGCATTTTACTCTTGCTGCCAGGACTTCTTATCCATGCCTTAAGTGCCTAATTATAGTATCACAATTACTATTGTGTGGGGTTCTCAGTCTTCTTCTTCTTCTTCTTCTTCTTCTTCTTCTTCTTCTTCTTCTTCTTCTTCTTCTTCTTCCTCTTCCTCTTCTTCTTCTTCTTCTTCTTCCTTCTTCCTTCTTCTTCTTCTTCTTCTTCTTCTTCCTTCTTCTTCTTCTTCTTCTTCTTCTTCTTCTTCTTCCTTCTTCTTCTTCTTCCTTCTTCTTCTTCTTCTTCCTCCTTCTTCTTCTTCTTCTTCTTCCTTCTTCTTCTTCCTTCTTCCTTCTTCTTCTTCTTCTTCCTTCTTCCTTCTTCCTTCTTCTTCTTCCTTCTTCTTCTTCTTCTTCCTTCTTCCTTCTTCCTTCTTCCTTCTTCCTTCTTCCTTCTTCCTTCTTCCTTCTTCTTCTTCTTTTTCTTCTTCCTTCTTCCTTCTTCCTTCTTCCTTCTTCTTCTTCCTTCTTCTTCTTCTTCTTCTTCTTCTTCTTCTTCCTCCTCCTCCTCTTCCGCCTTCTCCTTCTCCTCTACCCAGTGGACTCTTTAATTAACATCTTTATTTTACATGTTTGTATTATTTAATCTTGTTTTAAGAAATGGTGACCTACTTAAGTTTGTCTGGATGGTAGGGCATAGAGGTATACATTTAAATGAATAAGTAAGCAAAAAATATTTATATTAGCAAATAGCAATAAATGAAATGGTTATAGTTAAGTTGATAGAGTTATTAGAGGAACATGTCATTCTAGGTCATAATGAGCGATTAATTTATTTTGGATTATTTTGGATTCAGTTCAGTACATGAAATAAACGTCTTCTTTGTGTTTTATGGGTTAATGCTATGTGTGAACTAGTGAGGCTTAATCAATAAATAATTATGTAAGTTTAGTATGATGTCCAAACTACCTACAAGTAGTCCTTGCTTACTGGCCACAATTGGAACCAGCAATTCCATTACTAGTGACAACTGCACTTCACACTGAAAACCACATTTTTTTTTCCTTTCGCTTTTGGGGTGCAAGACATGATTTCTCTTTTAGGCCTCATTGGGCACCTCCACCCAAACATTTTGTACAGCTTTAGAACCAGCTCTGGACCAGCATGCACTCACATCTCTACTTCTGCTACAGCTAATACTGTCACTGTTTGAAACCCACAGAGTTGAAAAGAGAATAATGATAGTTTCAGTGAAAAATAACAGTTTTTCAGTTTTCTTAATTTTTAATTTGTTGCTATTGTTATTTTTTTTTTTTTTTTGGATAACATGCAGTTTAAACAGGTTTTTGGTTCATTAAAATTAGAATCACTGTAGCTAAAATTCAAGTACAGCTGAGTTTATTTTATATTAGTCTCTTGTATCCTGAGTGCCTGTCAGTTTCGTCTAGTGATGGCATGCAGGCAACAGTACTACTTTAGTTTCTAGTGTAGAAATCTTAGCTTGCAAAAAAATAATGCAGATGGGTCAGACATACAGAAAGAATAAACAAGGATCAAACTGTTAAATTAATCTATGAAGGGAGAGTGAGTAGACTAAGAAGAAGGGGGAGACCAAGGAGGCTGTGATTGGAAGGAACCGATGAGATCCTCAAAAAAATGAGGTGAGAAGTTGTTGTTTTTTTTAAAAAAAAATGCTATGGATGAAATATAGTGGTAGAAAGGAGGATGGTTTGCAAAGATAGAGGGGTATGAATAAGAGAATAAGAGAGTTAGAAGGGACCTTGGAGGTCTTCTAGTCCAACCCCCTGCTTAGGCAGGAAACCTATACTATTTCAGACAAAATGATTGTCCAATCTCTTCTTAAACATTTCCAGTATTGGAGCATTCAAAACCTCTGGAGGCAAGTCATTCCATTGGTTGATTGTTCTAACAGTCAGGAAATGTATGCGAGTGATCTATGATAATTGATGCCCGTGTAAACTAACTTTAGATAATGTTGATGAAAATCCTCTGTCATCCAGGTAGAGTTGTCTGGAAGTTGAGTCATGACAACTGGACTTCTTTTCTTTTCGGTTTGAAACTTTTTGCTGCTTAAATTTCAAACCAAAAAGAAAAGGAGCCCAATTGCCATGGAAGTTAACTTCCAGATAACTTCAGATTCATTCTTTTCTTTATCTCCTGCTTCCAGTCATTTTTTATTTATTTATTTATTACTTCTACCTCTTTTCTACACTGCGTAATTGCTTCATGCAAAACAGAATAGTATTTAGGAATAGGTTTATATTTTTTTCATTGTTTCTTTGTTTTGCCTGCATTTTTCTAGAGCAGTTTTCCATATCCACTGCCCTATAGAGTTTTGGGACTACAACTCTAGAACTGTTATTGATAGATCCAGAATGCCAGGATGGGCAAAGCTGTTCTGAAAGCTACCCAGATTATTTCAGATCATTCTGTGCTGCCTTTCAGGATCAGCACCATAAAAGCAACAAAAGAGAATAATAATAAAAGAGTCTTCACAGTAGTAGAAGGAAAGAGAAAACAGAACTCAGAATTGAAACTAACACTCATTACACAGAAAGCATGAGCAAATAAAGAAATATTTAAATTTTTCATAAAAGCTGGCAGTGATTTAGAGCCTTCCCTTGCTTTAAAACAGAAATGTTTCTATAATTAGAAATGAAACTTTTGCTTCAATGCTCAACTTCCTCATCCATAAAATTCACCTGGCCTTTTCTTTAAAATGCTGTTTATCTAATCTTGAATGGTTTAGGTGGGTGTTGGTTGCAATACCATTACTGTTTTCTGAAAGTATTTAGTCTGAGTAATGTAAGCAAGCTTGGAACATAGAGTGCTCTGATTTTACTATATGTCTTCTGTATATCACTTACCATTCTAATAGCAAATTTACTCTCTGAGAGGAACAGAATATTAATTGCATGCAAATTTCAAGGCAGACACTTGTTATTCACCTCATTGTAAATTCTGAAATATGCAGTGTGAAAGCCATGGCAGAATATGACCTCAAGGTTAAGAATGAAAATTATCCACAGCATCATAAATCAAGGAGAAAAAGAATGGCAAAGTCACTCTAAGTGCTCCTAACTGGCTAGAGAACCTCAGAAAAGCTTTTAAATTACACAAGTAGGTAGATAATGTAACTGTTGAACTTCAAGGCCATAAGCCAATAATCATTTATGATCTTGTTTGATCTTTCCTCACTTTTTCCTTTACATCAATATGCTGAGAATCTCAGGAACTCCTCTCCTAAACATTTAAAACAAAAACTGTAGCTGAGATGCAATGTATTGTTAACCTTTAAAATCAGTAGAAATGATAGATATTGCCCTTCTAAGGTATTATATCAAAAGCAAATGCTTTGAGGGCTAAAAAAATAGGCTTTTCTTTTTTGCTGTCTCAGATTTATTTTTAGTTAATCATATAAGTAGTAGTGAAATCATGACACCGATACAAGTGAGAACAGACATATTTTAGGGACATTCTCCTGCGAGAATCAAAACTAGCTCTGTGCAGCCATTCCAAAGAGGAAGAAGATGGAGGCTACAAAGAAAAGGTTAAAACTAATAAAGCATAGCTATTGGGCAAAATAGCACCTCCGTCTTTAACTGACTTGGTTAAATGTGATAGACAACCCAGTTCCTATCTCCATAGTGCTATCAACCAGTTGCTGGTACCAAGTCTATAGTTTCAGTCAGCCTGCAGCCAATGATTCTCAATTTTAAATTGCTTGATTCTTCTGTACATGGAGATCTTCTATAGTTTCAATCCCTTCATCATAGATTCATCTTTTTGATCTGATACAGAGAACTTTTTGACAGTTTTATATATATTTTATAGGTGATTATTAACAAATCCAGAGGATACCCTTCATCTCAAGCACAGTCCAATACTTTCTTCTTTTTAAGTAGCAGTCAAATCTGTTGTCTTTTTATTTCTAGTTTGTTTGTTCTTGAGTAGTTCTAAGCCATATGGTTTTAATCTGTCCCATCATCTGTTGTGCTTTGTTGTTGGATCACGATGCTTTTTTTTTTTTAGCTTTGCTTTATTTGTTTACTTTGACAATCCTGGCAGAAACATATCCTTTCCATTGTAGAAAAAAATAAATACCTGAAAAGGCTAAATGAAAGGGAACAGAAAAGGGCACAATTGAAAGAATGGTGCTGAAGTAAAACAGGTTTGCATATCTTTTCTTGAGCTGAAAACTTTACTTTGTCAATTGGGAGCCACAAAGCAAAAAATAATGGGGAAGGCTCGGATTAAAAACTCAAATTGACTCCAGCATCTGGTTTACAGGTAAACAAAATTCAATGTAGTTAATAAAATTTACTTATTTATGTATGTATTTATTCCCATTCTGCCTCATTGATGATGTCATTTGGTAGCAATTTTTGGAAATCTTTGGGGATCACACTAAAAGTTGGTGAAGTGCAACTGTGCCCCTGGATTAAGAAAAGATTAAGGTTTCCAAGTCTACAAAATGCTGAAGATGGAAAGTTGAGAAAAATTATGAATGAACTGGAGAAATTAGTCATTTTTCTTGCCACCATATTAGAACTCTTGGTGTGTGTTTTTTTACTTAGATTGATTTGCGATGAGTTCAGACAAAAAAAAAAACACCAATTTTTCCACTAGCCAGAATAAATAAAGATGCACATAATGGCTATGTTTTCCTTAGTACAGTATGCGTGAAGTCTCCAGAATATTCCAGAATGGAAAATTCATGAATGACTTCATTAAAAAGGCAAACAGTGTGACATGAACCAGCAACGTGCATATCTGAACTGGCTTCAACATGTTCACAAATTAGAAACTGTCAAACATTATATTAACTACTAGTGTAGAGAATACCGATGAAGCATAACTACTCTGGCATCTGTATTCAGAAGATGATTACTTATAAGTACTAAGAATATAAAGAGGGTACAAAAAATGTACAAGGTAGTTCTGTCTTCTGGCCATTCGTACTCCCTCAACCATCAAATAACATTAAATTGGCATCAACTACATTATATACACACAAGTTACAATCCACAGAGATGGACGTTCAGACTGACCAACTCAGTGGGGAAAAATGTTACTATAAACTTAATTTCACATGGATCCCTTCACATTGATACTGATTATCCATAAGTGTCAGCTCCTAGAGACTAACAGCCATAAATACTTCCTTCCTCTATTTTCCTCTGCCTTGTGTATCAAACAGGGCTTGTACCTCTATTATCTCTGCCGTTATCTCCGCTAGATTTCTGCTAGAAACCTCTGGATTTAGGTGTCAGTGATTGATGTGTGGCTCTTCTCGAGAATGAAAATTATTTTGCTTCTGCAAAAATAAACTGTGCTTAAAGAAAAATTAAGACTTTGATTGCTGAGTTAGAGAACATAATATTTAAAAAAGAGTTGCAGCTCCTCCAACAGGCGCCGGACCTCCTCCAACAGGCGCCGGAGAGCGCGGGGATTGGGACGCCATGGGGGCTGCTGGGAAACGCTGAGCAGCGCCCTGAGGGAGCGAGCCAGAGGCCGCCGGCCGCCCCGCGATCGCCTTCCCGATCATGACGCACAAGCAGATCTACTATTCGGACAAATACGACAACGAGGAGTTCGAATACCGGCATGTCATGCTGCCCAAGGACATCGCCAAACTGGTCCCCACCTCATGTCCGAGTCGGAGTGGCGGAACCTGGGAGTCCAGCAGAGCCAGGGCTGGGTCCATTACATGATCCACGAACCAGAGCCACACATTTTGCTCTTCCGAAGACCGCTGCCAAAGAAAATAGAAAAATGACACACGTCTGTCCTCTTCTATGTTTTCGATAGAAGCACCTTTTGGGAGAACAGCTGGTTCTTTTATCTCCATTTTAAAATTCCGAGAAATATTTTAAGATGCCAGTCCAGAAAACGCCACTCGACATAACCAACACTGCAGCCGAGGAAAAAAACGGGTTTTCCCTGCAGTATTTTACCTGGCCAAAGCAATCTTCAAAAACTACAATAGCTTGACTATTTTTAATACTTTTTTTATAATGGCTGAAAACTTGGTTCGCCCAAGGGGGCCCAAATTGTTGTGTGTTTTTTTAAATCTCTGGTCTTGCCAAACTTCGTTCTGCTGTGCTGTTCTTAAAATGTGCGTTTCCTTTTTAACCTTATTTTTCAACTTCTGCTTTCGGGTTTTAAAAGGTTACTCTGGATACACTTGTTCTTTGGCCTGTATTAATAAAGGGTCACCAGGTTAAGGATCAATTCCCACCTTGTCTAACCCAAATCAGTCACAGTTTTCTGTGCTGTTTAAACAACTCATGCTTGTAACTCCAACACTGGAATAAGATGGCGGAAGGGGGGGAATCCTGTCAAAGATAACTGAAAATTATGAGAAAACAATAACACTGCTGATGTAACTACACTGAGTTCAAATAACAAGTTGAGTGGCACTGGTGGAAAGGTCCATTCTGGACTTTAAACTTTGACCAAGTTGATATCTATCAATGAATAAATAAACATAGACAATATTTAGTCTTTTGCTTCAGTGGACAAATTCAGCAACTTTGTGTAGTTACCTCCATGTTGTAACCCCGATTTATAGTCAGTATATAACCTAATGTACTATTCAAGAAACATTCTGTACATATATTTTTTTTAAAAAAACTACTAGGTCAAGGAAGCTAGATTCTTCCTGGTTTTTCCTCTGCTTACCTCTGTTTTTAAGCTTTCTTTCTGGGCCTTTCCTTTTTTAAAAATAAAAATAAAAATACGGCAAAGCTTTATTAATGGAAAAAAAAGAGTTGCAGGGAGATATTTTTTTTTAAAGGTTAAAACCAAGTTGCAAAGGATTCATAGCATTGCCTGAAAATGTGAAATATGCTGATTCTCTCATTTCATTTTTGTATAGTAATTTGGGTTCTGATTATTTCAGCATCCGGAAGCTGGAGACAAGGAAATGGCAACAATAATTTCAATGATCACCCAGGAGGTGGCAGCAACATACTACTTACTGGCAAACAGTGCCCATAATGGAAAAACAACTCCAGATATTCTTTAGATGTTGTCTTTTTCAACCACAATCCTTGCAGGTTCAGGAATTAGCCCAGTGGTGGGATTCAAATATCTGAACAACCGGTTCTCTTATTGGATGCAGGCCTGAGTCTCCGAGGCCTAGAACGGACTTCCAGAAGTGGCATCCATGCACTTCCAGTGGGCTGTTCTAAACCTGGGAGGCCTCCTCCAAGCCTCCAAGGCCTAGAACGGACTTCCGGAAGTGGCATTCTTGCATTTCCGGTGGGCTGTTCTAGGCCTGGGAGGCCTCCTCCAGGCATCCTAGGCCTAGACTGGACTTCCAGAAGCAGTGTGCATTCAGCTGGTTCTCCGAACTCGTGCGAACCGGCTGAATCCCACCACTGAATTAGCCTTGTTGTGTGACACTTGTAGAGCATTCAGAACATTCAAAATGTACTATATTTACCAGTAGGAAGCAAAAGTTTCTTTCCCCAAATATCTAGCTATAGGGAGGGAATCTTACATTTCTCAGAAGAATAGAAGACCATGGGAATGGTGGAGGTACCACCGTTTTCTTACCGATTTGGCCTGGATGTCATTGAAGAATAGCTTGAAGATTAACTACTGCTTGGGTGGATCTGTTAGCCCCATAAATGTTATGCTTCTCTCTTCTTTTGCTTTCCTTTTCTATCCAGATTTACCTTTTCCCTTTGTCGCATGCCCAGGTGTGGAAACAAAGTTCAGGGACTACACTTTGCATTTATATTTTTTCATAGGAAAGGAAGAGATAACCAGTGAGAGAAAAAGTTGATTACAGTATCTCTACGGAATATACTATAAGGTGTGAAGGGCAAATTGTACAGCACATATTTTGCGCTCATGTTCTATAATTATTCAGTTACAAGCTGTGTTATGTTCACTCTAGGTCAGTGATGCCAAACCTTTTGGGCTTGGTGTGTCAAAAATTTAGAATATGCTTGATTTTACATCCCCTCAAACAAAAGAAAACCAATTCTCTCTCTCTCTCTCTCCCTCCTCCTTCCCATTTAGGCCCACCCTGGACAGCAGCACTCAGTAGCAATGATGAGACTGGGCCTGAATTCAAAACCTCAGTCTTGAAGTCAACCTCAGCCCTAGCACCACTGTTGCCACTCAAAAAAGCCATCTCATGCCATTCCTCAAGATGCATGAGCCTTGGGGAACAGCATGATTCCCACTATTCCCCAGGATCTGCTGCAGACCACTTACTTCCAGGAGCTGTTCTCTTTCTGTTGACAGGCCCCTACGGCTTATATCCAAGGCCGCTCTGGGTTGCATGAGGCCTTCCTTCTTGAAGCAGCTTCAGAGAATGCTATTCTGTGCCCTCTGCAACCTCCAAAAATTGCATGAAAGCATGTCCCATTCTTGCACAATTTCCCAGCCCAAGGGAGGTAAGACACCCGCCGGGCCCCACGCGCACCAAAAATCCCTCCCTGTGCCTGCCGCTGCCCCGCTAGCCTTACCTTTGCTGCCGGCCGTTTGGGGCGATGGCAGGCAGGCCCAGGTGCTCCTGGGCGGCCGTGGCAGCGACTGCGCAGGGCGACCACCAGCTGGTCCAGCCCAAGGGAGGTAAAAACCCACCGGGCCCCACGAGCACCAAAAACCCTCCCTGCGCCCACCGGCGTCCCACCTCCCACCCCTGGCTCTCTTTTACTTACAGTTTTAGTAGTTGCTCAGCAGGGGTGGAAACTTCCAGAGAGCTCGCCTTCGCTGCAGACAACTTGCAGCACCGTTTGCAGACTGGGACTTTTGGCGGGCTCACAGGGCAGAGACAGCCTGGACAATTCCTATTGGCTTTTGAAAGCCAATAGAATTAGATTCAAGAGAGTCTATTCTATTGGCTTTCAAAAGCCAATAGAATAAGAGGGAGTAGCACAGCTAAGGAAAAGGAGGAAAAATGGCGGACTGTGTTGTTTGGCGACCCCCGTGAAATGGTCGTTCGACCCCAAATGGGGTCGTGACCCACAGGTTGAGAACCGCTGCTCCAGAGGCTGCATGGCAGTATAATCCCCTTCTCACACAGCCTCCTCAAATTGCACAAGAATGGGCATGCTAGTGTTGGTGAATGCTGGTGTGTCATGAAAAACATCATGGTGTGTCACTTTTGGCACATATGTCACAGGTTCGCCATCACTGGTTTAAAACCTTTTCTAACAGCAATAGATTTGCTTGATCTAAACAAGGAACTGAGTGAAAACCAGTCAGTTAGTTCAAACAGGCAAAAACACTACTATGGTATGCTACTTCAGAAGATTTAAATGAGCAGCAGACTCAGGGCAAATAGCTGAGAGATTTATCCCATTGTTGATTTTGAACAAGGAAATGGACAGAGGGACCTGTATACTATAAGGAATGGCACAATTTCCAACTAGATCTTATGAATAAAACTTATATTTTATTTACACCTACTTGTTAGCTTGGAAATCTTTGAGGGAAATACCCAAAGTCCATTGGAGCTAGGCGGCTTGTAAATGTAAATAAATTATCATAATATTATTTTAAATCATAATATAGGATTATAAATCATACTGATGACCTCACACCAGATGTGAGATGGCAATAAAGACATTTGGATGAGTCTTGTGAATAGATATAATATACCTCCTTCGAAATAAGTTTCCTTTGTGTGCATTTTTGAAGAGCGAGAAAAAGTTCTTAGGAAACTTTGAATTATTGTATGGGGGAATATGGAAACAAGTGGCAGAAAAACTAGACAACTTCTTGGGAGAGGTTAATACCAATTTGAGACCAGTGGAGGGCGGCATGTCACTGTACCGTATTATTCTGGCTGAGTTGAAAGCTCTCAGAAAGCTCTCATTTAAATGCATTTACAATTCCTTTATAGCACTGAATTCCAGTTAAGTCCTAGATTTATAGGAAAACAATGCTATGAGTACTTATGGACCTTGAGCAAGGACAACTTTTTGGTATTCATTCAAGGGACTTTTCTATCAAGCTACTGTGTTACGGCATCCATTGATTAAATTTAAGTGAGGGAGAAGCGGGACGGGGGGGGGGTTGTCTGTTTTTTGCAGCTTACAGTCATCTAAATTGTGAGAGTGCAGTTCAATCACATCACCATCTTGAATTTTTGACCCATCCCTGGAGATGCTTCTGTCACCAAAGTAAAAAGTAAGAAAACCCCCCCCCCACTACCGAGAGACTTGAAAAGGAATCTCTCTGCCAGTCACAGTTCTTGGCAATGCTCTTTCTGTCTCTTTTTTTTTTCCAGTCAAAGGCAAGCCAGTGATGGTGACTTGCTTTATCGGTTGGTTGTGCTGGAGAATCAGGGCAATAATTCTGCCTCCTCTTGCTTTTTACAGTCAGGGAATCAAAAAGAGATTAATTTGCAGCCCCAGAACTAGAAGCTACACTAGATCTGGAATGCAGATGCAAGCAGAACCCTGAAGAAGGTTAAGCATTATTAATTAATTAACAGCAAAAAAAAAAATCCAAAGCATTTCTAAGAATCAGGGACAACATTAAAGTCCAAAGAGAAGATATCCTAGCCTTTTTCTTCTCCTCCCCTGGTTCCCCCAAAATGACTAGCATCACCCATTAATGCAAGAGTTTTAAGGAAAAATAAAGTTTTTTTTTAAAGAGGTCGAGAAAATGTCTAAACCAATATAAGAATGTAAGGAATCCAGAATGTGACACAACCTCAACAGAGGCATTTTTCAATCATTTGATGATAAATTTCCCTATTCCTAGCCCAGAGCACAGGAGAATCCCTTGCTTTCCAACTGCCTTCTCCTCCCAGATTATCCTGATTTTTAAAAAGACAATGTATTAAATACAAGCTGTGTCTTAATGCAGCCTGATGGGCACCTAAAGGCGATGTCAAATGCCCCTTCAGCCAATGAAGACTGCCATCAAGTATTTGACATTGAATGTGGCATGTCATGCACATCGATGGAGGAGTGAAAGCTACCATTTACAAGATCAGTGACAATAACTATACAGAACTAGGGGGGGGGGTTGGGATTGCTTTAATATGATTGGTAACCAGCAATTTAGCTCACATTGTTTCTGACAGAGTGTCAGTCTGACATTATGTGAAATGAACGATGAGAGTTTTCAAAGGATGCACATTCCTCTCTTTGGACAATAGCTATCTTTGGGGAAAAAAAGCTGTGAGCCTTTGAGTTGACAGCTCACTATAAAATAATTGTTATACACTTTTTTTTAAAATTGTGTCAGTGGTATTATTATTATTATTATTATCATCATCATCATCATCATATTCATATTCATTTTTACTCCGTGCTAGTGCAGTCTCCATTAACATTCTACAAAGTCCTGACTTGTCCTTGATGTTGAATGGGGAGAACTCAATAGGATTAGTTACACAAGAAACTATACAGTGATTATACGTCAATCGAGGCAATTGAGACTCGAAAGGAGAAATGATACCCATCACTTGAAAAAAAAAAACTAATTCCTGCTAGATATCACAAGGAATAGTTAGAACTTCTCTGGTGAATTTCATTATCTTAAAAGGAATGAGAGAATTGGAGCCATATCTCAGGTGTTGGTGTAGACCAGGGGTCTTCAAACTTGTCCCTTTTATGACTTGTAGACTTCAACTTCCAGAATTCCTCAGCCAGCGTGCCTGGCTGAGGAATTCTGGGAGTTAAAGTCCACAAGTCATAAAAGGGCCGGGTTTGAAGACCCCTGGTGTAGACAAAGTCTGATTTAATTTTCTGGAACCCAAGATCAGGCACAGACAACCCACAGGGTGTGTGTGACCAACAACATCCTATTAATGTGTCTATCTGATTAGCCGTTGAAACTCAGTGGCAAGGAAACTCAATTTTGACTACATCTGTTCCATTTTTTAAAAAATGGAAAAGTAAAGATGGGAATGGAAGCCCAAGACCATTTGGCAAAGGAAGCATGCCCATTTTTACAGGCATCCCACCTTCACCCTCCTCCATTTTGGGGTCAAAATTATTGTGGTAAAATTCTACTTTGTTTTGGAAGTGCACTATTCAGCTGAACTTGTAATTTAAGAGCAGAAATGGAAGTTCAAGTGTTTTCCCCTGGAAAAAGTAGGTCAAAATATTAGTTTTACTTTATTTTTTATTTATTTATTTCCCACCTTTAGTATGTTTACCAATAACTCGAGGCTGCAAACATACCCAACACACCTTCCTCGTCCTATTTTCCCCACACCAACCACTTGTGAGGTGGGTTGGGCTGAGAGACAGTGATTGGTCCAAAGTCACCCATTTGGCTTTCATGTGTAAGATAGAAGTACAACTCACAGCCTCCAGTTTCTAGCCTGCTGCCTTAACCACTAGACCAGGGTTAGCCAACCTTGGCTCTTTTATGACTTTTAGACTTCAACTCCAGAATTCCTGAGCCAGCCATGCTGGCTCAGAAATTCTGGGAGTTGAAAAATCCACGAGTTGTAAAAGACCCAAGGTTGCCTACCCCTGCACTAGACCAAACTGGCTCATTGGTTCACCTAGTTCCCCTCCCTCCCCCATTGCAATAACATTACAAGTAACAAATAGTTTCCCTGTGATCATGGAGTGTGAATTGCAATTCCTTGGCCCTAAAGGTTTACCCACCCTATATCCTTTGTTGCAGTTTCATAACTATGTAGTTGAATACTTGGGTTAGATGCTATAGTACTAATTCTCATGCAGTATTTAAATCACTGTTTACCAGATTTTGCATTAAGGTGTACAAAAGAAGAGAAAAAAGTGTTTATTCTTTATCAAATATACCATAGTTTGTTGGACCATTCATTGTATTTCAATCCAGATTTGTCAAATTTCTTTTAGTATTTTAGTTGGTATAAATTCTGATAAGGATGCTTGGATAACATGATGAATTCTATTCGATAGCCATTAAACAAAATTTTGGATAGTACTACTGTAGTTTTACCAATACTGTAGTAAAGGGACAGAGAAAGTCACTAATATTTAATTGAGACAAAAATATTATATCTCTGCCATTTTTTAAAATTAGAATTCCATTCAGGTGTTTTAGTATGTAATAACAAGTTTGGGGGGGTAGAATGTAGATACAATAAATAGCTGCAGCCAGTAGTGGGATTCAGCCGGTTCGCACCGGTTCAGCAGAATGATATCTAATTTTTTGTTGAGTTTGGCTAACTGGTTATGATAAATCTGAGTCTCCACTCCTGGCCTTCCCGTATCCAGTTTTTCCAGGTTTTTTTCAATCCAATGTTGCGGTTTTCTCTGTTGGCTCCTTCCTTCAGACGTTCGGGTCTTGCCGCTCTCACGCTCCTCAGGGTGATGGAGGAGGTTCTCCAAAGCACTGGCTGAAGTTGACACCCTGTTCCATGCCTAAGGGAGACCTCCTCCATCACCCTGCAAGTGGAGGTGTGGAGGGTGGGGACAGGCGATCTGCTTGCTGCCACTGTGCAGCACATCCAAATCACATGCCTTCCCCCCCCCCCGCCTCCGCATGCAGAGTGATGAAGGAAGTCTCCCTTGGGCTTCTCCTACTTTCTCCTTCTTCCTCCTCCTTTGAACAGCCCTGTGCTCCCATTGCTGCTTTTACAGTCCCGGATATCAGTTTGTCCAGACCCTGGGCAGAGGATTTTTGGAAATGAAGCCTTGCAGCAATCGAGTGGGGTGGGAACCATTCCCTTCGCTTTTGGACTGGCTCTAAAATGAGCTGGAAGGAGTGGCCCAAAGACTCCAATCTGGCTTTTACAGCAAGCAAGGGGATTGGAGGCATGTGAATGCATGCTAATCTGGTCTCTCAAAAAGCTGGGATTATTTTCTCTCATGCTGGGTTTTTGCTGCCATACTGTTTAACTTTTTTTAATGTTTACTTGATGCAGAATGGGAAAACGTTAAAGAAAGTTAAACAGTATGGCAGCAAAAATCCAGCACAGGGAAAAAATATCCCAGTTTTTTGAGATGCCAGACTAGCGTGCATTCAGGTGCCTCCCATCTAACAGTGGGATTCAGCCAGTTCGCACCACTTCGGCAGAACCGGTAGCTAATTTTTTGTTGCCCAGGCCCAGAATGGACTTCTGGAAGCAGCGTCCACACAGACAACCGGTTGTTCACATATTTGAATCCCACCACTGCTCCAATCCCCTTCCTTGCTTGCTGCAAAGCCAGATTGAAGTCCTTGGGCTGCTCCTTCCAGCCTTTTTCGGAGCTGGTCCAAAAGTGAAGGGAATGGTTCCCACCCTACCCGATCACTGTGGGGCTTCGCTTCCAAAGAATCTTTGCACAGTCTCTGGACAAAACTCCAGGACTGAAAAAGCAGCAAGGGGAGCAAAGGGCTATTCAAAGGAGGAGGAAGAAGGAGAAAGTGGGAGAAGTTACTACTGAACAGGTGAGGTGTGACAGGTGTCGGGGCGTGGTAGGCCTGGCTGCGTGGTAAGCAGTTGTGTGGTGAATGGGACAGCTCCCCTCTTCTCCACCTGCCTCGTGGTAGTGCTCCCCCACATCCCCCCATCTTCCCCCATGCAGGGAACCAGTTATTAAATTATTTGAATCCCACCACTGGCTGCAGCCAGTGATGTCTCTCTGACACTTTCATCATTTAATTTATTTTGAAATATAATGACAGGTCACATTCAGTGCATCCTTTGAAAGTGTATTTCAAAAATATAGCAGGTGAAGAGGTCTTCACAACATTTCTGATGCAAGTTCCCAGTTTTTGTATCTTTATATCATACTGAGTAGTCCCATTTTCGAACCCAATTTCAAGGAGACAAGATTTGTACACGACATAAGAGATTGTTCTGCATTTGCTGATCAGAAGATTATAAGAATGTTTAAATAAATCTGTGGGATATTGACTGTAGTATCCTACAATTCTCTTCTTTTCAGGAGAATCTTGAGATTTTATATTACAGGAATCATCTATTAAAATAGATGATATCTGTTATCTATTAAAATAGATCTATTAAAAATAGATAATAACCTATGGAAAGATTTAGCTGAAGGTAAATATAGAACTATTTGCAAAGAACACTATTTGGAAGTGTTCTTCCTTCATCACTTGATGTTCCTTAAGCTGTATGATCTTCTGCAGGTTAGCCAATATACATTTGCCATGTGCAGCTACCGAGAGAAAAAAGCTGAACCTCAAGAGCTGTTGCAGCTTGATGGATACACGGTAGACTATACAGATCCACAACCCGGTAAGTAAGATGGTAAGCTGAGGTTTGTTTGCTTGTTTTCTGAGAGTCAACTTCCTCGATTATAGGCTTAACAGACATTTCTGTATATTTCTACGCAAATTGCTTAATTATGTTCTTTGTGAATTAAATGATCAAGATGATTAAAAACACAACAATTGGGTGGTCTCCATCTTAAAGGAAGGAACTTACAAACATATCCCTAGAGTAAGTTTTTTCACCAGTGTTATGGACAGTAGAGAGTGAATTACAAATCATTGGGGAACAAGAGCAGAATTCAGGAAGTTACAAACCAGTTTATTGATTATATTGGTGAAAAACATTATTCCAGATAAATTTGAGCTGAACAGGTTCAGTAAGGGTTCAATAAAGCTAAGACCTTCATCACAAACCTTTTAGCATCCTTTGCCAATATCAGCAAAAAGGGAATGATAGAGGAATCCAATATATTTGCTTAGTTTCAGAAAACATTGACTAAAAAATCTTTCACCAAGGATTCATAAGATAAATTATTTTGTGATTCTTATGAAGAAGTAACAAATTAAAAAACAGAAAATGTAGAAAGTAAAGTAAATGGGATTACTTTAATGATATAGAGTTTTAAACAGTTGTTCTTTCCAAGGATTAGTGCTCTTGTTTCATTCCTAAATGAACTGGAATTAAGGATGAGCAATGACATGGATAAGTTAATTGATAGCACCAAAGTGCAATGGATAACTTTAAAATTATCTTAGTTTGAACACTGAAGTGACAAATATAGTTTGAGGCAAAGAAAAAACTAACTTCACATACAATGTATGCTAAAGGATCTGAGTTAAACATGATTAAATGGATATATAATATTGAAATAGAATGATTTGATAGCAATCACACTTATATACCACTCTATAGTGCTTTACAGCCCTCTCTAAGAGGGTTATAGAGTCAGCATATTTCCCCACAACAATCTGATTCCTCATTTTACTGACCTCAGAAGGATAGAAGGCTGAGTCAACCTTGAGCCCGACAGGACTGAACTCCTGGCAGTGGGCAGAGTTTGCCTGCAATACTGCATTCTATCCACTGTGCCACCACTGCACCAACACAGCTTTTTATATTTCATTAATACTTTAGCCCAAAGTGAAAAACACAAAAGACAAATTTTGGGTTGGTGATCATTACAAAAGGATAGATGTTCTCATGAAAAATTATAGAAGTTATGCAAAAAAAATAATGGGGAGTCTTTCTCTGTTTCTTACAAAAGCACCCTTATATAAAGAATGAAAGATTCCAGGTAAGCAAAAGAAAGTCATTCTCCTGACAATATTTTAAAAACCATGGAATTCAGTAGCTCAGCAAATTCTTCCCCCCACAGTACACTTCGTGCTTTTTGTGCTTTTTGCCTTGAATTCAAAGAATCCTTTGCAAAAGTCCTCATTCCAGAAGCAAATCTTACTCCTTCTTCAATTTGCAACTCCTTGCCCCTTCTCATCCTTCATTCTAATGAGATTCCCCAATCCTAGGGAGACTTTGCAGAAAATAAAAAAAAGTAAGATGAATTGAGAAGGTCTCCTTAAGCAACCATAACTGCATCTTTTGTTTTGGGGATCCATGACCCGGAATGTCAAATGCGGCTGTTTCTAAACAATTGCTTTTTGATTATCTTTCAGGTTTAGAGGGCGGCCGAACATTTTTCAATGCAGTGAAAGAAGGAGACACCGTGATTTTTGCAAGTGACGATGAGCAAGACCGCATCCTCTGGGTCCAAGCCATGTACCGAGCTACAGGCCAGTCCCACAAACCTGTGCCACCTACTCAAGTTCAGAAGCTTAACGCTAAAGGAGGAAACGTGCCCCAGCTAGATGCCCCCATTTCTCAATTTTGTAAGTAAAACATATTCTTACCAAACCAAACAGTTTGGACTTAAAAGTTGCTTGTTCATAGATATTGGGGTGGGGGGGGGGGAGAGAGAAGGGCTCAGATTATATATTTCATTATTTTTACAATTTGAAAATTCTTCATAATATATGCAAAGGATCAAGGGAAAAATGTTCTTCCATAAAAATGCAAAGAAAAACCTAAAATGCAATACTTGATGTATAGACTCTAGGATTTTCCAGCTCCTAACTTGTTCTGCCCATTTTTTTATTATTATTATTGCACTCTCCTTTTCAGTATTTTTGGAACAAACACCTCTTTGGGGGACAATCATGTATAAAAGGCCCTTTATAAAGTTGATTACTAACAATTCAGCGTAAGGAACAGTGTAATAATTAGCCATTAAAGACTACTGCTCTAATTTGGCTTGCTCCAAAGTGCAATGAAAGGAGGGAAGTTATAAATCTACCAAGCTCCTTGTTTTAGAAATGGAATAGGCTGACCCCTTCACTATGTTCAATATGGGGCATCATCTATCTCTTCTCCACTTGGTTGTCCATTCCTACTTTACTAAAATTGTCCTACCATGGCTACTTTCTGGTTTTCTGCTCTAGGCAGGTTTTATTGTTTTACATGGAACCTACTCAAGAAGTATGCCTATGGATTCTCAGTCATTCAAGACATTTCACTTTTCATCCAAGAAGCTTCTTCAGTCGGAACTTGGATGAGAAGCAAAACATCTTCATGGAAAAACAAAGTCCAATTACCTTTTGAAAAGCACCTTTGGGACATAGTCAAGAAGTGGGTCTCTTTCTTCCAGCCCCCAGAACAGCATCCAAAGCATAAGGGCTTAATAATGTTGACATACAACCTCTAACTTATAATCTGCAGCAATTTCAATAGCCCAGGGATTGCTGGCAAAGGACAGGTAGATTAATATTCACCCGTTGCATGTGTACATAAGGGTAGTATGGGATGTATATATGAATATGTGATCCTATCCCAGCAAACACTATACCAAGGCATTATAGCCATAAATTAACATAATCCCAATGTAATATAGCTAGATTTACAATTTAGTTAATGGGTTAACTAGTTCGTGGACTTATAGCCAGTAGCAATTTTTTATTTTGATAGATAAAAGTATTTTTTGCACTTGTGTCTGGAAAATATTTTTGCAAAGATCTTGGGAAATCTCCAATCCTGGATTTGGAAGGTTAACAAGGAGGGAAATTGGAAGAAATTGGTTCACACAAGTTATACTTTTGAATTGGAACATCATCCTCACAGACACAATTTAATGTTTGAATTCATGTTAGGTCAGGATCCCTACATTATCTTAATGGACACAAAAGGTGTAAGGTACTTATACTGATATTCTTACCTATATCCTTTTGGACATAAATTGTTGAACTGCTGAGACATTTGGATAAAAAAAATCTAGTTACATTAATTTCTGTGAAAGATTTCACCAGGTCGATGAGGTTGGATACATCAGCACTTAATTTTATTTTATTTCTATTTATTCATGTATTCATTGTTTTTTAATTCATTTGACAAGGCTGATTAATCTGAAAAATCTCTAACTATTCATAGTTTTCTGGAATATTTTTTGGGTCTAGTTTGGTGTATTCTGGTTGTAATGGAAATATTTGTTTATTAACATACTACATCTGCAGAAATTTATAATCTTTGAAAACGATGAAATTACCTTCCTCTTTTTTTCACATTTGACTCACACTTAACCTTTTTTATTGTCCAGCAAAGCTTGGTCTTCATTTCAGTATGAGTTAAAACATGGCATGATGCAGGTTGGTTGAAGGATATTAATTTCACATTTTTCTTTTTGGTTGCAAATATACATTACACAAGGAATTAATTGGCAGTTTGACTGACCCATTTGATGGCTGCAGCATTTGGGCCTTAGAATAGCATCTATTAGACCCAATGACATGAAGAAAGTGTCAGGAAAAGCCCATTTCATGGTCCAAATTGTACAGCACATTTGTAATTTAGGTCAGGTAAGTAATAACAATGTATTTTTCTAGGTTGCTTGCCTAAGGATATTATGCAGTAGTTGGGTGGCCTCTCCTAGCTCTATAACTGGACTAAGAGTTTCATTTAATTTTTTTTTCTTTTCCATGTCCCAACATTCTTTCCTGAAGTTGTGCATTTTCCATTCCAGTCATTCCATTTGCTTCGTCTTTACCTTTCCAGACTGCCAAAATGCATCTTCTGGAAATTTTAACTTGTCTTTTTACTTGCTGTTCTTTAAAGAATGTTCTGTCTCATTTCAATCCCAAGCTGATGAAGTCAAGAAGATTGATCAATAAGACTTTCATCTTGCAGAATTGCTTTTGTTAGTATTAGTGTTTTTAATAATTATTCACAAACATATATCTTATATCCTTGTTTTTTTATATATTTTCCCACCAGTAAGATCCTTGCCACTTTCTCAGGGAGACTATCATTTACTCAGAGGAGAAAGTAAAATAAGTTAAGGAAAATTAAGTTTAAAAGTAGATAGTTTTCAGAAGAAATTTCAGAATTCTTAAGAAAATTCCAAATTAGGTAAAAGAAAATCACGATTATATTATATATTATTATTATATATTATATTATTATATATTATATTATATTATATTATATTATATTACATTACATTACATTACATTACATTACATTACATTACATTACATTATATTATATTTATTCAATTTCTATACCGCCCCTCTCCCATAGGACTCGGGGCGGTTTACAAACCAATAAAAACATATAAAACAATAAATATTTAAA
Organism: Bothrops alternatus; assembly: GCA_034064705.1. Classification (NCBI taxonomy): domain Eukaryota; kingdom Metazoa; phylum Chordata; class Lepidosauria; order Squamata; family Viperidae; genus Bothrops; species Bothrops alternatus. Next base: position 1,100,718 of record JARGCV010000050.1, on the reverse strand, counting down.
ATTAAATTAAATAAATACAAGGCTGTTACTAAAAACCTGTTAAAAAACCCAATTCTAAAACCCGAACAGCCTTGTTTAAAAATTTAAAACCCGAGGAGATCTAGGCCAGGCTGGCTTGATTGAAGAGATGAGTCTTCAACTCTCTTCTGAAGGTGCGGAGATCATGACACGTCCGGAGTTCAGGGGGGAGCTCGTTCCACATCATCGGTGCCCCCACAGAAAAGGCTCTCCCCCTGGGCGCCACCAGCCGACACTGCTTAGCCGATGGCACCCTGAGGAGGCCCTCTCTGTGGGAGCGAACTGGTCGATGGGAGGTATTTACTGGCAGAAGGCGGTCTTGTAAATAACTGGGTCCTATGCCATGGAGCGCTTTAAAAGTGGTAACCAGTACCTTGAAGCGCACCCGGAAAGCCACCGGCAACCAGTGCAGCTCGCACAGGATGGGGGCCATTCGTGCCCGCCAGGGTGCCCCCACTACCACCCGTGCGGCCGCATTCTTTGCCAGTTGAAGCCTCCGCGTGCACTTCAAGGGGAGCCCCATGTAGAGAGCATTACAATAGTCCAGTCTGGAAGTGACGAAGGCATGGGTGACCGTGCGTAGCACATCCTTATCTAGGAAGGGGCGCAACTGGCGTACCAGACGAATCTGGTAAAACATCCTCCCGGCCACGGCCGTCAGATGGTCCTCAAGGGACAGCCGTGAATCTAGGAGGACTCCCAAGTTGCGAGCCCTTCCCGTGGGGGCCACTGACTCGCCCCCGATAGACAGCGATGGAGTCAGCTGGTTGTACCGGGACGACGGTAACCACAGCCACTCGGTCTTGGAGGGGTTGAGCTTGAGACCGTTCTTCCCCATCCAGATCCGCACGGCCTCCAGGCACTGGGTCAGCACGTCAAGAGCTTCATTTGGGTGGTTCGGGGTGGAAATGTACAGCTGAGTATCATCAGCGTACTGATGGAATTCCACCCCAAAACCTCGGATGATCTCACCCAGCGGCTTCACATAAATGTTGAACAACAAGGGCGAGACGACGGACCCCTGAGGTACCCCACAATCAAGGGGCCTCGGGGTCGACCTCTGACCCCCTGTCAACACAAACTGCGTTTAGCTATTACACCAGTTTTGTTCTTTTTTTCATTGCTTTGGGCTAAACCAAGCATATGATTAAAAAACTTTCAGTTTTATATTGTTTTAGATCCACATTTCTAATTCCAAACTGAGCAACCTAGCCTGAACAGGGATAAAAAAAAAAGACAGAGAAGCAAGCCAGGGGATTTGTGCACACATTATGTATTTACCTCTTTGTAGGCATATTATGTGTTAGATACTGACCTGTTGAGTTGCACAGAATAAAAGTGAGTTATTTGGGTTCTGTTGGAGTAGCTATAATGTTCTGTTCATAATGGTTCACAAAACTGAACCATTAAGAAATGGCTGTATACAGTTTTGTATAAAGATACAGCTTTGCTCCTCTTATTCTAGGCTGGGTCTTTAACACCTTACTTTCTGAATAAAAAAAATGGGAACTAGAGAAAGCCTGCAAGCAAAAGTTTTCTTTTCGATTTCCTCATGTTTCTCATACGCTTTAATAACAAACTAGAATCCTTCTAGAAATTCCTTCTAGAATCTACATGCAAGTCCTTAATGCAAGGTTTCCCAATCTTGGCAATATTCAGACACATGGACTTCAACTCCCTGTATTCATGGGGGATTCTGGGAGTTGAAGTCCACATGTCTTAACATTGCCAAGGTTGATCACAAGCACCAGTTCTAGCAGAAGAGGCATAAATTTATTTATTTATTTATTTATTTTATTCGGATTTGTATGCCGCTCCTCTCCGAAGACTCGGATGGATGCAACTGGTTTGTAAACTGTTAATTTCCTTGTTATTTTCTGAAAAGTGATGAAGGAAGAAAAAGGTAGCTCAGGGGTCCCCAACCCCGAGTCTGTGGACTGGCACTAGTCCGTGACATGCCAGAAACCAGACTGCACAAACAAGTGAAGGCCCATCCGTGGGATGCAGGCAGCAAACAAAACCACACCTCCTCTGGTCCATGGAAAAACCTCTCTCGACAGAATTGTTCCCTGGTGCCTAAAAGGTTGGGGACCATGGGGTAGATGGTCCTTATCATGAAGAACTTACAAATGGGTTATTATGAGTACATCTGATAAGTAGCTCAGAATAGCTGCAAACACATCACTAGAAGTTGCTATAGGTAATACCGTAAATAGAAAAGACACCAAGAGATAAATATGAAGAAATTTTATCCAGTCTTGCAAATTCATAATCTGTGCAGAGGCCTTTTAGTCTAAACTCGTGCATTTCTGCTGCTTGGCTACTCAGTGAAATATCTGTGAGCTCAGGCTGTGAAATTTCATGCTTTATTGATGCCTGTATATCTATTGCTTTTGTGTCAGAATACCAAGCTCCTTTTATAAACACATCAGTGGACAATAAAATATATGTATCAATGCAAGCAGTGAGTCCTTCTTATGCACACATGATGGCTGCCATCAGATGTTCCAGGGTAATAGAAACCATAGTTCCTTTCCCATATAAATCAAGTATTGCATTTTCAAGTTTTTTTCCTTCTCACCCACAGAAAGGTAAGAATGGTGGTGGAAAAACACCTTAATGTGCGTTGCACTGTAATGTGCACATCTTTTTAATTTATTTTTCTAGCTCAGTTCTGGATACATGGGAGACTCTGAAGGAAGAACATATTGAAAGCGGTTTCCATTTGTCTAATATTTTTCTTGTGGTTAATATTTCCATAGATTACATAAATTGCCTAAAGATGGCAGAACTGCTTTGTGTTAACAGCCAGAAGGGGGAAAATAATAATAAACCGTGCAAACACCCCGGTGTTAAGCTGAAACTGTAAAACAGAAAGTTGAGAACAACACATTTTTACAGTTGGGAAAATTGGGAATAATACTGAATTCATTTGGTTCCTTTCTAAATTGCCTTAACAGATATAAAACTTTATGCAGTGCTTAATGTCCCCTTCAATATTGATTTCCAAGCCTGAATGAAACATCTTTTTTATTACTGTTATTTATAGAAAGGGGAGCGTACATTTTTAAATATAGTATGCATTTAAAAATACGCATTTTTAAATATACAAAAATGCAACTTGCTATTCATCTGGGGGGGGTAACCTTCTTTGGGGAAAAAGGCAGCTATTTTTGTTTTTGGATTTTGTTTTGGGTTTTGTTTTGCTTTGGGTTTTGCTTTTATATTAAACCAAAACAAAATTTCACAATGCAGTCCTATGGTGTTATTTTAAGGTTCTGCTCTATTCAGTGATTATTTCCCCTAGAGCGCTTGGGGTAAGAGCTTAGAAGTTACCCTTTAAATATGTTTTTCATTAAAAGGAACACAAAGTTTTCCAAAGTATTTGCTATTTACTTCTGAAGTAATATATGACCCTTTTTGGTATTACTTTTATTAAATAATTATTTATTTGGAGATATGAATATTTGTCTGTCTCATCTTATTACTGACATTAGTCAAAATGCATACAAACATATATATATATATATATACATATACACAGCCAAGCTTTCATTTTTATTACTTTTAAAAGTTATTTTAAACATGAAAGATTGATCAGCGATGGTTTCTCATATCATTTGTGCTTCTCTTCCCCCCCCCCCCTATTCCATTTGTTTTATTGTATACGTTCTGTTTAATTATCTTGGTCACCTCTCATGCAAAAATGGGCTGTTGTTTTTTATAAGCTGTGTGATCGTTTCTTTTACCCTTTTATGTACTTATCTCTGTATTTCTATGGCTAGGTTTCTCAAGCTTCATAACAGTTTCAGCTATTAAATGTTGTTGTTGTTGATATTCTTTTTTTTCTTTGTATTTAATTTATATATATATATATATTTCTTTTTTTTTTTTACTTTTGTTTTGTATTTCATTTTTTTGCTTGAACCCAAGTACTCTAGCTGCTAGGTTAGAACTCCTGTCTGCTTTCCTGAGCCTTGTTGCTAGTCTTTATGTTATTCTGGTTTGTTCCTTCTTACCCTGCTAACTTCTAGCTGGACTGAAGGGTAAGTGCTTCCCTGTAGCTAGCACAGCTCAGATAATCACTCGATTATCTGACATATGCAATGTGCTTTTATTTTCCTCCTCCTCTTAAATCTTTCTCATGTTTAGATTTTGTAGTATAAACTTTCATATTATTTTCCTGAATTTAGGTTTAAAATATAAGTTTCCATACTGACAATTAGGGTGCATGTGTTGTTTGCATAATTGCCTTCTCTCCCTGGCTTTCATATTGGCATCAACTGATCCTCTTAGTAAAAGTCAGCCATTAACATTTCTTTCTTTTTTTTATTTTTATTTTTTTTGCGGGGGGGGGGGTGGTTGTTTTTGTTTTGGTTTTTTTTATATTTTTCATCCAAAGGTTGTAAACATGAATTAGCATCACAATGAGACTGTAACTCCTACCTTGCTGTTGTTTTCATGGAACTGACATCTAGTTTGGCTGCTTTAATGCCTGACAACAGATCATTCTGCACTTTGGCAATTTACCGTTCTTCCTTTTTTTTTTTTTGCTTTATTCCTTTTCCAATTATTAGCATGATGTAATGCAACAGCAGAATGATATTAAGACTGGACACATCCAAGAGTAGAAAGGTAGGATAGCATAAACCTGATAAGGGAAGGTGCAGTGTATTAAAGGGAGAAAAATCCGAAAGGAGCAGACTGACAAAAATTCCCTTTGGGGGAGACGACGATTCCTTATTCATCAACAGGACCCATTTATCCACACATTTTTTTTAAAAAAAAATGGATACTAGGGAGATGTTCTTTTGGATGGACATCCCATTGTGGTTGGTGAGTGTTTGTGCAATGTGTGTGTGTGTGTGTACCTGTACGCACACATGCACACATCTGCCTAATGGTGAAATAGCTTAGACACAATAGGGTTTCTTCCTTTACCCCATTTTCACCTTCCCCTCCCTCCCATTCCAGGAAAATTCATTCAGAAAGGAATGTATATAGCATGCAATTTCAAAATATATCACTCATAGCCGAGCAACACTTTAGAGGGGAAAAAAAAAGTAGGGAATCCGTCATTTTATTCTTTGTTGGATTTTTTTTCCCCTAGTAATATTGGAGGATTGGTTTTGATTGGTTTTTTTTGTTTTGTTTTGTTATTAAGACGAGCTGAAAATGCTTTCTAATTAAGCAAAGTTGGGACTTTTTTACCTCTAGGTTAACGTTTAAAGAAACAATATGTTCTACTAATTCTTTATTCATATTCAAAAAGCTGTTCCTCAAACAAATGGTGAGTGCACCTTTACTTAAGAGGGAATTGAAACTATAGTATTATTGGTCACAAGAGCTGGCAAATATGTATCTGGAGTATTCTGAATGCGAATATGAAATGGAGTAGGTGGATTCATTCCTCCTGACCCTGAAAAAAATACTCCTGTTATTTTTTTCTTTCGTTTCTTTTTCCTTTTTCCTTTTTCCTTTTTCCTTTTTCCTTTTCCCTCTTTCTTTCTTTCTTTCTTTCTTTCTTTCTTTCTTTCTTTCTTTCTTTCTTTCTTTCTTTCTTTCTTTCTTTCTTTCTTTCTTTCTTTCTTTCTTTCTTATACTTTGGACCCCAGGCAGAATTTCATCATCCCTTCTAGCAAATGTAATTTCTTTAAATCATTTTTTTTTTAAGTTGGCGGGGAGGAATAGTGCAGATTTTTGATAGAATATATTATTTCTTTTTTAAATTGTTTTTTTCTTTTTTTCCTCCTTCCTTTTTTTCTTTTTCTTTTCCCCTTCTTTCTTTCTTTTTCCTTTTTTTCCTTTCCTTTCCTTTTTCTTTTTTTTTAAATGACTGAATGAATTCTGGTTTGATCGCAGTATATGTATGTTGCATTAGAATGCACTCCTATCCTCTTAACTGTTTTATTTTCAACAATGTTTCTGCTTTTAGTTGCTTCAGGTCTATATTTTTTTCTTTCATGAGAACATTGCTATGTTTTCTTGTATTGTCAACTTGCAGATACTACAGCATTATAGCATAATACAATATTAAAACATAAATTCAGTTTGCACATATTTTCCATGGATTTGAAATATATTGTAAATCATTCTTTGGGCCTTTTTTTTAATAGCAGTGCACAAAAAAGAAAACTGTCTATCCCCAAACATTTTACAATGTGACAACTGCTATACATTTTCTTTCTGAAAAATCCATTTTTTTGAATGGATTATTTTGTTCATTTAGAAACTATTAAAACTATTAGCCACTAAGTTCTGAATATAATTTGATTATAATTTAGTAACTGATAGATCTATTTATTATTTTTTTAAAAAGCTTTCAAAACAAATATAGTGTAAATCAGCATACTTGTTTATACCACAGGGCAGTATTTTTCACTCTTAGCAGCTTTAAAGTTGTTTGGACTTCAACTTCCAGAATTCCCCACCCAGCATGTTGGCTGGGGTATTCTGGGAATTGAAATCCAGGCATCCCAAAGTTCTTACAGTTTAGAAACCCTGCCATAGGGAGTAGAAAAACATGGGCAGATTTATTAAAACCTCAAAACTGAATACTAATCCATTCTATAATACATAGAATAAATAGATAAGATTATAGTGCACTCTAAAACAGCAAGAGAAATAGGAATTTGATTACATTTATTTCAATATCCCAACCCCAAATAATGTGTGGTATTTTAGATGCAATGTTTACCTACAACTTAGATTCCTTCCTCTCAAAATCTGAGCATGATTCTGAACATTGTAAGGTATTCACCAGAAAATGTAAGGACCACATGCTACCATAAAGATTTACAGATTTGCGAGGATATCTATTTGTTTCAAACAGAGCAAAGTATCTATTATAACATTATAAATGTATTAATATTTTAGGGATTACAAGACTTGATTTTTTTAACAGTAGGCAAACATTGCAATAGGCAAAAGTGTTCTCAGATATTTTGCTCTGATATTTTATTATCCAGCAGTTACTTTTCTATATATCTATTCGCTTAAAATATTGTAAAGGAAGATAACAAGAGTCAACTTGTCTACAAAAGGTTTGGTTTAGCCTTCACTTTTTTCACCCCTTCATCCACAAATGTGCAGAGCCAACAAAGAGTTAAGAACATTGGGGGGAAAAGTTGCCATACTCCCTTCTGCCAATAAAGTATCTTCTGGAGATCTCTTTAAATGAGTAACTGCCATCAATCATTGTCATCCCTTTATTTCATGTCTCCTGATGAGGTTGACTAGTGTCATTGTTTGTTACTGTCCAAACCATAAGTTCATTCTTTTAACGTCAAGCAGATATGACAAGCACACATTTTCCAGATGAATAAAATACAAAGTCACCTTTTACTTTACAATTGAATGATTGTTCGTGTTTTGGATCATTCTATTATAAACAAATCTGTTCCAAAAATTTATTTGGCTGCTCATTTGCCATTTCAGCTCAAACAAAGCTACAAATTAAAAAGCTCTCAGAGAAATAAGCACTTTGTAGCCTTCAGAACACAGGTTTTGTGCACGGTTTTGCACCTATTCTTAAGGCTAACCTGAACAAAAAATCAGAAATCAATAAAATTAATGGAAAGGTACATATGTCTATTTGATGAATAGATCGCACAAAATTAGTGGCTCTTCTAGAACCATTTTATAATACATGGCTGGAGGTATTCATTCTTTTTTAAAGAATCTTCTTGAAAACAGTTTAGCTTTCCAGTTGCATACTTGTACACAAAGTATCATTAATGATACTCTGTATATTCTGTGTGTTATACCAAGTCAGATCATTTATCAGTATGTTTCATTGGCTGGCAATGTAAAGCTACAGAGCCTTTCCATCTGGATCCTGTTGAAACAAATTCTAAATAGAATTCTCTTTCTTTCTTTCTTTCTTTCTTTCTTTCTTTCTTTCTTTCTTTCTTTCTTTCTTTCTTTCTTTCTTTTTTTCTTCTTTCCTTTCTTTCTTTCTTTCCTTCCTCCTTCCTTCCTTCCTTCCTTCCTTCCTTTCTTTCTTTCTTTCTTTCTTTCTTTCTTTCTTCCTTTCTTTCTTTCTCTCATTCTAGCAACAGAAATTCCACATAACTAACTCAGCATCACTATAGAGAGGAATACTGCCAGAGTGAATAGCTAAATCTATAGCTATAATTAGAAGTTGTAATGGAACAGCATCATTCTTCTGTTATTTGGACTAGAGATACATTCAGATTATAAAACAAAAAGTATTCTAATGAATATATTTTTTCTTTAAACATTTTCCATAAATACAGAAAGAAAAAAAACTTTAAGCCATATAGATTTTAAAGAGTTTTAAATAAGAAAATCACAATGGAAAAGTTTATAAATGACCGTAAAAGTATACATTGATATATGCTGTCAAAAAGATGGTTTCAGGATTTTTTTTAGAACAATCAAAATATTTGATGTGATCAGTAATTATCTAAGATGTCTATAATCTATTTATATATTTTTATATTGACAAAAATGATCTAATTCTTTTTGACATTTGGTTAGAATATTTTTCAAACTTTACTGAATATATTTGAATAATAGCTGTGAGGAAGTATATTAAAATCACTGGCTCCACATGTAATATAAATTGCAGCAGAATAAAGAGTAAAAAGAGGCAGAGGTCTGGATTAGATGTTTTTCTTGTTTTTCTTAGACAGAAGAATATTTGAGTGAAAGGCTCTTATTCCATTCCATCCAAATCACCACTTGCTATAAATGTAAGCCAAAGAAACACCATGAAACAACATGTTCATTATTTATACTTATATTAGGAAGATGTATTGGATAATCGCTTTGAGTTATTTGTAAAAATAGTAAAGGCAGGATATAAACAAACAAACAAACAAACAAACAAACAAACAAATAAATTTAAAGGTGGGACAAGAAGAATGAGTATTTTTCATTTAGGTTGCTAATTAATATTTTATTGTCCAACAAAAATTCTAAATATTCCAAAACACTGTAATTTCTTTTTCTATGGCACTATGGGTTAAGGCCAGAAATCTGGGAATTACATCTATTGCAATTCGGCAGGCTGAGGAAAGTTGCTTCCATGATCCACACATATCCATTGCTCTATATAAGCTATTTAGTTTTGATTTAGACTGCATCAACTCACTGCTGTGTTGCCACATAATATGGCGCTTGTCTAGTTTTTGCCTGAAATCGGGGCCTTAAGACAGTTAAGATCATTTCTAGAGCCAAGGCATGATGGCACTGATCTTGGTCTTCAAGACACACATGTGAGAAAGTATAGAAATAGCAGAGAATTATTTCAGGCAGCCTCAACTTTGCTTATTAGCCAGTTTGTATGTAATCCTTTGGCTCTTCTAAAGGAAGGCAGAACCAGTGAGTCTAGAATAACGCTGGGTTAAGGATTAGAATGGAATGGAATGGAGCTGGAAGGGACCTTGGAGGTCTTCTAGTCCAGCCCCCTGCTCAAACAGGAGAATCTATACCACTTCAGACAAGTGACTGTCTAGATTAATTGACATGCATAAGCATTACAAGGCTGGGTCTTTTTAGCTTGAAGAAATTGAGCCATTCCTTGCATTGATTCCATTCTTGAGTCCTGTTTTTACTGCCAAAAGGAAAAGGATCATGTGACTCCACATATACTTGAAGCCAAAAGTACCCCTCCATTCCATATGTGGTGATAAAGGGTCTTGTATATGCTTTTTTTTCTTTATTATTTAAAAAAAGCATGTCGAACACTTCATTTATTTTTAATGAGTTCTAAAAATGGCAGAATAATTATAAGGAAAGCATAGTTCAAGAAGTGTGATACATCTAAGGTCATAATTCTTTCCACTTGGAGAAGGAGGGAGCCCTTTAAATTCATATCCCATTAACTCCTTATTAAGGAATCAGACTTGTCAAGACACCATGTCTCATAACTGAAAAAGTCATAAAATATATCTGAACATAACTGGCAAAAGAAGGCCTCCAGCCAATTTGTCAGCTTGCAGTCTTCTCAGGGAAATTTGAACACTACAGACTTCAAAATATATTTAAAAAATAATAAAAAGCTTGATGCAGCTTATTAAAGCTATAAAGCTATTTTTTTTATGTATTTAGGGCTTGAATTTGGAAGGAGACAGATTGTAGGGGAGCAGTGCAGACTCTTATTAGCGCATTGTATTAATTCAATTGAAGTTATCCCAGAGGGACAAGGGGGATAAGGTATCATTTGTCAAAACAGATAGAAACCATCTGATTGGTTGTTGAAGAGAGCATGGTAGTTGGAACCCCAAGGTTAGAATGGATCATGCTGAAATGATTGCATTTGAAAGGAGAGTAAGTTTGCAGCCTTAATTCTATTAAGCCATGATAATTTAGGCTGAAATCCTACACACACACAAACATACACACACACACACACACACACACTGGCTAAATTCTAAGAAGACATTTTAAGAATTTTTTCCTTATCATTATTGGTGTTTAGATTGTACAAATACAGGGGAATCCAGAGGTGGGTGGTGAGAACTGACAAAATGATGACATTTGGACGATGACATCATGACATATGTGATGTCACTGGGGCTTCTGTGCATGGAGATTCTATGCCTCCATTCCTCTCTTTTATAAAAATCTATTGACAGCATCCAGTTAAATTTTCAGCTTATATTACAAATATGAAACCAGGAATTGATCTATAATTTTTTTTTAAAAAAAGATCTATTGATCAAAATACTTTGCAATGAACAAAGTGAAACGATAGTATAATAAAAGACATGCAATATTACAAGTTCCATTCCTTTCAGCTGTGACTTCTTTTAATCATGCACAGGATCAGCCGTAAGTTTTAATTCAAAAGATTCATTATCAAAGAAATATTATTGTTGATTCTAGCAGTTCAGGTTTTGTTCTTTGCATTTGTGATCTTTTAGAAAGCCAGGTAGGTTTAGATACTTCATAAGTGATATAGTATAAAGATTATTCATTTTCTTTCTCTTTTAAAAAGCTCTTTGAAATCTTTAATACAGTATGTGAAACAGGCATTCTCAAAGCAACTCATAAATGAACAATATTTCTAGTTAAGAAACTCTATCAGCTCTCCACTTGCTCTTTGAAATCCAGAATTTTATTTTTGATGTTATTGTGATTTTGAGATGAAAGCCATTCCCAAGGAACATTAGTTCTTCATGCTAGGTATCATGGTGCTTTTCACCTTGTCTACTGCTGTTAAGACTCTAGAAGACTGATTTTAAAAAGTGGGGATTTAATTCCTCCTTTATTTATTAAGGCTTTTTAAAACAACAACAAGAAGATCTCTAGTAGCAGAGTCAATGGGAAAGGGGAATTTTGGATCTCCTCCCTCATAACTGAATAAAACATTTGAATCAGGATTGGAACATCTCTTTGAAACCACATTCCTGTCTACACTTCTCTTCTGAATTGTTTACTCTTTTAAATTAATTCTTGTAGGGTAATAATTTAGAATGGTGTTTCTCAATATCACAACTTTAAAATGTATTGACTTCAACTCCCAGAAATCCCCATAAACCAAAGTTTAGACTCCTAAGTGCCATTAAGTGATACCTGACTTGACACCCAATAGGCTTAAACCACACCCAGTTCCATGTTGGTTCTTTTTTTTCCTCTTTCAAAAAAGGAAGCAGAAGTTAGTATTCAACTTCTACAACCATTCCATTTATACATTGCAATTGTTAATCATACTGAGAAATAAGCTATGTGCTGCCATTACACTTCCATACTTATAGAGGAATGCCCTTCCTTGCTGTTTAATTTTTTTCAAGAAAAAAGTGAATCTTGACGCCTAAAATAAGAAAAGTGCAACTTGGGTTAGGTTTATTAACAGGTAACTATTTAGCACTTAGTTAACAGGTGCTATTGATTCCCTAACGCTGAAATGGGTTCAAATTTAGTCAAATATATTAAATTTAAGACAATATAATGATCTTCCTTTCCTTAGAAAGACAGGTTCTACTAAAGCAGGGGTCTTCAAACTTGGCAACTTTAAGACTTGTGGACTTCAACTCCCAGAATTCCTTAGCCAGCTCTGCTGCCTGAGGAATTCTAGGAGTTGAAGTCCATAACTTAGGTTGCCAAGTTTGAAGACCCTTGTACTAAAGCTGGGCACCATATAAATACCATGCACAGAATAGCCCAAAGCACACATTCTGGTGAGAAAGAAGTTCCCTGAGGATGAGATCCAGCACAAATCCAAAAGCTCGGAAGACTAAACCTCTGGTCTTGGTGACCAACTCAGAATGGATCTGCAACAGGTTCTACTCATTATTTTGAAATGAAAAGTATAAGGAATCCCAACATTGCTTTATGGACAATACATTTTGATTAGAGTTGTTTATTTTTTTGAAGCAGAAAATTTAATAACTTTCATTGTTATTTTGTCAAAATATGAAGTAAATACAATCCAGTAATTGGGAAATAAGCTTATGATTCTAGTACCTTTGGCAATATAAGCCATTCCATAAGTGTTGCAAGTTGACAATGGAAGTTAAAGAATAAATCTAATTAAGGCTTGTGAGCCTGAAATCCAAATAAATGCTAAAGAGCAACTTAGTTCTCATGCTTCATGTCATATTTTTGGTACATCAAACACAATGTTTTTTCTAAATTGTGTCTTTCTCTATGTGTATAAATGAACAGATGCAGATAGAGCTCAAAAGCATGGCATGGATGAATTTATCTCTTCCAATCCCTGTAATTTTGACCACGCTGCCCTTTTTGAGATGCTTCAGCGCCTCACTTTGGACCACAGACTTAATGATTCCTATTCTTGTCTGGCAAGTATATTCTTTGGTCTATGCAATATAAATCCTGAGCACTAATGTCTGATCTCTGATAGTGTGTGCAACTGTCAGTGGAAACGGCTGTCAGTTTAAATAAGTGCCTGCTTCCTTCAGGTTTGAATTTGGTCCCGAGAGATCTCATATTTCAAAAATACCCTCTATTAAAGTAGCAACTATATTTGTGCAGTACAAAATATCTGGCAGAATCAACAGATCTTGGCCACGATAAATATGTTTATTAGAAAGACTGTTCTAACTGGAGAGATCCTTCAGATCGAGTCTTCCTGTACATGAACTTAAAGATTGCAAAGGATAAGTATGGTTTGCAGTTATGATACATTCAATCTTTATTTGATTTTTAGATCTTAAATCAGCCCATTTAGCTTGCAACAAAAACTCATAAACTGAAAAACAAATAAACTCAGAATTTCTTATTGGTATTAGTAGACATGACAGATTAGATGATAGATAGATAGATAGATAGATGATAGATAGATAGATAGATAGATAGATAGATAGATAGATAGATAGATAGATAGATAGATTTCAGTGATAATAGAAGGATAATAGATCATTATGTTGGCCATTCAACATTATGCAATGTTATCTATCAACATTATTTGGAATCCCTAAATCCCAAATTACTTAATATTTGGTGTACCAGTATTAAAATGTTTGTTGTTTATAAACAAATTATTATAATCTTAATTATTTTAGTAAAAGGAATTGTAATTTTAAACTTTGTACTTTTGTGGTGAAAGTTAAATTTTCAAAAACAATATTTTTTAAATTTTTGTCATTGTAAAAGCTACAAAACAGTTTTATTTCAACAGCTGAAGACATGAACTAAAGTGAATGATGATTTCTTTCACAACTTGATTTAGATGGATGCTTACCAAGATTTAGTTCTATGATCTGTTGGTTTGGTTTGGACTATATGCTCTGGTTCCTCACATGTTAGCATTAAAAATATCTAAATAGGATTGCCTCTCATTTCTTAAGTCTGAAATAGTGGATATTTGTAGGACTGGGGGAGGAGCACTGGTGTCAGCAGTGAGATTTTGGAGAAGAGGACTCCAACTGCAGCAGGGTAGACTTAACACATTCTGGAGAAAGTGCAGTAATGCATATAAGAGCTATTGTTGGGAGTTCTTTTATTCCAAGTTTAAAAAATTACTTAACCTGTAAAATAAATGAGATTTTAAATCATAAGCACTCATGGAGCAAGAGGTTACCTACATTTTGCCATAAATTGCTATTGCAACTTTTATACTTCCTCTGTTCAACAAATGTTCAAATGATTTAAAAGTTGCCCATTCATAGGATGAAAGACATTGATGTTTATGTTTAGAAGCTATCAGCAAGAACAGAAAACAAAAATACAGTAGAAATATAATTAAATAACAAAAGAAGATAACACTAAATACATTCTCCCTTAAAATGTGCCTTAACCAGTAAACCAAACTTTTCTGTGCCTTAACCACTAGACCAAACTTTTCATAAGCCTGCTACTTATAACCACAAGTTGCAACAGTCATAAAGCAGATCATCTTGTGACGGCCTGGATTTTGTAACTTTTTTTTTGCAGTGAAGGCATTCCTTAAGTGAATGCTGTGCTCATTAAGCAAATGCCCCAGTTGTTAAGCCAACCCATTGTTCACCATGGAGTTTTTGTTTGCCAGAAACCAGAAGTAAATGCTAGGTTTTGTTTTAAAATGTTGTAAATCATGGTCACATGACTGCAAGATGCTGCAGGCCAGTTGCTAAGCATCCAAAATGCAGCCACATGACCATGTGGGGGTCAGCCTTCAGAACTGGGTTGTAACATTGTAACTGGGGGTCCATGTTAACTTTGAATGGTCATTAAATGACTTGTCGTAGGTCAAGGAGTACAGTACCTGTCAATAAGGGTCCTAGAACAATATCAAAGCCTCAGAAATCATATAAGGTCTATGTCTATAACAGCAGTTCTCAACCTGTGGGTTGCAACCCTTTTGGGGGGTCGAATGAGGCTTTCACAGGGGTCACCTAAGACCATCGGAAAACACATATTTCCGATGGTCTTAGGAACTGAGACACCACTCTCTCTGTTGCAGCCTCACTCTCTTCCATCTTCTTTTCCATCCCACCTCCCCGTGAGCTTGCAATACCCCTCAGGGCCTCACGTTGCCTCCCGGAGGACTCAGCTGTTCGGCGGCCAGACGGAGCCGCTCAGCTGTTGGTCAGGATGCCCATGGAGCTGACACCCACGCTGCCAGGTAGAACAGTGTTGGCTGCTGGTCTCCTTTGCCACCCCACACGTTGTCCTCGACCCCTCCCCTGCCCGTTCATGTCGAGCCCGTGGGGTCTTGACAGGGAGAGAGGAAGGAAAGGAGGAAGGGACTCCTTCTCCTCTCTTAAGGTTCAAAGCACGATCAGCTTCCCAAGGGGGTACCACAATCCCAATTCATGTGTTTCTGCCATACCTCCTCGGCACTCCCAGGAATGGGGTGGGCGGAAGAAAGCTTGGCTAGGCTAAGCAAAGAAAAGCCACGGAGCCGCGAGCTAAGATTGCAGGCAGGCCAGGGAAGGGGGTGAAGAAGAGGAAGGGGATTGGGAGAGAGGAAACGCCAAGCTTGTCCTCGCCTTTCCCAAGGACCTCCTGTGCTACCTCACAGGAACACCTGGTTTCAGATTTACACCGCAAAAGTTTTTCTCGCACAGAGGAGAGAGGAAAAAAATTTCGGAACACTTGGGAATCCCTTGCAAGGCACCATGTACCTTGGTGCTTATTTCCTAATGCCTTCCCCTGTGTTTTCTGCTCCACCCCAAATTCGCCTCCCTTCCAACACCCCCTAAAATTCTTCATTCAGGCAGGCTTCCAGAGTTCGGCTGGCAGGATGCAGGTAATCCCTCCCCCCTGTCCTGCTGCCTCCCATGGCACCGCGCCGCTCTGCATCCCGCGCCTTCATGCCTCAAGCCTCAATGGCACAGGAACGCTGGCTTGGTCCCCTATGGCCGCTGACTTGCTCCCGGCCGCCAGCGACCATGCAAGCCCTGGCAACTGCTCCAGCCTAAGAAGCAGGTGGCTGGGAGGCTGCCGTGGCACCGACCTCCTGCGCCCATCATCTGGCAACCCCCGGACCTGCGCCCGTCAGCTGGAACATCCGGCATTGCTTTGGCTGGTGAGGAAGGCGAAGGGAAGGCCGCCGCAGCACCGAACTCTGTGCCCATCAGCTGGCGACCCCAAACTTGCGCTTGTCAGCTGTGAGGTCTGGTAAGGGAGCCGGCTGGCGTGGATGGCGATGGGGAGGCGGCAGCTTGGCAGGCGGGGTCCTGCCTGCCCCCGAATGTCGGGCCCACCCGCCCCATCTGTAAAAAAAAAAGTCTTCCACCCAAGCATAACTTTTAAGGATTTTAAGGATCTTTGAGAGGGAGAGAGAAATAGAGAGAGGGAGAGAAAGAGGGAAAGAGAAATAGAGAGAGGGAGAGAGAGAGAGAGAGAGAGAGAGAGAGAGAGGGGGGGGGGGAGAGAGAGAAAGAGGAGAGGGAGAAAGAGGAGAGGGAGAAAGAGGGAGAGAGAAGAGAGGGAGACAGAGAGAGAGAGAAAGAGAAGGAGAGAGGGAGAGAGAAAGAGAGAGAAAGGCAGACGGAGAGAAAGAAAGAAAGGGAGAAAGGGAGAGAAAGAGGGAGAGAGAAAGATACAGGGAGGGAGAAAGAAAGGGAGAGAGAGAAAGAGAAAAAATTTTTTAAACAAGGCTGTTCGGGTTTTAGAATTGGGTTTTTAACAGGTTTTAGTACAGCTTTGTATTAATATTAATTTAATTTAATTTATTTTTAAATATTTATTGTTATTATATGTTTTTATTGGGTTGTAAACCGCCCCGAGTCCTACGGGAGAGGGGCGGTATAGAAATTTAATAAAACTAAAACTAAACTAAAACTAAAGGGAGAGAGAGAGAAAGAGAGGGAGAGAGAGAGAGAGAAAGAAAGAAAGAGGGAGAGAGATTAAATTAGTAACATGGTTGTTCAGTGAATCTGGTTTCCCCACTAACTTTGCTTGTCACAAGGTTGCAAAAGATGATCACATGACCCTGGAATAATTTTATGGTTGGGGGTCACCACAACATGAGGAACTGTATTAAAGGGTCACGGCATTAGGAAGGTTGAGAACCACTGGTCTATAATAATGTCTTGGCCTACTTCAATTATCTGGACTTCAACTAGGGAATCTAGCTGGGGAGGGGGCTGAGGAATTCTGGGAATTGAAGTCCATATATCTGAAAGTGGCTAAGGTTGAGAAATACCGCTCTATAAGTTTCCCACACTAACTTTAGAATTGCAGTTTGGGGATTGATGATGGAAAGACAAAATAAAAGTGAAACTGTTGGAGTTTAGAAAATTCCATGAGAAGTTGTTACGTTCTTGTAAATCCCCAGACAAATCCTGTTTTCATTAATAGAGGAAACACATAGCTCCTCTTAACTGAATTAATTGAGTAGAAATTAAACAGTGACGTTCACAGAAATATGTATCTTGTTGCGAGTAATTCTAGCTAGTAATTTACAGCAAAAATGGAAAAATTAGCCAAGATGTCTAGCAGTCATCAATTAGGATATAAACTTCCTGTTTTTGGGTGTCTCTAGGGAGATGCACTAATTTTTCATCACCATCAATAAAAGTGCATATCCATCATTATAGATAGTTGTGCCAATTAGAAATAACAGATCTGGCCATATACCATAATAGCATCCCATTTCACTACTTTGGCCATGTGATGCAACCAATGACGGTCTAGACCAGGGGTAGGCAACCTTGGCTCTTTTATGACTCGTGGACTTCAATTCCCAGAATTCCTGGCAGGAATTCTGGGAATTGAAGTCCATGAGTCATAAAAGAGCCAAGGTTGCCTACCCCTGGTCTAGAAAAAAACAAGTTTGCTTCACAAGATTGACAGAGATAGAAGTGAAGATGGCAGATAAAATAGAAGATAGTTTCAAAGAGATTACCTTATTCTCACTGGAAGAGCTACAGAAGTGTAGCTGGAATTAAATTGAGATGATGAAAATTTGTTGTAGCAGCCCTCAAGTGCCAAGCCCAATTCAGTGGGCCTAACTAATTAGCATTTAATGTGAGAAAATTGCCTGTGATCAATATTTAGACATTTCATGGATTGGCACCTATCAGGACTATGTTATATCAATTCCCATAGATTTAATTTCATTGGTTGGTTTGTTCACACAATAAAACAAACAAACTGATCATAACACAAAAAACACAAAACATAATAATCCTTTAAACTTTCAAAACCTTTTGTAAAATTTTATAACAGACAGAACAATGGTAATAGGTTTATTAGGGGAGAGAGAGAGAGAGAGAGAGAGAGAGAGAGAGAGAGAGAGAGAGAGAGAGAGAGAGAGAGAGAGAGAGAGAGAGAGAGAGAGAGAGCATAAATACATGCTCTTTAGAACCAGTTATTTTTTAAAGATTTTTCTAAAGATCAGAAATGATGGAGCCATCTGAATTTCTAGTGGGAGACTGATCAATGGGATGGTAACCAAGAAGTTCTTGCTTTTCCCTGGATTTAATTTGAGGGAGGAACCTTCAGCATTTGGCAGCCATTTTTTTCTATCAGTCTCCTGGCATGGAATATCTGAATTGATTCCCACATCTCAGGGGGTCTCAAGTCCCAGTCAATTTTCCCTCATTCATCAAGCTGGCATCCAGCAACACAATCTTCATCCCAGGTCTCTGATTCTGGAGCAATCTGCTTCACATTGCATTCTCCTTTTGTTCCTTTTAACTCTAATCCCGTTCACTCAAAATGACCAGATTGCCATTTCCTGCCAGAGATCACATCTGCTCACGTATAAGGGAATTTCTGCAAATCAGTTTTTAGTGCAGAATTTATATAGGGAACAGCTGAAGGGTTAGGGGTGGCTTTAAAATCCTGAATTTAGAATATAGAAGATGACTTTGTCAACTTATTCCAAAAAGGAAAGAATTGTGTGGGATTTTAAAGATGAACACATTTTAACTTCCCTCCATATAAATTGCAAACTGTGCCTTGGCTCATTTTGTTGTGGTTCATGTTGTTGACAACTCTTATTTTCATAAGTCATTCATTGAAGACTGATAGACCTCCCCAAAGTAGCATGTTTCTCCTTCTCCAGCCCAAGATGTACAGTCTGACTTGATTTCCCACAGTCTGACAGAAGCGGAATTCTCTATGAAAACAAAGAAATTGACTCACTACAGATAACATAAAGGCAATAGTTTTTGGCAAGGAAAAGCATTTGGGAGGGGAAGCAGAGGTGTTGTTGGCACCATTGACTGAAACTTCCTGCCACAGTTTTCATAGCCACAGGGTTCTTTGAGTTGCTCTCTGCAAACAATGATTTAGAAAAGGCCTATGGTGTCCAACATTGGCTTTGCTCCCTTTCTGTGTAAGTATTATTTGTACCTTTACGCTTTACAGACTTGCCATGCAAGACTGATGTATTCAATTTTGCTGCTGTAGAAGATGCAGAGATCAGGTGGCTCTCTTTAATAATTAAATCAAATAAAAATAATAAGATTTTATGAAAATTTAGCCTGAAATAGTCTGAATTTAACTGTATTATAGACTGGAAGAATGCAGGTTTTGTTGTAATGTCATGATTTCTGCACCTTCTAGAGCAGTGGTTCTCAACCTTGGGGTCGCGACCCCATTTGGGGTCGCGAGACCATTTCGCGGGGGTCACCGGGCACCGCCGGCCGCCATTTTGTTTTTTTAATTTTTATTTTTTTTAATTTTTGTTAAATTTTTTTAAATTTTTTTATTTTTTTATTTTTTTTGCACGCGCGTGCCGCGCACGCTCAGATCCACCCGTCGCGCCGGAAAAAAAATTAAAAAAAAATTTAAAAAAATTAAAAAAATAAAATAAAAACAAAATGGCGGACCGCAACGGGTGGATCCGTGCATGCGCAGTGCGTGCGACGGGCCGATCCGCGCAGGCGCAGATCCGCCCATCGCGGCCGCCATTTTGTTTTTTTATTATTATTTTTTTTTTAAATTTTTTTAAATAAAAAAAACAAAATGGTGGCCCACGACGGGTGGATGTGCGCATGCGTGGCACGTGCCACGGGCCGATCCGCGCATGCGCAGATCCGCCCGTCCCGGCCGCCATTTTGTTTTTGTTTTTGTTTTTTTGATTTTTTTAAAAAAAAATTAAAATTTTTTTTTTTGCGCGCACACGCACGCGCCCCTGGGTCGGGGTCACGGCGCGCATGGGCGGGGCAAGTGGGGTCTCAACCTCAGAAAGGTTGAGAACCACTGTTCTAGAGTCTCCATTTAAATGAAGAAAGTCATCAATACTCAAGCGGAAATGCTAGAAAATTGGACCATGGAGTCTGTTTTAATTTACTCATTCAGAAGTATCTGTGATTTTTATTTAATTGGGAAGCAGGATGTCAAAAACAAAATTGTCACTTTACATGATTTTTGTTGTTAATTTCTGTATTTAAACACTACTCTAAATAAAAACTGAGAAATAGAAGAACTCAAACAATATTTCAATGTTTAGGGATGTCATGAAGATGAAATTTGCTATGATTTCTTTTTAAAATGATTTCATGCTTGCATCAGATGAGAGGGTTTTTTTTAATTAAACATGAATTGTTGACTAGCATAAAGTTCATTTGCTTGAGATGCTGTGTTCCAAGTTGGCTTTTGGCAATGCAATTAACAATCTGTGAACCCCATAAATTGCTGTGGCTGTAATTCAGTTATGTTTACCCCATCTCTGGGATTGTCAAGGCCCCTAACCCCTGGAGATAATCTGCAAGCATAAGCACAAAATGGAAAATGATGCCATGTCAATGTAATGTCATGTCAATGTCCTTTTTGGTTTCTAATAGGTTCCTGTGTATTTCAGGGGGGGAGTGATTTGTAAATAGTAAGTAGGTAGATAGGATCACCTACTGTTCATTTTCTTCACAATCACTTCTCTCTTTCTCTCACGTCATTCTTAAAGATTGAAACTAGTAGCTCACAAAGAAAGGGCTTTGGAAAACAGACCTGTGTCCTTGTGAAATTAGGCAGGTTGATGTGTGCAGCTCTTAAGTTGCAGATTAACCATTCCTTTCCTAAATTATTTTAATCTTAAAATAGAGTCCATTAGCCCTGGCTTCTGGTATGAAAGCAGGGCCAGATTATTGGACTCTGGGGTCTTGGTGGCAGGTTACCTATAGAATTGTCTTTATCTCAATAAATCAGCCCATCCCAACTGGTCAGGTAGGGAAGGTATGTTGTGGATCCCATCAGCTAAAGAATTCTAACTGGCCAGGTCCAGGAAGAAAGTGTTCTTTGCTGTTGCCCCTGCCCTGTGGAACATTCTCCCCCTAGAGATGAGGGCCCCGCCACTCTCCTGGCCTTTCAGAAATGTGTAATAATATGGGTCTTTAGTTTTGCTTGGGACTCATAGAGGTCCACACAGCCATGAGGCTGGTTGGCACCCTGAACACTCTTTCCCCCACTTTTTAAGTAACTTTAACACCGATTCTTAATTCATCCTTGCCTTTTAAAAATTTATGTAGATGTTTTGTGTCTTCATATTTTGTTGTACAAATATTTTATATGTACATTGTCTGGAGTTCCTCTGGGACAAAGATGGGTAATTGTAAAATTTGATTAAATAAAAATAAGTAAATAAAGCACTCCCTTCCTGTGGGTGTGTAACTGCCTCTAGGCTACTTTGCATGATAAATCTGCAGTTCAGTCTCATATGGCATCTTGTGATGAGACCAACTTGTCAGAGTCTCTGATGAGAGATGAAAATGTCCCAGATATGAATTTGAGTAAGAGAGCAGGGTTATAAAACGTGAATAAGGGATAGACTGAAAATTATTCAATGCAGGCCACCAACTCCCCCCCCCAAAAAAGCTTGCAGTAAGGAGCAAGAAGAAAACAAAAACTAAGAACAGCATTGATTAACAAATACAGAACACAACACAAAACCAACTTGAGACACTTTGATCAACCAATAGGCTTGCTATTATTCCTTTCTCTTTTTTTTTCTTTTGATGTGATTTTCTCAGGGGTTGCTGGCTGTTTAACTCAGATAATTTAGTTTGAATTCTGACAAGAGTTTCAGTTTTCCATGGATCTACGGTATTTCACAGTATAGCCATAATTAGATCAAATGTATATTCAGCTGCCTAACTGTCCCTGTGCTTTAGAAAAAAGTAAAGCAAAAAAAAACATCTTCAAACGTGATTTTGAAGTACTCTTTAAGGGGGGAAATTCCCCCTTAGATTAACTAGGAGGCACTTGGTGGAAATTTGAATTGGTGAGAAATGTTGCTGTACTACCGTTTGCTCAAGAATAGTCACACAAATACAGTTGGCTGCAATTTTAGCAATATTTTTGTCTTTGTGCACCTTCAGTTGTAGCTTTTCCCTACCATAGTTTTCTGGAATACTCAATTCTTTTTTTTTCCTGGAAATCACTTGCAGAGGGGGGAGAGGTATTTTTTATTTTACCCCCCTCCTTCTATCTTGCCAAAATATTATGAGAAAAACAAAACCAACTGGATTTTTCCTAAGTAAGGAAAATGTTTTTGTTTGAGCCTTCACCCAAATGCAAAATTCCAGGAGTTCTTTTGAAATGACATAAAGAAAGAAAAAAAGGTTGCTTTTGACAAGCCATAGCCTGACTTATCCTCCGTCAGCATCTTCATTTTTTTCACACATGCGCTTTCTGGCAATCGGCGTAATAAAAGGAACTATGTCTGTTTTCCATGCCTTTGATTCTGCCCCTCATTATTTTAATCCCTTTTCAATCTGTTCTGGAGTTGGCCCAACAACGATAAGCAAATCCTTCGATGGAGTTCTTAATTGATATTTTCTTCGACTCTCCTCAACAGTAGCATTTTGGCATCCAGAAAGGATTTGGTGTCATCCGAGTGGTAGAAAATATATTTTAATCTTTTCACAGCGGCTTCATTTCAAAGACGTAGCATTTGGGGTGCCAGATGGGGTGGCAAAGAAGTTGCCTAAAGGGGCAGGGCACTGATCTAGTCGCCGCAGGAACTTTTCAATTAAAAGAAGAAAGAGTTTGCAGTTTTGAAGCATTAGAAAGATATGTCTTGTCAATGGCGCAGTGTCTCTATCAATACTGATTATTTTTCAATCTGCTCCTGGAATTCTTTTGAATTCTATCTACAGAGTTTCACGTTAGGTGAGAAAGAATCTACCTGATAAGCTGTTATGGCAGTCTCTTCTAATTAGGCTTCCCGTTTTACAAAATGATAGTCTGGTGCTGTGACATGCCAGGATAGATCCATAAGGATACGCTATCATTAATTTGTTCCTGTGTAACCTTGAAACTTCACTATTCTAATACTTCGTAATATGTGCAACTGTCCTTGTGGATTGTTCAGCTAAAACAATAAACAGGACAGGCTGCTGAGGCTATAATGACTCTGTGTTTATAATATTCCAAAGTAGAAAACAACTTCCAGGCATCCTTCAGCTATACTCTATGGTCTTCACATTGGCATATAAAACGCTGAAATAGCTTGAGCCATTGAAGTTAAGATATATATTTGTATTAGTTTTTGAACGACTTTTTCTATGAAATTTTCTCTCCCAGTTGTTGACCTAATCCCCATTCTTGATGCATTCCAGAACTCATTCATATATGAATATCTGCCATGCTCACATTCCACCCTCCAAATAGATATTATTTAAGATATTTACCTTCCACATTTGTAGTGACTATCATGCAACCCTGTATGTGCACTTTTGTTTGCAGATTTCCATATAGAACAGGATATCAAAATGCATGAAGAACAGTGTTAGGGCCAGAGGCGCTATCCCATTTCCCACAAAATCACATTTATCTGTAGGGAACAAATATATGCCATGACTATTGCTGCTTACTAGAGAATTTATTTCTGTAATAAGAAAAAAGTTCTTATATAGAAATCTCTTCTTTCATAGCTAAGCAATATGCTGGATTATTTTGATCTGTTGATTTGAGTGTTCTGTTCTAAGCATGATAAAGTTTGGAACTAATTGAGTATTTGTACATTAACAGTACAGTTTCATACATAGGTATGTGTTGATTAATAAGCTATTTGAGTCCTTTTGAAAATCGCCCCTGCAATATCCATCTCAGTATTTATTTCACATAGATAATTCATGTTTCATTGTTTAAAACTTCTGGCATTGTTTGGGTGAGATGATATTTTACTTTTCACTTAGGTTCTTCCAGTAGATTGGTCAAGATTGCCTTTGAAATGTAGACATCAATGTTTGTGTTCAATTGTCCACAAAAATGGACATCCATAGTCTGAAGGGGCAGGAGAAGCAACTAGCGCAACTAGCACAAGTTCCATATCTCAGTTGGGTATGATGGTGCACCTATAAAAAATTGGGTCCTTTATGTGACGATATCAAGAAAAGGACAAGGCTGATTTTTCAAACCAAAATCTAGTTGTACAAAGTTGGATGGCTTCTAAACATTCCTGTTTTAATTTATGTATTCAACATAAATATTTCATTTCCTAATTAAATTTTCGTAAATTGTAGTCTAGTGTGTCTTTTTTTTAAAAAAAAATTTACATTTGACACAAACTTTCTCTATTTACCTACAGGGCTGGTTTAGCCCTGGCCAAGTCTTTGTCCTAGATGAATACTGTGCACGTAATGGAGTCAGAGGCTGTCACAGGCATCTTTGCTACCTCGGTGATTTGCTTGAAAGAGCAGAAAACGGAGCAATGATTGACCCCACCTTACTACACTACAGTTTTGCCTTTTGTGCATCACATGTTCATGGTAACAGGTAAGATGGACCAGGTGTGTCTCAGCCATTTTGGTAACGTTGTTTTTTGAAATGCTGGTTTCTTTGGATAATGCATAACTATACTCATAATTTATGTTCTTTACTATATGGAAAATAGCAATTAGTTCTTGTCTTTAAAAAAAAGTAACCAAACAAAAC
Source organism: Bothrops alternatus (assembly GCA_034064705.1). Classification (NCBI taxonomy): domain Eukaryota; kingdom Metazoa; phylum Chordata; class Lepidosauria; order Squamata; family Viperidae; genus Bothrops; species Bothrops alternatus. The sequence continues at coordinate 1,075,956 of JARGCV010000050.1, read as the reverse complement.
CGAAGTCCATCTGGAATCAGACCTTTTAATGCTTATATAACTTTGAAAAGACCATAAATTAAAGAATTCTGCCAAAGAAGAAACAGTTGAATAAATTCATCTATTGAGATAAGGAATTGGATGTGCTAAGTCAATGTAAAAATGCAGATTAAGAACTTCTCATCTTTTTTTCTATTTTAGTAATTGTGGGAGTACAACAAATGATCACTTTTGATGCTCGTGTAAATAATTTCTGCACTGCAGTTGGTTCAAGAATTATATTTTAGGTTTGAGAATGATGGAGAAAAACTCAAAACCTGAAAAAAAATATTTCAGTCAGTTAAGAATGTGTAGACATTTGAATTTTTTGATTGCATCACAATAAGATGCAAAAGGTAAATGAGATGTAATAGCTGTCTTTTTTTTTTCTTCAGATCCTTAGCAATAATTTAAGGACTCTCTCAAATCCTTTGCAGGATCTAAGAGAGAAAATGAAATTACACAAGAACATTTTGTGCTGCATGGGCTTTGTCAACAGGAATAATACTTTATGAGATCTTAAGTCATGGAGATCAACTAAATGCTCATAAAATCTCTTCACAGTTTAATATATAATAGACACAGAATTACAAAGACTCTCTAAAGAAAAAGATTTTAGAGTCAGGGTTTTGAAGACATATCCTTATCCCCATCCCCTTCTTTGTGTGGGTATAAACACTTGCAGAATGCATTAACTTCTGTAATCCAATATGTTCATTCTGCTTACTTCTTAAACTTCTACATCATGATTACAGAGTAACGAGAACATAGAATTCCTTCCACACCAGCATAATGGTGTGCAGCAATTTTATATACCTCTCTACTTTGATTGGACTGAGGAAGCTGTCATTGTATCCCAAAGCCACCATTTCTAAATGCCTTAGCAATAATGGCCCATGTTTTAGGCTGCATCAGATTCCCTTTGTATTGAGACTTGCATGCTTATAGACTCAACATTTGCCTTGTTCTACCAGTTAACCTTGCTGTAACAGATCAGAGTTAAATTTAAACTGAGATTGCTTTTTTTTAAAAAAAACTTTCATACTTTCAAACTTGTTTCAGAGTTTGACAATCACATCCATTTTAAATCTGAAACTGTATAGACTGGTGTAGTATTCCGTGCACCGATGGTTTTATTTTTTTTGGAAGTTGTATTCTATACAGTGAGATTTCACACTCTGTTCTACATATGCTACTGCATAACAGAGTGTTATAAAATAATGAAGTGTTTTGTAAGCTCCCTGGTAAACATCATCATGAATTATTATACACATTGCTGGTATTTTACATTGTATGGCTGCCACTCAAGTCACAGTTCACTCGATCCATCTCGTTAGGTTACGAGCACTCGGCTTGCCTTATTTTCTTTGTGGTTCTGATTTCCTTTTCTTCCTTTGCTGACAAATTGTTGGCATCTATTGTTATCATTTTATTGTTTAACGTTTAATTTTTAGCTTGTTTTTCTTTCATTTCTTCTGTTACAACACCTTGTTGCTTTCATTTTCTGTTTCGCTATCCTTATATTTTTTTATGTCTTAATTTAAAACTCAACATCTCCAAAGTCAAACAATGGAAAAGATACTTGGTGGCATACAGCCAGTTGCAAATAACCCCCCAGCCTCTGAGGTAGAGGCCAAAAAGGATTCCAAAAGGGAGTCCAAAAAGAGGAAAGATAACAAATCTCAGCCACCTCCAGAACAAAAAAGGTAAGAAATAGTAGTTTAGTGGATGGAACCTTAATACAGAATCTAGAGGAATTTATGTCTTATTGATTTGAAATACTGGGGCAGCTCAGCCTTATAGGAGATAGATTAGTGTAGAAAGATTAAGTACAGAATTGCAGCACTTAATAAAATGCACAAGTTTCTTAACTCAAAAGTTAGGAATTGAGATCAAATAACAATTAGCCCAGCATAATGCAATTAATATTTGGCATGGTGGTATCTTCAGGACCAGCTTCTTTAGTTAGGATTGACTTACCTGACACAAATATCCAGAGAGAAGTTGCTTGTAATCAGGGAGTTGGATTAGAAGACCTCCAAGGTCCCTTTAACTCTGTTATTCTGTTAAGTGGAGAGGAGCCCAGGAGTAGGTGCTTCTTATAATAGTCCCCAAGTTAAAGAATAGCCTGTGGTGGAATGTAGTCAGGAATTGCAGGAGAGGGGAGAGAAGGCAAAGAGACAGCAGAGCTTGGAAGGTCTGGTGGGCAGGAAGAGAGCAAGGTTGAACCCTCCCTAGCAATTCACAGAGTTCATCTACAATTATTGCAGATAATTGCTTTATTTTGGCAAGTTTCTGTTAGTAAGTGTAGTTCTTGGTTCTCTGGACCTGACATGGCCTCTCCTAAGAAATTAGACTTTTCCCAACCTTGTTAGGAATTCTACCAGCAGGTTAAGTAAATTGGATAATGCCATTGGTATCTCATATAACTATACAATGCTTTATTTTGTTTATTTTCATTACACTGTTTTTGATTTTATATTATTTTTCTGCAATTGTTTTATGTGTACACTAACCAAGTCTCCCATGATTGTGGTGGTTCAGAAATCTAATGGGGAAAAAATTAAGCAACATAATATACAGTATGCATAACCAAAATGACTCAACAAATATCAGTGGGATGTGTGTTTAGAAAATTCTCCCTTGTGTGGACACATCATCTGTGGACACACATTTAAAACACTGTGCCTATCTGCTTGGATTCAAATATGTGTGAATAAAATGTTTTTGAGCTGCTTTTGTGTGAGCTCTTGTGCAAGATTTCTCACAGTATAGCAATGTCATAGCTGTTATTTTGCAGGATTGAAAAGCCTGTTAAATAAGGCTGTTGCAGATAAACTTGGATAGTGGAGAGTTACAAGGACTTGCTGAAACACTGTTACAAAAAAAAACCTGTACAAAAGTTTGTGCAAATGATAGATCTCTTCAATTTAGTCAGAAAGAAGAATCCCATGAGTAGAAGTCTAAATCACTGTGTATACATCACTGCTGTTGCTGGAAAAGATCCGAAGATTCATATTTATGAGATGAGTTAGAGAGAGTCACTAAATATCATTCATATTCACAAAACCTGAGCCAGTGAGACATGTATTTTTCTAAGACTTTTTATCCTATTGATTTGGATGAGGGGATAGATGGGGAACTCATCAAATTTGCAGACGACACCAAGATGGCAGGAATAGCCAACACTCCAGAAGATAGGCTTAAGATACAGAAGGATCTTGACAGACTTGAACATTGGGCACTATCTAACAAAATGAAATTCAATGGTGAAAAAAGTAAGGTTCTACATTTAGGCAAGAAAAACCAAATGCACAGGTATAGTATAGGTGGTACCCTGCTCAAGAGGAGCAACTGTGAGAGGGATCTTGGAGTCCTAGTGGACAATCACTTAAATATGAGCCGGCAGTGGGCTGCAGCTGCCAAAAAAGCCAACACAGTGCTAGGCTGCATTAACAGAGGGATAGTCAAGATCACATGAAGGGTTAATACCACTTTACAATGCCTTGGTAAGGCCACACTTGGAATGCTGCATCCAGCTTTGGTTACCACGATGTAAAAAAGATGCTGAGACTCTAGGACGAGGGGTAACATGATAGCAGTGTTCCAATATCTCAGGGGCTGCCACATAGAAGAGGGAATAAAGCTATTCTCCAAAGCACCTGAAGGCAGGACAAGAAGCAATGGATGGAAACTAACCAAAGAGAAAAACAACCTAGAACTAAGAAGAAATTTCCTGACAGAACAATTAATCAGTGGAACAACCTGCCTCCAAACGCTGTGAATGCTTCAACACTGGAAGTTTTTAAGAAGAGACTGGACAGCCATTTGTCTGAAATGGTATAGGTTTTCCTGCCTGAGCAGCGGGTTGGACTAGATGACTTCCAAGGTCCCTTCCAACTTTATTTATTTATTTATTTATTTATTTATTTATTTATTTATTTATTACTATTACTATTATTTGAAGTCATTTATATAAAGGGGCTCTAATATAAAAGCCTAATTTACTAGTTAAACTATCACTTTTATGGCTTATATAATTAGGGCCTTGTTAGGAACTAGGATTGTTCAAATGAATGCAAGTTTATTCCATGCTACCTCTAAACAAGAATCTGAACTACTAATGGGCAAGGAAAATTAGTGGCAGATAAGAGGGTCAAAGGAATTCCAGAAGAGCTGGATTTAGATCTTTTGTTGGTATGAAGAGACTCTAAACTGATGGCGCACTTGACCCTTTCCTCAGATTCAGCCTGGTCATCTCTTACAGGCCCAATCTGTGAGCCAAAAAACACGTTATCCTTATTTCATAGAAGTAGCTGTGTTGGTGATTCCAGTATGAAAGGAGACATACAGATGGAATGTGCTTTTGTTACTTCTCATAACTACATGGGAGAGGAACATACTTCAAAAGGAGTGAGCAGAGGGTGGAAAGGAACATTCTCTGCACGTGCTGTAGTTTCCCTGAAATCCCTGAAACCAGAACGTGTAATTGTACACTATACAGTGATAGTTTCTGCCAGGAATTTGAAGGATCATCCAAATGCTTTGTGGACAAAGTTGACATGTAATCTATAGTCTTCTTAGTGAGCAATGACTTTCATCTTGCTATGGGTGGGATCATGTTGACTTCAGCTATGGGAAGAAAGATCTGCAAATCCCTGAATGTTGTCCTGGTTTGTGTGTGTGTGTGTTTGACCTAAGCAGAGTATGGATATAATCTAGAATCTGGCTGATGCAAATTTTACTATAATGAGGGATACCAAAATTTCCAAGATTTATATAAAGGCAAAGTTGGCACTAATTGTTGGCTCTGATTGGTTAATGAAGTATTTACACTACTGCTGTTAATAATATATATACACCTGAATTGTTTCAAATTCAGGGTGGGATGTACATTTAAAATGCCAGCACATTGCATATTGGATGACTTTGTTTATGAAATAAGCTAAATTCTGCCAAACCTGGCATTATTTTTCACTCTGACTTCTATATCAGTACATTCCATATGAAGCTCTGACAACATTTAGAGGCAAAGATATGATTTTTTTTAAAGTAGGGGAACAAGTGCTTATGCACAGATCCACTTATAGATTTTTTTAAATTCCAATTTCCATATTCCATTAATTATTTTTAATTTTCTTTCCATCTGTATTTTAAATTTCAGGCTTGTTTTCTCTGGTAAAAGTATATTAATATGGCTTTCCCTAAAAATAAGATTTGCTATCAGAATATGCTGCTTTAAGTAGTGATGGTTAAAGAGAAACAGTTCTTTGTGGCTTGGTATCAGTTCTCCATATAAATCTTAGACAGTGACGGAGCTGAGGTGGTCTGTCTGTTTCTGCTCTCTGTGTGTAAGGTCAGACAATGAGACGACAGTAGCTTGCAGTCAGTGAAAAAGTGCAGAAAGGGTGTGATTCAGATGGTGCAGGACAGCCCGAAGGTCAGGGCTGACAGAATGAATGACAGGCAATTGGAGGAGAGAAACTAACTAGATGCTGTCCAAGGTCCTACTTCATGAATACAGCCCAGTTATCAATGCAGAACAGGGAGAAAATGGCTTCTATTTGAAATTCCCCTCAGGATAGTTCCAATAGGAAATTCTGTGGACTGTGTGCCATATTATTTGAATAGTACACCAAACTCAGAGCACTGGATGCATTCAGAGTTTGCAAATAGAGTGTTACAAATTCATCATTTAGGAGTTTTGCTCTGAGAAGTAGAATAATAATTTCCAGTGGGTACTTGAATACTCTTTATTCTGATTGTTCTTCTATTTGATTTCTTGAAATACACACACATACACACACACTGTATAGATATACTCTCTCTGTATATATATTAATATACAGACATACAGACATACATTCCTTTTTGTACTAGTACTTTTTCTCTTTCTTTTGGTCAAAACTTCTGAAAAAAAAATACCTAAACCACAGATACTTTCTTTTCCTTTCTACTTGTACATTTCTGAAACTAGGAGAGAAAATATGAATGAATTTGTATCTTGGGGTCAGTGTTGACATGTTGACAATTGTCTGGACAAATTTCTGCAATTTTCTTGGCAATGTTTTTGGAAGTGGTCTGCCTTTGCCTCTTTCCTAGGGATGAGTGAGAGTGACTGTCCCAAAGTCTGAGTTGGCCTTGTGCCTCAGGTGAGACTAAAATTTACTGATTCCTGATTTCTAGTCTGATGCCTTAACCCAGAGGTCCCCAACCTTGGCAACGTTAAGACTTGTAGACTTCAACTCCCAGAATTCTGGGAGTTGAAGTCCACAAGTCTTAAAGTTACCAAGGTTGGAGACCCCTGCCTTAACCAACACCAGTGATGGAGAACCTATGACATATCAAAGGTGACATGCCAAACATTTTGAGTGACACACCAGCATTCAACATCACCCAATGATTATTCTTGAAAGGAGGCTACATTCTTGCACAATTTTCAGAGGTTGCAGAGTCTAAGCAAGAATGGGGTGAGCTTTTGCATGCCTTCAAAGCCTCCCAAAAATTTCATGCAGGTTTTAGATGCTACAGAGACCATGGAAGAGCATTCTCCAAAGCTGCTTCAAGAACAAAGGGACAGGGGCCTGTCAACAGAAAAATGCCTGAAGATAAGCAATGTATGGCTGGGGATTACACAAATGAATGGACTGTAATTTTAAAAAATAAATTTAATATATAAGGTAGTGTTTCTGTTTTGTTCAGTGGGGGACTGGGGGTGTGGCATGCCAGCAGAGTCAAATTAAGCATCCAAATTTTTCACATGCTAAGCCCAAAAGGTTCACCATCACTGCTTTTGGTTAAGTGCAGACACATGCGCACATACACATAATGTACACGCATACCCATTGTGACATTTAGATCATACTAGATTCTTTTTTATGTTAGGACACTCCTGTGTATCAACTTTGCTTATTTCATGAAAGTCACATCGGAGATGAAAATTGACAGAATGTAGGTTTGATTGGATTCAGCAAGGTTCTTCCATTCAACTTGAGTTATGAAAAGGTACATAGCAGAAATAGCATGGGCATCCTAAATAATTCAAGGCAGGAAAAATTGGATAAAGATCATCACTGGCTTTGGCAAAAATAACATCAAAAAGAAACCATCTTAAAAGCCAAGCACAAATAAGCACTGTGACAATTGCCTTCAGGAAGGAGGGCCCATGGACTGCCATGGTGATACAATGGCAACACATTGGGCAGGAGTTGGGCTAAAACAGATTTGGTTGTGCATATTAGGAGCAACCCGCTTTCATTTTTTCCCCACTAATAACTTCCTGTGATGTGGTTTATTTAACCCAAACAATATGGCTGGGCATATAACAAAGCAGCTATCTGGACATACATTGTAATAGTCAGAGATCTTGCAAATCATTATGGAAAGGAGAAAAACCCAAGCATTTATGCTTTGAATCTATTCTAAACTAGGTATTCATTTCAGTGGGTCATCCAAAAATGGGAGAGGTTATCATGAAAAGTACAAAAGTCACTATATGATTATTTCAAAGCCATACTGGGACAAAGTATTGTCAAAAGAAGTAACCCATAATGTCTATTTCCAATGGCAAACGGTTTGATTTATTTTTAATTTTAAAAGAAATGATTCTGATCTATTTGCTTTTAGCTGCGTACCTAGCTCTGCAAGGCATCCAAGTACAATGAGACTAGGGCATGGTGGGGGAGATGGAGTTTCTCAAAAGAAATAGTGCCCTTAGGATCCCAGATCTTAATTGTAATTTATAATTAACCTTGTGATTTGCACAAAGAACTCATCTAAAGAAAATACAGTCTTTGTTATAAGCATGTTTCCATTCTGTTATTAGAATTAGGCTATAAAATTGAACAGATTTAAGAGAAATTCATTTCTCATCTGTAATATATCTATATTGGGTTTTTTTTAAAAAATCAATTATTAAAAACCTATATTAGAAATGCACTATCAATTGTAATGCTACCGTATTTTAGCATAACACCTCCTTTTTTTCTCCATACCCTCATCTGTACATTATCATATTAATTTCTTTGGCAGGATTCAAGCAATATGAAATGAGAAAAAAAATCTGTTACTGTTGAAATATGTCATATTTTTATTATACAGGGTGACCTAAATTCTTAGTGAGATGCCTATATTGTTTTTGCTCTAATTATTGATGTTATTGAATGGCAGTTTAGAGACACTAGAAGTTATATATTATGTTATCTGATTTTGCTTTTGTGTGCTTTTTCTGATTCTGACTCCGATTATACACACATGTAAATACTTCTTTTTTCCATATATATATGTGTGTGTGTGTGTGTGTGTGTGTGTGTATGTATGTATGTGTATATATGTGTGTGTGTGTGTGTGTCTTTGGTTCTTCGGGTTTTCTCCCACGTTTCGACGAAGTCTCATTCGTCATCTTCAGGCTGGTGCTTTTTGGAACACTCCCCCAGCCAATCAGAACACAGCCAACCCCCCAGCCAATCAGAGCACAGTCAAGCCCCTAACCAATCAGAACACACCTCCACCCAATCAGAACATAGCCAAGCTTCCAGCCAATCAGTTCAAACCCCCACTGGCAGTTAAAAGGAAGAAACAGTTATGACCACACATTGCTTCTAGAAGCAGAAGCAAAAAGCACCAGCCTGAAGATGACGAATGAGACTTCGTCGAAACGTCACCAAGACACTTCAAATTCTACGTGGGAGAAAACCCGAAGAACCAAAGACCTACATACAAACACCCGCGAGGCTTGGCTGTGCTCTGATTGGATGGGGGGTTGGCTGTGCTCTGATTGGATGGGGGAGTGTTCTGTTTGGGTGGGGGCTTTGTTGTGCTCAGGTTAGTCAGTGTTACAAGGGGATTAGAGATGGTAAACTGTATAGCTGTTTGGCTTTGCGTTCGTGGTCGTGCCTCATCTTCATGGTGGGTATCAGTTTGCTTCGTGTATGGATTGGAGGGGTTTAAGGTGGCTAATGATGCAGCTGTGGTCTGGCTTCTGGTTTGTGGTCGTGCCTCCTCATCGGTGTGGGTTTGGGTTTGCTTTTTGCCTGGATGTGTGGTGGTGACATCCTGTGTGGTTTTTGTGAGTGTAGGACTGGTGTCATTCCCCGTGCTATGGACTCGTCTGTCAATAAGGGCGGGTTTCCAAATAGCTGGTAGGCGGGATGTATCATCTCGTTTGTTCATGCTGTGTGGGCGTTTTTCTATCTCGATGGCTTCTCTGATTATTCTGTTATTAAAGTGTTCAGTTTTGGCGATAGTTCTGGTCTTTTTGAAATCAATTTCATGTCCTGTGGCTTTGAGGTGTTGGACCAGGGAAGAAGTTGGTTCCTCTTTTTTGACTGAGTTTTTGTGTTCTTCAATGCGTGCACTTATTCTTCTGTTGGTTTGTCCAATGTATGTGGTGGAGCAGGCAGTACATGGGATTTCATATACTCCTTGATTTTCTAATTCAATTTTGTCTTTAGGGTTTCTTAGGATGGTGGATATTTTTCTGTTTGTGCAGAATGCTGTTTTGATATTATGTTTGTGAAGGATCTTGCTGATCCTGTCTGTGGTGCCTTTTATGTATGGGAGGAGGGCTTTGCCGTTTTCTTGTTCTCTGTCTTGGATTTTAGTGGGAGTTTCTTTTTGGATTAAGTTGGAAATCTTATTTCTTTGGAATCCGTTGGATGTAAGTACATTAGTGAGAGTGTGTAGTTCGGTTTTTAGGTGTTGTTCATCAGCTAGGCATTTGGTTCTGGAGATGAATGTTTTGGCTACGCAGTTGATCTGTGCTGGGTGGTGGTGTGAGAGTGCGTGCAGATAGCGGTTTGTGTGTGTTTTCTTCTGGTAGATGGTGTGTCCTAGGGACCCATTGGATTTCTTGTAGACTAAGACATCCAGGAAGGGACGTTGGTTATTAGCTTCTGTTTCCATGGTGAACTGTATTTTGGGGTGTAGGCTGTTGAGGTGTGTGAGGAAGTTGTCCAGTTTTTCTTTCCCATGTGGCCAGATTACGAAGGTGTCATCTACGTATCTGAGCCAGAGTTTGGGTTTGGTTTCTTCTTCGAAGAAATGTTACACTGAAGATGAATTGGCTGAAAGCACTGCCTCTGCTCCAAGTGAAGGTGTTCAACCAGGACCTGAAGAAGGAGGAGAGTTGGTGGATGTTCCTGTAGACAACTTGCAATGCCGGAAGTGCAACCGGAAGTTCTCTAATTCTCGACAGCTCAGAAAACACATCTGTATTCTGGTTAAGCATGAAGACTTGGAAGAAGATGAGGATTCAGAAGCAGAAGCCGAAAGCACCAGCCTGAGGATGGCGAATGAGACTTCGTCGAAACGTCGCCAAGACACTTCAGATTCTATATATATATCTTCTGTCATTTATTCCTGTAAAATTCAAATTCCATATAAGCACACATTTCTGATTCCATATGGAAAACAAATATAAAATTTCAGTGATCAAATTATTATATTAACAGGAGGTACTGGCCACTAATAGGAATGAGAATTTAAGGATTTTTTCCCCCAAAAGATTGTGAATAGCCTTCAGCAAGAGAAAGTGCAAATCAAAAGAGAAAAAAAATCGAAGATCAGAATACCCTTAAATTTGCAGTTAATGGTGATCATTTAACTACATTTAGATTATGTGCCCCTGAATGGTAATGATCACATATCCGCATCTTCAAGTATGTAATACTGAATGAAATACTTTTAATTTAAGTTTAATCCCTGCAGTTAATTGCTGAATGTATTGTTTTCCTTCTGGATAGATGAGTACCAGCATTTAGCATCACTAGTGAAATCGAAAGATGTGCAGCTGGATGATAGTGTTTTAAATCTGACCAAAAAAAATTGGAAGTATTATTCTTTCTGACATGGATAAAGATTGGGGATTGTGAGGAGAGTAAAGATGACAGAACTGGTGCTAACCACTCTAACAAGAACTTGAAAAGCAGCTGACATGACATCTTTCCTATCATACTGCCGAAAATGTCAACTTTGTGAAGGACAGTGAGAAAACAGTTTGCCGAATATCTGAAAGGTAGATTCAAGAGATGTTCTTCATGTCAGATGTAATATTGTCCAGAGCTATTTGAGAAAGGAAGTTCTTGCAGTTGTGATGGCTCTTAGTTGGCAGGTCCTCCCAGACATCCAAATAGCTCTGAAAATGGTTACAGTGGACCTGGAGACTTAAGCCTTAAGTTTTCTCAATTTATGATGCACGGCAATCAATATCACTGTTATATAATATTATTGCTTGCATTATTATTACAAGCATACACACTGGGAACGTGTTGGAACAAAAATATAATTTTCACCATATAAATCCCAAAAATTTCAAAACTGGCAGCATAGAAACCCATCAATAAATAAAAAACAAGGGAATGAATGTATCCTTGAATTCTATACAGAAAACTTGGAATTTATTATTACAATATAGCAAGATTTATGGATTTTTCAAGGATGGCGGGAATAGCAAAAATAACTACTCTTCCATGTTTGAAATCCTGGAATGTGTTCAGTTTCTATGAACTGGCTTTTGATCAGTGGAATGGAAAAACTGATCCATGTTATTTTATGTTTTGAAGGCTTGTTGATGCATCTAAACATTGGACTGAATGATTTTTTTAGACTTAATGTTTTTGTATTCTTTTTGTTTTCTTTTTCTATGTTTCTTCTTTTAGGAAATTAGGAAGGACTAATGTGAAACTGACACACTCACAATGTGAAAAGGACAAAACTTGGAGTGTAGAGTGGGGTGATGAGATTCTTTACTTCCATGTCCAATTTAAAATGCTAGACCCAAAATATTTTTCAAATATCACATAGGTCCTTCTCTGTTTACCAAGTCTACATGCACAACCCCTATGGCCTGCCAAATTATCAAGATATTTGACTCAGAAATAATAAAAGGATCTCTTCCACTACCACCCAAGTTGCACAGATAAAAGTCAATAAGAATTCATAGCCAGAACTAATTATTTTTTTTATAAATGTATTTTATTAGATTTTTATATGGGTAGGGAAAAGATGGGGTCGGGAGGGTATAGGGAAATCGGGATAAAGGGGACAGGGTGTGGATAGTAACAGTAGATATGTGATTCAGTGAACAAGCTGTCGTCCGGGTCTTCATATTGAATATTATTGTTTATATAATACTAAACATTTATAAAAGTAGATCGGTATAGTTACAACAAACTTTTGGTAAAGCAGTAATATTCCTTTAAATAATTAGCAAAGTTAATAGCATAGCAACTATTTCCAAACATCAAGCTTAATACTTAATATAATAAATCTCTAATATCTCTTCTTATTCTAACGTGTTTCAACCCACTGATAAAATTTTCCCCAGGTGTTATAGAAAATTGAATCCTCTTTCTCCTTCATCTCTAATGTTAATCTGTCCATTTCTGCACAATCTAGAATTTTCAAAATTATAATCTGATCTGATGGTAGGTTTTCATTTTTCCAAAACTGGGCGAAAACTATTCTTGCAGCTGTCAATACATGTAGTATTAAATAATCATTTTCTTTATCATAGTTAGGTCTTAATATACCTAACAAGAATAGGCTAGAACTAATTATTGTTCTCCTTACCCGATAGAGAAGTCTTCAACCTATTCAGAACTTTGTGAAGTTCTGAGGGAGAACAGTTTTTGTATGTCTCTTTCCAATCATAACCTGCCTGTTTTGAGTCAGCTTTGGAAAGAGATGGCTTTAGAGGCTATCAAAACATAGCACAGAGCTTCCACGACCAGATCAAACCCCTCCTTCAATCTTAAAAGGGAAATCTCATTCCTCCTGTGACCCCTAGAAGGCATTGGAAGAACCCAAAAACTATAATCGAAATAGCAATAATCTTCCACATCATAATATTTCAGGATTATGACCTAGCCTGATTGCCTCTCTCTTCCTATTGGCATGCAAAGCCATGCCAGTGTTTATTTAGAAATCATATTTTTCATCCAGTTATTGTTCAGTTGCTAAGTTGTGTCTGACTCTTCACAACCCCATGGGCCATAGCATATCAAGCTGTGCTGTCCTCCACAGTCCTTCCAAACTGAAGCCCACTGGGTCAATGACACTATCTAACCAACTCATCCTCTGCTGTCCTCTTCTCCTGTTCTTTCCCAACATCAAGGCCTTTTCCAGTGAGTCCTCTCTTCTCATGTGGTGGCCAAAATATTTGAGCTTCAGCTTCTGTCCTTCCAAAGGGTAGATTTCCTTTAGGATTGACTGATTTGACCTCCTTGCTGTCCAAGGGATTCTCAAGAGTCTTCTCAAACACCACAATTTGAAAGCCTTAATTCTTCAGCATTCAGTCTTCCTTATGGTCTAAATCTCACAGCCATACATTACTACTGCTACTACTACTTTAACTATATTTCATTCAGTAGTTCTGGTTTTATAAACATGCAACTGAAGAATTCGAAGAATACAGTATTTTAAATATTAGGTTCCATGACCTCAGTTTATTCTGAGATTTTTCTTTTAATTTTTCATCTGAAAAAGAAAATACCAGGCTATTTTTGGAAAAGAGTACATAAGATTCCCACAGAGACTTTTTTTAATTAATGCTCAGTGAAATATGTATAGTAGTATCAGTGATTTCCACAGCAGCAGAAAGATTTTTTTCAAATAGATTAGCACATATCGAACACTGTGGGCATTTACAGTATTCTATTAGTAGAATCATCATTCTAATTTGGCTATCCACTGTGCACATGATTCATGGCTTTGTTGTAAAAAGACCAAAAAGATTAAAGCTTTCAATACTGTTTTTATAAAATGTTTGCACCTGTCCAATTATTATGATTATTAAATTATTAATTAATTTAATACAACATGGCAGAATAATGCCCTTATTAGGATTATTCAAAAATTAACAAAGGTCACCAGCCACTCTTCAGGCTATATCAAATGTAGACAACAGCTTCCATTAGCTGTGAGGGTGATCTGGCTGTGACATCTGTTACCCCATTGACCGCCAGAGTTGATTCAGCTGATCTGGCTGGCTAGGTGGGTGTCCCCTTCCTCCCTCACTGCTCCATGTGCGTCCCTCCCGAAGCTGCACACTCGGTGGAAGAGGACGATCATCCCAGATAGAAGGAGTGTACCGATCTTCGGTCAAGGGTATACAATAGCTGCACTCCCCTGCTAGAACCTCCAAACAAGCTCAAGGTCCATTAGCCTTATACAGCATGGCCGATGGAAATACAAAAGTTGTAGTCCAATATTGGATGGGTGATCATGATGTGATTTCATAGGATCACAGAGTTAAAAGGTTCCCTGGAGTGTGGGAATCCTCAGATTATCCTCCAACATGTACCTGCAAACCATCAATGATGAAGCACCCACAACTTCACTGATTGACTGCTGTCATTATCAGAATTCTTATTCTACCGTCAACCGCTATGATAGCCTCTTTCCTTTAAGGATTGTCTCCCTTTCATATCTCCCTTTAGCCTTCCCATCTTTATATTAATATCTCAATTCCTTAACTACTCTTCATAGGACTTAACTTCCAAGCCCCTCATCACCTTTGTTGCTCTTCTCTGGAGTCTTTCCAGTTTTTCAGCATCCTTCTTGAATTGAGGTGACCCAAACTAGACCAAATATTCCAGGCGCAATATGGCATAAAGAAAATATAATTTGAGGAATAGATAAAATGTAGCTTTACAATTAAAATAATTTTTTTTGTTCATGTGTCATTTCATGATAGGGATTGATTTGTCATCTAATCTAGTAAGGAACCTATACTACAAGTTTATCATAAGGTAATGTTTGGATTGAATATGATCCTCTGCCTTATGAACCCTTGTTGTACTAAGATTTTTGAGGATGGATGCCTTTATTCTTAAATTCGGATAACCCAATTTTCTGGTTTTGTCTTCCAGCAGCAATGAATGCTCCTGAAAATCTGGAGGAGTGCCCCATCTTTCTTAATATTTTTTTCACACTTGCCAGAGGGTGGAATACAAAATCTCATAAGGATAATAGGAAGGTTAATAAATCCTCTGCAACTCAGCACTCTCAACTGCCAGATTCTTTTTTCTCAAGGATCTGCATACTAGCACAATGGAGGTACCTTGAGATGTGAACATTTCAGCTCCTCTCAGTTAATTCTTAATAGAAACATAAGAAAGATCATCCTAAATTATAATGAAAATTCACTGAGTAGTAACACCAAAGCTAATTACAAAAATGCAGGGGTTATGCATGGGTGGCGAAACATTATATTTCCATGACAGTAGCTAGGATATCCAAAAGAGAGAAAGGATTACAGTATGCAGTGCTTTTTTTGTAAAAAAAAAAAAAAAAAGGTGCCGGAACTCACACACCTCATATAACCCGCCTTGCCTACCCTACAAGGTTCCATCCAAAAAAAGGCGCCAAAACTCCATTCTGGGCGTTCTATGACAAAAAAAAGCCCTGACAGTATGACTCGGCTACCAACTAAAGCTGGTTTTTAGGTATTTTATTTTAAGTAAGCACAGGATTGGAAAGAACAGTGGCAAATGAGGGTCAGTTTAACCCAGTGGCTCTCTTCTAGAGTAAGAGCCTTTGGTCTGAATTTGACAAATCTACAAGTTGTTTTGACTAACACAGTTCCAGTTCCATTTTGCTTGAAAACAAACCCTACTGAGCTTGTTCAGGCCATTTCCAAAGCAAAGGTTCCCACCTTATTATGACAAACTGAACAAAATGGAATAAAGAGCCTTTGTTTCATTTGTCTCCACAGACTAGTACTGGCAATTTCTGCAGGCGATGATAAAATTTGCTCCCATTGAAGTCAGCAGAAAATAGCAAGCTGGAAATAGAATAGTTCCTGTGTTGAACTAAGGATGGGCAGAATGCCCTATTTCCACTCCCTGGCATTTAAAACTTTTCATTGGGGAGTGTTTTGTGGAATGCAGCAAAATAAGCAGCAGTCTGCTGCTCTGATCCTTAGCACAATTGGAAGCAACTTATCTTGCAATGTGTTCAAAATCTAAGTGTCAGCCATGGCCATCTGTAGCCATTGGTTACCATTTTGTCTTCTTGGAATCAGCAGCTTTCTCTGTAGTAAGCATGTCAAGTTTGCCATAAGTTTTAAATTGATGTCTTGAACTAAGGAAGGAGTAGCATAAAAGAGCAAGTTTTCTAGCCACATTTTGCTTTGTTTTACATTTCTACTCATGTCAAGACATTTTTCAGTAAAACACTTCGTAGGTTATTGCTTCAATCAAGGAAAAATTCACACATTTCATTTAATAATAGTGTGAGAACATGAGATGGGCAACTATATCACCTCCTATTTGGATTCTCCCTCAATGGGCAATTGGCTGACACATTAAGAGGCAGTGATCTGTGAGAACTGATCATGCAATAACTAGTGGTAACAGATTTACACATTCACGTTATCAAGCAATTGTTGCAATTATCACATTGATAACATATTGTATACTTACTGAGTTTTATCAGTAAACAATGTGTTTTTATATTTTAGAATAATTAGTCTTGAAAACTAACTTCTTTAAAATAGGCAGAGGATTTGGAAATTAGCACTGAGGCTTTTTTATTATTATTATTTCTATTTGAAATGAGTCGTTCTATTTGACTCTTGGTGAAGCAATGCTAAACAAGCTCATAGTTTGAAAGAGTAGGCTGTTGTCTCACTTTCTGATCATAGGAATGCTTGCTTATCAAATCTAAACCAATTTTTTGGAAAGGTTAAATAGCATACGGAATAGGTAATATTATGGTAGAACATACAGTAGGTAGTATTGTGGCATATACTCAATCAAAATGAAGCCCAAATTGTTTTTCCAGGGTTATGAGCAGTCTTCTAATGATATTAACAGCATAACAAGAGTTAGAAGCCCAGAAGTCATTAAGTGCATGGAAATCTTCCTGGAATCATTGAGGCATTTGTGTACAGGATTACTGACAGCTACTGCAGCCTCGATCAATTCATTTCAATGGAATTTAACATCAAGGTTAGATCAGGAAGAAATTGACTCTTATTTCCCTCCTGTAACTTGCAGGCACTATGGGATCTGCTCTGGCGATCTGCCCTGAAAGCATATGAAGAAGACAAGACTAGAAAGCTTCATTGCACTTATGCATTAAGCCTCAGTGTACGATTTACAATTTATTTTTTCCCATTTAATGTTTTTTTTAATCCAAATATTTATTATTTTAAAAGAAGTTAAGAATTCGTTTTAAAATGTTGAGCATATATACCCTGCTAGTAATATTTATTTATTCATATTTCTTTTTAATGTATTTGTAGTTTGAGTTTTTTGCATCTTTAGATCATAAATTGACTATACAGATTGCAGTTGGAAAAAAAAAATCTTGGGAACATTTTGGGTCTTTAAAAGGAACATAAAGCTTCCCAATTAACCCTTGACAGGAGGTTCATTACAAGCTTCGTAATCCCTTGCCAAGTCTTTTGTGTAGCGAAACTAGCCTAGTACCAAGGACTTAGAAAGCTTAATCCAAACATGGACGGGGGGGGGCTTAAATAAAAAAAAACATTTATTCAGTTTTAAGACTTACATTATCCTTCGAAGCAGGTACTTTTAGCTACACCCTACACACAAATACACAAATGCTTGTGATATTGGTTGCCCATAGAAAAAAGGAATACACTCATCATTGACTCATTTTCTGATCTGAGTTAGAGCAGGTTTGGGCAGTCAGGAGATTTCATACAAACACACACACTCACACACACCACATACACACACATTGTGGCAGCAATGAATAGGGATACAAAAGCATGTTTTTTTGATACTCTTGGGCCCTTCCTCTTTGTTACATAAATAGAGATGCTAAATAATAGAGATGCCTAATATTTATTCCAGCAAAGGACTAACCTAGCTACTTTATAGGCACAAGATCCATAGATAAACATTAGGGAGGAAAAAAAGCACTTGTCTTTCAGAAGGAAATATAAGAACATAGATTTTTTAAAAAAGATCTGGGAAAAATCCTCCAGTGATAAGAGCTTTTTAACAGGGAAAGAGACTGCTCTGGAAAATGATGATTTCTCCTTTACTGGAGGTGTTTAAACAGAGAATAGATGGATACACAACTGTCAGGGAAGCTATAAAGGCGGATTGAGTAGACATCTGGAGTAGATGAGTTTCAAAGTCCCTGCAAATGGTTGCCCACTATGGAGGGCAAAAGATGTTGATTGTTCTTTTCAATCTTGAATAAGATCTTTGCAGGAAAGCCATTAGGAAATTACCTTCTTGACTATTAGTATCTCATCTCTTTACACACTAAAGCTGATACAATATTGCATCCTAGGCTAATGGATTTGGAGCTGGGCGGCTATATAAATGTTTTAAATGGATAAATAAATTAGATATTATAAAGTGGTGTCAAACATCTTTATCCAGAATTATAATCTTTGGTTCTGGTGACTGTTTATTAAAATATGAAGCATTTTGATTTAAGCTGGTCTTATGCTTACATTGTTTGCAAATCAGGGGAAATCTACCACTTGTTCAGATAAGTACTTAATGAGTTCAGTATTAGCAACAGTGATTGTTCATGTTAAAAGAAAGTACATCCTTTTGGTAGTGATCAAGATAGGTTATTGTTTGTCAGCTTTAACAAGATCTTTGATACTTCCCCAGGGAAAAAACAATCATTTCTGTTAAAGCTACTGTTCCTCATATTTCTTATATGTCACCTCTCACCTTTAATTTACTAATTGATGAACACATGGGGTTTCCAAAGGTTTAGACTGGGATGAGAATTAAAAAAAACATCTTGGAAGAAAACAATGGAAACCTACTTTAGTAAATCTATCAAGAAAATGATAGGAGTCAAGCATGACTCAGGGGTACTGTTCTTTTCATCTGAAATGTTGACTGGGCATGTGCTTCTTTCAGAAGCATACAAGCAGCCATTCTCCATGCCCTGCACTTCCAAAAGTCTACCAAGATTAATGATACTCCCAGAAGATGAACCTCAAAAGCTACAATATTCAGTAACTTTAGTTTTGCACCTCCCGCCATGAATGATCACAAGCAGTGCTTTTTTTCTTAAAAAAAAAAAAGGTGCCAGAACTCACACACATCATACAACCCCGCCTTGCCTACCCTACAAGGTTCCAACCCCCAAAAGGTGCCGGAACTCCGTTCTGGGTGTTCTATGAGAAAAAAAAGCCCTGATCACAAGTATTTCCTGATCTGTATGTGGGTAGTTTAAGCATGTCCTGATGAAAAATGGTGTTTATGATATAAAAAAAATATCTCCACAATGGTTTCTAAAACATGATATATGAAGGTGTATGGTTTCCATCCAAAGGCAGAGGCACAGCCAGAACCTCTTAGCTCATTAGCTTCAATTTAAAGTTGGGTGTTGTAATCCACACAATTCAGGTGTTTTGATCAGCAGGATTAAGTAGTGTTCAGGGCAGATCAAAATAAGGGAGTAGATTCTCTGTTCAGAGGCTCATACATGCAACAAAGTCTGCAGGACTCATCAGCAATTTCAAATGTTTGTAATTGAAATGATATTATTTATTCACACTATTTTTTAATTAAGGGTGTAAAGAACTACACGCTCTGGATTACAGGGGTGATGATTCATAAGACAGCTTTCAAGTTATTCATAGTGTTTTTTTCCTTCAGGCCTGATGGAATAGGAACTGTAACAGTAGAAGAAAAAGAGCGGTTTGAAGAAATCAAAGAGCGGCTGCGATTGTTATTGGAAAATCAAATCACGCATTTTAGGTAATAATGTCTATTTCAGTTTCCAAATCTGGAGTCATGTCCTCAAGTTTCCACCGTTGGAGTTATCATGGCTTGCTTAAGTAGTAGCAATTAAGAGTTGCAGCAGAATGCTTAATAGAAGAACTGCAATTGTAAGTTTAAAATTTATCATTATCCCAAGATGATCCAGTTCCACTTAAATTTATTAATGGTTGAAATATATTGTTATGTGAGTAATATTCCATTTAGGAATGGAGGGCTTCCTAAAGAAGACAGTCCTTAAAACTGTCTCTTCCTCCTTAAAGTCTCCTAACATAAAGCTCTTCTTGGGAGGGTCTTGTGATCTTCTTGGATGTATCTTGAGAAGAGGGAATATAGAAGGAAGGAGAAATCTTGCTTTTTGAATCAGTAGATGACAGCCATTCCCTCAGAGGAAATAACCCAAATGTTTTTACTAGAATTTCAATCATCCCATCAGAGCCATCATCTTGACTTTTGTGATCATATCCATATACAGATACAGGTAGACCTTGATATATAATAGAGGTCTTCAAACTTGGTCCTTTTATGACTTGTGGACCAACTCCCAGAATTCCTCAGCCAGCGTGCCTGGCTGAGGAATTCTGGGAGTTGAAGTCCATATGTCATAAAAGGGCCAAGTTTGAAGACCCCTGACCTATAACCATTCATATAATGACTGTTCAAAGTTACAATGATGCTGAAAAAGGTGACTTATGTCTTGTCATCACACTTGTGACCATCACAGCATCCCCAGAGTCATATATCCAAAAAGTGGGCAGTTGGCAACCAGCATGTATTTACAATGGTTGCAGCATCCTGGGGCCATATGATCACCTTCTTAGCTGGCTTCTGACAAGCAAAGTCAATAGGGAAGCTGGATTTGCTTAGTGACTGCCTAAGTCACTTAACAACTTCAGTGATTCACTTAACAACTGAGGCAAAAAAGATGGTAAAATCAGGCACAACTCATTTAGTAGCCACTGTGCTTAGCAAAAGATATTCTGGTCCCAATTGTAGTCGTAACACTACCTATATTAATTAAAAGTGATGCTATGATGATGAGAAGGCTTTGGCTCACATTTTGTGTTTAAATCCAAAACAGCTGTTTTCTTTATCTAGGGACAGTGACTGGGACATGATCTGGCCATATTGTACCATATTGTTCTCTGTTGTTGTTTTTTTTCACTTCCTTTTGCCTATTTCCTTATTACTAGCAATTGTCTATTCTTTTTCCTCATGCCCTTTCCTCTTTTTGATTCAAGCATGGATAAGCCCATTTTCTCTGAAACAGTCATGCAGTTACAGGACTAATAGGTATCCTTGCTCCTAACTCATCTTACGTGTAGCAATGAGCCATGATACAAAATCCAGTTTCCAAAAGCAATCATCAAATTATTACGGTAATTTGAAGAAATCAAAAGAGATCTATACAGAATAGGAAAACCGGTACAATTCTCTTGATTGGTATTCCCTCTGTTCTACTCTAAACATCATTTCCAGTTTGAAATCCTCAGTTGTCTCAGTTGCTTTCCTGATAGAACTCCAAGTATCATATCAAGAGAATATTTGTGAGTGCAAAACATATACCCATCCCCCAGCTAATCTGGGAATTAATCAACATTGCTCACATTTATTGGAACGATAGTAGCACTCCACAGTCTCAACAAATAAAATTGTAATGGTATAAATTATATATGAAGTAATGCTGGATCTAGCCATAACTCATTTCATGTGTTTAACCAAGATTTCAATTTATCTGAGCCTTACACATCTTCTTCATTCATTAAAAATTCTTGATTTTTTAAAGCATGCATTAACTTAAATGTTCAACTCGATTACTGTAGTTTCATTTAAGCCAGTGCTTATTGGCACAGGAATTCAAATGAAAGTAGGCAGGGAAAGTTACTCTTTTTGTCAAATTGATGTAAATATATAAAGTAATATATAGTAAAAATATTTTTAAAAAACTATGTATTATTTCTAGGTATTGCTTCCCATTTGGCCGACCAGAAGGAGCTTTAAAAGCTACTTTATCACTCCTGGAACGGGTAAGCATAAGACCAATATCTCAGGGGCTGCCACAAAGAAGAGGGGGTCAAGCTATTCTCCAAAGCACCTGAAGGCAGGAAAGGAAGCAATGGATGGAAACTAATCAAGGAGAGAAGCAACCTAGAAGTAAGAAGAAAATTTCTGACAGTTAGAACAATTAATCAGTGGAACAACTTGCCTCCAGTAATTGTGGATGCTCCACAACTGGAGGTTTTTAAGAAGAGACTGGACAACCATTTGTCTGAAATGGTACAGGCTTTCCTGCCTGAGCAGGGGGTTGGACTAGAAGACCTCCAAAGTCTCTTCCAACTCTCTATTATTTTGTCAAGATTATTGAAAGGCTAAGGCAATGACCTAGTTTCCATATTTGGCCATCTTCATCTAGTAGAATTTAAGTTGGTTTGGATTATATTGGATTGAAGAGAGGAAGTTAATTTGCCTTTCCATCTTCTTGGAAACAATGATTGGGAGAAATATTTTTTCTCCTACGGTGCATAATTCTATTAATCCTACTTTCACCTTAGGCCTTGTATACACTAGTTTACATAGTTGGGCTGACTCAAGTTGTCCTTCCAGGAGTTATGGTCCTTCCATTAGTTCCGCAGTATCTGAAGTAATCAACCTATCCCTTCAATGAAGCTTCGTATATAGCGATTGAGTTACAGTAGTACATGGAACACTGAGCTACTTTTCTCTTAAATACAAAAGCCATTATTTCACTGTGGAGAGTGAAGGCTGCCTTGCTCAGCAATATACCAAGGAGAGAACAATTCTTTCCATCTGCAGAAACCCATTCTAGAGGTTGAGGAGATCCTCCGAAGCCGATCTGAGGAGACTGGTGTTTGCACAAAAAGTCTTTGGCTTGCACAGCTATGGATTTCATTCAAATCATCAGTGTATGGAAATTACCCTTGGAAGCTTGATATTCTAATTTATGGTTGCATATAATTAAAACATTCTATAAATCATACAAAATCAATCTGTGTTCCTATCACATAATCTCTGGTCTTTTATCTTATGAAGCTGTGACTTCTTTATTGGTATATGTGTGTTAATGCCGTATGCAGGGTGATTTCACAGTCATAAAATTCCTTGAAACTGTAAATACCAGAGACATTAAGTTTAAAAACCATGCAATCCCATAGCATCTTAAGAGCTATATTATTTATTGTGGCTGAGTTTCATCAAGTGGTAAAATCAGATGATATTGCTCTATTGTGCTGCAGTATAAGAAGATAATTAATTTCTAAATGTGGTCAAAAGTCGATGTTGGTAAAGGTGAAAGAAAATTGTGACTTTGAGATGCCACGTAGACATTTTATAAAATGTATGTCTTATGTAGATTTGTTGCACATCCTTCATCATCTCATGCAGTGTTTCAAAATATAAATTAAAAAATCAGATTGTGGGCTTCAGAGACCGAGTCCGAAAGTTTCAAAGACCAATGGATAAGGCTACTGCTGTCTTCTTTTCTGGCCAGAAGAGGGAGACAAAGGGCATTGGGAGGGTATATAAAATATATTTTACAAATAATAATAATTAAGAAGACATAATAAATCAATGCTTCCTTATATCAAGGTTTTGATGAAAGACATAGTTACTCCTGTCCCTCAAGAGGAGGTAAAAGCTGTCATCCGTAAATGCTTAGAACAAGCGGCATTGACTAACTATACTCGGCTATCAGAATATGCAAAAATCGAAGGTAAGGTAATTTAATTCTTAACTTCGGTGTTAGTGTCCTCTTTCAGAGAAGAAGATTTTTAAAAGCTGCATTAAAAACAAAGATTATCTGCATATATCATTGTCAGATAGGCAGACGTAAATAGATTTTTAAAACATAAAGCAAAATAGAGAATAGAATAATCTTGCATAGGGCAGTAATCAAACTCCAGCATATATTTCTCTCCATCCCCCCCCCCAAAAGAGAGTGGAATCAACATATCACTGCTGGTGACAATGGGTTCATTGGACAATTGAATGAGCAGAAACTCAGAAATGTTTGCATGGCACTCGTTTCTTTAGAAGCTAATTAAAAATGTCTATTTTTCCCTGAATGATGTTTGCCACCTTCCCTTTTTGTATAGCAGCTCCTGTCAAGTCAGTTGGCCTTGTGCTGGCTTCAGATCTCATTCTTGTCACTCTAAATTTGCCGCAGCTGATATTGCTGACCTTTTACATTAGGAAAGAATAACAATTAGTGACCAAAGACACATGTAGCCATCAAAAAGACATTTTAAAACTTGCTTGAAGATATGCTTTTGGCAGGAATCTAATTATACATGCGAATAGATCTTTATGCATTCATCAACTTTCATTGTTACTTGGTTGTTGCTGAATAGTAATGTAAAACTCCGGTTAAATATCTTGCTGTGAAATGTGAAATTGGAATCATGCAATATGGATTGTGGTTTCTTGTCCTATATGAGCCGTGAAGCTTTACTGTGTTCACTTTGAGGAATAACACTAGCAGAATGAATATCACTATTCAATTTCTTGTCAGAAGGTCTGTTGTAATAAGTCACATATTTCCAGGGTCTGTACACTGATATACTTCCTCTCTCTTTCAATGTTTTTCCCCCCATTGACAATGCAAATTGTGTACCAGTGGTAATGAATTCATTGTTATGCATCCAGTGAGAAACACTTAAGAATTGGGCACTAAAAGGATGTTTATCAACTCTTGACTCGGTAATGAGCAGTGAAAATAGAGAAGGAAAGCAGGTCTCTTGAGTGCTGAGCTATCAAGCAATTTATCCAAGCCTTCTACTTCACGGGTTTTAATTGGTGAACTCTGTTACAAATTTCAATGTTTAAATCTGCTTCATGAAGACATGGGAGAACTCCAGTTGAAAAACAGCTTTGGGCTTGTTATTTTCCTTTTGAATAGACCCTGGGCTACTTAGGTCTCTGTATAACCCTCACTAACTTTGTCGGTAAGCTGTGCTCTCTTCTTTCAGATATATCTATGCAAAAACAAACTTTATGATCTGTAAGTAAAAATGCATTCATTTCCCAAAAATGTAGAACAGTTAGCGTGTATTTTCCTTTTGTGCCTCAATTCTTCTTGATTGTGTTAATTCTCTGCCCTCTTTTTTTGGCACTGTGACTTTAGGTCTGGGAAACTTTGAAGCAACAAACTTTTTTTTTAAGGTTTTTTTTCTCTCTCTCTCTCTTTCTCTCTCCTTTTTTTTTTTTTAAAAATCCAGCTGTTGTTTTCAGAGAAGTACTTCATCCCACACTACCTGCTCTCTTCTGCTTCTCCTTTTCTTTGTTTGTGGTTGGTTCAGCCACTTTTCTATGTTGCCTCTAGAAAAAGTGGTTGCATCAGTTTCAAAGCATGCTGGGATTGTTAATTCAAACAACCCAACATCAGCAAGTTGCATGCCTCAGGTTTTCTCTCATGAGCATAGTCCACACACTAGGAGTTGCTTTTTTAAATTGTTTTTTAACTTTAAATACATATATATGTATATTTATATGCATATTGTGCAACCTGTTTCCTGAAAGGAGTCTAATCATTTGGAAATGAAATGCCTTATTCCATCTCAATATCTAGAATGCATTAAAATTAAGATAAGTAACGATGATCAGCAATGCTATTTGAGGCTATGTTTATGAAGAAATACCTGTGAAAACCTTAGATACTAAAGGCTAAACTCCTTAGTATCTTGGAGCCTTAAATCAACAGAATTCTATTTCCTCCTGTTTGTGATGTTCTGATCATTATATTCCTACCAAGAATTCAGAACAAACCTTTAGAATCATGGGCACAATCTCTTTTGTGACTCATGAGCATGCTGAATGGTTAATCCAGTAAACACCCAATTTTAAATCTCCTTTTTTTATTTTAATTTTCTTTCCTGTATGTATCCCCAAGTACTCTACAGCTACTTTCCTTTAAAGCTAATGTAAAGTTTTCCTCTGACCTATGACCTATAACCTCTTTACCTCTGACCTAAGCCTCTTGCATGCCCAAATCCTCTTTTATAGGGAAAAAGAGAGAAATGTATGAGCATCCTGTCTTCTGCTTGGCCTCTCAAGTGATGGATTTAACCATTCGTGAGTACCTTCCTTCCACCTCTCCATGCTGCCTTCGCTCTTTTCCGTTGTCATTTCCTCCGTCCAATCCAGAGCCAAACCAACCCATTTTCCTCGCTTTGAGTCTTTTAGCATTGGCTTGTCTGTTGCTTCTGTCTGTGAAAGTCCCAGTGTGAGAGTCAACTCACTTTTTAATCAGCCTAAAAACCAGGTTAGAAAAATTCAGCCGGTTTTCTTTTTTTGTTTGTTTGTTTGTGACAAACTCCAATTTGTCTGTAAGGTTTTTTTTTCCCTTTCTTTCTGTCTGTGACCTGAATGCATTTTTACTTTGCTTATGTGTAACCCCAATTTGTAAACACTTGTCACTGGTACACAATCAAAAGGGAGTTACCGCACCGGGGAGCACGGAGTTACAGTTCAGCTACGAAACATTTCCCGAAAGTTTTTGCTTTCTGAAGTTTGTAACAACCTCTGCATAAAACCACCGAAAAACATCCTTGTTGGACACCAGCTCTTTCACGTCTCTTGTCTGTTATTTCTCAAGCAGAATGCTATTTAAGCTTCTTTCAATAGCAACCTTTGAATAGAGCATAGTTTATGTATATTCATTTGCTGATCTAATTCGCAATATGTGTTTGCAGAGTGAAACCACTTCAACACCCATTTGTTTTTCTTTGCACAATGATTAAATTCTTTCTTGGCAAGACACATGGTATTATGATCTCCATGCTTTTAGGTGGGTGGGAGAGATTGGGCAACTTCTTTTCTTTATGAATGTCATATATCACACATAACTGGGGGCATTTTGATCCACTTGCTCATTAATTCTGCATATCTGTTCTTGTTTCTCTCTTTTCTCCTTGTTGCTTTCTCTCTCTTTTATATAGAGAATCAAAAGGATGCAGGTGAACATCTGTATATGCATTATAAATTGCTAGGATTGTTGAGTTATAGTTATATATATATATATATATATATTTCTTTGTTTTCTTTTCAAAGCTCCTTAAGATATGTGCTCCATATAGAGAAACATTGGAGTTGCAGTAATCCTTAAGGAGTTAATTTGTGCTGTCTTACTTCATGTAACTAGTATTGTTCTTTTCCCCCAAGTAAATTTAAACAGAAATAACAATGCAATTTTCTTAGCAGTGAGGTGCAGTCTAACAAAGAAATTATTTGTTCACACACACACACACACACACACACATGTACATATAGACAAACCCTAACGCACAAAGCCGCTTACATTTTGATGCCCCAAAGTATTAACAGTCTGGCTTTTTGTTCAAACCACTGTTCGATATATAAACTAATTCTCATTTTTGTTTTTCACATCTTCTGTTTTGGCCCCATTTGGGTAGAATGGTTTCTTGTTAATGTGTAACTAACAATACAGAGAAATCATGTTTGTCATAATTTTTTGTCTGTAATGTGGTGGTGTAATAAAGCAAGGAAACAGTTCAGACAGAAAATGTTAATACTCCCTCAAATCTCTTAGACCTTTGTCATGAATTCTGTATGTAACTATCATTTTTCTGAACTGTCTTACAATCTTAACTGTTACTTTTAGCATCTCCTCTTAGCCTTTTCTTTGTGTTTTCTTGGTTTTGAACTGTTTTGGCAAGAATCACTTTTTGAAAGAAAAATTAAACAGAATTTTGTGGCCAATTTTTCTTCAGGTCACATTTGAGGGAAATAGCTGCAACTTGTTTAGTATGAATTTTATTTTTAATTTCACAAGCATTCCCTGACACCACAACAAACAGTATCATACAAGGAGTACAGGGTCATTTAAATGAAGAGTAATACACCCCATTCAACTGAGCAATGCGTTATCCCTCTCAAAAGGCCATAACAATACAAGCGCTCTGACTCGCCATTCTCATAAGCAATCACATTTTAAACAAGTGTCCACAGCTATGTGCAATTTATATTGTTAATATGTGTCAAGGAAAGAAAGTGCCAGGTGTTTGGCCGTCATCAATGTCTAGATGGAGACACTGCACATGATTAGTGGTGACCCCAACAGGATCAGACATCCTAACTTGTAAAAATGCCTCCATCTGATTAAATGTTGTTGGACTGGCACTGGACATTGGCAAAAATAGTCAATTATGAAGAAATAGCCTTTACCCAGGCAAACGTCATGAAAAGACTAAAATAATGGTGCTGGTGCTGTAAATCGTAAACATGTCAAGAAACCTGAATATCCAATCACTAGACTATTTTTATTTCTGGAAAAAAAATCACTGTATATGTCCACAGTGGTTCATATCAACAATGCTTGTGAGATTCATCCATCTCTAGCATTTGGGTGTCTGTAATAATATATGGAAGCTGCATTACTCATCTGGATTACTAGTCTTGAGACATTAATAAAACATTATTTATTTGCCAGCATTATATTTAGTTTTCAGGGCTATTTGCAGGTTATGGTTAAAAAAGTCATTACAAGCACCATCCTGATATTTTTGACCTTGCCCTGGGGTCACACCTATTAGATTACTTTCTAGTCCAGAAGCCTCTTCACTGAAAACCTTTAAAAAGTTATAGAATTGGATCTAACATCAGGGAAGGCTATATGGATTTATAAAACTACATCCCTCATGCATTTATTTCCAACCACTTTTTGTGGACATCATACAAACATATGAAGATTTCCATATGTTAGAACATTGTTCTAAATCTGGAGAATATTATTCATATGCAGGGTTTTTTTTTCATTTCAACCACCTTTATGGGAGTTGTCATAAAATATTTCATGCCACTAAATAACATAGTGACTAAAATTCTAGAGTAATTTGAATTTTGATTGTATTTCTTTCAAAAAAAATACAAAGTTTCCTCCTGAAGTTTAACAGATTTTGAGAATGTACTTCTGGATTTATCAAAATTTGATATGAGTGATTTTACAGTGGTTTATACTAATTAGAATTTGTAAATTAGAGTACTTTTTGTTTGTAATTGTGAATGCGTACCCACTTCAGGTGCTTGGTAACCGACCCACATTTACAATGTCCAGCAGACATATTTTACGATATTTTTGCTGAAAACCGGCATTTCCTCCCAGTTTGGGGGAAAACCAGCCCAAGTGGACCATTGATTTGCTTAATGACTGTTGGTTCATTGTGCGTTCACTTAGCAAGCATGACATTTGCTTAACTTCTACCAGCAAAACAGGTCATTAAAAATGTCCAATTATGTGATGACCTGTTTTATGACTATCACCACTTATGACCATGATGGACAAGCTTCATTATGATCGTAACCCAAAGGCAGTGGTGGGATTCAGCCGGTTTGCATCGGTTCGGTAGAACCAGTAGTTAAATTTTGTTGAGTTTGGAGAACTGGCTGAACCCATGCTGTTCTGGAAGTCTGTTCTAGGCCTCCCAGGCATTGATGTGCATTGATGTCACTTCCAGAAGTCCATTCTAGGCCTGATGGAGGCCTCCCAGGCCTAGAACGGCCTGCCAGAAGTGCATTGATGTCACTTTCGGAAGTCTGTTCTAGGCCTTGGAGGCCTGGAGGAGGCCTCTCAGGCCTAGAACAGCCCACAGGAAGTGCATTGATGTCACTTCTGGAAGTCCGTTCTAGGTCTCAGAGGCCCAGACCTGAATCCATGCAGAGAACTGGATGTTTAGGTATTTGAATCCCCCCACTGCCCAAAGGCTACCTGAAAGAAAGGATGCAACAGAAATCTAAAATGTAGTAAACCTCCACTAACTTGACCTGGGGCCATTTTTAAGTGGAGATATAACTGGTGTCATTCATAACATCCTGTTCTACAGTCCAGTCAGAAGAAAGGTACCACTGTGTTGTGTTATAGAAACCATCAGCATTTCTCCAGTAATAAAGGAGCCAAGTTGTAGGCATAATCATAACAAGGATATTTTTAACTAAGTTTTGTATTTTGGAGTGTGGACTTCTGTATGAGCTGAGGAAAAAGAGTCCACTCTGGTAGCACAAATGCCATATATGCATTAATTTATAATATAAAAGATAAGCAGAGGCCAAGTTGTAAGCATAGCCATGTCAAGGGCAGTCCCAAATTTCAGTGATGCTATGGCATACTGAGAGTACAAAACTCCTGTGGGTTTCTCGAAGTGGGTTTCTCCTTCCTTAGCTCCAACAGAAGTCCACACCCAAAACACAAAACTGAAAAGAAATAAGAGTAGAGAAAGTGCCTGGCATGTTAAACCAGTCACCTCAGGAGGGGGGATCTCTACTAAAGGACAGTAATAAATAATGTTTAGCAAGTGAAATCAATGTCCCAGAGGTGTTGTCATTTCCTAATTGTCCTCCAGTGTGCCCTGAATGGTCAGGATGCTAGCAGCTCATCAGTAATTCTTCAGGGTAAAATGCATGGATGGCTGGATAATTCTCAGAATTGGATGGCTCAGTGACAGGACTGGAAGTCAGGGCAGCTCCATTCATTTCAACACCTCCTCATACCTTACAGGGCTGCAGATATGAACCCTCCCTCTGGACAGAGATTTCTGCAAAGCCGCCCTGACTTCTGCAGTCACAGGGGACATGCTTGAAAAACCCCAGTAGACATCGCAGCAATTCAGTTGACAGTTCCTCTATGGAGTTGCCTGTTCACATCTACCTCTGCAGAAGCACTACCCATTTCTCTTGTGCGCCAGCCAGCCAGCCAACCAGCCCTGTGCTTTCTGAAGCTATTGACACTGAGGCCAACAGCTAGTGTAAATCAGCCCTAGGAAGCTAAATCTGTTTAGAAACACATACAGGCATAAATAAAAAGGCAAAGTTCTCTGCTTTTTTTTTAATCAAAGCGAGTAAATTTATCCTCAAAGCAATAAGGATGGGCATAAATTTGGACTTTCAATAATGTAGCAATTTGATGTTCTTCCTACTCCCCATTGCCTTTGTAACATAGCATGCAGCAATTATGTCTCCTGCCAGTGTTTGGCAGGAGACATCGCTATGCACTCCCTGGCATCAGCAGGGAATCAGCGGGGGTATTTTAATGATTGCGGTGGTGCTTGGTGCAGACTGCAGGAAAGATGCCCAGATCCTCCCATTTGCCTTCAAAAATACTTTTTTTGTTGCTGTATTCTACAAATTCAGTTAGAAAAAAATAACAACAGCCAAAAATGGATAGAAGTTGTCAATTTGTTGTCAACAGCTCAATCCAATCTACAGGTCACATGTTCTGTGTTTTAGGGGCAACTTGATAAGGCTAGCCACTACAGCCATTTTGCTTTGGGGATGTTTTGTTTTTCAACATCCCCCCCCGTCTTCTTCATTCTCCTCTCTGGTTTTCTTGATGCACAAGACGTAGACAGTGGAAGTTGCCTAAAGACATCACAACGGAAGTTGAATTGAACCAGGGCCCCTGGATAGATGCAGCACTGAAATGCCAAACAGCTTCGAAATTTATTTTCTGTCCAGGTTGCCACAGATGTCTGGCAGAAATGCACAGCTGCTGGCAAATTCAAATGCTAAAACATATTTAAAGATGGTGGCACAGTTGGATTGTGGTTGCACTCTTGGGCTTTGTGATTGTTGTCTGGTTTTGGCACCCTCGGAAAAATGTCTCTTTGTGGAATGCCAATCACCTGGGACTCACTCAAAGAAATGCTCTCCTAACAAGGATTCCATAGTTACTAATACACCAACTGAGGGCTCTAGTTATGTGCACCGGAACCCTCAGTAGGTTTTTAATATACATAACTTGTTTGGGTGAGTGTGGGATATGTATTGATAACAATTTTCACAAAGCTTGTGTTTCTAAAAAGGCATAGATCTTACCACAAGAGTCAAGGAGAATCACTCTTTCCAACCTGTCCTTTCCTTATCCAGAAGGTGACTAGAGAGAGATTGTCCTCCATTTCTAGTTATACTCAGATTTTGGGTCAAGCCAAATAAGGAGAGACTGAGATAGAGAAAAAGTATTCCTCTGCATACTTTTGCTTTGCAGCAGAGATAGTTGAATATTTCAACAGGGGCATCTGTGGGAGGCACTCAAAAAAGTCAAGAGGGAAGTTGCAACTGTGCAGCCAAAGCTCCAGCCCTTTGTTACATACATCATTTTGTAGACATACAAAAGCATGAGGCCTTGGTCATGTGTTCATCTGCCATCTTGATTTTTTTACTCTCCTCCAGTAAATATCAGTAGTTCAAGAGGTGGGCAATTGGTCTCCTGTCCTTCAGGGAGAATTCAGCAGAAAGAGCAGAGCAAATGGTCCCTCCCTACCCTTAAAACTCTTTCAAAAGCTTACGAAATACCCTTAATTGTTTTTTTTTCAAGTCAATTTTAAAGTATTAATTAAGGTCTGGATTGACTTTCTAGATACCTTAGGTTGACTTGAATTGGAAAAACAATTCAAGATGCTTGGGAAACTGAAAAATGAAATCATAAAAGCCCAATGGCCCACAACAGCACAGAGAAAGAAAAATAAGAGATCCCAAGTAAAATCAGCATTGTTGCATATAGAAAGCAATTACCAAATGCCAGCATGTTAAAAACAGATCATGCCAGACAAACTTTATTGCCTTCTTTGATAAAGTGAGTAAATTAGTCAGGGAAATGCTGTGGATATAGCATACTTAGACTTCAGTAAGGCATTGGTCAAAGTAGACCAAAACCTCCTTCTTGATAAGACAGAACAATGTAGCAAACAGCATCACCACCAGATGGATTCGCAGTTGGCTGTCCAACCATTGCAATCCTCAATGGAACTACAACTATGTGTGTGGGGGGAGGGTTGAAGCATGCAATGGGCTACCACAAGGCTCTGTTCTGGGACCAGTGCTCTTCAGACACCTTCATCAATGATCTTGATGAGGGGATAAAAGGAGAGCTTGTTAAACTTGTTGACAACAAGAGGTTGGGGAGAATTGCTACCACTTTGGAGGATTCAGAAGGATTCTAAAGATTCAGAAAGATTGTGACAAATTTGAACACTGGGCCCTAGATAACAAGATGCAGTTCAGTGGTGAGAAAAGTAAGGGCCTGCACCTAGGGAGGAAACAATCAAATGCACAGATAGCAGATAGGTAGTACTTGGATCAACAGTAGTACCTGTGAGAGGGACCTCTGAAGTATGAATCAGCAGTGTGCTGCAGCTGTCCAAAAAGCCAGAGCAGTTCCAGGTTGCATCAACAGAGGGATAGCATCAAGAGAAGTGATAGTACCACTTAATACGGCACTAGTGAGGCCACATTTTGAATATTGCATCCAATTCTGGTCACCACCAGTGGTGGGATTCAGCTGGTTCGCACCACTTCGGCAGAACCAGTAGCTAATTTTTTGTTGCCCAGGCCCAGAATGGACTTCCAGAAGCGGCATCCACACAGAGAACTCTGGTTGTTCACATATTTGAATCCCACCACAGGTCACCACAATACAAAAAGGATGCTGAGACCCTAGAAAGAGTGCAGATAAAAGCAACTAAGATGATAAGGGTCTGCAGGATAAATCATACAAAGAAAGGTAAAGGGAACTAGGTATGTCTAACCTAATGAAGGGAAGAATTAGGGGTGACATAATAGCTGTGTTCTGGTACATGAGGGGCTGCCACAGAGAGGTGGGGCAGAATCTTCCTGAAGGTGAGAACAAAATGGAACAATTTTCCTCCCTGAGTTGTGGGTTCTCCATTGCTGGAGGTTTTCAAGAAAGAATTGGAAGTCATCTGTCTGGGACGATTCAAGGTCTCCTGCCATGGGGGCAGGGGGTTGGATTAGAAGACCTCCAAGGTCTCTTCCAGCCCTATAATTCTATGATTCCTATGACTTTCACTTCTATGTTAAAATGAAATGTTGCTATTGCAATTCAGTCAATTTGTCCAGGAAAAGAGTCTGCAAATACAGTGCTACTTGCCGATTCCTGAAGCAACAGGAAATCTTCAACAAGAAGGTAGAGCTTGGCCATTAATTTAGGTGAATTCCAAAGGAGATCATGGAGGATAAGAGTAGCTATTAGTCATGCCAGTATGCTCTCTCCAGGATTAGAGGCATTTTTCCTCTGAATAGCAGTTATTAGAAAATAACAGTGTGAGATGGGTTTTTGACCTGATTCAGCAGGGAGATTATGAGAGCAAAATGGAAACTGTGCTTTGTCATTGTTAAAAGGGTTGTCAAAGATCAGGTGCCCTGTTTCAGTGCTGTTTAAATCTGCAGACCTGTTTTTCTCTTGATGACTGATAGAGACCAGTGTAAAACTAGCAGTGGGCCGCTTAAAGACCTGAATTTTAATATTGCTTAGTGAACTTGGTCAACCTCCTCGCCAAATTTTGCAGATTCCAGAATGGCAGAAAGGAGGAGATAGAAAACTTTTATCTCAACATGCTCTTATCTTAGAAGTTATATAGATTACTAGATAGTTATGGCAGTCATCTATCCTATTTGATCGTAATTAATATACTATAAAGTAGAAAAGACTACAACTCCCATTATATCAAATAAAGGCAGAATAAATGTGAACTGCCTTCTACAGCTAAAGGCCTACCTTGACCTATTTGATTCTGCAGCTTTTCATTTCTTCTTTTACTAAATGAAATGGAATGTTAGGAGGCCAGGGATGCTGGTTTATCAATCTTAGTTTCTTGTGAAATAGGTTTTAACAAACTTCCAGTTGCCTAGTCAAGCTTAGGAAAACTTTGCTAAATCAAGTTCCTGCTTATAACCTGGATGTGCCTTTTGTTTTATGGCTCAAGCAATATTATGGAGAAGAAGCCCAAAAGACTGAATTGCTAAAGTTTTTATGGGGATTGTTTTGAAGTAGAAATAGTGTTTAACTTTTTCACTGTTCCTTCTTTAGTCAGTGAAAAATGAGGTTTCCTTTATTTGGAATATAAGCTTATTTTTGCTGCAAAAAAAGAAGAAAAAATAGGTTAAGCTACAAAACCTGTCATTAACTTTAATGCATATGTTGCATAGAAAACATGTATTTGAAATGTTCATCACAATCTAAACACATGGGAATATTGAGACTTGAACATTGTTCTGCAATAGAGGCATAATAATTATCTTGACTAGTAGAGGTTGTCAGAATATTTGCAGCGATATCTGCACAAGGATATGCCCATAGGCATCTGGAGATTTACTCCCAGTTAAGGAAGTAACCTGAATTGGAAAACTAGAATCTGCTGTTTGTTTGTTCTTATAGTAGATGTGCCATTCAGTTGTTTGTTCATAGCTCCAAAGAGAATAAGTTGTATCTTTATTTTGTGGTTCACTTACCTTTTTCATGAATATGCAGTGTTGGAAGACTTTGTTCTTAAGTAAATTGTCAGGGAACCCTACAGTTCTTTTAACCTCCAGAGCAGCGGTTCTCAACCTTGGGGTCGTGACACCGCCAGCCGCCATTTTGTTTTTTTTAATTTTGTTTTTTTTTTAATTTTTTTGGTACGCGTGTGCCACGCACGCGCAGATCCGCCCGTCGCACCGGAAAAAAAATTAAAAAAATTAAAATAAAATAAAAATAAAATAAAAAAAACAAAATGGCGGACCACGATGGGCAGATCCATGCATGTGCGGCGCGTGCGATGGGCCGATCCACGCATGCATGGATCCGCCCATCGTGGCCGCCATTTTGTTTTGTTTTTTTTTAATTTTTTTTTTTAAAAAATTTTTGGCGCGCGTGCACGCACGCGCACACGCCCAGGTCAGGGTCGCGGCGTGCATGGGCGGGCCAAGTGGGGTCTCAACCTAAGAAAGGTTGAGAACCACTGCTCCAGAGCAATTGCTCCAGCCCAGGGGTAGGCAACCTTGGCTCTTTTATGACTCGTGGACTTCAACTCCCAGAATTCCTGAGTCATAAAAGAGCCAAGGTTGCCTAACCCTGTTCCAGCCGAATCATTCTAATCTGAACTTGATGCAAAGAATTCAAAAGAGTGGATGACAACCTTTTCCTGCTCAAAAAGAAATTTGCCACCATGGTACTCCAGAAAGCTCCCCCTACCACTAGCTTCATCTCTGTTTTACAATAGATTTTTCAGATGTTTACTCATTTGCAAATATGAACCTAAGAGAATGGTAAGGAAGGAGATAGAACAGTAGAATGATGCATTCTACCTTCAAATCCCTAACACCCTAAATAAATTTAAAGAAAATAATATCTTGGAATAGAAAGGACATCCTTGTTTATGTGGCAGTTTGAATAGGAGCTCAAAAATCTGCATTGTGCAGAGGATTTGGTCAGATATGTCACCACAATGGCAAGAATTGAACCTAAGACACAAGCATTACATGTTCTCCACATTATATCTTGCCCCTCCCCTTCCCAGAAAGTTCATTTAGTTCTCAATACTGCAAAAGAAATTCTGTAAATTCACCTTAGAAAAAGTAGTGTGATAAATCAATAAAATGAAAACAAGCATGATTAAAAGCATCCGTTATCCAATCTCTAGTTACATGTTCCACTGCATTTTGGTTGGCCAGCCAAGCTAAATTCAACTCGAAACATTTCAATTGTATGTCATGATGGGATTGGTAGTTAAATTAAAATAAGATTACAATCCAGAACACAGACATTGGATTTAAATTGGGTTTAAACTGGTGACGTTTATTGGGATTCTTAATTAAGAATATTGGGATTTTTAATTAATTCTTAATTAAGAATCCCAAAAAAACTTAATTTCTTAACTTAAGAATTAATTAAGAATAGCATGGAAAAATACTTATCTGTACCATCTTGAACTTGTATTCCCTTTATTCTTTTTATAACACTTAAAATTAATGATTTTTAAAATAAATGACCAAACCTAGGGTTTCTCTTCCTCTCTTTTCTATTTCTTGGAAATGCAAGGAGGGAGGGAGGGAGAGAGAGAGAGAGACTGACTGACTGACTGACTGACTGACTGACTGACTGACTTCTGGAAGTAATTCATCCAGATAAATATGCCAAATCTTTAGAGACAGAATTGTTTAGAAAAGTGCTTTGGCTATTAAAATATTGAATTAAGTATAACATAAAATATAGGACAAATACATTCATCATATAGAATGTTGTGTGTTAATACAGAAGAATATTTTACACATACACACAGACAGACAGACAGACAGACAGACAGACAGACAGACAGACAGACAGATAGATAGATAGTATGTATATCACAGAAATAAAGAATTCACATTTTTAGCATAATTAGGGATCAGTATATATATATATATATATATATATATATATATATATATATATATAATGCATATATTACATTGTTTGTATGTAAGTCTTTGGTTATTTGGGTTTTCTCCCGCGTAAAATTGGAAGTGTCTTGGCGACGTTTCGACGAAGTCCCATTTGTCATCTTCAGGCTGGTGTTTTCGGCTTTGTGCTTCTAGGAGCAAACACCAACCTGAAGATGACGAATGGGACTTTGTCGAAACGTCGCCAAAACACTTCCAATTTTACGTGGGAGAAAACCTGAATAACCAAAGACCTACATATATATACATATATACATATATACATATATACATACATACATACACACATACACATACACCTGTGTGTGTGTGTGTGTGTGTGTGTGTGTGTGTGTAGGTCTTTGGTTCTTCAGGTTTTCTCCCACGTAGAATTTGAAGTGTCTTGGCGACGTTTTGACAAAGTCTCATTCATCATCTTCAGGCTGGTGCTTTCGGCTTCTGCTTCTAGGAGCAATGTGTGATTGTAGCTGTTTCTTCCTTTTAACTGCCAGTGGGGGTTTGAACTGAGTGGCTGGGAGCTCAGCTGTGTTCTGATTGGGTGGAGGTGTGTTCTGATTGGTTAGGGGCTTGGCTGTGCTCTGATTGGATGGGGGGTTGGCTGTGCTCTGATTGGCTGGGGGAGTGTTCTGTTTGGGTGGGGGCTTTGTTGTGCTCAGGTTAGTCTGAGTTACAGGGGAACTAGAGATGGTGAGCTGCATAGCTGTTTGGCTTCGCATTCGTGGTTGTGCCTCATCTTCATGGTGGGTGTCAGTTTGCTTCACGTATGGATTGGAGGGGTTTAAGGTGGCTAATGATGCAGCTGTGGTCTGGCTTCTGGTTTGTGGTCGTGCCTCCTCATCGGTGTGGGTTTGGGTTTGCTTTTTGCCTGGATGTGTGGTGGTGACATCCTGTGTGGTTTTTGTGAGTGTAGGTCTGGTGTCATTCTTTGTGTTATGGACTCGTTTGTCAATGAGGGCAGGTTTCCAAATAGCTGGTAGGCGGGAGGTATCATCTCATTTGTTCATGCTGTGAGGGCGTTTTTCTATCTCGATGGCTTCTCTGATTATTCTGTTATTAAAGTGTTCAGTTTTGACAACAGTTCTGGTCTTTTTGAAATCAATTTCATGTCCTGTGGCTTTAAGGTGTTGGACCAGGGAAGAAGTTGGTTCCTCTTTTTTGACTGAGTTTTTGTGTTCTTCAATGCGTGCACTTATTCTTCTGTTGGTTTGTCCAATGTATGTGGTGGAGCAGGCAGTACATGGGATTTCATATACTCCTTGATTTTCTAATTCAATTTTGTCTTTAGGGTTTCTTAGGATGGTGGATATTTTTCTGTTTGTGCAGAATGCTGTTTTGATATTATGTTTGTGAAGGATCTTGCTGATCTTGTCTGTGGTGCCTTTTATGTATGGGAGGAGGGCTTTGCCGTTTTCTTGTTCTCTGTCTTGGATTTTAGTGGGAGTTTCTTTTTGGATTAAGTTGGCAATCTTATTTCTTTGGAATCCGTTGGATGTTAGTACATTAGTGAGAGTGTGTAGTTTGGTTTTTAGGTGTTGTTCGTCAGCTAGGCATTTTGTTCTGGAGATGAGTGTCTTGGCTACAGAGTTGATCTGTGCTGGGTGGTGGTGTGAGAGTGCGTGCAGATAGTGGTTTGTGTGTGTTTTCTTCTGGTAGATGGTGTGTCCTAGGGAGCCATTGGATTTCTTGTAGACTAAGACATCCAGGAAGGGAAGTTGATTATTAGCTTCTGTTTCCATGGTGAACTGTATTTTGGGGTGTAGGCTGTTGAGGTGTGTGAGGAAGTTATCCAGTTTTTCTTTCCCATGTGGCCAAATTACGAAGGTGTCATCTACATATCTGAGCCAGAGTTTGGGTTTGTGATCAGATTTTTCTAGGGCTTGGGTTTCAAAGTGTTCCATGTAGAGGTTTGCAATGACAGGTGAGGGATATATATATATATGTCTTTGGTTATTCGGGTTTTGTAAAATTGGTAGTGTATTGGTGACATTTCGACGAAGTCTCATTCGTCATCTTCAGGCTGGTGTTTTCGGCTTCGTGCTTCTACCAATTTTACGCAGGAGAAAACCCAAATAACCAAAGACCTACATATAAACACCCGCAAAAACCTCAGAAAACATATATATATATTTCCCTTAGACTGATATCACAAACTATATGACAGATGGGTCAAGTCCTGATTTGTAGTACTCTAACATTTGGAATGGCAAAGTAACATATTTGATAGAACTGGCAAATTTTTATATATGATTCAACCCAAAGTATAAAAGACACTAGAATTCCAAGTGGAAAATAACAAGCTGGAAACAATCAGATACCACACATTTTAGGGGGGGGAATGAGAGATCTGAGTACATATTTAAATTGCACTAAGAATTTTTTAGCTATGTCTTCAGCCCAAATTTGTGTTGTTATTTAAAAAAAACTTGGTGTCTGCAAAATAATTTATTTGGGGAACTTCCTTCTTTTTTCAACTAATAATACTGACTGTCTGGGAGCAATCTATAGAGAGAATATTTCTCCCTATATGGGTGCAAAAGGCTGGCAATGCTATTTCACATTTGACACATGCAGATTTAAAAAAAAACCTAATTGACTGTACTAAAATCTTGCTTTTTGCACTTGGCTACATGAAATAACAATTATCATTCACACTGAATTTTAAGGATCTTAGATTGTGAACTCTCCTCGCATAGTGGAATCTGTCAACTTGGGATAAAAATGTTTGTTGTCATAATTGTGTAGTACTTGAGTTGACGATAAGCAAAACAGCAGCTCTTCCATGTGTACTTTTATCATTTTCTGCTTACTTTTCCTTCAAAGTTACCATCTTTTTTTGTCACTGTTTATCAAATCACGTGTGTCTTTATTTTTGCTGTCTTTCAACATCATTCGCAAACAGCTCGATCATCAGTGCCCAAAGCCCCAGTTGGGCCCACTCCATCTATTAATACACAAGCTAACATGATCAATCTGATGCTGAAAGGCATACCTAAGCAAGAATCAAGTACTGTAAAAAAATTTCTTTTTTTTTAATTCAATGAACTGCTAGCTTAGTCATTTCCCATTTAATTTACTGTAGATTCTATGAACCTAATTCCCACCATAAGCTTTTATCCAGAAATGGCTAGTGCAATGCTTTTAGAAATAGCTTTGGTTTCAAAATGTCCACATTTTCTGTCTAGCAATGTCTGACATAAGCAACATTTTCAAATATCAACGTCAGCACAAAATAACATTGTTGTTGCATAACATTTTGCATGAGACCTGTGAATTTGTATGATTTTAATGATGTATGAAGTTATTGAAAACTCTGTTGTTTCATTGAGCAGCGCTCCAGCTATTTTCATACAACGCAATAAATTGAAGGAGTTATCTCAAAAACGTTATTTAAAAAAATCAAGTATGAGATGGATTTACATTTTACCTAGAGACAGAATCTTGCAAATCACTTGTTATAAAATATTTACTACATATTCCCTCCACAAGTTAAAGGGTGTCCAAGGTCTAGTAATTAGCATATCACAAATTGGGTAGCAGGCCAAAACGTATTGGAAGATTGTTGTCAGAACTGTTTCTTTCTTGCACCTTTCCTTTTTTTTATTTCTTCCTCACAGAAAAATATTGTCTGTTGGAAAACTTGCACAATCTACATAATAAGAACAGAGTGCTTTTCATTTTCTCCTTGTTGGTTTTTTTAGAAGAGATAAAGGAAGGATTCACAAATGGACTATTGCTCTTGAATCAAATCTATGCAGGAAGAATGGTTAAGTGCATTGATCCTTTCTAGTGGATTCAGATAAAATCACTTGGATCTAATAAACTACCAATTGTTAGACAATTGTGATTCTGTGCTCTTTTGTCAAGTGCCTGAATTTGACATTTTATTTGTGATTCAGTCAATCAGTTTCTGATTGACTAAGCCAGCAAACTTTGATTAATTTGGGTGCACATGATCAGTTCTTGGTTTCTTATTCTAATAAGCAGCAATTCTGCAATACTTTCTCAGCTTGGTTACAAGTCATGGAAGACTTCAATACGACATGAGGAAGGAGATATACAGGCAATCTCATATGTCTGAAATAGCTGAAGTGGACTGTTTTAACAAATTTCAACAATAGCAAT
This sequence comes from Bothrops alternatus, assembly GCA_034064705.1. NCBI lineage: Eukaryota > Metazoa > Chordata > Lepidosauria > Squamata > Viperidae > Bothrops > Bothrops alternatus. Next base: position 1,034,845 of record JARGCV010000050.1, on the reverse strand, counting down.
AATAATAATTTGTATTTATGAAGCATCTTTAATAGCTATATTACAATTCAAGGAAATGCAATAATTACAAACTTCCATTCAATAAAATTTTAGGGGCATATATAAAATAGGAATCAAACTAAGGAATCGACAACATTGCTAAGAATTAAATAGGTGAAAGAGACCACACAATCACCCACTAGTAAAAAAAAAAAGGGGGGGAGGAATCTGTTAATGTCTTTTAAAGACCATGAAGTTTTCACAAAGGTCAAGGATAGGAGGAAGCTTATTACACAATCATATGGCCAGGTTCCTGAAAACCTAGAAGAGGGAGACAGAGACCCTGGAGTGGAATGTAGAATGAAAAGGTTGTCTGCTTACACTTTTCTTCTCTAAAAAAAGCCACATTGAATATTAAACTTATATTTACATGTGACTTTAAGCAGAGCTCTTTTTTTTTAGAAAACCAGAAAATTGAAATAGGACTCCCACGAATCTCCCTATGGACTAAACACACAATAAGAATTTAATGTTTACAGGGTTAATATATTTAATATGGCATTATGTTGTTTTAATATGGATATTGTTTTAATTTTTGATTGGGACTTGCCCTGAGTTTGATATAAGGTAGGCAACTATAAATATTTGAAGGAAGGAAGGAAGGAAGGAAGGAAGGAAGGAAGGAAGGAAGGAAGGAAGGAAGGAAGGAAGGAAGGAAGGAAGGAAGGAAGGAAGGAAGGAAGGAAAATAATATGATTCAGCTATCCCTAATGTATAATTGATCTGGCTTTTGGAGAATGTCAAAAAAAACACCCTCTGTTCTTTGGACTCTCATGAAAATATTCTGGACAATTGTACATGAACTAGGAAGGGACTTTATTACATTACATGTAACAATACTTTTGTACACATTCATGCCATATTCAAACATTATATCAAGATACAGGAACAACCATTTCAGTTAAATGATTTGGCTTGGATGTGGTTTGATTACGTGCCATCTGTCTGGTATCAAATTTAAGAGACTACATAGCTAGAAGGATGATCTGTCCCAAACCTGACCCATTAAGTCTTCTAATAATATACTATCACCACTGTAATTGAATCCATCTAACTTGTCGTTGGTCAGCATTTTCTCCTTTCCACCCCCTTTCCCAGCTCCTTAGATTTCTCAAAAATAAACATGAGAGACTTCTTCTGTTTTTGCCAGTCTAAAGTTCAAAGAATATAAATTTATTCATGCAAAATAGGGTGATTTCATTTTAATCTGCCACTTCAACATTACTAATTCTTAGATTATTTTATACAATACACAAATTGTGAAAATTTCAAATCTAGAGCACAGATATATGTATGTATCAACTGTGAAATTAAATAGTCCTAATGTAGATACCAGAAAGATGCTGTCTCTAGGAAATTTCTCTACATTTCTCAGTTTCACTTAAATACTTGCTATCAGTGCAAAGGAAAGCAATCTTTATATATCTTTTAAATTCAATGTTGGAGCGCTGTTTTCTTAATATAACAACAAATGTTGCTTCATAGTTTGCTCAGTACTAACTATATAGCATTTTAATCCTTGCATGAGTAGATTTTTTTCAGATTGCAATTATTACAATTTTTAATTAACTACCTAATTGATTGGCCTTATATTGAGCTTCTTCTGTCTCACTCCATTTTAATTCAAGTTCTTGTACTGCAGAAAATGTAGGTCGGTTAATTACGCCTGCCAAAAAGCTAGAAGATACAATTCGTTTGGCGGAATTGGTGATTGAAGTTCTGCAGCAAAATGAAGAACATCACGCAGAGGTGAGCAGCAGTCAGCTAAAATTTTCCGATCAAGAACTATTAAAGCAAGGGTGTACCTCTGCAAACTGCAGACATAATGCTTTATATCCTAGGTAAATCTTAAGTAAGACAATCCATTCTCTCCCCAAAATATCTCTGAATTTCAGTAAATACAACTTTGCGCGGAAATATATTTGAAAACTGTCATCAAGTAACAGGGGCACAATGCAAGCTCACTTTTTTTGTGATTTTATGATTTTATCAAGAAAATTCCTCTTTTGTGGGATCCTACAAAAATTGTGTTCCTGAGGACTGCTTCAATATTAACTTTCACAGAAGATGGCTAATGAAGACATTCGTGTAAAAATGTTGTGCTAGAATGCAATGTCTTCTTGGTTTTATACAAAAGTCCCACAACCTTATTCTATGACGGAGATTGTCATCTTGAATAATCATCATTTCTAGATTCAGCTTTCCATGATAATTGTATGCACTTATCCGTGACTGCTAATGATGCAGATTTGGGCCATATGCTTTTAAGAGCTGAATAATTACAACATAAAAGGTACCAAACCTCCAGATAGCTCGTATCTCGAAAAAGCTAAGCAAAGTCAGAAATCCCAGAGCTGTAGGCTAGATTGGGAAGTTGAAAAAGATAGAAGGCAGGGGTAAAATATGTCCATGTTACTGCCAAAAGGTCTACATGGAAGTCATAGGAGTCAAGCTTGATATTTTTCTTTTAATTTCAGAGGGGATATTGCAGGAGATGGTAAAGTCATATATTAAGATGTTAACATGTGAAAAGGAACGTTAGAACCCGCCCAAAGAAATAAAGGAGCAAAGCATCAGAGAGCTACTACTTCAAGGCATCCCAAAGATGTTTTCCAGAAGGCGACTGGACTTTCTGGGTTTTTGTTTCCATTGAAAGCTTTTCACTTCTCATCCAAAATGAAGAAACTTCTTGGATGAGAAGCAAAACATTTTCAAGGAAAAAACAAAGGGAGACCAGTTGCCTTTTGGAAAAGCACCTTTGGGACAATCATGACCTGGATGATTGAGAATCTCCACCTTGAACCACTTCTCTGCCTTCTCTAAGGAGTGCATCACTAAAAGGAATAGAGGACAGTGAAAGCTTCAGGACGACCATTTTAAAATCGCCCAAGCATCATGAAATTATTGTACAGACAAGGTGGATTAATCTGAGTTTCAGAAACAGATAAGGTTGTCACTTGTGGCCTCATGAGATAAATGGAGAGTTCTGCCTGCAAGAGAAATTTGATCTGTAGCTCTACTCTACTTACCAAGGAGCCCACAATACACCATAACTACAAAGAACTATATTGAGAACCAATGTAATAGTTTTAATTCACGTTAGGCACCGTTCTTCCTCCATCATCTTTTCACTCTGATGAAGATTAGGGGGGTAAAATCATGGAAGAAAAGAAGTTGTCCAGATCTGCGAGAAATAATATTTTCATTGCAAGATGGCTTCCATGAACAATTGCCAGCAGCACAATTTCCATATGCTTTACAAACAGGAATGTGAATCTCCCTAAGAAGACATAATAAGGTGATGAGACTGTGTCATTAACAAGCCATTGCTCAGAGGAAGATAGCTGTGGCAGCCAATAAATATAAAGCCATGGATATTATTGAAATGAATTTGCAAACATTGCTATAACTCCTTTCTCTCTCCCATGTCATCTTCCACTGCTGGTTTTCTGGAAATCCAACTTTTGAGACATTTTAGGAAGTTAAACATTTCTTATGCCTTGTGAAATGAAGCATACTTCATGAGTATGCAGCTTTGTGATGAGTTAGGGGTGCTAGAAATCTTGAACAACATAAATTTTAGGTGTGAGCCATTCAGGAAGGAGATGGTTAATTTAATATCATAAAATACAAGTACTAAGGTTTCTCATAATCTCAGATCACAGATTTAGGTACTAGCTTATTCACACTGTTTGATTTATAGTAATTGGAGGAGCAACCTGACCCTTAGGTTAGTCCATTCTGGATTCTTGTAGGCCAGGAGTAGCATCATACTCCTCCAGTTCATTTTCATATCAGCTGTAGAGCCTAGAAACATGCTAGGCAAACCCGTGATGGCCATTCCTAGAGGTAAACAGTGAGAAAATAACTTAGCAGACCAGGATAAAGTTTGAGACTGACATGTTTCATATGACAGATACTGAATCATTCCTAGTTGTACTTTACATCTAAAGGTGTATCATGCCCTTCCCAAACATGATGCCCTTCAGAGATACTGTCCCAACATCTCCCAATATTTCTTAGTAATGTTAGTCATCAATTCTGAAAATTGTAGACCTCATACATCTGGAGAACCCAAGTGGATGAAGGGCGGTCTGTATAATTACAGGCAACCCTTTTTCTTAATGGTAATTGTGGCTTAAGAACAATCCTGTTTCAGCCTAAGCAAATCCATATATAACATTCTGACCGCTTTGTGATTAGAATGGATTTGCTATTATATGGCACCCATGTAACACACAGTGCATGCTGCATATACTGAGTGCATAGGTTAACATAATTCTACATAAATTAATTCCAGGGTTCAGTGAAATTGCAGTGATTTGATATAGCTTTTATAAATCATCCTTTTAAAATAATTGAACCAATTATTCCAATAAAATGAACCTTTGTTTATACATTTTAACCCTCTAATGTTAATTCCCTCTTTTCTGCTTTCCTTATCACTGATGGTTTTTTTTATCTTGCATTAAAAAAACCTTTGAAAAATAATTTCACATTTAAAATAAAACCTACAATAGCTATCTAATAAAAACAATGAAAAAATAATTTATTTCTAGCGCGTAGCACACCATCAGTCCCAACTAATGCCTGATTGCCTATTTAAATTTCCTCCCTGTTTTTCTACTGTTTATTCAATCTTGGATGATCCTGGCAGGGGAAAGAGGTATGTCACTCAACCTGAATGAACTGAGTTGCCTCCTGTCATATTTCGTGCATGCCCTCTCAGTGCCATGTTTCCTAATGGGATCTCCCCTGGGTAATCCTTGCTTTGTAACTTTGGATTCAAGGAATGTAACAGCAACTTCAGTTTCAATTGCTTGTGGAACTGTAGCCCTACATTGCAGGTCAACGTTGGGGAGGCTCTCCAGCCCTGCATGTAGCAATGGGTATACTTTTACAAGCACTGCGGTTACATCCCAACACCTGTCTTACCTGCCTGGGCTCTTTCCTCAGCCTGTTGTTTACCTCTGTTGCTCAGCACACACCTGATTTATAATTCACCTTGCTGGTAATATCTATGAATGAGAAAGAAGTAGCTAGGAGTACAGCACTTTGCCCTCTGGTTTTTTTTTTTCATTGTGTGTATTGTTTTAGTATATACAATATTTATATATGGAGAGAGATTATACAGGTTTGAGGAGGTAGCAAGATCTGTTCTCAGATGGCTAAGGGTAGAGAATAGCAGTGTAATTCCGAAAGGGCATTTTTTTGGGAATGGAAATAGGCTCTTGAAGGGAAACCATGTTGTTTCCAACTACACGATCACTTTGGTACAAATCATCTTGTGTTAAGATAAGAAAAGTCTTATTCTATCATTATTCTTTTGGAAAGGCAAGTGGTGATGACTTCAAAGTGCACATTCCATGGCTAATGGCCATGAGACCTAAAATGCAGATCCTGAATTGCTGTAAGAATCTTAACAAAGGAAATTCCTGCCATCTCCAATACATTCACACAACCTCATTTGCGGTAACATTATCTGAAAAGCTTAGGAGAGACCCCTGGGGTCAGTAATCTTCTGATAGGAAACAAACACAATTGGGAAGTAAACCCCTGTTCATTTTATGCTTCAAGGTTGATGGGAAAAATAACCAAACTTTGTAGGGGGGAAGTCACTGGTTTTGTACTTTATGAGACACATTGGTGTGCTTATTTTTTATAAGTATTTATATAAGATCTTCCCCAAAATGATTTGCCATTGGAAGGCTGAAATTATTAATGAAAATATACAGGCAACAGTCACATTATGTAAAATGCCTTAGGAGCATTTGGAACAGCATTCAAAAAGAAGTAATCAGAAAAAAGGGGAAGGGGGCACCAAAAAATACCAGGAAAAATGTTATCTTAAGTTAGTTTAAGGTCAGTTTGTCAAAAATAATAAGCATTACCAGAAAACAATTAAGAAGCTGCTTAGTATGCATGTATATGACATACAAAGATATATGAAATTGATTCCAAAAAAGCCTGAGTCATAAAAACACTTTGTAAAAATCTGCTGTTTAAAATAATTCTAAATGAGTCTGTGGGACATGCTATGATCTAAGCAGTTTTCAATAATATAGCAGATAGCTTTTTAGCTCTATAACATTTGACTTCCCTTTTTTTTTCAAAATGGGAAGGGGGATCTATTTTGCAAATTGCATACAGGGACCCTTAAAACCATTATTTACTGCAGGCTTTTGAAACTATCATTCTCTCTCCATATGTATATATGTATGAATATGTATATATGTACTTATCTCTTGAAAACTTGCATATATACATGAATTTTCATGGGTATGGTCAAATAAATCATAGGTTTCGTGATGTAGGATTTGCATTTCCTTTGTATGTTTATTATAAAGAAGGTAAGTCAAGGCAAAGTAAATTTTATTATTGGGGAATGATATTCTTGGATAGCAATGTGATTTTTCTCGTTTTCAGAAAGAGATTTCAGGATGATAGCTTGGACCTGAGAAAGCAGATTTATTATTAGATGCAAATTCAGTGCTATTTATACAAAAAAAATTTAAAAACCCACATTTTTACATAAATGACCATTTTTCTTTCTTTGCATTTCAAAAGCACTGGCTCTTTTTCTCACTTATGAAAATGGTATATAATGGTTGAATTCTAGACTAATTATCTCAAAAAAGATTCTGAGCAGCATAAAGTTATTACACAGTGAGATTTTGCAATCTAGAATCCACAACTAATGTTAAAAGGTTTAAAAAATTAATCATTAGATGCCACAAGATTTTTTATTGGTTTTGATATAACAGTTAACGTTATAGAGGATTGCAATAAATGTGTTCATGTTGTCTCAAAATGCCAATACAATTACACTGCTCTTCCACTAGACTGGATTTATACAATGTATAAAGGCAGAATTATTAATAGCCTTTGTTGGAAACTTTAGTTGGAGAACATGCAGAATTATTTGGATTGAATCTCTAGAAGTCTCATGAAACTCTAATACTGGCTATTATGGAAACAAGGTTCCTAGACAAAATAAAACTGTCAAATAGCAATTTTTCCCTCATTTCTTATGGAATTTATATAACTTTCAAGAGTATAGAAGAATTTTTCTCTTAAAACCTAGACCTTATAGGAATCATTTATTGTAATGTATAAAGGTAACATTATAGAAACTAGGAAAATAATTCTATTGCCATTGATATCATTGATATAGTTCCTAAAAGTTAATATTAATGTCATAAAATGTAAATATTACAGAGTTCCCTATAATACATACATTTTATGACATTAATATTAATCTTTAGGAGCTATATATAAATGACCAATATTGGTAGAAATGCTTTCCTGCTTTTAGGAAAACATTAGCTATAGGGAGGGAATCTACAGTTTGATGGCATTTATTCAATTATACTAGAATTGTTCTCATTTTTGATCCGTACCGACAACATTTGCCAGTGAAAACAGGACCAAAAGTATTATTTAAATAAAGATGTAGGATATAGGATGTATCAATTCATTGCTTCTAATATGCCTTTGCCTGTGTTTCTCAAAATATGGTGTTGGTAATGAATCTCATCCATATTATAATTACTTCTTGAATAAAGTTCTTAAATTACCAAAATAGTAATGGTTTAATAGAAGACAGTTACTTGACAAGGAATTGTTCTATAAAAGGGAGTTGATATATTTATAATGTCAGTTATATCTTTTAACTGACATTTAAAATTAATATCCATGGATAGATTTCACTTAACAACAGTTTTAGAAACAAACGAAGAGAAGGACGAGGGGGGACATGATAGCAGTGTTCCAATATCTCAGGGGCTGCCACAAAGAAGAGGGAGTCAAGCTATTCTCCAAAGCGCCTGAAGGCAGGACAAGAAGCAGCGGGTGGAAACTAACCAAAGAGAGAAGCAACCTAGAACTAAGGAGAAACTTCCTGACAGTTAGAACAATTAACCAGTGGAACAACCTGCCTCCAGAAGCAGTGAATGTTTTTAAGAAGAAACTGGACAGCCATTTGCCCGAAATGGTATAGGGTTTCCTGCCTGAGCAGGAGCAGGTTGGACTAGATGACCTCCAAGGTCCCTTCCAATTTTATCATTATTATTATTATAATGCCTATTCATTCACTTCTGTTGAATCTTCTTTTATTTTTCTCACTGTCTTCTTTCTTGATATTAAATATAAATAACTAATAATTCAGTTTCTGTTTAAAAGCTCATATTATGTTCCAAATATCTCAAGTACTTTAAACAAACCAACCCCAAAATGTTCACAAGCATCAAATTCCAATGTCATGCTGGCAGAATGGAATTCTGAAAAGCTAACTTCTTCAATGCTTTCTTCATCTGACAAGCTGCAGAAAGCTCTCAAATGAGAGGAATGGTCTCTAGAATGGAGAATTAAGGAGATCTCCCTAACATTACATAGGGCCATCTGACCCATATGGGAGTTCCACTGAATAATGTGGAGTATCCCCCTTCCCCTTCTACAAGTAAGTCCTCTAGTCCTCTATCTACTGTGTTCAAGAGATCCCTGTCCTATTTACTAGGGAACATGAAAGACAAAACTCTCTTCTTGGAAATATGTTCTCCCAATGAAATGTTAGCAAGATTCAGAGAAAGATATATACCTCAGTCTCCTTGAGATCAGAAGAATCTATGTTAGCTATGTACTGATTTGTCTTTTTCATTCTAGGGCAGAGGTAGACAACCTTGGTTCTTTTATGACTCGTGGACTTCAACTCCCAGAATTCCTGAGCCAACATGGCTGCCTCAGGAATTCTGGGAGTTGAAGTCCACGAGTCATAAAAGAGCCAAGGTTGCCTACTCCTGTTCTAGGGAATGGATATGCAAAGTTTATTCATTTGTGCTTCTCTTGTAAACGAATACAGAATTTTAGAAAAATAGAAATAATCATTTCCAGCTAAGATTACAGTGCCTGGAAAAATTAAGAAGTCTTCATCTGTCTCTGAAAAGAAGCTAAACAAGACTAATACATATATGTTTTCAGGAGAGTATTTTCTATATTTCAGAGGTAATCACCGGGAAGATTACCTGCAAGAACATGGATTATGGAGCAGAGTTTCAGTGATATATAGTTAACCAGATATTCTTCGCCCTTGCCTCGACTGTCAGAATACTCTACCTCTTTAGAAAATAACAATGACTTTTTTTAACTGTACATAGGCATTGAGCTCTTAGTAATTTTTTTATTGCTTAGTCATTGCTGCACAAGGTCCTATTGACAACACCACTCATGTTGCATGTTCCTAAGCCAGAAGTGATTTTAAACACGCGTGCATGTGTTCCTAGCACATTCACATCTGAGATATGTATGATGTGAATGTCATTTCAGAGAAGCTCTACAGTGACTTCTTGAGGACCGTGCGCATGACCATGAGTTACTTCACTGATATTTCTTGGTTTTCAACTTTATTTATTTATTTATTAGTCATTAGCTTGACTGCAGATAGCTCTTCTAATATCATGCAGGAGGTTTTTTCATTGTGATTTACTAATTTATGTTGAAAACTAACCCACTAGCTGAGTTTGAACGGGAAATGTGGGGTGTTTTGTGGCTATTAAATCCCTAATGTTCATACTTGGTAATTTACAGTAATAATTATGGAGGGTTCCTTGGGAAAAAATAAGCAGAAAACCTACAAACACAATGAAGAAACTCCCAAATGTGATATATTTTATACAAGGAACTCTTAAGAAAGAGCATGATCCACAAGGAATTAAGTGATTTATTGTAAACCAAACAGGTGCACTTCCATTATTAGAAGTGCAGACATGGAAGATTGTACGTCTCTTTTGCTCCTTGACAAGTTACTTCTTGAGAAGCAGATGCTGTGTTGCACCCTGGTTGCATTATGACCGCAACATGCTAGCATTTGTACCACTGTTTGCTTTACAATAAAGCTAGATTTATATAAGATATCCACTAGGTTTACTATTTAAGGCCTCCCAAAGGTGAAATCTAATTTGATAACACTTCTGTTTATTTTCTTTAAATTGTGTTTTGTTTTACAACTTTTCAAGGCCTTTGCTTGGTGGTCAGACTTAATGGTTGAACACGCGGAAACCTTCCTCTCGTTGTTTGCGGTAGACATGGATGCTGCGCTGGAGGTCCAGCCTCCAGATACCTGGGACAGCTTTCCACTGTTTCAGCTTCTAAATGATTCCCTTCGAAGTGACTGTATGTATTGCACTTTGGCCATTTAATTTATTCTCTATGAAGATAAAAGGGTTGGGCTAATGCTGTTTTTGACTGATTTCTAGTTCTTCCTCAATTAACCTTTTAGGTAAGTCACTTAAAGTGGCTTCACAAATTGCTGAGGTTTTCTGAATGGACTAGCACTGATGATGTTACTTAGTTTGGGTAATGAAAGGTCTGCAAGAAAACAACCAAGCTCGGAGAGTATCAAGGAGCCCTCATTTTTCTGAACGTTTATGAAAGAAAACTTTTATTGTATATTCAGATACACACACACACACACACACACACACACACACACACAAAATCACCCCACAACCATACCTCAGAGCATATGCGTACTCCTGCAAAAAGAAGATGTCCAGTCCTTGTTCTTCAATTTTTAAACAAGCAATACCAACCAGCTTTGTAATTTCTCCTTCAATCAGCTGGTAGGTCATGTTAATTGCATGCAAACCCATTTGGGGAGACTGCAGAAATGGTTGCAGACTTGTGAAGAGAATCTACCTCCTTCCGTTACCTCAAAAATCAGAAAAGCCAGAGGACCAAAGAAAAGACTGTGCCAGCCGCTTCTGGTACTTACTTGTGGCATATACAAAGCTTTACTCATCTATGTGCAAATGGGGAGATTTGCATTAGGAACAAATTGTTGGGTTTTTTTAGCATTATACACAGTAAAACAAAAATTTTGTCTTTTTTTTTTAAAGGTAGGCGAGAGCCATAATAACTTGGGAAACATGCAGATTAGAGAGACATATTTTTCCTCACTGAGACGTCCTACGTAAAAAGATTTAAGTTTAAGTGAAGCAGAGTTTTCTTTGTTGTTTAAGAAGAGAATTCAAACACACATAGAAAGATGGAGTAAAAAAAAATAGGAAAAAAATACCCTAATGTCTGAAGTATCCTAAACAATAACAAATAAATAAAAACTATTAAAAAGTCATAGATATCTGAAAAAAAATAATATAAAAGAATAACAAAAGCAGCACTATTGTCACTTTTGGAAGTTTTCTGAGAACCAAATAAAAAAAAAGTAATGGAACTTTTCTGAAAAGGTGCAATCAAGATAAGTTTTGACCCAAACTAAATGACATGGATTTATTCAAAAGGGTCCCCTTAAGTACTCTTGGTGTGTTGGATTCACACAATCACTTTAGTTTTCTTTATCTACCACCATCTCCTTACAGGAATATATTACAATGTACTTTTGAAGGCAATGTTTTCACTGTGGACATGAAGTATTGTTTGACAATTTAAGGCAAAGAGCAGTTTTTATTGAAAATAAAAATTTCTTTTGGATTATTGGATTAGTTGGATTGTTAATTTTATTCACTATGGCTTCTTTCACTGTTCTCACGGTTTCGGAAGCAAAGAGTATGGAACACAATGTGACAAATAGACTTGTGAGAAAATTGAAAAAATTGAGAAAATTACCTTGCACAGATGTCAGTCTGCCTAAAAACACTTGCTTGGTTTCCTAAACTCATCTCTTGGGATTATGGGTGGGTTGGCAATAATAATTTAAACAAGTTTAAATCTTCAGTAATAGATTCAACTGATAGAAATTAACTCCTATTGAATACGCTGGGATTTACTCCCAAATAAGTTTGCACAAGACTATACTGCATGTATCCAAGCATTCTTATTCAGAAAGATTCAGAAAGGATGTTTCTGATAAGTTTGGGCTTTCTTCTTTAGTTCTCCATATTGATGTAAAAGTTTCATTTTTTTAAAAAAAATTAAAGTTTCCAAGAGGTCTTAGAATTCTAAATGAAACCATATATTTATGGTTTATATTTATTTATTTATATTTGTAATAAATGAGCTTTTTGGAGCTAAATATCTTTGTAATGGATGAGCTTCTTGAAACTAAATATATACAGTTATGTTAACATTTATTTTTAATGTAAAATGTTAAAATGTTAAAAAGCATATTAATTTTTTTGATGGAGTAGCCAAAATTCTACTCAAGTGATTCTTAAGTATTGCTCAAAAACAATCAGTGCCAGGGTTGTATTATTTCCTTGATTATATTAAAATGTTTCTAGAATAAATAAATTGACAGGAGATTCTTTCATTGACAGGGCCTTTGATTTTAGTTCTTTTGTCCTAATAAAAGTTACCTTTAAAAAATTACACTGTGTAATTGTGGAATGCTGCTAAAAGTGTCTTATTGTGCTTTTGTTTGTTTGTTCTAGATAATTTGTGCAATGGAAAATACCACAAACACCTCCAAGATCTCTTTGCTCCACTTGTGGTTAGATATGTCGATCTCATGGAGTCCTCTATTGCCCAGTCCATTCACAGGGGCTTTGAGCGGGAATCATGGGAGCCAGTAAAGTAAGAAAATCTCCTTTGATACGATTGGAGTTTTGGGGTACAAGAACAATCATGCACAGATGAGTTAGGAGAACATTAGGTATATTGTCCCTCTGCTAATCTAAGTCAACTTTTAATAGACTCTATAGCCATATTGTTGGCATTCATAAGGTTATCATCATAAGCCATTTTCTGACCTTAGGAGTCTGTCCATCTTCTACCCAGATGATATAGAGGTATCTAGAACTCAGTAGATGACACATTTTCCACTTGGTAGCATGATAAAAATGAACAAGTCACTCAAGTGTCTATGGAGATTCTCAATCATCCAGGTCATGGTTGTCCCAAAGGTGTTTTTTCAGAAGTTAACTGGACTTTCTTGTCTTTTGTGCTCCAGAGCTAAGAGAGTCCAGTTGCCTTTTGAAAAGCAACTTTGGGACAAATCACTCAAGTATGAAAATCTTATCTCCCAAAGGATCATCTTGTTAGTTCAGAGGTGGTTCCAAAAGTATTTCTTTTTATTGTTTTGCCTTTCAGCTCAGGTTTCATAAATTGTATTACTCAGTTGTCTAAGAGAGAGAGGGGGCACTGGAAGCAGGCTCCATATTACTGACAAATATTTTTGCTTCTTTGGTCTTAGGCCCAACCCATATTACTGGAGAATAGCAAATTTCCTCTGTTTCTAATTTTTCTAACCTTTTCTTTTCAGTTCATCCCATTTCTCAACATTTCAGTTATCAAACTGGTTAGGAATTAATCTGCACAAAAAAAACCTGCATACAATTCTGCAGAATTTCATCATATACGTAGTGGTATACATTTTCTTATAATAGTTTTCCGTCCTTTGAGGAGTAGGCATGAGTGCACATTTTCCTCTAAGCATACATACATAGTTGTGCCCTCTTTTAAAATGGCAAAATGTAAAAAGTGAAATTTTCAGCCTGCAGTTTTGGTTTATATTTGGGTTCAGAAAGTGTTAATAGAATAAATTGTTACTCTTCATAGGAATGCAAGATCTGTCTATCCCAGGGGTAGGCAACCTTGGCTCTTTTATGACTCGTGGACTTCAACTCCCAGAATTCCTGAGCCAGCCATGCTGGCTCAGGAATTCTAGGAGTTGAAGTCCACCACTCATAAAAGAGCCAAGGTTGCTTACCCCTAGTCTATCCCAACACTATGATCCCAAGGCTTCATCCAACCCAAGTCTGAAATTCAACCATTTTTCTGACAAAGAATAAAAATCTTGTAGCTATTATTCAGTCAGTTCTTGTGCCTGAGTAATAACTACTGGCTGATGCTGTGGTTGAATAATAATAGCAACAAGATGTGACATCATAATTCTGCAATTTCAGTGAAAGGTGTTTCATAAGCTATCTTTCTTTTAGTTTTCATGGAATTTAATACTGAATTTCATTTCAAAAGGAAGTTCTACAAAATTTCCATAAGCAAAACACATCTGGACAAAGAGACTTCCAAAAAGAGAATATTTTGGAATATTATTTTCCAAATCATAAAATAAAATCTCAGCAGTCACTTCCAGTGGCAAATTTATTTCAAAAGGAGAGTACTGGGATCAGGAAAAGGGTGAAATCTCTTATTCCTTTCCCTTCCCGTTGGTCACCATTTTGCTGCCATTTTTCCACATTGGTTCTCTTCCGATGGATCTAGATATATGTGAACAAAGGTTAGAAAGATCTGCAGCTAAAAGTAGGAGGGGAAAAGATAAAATGCCACTTATTTGATATATCTAGTACTTAAGGCACTAGGACAAAAACCAGGAGACTGTGAGTTCTAGTCCTGCCTTAGGCATGAAAGCCAGCTAGGTGACTTTGGGCCAGCCACTCTCTCTCTTAGCCAGGCTCATGCAACAAGCTGGCCAGTCAATTCCTGTGATAACCAATGGATCAACACTTGGTTGGTCAGAAAAAGGCAGATCTAGCATTTGCGAGAAAAATGCTAGGGGAAAAAAATCTAAATAATGTTATCTTGTTTTATATTATATTGTGGCTAAATACGATACTAAATGTATATTTAATCAATTGTGTGTACACTTATTAATTTTAAATTAATTAAAACTTTGTTAATGTGGTACCTGGTAAAATAGTTCCATGCTAGTTTATATAATGTGTATATTCCAAAGTAGTCCCATTGTCTTCATAGGAATGAAAGGTATAGATTGCCATCACTTTTCTCTTCTTTACAAGAACTCACTCCAGTACTGATTTATGTCTTTTCAATAGCAATTTCTGTTTCCAAGCAAATTTAGGTGGCTTTTTGTCTATCTCATATACTGAATGTAGATATAAACAAGCATATTTCATCTGCATAGTAAGATTGGAAATTGAAGACTGAAGTTTCCAAGTTCTTCCTGTATTTCAAGGAAGAACTTTCAAGGCAGAATTGGCATTTAAGGACTCTGTTCATCTTAGATAAGTTTTTAATATCTACCTGCAGTATAGCTTCTTGTCATCATGCTACTGTATGACAATTTCACAAAAAACCCTGAATTCTTACTCAATTTTTAACTATTTGCTACTGGCTTGATCATATAATTAGCATAAAAGCTCACACATTTGCTTGAGATCACAATCTTCTTGGTGGGTTGCCAGCATTTCTTCAACCTCCAATAGTTGTGCCATCACATTCTCTCTAATTTATATAATTTCATGAAAACTTTGAATAATGTAACACTCAAATATAGAATGCAGTCATTTAAGCCTGGGGATAGCTGTGGTGTCAGTAACAAGACTTTAAAGGAAACTGATTGTGAGGATTATGTACTATCTTCAGGATGAATGTGCAAACACCTCCTAGAGATACTTTGCAAACCCAGATTCTTGGATGGATGGGAAACAAGAAATTGGCCAGATAAAAATTTAGTCTGATTCAGCCATGCTTTCCTTATGTTTTTATTAGGTCTGTGCAGCATATTGGATTCAAAGGGATGTTTCCAAAAGCATGATCTCAGTCTGCTTTAAGAAATTGCCCACAGGACAGGCACTACACAAAAGCCCGTTTGGTTTAGTGCTTAAGGAGTTGGACTAGGAGCAGGGAAATCTGAATTCCAGTCCTGTCTTAGGCATGGAAACCAAGGAATTGTGTTCTCTCCCTGGACCAGGAACAAAAAAGCAAGGGCAAACCACTTCCGAAATCTTGCCTAGAAAATTATATGGACTTCTCCTATAGTCAGAACTCATTCAAAGGCCAAAAGAAAAAAAGAACAAACCCTTCAAATATGCCCCATAGCATTTTTTTTTCCCCCTTCACATTCACAGCACTCCACAGCCTCGGTTATTATCCTTCAACACACCACAGAGAGCAGTTTTGTCGCTATTGTGATTTTCACTGTTCTTCCCCCTTATTATGCAGCCAAAAACTCGGGATTCCACTACAAGGTACAATAGGGTTCTATAAACTGTTGGAGGAAATTCCTGGACCCCAAATCCTGTTGATATATTGTTTCAGTAAGCCACATATTTATTAACATGATCTCTGCACAGGGTAAAAACAAGGAAGACATCACCATGTTTATTTTTTATTTCTGGGAAGGGGGGTGGACTCTTTCAACATTGTCTTTTCTTCAACTACCTGGAGATAGCAAACAGAAAATGGGTGATCCTATCTCACTTGAAATCATTAAGTCAAGCCAAGTGGATGAAAGTGCATTATCTTGTGTACACAGGATGTTCTGTCACAACATACAAATTTGAAAACAGACCTTCCACGATGCCTGCCTGAAAATCAAGGTTGAAATATAAGGTCTTTTCCTGAACTACCAGATGGCTGTCTACTAGAACATACTTTTTTTTAAAAAAAAAAAAAGATGTATTTTCTTTGCTAGATGCTGAGCATCACCTAAGGAATAATGTGAGACACGCAAGCAGATAAACATTGCAAGCCTTGAAGATTTTCACAAATGCCGAACAAATATGTTCTCCTTTTTGTTTTATTTTATTTTTCGCTCGCTCGCTCGGCAAGAGCTGTAAAACTCACCCAAATGAGTTAACGTGCTCTTCAAAAGGTTACACAGCTGGTAAGTGTGGGCAAAACTGTGCAGGGAAAATGAATCAAAGCAAGACAGCAGCCCTAACACAATTTTCCAAAACACTGAATATGCAAGTTAAATCTGTTCCTAAGCTGATTGAACATACACAGGCGCATGAAAGAAGAGATCATGCCAGCGTCGCCTTTGCATTCCGTGCTCAAATCAATTCTACGCCATTGAGATCTCGATGCGCTAAAGAACACCGATGGCAGAATGCAGCTCATCTTGAAGAAGAGTGTCAGATTCACAGAAATGTCACAAGATTGTAAAACAGGGCCCTCAAAAGATGAGGGAGACAAGATAGTTCCATTGCACCCTATCTGGTTTTGCATCCAGGTCCTGGATTCAGTCCCTGGCATCTCCGAGTAGAAACATTTCTGCCTCAAACCTACAGGAATTTAGGGTTGAAATCAGCTTTGACAAGACATAACTAGATTGGGCGAACAGCCTGCGAGACACTTGCAGGCCAGAAACTGCCGAAGTTGCACTTGTCGAAATTTCTTGGCAACATATCCATTTTCAGTAGGCTGATGAGTAATTTTAAACAAAAATCCATCTATCTAGTGATTTTCAGGCATATTTCTTTCTTTTTTAAAAAAACAATTTCAGCTATAAAGTAATTACATTTTTCTGTTTTCAAAATATATAAGAATTAACCATTCCTAATTCCAAAGATGTTAACTCTTTGTTGGCAATGACTTTTGCATTCCTTGGAGAACATTTTAAAAAAATGAATAAAGTGTGATGACCTATCCCACATCCTCAAAAATAAACGTTCCTGAGCTAGAGAGAGAAACACTCTGAGTCAGTATCAGGCATTTTTCGGGATTTTTTCTATCCCTCTTTGCAGGAATCACTGGGGGGGGGACATCCAATTTAGATTTGCAAAACATTGTGATGTGATTTAATGTGGTTTTTCCAAGTGCTTTTCCATATGTTTTTGTATATATTGCTTCTAAAAAAAATTATTCCCAGTTTTTTTGGGTATGGGCGCTTCAAGTCATTCTTGACTCATGTCAATTGTCTGGATTTGTTTGGAAGTTTTGCCCTTGCTTTCTTCCTAGGGCTGAGAGAGGGTGACTGGCTTTGTGTCTCAGGCAGGATTACTGTAGCATTCGCAGTCTAGCTTGGTGCCTTAATTACTATGCCAAACTGACTCTTGCTTTGTGTAACGTATGCATTTTAACATATTTTTCCTCCACAGTAATGCATGAATAGTTCTCAATTATGTATATTTTCACCATCTTTTGAACAAATAACTGCAATTCCAAACTAGATTGAAGTTCAGTTGCAAAAAGTCATGCCTTCGTTTTATACAGAACTTAGAAAAGTTAAAATCCAGCAACTTCACGTTCGAATGCAAAGCTATTGTGTGTAGATTTAAGGAGAATTCAAGTGTAAGAGCAACATACAAGCATTCAGAGTTTTATGGACCCAAGGATAAGAAGAAGAAAGGAAAAAGGAAAGAAAGTTTAGAGCTACAATAAGGACAAAGATAAAGAAGCCAAGCTCTTAGTTTCCAGCTTGGCTGCTGGTCAGGCTTCAAAGATACAATTGCAGCAAATACAGGTGATCCTCAACTTACACTAGTTTATTTAATGACCGTTCAAAGTTTACAATGGCACTGAAAAAAAGTGAATTACGACAATTTTTCACATTTATGATCTTTGCAGCATCCCTGTGGTCACGTGATCAAAATTCAGATGCTTGTCAACTGATTCATATTTGTGACGGTTGCAGCGTCCCGGAGTCACGTGATCCCCTTTTGCGACCTTCTGACAAGCAAAATCAATGTGGAAGCCAGATTTATTTAGCAACCTTGCTACTAACAACCGCAGTGATACACTTAACAACGGTGGCAAAAAAGTCGTAAAAATGGGGCAAAACTGACTTAACAAATGTGTCAGTTAACAACAGAAATTTGGGGCTCAGTTGTGGCCGTAAGCCGAGGACTACCTGTATTAGTAGTAGGGTAGACGTGTTCCTCAAAACACTTCAAAAATGATTCTGTGTAAGCTGAAAAAAAAATGCTGCCATTTTTACAAATCAGCTCTTTTTTTTTTTTAATTACACATGGAAACCGAAAGGGGAAAAATATTGGATTGCTTTAAGGAATAGCAGAGAGACACTGGTTTTGCCCAAGGGTGAAGGTATTTCTTCCAAATAATTTCCTAGGAAGATACTGTAGATGTTCTGTATCACCATCACTCATTGCAGGCCATTCATTCTGAAGAAGGCTATCTGGGCTTCTCATTCAGTTCTAGACTGATGGTCCCTACAGTTGCTTTGATTTTCTTGGGAGAATAAGGTTTTCAGATTATTGTAACAGGCTTTTGAAAAGATAGATCTTGGAATAAGTCTAGCTATAGTGGTATATATATTTAATAGAGCACCAATCTGATTTCAATCTGATATGACATAGAACAGGGGTGTCAAACTGCCACAGCCGGATGCATCACGCCAAAACCGTGCCCACCCCATTGCCGGCAGTGGGGAAAAAGTCACGATACGTCGCGACACGTCACATGACACCCGTGACATAGAATGTGCATGAGGAAAGCTCAGCTCAGACTAATATTCCACATTAATTCAGTGTGGGTTGTATTTATTTAAATAATTTACTGTACAAAGTCACCCATCTGAACATAGTGATTGTGGCTGGCTAACAATATATAAAAGCATGACAATATCTGAATAAAAGCAACAAGTTACATATCTGTAACCAATCCCTCCCACCTCCATAATAACGCATACATACACTGTGTAATGTGACAGAGGTTCCTAATACTGATAGAAGAGAACATGTGTAACTCGGGGTTGAGCTGTGGAATTTGCTGGTTTTTTTCTGATTTTGATACAAGCAATCAAACAGTAAATAACAGCCTAATCAAGGAACCAAAAAGAACACTCCCACCAGTACTGACAAGGTGATTCCCTGTATATAAATAGAGAGTAAACCTCACTCTCTTCCCAACACTGAAGATGTCATCCTAGTTGTATAACAAAATATCTGCAAAAAAACCAACCAACCAACCTCAGAGAGCACCAAGGACTCCTCAATTTTCTAATAATCCAGTTAAAAAAGCAGCCAATCAATATTATACACCAAGCTCAGCTACCCTCCTGGCCTGAGGGGAAAATCCAGGTCTTCAAGAGAAGGCCAGTAAGATTGGAGCCATCTGAATCAGAGCCATTTAAACGATGGGGAATGGATAATGCTCCATAAGATAGATGGCCAATAGTTTTATGTAGGTAATAAGGGTGAGGAGAGATGCATCCCAACCATAGAAAGTCTAGATATAGAAAAGAAATTATTTGTTTGTTTATATGACCACCCATCTTGAGTCCATGACTCTGGGCAGCTACCAAAACAGAATAAAAACAATATAACAATAGTATAAATCATATGAATAGTAGCTGAAAACAACAACCCAGAGCAATGCTAATAATAACTACAATTAATGCTGTCAACTAATGGGCTCATCAATACCATCAGGGCCCTAGGATGAATAATACAACCTGGTCTTTAAGACCTTGTGAAAAGCCAGTAAGATCAGGGTGAGTCTGATATCTGGGGAAGGTGATATTTGGAGGATAGGCAGCACAACAGAATGTCTCTCTTCCTGGATCCCTCCGGATGGCACTTCCATACTGACATGAACTAGAGAATGCCTCTCCTGCCAGACCTAAGAAGAAGAACAGATGACACTGGCTGAAGGGCTTTAAAGGTGTCTGTCAGCACTTGAACTGCCTCAAAGCATACAAACAACCAATACAGTTAAAAGAGCAGTAGTGTTACATGTGCCAAGCCACAGACACCCTTAACTGCTCACACCAGTGAATTTTACACCAGCTGAAGCTTCTCAATATTCTTTAAGGACAGCCCCATTCAAGAGATGACTACAGCCAAATGACTGTGAGTAGGGCCCCTCAGCTCAAGAACAAATGCAGAATGGAACTTTGTTCCATAAAGTCTCAGATAATATTGACTGTGTGTAAAACATTACTGAGCTTTACTGATTAGCAGTGTATAAGGTAATACAGAACCCATAGCAATATTCTATACTATCTTACTCAAATATGAATTCCGCTAAAGGGATGGAATTTTACTGTTTCATGTACAGGTAAACAGAGTAATATTTAGAAAAAATGAACTAGTTTGGTGTAGTGGATAAGGCATCAGGCTAGAAACCAAAAGGCTGAGAGTTCTAATCCTGCCTTAGGCATGAAGCCATCTGGGTGATCTTAGGCCACTCCCTTTCTCTCAGCCCTAAGAAGTCATTACTAAAAGTCAACATGGGTTTGTCAAAAATAGATCATGCCAGACAAATCTTATTGCATTCTTTGACCAAGTGACAAAATTAGTGGATCAGAGAAATGCTGTGGACATAATTTACTTGGACTTCAGTAAGGCATTTGATAAAGTAGATCACAACCTACTACTTGACAAGATAGAAAAATGTGGGGTAGAAAGCACCACCACCAGATGGAATAGCTGGCTGACTGGCCGTACTCAGCGTGTGGTCCTCAATGGAACTGCATCTACATGGAGGGAAGTGTGTAGTGGGGTGCCGCAGGGCTCTGTTCTGGGCCCAGTGCTCTTCAATATCTAT
Source organism: Bothrops alternatus (assembly GCA_034064705.1). Lineage (NCBI taxonomy): Eukaryota > Metazoa > Chordata > Lepidosauria > Squamata > Viperidae > Bothrops > Bothrops alternatus. The sequence goes on along the minus strand of JARGCV010000050.1, from coordinate 1,013,644 downwards.
ATCAACGATTTGGACGAGGGGATAGATGGGGAACTCATCAAATTTGCAGACGACACCAAGCTGGCAGGAATAGCCAACACTCCAGAAGACAGGCTTAAGATACAGAAGGATCTGGACAGACTTGAACACTGGGCGCTATCTAACAAAATGAAATTCAACGGTGAAAAAAGCAAGGTTCTATATTTAGGCAAGAAAAACCAAATGTACAGGTATAGTATAGGGAGTACCTTGCTCAATAGTAGTAACTGTGAGAGGGATCTCGGAGTCCTAGTAGACAATCCCCTAAATATGAGCCAGCAGTGTGCTGCAACTGCCAAAAAGGCCAACGCAGTGCTAGGCTGCATTACCAGAGGGATAGAATCAAGATCACGAGAAATGTTAATACCATTTTACAATGCCTTGGTAAGGCCACACTTGGAATACTGCATCCAGTTTTGGTCACCGCGATGTAAAAAAGATGTTGAGACTCTAGAAAGACTACAGAGAAGAGCAACAAAAATGATTAGGGGACTGGAGGTTAAAACATATAAGGAAAGGTTGCTAGAATTGGGTATGTCTAGTTTAATGAAGAGAAGGACGAGGGGGACATGATAACAGTATTCCAGTATCTCAGGGGCTGCCACAAAGAAGAGGGTGTCAAGCTATTTTCCAAGGTGCCTGAAGGCAGGACAAGAAGCAACGGGTGGAAACTAAGCAAGGAGAGAAGCAACCTAGAACTAAGGAGAAACTTCCTGACAGTTAGAACAATTAACCAGTGGAACAACCTGCCTCCAGAAGCGGTGAATGCTCCAACACTGGAAGTTTTTAAGAAGAGACTGGACAGCCATTTGTCCGAAATGGTATAGGGTTTCCTGCCTGAGCAGGGGGTTGGACTAGATGACCTCCAAGGTCCCTTCCAACTTTATTATTATTATTATTATTATTATTATTATTATTATTATTATTATTATTATTATTATTATTATTATTATTATTATTATTATATAGAGAAGCTTTTTTTCCTTTTCTGCAATGCTCTACAGTAATGACAAGGTGCTATTTATTTCATACAAGTGGCCAAAAGCAATTCACATAAATAAGATCAGTTTACCCAGCAAAAACATAAAAGTCAGAATCAATTTTTTAACCTGCATTGTGTTATTTTAGTCCAGTATTTATCTTGTCTGATTCTGAAAAAAAAATAAAGAATCTTTATTAGATTTAATCTTTATTAGATTAAAAACAGAATGGTAAACAAAGTAAATAACAATGAATATTATAATAAGCACTTGATATATTACATCTGATTGTTTTATCTCAAAATTTACGTGTCTTTATTTTTCATTAATGAGTGCAAGGTTCTTGAAAACTTTAACAGCTTCTCAATTGTAATATAAAGCGTGTCATGATTTCCAATTTAGATTGCTAAGCCACTCCTGTTAAAATATTAGAGATATTTCAAGTGGCAAAAAAAGGAAGGAAATGTTCAGACCCAAAGGCCATAACCATATTCTAGGTTGTAGCCTTAGTTTTTAAAGAAAAAGAAAGTGGCCAGAAATATCAACAAAGGAACAGCAAGCTTTATCCAGTTATTCATCAATTTTAATGCTTTAATTCTTACTCCTGAATCTTTTCTGTAGTTTTATATTGTGACCTTAATTAAAAGGGGAACACAATATGTAACAAATTTCTGTGGCCTGGGAAACATCATTGTCTAGGCCAGGGGTGTCCAACTTGCAACGTCACATGACGTGTCATGATGTATTGTGACTTTTTTTGCCATTGCCGGCAATGGGGTGGGCGTAGTTTCGCTATGATGCATCCGGCCCACGGGCCGGCAGTTTGACACCCCTGGTCTAAGCCAATAACAAAGAAGTGAGATACAAATGAATGACGCATTGCCCTTATTCCTTTTTCAAACAAAGTTTACTTAATATCTAACAATGGAAGAATAGAACCCTTAGTGGAAAGAGAAATGCCAAATCAATGGACCTGTTTTAGAGAAAGCAAAGGGGCACAAGAACAGGAGGTAATAGAGGATGAATAGGGAGAGCAAATAAAGCAAGTTCATCCTCCCTTCACTGGTTGTACCAGCTCTTTATGAAGATATTGCCAGGGTGTGGTATGTATTAAGTCTCATTGGGCATACCAGAAGATTTTTTTCCCCTAAGGGATGTGAACAGGAATCCGTTATAAAAATTGAATTTGGAGGAACAGAGATGTTTCTGTTAGGGAAGGAAATGAGGCAAAGATGCATGTGGTCCCCATATCCATTTAACTTAAACAGTGACTAAAGTATAAGAATGACAGGATTGGAAAATATCACAATGGGAATCGATGTCAGAGGTTGAAACATGAACAGTTTGAGAAAAGCAGGCAGCATCATTATGTAGCAGTGAAGATTTAAAGTAAGAACTCAAAAGTTTAAAAAAAATTGGATTAATGTGAATTTGGAAGTAGGCAAAAGTAACATCAGTCTGCATTCTTCATTGATGGTCAAAAGTGAAGATTATACAGTATATAACCATGCTTTAATGCTCTTCTAGATAAAGAGAGTATACTTCGGCAAGACCATGAAGGATAACAGTATATAAAAGTAGGACTTTTTTTTAGTGATCTAGTAGGTCTTGAAAGTTGGATTCTGAGAAAGAGGAAGAGAAAGAAGATAGATCTTATAGATTTGGAGCCAATTATCGTGAGTATCATGGACTTTAAAAGGATAAAATCAATCCTGGATGAAATAAAGATTATTTCCTTGATGTGATCATCAGCGAGCAGTAACTCACATACTTGGGAAATGTGTGATGAGCAGGTAATGGACTAAAAAATATTATACTTAACAAAATTGTAGGAGGTAGAAATGAAAAGCAATGGATAAACAAGATCAGTGTTTCCCAACCTGAGTAACCTTAAGATGGGTGGACGTCAAGTCCCAGAATTCCCCAGACAGCAAGCTGACTGGGGACTACTGGGAGTTGAAGTCCACATATCTTAAAGTTGCATAGGTTGCAAAACACTGAACTAGGTAGAAGGAGCTAAAAAGATTTTTGAAAATGTTGCTGCGGAAGACTGTTCAGAGTAGCCTGCATTTTCTCAGTTACTGTCATTATCAGCCATCAGGGTCAAGTTTAAGGCCTTTAACTGTAATTACGGTAGGAGTAGGAGATTTCCACTTAATGATGACCATTTTGTATTACATATAGGAAAACTGGAAAAAAAATGGTCCAACTTTGATATAACCAATTTATAGCACAAAAAGTTGAAGACCTTAAAGACAACATTCTAGGACAAACATGATTTGAAGCAGTCTTTTTAAAAGGTTCACTGTAGTAAATTCTAATGCTAAACCAATTTATATCTGTTTCTATGCGATGGTTGGGATCCCTGAAAATCAGTGGGAAAAATGGTATGTTCAGCCAGAGTTGTTTTGTTTTTAATTTCAATGTAGAATATGTTTCTTTTTTGCACATGGGAATTGTTTCTTTGTGTCACTATGTATTGTTGCTCCTTCCCTCCCATGTGCCATTTCAGGCGAAATGCAGAATTTATAATGTCTCTCCAGTGTCAAATTACTAATTTTTTTTTTAACATAGGGACAGAAAACTGATGAAATTAAAGAGGAAAATAAACCAAGCTTGCAAAGTGTTTGCTACTCTGAAATAATTATAAAGTACATAAACATAGATTAATAATTTGGAATATGATTCTGTCTAGACTGGCTTTCAGAATGAAGTTAAAACTAATTTCTTAATGACATAGTATGACAGATAATATATAAATATAGCAAGATAGATAGGAGTTTTGCTTCTCTTAAACTGGGCAGATGGTACTTAAATCATTTTGTTTCGTATAAGAGATGGATGATATGTGATTTTTTTTTACTGTCTTTGCTGGAATATGTCTGCTGTAGCCAGCTGTCCTCAGTGAGCACTGTTTATGTCTTCAAATGTTTGTTTCCTGTTAGCATAGTAATAATGCTCAGAGAATGTATTTCTAGATATCAATACCACATGAAAATTTCCTTTTTACAAGGTTATTGTTTTGTGGCTATGTCTGTGGCATCTTTTGAAGTAGTGAGCCTAGTCTATAATGTGTAGGTTAATTGTAATTTAATTTCACCTTAATTAAATCATAATATGTTCAAAGGGAAAATCAATCAAATCTTATTGCAGAAAACATCAACAACCTAAGATTATGGACTTAGTATTCACCCTAAAGATGAACATTCACATATATTTGCAATTTTCAATAGGAATAGGCAATCCCTTTCTCCCAAGGTTCCCATTCCTTGAGGGGAAAGAAATCCTTTGGTAAAATTCACTGGTATGGGAGGAAACTGAGAATATAATCAGAATTATCTCAGCATAATCAGTCAGCATAATACAAATTATCCCAGGTTCTCTCACATTTTCTTTCATATTCATATAATTTGTTCTATTTTTATTCCTTTCTCTCCCTTTTTCCTTCCTTCCTTCCTTCCTTCCTCTTTCTTTCTTTCTTTCTTTCTTTCTTTCTTTCTTTCTTTCTTTCTTTCTTTCTGCCTTCCTTCTAAGTTTAACTGCTATGTTGGGCAAAACTAAGGAATGACAGCTTCTTTGCAAGTTGTATCCAATTTGTGAGCCAGTCTACACACTACAAGTGAAGACTTGATGTTGAAGAGAAACAAAGAGTTAATTCATTAGCGCTAGATATGTCCAGAAGACTAGAACTCAGCAGACTATTCATCCCAGCATTTAGAGTATTATGTGCAGAGATTTTCAATCTATTTTATTTTGCATAGTGGTGTTTTGGGGGAATGTACAGTATACTGTACACCAGTGTTTGTCAACCTCAGCATGTGTGAATTATCCAGCCAGCATGTAGCTTGAGGAATACTGGAAGTTGAAATCCACACATCTTAAATTGGTAAACTTGATGAACACTGCTGTACAATGTAGTAGAGTCATCCTGATTGAAGTGGTATATATGTTCAATAATCGCTCACTTAATCAAAGTGAGCTCCTATATTAGATGCATTCACCCAGTTTTTGTCAACAACTACAGAGAAACAATGTTTGCATAGTCTTCTGAAGATCAGAATAGAGCTTTGGGGAAGCAGAAGCAAAGAAATAAATATTTTCTTCTGTTGGTATCAGGATTTGTTGCACAGAGTCTAGATTTCATGGCAATGTCAATTTCATGCTATTTTGCTGTACATTTGAAAATAAGTTAAATATTTTGTATATTTATTTATGAATAGTAGATACTCCTTTGATCTGAACAAACATATATAATATTCTCTGTGCAGCCCATTCTCCTGTCAACGTACTTGGACACAATTGTGATTCAACTCAAAGCAAAATATTTCTGAGTCAATATGCACAAGGTTAGACTGCATGCTTCCATTTGCAAATTATGGAAGCCCATCAAATTCCTCATGTACTTCATCCAACATGGATTTTGAATCTGCAATTTTGTTATAAAAGTTACACACTCCTCTAGGTTCTTAAAATTGTACAATTTCTCCAATATAGTGTGTTACCAGTCAGGAAGTCTCTGTACAGTGCTACATGATGAGGCCCATAATATCTAGAAAGATTTGATTTATTGGTTTGTTCATGTGCCACCAAGTCATTGTTGATTCCAGATTCATAGTTGCTCAGATCCAATGTGAGTGAGACCAATTTTGCCCTTCCCTGCCTTCAGCGGAGTCCTATAGCATTGCCAATAATTTGTTCAAAGCAATTGCTTAGGGAGGCCCAAGATCACCTGCATATGTACATTTTCTGTTTGTTTGAATGGAAAAGAAAGCTTTGAACTGAAAAACAGGGAATCCCATTTTTTACTGTGAAGGCCTTCCCTGTATGGATATGGGATATGTCATAGGCAGGTCCCTATCCCATATGTTGCCACTCTATTATTTGTTTGTTTTATTAAATAGATTTTATATGGCCACCCACCTCACGTGGATGGGACCTGCCTATGGCATATAAAATGTATGGTTTTGGGAATAAAATGCCTCTGTAGAGAAAAATCCTGGCCATATATTCACTTGCTAAACCTCTTTTATAACAAACACAAATCTACAAAATAGTCCTATTAGACTTTTTTTTTTAGCCTAGCTGTGCCATTTTGTCTTTCAAGTCTACATGCCGATCATTTAAAATCATTTGAGTTGTGTTCCTTGTCTTTCACCTAAGACCTAGTTAAACTCTACAGTTTTTAAAATGTGGTAACAGTTAAGTTCTGTCCTTCTGTATCAATGTTTTAAGTTGCTCTTTTATAAATGTTCCTTCTTTTGTTTTTGTCCTTGCTGTCTCTTTTCTCTCTTTTTTTGTTTTAGCAACTTGTGATTGCAGAGTGCTGAAATAACGCAAAGCCCGTAATCCCCACACTTAAAGCCTTCCATACTCATGCTTCTCTCTGAAATGTTTTTGGTTTGGGTTTTTTTGATTGTTGTCTTGCTGTGAACTTTGCAGATTTCTTTCTGAGTTCCACTGTGCTTCTGCCGCATCAGCATCGTCACCGTGATGGTATTTTTTTCCTTTCTGTCTGTTTCTTCCACAGGAGCTTAACAAGTAATCTGCCCAATGTGAACCTACCAAATGTGAACCTCCCTAAAGTTCCAAACCTACCAGTTAACATCCCACTAGGCATTCCTCAAATGCCTGCCTTTTCTGCACCGTCATGGATGGCGGCTATCTATGATGCTGAGTGTGTATTCAGTTCAAGAGATCTCATTTCAAGCAAATAAATAAATAAATCTTGGCATGAATATGAATTGTTCATTTCGAGTCAACAGATCTGAAAAGAGAAATATTGCATGAGCTGCATTAATTGACACGTGCCTGCTGCAAATCTCCTGAAAGGTGGACAGCAGGCCTTGAAATTGGGCAGAATGGGCATTTTCGTATTATTTGACAAAACTGAACTGAACGAAACTGAAAGATCTTTTTTTAAAAAATTCTGTTTTCTGGTTACAATTGGTCTTTTCAGGATCCCATGGTCGTATATATTTCTAAATGTGAGGCAAGAAATATGTATTGGGGGTCTAAAAAAAACCATTATGCATTCAAAAAGAGAGAGATTGTTCTCACTAACTACTTCAGAATCTAAAATCTATTTTTGTTTGTTTCATTCCTAATTTTCTGAATGATTGTCCAGAATAATAATCTTCTCATTTTTGGAAGGGAGGCCTCTAGAAAATATAAATTTAGCCCAATTATTCTTGTTTAGTTAATTTTCCCAGGTTATCTTGGATAATAATCAGTCACGTCAATCCTATAGCTACATGGGAAACAAAATGATCACAGCCTTCTCTGTGTTGAACCTCAACTGCCAAAGTTCACTCTGGCTTAAAATAGTGGGAATTGAAGTCCTGTACATCTGGAGAGCAAACCGATGGCCTATGTCAGGTGTGTCAAACTGCCGGTCTGCGGGCCACATGTGTCATGACAAAACCGCTGGCAATGGGGAAAAAGTTCCGATACATCATGCGATGTCACATGACGTCACGAGTTTGACATGTGTGACCTATGTTAAATTGCCATGGGGTGCTAATGATTCCAGTAATATAGTTAATTAACCTTTATTCTGTGGGTGAGCAAATTGACCCAAGAGAGTAACTCCTCATCTCTGGCTGTGGAAATTATAGTTCCTCTTGGCAAAAGGGAAGAGATTATCTCAATATGGAGAACATTTTTGTATTTTAAATAGCCTGAGATTAAAATCACCTCTCCCCAGTCCTGCTGCCTCTATTATTGTTAAAATACTGTTCTTCCATGCACTTTTTTAAAAAAAAGTTGGAATCCAGAAAAGATGTCACAACAGTTTATTTGCCCATGGACCCTACAGATTATAACATACATGATTATTTTCAAACTACGCCACTAACGTTACTGACATCTGTATCAGCATATTCTACATAGTCCACTCAGGACATTTCCTCGGAGATCTCTGCATCTGCTACTAAAAAGAGTTTTGAATTTCTGTGATTACAAACATCAGCTTTGTTTAACAATTGAGCCAATTATTTCTGGACAAATATTGGATATCAAAGTTCTGGGTTGTTATTTTTTAATGTTGCCACAATACATTTCCTCATTTGCAGGAAATCTTTGTTCTTCCAAGTAGGAAATGCTAAGATTTTCTGTCTTTCCTTTCTTTTCTTTCTTTTTTTCTCCTTCCTTCCTTCCTTTCTTCTTCCTTTCCTTTCTTTTCTTCCTTTCTTCCTTCTTTCTTTTCCTCTTCCTTCCTTTTTTTGTGTCTTTCTTCCTTTCCTCTTTCATTCATTCTTCCTTCCTTCCTTCCTTCCTTTCTTTCTTTTTTTCTTTCTTTCGCCAGACAAATGCACAAAAAAGGAGATAGGGATACAGGATGACAATTTTGTAAACAATTTTTTTTAATTTTACATGCATGGTAATGAAATATCATTTTCTGGATCCCTTCTTGTCATGCATCATTTCATGACAGAGGTATCTGGCACATTTTAAAGTTGCTTTTGGTGGCATACCTGTGTCAGTGTATGTTCACTTGTAAGGACCAGCAGAAATATAATGCTGGAAATAAGAATCCCCCAGTTCAGAAATAAAGTTAATAACAGCTGTATATTATTATTTTATTGTTGTTGTTTTCAGTCACAAGGCAGCCATCGTGCATATGTATTCTCTTGCAGGCAAATAATGGCTGGAATAACAAATCATGGTTTATTCAGTGTTTAACTTAAGATGATGTAGAAGTGCACCCTTGTGACATCAAACCAAGCTTATGTCTTTGTATTATGTACAACAACAGCAAGCTATGGTTCAGAAAAATCACAAAGTGATTATGATGTCCCGACTGGGACATTTAGTATTGCTCAGAGGAAATGTATCTTTTCAACTGACATTTTCAAACTCAATCTAGTCAATCACCATCACTCTATCTTTTGTTAATATTTTTTTTAAACTTACAACATATTCTGATCATAATCAAATTTCCCCATGTGGCAATAAATGATAATAAAGTTAAATTATAATAAGAATGTTACTTTGAACAAGATTGCTTCTTCTTCTTTTTTAACAATCATTCAGGAACAGGAATCCATTTTTAAACTTCCAACTTGAAATTTATTTTTTTTTCAAACCCCAATGATTTTAAATTGCAAATGAAATGAATAGCTGTTCAAAAAATGTTTGCAATTCATATTCATGTTAAGCTGATTTATGAAAGGTTAGATTAGATTAGGCAGTCTATGTAAATTGAAAAAAAACCTACTTTGCTCTGTGCATGCTGTGTGATATTGTTCCATTTTACTTTATTTTTGAAAAGATAAGAATCAAGGCTTTAATCTTAGACATGCTCCCTCAAAGTAAGTCTCACTGTAAATGACACATACTCATGAGGACAGATATTTGAGATCACAGCCCCAACCATTGCAATGGAGCAGCCATGTGAAGTTGAACGCTGCTGAATACGCCACTAAACTTCCCAGTCTGAAATCAGGCTTTTCTCATTGTTCTTTAAAAATCCAAGGAGCTCTTGAAAAGGAAAATCCAAAAACAACCTAGCATTCTTTTTTTATTTGAAATTTCTAGAAGCAGAGGGGTGTCATCCTGTCGTAATAATAAGTAACCGTTATTGCATTCCTGGCTACCTAATCGTTTAAAACAAAAGCACTCTGTTTCCAAAAGCAGGATTAGAATGGATTTTAAAAAGAAAAAAGCTAAATATTTTCAAATGTATATCTGAAGCAGAAGAAGCTGAAACTAACCCAAACCAATGATAGTTTCTGACTACTATGTGCAGGTAGTCCTCAACTTACAACAGTTTGTTTAGTAACCATTCGAAGTTACAACGGCACTGGAAAAAAATATTTATGACCCTTTTTCACACTTACAACCGTTGCAGCATCCCCATGGTCACATGATTTATGTTTTGATGCTTGACGACTGACTCACATTTATGACGGTTGCAGTGTCCTGGGGTTATGTGATCCCCTTTTGCAACCTTTTGACAAGCAAAGCCAATGGGGAAACCAGATTCCCTTAACAACCGTGAAACTAATTTAACAACTGCAGCGATTCCCTTAACAAATGTGGCAAGAAAAATCATAAAATGGGGCAAAAATCACTTAACAAATTTCTTGCTTAGCAACGTAAATTTTGGGCTCAATTTTGGTCGCCAGTTGAGGACTATCTGTATGCGATAGTATTTCTTAGATGGTCAGTTCTTCAAGAAAATGCCTGATTCTCTATCTTTTCATTGATTCCAGTTCCTTTCTATCCATTTAGGAACATGCTTCGGTGTTTTCACCCACCCACTCCTTATATGGATATGTCTGTTTTCTACAACTAAGTCAGTGCATTGTTTGAATAATTACCTTTGTTGGCCTAGGATTCAAAGAGCCCCTTGGCATGCTGGGAATATGGTTTCCACGTGTGCGTTTAGCTTTTATCTTCCCTTCTGTAGCATTAATTCAATGCAGCTGGCATCGATTACAATAGAAACACCCTTCCTCATTTGTTTCTATAGACGATATCAGCGTGACATGACAATGCATGGTGTGTCAAATATCAATCACTGTGTTAGCATTAGTGGTATGCGAGGAGTGGGAATAATGTCTTGAAGCTTCCTTGGTCAAAATCATTATGGGGAAAAAAAATAAGTAAAGGAAGGAAGAAGGGTAATAAATAGATATATAAATTTCTCAGCGTAAAACATAATGTAAAACTTACCTTGTGAGTGGAGGCGTTAGGCATAATTTTAGCTGAACAGAAGTCTAACAGCAGCGAGACAGGATAGCTCCAAATATATGAAAAAAATCTGAATAAGAAAACAAAACGGAGCAAAACAAAAACCTTACGGAAACCTGGTGAAGTATATTGATCCCTCCTTCTCCAAAATAATTTTTTTTTTCAAAAACAAAAATAGGTCAACTGGTTAGTAAATTCAACCCTTCCTGAGCTAAGTTTTTTAAAAATGTCTCGTTGTGAATAATTTAATTGCCTTGCCCTGATTTATTTCCAGCTGTTCAAAAATCATGTCCTCGCTCACCACTTGTTAGCACTATTTTTTTTCTCCCTCGAAACCCTTGCAATAAAGGAAGTGGGGGGAGAAAAGGAAAGAGAACAGATCTGGGAATCTGTGAAAATAGAATGCATGGAACTTAAAAAATAACCGCACGCAATTGTGTAGTGCGGTTATTATCAAATAGAGCTGTCCCTTTACTTTGTAGAGCCTTCAGTTCAACAACTACACAAGGAAATGTGGTTATTGAAAAGGGCTGAGTTCTTTTTCCCATAGCAGTGTTTCCAGATGAATGTCCATTTCTTACATGACTTGTCTTCTCCGTCTGATCTGGAAAGACTTGTAAGAGATAGGTAGACTAGAAAACACTACAAGCCTGATGATGGAGATTCCCCATGGCATTGTTCTGTGTCTTCGGTCACTGTTACACTCCGTTCCATGTGTGCAAGAACAATCTCCACATCAGGATTCCAAAATCAGTGAGCCGGCTGTAACCTGGTTGTTTTTTATTTTTCATTTTATCCTGGCAGCAATGGATCAGGAACATCAGAAGATCTGTTTTGGAAACTAGATGCCTTACAGACCTTCATCAGGGATCTACACTGGCCTGAGGAAGAATTTGGGAAACACTTAGAACAACGACTAAAACTTATGGCTAGTGATATGATTGAATCCTGTGTAAAGAGGTGGGTTGAAATATGAAAATAGCTTTATGGAAATGATCCTAGTAGCTAGAACTTACACTTTGTTCTTTGGCCATCTTTTTAAGGCTTGAACAAGCCTAACTCTAAATTAAATACTAGTTCTTACTACATTTTGGATTAGGAGGATACAGAGTTTTCAGAAATTAGTTTGGTCCAATGGTTAAGACACTAGGCAAGAAACCAGGAGGCTGTGAGTTCTAATCCCACTTTAGGCATGAAAGCTGGCTGGGTGACCTTGGGCCAGTCATTCTCTCTCCTCCCAATTCCCTTGTGGTGGTGGAAAAATAGGAGGAGAAAGGAGTATTATGTTCATCCCCTTGAGTTATTTATAAAAATAATAAAGGTGGGATTAAAAATAAATTTTATTGTGCAAAGATCAGTAATGGTGGCTACCTTCTCTGTCAGACAGCCTTTTCCAAATCCTAACTCTACTTCCAAACAGAACTGCACAAAATGGAAAACATGAGTTTACTGCCCAAATAAGAGTGCTTTTTCTCATTTTCACCTTTCATCACATGTTATCTGATGCACTTAAGCCACTTGCAAGAGACTGGGTTTACCTTACTTCATTGTGTCTCTTGGGTTACTGCTAGAGAAGATGGGATTACAAGGAAGGACCAAAGTATAAACAGGGAGCTCCTAATTATACAAACTCTGTCTTCGCCGTATGATTTTGTCATGTTTGAAAATGAAATTTAAACTGAGCAAGTATATTAGGGTTGGTGGAGCTCTGCATCATGTTTATGTTTTGCCATGGAGCTGGTGTGTCTGTGCGCAAAAAAATCTGTTTTACAATTGCTTATGTGACAATTATGAAGAGAACAGGCAAGGAAACATTGTGGAAAAAATATTAAATATAAAGTCACTGTGCAATCAACCAATTAATAGACTTGTTTAAGTTGTGCTTAAAACAGAGCATTCCTCAGCTTCCTTTCATTCTGTGAGTTTTCTTTTGTGGTCCCTGCTATATTTCAGCTACAGATTAGGTAATACCAACCATATTATAGGAATGCATTTTTATCGCTTGCCGTGATAACATCATCACACTGTTTAATTAATATGGGAAGGTAGTTACTGATTTTCTTGTCTCTTGATATAGAAATAGAAACAGTCTGAGGAGTATGACTAAAAAAGTGACAAAAATTGTTCGCCAAATTGATTTCAAAACAGATAGAAGCCAAATAAAATGTCCCTCTAATCAATTTCCTTGATACCACCAAACACAAAGTGTTGGCTGTTATTTGAGGAGCCATTTTGCCCCAGTGGGATTGGCCTGCCCCACTCGCTCCAGTGCTAACTGTGTCCATTGATGAATTTCGGCTGCTGGAGTCAAGAAGAGCCTTTTCCATAGTGTTCTCCCCCCGCCCCCAATTAGAACATTCTGCCACAGGAGGGGAGATCTGCCCCCACTCTTCTGGTGCTCCAGAATGACCTTAAAAATATGGTTTTGCTGGCTGGTGGTGGTTGACAGGATAGGAGAAAAGATCTCACCCTCGTGCCATCCATCTCCTTGTTTTTAGTTCTTATTTAAATCTTATTAATGTTAACTGATTTTATATTTACCTTTTTGCTATTTCACAAGTAGCCCAGAGTCACTTTATCAGTAAGATTGGTAACATATAAATGTAATCAATCAATCAATAAACTTCTGTTTAAGAAACATTATGAAGGACACTCAGGATATCGTTCCACTATATCAATGCGTTTCTCAAACTGGTCCAAAAAGTCAAGATACCAATCACTATGATTCAATTGAAGCTCCACCTTTTTAATGAGTGAAAACAGGTGAAAGTTTGGCCACACCACCATGGCTGCCATCTTAACTTTTTTTTTTTAATCACACCCTGTGGACAGTCTTGGCCAGACCAACATCTCTTTTTTCTTCTGACCTTCACATCAGCCTGCAGTGTCCTTTGCTCTGAAGCCTTCAGATTGTGTTGCATTGATCACAAGGATTATTTAATGCAGTATATTTATACCACAGTCAAACATCTTCCTTTTTTTTTAAATCATGCTTCATAGAACCCGGATTGCATTTGAAGTAAAGCTACAGAAAACAAGCCGATCAACAGATTTCCGAGTTCCTCAGTCAATATGCACCATGTTTAATGTTATGGTTGATGCCAAAGCTCAATCAACAAAACTTTGCAGTATGGAAATGGGCCAAGAGGTAAAATGCATTATGAAAAAAATGTAATTTTTGAGAGAAGAATGGTCTGCTTATTTTTCCTAGATTCAGAAACGTTCTAACTGTTGTGGATTTAGTCTTATGGAGGCTGTGCAGATGAAAATCCTGGATCACTCCATCAAATCAGTCTACATAGTGTAGATAATCAGATCCATGGTCATCTAGTGGTGACTTTTGGCAAAGACTGATGTGCACAACATACCTACAACATAGCCTATTTATGCCTGACAGTATGCAATATTGAGTCATTAACTCAACTTTGGAATCTTTTTTCTTCAAAACGTTAATCTGTCCAAGTTGAAAAGAAGACATTATTTTGACTATCCTTAAAAAAAACATAAATAGTGAAATTAAAGTCTTTAAAGGGAAATAAATTATTCAACTAATCTGTTGCTTTAAAAAAGGCAATCTCCGGATGTTATGTTTTAACATACTTCAAGGTCCTTAATGACTCAACTGCTCCAAACTGGTCCAGTTTTATCATCTGCTGGTCTGATTTGTTTTCCTTCTCAAGAGACACCATTATAACCTGAGGTTTTCTAATTCTAATGTAATATGAAGAAGTAGAAAGACATGCTGAATTGAGCTTGATGAAATGTATCATCTGAATCAGTTTTGCTCAGAAGACTTTAAACAATGTTCAACATTTTTCATCTTCATTTAAGACCAATCCAGGGCTTGGATTTTTCTATCACACTTTCAGTAATGCAAGCTATTCAACGTTTCATGTGCAGAATTTATTTCCTATGTGTTCCAATTCAATTTTGTTTTGTTTTGTTGAATATATATCTAATCTGGATACTTTAAAGGTCCAGAAAGAGGGACTGGATGCAGGGTGAGATTGGGCTCACCATCTAACCAGTCAGTTCCTTTTGTTCACATTTCTTTTTCTTGCTTTAATCTATCATTTCTTTATGTTTGTTTTGTTTTAGCTATCTTTTGTGATTTATTCCAAGATGCAAATTGACTGTTGTGGGTACTAAAACATTTCCCTCACCAAAATCCAAATTTAATTTGTAACGAACCCCCTATGCTTTTTGGTCCATAAATAGTTTCAATACCAAGAATCTCTTACATCATCTCAATTTGTGCAGCTTTTCATTCTGCTTTTGCAGATAATACCCCATGAAAAATATCAGACTAGGCTTCTCCCATTCCAAGATCATTCCAAATTCTGCCTTTAAATACATATGTATGAAAGGAAGAGAGAGAGAGGGATAAGAACTAACCACAAACTTTCAGTAATTTTTCTTGATCTGAGAAGAGGGCAGAAGATGTGAGCACTGCAGAAACCTCTTTTAAAGATTTAGCATGATAAAGTTCCAATCACTATAGCAAAAAAAACCTTTGGCCAAACAGTTGCTAGAGTTTTGTATGATTTACTGCAAGTTAATGAGAAATATGGGCAACCCAGAGAATATTCTGAGTTGAGAAGCTCAGAGAACAAGAGGCCAACATATACACACATTTCATACATACGCAAACACATCTATGTTGATAGTGCCCGAGGACTATTCAGTTATGGCAGGTAACAAATAAATAAAATACACCATTCACAATACACATGGACCACATTCTCATAGTTGTTCATATACACCATTCACACAACTCACACCAACCCCTCATGCTACAAACCACTATCACAAACTCTCATCCAACATGCACATGCCATCTTCACTCCATTCACTGTAAGTTGGGAGGAAAATAAAAAAAAATGCTTCCGTGATAATCCTTGATATTTAGAACCACAAAGAGCAGCCACTTTCCTTCCATCTCCTTCTCAATGTTGCATCTCCTCACCCAACGTCTGTTATGATCACTGCAGTAGTTAAACTACAGCTTCTGAAAGTACTAAAGCAAGTTAAAAAAAGGTTAGCAAAAAAGCCTATGGAGATTCTCAGTCATCCCAATCATGGTTGCCCCAAAAGTGCTTTTTCAAAAGACAACCAGGCTTGTTTTTTTCTTGAAGATGCTTCGCTTCACATCCAGCTAAAGAAGCTTCTTGGATGAGAAACGAAACATCTTCAAGAAAAAACAAAGTCCAGTTGTCTTTTGAAAAAGCACTTTTGGGTTAGCAAAAAAAGTTTACACACATGTGAAAAGCTACAAAACAAGCTTTGGAGAATATGATCTCCCAGAAAAAAAGATGATTTGGTTTTTGTCCATAATCATTTGATTTTTTGTTAACAAAGTTTATTTTTAAAACGTTTTCTCTTGAAACATTTGGTACCTGTTTTTCAGTACTCCTGGTTTGTATCTCCTAGTTAGTAAAGCTACTAACTAATGCTCAGCGCTATCTGTATAGCGTTATCCTTATACTACAACTAAAAGTAGGCTTGACTCACAAATTTTGTACGATAGTCTTTAATTTTAACTAGCTATCAAATTTATTTCTGACTAGGTACAACATAGACCAAAGTCACATCAACTACTTTGCCATGCCCAATAGCCAATATGATTTGTTATTCATGTTTGCAGAGCTATAACCATCATAGTGGTAAACTGATGACAAGCAATTGAGCTGTACAAAGAATTAGCCTTAGTACATTTTAGTACATCCATGTCTGCTTCTTAGAGAACATATGCAGAGATGCCACAGTGATTACATAAAGTAGCATTTGCTGTAGTGAAATATTTTAAACAAATAGCAAAATCTAATAGACCCATGGATCAGATGTAAATTATCAATGCATATGTTACTGTTTCATATATGTTTCTGTTTTTTACTCTCTTTTGTTTGCTTTTTTATTAATTTCAGTTACTCATGCCCCTTTTCTCTTTGATTTATTTTCCCTGTTCCTCTTCAAGATAAAAATTCACACTTAAGTGAACAGCTATGTGTGAAGAATAACTCCTGACAATTATATTAGATGTTCTTCCTATTCCTTCCTCAAAATAAGAAGGGCAATACTGGATTTTAACTATTGTACTAGGTCCATGTATATCTGTAATTCAAGAGAAAAAGATATGCTTGTTTTTACTGCATTTTAACCTCCTGCTTGTTAGCTCCCAATCTAAGGATTGATGCTATCACTCCCAGGGTCTCCTGAATACCCCAGTCTCTTTTCAGTGGAATTCCTCAGTGGTTCTCACATTTTTTCAGTTGTTCTTTTTAATAAATATCTCCCCTCTTTACTCATCATAAAGCTGATCCAAATTTTTACCCTACATGGCAACAATCAATTTGCAGTAGTTTCTCTTCTCAGCAGGTAATGGAATTGGCTGATCAAACAAAGAAATTTGATTAATGAGCTTAAACAAAATTTCCTTACTTCCAAAACAATTTCAGGGCAGAAAGAGTTCATTTCATACGGTCGCTTTGTTTCTGAAATATTCACAGTTTCTTTAAGTTGAGAAAAATATAAGTATTACACTGTAAGGCTTTTCCACCATAATGATCCCACAAACTTTGTTGCAGGTTTTTTTTTGTATGATCAGAAATAGAATAATTAAATACATTTTAGGGAAAATATTATGCTGAACACATATGCCCATATTCTCCTGTGTCCTTGTATTTAAAGGCAGCTGTTCAGACATTTGGCAGACATAATTTACCCCTTAAATATTTTTCCTCTGAATTTTTAATGTATGGACAGGCAGAAATGTATGTATAAAACATGTTGAGTTTGATCTGGTATGTTTTCATTTCATTTCCAAGGTCAGATTTGGTCACTGATTAAAATGCAGCATATACACAATCTGTTAGCAGTTCTATAGTGCCTCTCACATACAGTTACTCAAATCAGATGGAATCTGCCTAAGAAACTTCATCTATCAACAAATAAGGCTAAAGTTTCTAATAGTTTGGGATAATTTGAAAGAGCAAGCCACTCCTGCAAAGCAGTTTAGCTTTAGCTAATGTAAGGGCCTATCATGGTACAGTGTACCTTCTGAGTCCAGTTTTCCATATTAATTTACTCATTTGTTTTTGTACTATATTTTTGTGTAAATAGAATCACCCTAAAGTAAAGAAAATGTTGAGTTGAAAACAAAGTTGCAAAAACATTAGGAGTTAGTATAAAAGCAGGGGGAGAATAGAATTCACACAGAGAAATGTGAATGAATGAAGAAACAAATCTATAAGGCAACTATAAGGTTATATTAGAAGGAAACTTTTGAAATGCCAGAAAGAGAAAGTATTGCAAGAAATTAATGCTATTGATGGCTCAGTATGGTTAATGCTTGGCTGTTTAAGGTGGCCTGGACAATGGGAAACATCAGCATATGAGGTCGCCAATTCTGAAGCAGATGGCAGCACCAATAAAGGAGAATACTTGTAGCTCAGGGTTAAAATGAGGGATCTTTGGTGCTCTCCGAGCTTGATTGTTTTCTTGCAGATGTTTCATTACCTAGTCAGCACTGATGATGTCATCTAGTTTGGATAATGAAACATCTGCAAGAAAACAACCAAGCTCAGAGAGCACCAAGGACCCCACAATTCAGAGCGAACTCAACAAATTCATTTTCAGATATCTGGAGTAAAATAGCAATGTAGGAGTGGCAGGGTCATGGGCAACCTATGGCTATGCTTGTTGACTTTCTCCCATCTTATGCTGCTTCTTGTGTGGGTGCTCTTAGGCTGAACACAGCAGAAGGTAGTATTAGCATTTACCAATTCACTGCAGAACTCTTAGGTTCCCCACCCCTTCTGAATGACTTGTTCCATATTTTCACTGGAGACTTTGATTCCACAGAGACAAGTATGTTATATAACTCTCTGCTGCAGGGTTGCCATTAATGTATCTTTGAAAATCACTCATGGAAAAGGATGTTCTTACTCTAATTAAAATACTGTCATCCAGACTTAGGAAGCTTAGAGCTTATCTATAGCTTAAGGGTGGAGCAGATGCTTGCCATTCAGAGATTCCAAATTCAATCCCTGCTCCATCTAGAGACAGAGATCAGATGGTATATGATGGAAAGATTCTGAAGGAGATATTTTAAGGCCAGAGTAACCTTCCCTAATTCCCCAATTCCTAGATATGTTGGGACTTGCACAGTTTGGAAGTTGTCACAATACATCTGGAGGACGCCAAGTTGGGAATGACAGATAGACCACATGGAGCTGGACAAATAATCTAAGAGTCAAAATAGATATGGCATTAAATGATTGTCCTTTTCATGGCGGTGTCTTATAAAATAGGAGGCTTTCAGATTAAGACAAGAAGGAATCCAGGTTTAACCCCTTTGTCTTCAGTCAAACTAGATAGTTTCCTTATTTCCTCCTTCACTGTTTTCAATAAACAAAACACAAGAACCAGTCATGTTCTTAATGTGTCTGAATTCCCCACTGGTGAATTCCAACAAATCTATGGATTTGTTGACAACCAAGCTAGTTTAGCATATGCAAGTTAGAGTCCGTCTGCCTTGCCACAGCTTTCCCTGTGACATTTCCCAGTTCCTATCAAAGTCTAGCCAGAATAATCACAATATATTGGAATGAGAGTTTTGCAGGCCACTTTCCCTCCCTGTGCCTTGCCACAGCTTTTCTTGTGACATTTCCCAGTTCCTATCAAAGTCTAGCCAGAATAATCACAATATATTGGAATGAGAGTTTTGCAGGCCACTTCTCCAACACGTGTGAAGAAGCTGACTTGTTATGTGCTCAATATGATGGGAGCGTCTACTAACGCCAAATGAAGCAGTAGATGCTTAGTTGCAGGAACAGTTGGGGCAAATGTTTGAACAGCCATAAAATCTCTGTGCAATGGGAACCTGAAAAGCAATCATTAGGCATTCACCATTTCAATGTCTGCCAACAACAAAATCTTCCGTTTATTAATCCACATCCACACCATACATTAATCCCTATCATCCACAT
The DNA here is from genome assembly GCA_034064705.1 of Bothrops alternatus. Taxonomy (NCBI): domain Eukaryota; kingdom Metazoa; phylum Chordata; class Lepidosauria; order Squamata; family Viperidae; genus Bothrops; species Bothrops alternatus. Next base: position 993,966 of record JARGCV010000050.1, on the reverse strand, counting down.
TAAACTGTGATGAAACTAGAGAGGGAATACGATGTCAAAGTTCTTTTAAGATATCTTTTGCTGTAAGATTAGCCAGAAACCCAATATCTTTATACTACAATCCCATAAATCGAAAGGACACAGCACTGATTTAAATGTTGATTTATAAGTGAGTGCAAAGAAACATATGGAAGACAGTAATCTTGTTCTATAACACGATAGAATCTGAAACTGTCCAAAGAGGGAAGCAACCTGGAATTAAGGAGAAACTTCCAAACAGTGAGGACAATTAACCAGTGGAAGAGCTTGCCTCCAGAAATCGTGGGCGCTCCATCATGGAAGTGTTTAAGAAGAGACTAGACAGTCACTTGTCTGAAATGGTATAGATTCTCCTGCTTGAACAGGGGGCTGGACTAGAAAACCTCCAAGGTCCCTTCCAACTCTATTTTATTCTAATAATAATTCTGATTAATTATTATTAATTCTGAGTAAAATTTAACTTCAGTGAACATGAACTTGTTGGCCCATCTTTTCAATTAATTCAGAAGAAATATTTGGGGAAAAGATTTGCTTGCTTTCCTTTCCGAAGGTCAGAGCTATTTCCCTCCCTAAAGATTTAATCTTCCTGTTCAATTCCACCAGCATAAGTTCTGTTTGTTTCAATTGTACTTGCCAGGATGAGGAACTTTGAGGATCAAGCCTTTAATCTTTCTGGCTCCATTCTAGTGCTGCTGTGCCTGCTGCCATTCTTATTTGCACTGTAAATAAGATCTTAATCAAAAATATATTTGTCAATACATTTCACACTGTATTATTTTGCACACACCTGGCCATCATTTTAGTTAAAACTCATAATTTATCCAACAAAAATGAACACTAGCATGAGAATTGTCACCCTTCCTCATCTCCAACAAACAAAAGTTCTTGATTAAAACAATATGATAATGTGGCAAATTAAGCATGTCTTTGGACTTATATGCAAATCCGATGGGGAGGGGGCTAGGAACCAGTTGAGAGAATATTTTCTTTTAAATTCTACACTTTGCCACCATTTCTCATGGACTGCATTTTCAAAAGCATTGGTGCATTTTTGGAGATGTCCAACTTGCACGTTCTTGGATGTCTTTCTGCTCAGCCTACCATGCATGTAAAAGGAGCCCATTCCCATGCATGCATTAGGGGCAGACTGTGCCAGATTTGGGTGTATACAGTATTGTACCCCAAAAAGATAATTTTGCCTTGGTGTGCTTTCTAAATGGTGAATTGGCCAACCTAGCTCCCCTAGTGTGCATGATGTCCAGTTGCAAGCTTCATTCTGTACTTAGTGGGTAGTACGTCTCAGTCTCTCAAACAATCCCATTCGGCAGAACACATCTATGGCTTTGTGGGTCTCAGCAATTGTTCTGTTGAGCACGTTCTTCATGATGTGGCATGTGACTTCCCAGCAGCACTGCCCGCATCCCACCTTCCAGAGGAAATATCTGCAAAAGTGGCTGTGGCTGCTGGAGAAAGAGGAGGAGGGGGGTTGCACGTGAAGTAACCTGTTTAGAAGATGGGGGTCCAAGGAGGATGTATGTGGGCTTCTAATCCTAGCACAAATTGTGAAAATACCTTTCTAGCAAGGCTGCTTCCTGACTGTCCTCATTGCTCCTGTGCCAAAGGAGGTCTGTCAGTGCTTCCCAACTAATTTGGACCAACCTAGCAGCTTTCTTCAAAGAATGGATGGGAACAATCCCCAAGTCTCTGTCTTTAGGCCCTTGATATAAGGAAAGGAGGCAGAAGCAAGCACTAGGTGGGATTTCAAAATGCTGCTGCTTTTCCTTGCATCCTTTGTTGATTTCCCCGACCTTGCTGTAGGTTGCAAGCACTGTCTTTCCTAACCTCTCCAGCACTTCTGTGCCATTATTGGTGCATGCGTGCCCAGGCACACTTTAAATGATGCTGACTTGCTTCTCCCCACCCATTTCTACACACACTTCCATGCCCCAATGCATGTAGAACACACCTCTGCAGTTTAGTCCAAATGTACACAGCCAATTGAATGGGGTGGTAGAGTCCTACCATGGTAGAATGAGCTCTACAGCTTTAACCTGTAAGTAAAAGAGATCTTTGCTTCACCCTATTGGGAGAAAAGATAGACAGGAAAGTGCCTTATGCCAATCGCATAGTTTGCCATTTTGTTTGGTGGCAGCTGAGAGGAACTCAGGCACGGAGACTTTCTTTCCACTCACTTCCTTCTGGCAGGGATTTTCCCAGGGTTTCTGGTTCTCCTTTAACTGAAAATTTAAGAATAAAACCTGGAAGCTTTTGCATAAAATGTGTCTGTTCTGTCATTGAGCAAAGGCTCTTGATCAATTCAGTTGGTTCTCTACCTACAGGTTTTTCTTTTATTTCATTAGGCAGACATATAAAAACCCCTTCAGAGTAAGGTGGTGTAAGTTGCTCTATTATCTGGATCTCTACCATCTGATTCTATTGAATGTGTAGATGAAGGTGTCTAACCTTGGCAATTTTAAGACCTGTGGACTTCAACCCCCAGAATTCCCCAGCCAGTCAACTCCCAGAATTCTGAGAGTTGAAGACCACAAGTCCACATGTTGCCAAGTTTGGACAGCCCTGCTATAGATACAGCCTAAAAGGTAGTCTTGGACTCTTGACACATCTGTCCTCTTTTTCATCCCAATTGTGTAGTTCTACAAAGCATGAAGGGGCCATCAGTGAAAGGATGGCATTGGGTGCTCTGCATCCCATTTAAACAGAAAGTTTTATCTTTCCTTTAGCCATATCTCAGATCTGGAGATTATGCATCAGATAAGCCACCAAATCCCTAAAAACAACTAAGCCATTAGTGAACTCAATTGGTGTAAGATTATGCTATGATGGTGACTTAAATGTTAATTACAGCTGGTAACTAGAACAGCCAAGAACCGATTTGATTTTGAAGTACAAAGTGAGTCAGGAAAGCTCCTTTCATTTTGGGAGCATCTCTCTTTCCAAGTGTCATTATCATAAAATCCAGTGAGCAAGAGAGTTTAATAAGTCTGCCTGTTGAAACTCCAAAAAAAAAAAAACACAGCTGCCACGCCACTGCACTGTTCATATGGTCTTTTGTTTTGTTTTGTTTTCAGTTGTAACAAAATGATATTTCTCTGTCTCACTAGGATGTTCTATGTATGTGTCCTGTTCCCTTTTCAAAAACCCTTTTTGAATTTCTGCGTGATTCTCTCCAGTAGCAATCTCTCTGGTATTTCAGGGGAAAAAAAGGGAATTTATTCATAATTTCATTTCCTGTTGCTTATTGTTTCTGTGCATGCCGCTGCATTTTCATAGCCCCCTGTTTATACGGTCCCATTCTTTTGAAGGTTTTGTTTTTATTTATTGTTTACCTTCATATGTTCTTTTTCCTGTCTTCTGCACCTTCCTCTTTATTTCTGTCCCCAATCATCTGAAAGTTTGCTAAAGAGTGGGTAAGTGTGTCCTTACGTTTTGTTTTCTTTTCTTCCAACTTCCTGTTGTAGAATGTGACTGTTCCATTGAGAAAAAAATAAAAAAATAAAGCAAACACTGAGCAGCTCAAACTAGCAAAGGAACTTTAGTCAATGCTAAGGGACCAAGGTCTGACACTTCTAATTGCCCCTCACACTCCTTTGTTCCCTAAAGCACAATTTAGTATTTACCGCAGATCTGTCTGTTATTCTAATGCTTTTTTGTTTTGGTTTGATTTTTTTTTCTTTTCGTATTTTAGATTTCTTTTTGCTTGTATATTAACATTTTAAAATAACATTAGCACAAACAAGTGGCAATAAATACAGTGACTAAGATCAGCACTTTCAATGTTTTATTTAATGTGGGGGAGAGGCGATGTGGAAGAAAATCATCATATATTAAATATTTTGTCTGTTTTTGGCAAAACAAAAGAATACGACATAGTGTTTGTTTAGTCACCCAAAGACTTTACTTTTTTTAAGAAAAAGGAAGTATGTTTATTGCAAATTAGCTGAAAATGTTCTTATCTTCCTTGAAAACAACTCAGAACAAAGTAAGTTTGATCTGGTCAGTATTTGGGTGGAGGAACATGGTGGGTGCGGTGGGGAGGAACTCTGTGTAGAAAGTGACGTGGATGTTTTGTTGGTGTCAATCTTTTCTATGAGTTGGCATTGACCAAAGGCCCCAGCATGACCTAACTGGAGGGGTCCCAGTACTTGCACTTGCCATCTTTTGCATGACTCAGAACACCCATGTCTCAATCATTGTTACACTTGGTCATAAAGGCCCCAATTCGCTCGAGTGCTTAACCAGCACCTGAATTGGAATGCTACGTACCTATCTAATTTCCTTTCCAAAGGTGGATTCTAAAACTGATGTTCTGCTTCCAGTTGTTCATACTCGATGGCTCCACATACTGAAGCTTCTCTGCTTCAGTGTCACTCATCTATAGGTTTCCTCTGACACAACAGCTTTGCTCTGCGCCCCAAAATAGCTGCCGTTGTGCTAGCCAGTGTTGAGCTGTATTTCAAGTTGTTATTTCAGACTTAAAGAACGAGCATCTCGGCCGTAAACTGTGAACAGCAGATATAATATGCTCTTTTACCACTGGCGCTTCCTTATTTTCGTGATTTTCATATAGCAAAGAGATGCTAGATGTTTATCCTGCATGCATTTGATTCTCCTTAATATTGGCTCAGCTGCATGCACGAAATCAAAATTAGGATTTGACCAACATTCACAAATTCCTGTCAGAGGCTCCTTACTCAAAGGCATTGTGTATATGTTGATTCATTACTGGCCACTACATTAGAACACATGTTAATCAACATTGAAGTACCATAGTCAATATCTGCCATAAAAGTAAATAGCGATGTGTATTGCAATTGATTTACACTAATAATATTTTACTTCCATTCTTCTTCCATCCGTAGCACCAGTACCATTCAAAAATAGATGAACTAATTGAAGAAACCGTCAAAGAAATGATAACGCTTCTTGTAGCAAAGGTAACATTAAACCTCAGGTGAAGGGATTCATGGTTAATAATTATCCTTTAAAGGGAATGCACACACGTTCCCATACAAATGTGACACATTTAAGACAAATAGGTGATTTGTTGTTTGTTATGAAAGAAATCGAATGCTATTTAGTCTTGATAGATTGAATGTCTCATGATTGTCATGTGCTTAAAATGGAGCAGGAAAAAGGTACAGGTAGTCCTCGACTTATTATGATAATTGAATCCAGAATTATGACTGAAAGTCATGCTAGTCATTAAGCAGGTCATCACATGACAGAACTGATTTATATTTTACATATATATATGTGTGTGTATATATATATGTGTGTGTGTATATATGTGTGTGTATATATATATATTTTCTGAGGTTTTCGCGGGTGTTTGTATGTAGGTCTTTGGTTCTTCGGGTTTTCTCCCACGTAGAATTTGAAGTGTCTTGGTGATGTTTCGACGAAGTCTCATTCGTCATCTTCAGGCTGGTGCTTTCGGCTTCTGCTTTAGGTGTACATTTTGAAGATTTTATCTGTAAAACTGGCACTGGGTTTGATTGTTGAGTAGAAACTCTTGGAACATAATGAGGAGCGCTCCCGAAGCCCTAGCGGAGCAACCTGGTGCTATCGGCTCCACTCGGTAGCGACTTGCACGGCGTTTCCTCGCACCTCCGGAAAGGGCGCTGCTAGGTGCGGGCGGCTCCCGGGTAGTGCCTTCGCTTCCCCTGGAAGGACGGCGTGCGCATCTGCCGGCGCCCGGCTGAAAGAAGTGAGCGGCAGGGAGGCTGGGACGCGCAGCGAAGGCTTCTGAAGAACCCCCCCCGCACTGCGTGTCCCTTGCTCTTAGGTTTATAACAAACTTGCCATATTTCAGCTGCCCAGAATCAAGATGGCATTTAACTTGAGGCCACCTCCATATTATGAAAATTATGCATACCAGGCAGAAAATGTTCCTCCAAGATTTACTAAAGATTATAATATGTATGCACATTGTACACCTACATATTATCCTTCATCAGTGCCTCATTATGTTCCAAGAGTTTCTACTCAACAATCAAAACCAGTGCCAGTTTTACAGATAAAATCTTCAAAATGTACACCAAAAGCAGAAGCCGAAAGCACCAGCCTGAAGATGACGAATGAGACTTCGTCGAAACGTCACCAAGACACTTCAAATTCTACATGAGAGAAAACCCGAAGAACCAAAGACCTACATACAAACACCCGCGAAAACCTCAGAAAACAAATATCATACCTCTACGGGGAGGAAATCCACCATCTGACCAGGACCTATGAAAAACTCGAAGTCCAAAGAGCTTCCATTTTATGTGACCTCACATTCCTACGCAACTGCCGAGATCAAAATTTAATCCCCACATGCTTCCAATTGAAATTCCACTCCAACTCTGCAGCCACCAAACGTATCCTGAAAAGAACAGAATCAACCCCGACGACGCTAACAGAATCAGACTCGAAATCACCAACATACTCTGCACCAGCAAGCCACCCAAAAGCAATCTACCCAAAGAGGAGCAGACAGCACTACTTAACCTGAAACAAGACACCAGCATAATAATCCTACCAGCAGACAAGGGCAACGCCACGGTGGTCATGAATACATCTGACTACCAAACCAAATTAACCAACCTACTCCAAGACTCCACATACAAACCCCTAAACACAGATCCCACCACCTACCTGGAAAAAACCACTAGATCCAAAATAAAAGCCTCCCCCATTAGCGAAGAGATCCAGCAAAGAATCATTCCCAGAGAGAAATCATCCAGATGCCCTAAGCTCTATGGTCTCCCCAAGATACACAAAGAAGGAAGCCCACTTAGACCCATAGTCAGCTCCATAGGCTCACCTCTACAAAACCTAGCCAAATTTCTCGCCAAACAACTACAGCCATATGCAGAATCCATCACCTCACACGTAAAAAACTCATTCCAGTTCATAGAGATCATAAAGAAACAAAACTTACAGCCCAGCGATCTACTTGTTAGCTTCGATGTCATATCCCTCTTCACCCAAGTGCCAATCAAAGAAGCCTTAACAGCTATCCAAAACAAATATAACCCCCCCAAACATATCCTAGATCTGACCAACCACTGTCTATCCAACACATACTTCATCTATAACGGACAAAAATACAAACAAATAGAAGGAGCACCCATGGGATCACCCCTCTCACCTGTCATTGCAAACCTCTACATGGAACACTTTGAAACCCAAGCTCTAGAAAAATCTGATCACAAACCCAAACTCTGGCTCAGATACGTAGATGACACCTTCGTAATCTGGCCACATGGGAAAGAAAAACTGGACAACTTCCTCACACACCTCAACAGCCTACACCCCAAAATACAGTTCACCATGGAAACAGAAGCTAATAACCAACTTCCCTTCCTGGATGTCTTAGTCTACAAGAAATCCAATGGCTCCCTAGGACACACCATCTACCAGAAGAAAACACACACAAACCGCTACCTGCACGCACTCTCACACCACCATCCAGCACAGATCAACTCCGTAGCCAAGACACTCATCTCCAGAACCAAATGCCTAGCTGACGAACAACACCTAAAAACCGAACTACACACTCTCACTAATGTACTAACATCCAACGGATTCCCAAGAAATAAGATTTCCAACTTAATCCAAAAAGTAACTCCCACTAAAATACAAGACAGAGAACAAGAAAATGGCAAAGCCCTCCTCCCATACATAAAAGGCACCACAGACAGGATCAGCAAAATCTTGCACAAACATAACATTAAGACAGCATTCTGCACAAACAGAAAAATATCCACCATCCTAAGAAACCCTAAAGACAAAATTGAGTTAGAAAATCAAGGAGTATATGAAATCCCATGTACTGCTTGCTCCACCACATACATTGGACAAACCAACAGAAGAATAAGTGCACGCATTGAAGAACACAAAAACTCAGTCAAAAAAGAAGAACCAACTTCTTCCCTGGTCCAACACCTTAAAGCCACAGGACATAAAATTGATTTCAAAAAGACCAGAACTATTGCCAAAACTGAACACTTTAATAACAGAATAATCAGAGAAGCCATCGAGATAGAAAAACGCCCTCACAGCATGAACAAATGAGATGATGCCTCCCGCCTACCAGCCATTTGGAAATCTGCCCTTATTGACAGACGAGTCCATAGTACGGGGAATGACACCAGACCTACACTCACAAAAACCACACAAGATGTCACCACCACACATCCAGGCAAAAAGCAAACCCAATGATGAGGAGGCACGACCACAAACCAGAAGCCAGACCACAGCTGCATCATTAGCCACCTTAAGCCCCTCCAATCCATACACGAAACAAACTGACACCCACCATGAAGATGAGGCACGACCACGAACGCGAAGCCAAACAGCTATGCAGTTCACCATCTCTAATCCCCTTGTAAATCAGACTAACCTGAGCACAACAAAGCCCCCACCCAAACAAAACACTCCCCCAGCCAATCAGAGCACAGCCAAGCTCCTAACCAATCAGAACACACCTCCACCCAATCAGAACACAATATATATATGTTTTCTGAGGTTTTCGCAGGTGTTTGTATGTAGGTCTCTGGTAATTTGGTTTTTCTCCCACGTAAAATTTGAAGTGTCTTGGCGACGTTTCGACAAAGTCCCATTCGTCATCTTCAAGCTGGTGCTTTTGGCTTTGTGCTTCATTGCTCCTAGAAGCACGAAGTCGAAAGATGATGAATGGGACTTCGTCGAAACGTCGCCAAGACACTTCAAATTTTACGCGGGAGAAAACCCAAATTACCAGAGACATACACACACACACACACACACACACACACCATGGGTGCTTTTTTTCTGGAAACTGGATATAGACATAGGTTTCTGGCAAAAAAATGCATAAATGACAGTCATGCTGCAAATGGCTATAAGTGTGGGCTGGTTGCCAAAATGTGATCGTGTGACCAGGGCGTTATGGGTGCTGGCCATCGGAACTTCGAATCCAAGTTATGCCTTGGGGGGGGACCTAAGTGACTGTTTATAAGTCAAGGACTAACTGTATTCGGTTACAGTTAATGGATCACAATATAGATGTAACTTGTAGTTTTAGAATTTGGTTATATCTTCAAGATTGCTGGTTGTATGTTCTTCTCTGGTCCTTGGCAGTCTTAAAATGCTGAGGTTCCTCTGGAGAACCTGACCTCTGAGTGGACATCCCTGATCTTTGGGTGTTCTCCTAAACTTCCCAGTACACAAAGCTGCACAATTTTTTTCTCCAACTCAAACTACCACTTCTCTCTACCTTCCCACTTGAACACCCACTGAATTTTCCATATAAATCCATGCAAATCTCTTTGGGTCCCCAAAACTCATGAACTATCAGCTCATTCCAATTACCATGTTTAGGGGAAACAAGGTTTGCAGCCAGGATAATGAAGCAAGACATTTAACAATTCTGGAAGAAGTTTTATTTGGGATTTTTTTTCCCCCAAATACTGTAGTTCTTGAGGCAGTGTGGCTGACTTTATTCACTTTTACTTTCAGTAGTTTTATATTTACATTCTGCAGTTGTGAGGTCTCTTTTCAAAAACTTTAGCAAAAGTATTTGCTTAAGGAACTTTGCTTTCTTTACTGCTTCCTATAAGCAAGATGGGGAAAAAAATCCCTTCCCATAGGAAGACATTCGTTAATCATAGAGCCACTTAGACTGATTCAGTCAGCCAGAAAAAAATCAATAGAAATTGTGAGCCAGAGAGAGTCATATATTTGAAATGGGGAGGTATATAAATTGAAATAATAAATAAATAAATTTGACAAGTTGTAGATCTCACCTCTTTGGGCATCTTGTCCATGTCCTCAAGATCCACTACTAGTGGTTTATAAAATATTATTTATTACTTTTAAGATTTAGTGTATCTTTTTATTGATTGGATTTAAAGTATATATTCTAGTGTACTGCAGTGAATGTATGCTTTGTAGGCTTGGACCATTTTGTGATATATGTATAATTTTTGTTCCTCTTACTTATTCATTCCCCAGTACTTGGTAATTCCCTCAGTAATTTCACCCTGTCACAAGAGGAAATGGGCCTGGTGTAAATACTAAGATGTTCTAAAACAAAGCATTCTTTATGCTCCTTGTGAATCTTTAATACATTTATTTTAAAGCCATCAAAGAGGAATGCTTGATGAACACCCCCATAATTCAAATCTAGCCATTTGCCATGTCTACCACATTAGTTGAAGTTTATAAATTCTGCCATTACATTGGAATAATGTGGCTGAACTTAATGAAAGTCATGTGGGAGAAAAAGGTAAAAAGGTTCTAGGAAATCAACAAATGTAAGGCTCCTACAACCATCTGTAGAGCAGAAGGCAGTTGTTATATCAGTATCACCCTATGACCGGTGAGAGCACACAGGGTCGGCCTCCTCCGGGTCCCGTCAGCGAAACAATGTCGGCTGGCGGGCCCTAGGGGGAGAGCTTTCTCTGTTGTGGCGCCCGCCCTCTGGAACCAACTGCCTCCTGAAGTCCGCGTTTCTCCCACACTCCTGGCCTTCCGTAAAAACCTTAAAACTTACCTCTGCCGGCAAGCCTGGGGATGATTGTGGATTGAACATGAGTGGGTGTTAGTTTGTTTTTAGAGATTTTGTTTGGACTTGTATTAAAATTGATGTTTTATATACATGTTGTTAGCCACTCCGAGTCTCCGGAGAGGAGCGGCATAAAAGCCCGAATAAAATAAATAAATAAAATAAATAAATGGCATATACTAATTCTACCAAGAAAGAAGAATATTTGTAGCTCAGAGTTGAACTGTGAGGTCCTTGATACTCTCTGGGTTTGGTTGTTTTCTTGCCGACATTTCATTACCCAAACTAATGCACTGATGATGTTATCTAGTTTGGATAATGAAATGTCTACAAGGAAATAACCAAGCTCAGAGAACAGCAAGGACCCCCCATATACTAATTCTAATTCCAATTAGGGATTGTTACTGGGAAAAGCCATTGCTTGCAAAATTCTTATACTGGCAAGCCATTTAATTTCATCAGTGTTTTGCTTTAAAGGTAAAAAAAAAGTTATTTATTTTGTTTATAAGTATTAATCTCATAAACTAATAGGTATTACAAATGCCCCACATTGTCTTCTTCAAAGTCTGTTTGTAGTAACAGTTAATCTATGTGCACTTGAACTGATGCCAAAAAAACAGGGTTGACTATCCTTTGTTTTATGAAGTCATTCCAATTATATCGAACTATTAATAAAGGTCAATTAAATAATCTTAAGCAATTATAGCATTAAATGCCAGAAAAACCCAGAATAATCAATACGTTCCTTTAATAAGGGCATCTTGGCTTCTCTTTTGCAATTGATTACTCTATTAATTAGAGAATGAGTATTTTTTTAATCTAAGGGTATCAGTTAACACCCATTTGAGCAATTGTCCTACTTAGAAAACTGAGGATAGATTTATAAAATCCCATTTACACCAATAGACTGCTGGCTTCCTCAGTTGTCATGATTTGATGAAGAAAAGCTTCTTGTCGCATGTGTGCGTGTGTGTGTGTGTGCACACGCAACATGAAAGATTTGGGATTTATTTCTTTTATCTCTGGTTGAAATTTCTCTTTCTTTCTTCCTTTTTTTCAGTTTGTCACCATCCTGGAAGGTGTGCTGGCCAAGCTATCAAGATATGATGAAGGGACCTTGTTTTCTTCTTTCCTCTCATTTACTGTAAGTTAGTTTGCTGACACTTGGAGTTGGAATAAGCTGGAGTACTCTGGCAATCTTTCCTTGTTATTCCCTGATACATCTCTGAACATGTAGGGACCTAAATACAGATAATCCTCGACTTAGGGCCACAATGGAGCCCAAAATTTCTGTTGCTAAGTGAGACAGTTGTTAAATGAGTTTTACCTCCTTTCATGAACTTTCTTGCTGTTAAGTGAATCACGGCGGTTGCTAAGCTATTGACACAGTTGTTAAGTGAATCTGACTTCCCCGTTGACTTTGCTTGTCAGAAGGTTGGGAAAAGGTGATCACATGACTCTGGGACACGGCAACTGCCCTAAATAAGAACCAGTGGCCCGGTGTCCAAATTTTGATCACATGACCTCAGGGATGCTACAATGGTCATAAGTGTGAAAAACGGTCACAAGTCCCATTTTCAATGCCATTGTAACTTTGAATGGTCACTGTTGTACATCAAGGACTAACGGTTGTGCTCAGAAAATAAGAATTAGAAGATCGTTGGAGGTCAACATTTGCTTTCAGCTACTTCTGATTACCTGGTTTAAAAAAAAGGGGGCTGGGGGGGGGGGCAAGACAGATTGGCTCTGTTACCCAGGGCCAGCTGGTGATATTTTCATGCCTGGATCAAAAGTCTAGGTGGAATTCTTTCCCTATTCAAGAATGTGACTGGAATAATAGCTGATGTAATAGCATCTTCCATTTTTGAGATGTTTGACTGGCTTAGGAAAGATCACATAGCATACAGGTAGACTTCAACTTATGACCAGAATTGAGTTCCAAATCTCTGTTGCTAAGCAAAAGAGTTGTTAAGTGAGCTTTGCTGCATTTTACGACCTTTCTTTGCCACAGTTGTAAGTGAATCACTGCAGTTGTTAAGTTAGTAACACGGTCCTTAAGTCAGCAGTTCTCAACCTTTTTCAGGCCGAGACCCCACCTGTGCCGCCCATGCGACGGCCTGAACCGCGCATGCATGGTGCGACGGGTCAATCCGCGCATGCGCGGTGCGCACGAGACGGGCCGAACCACGCATGTGTGGCGCAATGGACCGAACCGTGCATCCACGGTGCGCGTGCGATGGCCCGAATCGCGCATGCATGGCGCGACAGGCCGATCTGCGCATGCGCGGCACAACGGGCCGATCCGCACATGCGTGGTGCGACGGGCCGATCCGCGCATGCATGGTGCGATGGGCCGATCCGCGCATGCGCAGCGCGACGGCCCAATCTGTGCATGCACGGCGCGCACAATGGCCCGAATCACACATGCACAGCGCGACGGGCCGAATGGGAAAAAAGATGGCGGACTGCGGTGTCCGGCAACCCCCGTGAAACGGTCGTTCGACCCCAAATGGTGTCGCGACCCACAGGTTGAGAACCGCTGCCTTAAGTGAATCCGGCTTCGCCATTGACTCTGCTTGTCAGAAGGTCTCAAAAGGTGGTCACATGACCCCGGGACACAGCAAACTTCATAAATATGAACCGGTTGCTCATGTGATCATGGGGAGGCTTTAACAACTGTATGTGTGAAAAATATTCATGTTACCTCTTTCAGTACCATTGTAACTTCAAAGAGTCATTAAACTAACGGTTGTAAGTTGAGGAATACCTTTATGCTGCAGAGGAGAAGGCTTAGGGAGCTCGGGTGAAGTTGGAGGGTAGTCATTGTTGATCTCCAACAGCTACCATCTGGAGGAGGTGCCTCATAGTAGAGCAGAGCAGAGTAGAGCATAGTTGGCAGAACGAAAATATTTGGAGTGCATATAATAATAGCAATAGCACTTAGATTTATATACCACTTGATAGTGCTTTACAGTTTATAGAGTCATCATATTGCCCCCAACAATCTGAGTCCTCGTTTTACCAACCTTGGAAGGATAGCAATAGCAATAGCACTTAGATTTATATTCCACTTCATAGTGCTTTACAACCCTCTCTAAGCAGTTTACAGAATCAGCCTATTGCCCCCAACAATCTGGGTCCTCATTTTACCCACCTGGGAAAGATGGATGGCTGAGAATTGAACTGTTGGCAATTGGCAGGATTAGCCTGCAGTACTGCATTCTAACCACTGCGCCATCACACCTCTTTGTGACTTGGAGAAGTTTAAAAAATTGGGCAGAGGGGGATCTGGGATGGGCAAGAAAGTAGAATGCAAGAAGAACTGATTGAAAGTCATGGGGGAAAGATCCAAGTTCAGAGGGCACCAAGAATTCAAGAATTGTAAATGGGGCTTTATGTGGTATATGGATATAGTTGGGTGATGTACAGGTAGTCCTTGACTTACCACTACAATTGAGCTCAAAATTGCCATTGCTAAGTGACGCAGTTGTTAAGTGAGTTGCACCTCATTTTGCAACCTTTCCCCCCACAGTTGTTAAGCAAATCGCTGCAGTGATTAAATGAACCTGGCTTTCCCCATTGTCGAAGGCCAACTAGGAAGGTTACAAATGGTAATCACAGGATCTCAAAGCAGTGCAACTATCATAAATACATGCTGGTTGCCAAGCACCCAAATTTGGATCATGTGACCATGGGATGCTGCAATGGTCGTAAGTGTGAAAACCAGTCATAACTCACTTTTTTTCAGTGCTGTTGTAACTTTGAACAGTCACTGAGCGAATGGTTGTCACTTAAGCCACTGTACTGTGGGTCTGCATTATTTTACCTTATGTTATAGTCTAATTAATTTGGATTCTTTATTCACTGCCTTTCAAGGTACATGTCAAATGGCTTTAAAATATTGCTAAAAGAAGCAATCAAGATGAAAAATAAAACTCGATTAAATCTGGCAAAACCAACGTTTCTTTATTGCTGCTTACTATCGTGGAGAATTTTGCAGAGAGAAAAAATAGAGCCACATAAGCTCATTCAAACTTATTTCAAATTAATCCAGCCATTATCTTAGAATTTCTGCCCCCACCAAGGGAAAATTGCAACTTAATTTTTGAAACTAATCCAAGTGGTCTTAGGAAGAGCATTTGCTGCCATTTCCTTCCCTGCATGCCAGGTTAAGATTGATTAAGAGAATAAAATGGCTATTGAATATTTTCTTTCTCAAGTCCAAAGAAAAGAGTAGGGTCCAATTTTTCAAGTTCGAGATGTACAGTTTGCATGCCCATTCTCCACTTCTGGTCCCTCTGTTCTGTTCCGTGGCACAACGAAATAAAAATATCGACATCAGAAGCGGAATAGATATTCTGCTACTGTCACTGAAAGACCCCCTTGCTGCATTTCACATAATCATAAAACTGCATACCAGAATTAGGAGACATTTCCACAGAACTAAAAGCAATAAAGAATGCAGCTGAAGGAAAAGATATTGCCACTTAAAATTAGAGACATTACTTACTGAAAGGTCGCTGAGATGAAAATATCTTTGTGTGTTAAGGAAAGAAACACTGAGAGAAAACCTAATGAATGTCAGCCAGAAATTTCATTTCTCCAATTTCAACGTCCAATTTCAATCTGAGTTAGAAAATAAGGTGTTGCTTGGTTAAGCTGGCTTTTTCTTGGAGATAATTAGCAGCAAAGGATATAGAAGTGCTCCTTTTGAATGTTTGGAATTAGCAGCATCATCTCTACTAAACTATTTTCTCTGGATCCAGTTTCCTCCTCTCTGGTATCACATAATATTTTCTGAATGGTGATAAAGGGATATCCCAGTGTGGTGCAGATGGGTCAATGCAGTGCTTTTTTTGTAAAAAAAAAAAAATGTGTCGGAACTCACACACATCTACAACCCGCCTTGCCTACCCTACAAGGTTCCATCCAAAAAAGGTGCCGGAACTCCATTCAGGGCATTCTATGACAAAAAAAAGCCCTGGGTCAATGAATTTGGAGAACATCAAACTAGTTCTTAATTCAGGGAGATAATCCAAAAACCTAGGATGCTTTGGCCTTTGCTGATCAACACAGCAACTACCAATTAGTGTGAGTTGCACAGCCTGACCTTCAATTTCTACATCCAGGCATTTTGAAAGATTTTTTTTTAAGCCTACATGTGATGCCAAACCAAGAACTAAAAACACTGCTGGCAGACATGCCTATAGAAGTTGGGAGCTGTCGTATGCAAGTCCTTGATACCCTAGTTATTGAAAATCACTGTAATTTTAGAGGCAGTTCTATCCCATACTTTCAGAATGGAAATAACGTCACTGACCAACATTTTAAGATTGTTGAAATGACTCTTATAAGAACATACCTCATCTTTCTACCAGGAAACAGTATATGAATGCTAACAAATAGTAATGGCAGTAGATTGGGTTACTAGGATTACTGAGTGACTAAGCGTGGCTGTGATCCAGCATTCTTGGATTGCCTGTAGATGTTGTAACTCTTGTAGATCCAGTGGGGTTCGTTTTTCTGGAAGATCCCATAAAGCAAGCAGCAGAAAATGCACTTCTCCTGAGTGAGGTATGTTTCATATAAACTCTGTAGGACCATTTAAGGGTTTCTTAATTGTGGATGCATGTTCAGAATAGCCACAGATATTTCTAATGACTTCAACAACACCCACACATATTACAGATCCATTGCAATATATGCCCATGAGAACAGCTGCACCATGGCAATTGATGACTATATAACTTACACAATAATGTGTAACTGAAGAGTTCAAAGACTTCTGAAAAGGGATGAAATCCAACCTACCACATCAGCCAACTATAACAGGATGGCCAAAAAGATTGTTCAGATTTTCAAGACTGCTTTGCAACAGACATTTGGAGAAAATGTCATATTGAATCAAAAGTTTTCAGACTTCTTGTTCTTTCTATTGGAACACAGTGTGTCCAACAACACACAAAGCACCAACAATATTGCTTTAGTTAAACCTTACATTCCAGGCTGTGCCTTCTGAACCCTAATTCAAGAAGAAGCATTCAAGAGAAGCAAGCAAGTTTGTCATGCAACGAGTTCAGCAATCCTCTCAGGCAGAAAGATAACAATTTCTGTTGGACTGGCAAAAGACTATAAAGAAGAACCAGACTGATCGAAAAAAGTAAATGGTCTTCTCTCTTGTGTCACAGAAACTGCTCCTATGGAGACACATATGGATGAGCTAGAGATAAGAAATAATAAGTTGCAGAAATAGTTTGCAGAATCTAGAGAGACATACAAGTGATAGTTGCTCCAGAGCAGGGGGGTCTTCAAACTCGGCCCTTTTATGACTCATGGACTTCAACATGCCTGGCTGAGGAATTCTGGGAGTTGAAGTCCACAAGTCATAAAAAGGCCAAGTTTGAAGACCCCTGCTCCAGAGTCACCAGTAGCTTTGGACACACCAAACATTCTTGTTTGTGATAACAAACCTTACCCAATTTATATATAAAAACCACTACATTGTGTAGATTGCATCTTGGCAGAGAAAGGTGTAGGGGCTGAGTCTTTCTTAATAAGTATGCCTGTGACAGCTAATTAATTATGTTGGTTTGCCTGTATATTTTGTAATTTTTCCAAATTCATCAGAGTTAGTTCTTATAGAAGTTTCAGTAAAGTAAGCTACATCTACCCATGAATCAAGCATCTTTTGTTTAATTGGTAGAAAAGACACAATAGCAATAGTAGAAATAGAAATAGCAATCATCTTCCTCAAAGGTCATCAAACCATCTCTTTTATTGTCCAGTATATTAATTAGTCTAATATGAAAGTCACAGAAAATGTATGCAGATGTCAATAGCATAAGATTTTCAGCTCTTACTTTATTTTGTGCCTTGCAATAGGCACATACATCCCACGTACTAAAAAAAATTATGTCCCAATGAACTTTCTAATCTTTTCTTTTAACCTTCAAGCTTGATGTTTCAGCACTTTTGGAAAGCACTTTAACAGAAGCAAAATATGTCTGCTGAACCTTGTGAGTAGCAGTTTTAGTTTTAATGCACGACATGTGGAGCTTCTCTCCAGATATCGTGCGACACTTGAACACTAAAACACTAATTTTGGCAGATTTCATTGCAAACAACGAGACCACATCCTACAACATGAAGACACTTGTGAAAACAGCCATTCCAGTTTAGTTGCCTCATTAAGAGAAGTGTTGCCTCTGCTGCAAGCACATTTTGTAAATCAGAACATAAATGTTAATAAACAGAGTCCAGAACCAGAATTGAACACTGAATGAGATATTGGTTAATATATTTACATTAGACTATTTAGCCTGTTGAGTTGGAATGGATAGCTTGTTTTAATTTATCCAGAAATAAGAGAAAGAAAGAAAGAAAGAAAGAAAGAAAGAAAGAAAGAAAGAAAGAAAGAAAGAAAGAAAGAAAGAAAGAAGAGAGGATGAGGCACGTGGTCTTACAACTCTTTTAACACCCTACTAAACTATGATTTAGCACTGAACCATTGAATGGGTCCCCCAAAAAAGATGTTATTGAGAAACATCTCATACATTGATGATATTATTCCTAAAAAAAGCTTAACATGTTAGCTTAATTCTCATAATTATCTTGGAAAATAATCAGAAATTATGCTACTGCTATCTAGTCAGTCTTCTATTATAAAGGTAAATATATAATTTGATAACGGGGGCGGGGGAAATGTAGCTAGAGCGTTTTTTAAAAAAATTCAAAACAAGCAGCTTTCTACCAAGTTCTTTCATCAAACATTGTTCAGTTTCTTAGAAAATGACATGTCACCAGGGCTCTTATGACAAGTCGTTTTATCACCTAGTAGGATACCTTCATTTTCAATCCTTGCTGTGAAATCTATCTTAAAATTAATACATCAGTTTTCTTAATAGCATTCGCACTAACCACATCATTATAAAGTACTTCCTGGGGTTGTTTTTTTTCTCCTTTCTATATGAGACATCATTCCATATTTGGTTGATAGCTGAAGAAAGATGCTTTTTAAAGTCAGTGATGTTCCTTGGATCAAGCAGTCCAGTTATTAAATAGGTATCTTTGCCTACAAAATGAATTACACCAAGCTTATGACACCTGCCAAGGATCCATTTAATCTGAAGAGTCTTTTCTATTTGAAGAGGGGGAAAAAATGATTTCCTACATTAATTAAACCAGAGAATGGATTTTACCCTTGGGAGAGGTTACAAGCAATCTTATTTTTGTGCTGTACAAATTGTTGCCATAAACTGAGAAATTTCATGGGAAAGAAATCACATTGTTCCCAAAGTGCTGCAGCCTAGCCCAAAAAAAAAATGAAAATGAAAATCACACAACACCTGGCATGTGGAAACTGCCATCCATCTAGCCAAAGTTTGCGTTGAAGAAAAACAAGCAGTTGTGGTTGATTGGTTGTTGTTGTTATGGTTGTTTTAAAGTTTGTAGAGGCAATTGACATGGGAATATGGAGCACATACTAAATTATTGCTGTATTTTATCTTTTTATCCATATTTATCATGACAAATATTTATTTCATTTTGCTGTTATTTCAGGTCAGGATTATTCATTAACCAATTTATAGTATGTTCTGACTTTATTTTAACCAAGGAATAAGCAGGGCATTCTTATGACCACTACAATAGCTAATACAATACTGTACATGCATTGATGACATAATTTAGTTCATTCTATTACTAGGATATCTAATTTGTACTTAGGATCAAGAAACTTTCACCAAGTTCACCAGCTTTATCTCTTTGGGTCCTGTCTCCTCTTCTTAGCCCTCTTTTCCATTTTGTTTGATGATTTTTGCTGACGGATGGTGCAGAAAGGGCAAAATATTAACTAGCTAATTAATGAAAAACAGCTGAATAGTGTGAATGGAAATCTTGACTGCATGATCTTTTAGGATATTGGAATGATTTTTTGCACTTGTTAAGTCCATCATGAGGTGCTTACTTAGAGAATTACAAACATCTAGACTGGCCTATGGACTTTCCATGAATATCTGAGGTTAAAGTGCAGATTATGGCAGTCAACAACCTGTCTTTTGCCCAAATGGAATAGTACTACTGAGTTTAATCTTGACAGCAGCAAACGTATAGTTCTGTGTAAATTTTTGCCACTATGCCAGTAAGTTTTTGTAAACAATGTCAGTTTGCTCACACTTGGGCTGAAGTCTTTATTCTTTCAACTTGAATGGATAATGTAATCCTCACGTGAAGAGGTGGATCTGTGAGAGGAGCCAGGCATCTGTGTTGTCTTTAAACAATTTTACCTGGAGTTTTAGAAATATTTAGAAGCAGGTGAGTATTTTAAAACCCAAACAAGGGTGGTGTTCAGTGATGTATTCTAATTAAATGCATATTTGTTTCAGAAATTCACAGCCTTGCAGATGGGATGCATTCTGGTACCCTCATCAAAGGGCCTCTCTGTCCATCTGGAAGCTGTTCAGTTAACTGTGTTCACTCAGAATTGCATGGAAATCTACTCTCTCTCTCTCTCTCTCTCTCTCACACACACACAC
The DNA here is from genome assembly GCA_034064705.1 of Bothrops alternatus. NCBI lineage: Eukaryota > Metazoa > Chordata > Lepidosauria > Squamata > Viperidae > Bothrops > Bothrops alternatus. The sequence continues at coordinate 973,863 of JARGCV010000050.1, read as the reverse complement.
ACACATATTTGGATGCCAGCTGCAGAAATAGCTCATTGTATATATTACTCAACAGGGAAAGGAGCAGAAAAGGCTTTTGGCATTGTCAGACACACACACATACACCCAAAATGGACAAGTTAGCACAGGCAGTTTTGCTCCTTGCTTTCAGAAAAGTGCATTAGATGGGGGAGGGGAACCATATACCTCAGGGCTCCTGGGATACTGGGCATGCCAAGACTAATTCTGACATACAATCAGATGCTCCCTTACTCCAGATAATCGTCCTGAAGGTGCCATGGCATGCATTCGCATGGAAGAATCCGATGTGCAAAACCCCAGTAAAGCATCACTCGCTACACAGATGCTTTTGCTGCTGCTATTTTCACAATCACAGCTGCCCTTTTTGAAGCCACACGGCTCAACAGAAATCCCAGTGTGGTACTGACAAGTAGGATTCTTTCACAACTGTTTTTCACATACTGTTTCTCGGCGTAATTTTGTGGGTGATAAGGAGGTAAATAAAAAGCATCCAGTTCTCAGGTATGAATCCCAGCTCAGCTCAAGTGAGATACCACTTGTGCCATGTTGCATTGATTTAGTTTTATTTAAGTCCTGCGTTTAGGAAATAGCTATGGTGTTCTTTACAAATGAAATAGGCAAAGTAATCCACTGCAAATTTGTATACAATCTGGAATGTTTCTTAAGAGCTCCACATCTTCTTTGCAGCCTATTTGGAATATTGTAAAGCCTAGTATTTCTTTTGTCAGGAGCTCTGATTCCCATTATAACAAATAATAGGGACGTCATTCATCTAACATTGCAACGGCCATATAATAAATTGGTGTTCTTTCATTTACTAACCTATCCTTTGATTGGTTTAAAGGCATACTTAATGCATGTGCTGTTTTGTATTTTTTTTTCCCTGTGAATAATTTCATTTTCTTTAATTAACATTTATTTCTCAATGCATCCCGAGCATATGTATAACACTGAAGATGCCTTCAGATTGATGGGATAGGGACAATAGTTTATTGTCATAGAATCATAGAATCATAGAATCGTAGAGTTGGAGGGGACCTCCCGGGTCATCAAGTCCAACCCCCTGCTCGAGGCAGGATTCCTTAAACCATCCCAGATAGATGGCCGTCCAGTCTCTGCTTGAAGACCTCCATCGAAGGGGAGCTCACCACCTCCTGTGGCAACCTGTTCCACTGGTCGATCACCCTTACTGTTAGAAATTTTTTTCTAACATCTAATCTGAATCTTTTCCCCTGCAGTTTCATCCCATTGTTTCTAGTCCTTCCTTGGGCAAGTGAGAACAGGGCTGATCCCTCTGCACTGTGACAGCCCTTCAGGTATTTGTAGACAGCTATCATGTCTCCTCTCAGTCTTCTTTTCTGTAGACTAAACATTCCCAATTCCTTTAACCGTTCCTCATAGGACATGGTTTGTAGACCGTTCACCATCTTGGTAGCTCTCCTTTGAACCTGCTCCAGTTTGTCAGTGTCTTCCTTGAACTGGGGTGACCAGAACTGGACACAGTACTCCAATAATAATTGGTTTGTGAGGTAGCCTCTAGATTGCAGATGCTATATTGAACAGAATGAACATGCATGGACCAAAACTGGCTTTGGTTGCACTGGTGACACACTGGCCAAAATGTGCCCATTCTGATCAACATAGTCCTTACCAATAGTAGAAAATGCTGCATCTAGCAGAGGTATGACTAAGGCTAATATTTTAGGATAGCCCTTTACATCTTCCTAAAAAGCATTAAACAAAAGTCTTGGTTGACTAAGACTTGTGATAGGTAGCAGAGGTGAATATATGTGGGGCCCATCTTGTGATGGCCATGGGGTGAAGATCATTCGGGGCCCATCTGGTGATGACCATGGAATGCAGAAGATTCTAATTTGTCATGCAGTGAAGGTTGTCTGAACATGTGATTCAGTTGATAATACATACAGGGAAGTGAAGATATTATTTTGATTATGAACAAATGGGCTAAGACATTTTGCAGAAAGTATGAACTGGTTTTATCTAAGTTGTTGTGGATATCCATTGATAGATGCAAGTACCACTTTGGTGAATGGAAGAACCACATATGAATTTTAGGGGGGAAATGTACAACTTTCTGAATGAATGGGATTCAGAAATTATTCTCATGCGTAACCTGGTTGAATGGGTGGGAACAAAACAAGACAATAAAAAAAAAGTGATCCGGCCATTTACAGACTCTAGAGAATAGTGACAGATACATATCTGTTTAGAAAAAGATCAGTTTGTTTTGAACATGCGAATTAAGTATAAATCTCTTCAGGTGAGAGTATGAATATATATCTAAAAGCACAATTAGGCTGATGGAAGATTGAATTAAAGAAGGAAAAGGGATGTTGACAGATTCTGACAGTCAAGAGCTTGAGAGAAAAATGGATATAGAAGACAATGGTGAGCAACTGGAGGAAAAGAAAGGATGACTCTTGTGTGTGCATATTATTAGTAAGTAGATTAATCTCCCAACAGAATACATGTAACAGACTCTAAGGTGAAATGGGAGCTGCTTGGAACAGAGTTTTTAAAAAAGTATATGTCCCAGAAAAAATTCAGTTATATGAACTAGAAATTAGAAAAATGACATGTGTTGGGAAAAATAAAGGATAGCAGAATTGTAAAAAATGCATTAAAGAGAATGTTTGCTTCAAAAATTAGGATTGGAAAAAGATATGTTTAGAGAGAAAAAGATAGGTGCAAAGAATATCATCAAAAGTTAAGAAACAAGCATGAAAATACAGACCAATTTTGATGTATGTCAAGAGAAACATAATAGTAAGATGAGTGTGGTGAGAATAGATGCTTCAGATTTGTATCTGGAACAGAGACAGGGTAAAATGAATGGATATGGGTTGATCATAAAAGTAAGTGAATGGTATGAAAGAATTACACTTGGGCAATTTGATTGTATCTAGAAAATTAATGAGGATTGAATTATGGAACAAATATGTGAAAGTACGTGAATACAAAGAGAGAGGAACAGGAAGATTGGGGAAATGCTGGTTGGATAGAATGCAACCAATGGTGGATAAAAATAGTAGAAACAAGGATGTTTAGCAAGAATAAAAAGCATGGATGTCCTGGAAGGTTGGGCAAAGAGGGTAAATGAGAAAAAAGTGTATCATTATATCAACTTTTATACTTGCATCAAAATTTCATATATAGGTACATGAGGGGTGGAGCTTGCATTATGACAGTGATGGCGAACCTTTTAGAGACCGAGTGCCCAAACTGCATGAATTGTTGGGTGCCGGGTGGGTGTGGCCCATTGGGTGGGTGTGGCCCATTGGGTGGGCATGGCCCATTGGGTGGGCATGGCTGCAGTGGTAATGGCAGACTGGGTGGGACTAAAAAGTTCAATCAATCATTTCCAACTTTGCAAGATCTTTTTTTTCCCCATGAGAAGTTGAAATTGACTGATTGATTTAACCTCTTTTTTTTGTACACGGCGGTGGAGGCCTAAAGCGAAAAGGTTTTATAAAACCCAGCTGAAGGCCTAGGACTGGGGCGATGGTGCGCATGCCCACAGAGAGGGCTCTGAGTGCCACCTCTGGCACCCATGCCATAGGTTCGCCACCACTGCATTATGATGTCACAATGCACATTTCATCATCTCAATAAAATCTCAACACTGCAGGCACTCATGGTAGAAATACAGGTAGTCCTCAACTTACAACAGTTTGCTTAGTGACCATTTGAAGTTACAATGGCACTGAAAAAAGTGACTTATGACCATATTTCACACTTATGACCATTGCAACATCCCCATGGTCACGTGATTTACGTTCAGATGCTTGACGACTGACTCACATTTATGACAGTTGCAGTGTCCCGGGATCATGTGATCACTTTTTGCAACCTTCTGACAAGCAAAGTCAGAATCTGGGAAAACAGATTCACTTAACAACCGTGTTACTAATTTTACAACTGCAGTGATTCACTTAACAAATGTGACAAGAAAAGTCATAAATTGTGGGCAAAACTCATTTTACAAATGTTTCACTTAGCAACATTAATTTTGGATTCAATTGTGATTCTAACTCAAGGATTACCTGTATCTGGAGTGGTATAGTAAACGGTGTTGGTGTAAATTAGATACAATTGTATTTCCCTTTCCTCTCTTAATGCCTTTATCCCTTCAATTCATAAATTCTTATTCTGAACTTTGCACAAGGCAGCTTACTTCAAAAGGGAATCACATGATGGATATATATATGTGTGTATATCTGCCTACCATATAAATTAAACTTGTCACTTGTTATTTTCTAACAATGCTGCAAGTACCATAATTTGTTTTCCTATATTATTTTATAGTGTAAAAGTAACAAATTTTAATGTCTGCTGTGTTTCTATTTTAGGTGAAAGCGGCTTCCAAATACGTGGATGTGCCTGTAAGCTTTATTTAAATATAGCACTCTTTTTTTTTTCTCCCACCCTCTTTGTAATGGAAGTGATGCCTCTTTACAATGATTACAGTGATTGGCTGTTCTCTTAATCAGTGATGATACTGGGGCTTTTTAATCAAACGTTTATGAGAGCTGATCCTTTCTGGATCTTTCTCAGTGATCTTTGTAAAGTCTGGTTATCTGTCAAATAAAGCATATGTTAAAAATAAGTGTTATGCGGTGAAAATATGGAACAAAGATTATGAAAATTTGCAATGTCTTTCATTATAACTATATAGACACAGTCGCTTTGTAAATTATCTGTCCCGAATCACAAAACATGATCACTCCTCTTTGAGATGTGGAATAACTTTTAAGGACCAGTACAAATTGGCTGTAACCTGGCCTTTTTGCTGAACAGAGACCTCAGGAAGGAGATCAGAATAAGCAGAGTTTATAACGCAGTGTCAGAGACTCTAGGAAGTTCCTGCTGGATCATAACTGTCATTCTCAACATCTTGAAGTAGTGAAGATTTCCAAGGTTGACATGGAGGCAGGCTAATTACGGGATCAGCATAGAGGAAAAGGCATGTGAGGTCAAAGAAGGAAAGAGGAAGGTAATTCTTCATTTTGGATGGAAAGAACATTACTGTGTAAAAATCTAGGCAGAGGGTAAGAATGCAGATGTGGGAACCCTCAAGTTCCTAACAAGGAACAGCAACTCAATTAGTCTTTCAAAATCAGAGAAACTGGCACTAGATCGATTCTCTTTGTTATTACTGGGTACAAATCTGATGGGCCTCTTTCTTTGCCAGGAGGCTTCCTTGGGTTTTGTGCCCTTTCTCCCAGGAGTGACCAAGTAATTGGAGAGGCCCTGAAATACAGTAAAGCCTGACATAACATTGTTTGGATTGAATAAAAGCTCTGCATCAGAATCCAGAATGAGCAGGTGCTCAGATGTTTAAAGTAGACAAACAAAGCTAGAATGAGTGGGCTGAAATGGAATTATGTTTGTTTTACATTCTACGGCAAACAGTTCCAACAGCTTGTTTTACTGTTGCACAATGTAAGAATTATCACGGTTACTATTATTATTAATATATTATACCACTATATTATTACTATATTATTATTATTTATTTATCAATCACATTGCTATCCCATCATTTTCAAAAAACAACTCTTAGCTATAAGTTTCCATACAAGGGAGGAGGAGGAGGAGGAGGAGGAGGAGGAAGAAGAAGAGGAAGAGGAGGAAGAGGAGGAATTTCTGAACTGTTGCAAAGTCTTGGTACAGATCAAAAGGAAAGCATTAATTAATGAACAACTTAATCACCAATCTAATAAATTAAACATTTACAACTAAGACAAGATAAGCACAACATCCATACATATTGAAAGGAACACTCTATAATACAGCAGACTCTATATTCAATCCAAAGCCAATATATCCTAAAAGCTACCTACCTTAGTAAGAGTAGAATAAAATAACCTTTTCAAAGGCCATCCAACTTTCCCAGAGGCAAAGTAGAAGAGGGAGCTGATTTCAAAGTTGCTGGGCCATCTCCAAAGACTTGGGGAATGAGGAAAGAAAGACAATTGTGCCTAGAGAAATGTGAGGAACAAGCATATTATCGGGAGTGAATAGGGGGGGGGCTGTAACGGTATGTAAGAAAGACCTTGGGAGCCTGGCCAAAGAGACACTGCCAAGGGAACAGACAAATAAGAGATAGCATAGCCCACAGATGGATAGCAGATAGGGCAAGAAGCTCAGAAGAGACCTTTCCTATAGTTTCTCAGGCTCTAAAGCAGATGTGTATGGAGGAGTGTACTTTCATGCTTACAAGACTGATGTCAACCACACAGGGTAAACCGGATAGGAATCACAACCACATGAGCTAATTCTACTTTCTTGTAAAGCTACATTGACAGAATCATGCAAGTATGAATTTCTCTCTGACTCCTTTACAGCCCAGTTAACTGTCATTTTAATATTTATTTTCCTAAAAGTTGACCAGCCTTTTAACTTTAAGGCAAAAATAATTTTTGAGGGGAATATGGCGAGTGGTAGATAAGCGGTGTATACATTATATAGCAGTATATATATATATTAAAGACCATGTTGAAGACCTTTCTACAGAAAAAACTTTATTATTCCTTTTTTTAAAAAAAAGGTGCTGCAGCCCTTTATTTAGAGCTTGGATTAGAATGAAAAGAGTACTCGAAAGATCTCAGGCAAAGCACTTTACATATCTGAAATTAACATTTAAATTAAGTTAAAGTGCAAGTTAAATTAAGTTTAAGTTGGAGTCGGGGATTATGATGGTTAAAGCAGGAGACAATTGCAGGCGTTTGATTTTGAGGATTTACAGATAAGAGCCCCTGCTCTAAATTTTCTTTTCCAAATTGTGTGTGTATATATATCTGTGTTTATTAAGATAAATTATATAGACAGTGGCTGAGTGTAAAGGTTCCTTCAATATATCTTTATGGAAAAAAGATAGGAAAAAAGTTACACATATTTTATATGCCTTTATTTTATATTTTCACTTGTCCTAAATGTTGATTTTTATTGTATAATATTACATATTTGTTCATCTAAAATATGTCCTGCACACTCATAAAGCCCAGTGAGATATTCTTGATATTATCCTATTTTAGCTTCACAACCACTCTTTAAAGCAGCGGTTCTCAACCTATGGGTCGCGACCCCATTTGGGGTTGAACGACCGTTTCGCGGGGGTCGCTGGACACCGCGGTCTGCCATTTTGGGGTTTTTTTGGTTTTTTTGGTTTTTTCGTCGCGCGTGCGCCGCGCATGTACGGTTTGGCCCATCGCGCGCATGCGTGGATCGGCCCGTCGCGGTCTGCCATTTTGTTTTTGCTTTTTTTTTCATCGCGCACGCGCTGCACATGCGCGCGCCGGGGTCACGCCGCACATGGGCGGGGCAAGTGGGGTCTCAACCTGAAAAAGGTTGAGAACCACTGCTTTAAAGTAATGTGAGATGGAAGGTAAAAAAAAAAACCAGCCCCTCCACTGAACAGTACAGAGAAGCAAAGTTTGGCAGCCATTTTCCTCTAGGTCAATCTCATTTTTTCCCCTGGTGCAATACAATAGTACTGGGTGGGATACATCTATCAGGGGGGAAAAGCATCTTAACTTATCAATTAACTAATATTAATAATTGCTTTGCATACAAGGAAGGAAGGTAGAATGAAAAATACCAGAACACCATGGCTTAGGCATGTTAAAATCACATTTCCAATATTGCCATTTTTCTAGATCAGCAGATTTTTAAAAATGACAATAAAGACTTCTCTTCCTGTAATATCAAAAATCCACTTTGCTCTCTTATACCAACCAACCAACTATCCTCCTGTCTAATTCTGGAAACTTGGTTGTTTGGAATTAAATAGTTGTAGCACTAATCCATTTTATTGCATTACAACCTTAGTGCAGTTCACTTGCTGAAAATTGCCTTGAAAAAAATATCACCATCATATTGTACTGTATATTGTTCTCATTGTTGTTGTTGTTTTTTAAATTAATACCTTGTCATTGTTTCAATAGGTGTTAAAAATGTTACTGACATCTTAGAGCCAATCATTGCCCTTTGCTTGATAATTGTATTTCTGTTTATATACACAAACATGCACACACACACACATACACACACAGAGAGATGCAAAAATGTGCATACGCGCACACACACACCAAGATATGCACACACCTTCTTCCTGCTTCTCAAACTTCCTAATTTTCACCCAGGAAATGGGTGTTAACTAATTTCAATTTACAGTGGATGACAATCACATCTCATAGAGAAATGATACTTTGTGATCTGCAGTAAAACACAGTAATAAAAGTAATGACACTCGTTATTAAGAAACTTCCCATGCACCACCAGCGTTTAAGGTTTGTGTGGCTGCATTTATAATGACTCTTATTTTAGCATTTTAATGGGTTTCCTTTGAGATGAGTTGGATTCCATTATATCAAAGTGTGTAACTTACTTAGTGATTGTTTTTTCCCCCCAAATTATTTCCTTTATTAGCTTTTGGTGAGCGTAATACAAACTGTCATAATCATCACATATCTTACAAACTGTAAATTTAGATTTAAGGGACTTTGGTGTGTGGCAGCGCCACAGGGATGGCAGGAGATGAATGGAGCAGTTTTATACTTGCTTACTCAAAAGGCAATCTTGCTGTTTTCAATCGGACTTATTCCCACATGGAAGGTTGCAAATGCACTGGAAATACATTTATGGTACAATCTGACCCAAATTGGCTAGAATTAAAGATTTGTTACCTTCGTTGAGCTAATGTAAAGTATCACATTTCCATCAGCAACAATACATTGGCAACCTATATCTATCAGCTGAATGTTTTTGCTGATTTTAACAGGTGGGAAATAGATTGGGGGGGGGATAAAATATAGCGATAACTCCAAACAATATTTTCTTTTTAAATATATATGTTTGATTGGGTACTGAAAACTGAATATAAATATTATCAAAAACCTTTGGCACATTAAATGTCTATGGAGATTCTCAAAACGTCTTCAAAGAAAAGCAAGAAAGTCCAGTTGCCTCTTGAGAAAGCACCTTTGGGACTTTGGCACGTTAGATTTGAATAAGCCTGAAGGTTCCCTTTTTAATGTTAAGAGTAGAGAGGATTTTTCTTGGAGAAGATGATTCTAAAGAGGTGACAATGAAGCCACATGGGTTGTTGTTGTGCTAATTAGGTCAGGAAGAGAAGGAAGGCGTGAGAGAGACAGAAAAAAAGATTTGAACTATGCAAGCCAATACTTAGGTGCTTTAGCTACCTGCTACACATAGCGAAAAGATTTTACTGATTCCCAAATAAGCCTTAATGTGTCAACTAGAATAGGTCCCTCAGCCATAATTTATTTATTTATTTATTTATTTATTTATTTATTTATTTATTTATTTATTTATTTATTTATTCGATTTCTATGCCGCCCTATTCCGGAGAACTCAGGGCGGCTCACAACACAGTAGAAATCAACATAAAAATACATATAAATATAAAACCTCTTAATTTTTTTTTTAAAAAAAACCCAATCATTCAGCATACACACAGACATACACTGGCTTGGGGCAAGATGTTAACTACCCCAGGCCTGCCGGCAGAGGTGTGTTTTGAGTAATTTACGAAAGGCGGAGAGGGTGGGGGCGACACGGATCTCCGTGGGAAGTTGGTTCCAGAGGGCTGGGGCCGCAACAGAGAAGGCTCTTCCCCTAGGCCCTGCCAGGCGACACTGTCTGGCTGACGGGACCTGGAGAAGGCCGACTCTGTGGGCCCTAGCTGGCCGCTGGGATTCATGGGGCAGCAGACAGTCCCGTAAGTAACCTGGTCCGATGCCATGTAGGGCTTTATAGGTGATAACCAACACTTTGAATTGGGTTCGGAGACCAATTGGCAGCCAATGCAGCTCGCGGAGTGATGCCGAAATGTGGGCATTTCTGGGCAAGCCCAACACTGCTCGCGCGGCTACATTCTGCATTACCTGAAGTCTCCGAACATTTTTCAAAGGTAGCCCCATGTAGAGAGCATTGCAGTAGTCGAGCCTCGAGGTGATAAGGGCATGAGTGACTGTGAGAAGAGACTCCCGGTCCAAATAGGGCCGCAACTGGTGCACCAGGCGAACCTGGGCAAATGTCCTCCTCGCCACAGCCGAAAAATGATGTTCCAAATTTAGCTGTGGATCGAGGAGGACGCCCAAGTTGCGGACCTTCTCCGAGGGGGTCAAAAGCTCCCCCCCCCAGGCTGATGGACGGATAGATTGAATTATCCTTGGGAGGCAGAACCCATAGCCACTCCGTCTTGTCGGGGTTGAGCTTGAGCCTGTTGGCACCCATCCAAACCCTAACAGCCTCCAGACATCGGCACATCACTTCCGCTGCTTCACTGAAATGACACGGGGTGGAGATGTAAAGCTGGGTATCATCAGCATACTGATGATATCTCACCCCGTGTTGTCGGATGATCTCACCCAGTGGTTTCATGTAGATATTAAACAGCAGAGGGGAGAGGACCGATCCCTGAGGGACCCCACAAGGGAGGAACCTAGGGGTCGACCTCTGCCCCCCCGCCAACACCGACTGCGACCGACCAGTGAGGTAGGAGGTGAACCACTGCAAAACAGTGCCTCCAACCCCCAACCCCTCCAGTCGATGCAGAAGGATACCATGGTCAATGGTATCGAAAGCCGCTGAGAGGTCAAGTAGCACCAGGATAGTGGAAAATCCCTTATCCCGGGCCCGCCAGAGATCATCCGTCAGCGAGACCAAAGCAGTTTCCGTGGAGTAGCCGAGCCTGAATCCTGACTGTTGAGGGCCCAGATAATCAGCCTCATCCAAGAACCGTTGGAGCTGGAGTGACACCACCTTCTCAACAACCTTCCCTATAAAGGGAAGATTGGAGACAGGACGGTAGTTGTTTAATACAGCTGGGTCCAGGGAAGGCTTCTTGAGGAGGGGGCGCACAATTGCCTCCTTGCAGGGAGCCGGAAAGGACCCCTCCCTCAAAGAAGCGTTGACAATCTCCTGAACCCAGCCCCGCGTCACCTCCCTGCTGGCTGAAACCAGCCAGGAGGGGCACGGGTCCAATAAACAGGTGGCGGAACTCACAGCTCCAATGGCCTTGTCCACTTCATCGGGTGCCACAGGGTCAAAGTCCTCCCACACAACAGGATCAAGACGAGTCCCTGTCATCTCGACTGAATCATTATCAGCCGACACTGCATTCCAAATTTAATGTGAAGGGAATTAGAAAAAGGAGAATATAGCGAAGGATGCTTACCACTGAATAAGCCGACTGTCTTGGAAAGATGTCACGTTCATGCTTCTTCCTTCCCTTTTTCCTTTTTAATTTCCTTTCCATCTCACTCTTTTTCTCCATACAGAAACCAGGGATGGACGTTGCTGACGCCTACGTGACCTTCGTTCGCCATTCTCAGGACATTCTGCGTGATAAGGTCAATGAGGAGATGTATATAGAAAGGTTATTTGATGTAAGTAAATGCCCCCTCCATCTTGGAGATAACAAGAGGGAGACCGGCAAAATGTGACAAAATGAGACAGGAGGATAAGTCACATTTTGAGAGAAATGATGAATGATAATAGACTCTTTTTTTCTTTTTTGTTGTTTTCTCTTTAATTTTGAAGGAAATTTCTGTTTTTTCTTTTTTTCTTGTTTGAGTGATACTCAACCTATCTGCTACTTGTCTGCTCTAATGCCTTTCTCCAAGCTTCTCTGACTTACTTTCCCTCTGTTTAGATTTTAACATAAGAACACATTAAATCAATGTTTATCACTCTGACATAAGAATGTATCCATCATTTTTCTTAGCCTTAAAGTCTTATTTCCCAACTGGGAGAGAAAGCGAACACTCAGAAAAAATGCATTTGTGATCTGATCGCAAATAAAACTTTTTGCTGAAGGACCAGCAGCTTTACCCATGATTTGACCCATTTTTTTCAAAAATTAAAAATGAACATATAGTAGTAGTAGTAGTAGTAGTAGTAGTAGTAGTAGTAGTAGTAGTAGTAGTAGTAATATTCTTATTAATAGATGCAATTGTGATTTTGAATATAGTTGTATGGCTTTCGATTACAAATTAGTTTGAAAATATTGGAATGTTTCTGTATCCATTTTCCAACCTGAATATGTAAGGTTAATTTTGAGGTTGGATGCGATTCCAGCTGTGAAAGAGGACTGTAGCACCCAGTTATTTTAAAGGGTTATCTAAGATTTTATTTGAATGTCATGCATTTTTTAGTTTCTTTGTCCTTCTGATGCTTTTTTTCTCTAGAATACATTTTTTTTTTGGTCCTGGCAGTAATTGTATAGCCTAGCATTTCAACTTACGGAAGGTGGTTAAATATTCTTGCTCCCGTCACTTGTTAGGAATGCATGTTTCTTTGTGTATGTGTTTGTGCAAATTGTACAACAGCTGCCTTTGTCTTTGCTCTCCTGCCTCTCCATGCTTTAAGTTCTCTACCCTCCTCTGTGTTCTGGTATCCCAATTTGAACACCTTCGGATTTTCTGCAGGTTTGTTTTACCTGTTTTCTGGCTTACATTGGATTGAAAAGCTGTGTGTCTGCCATGTCCCAAAATTTTCCAAATTCCTCTTATGATTCAGTCTCATCTTTATTCCCATTTTCCTTCCCACTGAAGCCTCTTCCAACTGCGCAATTCTCTTTGTTCAGTCCTCCTTTCCCCATGAGATTAAAATGGAACTTATCTCCCATGTCAAATGTTTTATCACATTATATCAAGTGGCATGAATTGGAGTCAAATAATCTTCCTGTGTATATCTACTAGCATGACCCATATCCACCGAGAATGCCTCATTCATGCATAAAGCCCTCCAGAGATTCCTTTTCTCTTAAGAGAATTTAAATGTGAGACGCAAATCACCTTTCCACTTGAGGCAGCCTTTTCTCTCGGTTATACACTTGCTAGCACTCTCTCCATTACCGTAAAAATTCTCCAGTTAGCAATACATTTCCAGAGATTGTTCTTTTCAGGGATAGCCTTTGCACTGAACATTTTCCAGTGTGTATCTCAGCCAATTGCCCTGAACCTCTCAAATGAAATAAGTATCACAATCATATCACAATCAAGAATGGAATAGAATAGAATAGAATAGAATAGAATAGAATAGAATAGAATAGAATAGAATAGAATAGAATAGAATAGAATAGAATAGAATAGAATAGAATAGAATAGAATAGAATAGAATAGAATAGAATAGAACAGAACAGAACAGAACAAAACAGAATAGAACAGAACAGAACAGAACAAAACAGAATAGAACAGAACAGAACAGAACAGAACAGAACAGAATAGTTGGAAGGGGCAGAATAACAGAATAATAGAGTTGGAAGGGATGTTGGAGGGCTTCTAGTGCAAGCTCCTGCTTGAGCAAGAAACCCTATACCAGTGATGGCGAACCTTTTAGAGACTGAGTGCCCAAACTGCAACCCAAAACCCACTTATGCATCGTCGGGTGCTAGGTGGGTGTGGCCCATTGGCTGGGTGGGGCCCATTGGGTGGGCATGGCCTATTGGGTGGGCGTGGCTGCGGTGGTAACGGCAGACTGGGTGGGACTAAAAAGTTCAATCAATCAATTCCAACTTTGCAAGATCTTTTTTTTCCCCGTGAGAAGTTGAAATTGACTGATTGATTGAACGTCTTTTTTTTTTGCACATGGCGGCGGAGGCCTAAAGCTAAAAGGTTTTATAAAACCCAGCTGAAGGCCTAGGACTGGGGCGCTGGGGCGCGTGCCCACAGAGAGGGCTCTGAGTGCCGACTCTGGCACCCGCGCCATAGGTTCACCACCATTGCCCTATACCATTTCAGACAAATGGCTATCCAGTCTCTTCTTAAAAATATTAATAAATTTATTAATAAATGAGTTTTAACACCCTCTTGGCAGAACAGGAACTGTATAACAAAAAGCAGTTTGAAGCACATCTATAAACCATACAGACCCCATAGGAGGTCTGTATACACTGGACAACACCTGGGCTCGAGCCACAACTTTGGAGGAACATTTCCCAAAAGTGGTAAGGCATAGAAAAGGGAACCTGTGGCTCTTGAAATATTTTTAGAGGTGTCTGCAGGGAGGGAGTCAAATAAAGTCAAAATGGAAGCCTCAACCATGCAATCAAAGCCCCAATCTTTTTTTTTCATACATTGTAAAAAAAAAAAAAAAGGAAGGAGTTTTGATCACATGATTGGGATGACCATCTTGATGTTTTTGTTCCCATCCTGTGGACATCTCTGAATGTGGTTGAATGAAAACTCCCAAGTGTCCCATTATGGCAATGGTGAGGATCACTGAGAGCTTTGTTTGAAGCTCTATTGTAAGGGATTGATTGTACTACTAAGAACCATGCCTATAATATTCTTGATGTTCCCTTTTGGGAATAAATACCTCGGTCATTCAGGTCCTTGTTTTTTGTAAAACCCCAAAACGTCCATTATGTCAGGAGTGTCAAACTCAGTTTCATTGAGGGCCGCATCAGCATTGCGGTTGCCCTCGGGGGGGGCAGGTGGGTGTGGCCAGGGTGGATGCTGCCTATTGGGGTGTGGCCTACTGGGTGGGCATGGCCAGCTCTACATCATTTGTGTCAAGGGTGCCTGTGGGGGCCTTGGCAGGAGTGGGATAGATCTGAGGGTCTCTGCAGAAGGGGTGGGACCAGGGCAAGTGCCAAGTCATGGACCACTGGAGGACCCTCACTGATCCTCTCAAGCCATGTTGGGGGGACTGGATGGTGGTGCGGGCTGCCCAGAGCCTGGGCAGCATAGGTCAAATGCCCAGCCTGGCCCTCGAGCACCCGCAGCACCAAGCCCAGCCCCACTTCCCCAAGGGGACACTCAGCTGCACTTACATCCTCCTCAAGGCTGCTGCTGCTGTGCTTGCTCTCCTTAGCCAGGTTGCTCATGATGGGTACAAGAGCAAAGTCAGAGGGAGGCCTATTCCCTCTCCATGGGAGGAGACCCGGCTTCGTATCCAAAGCTTCCTTAGCCCCAGGATAGGCCAGGAGGAGAGGGCAAGGGGATGGTGAAAGGCAGCAGGGTAGAACTAAGGCAGGACTTCCCTCAGACTCTCCCTCTCCTTCTTTCCTTCTTTCCTTCCTTCCTTCCTAAGTACAGAGTGGTGGGAAAATATTTGAGATGAGGGAGGGAGAAAAACAGGCAAGAAATGCAGCTGGGAAGGTGTCACCCTTCATGAGGAATGAAGAAATGCACCTGGAAGTGGTCACCTACTTCACATATCTGGCTTGGTGGGCTCTGAGGGAGGGGATGCCATGAGCAGCATGAGAGTCAACGTTACCTCTGCAATGCCGCCCACCCTCCAGCCTGCCCGGTCTCAGCAGGCAGCGAGGCGCTCTCCTCACAGCGCTAGAGGCTGAGACAGGCAGCGTGAATCTGAAAACAAGCATGATGCCGCCCAGCCCCCAGCTTGCCCGATTTTGGCAGGCAGCAGGGTGGTCTCCTCACAGCACCAAGAGGTTGAGCCAGGCGGTGCAAAGCTCACCAGCTTTGCACCTTGCTGCCTGCTGAAACTGGGCAGGCTGAGGACTAGGCAGCATTGCACTTCTCGTCAGATTCGTGTCACCCGGCTCAGTTCTTGGCACTATGAGGAGAGCTCCCCGCTGCCTGCCGAAACTGGGCAGGCTGGGAGCTGGGTGGCCTTGCGCTTCTTTTTGGATTTGCACTGCCTGGCTCAGCCTCTCGATACTGTGAGGAGAGTGCCCCTCTGCCTGCCGAAACCCCTCCCCCAGAGCCCATCAAGCCGGATATGTGAAGTAGGTGATTCCTGGCCACTTCCAGGCGATGGTGCATTTCTTCGTTCCTCACAAAGGGTGACACTTCCCCAGCATGCACCTAGGGGGCTGGGCCAACATGGCAGGGGCTGGTTCCTTGCTGTTTCCAGACAGCCTTGTGGAGCTAAGACTGAATGTGTTTCAGCATAGATGGCCACCACAAAATTGTACGTTGGCTCCCGGCCAGCCGTTCCCTCACTGTTTCCAGGATGGCTTCGCGGGCTACATGAAACCACTTCATGGGCAGCATCTGGCCCCCGGGCCTTGTGTTTGACATGCCTGCATTATATACACAAGCCTTCATTAGAGAGGAACCATTTTCCTGCAAAAACGATGAGGTCTTTTTTGCCCAAAGCCCTTAGTTTTTAACTCACATACACCACATGGTGATGTCTGTTCCACAGAAATGTAGTAAATACAATAAATACATCATTTCCCAGTCACCATCTTTTTGAGAAAGCACAATTAATCATCAAATTCTTTATATCGTGGTAAGTTGATTTCATACAGATTTGGGCTGTTTCTATTTGAGATGACATAAGCATTTTCATCTTCAGCTTTCACAATACAAGAATTCATCCTTCTCTTGATATCCTAAAACAGACTGTCCACAAGTTTCACCAATGAGCCGTGGTGGCCCAGTGGTTAGAAGGCAGTATTGCAGGCTAATTCTGCCGACTGCCAGGAGTTCAATGCTGACCGGCTCAAGGTTGACTCAGCCTTCCATTCTTCAGTAACATGGGGACCCAGATTGCTGGGGGAAATATGCTGACTCTGTAAACCACTTAGAGAGGGCTGTAAAGCACTGTGAAGCGGTATATAAGAATAAGTGTTATTGTTATTGCTAAGGCATACTGAGTGATCAAAGACTTGGAAGGGATCAGGTTGGATCAAGCTATTTTAATGCCTATGAACCTGGCCAATTGACAAAGTTGGCTTGGCTTGTATTCAAATCATAAATGCCAAAGCAACAAAAAAAAGTTTATTCTCTCTTCGCTTTCCATTTGATTCTTTCCATTCCTTGCCTGGAATATTTTTAAATAGCATTTTATTAATATTATTGTTAATACATTTACTGAACTATTAATTTTGCTTTCTTTCTTCTATTTCTAAAATCATCCACTTTATACTGCTTAATACTCATTTCCTTTATAAAGCCTTGTTCCTATGGGTTAGAATAGCAGGGTTATTTTCCTTGATAAATATTAGTGTTTGCAGGAAGTATCTAACTATTACTGTACTCCACTCTTGAATCACATTTGTTCTGTAACTTAAATTTATTGTGGAAAAAAAGCCATCAAAATTTTGGTTCAGATTACTGGAGGACATTGTGAAGGTCTACAATCAGCATCTAATAAGGGTCATTTTATTCTCTAAGAACTGTTTATTGAAATACAACCATTTTTAAAATTCTATTAAATTCTAGCTGCAGTGAAGGAGTAATGAGAAAGAAAGGATCATTTATAATATACAGTTAATGGTTTAGTGCCAGATATGTCCACCCACATATTTTTATGCTACTTCTGAAGCTGCCTTGAGGATGTATTTTCAGTGTATTCCCTGATGATTTAATTTCTGTAAGGTAGTTTAACATCTTCCATTATCTAGACAGAATGAATCCCACTATCTTTTCAAGAACTCATCTTAAATCAGATCCTATAACTTTACATAAGTGGTTAAGAAATCAGAATTTGATAGAGCTGCAGTTTCTCTGTGGTCCATTAGGAATTTTGGCATCTACTGATGAAATCTGGAGATTGAGGAGAAAACTATAATAATGTTATCTATCTTTGATTTTAGTTGAACATCAAGACTGGGAGCCTAATATACTTTATCAGTATAAAGTAAATTCTAAGCATTTAAAACATATTTGTTCATCCTGGTCTCCAATATCCATCAAGCATTGGTTTTCCCCCTTCCCATTTTCTTTCCTTCTTTCTATCAACCAGGGAGATTCAGTATTTTTGCAAAACAAAAAACAAAACAAAAAAGGAAATTGTCTATAACGGGGATCTCCAACCCCTGGGCCTCATTACCAGGCCACAGCCTGTTCAGAACAGGGCCATGCAAGCAGCAGACCAGTGCCTCCACTCATGCGAACTTCCCTTCATGTGTGCAGCAGCTTCTTGCGTTCGCACACAGAGCTCCCCTGACACAAGCAGTGGCCATCTTGAACTCATGGTGGCCACTTGCCCTCATGTGCAAAGCTTCCCTTGGGTGAACAGCAGTCACTTGCCCTTGCACACGAAGCTCCCTTCGCATGAATGATGGCCATCTTGTGTTCACACGTGAAACTTTCCTTCACACAAATGGAGCTGTGCATGCTCAAGAACACCTGCCTACCACTCACAAGAAACTATCCCAGTAGTGAGATTCAGCTAGTTGCACCACTTCGGCAGAACCGGTAGCTAATTTTTTGTTGGCCAAGCCCAGAATGGACTTCCGGAAGCCGCATCCACACAGAGAACCGGTTGTCACATATTTGAATCCCACTACTGAACTATCCCCTCTCCCCCCACCCACCAGGCCACCAAGCCAGAAAGTTTGGAGACCACTGGTCTACAATCCTACTTTGAAAGTGAAATTGAAGTCTGTTTGACAACCCTGATTGGTAAGGCAAAGCTTAAACCACAAATTCCTGACCCAGTAATTCTGTAGGTTGTTTTCAAACAAGCTCCAAACCACACAGTGGGTAAGATGCAGAAGCTGCTTATGTTAATCTCTTATTCACACATCAATAAACCAGTGTTGACTGCTTATATGTTTATAAATAAATCATAATTTATTTATTCATTTATTAAATTTATATGTCGCCCATCTCCCCCATAAAGTGACATTGGGCAGCTTACAGATCATAAAAAGGTAATTAGAAAAATAATTAGAACTATGAAAATTAAAATTTTAAAACTATGCAAAAGAAAACAGAACCAAGGAGATGGACAGCATGGGGAAGAGGTCTTCTTACCCCATCAACTACCTCCAGCAATGAACAACCTCTTCGAGTCCACAAACCAACAGGCAAGATCAAGTTTTAATAACCTTCTGGCAGGCCAAAATTGTGAGAGCAGTTTTCACCTCCAGTAGTAGGGAGTTCCACAGGATCAGGGCTACAGCAGAAAGGACTCTTCTCCTTGACCCCATCCTCTGGAATCCTTAGCAGGCAGGTCCATTGGAGTAAGACGATTTCTCAGATACCCTGGACTCATGCCACATATTTAATAACAGACTATATTATAACCAATTTGGTGTCGTGGTTAAGGCATCAGGCTAGAAACTGCCCTGGGCACAAAGCCAGCTGGGTGACCTTGGGCCAGTCCCTCTCTCTCAGCTCCAGGAAGAAGGCAATGGCAGACCCCTTCCAAAAATCTTGCCAAGAAAACTACAGGGACTAGTCCAGACATCTGCCAAGAGTCAACACTGACTCAAAGGCACTAAAGAAAATTTATCTTTAAAAAAAAAACCAGATTGCATCTCCCTATGTTTATATAGAGGGAACAAAAAGAATATAGCTTTGCAGATGCTACTGCATGCTAACAATGGTGCAGATATATATACTTACACATATACATATACCAGTACAAGCCTTAATGCATAATGTAGAGCAGAATCACTAGGACAACTTTAAGACTTGTGGATTTCAGCTCCCAGAATTCCTGAGCCAGCAATGCTGCACTGGGAGAATCTAAGAGTAGGTGAATAGTGCAGTGATGCTATAGCACCCAGAGAAGTTCATTTCCCATTGCAAATAGCAGCTACAAGGCTTCCTTTCTGAACATAGACCATTACAATTCAGAGTTTCCTTAATTCAGTTTGCTCTCTTCCTCCTTTCTTTCACGAAAGAAAAATTAACAGTTAAAGGCCAACCGTACAATTACTGTCACATTTAGTTTGCCTTTGCACCACCCCTGACTCTGTGAAATCTCAATTACCACTAATCCTGTCATGAAAACCACTGTGTTCATTAGAGCAGTGTAAATCCTTTGACTACATGCAAAGCATCTGCATTTGAATCATTAAAGCAGCCACATCTTTGGCCAGGTTCACACGCCTGCTTCCAACGGTGCTCTTAACTATCTCCCCAAGAGAAGTAGCTATGCATGGACACTCATGTGAAGAAATCCAGGAGAGCTTCTGAGGTAGCCAGAAAGACACATCTTTAACTGTTCACAAAAGAAAACTTGATCTGCACTCTCACAGAGTGTTATTTCTATTTCAAACAATTTGCAGCGCTCTAATATCAGTACTGCAGAATATATAGCATTATGAATATGGAAAACAGACAACAATGTGCAGGGAAATAAGTCATGAAGCCGAGCCTCTAGGTTTCATAGGATATTGATTACAGAATCCACAAATGGTGCAGATGGTCTTTCTAACTCCTCAGCACAGACAATTAATTCTCTAGCCTGTCCCTTGCTCAAACATACTTCTTAAAAGAAAAAAGAGCATGTTTTTTGATATGAGAAATCAAATCATCCACTGAAGCTCCTAAGAATGCAAAGATCTAAACAAAAATTAATTTATTCCCCCCCCTTCTTATATTCCTTGAAGACACAAGCCTGTCCAAGCAGAAGATCAGGATTAAGGCAGATGTGCTTACCAGCTAGCTCATCTGCTTAAGTCTGGCAGTCTCTGAGATCAGTGATTAAAAAACCATCTCGAACTTTGATGAGATCCGCAGTCCCCATAATATGCACTCCCTGATTGTTTTCTTTGATAGCCCCCACCCAGCCCGTCTGCCTAAACCGGAAGTAGGAAGCATTTGACTGGAGATGATAGGCGGATTATATGGGTCAATTATACCCTTAATCTGCCTTCTCTACAGAGATTAAATGTTCATAGATTGACTCCATGTATTTGGCTTGTTCTGAGTAGTTACCAGATCAGGAAGGTTGCCCTTACTGAAAAGTCTGATAAGAACTTAATCATGCAATGATAGGCTGCTGATACAAGGAAACCAATTGCTCTGTGCTTCCAAAGAAGGATAGATTTACCATTTCACTGCTGCTTCCTAGAAACAGTTGTATAACATGGGCCTAGATATGCTAACAGAATAACAAAGCTGGAAGGGACATTGGAGATCTTCTAGTAGTCCAATGCCCTGCTCAAGCATGAAGCCCTATACCATTACAGACAAATGGTTGTCCAATTTCTTCTTTAAAACCTCCAATGTTGAAGCACCCACAACTTCTGGAGGTAAGCTGTTCTACTGAATAATTATTCTAACTATTAAAAAATTTCTCCTTAGTTCTAGGTTGGTTCTCACCTTGATTAATTTCCATCCATTGCTTCTTGTCCTGCCTTCAGGGTGCTTTGGAGAATAGGTTGACCACATCTTCTTTGTGAC
This sequence comes from Bothrops alternatus, assembly GCA_034064705.1. Taxonomy (NCBI): domain Eukaryota; kingdom Metazoa; phylum Chordata; class Lepidosauria; order Squamata; family Viperidae; genus Bothrops; species Bothrops alternatus. Next base: position 952,732 of record JARGCV010000050.1, on the reverse strand, counting down.
AGCCCCTTCGAAATTGGAACACTGCTATCATGTCATCCCTAGTCCTTCTTTTCATTAAATTAGACATACCTGCTATGTATTCCCATTAATGTGTGTGCCATGTGTGTGTATCTGCACACTCATACATTCTCTTTTTTGAAAGAGTTGCTTGGAAAACACCTTACTGAGCAAAAGCAGGATGAGACAAAGGACAGAGCTACAACCAGTCCAATAGAGAGGATGAGTTGGTTCAAAAGCCTTCCTAGATGATAAAGCTGTTTCCTGTGTTTAAGGAAGGGATAATTTAGTGTGACAGTGATATCTTGTTTTATATGCGCTATTATTTCAGAAATGAATTTTTTTTCTGGCTGCACAAAATGGGGCTGCTTTATGGATTAGTAGAAAGAAATTGTACCAAAACACAAATAAATTGAACCATCTAGGTGGCCTGCTTCTCTTTGCCAAACTGTTTCCCTTTAACAAAAATAAATGCATGCTCAGAAGCCCTCAGAAGGTGGTAAAGGAACCAACAGTGTCTAGAACAGTGGTTCTCAACCTTTTTCAGATTGAGACCCCACTTGCCCCGCCCATGCGTGGTGCGACCCTGGTGCACGCACGCGCGCATGCGTGCATCGGGCCGATCCGCACATGCGCGGCACGCGCGCGACAGGAAAAAAACAAAATGGCGGACTGCAACGGGCCAATCCGCGCATGCATGGCGCGCGCGACGGCCTGAACCGCGCATGCGCGGCACACGCGCGACAAAAAAACAAAAAAACAAAAAAATGGCGGACCGCGGTGTCCGGCGACCCCCGCGAAAGGGTCGTTCGACCGCTGGTCTAGAAACTGCTGTGTAGAGCTATGTAGAAACAATGCTTCACAACAACTTGACTGAAGTGAAGTATTCCTTTGGGTTCACATTTATAAGAGAAGATATTTATTGCTTAGAGGTTGGACCTGACCCAAATTCAAGTCTACTCTCATCCAGAGCTGTTGAAAATCTTCACTTTAAAGGAGAATATTTGCAGCTCAGTGTTGACATGAAGGGTCCTTGGTGCTCTCTGAGCTTGCTTGTTTTCTTGCAGACATTTGATTACACAAACTAGGTAACATCACCACCCAATTATGCTAGAAACATATCAATCAATCAGAATAGAGCTGGAAGGGACCTTGGAGGTCTTCTAGTCCAACCCCCTGCTCAAGCAGGAACGCCGATACCATTTCAGATAGGTGGTTGTCCAACAATAAGCTATAATTGATCCCCAAAAATTGAACCAAACAAGACAAAGGATACTTCATTTGTGCATCAGCTGTGGCCAGTAGACATATTTCTAAGGAGCCTTGGACATGAATCTGTAGTCTTAAACATTCCACTTGTGAGAGTATAATTTAGAAGCCCTTCAACAGCACAAATTGATTAGGTAGTTCTTTTAGGGGGAACAAAAAAAATCAGTTATGTGTTTGGTCATCTTTGGAGCAAAGTTTCTACCATCTAAATGTCAGCCATGTCCAGCTGCTTCATGTCCCATAGGTCCTCTGAGGGCAAGAAGGCTTTCAGATTCCAGGTTCTGCATTTCTGGAGAGGCAACTTAGCGATAATTTTATCAATAATTTCTATCACAATGTGAAAGGAAACTAGAGCTTCAATAGAATCGCCAGCGCTTTCTATGGAAGTTCAAGAAACCCTTTGGATGTCATACTTCTTGAGAACAAGCTATCTTAATGGTTCTCCCACGCTTAAAGACAGCTTAAAATGGTCAACTCTCATAAAAAAGTGGGCAGACTGTGACAACTTCTTTCAGTCTCTGGCTGCTTTCTTCATCATTGAGCATTGGTTGAGATTGAGTATGGTTTGCTTCATGTGCTGGATCAGTAAAACATTAGGACAGCCTAGTGGTTGCCACATTTATAGTCCACAAGGTGGGGGCAGGCTTATTATTTCTAGTGACTATATTCTCTCTGGCATTCACTTGTTGACAAGATGGGACATACCACATTTTTTGTGAATTTATTCATGTATGCACAACTCCCCTGCAGGAAAAGAATTGTCTGCTAAGTGAGCATGTAAACTTTAGATATTGTATAGGAAATGTAAAATAAGGGTTAATGTCAGATTTAAATCTTGTGCTCTATTTACTTTCTTGTTAAATACTACCTTGGCAGATGAAGTATATCTTTGCCATATATTCTGTTTGTTCTGGATGTCTTTAACACAGTTTCTACCATTTTTCTCTACATATTATCATTTAATGCACTCTAGGAACTAGGAGTATACAAATTGTTCTTGATCTGAAATGTTTATCCTGTATTCCAAATTCAGGATAAAAATGTTCTTGTCCTGAGAGTTTTTTGCGAGATCATAAAATACATATTTTTTTCTGCCCATACTTGGAACAAATTCAGGATTGGCAGGCATGGTTTTGAGGATTTCAGATTATGCCAAGCATGGCCATTAGAATTTTGCTTTGTGCCTGGTGATTAGTTTGTTTTGGCTTCAAAAAATGTCACTTAGGTAGTAGAATCACAGGGCCTGATCATATTGTTGCTGCTACTGACTTAGGACTGGTGATATGTGGAGTGTTAGTTATTGACACAGGGCTAAAAAGCCATATTGGGCTGTTCTGTGCTGCTTCTTTTGTGAAGAGAAGACTGCTCTCACCTGTATTCCTCTCTATCTAATAGGTAAGTTAGATTCTTTTTTTATTCTTTACTGTGCAGAAATTGGAGTTTATGTGATGAAATTGCATGAGTGTTTTGTATTCTGTTTTTTTCCCCCTGCAGGAAATGTAAGCAATTGTTTCCTAAAAGGATGTTTAAAATATTGAGGTAATTTTCTTAGTCAATTTTTCTGTACATTGGGTGGCAAATAGTAGTCAATAAAGATTGCCTCCCTTTTATTCTGGTGATCCCTGCAAAACAAAGGGCAAGAGACCTGTTTTAAGTTGTCATTGTTTTCCATGACCTCAACACTGAAAGCATTTCAAATGTTATACTACTAGAATACAAAACCTTTGAATTGTCTTAAGTTTAGTTTGTCAGAACCCAGCCAGCTTAAATTGTTCCAAAAAACATACCAAGTGAAACTGTTTTGTTCCAAGCTTAGAATATTCTTGTTTTGTGCATAAAAGGACATTGTCCTGCCAGAGATACTATTCAAATTGGAGATTTACCTTCTGCCCTCCTGTTATTTGCTCAGGCAGATTAATGTTTCCCTTCCTTTATATCACTACACATTAGCAAAACAAAAAGAGATGTAGAAGGAAAAGGAGAGTATCAGCATGCCAAGGGTATCAAATAAAAACTGCATTTGAAAAGTCAATGAGCTGAATGCAATTTTTAGAACAATGTCCCTCAGCTTAGTGTTATCAATATATTTTGCATTACAACTCAATGATCTCCAAACAGTGCAAAAAGAGATTGTAGTCTTGAACATTTGGGGGGAAAGTATAATTGACTAACAGAATAACAGAGTTGGAAGGGTCCTTGAAGGTCTTCTGATCCAGCCCCATGGTCACCATGATGTAAAAAAGATGTTGAGACCTTCGAAAGAGTACAGAGAAGATCAACAAAGATGATTAGGGGACTGGAGGCTAAAACATGTAAAGAACGGTTGCTGGAATTGAGTATGTCTAGTTTAATGAAGAGAAGGACGAGGGGGGACACGATAGCAGTGTTCCAACATCTGAAGGGCTGTCACAAAGAAGAGGGAATCAAGCTATTCTCCAAAGCACCTGAAGGCAGGACAAGAAGCAATGGATGGAAACTAATTAAAGAGAGAAGCAACCTAGAACTAAGGAGAAATTTCCTGACAGTGAGAACAATTAACCAGTGGAACAACCTGCCTCCAGAAGTTGTGAATGCTCCAACACTGGAAGTTTTTAAGAAGAGACTGGACAGCCATTTGTCTGGAATGATATAGGGTCTCCTGCTTGAGCAGGGGATAATAGTAGTAGTAGTAGTAGTAGTAGTAGTAGTAGTAGTAGTAGTAGTAGTAGTAGAGTTGGAAGGGACCTTGGAGGTCATCTACCTGTCAAACCACCTGCTCAGGCAGGAAACCATATACCATTTAAAACAAATGGCTGTCCTGCCTCTTCTTAAAACCTTCCAGTGTTGGAGCATTCACCACTTCTGGAGGCAGGTTTTTCCACTGGTTAATTGTTCTAACTGTCAGGAAGTTTCTCCTTAGTTCTATGTTGCTTCTCTCCTTGATTGGTTTCCATCTGTTGCTTCTTGTCCTGCCTTCAGGTGCTTTGGAGAATAGCTTGACTCCCTCTTCTTTGTGGCAGCCCCTGAGATATTGGAACATGGCTATCATGTCACTCCTCGTCCTTCATTTCATTAAACTAGACATACCCAACTCCTGCAACTGTTCTTCATGTGTTTTAGCCTCCAGTCCCCTAATCATCTTTCTTGCTCTTCTCTGCACTCTTTCTAGAGTCTCAACATCTTTTTTTATATTGTGGCAACCAAAACTGGATGCAGTATTCCAAGTCTGGTCGATTAAGATCAATGTAGAACTTTAAAGTACAAAACTAGGAGTTAGAAGAACTCAACAGGACATGAGATATGTTATTTCTTCTATAGGTGTTGGTTTGTCTCAACTTTTTTGCTGCACTTTTGTTTCAAGCCCGAAATAATTTGAATTATTAATTTCATCAATAATGACAAAAATATTATTATTAATAATCAATGTTAATTGTTTCATCATACATTTGTGGGAGGGGTATTGCGATTAACAGCCATGTGCTGCTTTATTGATTTATAAGTAAATATGTTGATTATTCATGTTTTTCTTTTTATATACTGAAAGCTATTTTGTGAGGACTTCATCAAAATTTATTTGTAAATAAATGCACAAGGATCACTTTCCCTTTTATAATTACAGACTACAACTGTGTTACAGAGTCATGTTATTTACCATTATTGGAATTGCTTCATAGTTTTGATTCTAACAAAATGACTGTGTGTTGAGTGTTCTTTGGTGTTTAGGATCAGTAAATTATATTTGTTATAACTGGTTTGATACTGGCATGTATTCAATCAATGGTTAGTGTTTTTTTTAAGTCAAACCTAAATTATAATTGGATTGGAGGCCACTAGGAAGTATTTTATTTGTTTATTTGTTTGCTTGACAAAATTATGTAGCTCCCATCCCTCAGAATGACTCAATATCAGGGCTCTGAAATAAAAGAAAAAAAATCCTGGGACAAAGCAGTAGCAAATGACTCCTGTTCTCTTATTTTCCAAGATAATATGGATGTATCTGTGAAATCAGAACAAGTTAACCTCAACTCAGAGGAGACTTTATCTTTTCTAAAGTGCACAAATGGCAAGATGGAGCAATATAGTTATGAACTGGCTCTATGGTTTAATTCAATGACTTTCCTTGCCTATAATTTGTAAAGTTCAGTTTTGTATGAAAAGTTTTATAAACTGTAGTAATAATAATAGTAGTAGTAGTAGTAGTAGTAGTAGTAGTAGTAGTAGTAGTAGTAGTAGTAGTAGTAGTAGTAGTAGTAGAGTTGGAAGGGACCTTGGAGGTCTTCTAGTCGAATTCCCTGCTCAGGCAGGAAACCCTATACCATTTCAGACAAATGGTTGTCTAGTCTCTTAAAAACTTCCAGTGTTGGAGCATTCACAACTTCTGGAGGCAGGTTGTTCCACTGATTAATTGTTCTAACTGTCAGAAAAGTTTTCCTTATTTCTAGGTTGCTTCTCTACTTGGTTAGTTTCCATCCGTTGCTTCTTGTCCTGCCTTCAGGTGCTTGATCCCCTCTTCTTTGTGGCAGCCCCTGAGATATTGGAACACTGCTATCATGTCATCCTCATCCTTCTCTTCATTAAATTAGACATACCCAATTCCAGCACCCGTTCCTTATATGTTTTAGCCTCCAGTCCCCTAATCATCTTTGTTGCTCTTCTCTGTACTCTTTCTAAGGTCTCAACATCTTTTTTGCATTGTGGTGACCAAAACTGGATGCAGTAGTCCACGTGTGGCCTTACCAAGGCATTGTAAAGTGGTATTAATACGTCTTGTGATCTTGATTCTATCCGTCTGTTAATGCAGCTTAGCACTGTGTTGGCTTTCTTGGCAGCTGCAGCACACCGCTGGCTCATATATAAGTCCACTAGGACTCCTAGATCCCTCTCACAATTACTACTATTGAGCAAGGTATTACCTAAACTGTACCTATGCATTTGGTTTTTCTTGCCTAAATATAGTGCTTGAGCTATTAGGAAACTGTGCATCAGAGAGCCAGTTTGGTCTAGTAGATAAGGCACCAGACTAGAATCTGGGAGACTGTGACTTCTAGTCCTGTCTTAGGTGTGAAATCCAGCTGGGTGATCTTGGGCAAGTCATTCTCTCTCAGCCCTTCTCACCTCATACAATTGTTATTGTGGGGAAAATAGGAGGAGGAATGTGAATATGTTAATCGTGAAAATAATAAAGGCGGGATACAAATAAATTAATTAATAAACTGTAATTAATGTCCCAAAATAAAGGTATTTTGGATTATTAGATCTTACTGTATGATTTATTTCTATACTATTCATTTATTGTGCTGTACACTCAGTATCTAGTTTTAGACTGAGCTGGCAATTAATTTTATGATTCTTTTTTAAAATCTAATCTTAACTTCTGATTTTTAGTCTTAGTGTTAATAGTGCGTGCCTTATTTTATTTACACCTCAGTATGTTATGCTTCCATGGCTGGATTTTGTTAAATTTTGTTTTAATTTGGTCATGATCAAAATAAAGTAAAATAAAAAAAACTAAACACCTTCCTAAAGTCTGACATAGTTAATGAAAGTACAGAAAATAAAGGGCTATATTTAGATGCAATTAAGCTGTTCTGCAAAAAAAAAAATAGCTTTGTGAATCTTCCCCAACTGGGTAATTGGCCATACTATTAATTCCCTGGGAATGTTGTCTATTGTAGTACAATGCAATTAAAGGGTGCCAGGTTAAAGAAGACTAGATTGTCAGGTCCACATTTTTCTTCAGTTTACAGTGGGCATTTGATTAATTGATTGACTGATTGACTGCTTTAACCCTAAGAGACATCAGGCAGTTTACAAATACCAAACAGAATAAACAAGATGAATGAGTATAACAGCAATAGAAAACAGTTTGATCATTCTTAGCTTAATGATTCCACACCATCAATCTCCAAAGGCCTTCTGAAAGAACCGAGTTTTCACTAGCCTTCAGAAGGTGTAACAGCAAATATAAGCAATTTAATTCATGGAATGCTCAGCCAAATAATCAGACTCTGCCATAAAAAGGTGCTTGAGTCTCTCGTAAGTAATGTAACTAACTAACATTCCATAGATGAAACAAGGGTTGGGGGGGGAAATCTGCTTTGCTGTCATTAGCTTCCTGACATAGGCTTACATTTGAGCTCACACATATAAAATTTCTTGTTTTCCTGCTCCAGTGTGGCTCCAGGTATCTCTTTATTCCATCTTCCCAAGATCTACAGAGGACCAAAAAAGCTATCAAACATCAGCAACCACTGAAAGCAATCATATCTCAAGTCCTAGTTTCCTCTATATTGCAGAGGCCAGCAAGTCATCCAACAAAACTGTCTTCCTGATCTCTGGGGATTTTCCTAGGTGTCACACAGAGCCCTCTGGGTTCATCAGACAAGCCATCTTAATTGACCCTTCCTCTGCTAAGATTAGTAACTCCAAATGACAATAATAAGTGATCTATCCATGTCAAAAAACTGGTGGAAAAGCCCAATGGTACTAGATCATATCTGGGACAGCTCTATAGTTGTAATAACATCCATGAATTCCAAAACCACCTCTAGCCCCAGAAAATGAAGGATAAAATTTCCCAGCATTAATTTAATTCATAACTAACTAACTTAAGTAACACCATAGTGTGAAGGGAAGCTAAGTGGTAATGTAGCACAGCAGCAACACTCCTAGTTTGTCTCAGTCTCAACCTAACAAATATGGCTTCCCATCTGGCCAAACTGCAGGACAGACCAAGAGGGTAGGCCATGTTTCCTACGATAGGAGTGATCATCTTTTTTCTAGAGAGTTGTTATTTAAAGATGCTACTAATTTAAAGATGTTCCTAATTTGAAAGACGATAAAGAACTATTAAAAGTTGAGGGAGGTAGTGGATTTGAGGTTACCCATCGATAATAAACAGCTAAGTAATAGACTTAACAGAGAAATTAGTTATCAAATCAGTTGTTCCTGACTAGTGTGAGGTGTATTTCTCTTACATTTATTATTTACACTTGCAACAGGAATTAAAATTGTACCCAGATATCAAGATTTAAAGAATCTGACCTTGTCAGCTGGAAAGCTGGTAGCCCGAGCACCGTGCAATGGGGTGAGCTCCAGTTCTTACCCCTGCTTCTGCCAACCTAACAGTTTGAAAGCATGCAAATGCGAGTAGATAAATAGGTACCACTTCAGTGGGAAGGTAGCAGTGTTCTGTGTACCTCGTCATGTAGTCATTCTGGCCACATAACCATGGACATGTCTTTGGATGACACTGACTCCCTTGGCTAACAAACAAAAATGAGAAACACTCCCCAGAGTCACACATGACTGGACTGGGAAAACCTTTGCCTTTACCCAGATTTTACCCCTATGTGTTCAAAAGGGAAAATGTCATTTAAGATGGAACATATTTGGAAACTCTAGTAAGCAAAATATAGGCAGGCAAAGTAAGTCCTATTTAGGTGAAATGCTACAAAATGGTAAATGATGGGACTAAATCCTTATGGATCAGATGTGTTTGCGCTTCATTAAAGATTCCCAAAATCCAACACTATAAATTATCACTTTGGTCATACAGAATGTTGGGAGAAATAGAAGAGTTCTGTGGAATTAGTGAGAAGCATTGCAAGCATCAGAATCTAGTGCAACTCACAAGGCATTTTTTTTTCCTAAGCTTATACTTAACTGCATTTCTAGTATCAAGAAAAGGGCAAAATAAGATCTGATTAACGATGGAAATGCTTTCCTCATTTCTATGGAAGAATCACATGTATGTAAAGAATTGACATCTATAATTTGTCAGGAGGCTTATTCCCTCCTGAAGTATTAATTTAAGCAGGATTTAGTCTAATTTATTTTAGATCGACCCTTAATAAAATAAGTCCTAGATTTATCACTTGGCTTTGCTTGTTCCTAAAGATCTTTATTGGAACAGCTTTTCATGTTTCAGCAGACATTTGGTGAAGGCAGTTAATTGGTTTTCTTTCCAGAGAAGATTGTTCCACTAATCATTCTACCTTGATGCAGACTCTCATATGTCAATGGGACCACATCAGTGTAAACAGTGCTGTAATTGAAGTACATCCTAAGAAATTTGACAGGTTACTGTTACTCAATGTCCTGCTGACATATTTTATGTTTTCTACATGGAATAATTGGGTTATTTTTAATGGGAAACTGACAGTATCAGGCATTCCTGAGTATCTTCCCTCATGGAAGGAGGGTTTACTGGAAAATGGAATGCAAAATTTGAAAGATCCTTGAAGATCATCTAGTGCAACTTCCTGCTTTGTGCAGGAACCAACAATTATGGAATACCCAACAGATCCAGTCTGTATTTAAACATTTCCAGCAAGGGAGAATTTATCACCTCCCAAAACAATGTATTCCCATGTTGAATAGCTTTTACCATTATGAATTATTCCTTGATGGCTAACCAATATCTACTTCCACTATTAAAGCACACTATTTCTTGCACTATCTCAATTCAGAATAATTCTGCTCTAACCTTTACATAATATCCCTAATATTTAAGACAGCTATCATGTCTCCCTGCATTCTCCTCTACTCCGCATTAACCATATTCAATGTCTCTAACTAATTATCATAAGGTTCTTTCCAGGTAGTATCAACTTAAGGGCCAGACATATTCCAATTTGCCAGTTGTAGTGACCCACCACTGAACATACCCAAAACTAGGTATGGTCTGAGCAATGCAGAATAGAGAGGAATAATAACTTCTCTTAATCTTGACATTGTATTTCTGTTGATGTGACTTCAAATTGCATTCACTTTTGGTTTTGCATCATGCTGTTGGATCATGTTCAGCTTGTAAGTCACCAAGACATTCCAAATCCTTTTCACATCTGCTGCTGCCTAATATGCTCCTTCTCCCTATATTCATGCCTTTGATTTTTTCCTATCCAAATAAATGCATTTGTCTCTGCTGAAATTCATATTGCTGATTTCAGCCCATTTTGTTAAGATCCTACTACATCTTGATACTGTCCTCTAAGTTCTTTGCTATCACTCAATCTTTGAGACATCTTCAAATTTGACAACCATATTTTCTAACCCTTTCATTAAAGTCATTTATAAATATGTTCAAAAGCACAGATCCCAAAATCTCAACACTTCCTTCTGATATGAAATGGAATCAGGTGTTGGTAAATATTTGTTGGATACAGTTGTTTGATCAATTTTGTGTTGGTTAAATGGTGGCATGCTCTCCCTGCCTGCTTGCTCAATTTCCTGTCTATTATATTTTACAAATGTATTTGGTCGTTGCTGACCAATGGCTGCTTTAATCAAATGTCATGTGATTCAGTCTTAAACAGTAACTAAAATATGCATAATAAAGTCAAGGTAGGGAGTATAAAGCTGCAAGGAACCAGGTACTCCTGGAAGACATTGCAGATAGGCCTCAAGCAGAGAAGCAAAGGGAAAAACAAGAAGAACTATCTGGGGGGGTTCAGTTCCTGTCTGAGTGACAAGTTGCTTATCTTGAGACATCTGGGCAGAATTAAATTCTGTATAGAAGCAGATGACATTCTATTGGTTCCTGTGGTAGGTCCTGCTGCTAGAAAGTACAATGGTAATAATAGCCATTGGCATCTTGTTTCCACTGCCAGAAATCCCCAGTCTATGACCTTAAGTGACTTAGTTAGGTCCACAATGGGGTTAATACATCCTTCCGTAAAATGGTCTGTTAACATACGGAACTATTAAATTACAGGAATATCAGTTATCCCACATATCTTTCTTACACTTTTTCTTAAACTTCTTTCCCCAGGCTGAGAAGACGCTTTTCCAGCATTGCTCCTAGGGTCTTGCTAGATATAGCTCTTCCTTGGGGAAATATAAATATATTTTCCACCATTATTACAATAAGTACATAAATGTATCATGGACAATTACATGATGAATACTTGATGCTGTACAATATAAAAAAAATCTGGCCCATTTAACTATTAAGAATGCTCAAGAATCTTCTGTATAAGGTTGACAGTTATTCTAGTAATAACAGTTGCTACGTGTATTTTGCAGTCTCCTTAAAATAAATTCATCGAATCTTACCTCTTATTGAAAATAGGCCTATATGCAACAAACAAAGGCTTGGGTTTAAAGACCATGGGTTGTGGATCCACATCATGATTTAAGGAGTTACATTAGCTTGTTTGTTTGTTTGTTTGGGCTGACTCTAGGGATTTCTTAGAGGAAAGCTCTCTAATTTGTCCTATCTCTTGATGCATTATACAATTTTTGTGGGTGCCTTTCTGTGGCTTCCAACCCTCCAGCTATCTACCTCCTGCATTGTCAATCTCTTCTTCTCCTTCCACTCATCTTGCCCAACATTTCCATAGATGGTGCATTACTCATGATGTGTCCAATTTTTGTTTGATGATCCTTTCTTCCAGTGAATGTTCTGGTTTGATTTCCTTAAAGTACTGAAAAGAGTAGCCTTTTTCAATGCAATGGCTCAGAGATGTCTTTCTTCTTTCTCTTGCTCATGCACAGAGTCCATCCTTCCCCTCCATACCGTATATTTTAACAGGAAATATCACTGAATTAAGCTTGACTAAAATGTCTCCGTCTTTCCCTTGTCTAGATGCCTCAATGCCTTTTTGCCCATTGCTGTTCTTCTATGATTCTCCTTGGTACATCCACCATTTTTTTTTTCAATTCTGTAACCTAGAAAATTATGACTCTCAACTACTTCTATCATCTCACTGTTTATCTTCCATTGTTCTAGCTTTCCAGTTGATGTGGTGCTTGTATAAGTTTGGATTTAATTCAGCATAGCGCATAGTGAGATAGGTCTTCTTAGGAATGATCCACAGATATCATTACAAAGCATTGTAATTATCTGCTTTCCCCATATGCATGCATAGAAAAGAGCCTATTCAGGAATCTCAGAATAGGTTGGGAAAGAAGGAAGGTACATTATTTGTGAGGACCGAGCACCCTCTGCTTCCAAAGTATGGGCTGTTTATGTACATTGGGTGTCTTTCACGCAATTCTCGCCATGAGAAAACACAGAAAAGGACAACAATTATAGGGAAAATATTTATAGCTCAGAATTAAAATGAGGGGTCCTGGGTTCTCTCTGAGCCTGGTTGTTTTCTTGCAGACGTTCCATTACCCAAATTAGGTGCTGTCATTGCTAGCACTGATGCTGTCACCTAGTTTGTCTGCAATAAAACAACGAAGTTCAGAGAGCGCCAACAACCCTTCACAACAAATATAATTCTGCCGTGGTCCCAAATCAATATCTCTTCTCCAACGCAGCCATAAGCACATCAAAGTAAGTTTCTATTAATGATGTTTCCCTTGAAATGGAAAAAAGGAGATGCTTTTTTTTTAGTTCCACAATATAGCATGAAGTTAAAAGGAGCATGCTATTTATGGAATTTAAAAATGTACATTAACTGTATCCATTAATGTCACATCCAACGCGTATGATAGGGACAATTAAATCAGAGCACTAGATAGTTACGCTATAACATAAATCTATTGGTTCCAGCAGTGCCCCTGGGATCAGACTGACATCAGAAGAATCACAGCATTGCAACACAAACCCACATCTCTTTTCTGTGTGCATTGCATTGCTACAATCACCAAAAGAGAAAGCATTTGCAATGCAACATCATATCACTGATGGATTCCTGTGGACATCACTGACTTGATCACCACCTAGCAGTGTTTCTCAACCTTGACAATTTTAAGGCATGTGGACTTCAAGTCCCAGAATTCCACAGCCAGCAGTTGAAGTCCACATGCCTTAAAATTGTCAAGGTTGAGAAACACTGACCTAGAGAAAGGAGAAGCCACAAGTAGTCCTTGATGGCCACAACTGAGCCTCAAATTCCTGTTGCTAAGTAAGGCAGTTAAGTGAGTTTTGCCCCATTTTACGACCTTTCTTGCCACCGTTGTTAAGTTGAATCACTGCAGTTAAGTTAGTTAAATGGATCTGGCTTGACTTTGCTTGTCAGAAAGTCACAAAAGGTGACCACATGACCCCGGGAGAAATGCCAGTTGCCAAGCATCCGAATTCCTGACCGTGGAGATGCTGCAAAGGTTGTTGGTGTGAAAATGGTCACAAGTCACATTTTTTTTCAGTGCTGTCGTAATGTCAAATGATCACTAAAAGTCAAGGGCTACCTGTATTTCTCAAGCAAGGCAAAATGCTAAAACATGCAGAAACACATGCAGATATCTCCATGCATATGCAAATAAGAACACAGCCTTGTTGTAAAGCAAGGATTTTAGTCTGCAGATTTTAGTCAATATTTATTTATTTATTTATTTATTTATTTATTTATTTATTTATTTATTTATTTATTTATTTATTTATTTATTTATTTATTTATTGCTTAAATTTATATGCCGCTCTTCTCCCAGGACCCAGGGCGGCTCACAAAAATACAATAAAATTTTACAATAAAATTAATCACATTCATACAACAAACAAGCACAGTCAGCTCACAGTCGCTGATGGAGGGACATTCCTAGGCCCAGGGGCAGCGTGCAGTTCAAACGCCCCAAGCCTGTCTGCATAAATGTGTTTTCAAGAGTTTTCGGAAAGCTAGGAGGGAGGGAGCAGTACGAACCTCTGAGGGAAGCTGGTTCCAGAGGGCTGGGGCAGCAACGGAGAAGGCCCTAGCCCTAGGCCCCGCCAGACGGCACTGTCTAACAGACGGGACCCGTAGGAGGCCAACCCTATGTGCCCTAACCGGTCGCTGGGATTCATGAGGCAGAAGACGGTCCCGCAAGTATCCTGGCCCATTGCCATAAAGGGCTTTATAGGTCATAACCAACACTTTGAATTGTGTTCGGAGACCAACTGGTAGCCAGTGCAGCTTGCGGAGAGCTGGAGTGATATAACTGCAAAGGTTATGATTCAGTTTTCTATATCCTTCTCGGTGCTTGACGCCTCTCTCTTTGCCCACTGCCCAGTTGCACAGTAACAGTAAGACAACTAGCAGAGCCTATTAGGTAAAGAATTATATGTTACTTCTTCCTTTTGAACTGTAGCACATTGCTTTATTTTTCCCAACCACTAACCCTTGGAAACCTCCCTTCCACTTATGATAACAACCTACAAAAATGCTTCCAAATTGCCAGTAGATCCATTTGCAACCCCATGTAAAGCATTGGAGGGCCTTATTCAACTATTTGTGAATACATAGGCTGCTCTGAAACGCTCATTTTACAATGTGAAAGCTACCCAAAAGGACTCAGTTAAGGTTACTGAGTCCAGTTTGTGACGTCTTTTGATTCCACTTCTAGTCTCGGAGCATAAATACCCGTACAATTAAAGTATTGTATGTCTGGCATTATTCTTTTGCAATGTGCAAAATAACATTATGTCCCAATTATACCGGTGCTGAATTGCAATCCATTGACTAGGAAAGGGCATGGCCCTTTACAAAATTGCTATGTAGGTAGTCTGTTTAGTTAAGGCCCTTTATAGAAAAAAAAATGAGTGTAAAATATCAACATTCCTTTTTTTTTTAAGTGAACAAACAAGAATACTATATTCAAAATGAGGCCTTAAAATAGGAGGGCTATACATTTCCTTTGAGAACCTTCTACAGTTCACTGTTTCAGGTGTCTTTTTTAAAAGGCTTAAATAATGTGAAGTTTATGCAGGGTTACAAAAACTAGATTATATCCTGAAGTCTTGATAGCTACATGCCTATTATGCCATTCCTGGCTTTCACAAAGATCCATCCGTCTCTTGCACTTCCTCTCAAAGTACTGTATGATCACAGCTGTCAATCCCAGCAGCCCATATTCATTGTGATAAGGTAGGGGTGCCAGTATCTCAGATCAGTGTTGATCCTCTCATGTTAAAGGGGTTTTTTCCCACAATAGGTATCAGCTTCCATGTTCTCAAGAGTTAATTCCTTTTGCAGGAAAATTAAATTTGTTTTTTAAATAGTCCAGATTTTTAAGCAGGCACCATCCATTAATAAGCAACCAGCCATCAAACATTCAAATGTGACCATATCTTACATACAGTTTATTTATACTATGTCGGTGCTTCACAAACATTTTCCTTCAATACCCAAAACTGTTTTGGGGGTTCATTTTGTGTTCTTTATGGAGGGAAACGTGGGAAATCCTACTTCACACATGTGGGTGTTTGGAAACAGCAATAATTGCAGCAATAATTGCATCCCCAGTTACCATAGGATATTCATCGTGACTTGTTAAGCCAGCGGTTCTCAACCTGTGGGTCGTGACCCCATTTGGGGTCGAACGACCATTTCACGGGGGTCGCCAAACACCGCAGTCCGCCATTTTATTTTTTTTTGGTCGGCCATTTTTTTTTGGTCGGCCATTTTTTCCCCTTTGCAATGCGGGCTGTTGCGCCGCGCATGCGCGATGCGGGCCCGCCATTTTTGGGGGGGGTCAGCCATTTTTTTATTTTTATTTTTTGTCAGCCATTTTTTTCCCCTTTGCGATGTAGGCCATCGCACCGTGCATGCGCGATGCACCCCGTCATGCCATGCATGCACGCTGCGCCCCGTCGTGCCGCGTATGCGCGATGCGGGCCGGGGTCAAGCCCCGGAAAAGGTTGAGAACCGCTGTGTTAAGCAGAAAGTCTCAAACAGTCCTCTTTTTTCAAGTAACATTTTGCACTGATTATTTGACTTAAGCTCAATCATTTGCACTGGAAAACCATGAATGGATCCATGTGTCATTACTCCAAGAAGAATCACTTCTACCCAATTTTGGCTACTTTACCCAGGTTTAGGAAGTACAGCTCTATGTAGATGTGGATAGATGGATGGACGGATGGACAGATAAATCACAACCTACATACTGATACTGATCTGTGCTAACTCTGTTCTACTTCCACAGTGAAAACATTTTCTCACCTTTAAATGAATTTATAGGTGAGGATTTTGCCACTTGCTGGTTGAAACATTTATTGGCAAATTTTCTTAGTTAAATTGTATTGTTTAGAAGAGATTCATGAATGTGTGATATCAGGGTGATAGGACAAGTAAATTCTTTTACAAATTGTCATAGTTCATAGCATCACAAAGTTTGAGGACCCTGAATTTCTTCTGATTCACTCTGTTTCCAAAACTTTATAAAGTTCTACAGATTTTTAAGATATGTCAGTATGTTCTGGCTATTCATTATTTTGGTATTTCTTCTTTTGAAGGGCTAGCATGATGAATGATTGTTGAAAATGGTGTTTGCTTAATTTAGATAATAACCTGGATGTAACCTGCAGTGTTTCAGTGACAACCCCCTTAGAATCACTGAAGAGAATATTGTTGCCACGAGCCTGCTCTTCAATACATTTTGTTAAGTTATTCTTATGAGTTCCTTGCTGAGAAATTAGGAATGAAACATTAAAATAATGAATAACTTGTCATCCTATAAGGAAAAAAAAATCTGCAGCCTATCATGCCCACTCATATGCCCTCCATTATGTCTTATCAGTCACACAATCAGTCACACAATTCTTAATTCTAATTTACACTAAACACTAGAGTGGGCAATCTGTAGCCATTCATAAATTGCTTGATTATTGGTAAGCATGGGGAGGGGGGGAAATGCTGTTTCATAATCAAGCTGGATACCTTTTTGAATAGTAATCAGAATCTCAGCCTTTTAAATGGTTTTCCCATTCATGCCTCAAGCTCTGTATATTTTCTTTTTCCCATGCTCTCTCGTTAAAATGCAATTGCCTCACTGTTACCTTTTCTAACTGGGTGGACTACAACTCCCATGTTTACCAGACACCAAATCTAATTACTGTGCTGCCATGTAACATATCTGGAGATACTAATCATGGGAAATATGAGGCATCCTTGGTGCTCTCTGAGCTCTCTGATTGGGTTGTTGTTGTTTTTTTGCAGATATTTCATTTTGCAAATTCGGTAACATCATCAGCATTAACACTGATGTTGTTACCTAGTTTGGGTAATGAAACGTCTGCAAAGAAACAACCAAGCTCAGAGAGCACCAAGGATCCCTCATGTCAACCCTGAGCTACAAATATTCTCCTTTGCTGGCATGGGAAATATTTGACAAAAGACATTCTCACCATTTAAGACAAAGTGTCTCCAGAAGTAGATGATTCAAAACCAATAGCCATTGTCATAATGTATGAGAACTATTCTTAGTAAAGAATGCAACATCATCTGGGACACAAGCAGGGGGACTCTCAGGTTTAATGACAATAAGCAAGAAGCCTCGGTCTGGATTCCAATATTGGAATAGAGGGAAAAAAATGTACAGGTGTTCCTCAACTTACAAGAGTTCATTCAAAGTTGCAGTTGCACTGAAAAAAGTGATTTATGATAGTTTTTCACACTTACAGCCATTGCAGCATCCCCATGGTCACGTGATCACATGACGCTTGGCAGCTTGATTGCAATATCCCAGGGACATGCAATCACCTTTTGCAGTCTATCGACAAGGAAAGTCAATGGGGAAGCCACATTCTCCTAACAGCCATGTTACTGCTGCAGTGATTCAATAATCAACTATGGCAAGAAAAGTCATAAAATGGGGCAAAATTCACTTAGCAACTGTCTCACTTAGCAGCAGAAATTTTGAACTCAATTTTGGTCTTAAGTCAAGGACTACCTGTAACTCTGGGGAATACCTGTGCTATTGCTTTGAAGCTTATGGATCTCATGGATGCATTGGAAAAGAAAGACTATCTCTTTTTGCTAGCCCTGATTAACTGATTAAATTGGCTAGGATGGAACTGGCTCCATGGTCACCTGAAATAACCAGTACCTCCTTGCAGGTAGACAGGTTCCCATTTCTCTAAAAGTAGAAAATCGTCAGAACTATAGGTAGGCCTCGACTTATGACCCCAATCAAGAACAACATTTCCATTGCTAAGCCAGCTGATTGTCAAGTGAGTCACCCCCAATTTTACAATCTTTTTTTCCCCATGGCTGTTAAGTGAATCGGTGCAATTATTTATTAAATTTATAGGCCTCCTACTTCACTCTGAAAAGCAACTCCGGGTTAAGAGAATCAGGCAGTCATTAAGCAAGTCTGGCTTAGCCCCATTGATGTTGCTTCTTGGAAGCTGGCTGGGATGGCTACAAATGGCTATCACGTCACCCCCCATGATGTTGCAACCATTGTCACCCCCATGATGTTGCAAGCATTGTAAATGCAATCCAGTTGCATGGGTACTCCTAAAACTGGTAACCCGATCTGCTTCTTTGTCTCATAAAAAAGTTTTCTGTGAAAGCTTCAGTTGATCAAAGTTTTGGTGGGCATTGTAGAAGAGCAGGGCATACCGTGTGGAGGTTTGGAAGTTCGAACATAAGAGAGTAAATGGTAAAGGATATGAATTGGCAAACACAGTCAGTGAAAGAAAAATGCATATGTTATGTTTCCTTGAAATTATGAAAATGGGGAAGGAGGTAATTGATTAGAATAAAAATTGCTTTGTTTGGTGGAGTGAAGTAAAAGTATGGTATTAGGCAAGGTATGAAAAGGTAAAAATATATGCCAGAGAGAATGAGTTTTGGTTCATCAAATTATTGTAGTTACATAGGGCAGTACCAATACATAGGTTAATCAGTCAGAATATAAATAGCAAAGGGATGAATGTACATTTAGAACACATCATTGATTGATTGTTTTTGATGAACGATTAGTGAAGGACACCAGAGGAATAAGAGATGCTGCCAAAGGGACATTTTTGCTAGTGTCAAGAGTGTCTCTTGGGGAAAACAGATGCGGGGACAGAAGGAAAGTGAGAAACCAAGAGGGAATGCAGATCAAACTGCAGGAAAAGAATCTACAAGCTTTGTTATGAAAACGTATTAGGAGATAATCTTTCTAAGGAATAAAATGAAACTAGGCACAAAACAGTGGGCATAGAAGCTATTTGGAATAGGATGAAAAGACTATGTTACAGAGTGCCATAGGACTCAGAGGAATTACACTAATGAGAAATATGTACAAGATTTCTTAATGCTAAAAGTAAAAAGAAAAAAAAAGCATCATCCAGAAAAATGAGAATGAAAGTATATAATGTACATCAAAAACGATTGCAGAGTGTAGTCAAACAGAACAAGGACTAGTTAAGAATAAATTTGGGGAAGAAACTAATGGGCAATTTGATGGAAATCACAAAATATGCTGGAAGGGAGTAAAAGGGACAAAGCATGAAGCCTCCAACACGGTAAATGAATGAAAAACAAAAGTGATGAAATGATTTGGGATTAAACCGAAGTGAGAGAAGGCGAGAAAGGGTATTCTGAAAGGAAAAGTCCAAGAGATGACAATGAGGAAAGCATCTCTCAACTTTAGGCTCCTTTTGGTTGTTAGACTTGCAAAAACCATAGGTTTCTCTCATAATATGAGCATTTTTGAAGAGCTGCTGTAAAATTCATGGTAATATTAATCAGTCTGAAAGTAAGCCATTATGGTTTCCGGGTCCATCCAACATGACAAATTATTAAGTACTCAAGTACTGTAAGCCGATTAAAATAATTTAAACAATTAAAAGCTTGTGGTTTCATGTATCCAATTGCATGGATCCTCAGCACAAAAGCGTCCACGTATTATGGAAAGTCTAAATTTCACACTACAAAATTGCACAGTTGGACCAAGCGCTATTGTGCATAAATCTTGGGATGAACTTTGGCCAAACTAAACCCTGTGAGGTATTGCTGCAATATTTAATCAAGGTTCCAATTCCAATAATTAATTAATTCCAATAAAGCAGGAGAACCATTTAGTTTAAAAATAAACCTGAAAAAGAGCCAGGTTGTGTTTAATAAATTCACCAAACAAATAAAAAAAATTAGATCTGGAGAAGAACTAGACATAGTAAACCACTACGTATACTTTGGCCAATGGATCTCAGTGGAAGGTGATACAATAAAAGGAATTGAACGACGTTTTAAATGTAGTTGGCAGACATTCGGCAAGCTAAGCATAATTTTCCCTATGCCTGAAGAGAAAAGTTTCCATCAGTGTGTGTTACCGGCTCTAACATATGTCAGTGAAACATGGACACTAACCTCACAATCGATACAAAAGCTACAAGTGGCGCAAAGAGCCATAGAAAGATACATACTCGGCATTAGAAGACAAGAGGGAAAGACCTGCACATGGATTAGGGAACAAACGAAAGTGTATGACCTCATAAAGAGAGTAAAAGAATTGAAATAGAAATGGGCTGGTCACATAGCAAGAAGAATTGATGGCAGGTGGACCCAGGCAGTCATAGAATGGATCCCACTTGATAAAAAGCGTCCATGAAACAGAACAAGTTGGATCGATGACATTAGCACATGAACTTTAGTAAATGCTAATCAAACTGAGCTCCAAGGCAAAACAGATACAATGGGAAAACTAACTACAATGTTGTTGTTGTTGTTGTTTAAAAAACTACATTAATATATAGATTAAGGAACTTCAGCAACCAAATGTACAAGATTTCTTTATCTCTACAGCATCTAATAATTGTATGCAGCTTATTGCAAGCATGTTTTTGCTATCTGTGACCTCACTGAGAAGGCGTAGTTGATCTTACCTTCACTTTCCTGTGGGTATGTAGTAAAAGAGATACTCAAAATTATGTATTTGCTTTTCCTGACATAGTGCTACTCTCTTCTTGGTGCAAATAATTAATTCCTGCTTATTTACCAGCCACTAGAGGGAGCATTACACATATTAGCAACAGTCTCAAAGTTCTATGTTGATATAAAGACTTTTCGTGTTAATGAGATTTTCTTTTCAAATAAAACTGACAACAGATCTGCTCTTTGCAGTAGCTTCTGGTTCAAAGACAAATAATAGTATTAAATTATATTTAAGGTATTAAAGAAAACCTTAAAGCACTAAAAGCTTTTTATATGTATGTGAGATGGAAGGAAATAGAAATAAGAGAGCGTAGGAAAAAATAGCTTTTTTTATTTTAGAGCAGACATGTCAAACACACGATGTTGCGTGATATATCGGAGCTTTTTCCCCATTGCCAGCAATGGGGTGGGCGCTGTTTTGTCGTGACGCATCCGGCCCACTGACCGGCAGTTTAACACCCCTGTTTTAGAGTAAGGAAAGTCAGGTTAGTGTTAGTGATTTTCCAATATTGCTAAGGTGTAAGCAGAGGTGGAATTTAAATGCAAATCTCCCAAATTACTGTCAACACTCTATAGTGGATTGACTCATTCTCACATCTGATTGGCATGTGGAAGGAATAGACCATAATCTGTCACGGTGGTCCAATGCAGGTTGGCAGATGTGATCAGTGTTAGTCTGGGATATCTATCATGGCCTATTTGCCATGGGAGACCCTTCTGAACATATACATGTCTGACAACATAGCCCACAATTTCATTTACCCGCACAATGCCCTGATCATAGAAGGAGGACATCTCCTCAGCATGCCTGGCTGAGGAATTCTGGGAGTTGAAGTCCACAAGTCGTAAAAGGGCCAAGTTTGAAGACCCCTGATCTAGAGCAATGTTTTTCAAATTGGACAACTTTAAGATGCATGGACTTCAACTCCCAGATTCCCCCAGCTAGCTTCAAAGTCCACACATCTTAAAGCTACCCAGTTTGAAAAAGATTGATCGGAGACTGAGAAGTTGCAAAAGTTACTCTGTAAGAAAACGGTGGTTATGTGACTGCCAAGAAACTCATGCAAAAGTTGGCATTGGTCTTATTTTAAATTGGTTGTGATCTTGAGATCTTAATTTATACTCTGCTGGTAATGGCCAAAGAGTCACAGCAAAATTCAGAAGACCCAGGTTAACATTTCCATTCGGCAATAGAGTCCTCCTTGTTGATCTTCAAACAATAATTCCCAATATGCCCAATCCATTTCTCTGTCTTGGTGAAAGTGGCTCATCTGTAGAATAAAGCAAAATGCCTTTTTGCATTAGATAGCCTCAATGTTATTGAATTGCTCTGGGAAAGTATCCTTTTCTATCTATTAGTTAAATGGCAGCATTTCAAGCACCTGGATCCACTTAGCCTTTTAATTTCCCCAAATGTCCAAGAACAATGTATTAGATATTGTGATAAATTAAAAGATGAAAATACGATATAATGCTTGGTAGGACCAGACCTGGAATATTGTATCCAGTTTTACTCACCACGATGTGTGTGTGTGTGTGTGTGTGTGTGTGTGTGTGTGTGTGTGTGTGTGTGTGTGTGTGTAAAAGGTACTGAAAGAGTGCAGAAAAGAGCAACAAAAATGTAGGTTAAAACACATGAAGAACATTTGCAGAAAGTAAATATATCTAGTTTAGTGAAAAGAAGGACTAGGGGTGACGTGATAGCAGTCATCCAATATTTTTTATTATTAAGTTTTTTTATTAAATACAGAAAGAAAGGATTAAAAACATTGAACAGCAGTCATCCAATATTTGAGGGGCTGCTTCAAGGAGAGAAGCAATCTGGAACAATGGAGAAATTTCCTGACAGAGAGAAAAATTAACCAGTGGAACAACTTGCCTTTAGAAGTGGGGAGAGCCCATTACTGGAGATTTTTAAGAAAAGATTGGACAGCTATTTGTCTGAAACGGTATAGGGTTTCTTGCTTGAGCAGGGGGTTGGACTAGAAAACCTCCAAGATCCCTTCCAACTCTGTTATTCTGTTATGAACTTCCATGTTACTATTCAGGATGGCAAATCAAGAAAGACAATAAGGATGGCAGACACTAGCAGTATATTCTGCCAGAGACTTGGGCTGTAGCAGTTCCCAAGGATGCTTAAGGTTCATATACACTCTGATGAGATATAGAATCTGGCACACAGATGCTGCCTCTTGCACTGTGCCATACCAAGCTCTCTTCTAGTTCCTAGCTACATATGATGGCATTTTCCTCATATGTTGGTCCTATTTTCATTAAATTAAAAGCCTTATCAGGATAAGTTTGTTTATGAGATATTTTATGTAAGAGCAGCTATTCGCCTTTCTTTTACTCCAATGTGCTCCATTGCTTTATACAATTTCCTACCTATTCCTCTACAATTCTCATCTGTTTGTTTGAAAAACTAAAGAGAACTGCAGAGGTCCAGACTATAATCCCCATCTAATCATAAGGAGTTTGGAGGATATAATGCAATGTATCTATTGATGGAGACTGGCACCAAGAGGGCGATAAGGGATGAGAGAGTTGTATGTCCCCCAGATTTTTATATAAAAAGGGCAGCCTGCAACTAAAATAAAATTTGGGTACCTATTAAATTCAGAATAAATTTAGAAGTGAGAGAGACTAAAACTCCCATAAATTCTAATTCCACAGAAAATACAATACCAAGAAGTATTTCTAAAAAAAAAATACAATCAGACTTTTCCAATGAGTCAATGTCATTAAACATTATGGTATAAAAGAAAATTCCAGAGTCTCTTGTATTTTAAATGTATACTTTGAAATAATTCAGATATTAGCAGTTAAACTGAAAGAGCTTTGGGGGGCCTACAGTTCATACTAAAAACTCTGTGGATGTCAAATTGATGTTTCCCCCCCCCAAAAAAACCCTCATTTTTCTTCATATCAATGTTCAGTGGATAATTTAGAAAATATTTATTTGCTTACTTATTGTTCTTTTGTTCTTGGAAGAATCAGCTAAACTAAATGAGTTATAAATATTTCATTCTGCTGCTTTCTTTCCTAATTTTATTTTCTTTGCTTTGTAAGTCTGGATTGGGACCATTTGGTGTGGGGAAAGGGGAGAACAACTTTCTTTTTACCCCTTTGTATGAAACACACACACACACACTGAATAAGTTTTCTTTTTTTTAAAAAATGTTACCCATGGAAATGTTTTAAAACTATCCAGCTGTAGAGCTTGATTTTTTTTTCTTTGAAAAATGGGATCTGGGGAGTTTGTTTCTCTTCCCATTCTGGGTCAAACCATCATCTATTTACACCAGAGAAAACAAAACAGGAGTAAGGCAACACAATATACAAATTGTGTATCATTTAGTTTGACTCCACCAAAAAGCCCTTCTTTAGGGAATCATTTGCCAAATCCGAAAAAAAAAAAGTCTATTTTCTGAAAAGAATGATTTAGTAAAATCAAAGATTTCTTTTGGGCTCAAAATATCGCATAGAAATAGCTATTTCAAGGGAAGACTCTAGGCACTGCTCCCTCAGTAACCTCTTATTACACACATACACACATCCCAGATAAAACTGAGCTGTGCCAAAATTCTGCTTACTCTTTGTGTTTTTACAGTTCTGCTGTGTGCTCTTACATTGAATGCTCTTGGTCTATAAGCTTATTGCTGTTTGGTCCTATTGCAAAGCTTAAGAATCTGGGAGGGAGTTTCTGCTAGCAAGACCCCCAAAAGTCAGGGTTTTCGTGTTCATATTGCCAGAAACAAATTCCATAATTCTGATTTCCCAGTCATTAGCCTCTATGTCAATAGCAGGAGTTTCTTCTAACCGTTTAGAACAAAAAGGATTAGAAAATACGTTACAACAGTCATTATTGGTAAAACAGATAATGAATGTAGAACAGACAAATGCACAGATTTTTGCATGTGAGTTAATAAACCTTCATTCCCCAGTTAAAACCTTAGGAGCTGGAAATAATCTCTCCATAATTTCAGCACTGAAAATTTATGCTCACGGAGTCCCGGCTTGTTAAAACCCATGGGACTTCATTCAGCCCATAACTTTCATTAGCAGTGAAGGGGAACACTATGCAATACAACTGCTTCAAGTCAAACTTAATCCCAATTAAGGATGAAACTCCATCCTTAACTCACTCTATCACAGAAGTCCCTAAACAGTGGGTGATCTTATAGACCATATGTACTGCCAAAAAAAAACAAAAACCTTGCATTAGACAGGCACAAAACTGTGTTTGCAAATCTGAACTTCCTTCTTAGCCTGCTTCCTTGTTTTGTCTAGATCAAAGCTTTTCCACAATTCCAATAATGTTTTGATGGTTTATTTTAGCCACTGAAAAAAAGGGAGCGGTGATGTAATTCAATGACTAGAGAGATTATTAATAGTTAAGGATGGCAGCTTAGCTTTATTATGTAATACCAACATGGCAGCCTTATTAAATAACAGTGCAAAAGATTTTAAATTTAAAGCTCACTGTTTATCTAACCTACCTACATTGGTGCACTTTCAGGGTGATTAAGATTTTGCTGGTAATGAATATTACACCACAGTGTGTGTACAAATTCTCAGTGCAGAATTGATGCATAAAAGGTTATTGTCAAGGTAACAGAATCATTGCTTTAAAAACCCTCTTAAATATATGTGGGCATTCTTAATAGGGTGAAAGTCTATACTAATGGGTTTATGGATTTTTTTTTTTAGAACTACAATGTAGATGTTAAATATTACAGTGGATTTTAATGTCATCACCCATCCCTATTATCTGTCACTTGATCCTATAAGATAATGTTAAGAAAATCTTTTAAATCACTGAATTAATGTGGAACGTATGTTTCAATAAAAATAAATGTAGATATTTCTAACTTGTTTGAAGATAGAAATATTTTATCATTAAGTAATTAGCTAAATTGGGTCCTTAATTTCTTTTATGCAGTTCTCAACCCCCTAATATTTCTGATTTGTTTGGAGCCACAATCAAATCAAAGTTCTATGATATATGAAGGCAAACACTATCTGAATCCTGAAAGATCAATTAACAGCTGTTATCTTTTAAGGAAATAGTGTACCTCTTACAGACTTTTTGCATGAAACATTAAAAAAAATGAAGTTATGATTTATGCATTTGATAATTAGACAAAGTAGGTTTTAGAAAGAAGAGAGTTAACTTTTAACCATAAATAAGAGGCAAATTTATCATTGTATTTATGATTGCTATAAAGAAGATTGAAAGCTACTTATTCCCTTTTGCTTTCTTTTCTATTTTTCTTTCCCTTTCTTACAGTTTTAATTTTTTTTCATTTTCTTTTTTGTTACTTTATATTACTTTGTATTAGTTTTTATCTCCATTTTAAAAAATATTTGTGTGTGTGTGTGTGTGTGTGTGTGTGTGTACTAGGAGCATAAGAGGAAACTATAAAGTTTCTTCTTCTTGAAATGTACTTTTTAGCAAGGTAACCTAAATCCCAACTTCTAGTGAACTATTTTTATGTACTGTATTAGAAAGTGGTGCTTCAAATGGCAGAACTGACTGTGGTGTCAGCAGCTTGTCTCTGGCCAAGATTTTTAGAAACAAGTCAGTCAGTCTCTTGAGAAAAATATTAGAACCATATTAGCTCTATTTAATTCAGAGATTAGAATCCTGAATTGTGCTGATTTTGGTAGTGTGGCTCTGTTGCAATAGCAAAGTATTTATTACTAATCTTTGATTAGCAGTGAAAGGTTATTATCTGTACCACAACTTCCCCTTGATCAATTTGATTCCACATGTTGGAAGTTTGGAAACATCTTCAACAGAAGAACAAGAACAAGTCACACAAGTTAAGTTTCTCAAAGAGCAGGTACAATTAGGTCCTTGAATTACAGCCACAGTTGGGACCAAAATTGCAGTCATCAATTGTTGTAGTCATAAGCCAAGTCGCCATGTGATCAGACTTGATTTTATGATTGTTTGTAGAACAATTGTTAAGCCAGTTACCATAGTGGTTAAGTGGTGGTGGTAAGTGTGGATCCATGTCATCCAATGGGCTTTTTTTTTTTTGTCAGAAAACAGCAAAAATCTTCACAAAATTCGATCACGTTGCAGCCAGTCATAAATGCAAGCTGGTTGCTAAACACCCAAAGTGCAATCACGTTTATCAAGGTTAGTGTGGCAGTCATAACTTTGGGGATAGGTCGTGAGTAACTTTTTTTGAGTCTGTCGTAACTTTGAACAGTCATTAAGTGACCACTCATAAGTCAAGGACTATCTGTATGAGTAAAATCCAATAGTTCTGATTCCACTACAAGGAAGTCACAGGGAGAGACAAGCAAGATCCTCTCCCTTGTGCTGTGCAGAAGCTCACCTTAGCTGCCCTTACCTTGAACGCAACTGACAATCAATACCTTGTAATCAGAAAAACTAACAATGGAAGTCCACTGTTTTACAGTGCATTTTTGTAAATGTTATAAAACCTTTCTAAGCACAAAGAGACCTTTCCGAGCAGAAAACATTTTTTTTTAACTTGGAGGACTTTAAATATTCACAAACTGCTTTCCTCTTTCATTAGAAAGGTGCCTTCTGTTTTTAATTATTCCTGTGGATGCTTTGCTCTTCTCTCTCTCCCTCTCTCTCTCTCTCTCTCTCTCTCTCTCTCTCTCTCTCTCTCTCTCTCTCTCTCTCTCTCTCTCTCTCTCTCTCTCTCTCTCTCTCTCTCTCTCTCCCTCTCCAAGCAGAATTATGTCATATATGGGTCATTGCGATTTCTTTTTTTGATATTTTGATGAGGTCTAGAAACTTTTTTTAATCCTCACCCTCATTGGTAACCAAAACAGGCTTTGAGATACTGAGCTGTTTTTTTTAAAAAAAAAAAAAAGGTGGGGGGGAGAAAGAAAAGAAAAAGAGAGAAAAACTTAAAAGTTACATGGAAGGAAAAGGAGCCTTTGGTTTGAAAAGAAATAAGGAGAAAAAATCAAGCTAATCAAAGTTAAAATAAAGTCTTTTCCCCCTCTCCCTCTCTCCTGATACTCCTGTCTATAACATGTTGTTCCTTATAGAAAGTGGGATATGGTGGCATTTGCTGATTAACTTGCTCGACAAAAGTGACAGCTGCTGAGGGTGTATGTAGATAAGCCGCACAGCGCAGTTCCGCCTTTGTACATCTGTCAGCAAAAAAGGAATACTAAAGAGTGAAAAGAGGCAAATTGGTCCCAAAAGGCAACCTATTCAACATAGGAGGTTTGCTCTATTCAAGCACTTGCTGTGAAACTCAAGTACTTGGTAGCTTATTCAATTTCATTCACTCTTTAGAACGAGTGTTTAATTTCTTATGCTTGTGAATAAAAGGTTGAAGGGAGCCTGGATTTTTTTAAACACACACACACACCCCAAAACTATATTATTATTATTATAATTATCATCATTATTATTATTATTATTATAATATTATTATTATTATTATTATTATTATTATTATTACTACTACTATTATTAATTGTTCAGATTTGCTGATCAGTATCCACAGCATTAACTCATTCCCCGGTTTTTTGTACACAGTAATGGAATAATAGAAGACTCTGCAGCAAAGTCAGCTTCTCAGTGATTGTTTAAGATTTGTTTTCCATTCTAAAGGTGGAAATTTCTCTTCTCTGTCTTGGAAAGATAAAGGCCAAAAAGAGCTGCTGCAATTTAATAAGGCCCTAGATTTGTCATGGATTGTTGCGTTGTTATTGAATTTTAAGAATCCCAGATCACCCTCAAGACAAGAATTCCCTGTGTGACATGTCATTTATATTCCTCTCCATGGGAAAAAGTCCAGATATTTTGGAGCCAGATTTATTTTTGAGGAATCATGTCCAGGATGTTATTGTAAGAAGTAATCAGACAAACGTGGGTGTCTTCATTAAAGGTAGAAAGTAGATGAGAAGTGAAACATCTTCAAAGAAAAACAAGGAAGTGTCTTTATTACGTTTATTCCATGGACAGAGAAGACTATTTTTAAAGTTCTGGTCCAGGAGGATTTAGAGCATCTTAATAATCTCTTGTACCACTCTGCTTCCCCTTCAACTGACACAAGCAAGTGGATTCCTGTTATACCCATTATGAAGCACAAATGCAAAAATGAAAGGAGCCTTGTATATGGTAGGGACTGATAGAGTAGATGGTAGTAACAATAATTATAATAACATACAAATTTTAAAGGAGGCCATTTGAATGATAAAAGAGGCGAAGTAAGCAGGTGGCATCCAAGGTTATGAACACTCTGAGGTTATTCTGCCTGGGATACAATTGACCCAAACGTTTGGCAGAAAACAGAAATTGTCAGATTGCTAAATACCAATGTGGTTTCAATTTACTGGAGTATTGAATTCAGTGCCATTACTGGGAAAAAAAACCACTCCCCATATCCTTATATCTTTATCCTGACTTTAATTCCTGTAAAAGATAACAAAATCCAGATCCCAGACATTTTCTTACACATGTCTATGAAATATATATAGCACAGACCTATTCAGATGCTGTCAGTTATTATTCATGTAGGATATTTATTTTATATATATATATATATATATGTGTGTGTGTGTGTGTATGTGTATGTGTGTGTGTGTGTATATGTATATGTATATGTATATATATGTATATATATGTATATATATGTATATATATATATATATGTATGTTTAAAATTGTTAAAGAAATAAGGGATTTCTGAGATAGCTATTTCGAGTTATTTACTTCTCTTCAGTCAGAATTCACCCTTTCTGGGATTCGAACCTGGGCAGTCTGCATGCTAGGCAGAAGCTTTAGCCTCATTGTTAACAAAGAAATAAGGGATTTCTGAGATAGCTATTTCGAGTTATTTACTTCTCTTCAGTCAGAATTCACCCTTTCTGGGATTCGAACCTGGGCAGTCTGCATGCTAGGCAGAAGCTTTAGCCTCAAGCCACAGGCTCTCTCCTGCTTTGTTAGTAGTCAGGGAGTACTACTAACCCTGACTACTAACAAAGTGGGACAGAGCCTGTGGCTTGAGGCTAAAGCTTCTGCCTAGCATGCAGACTGCCCAGGTTCGAATCCCAGAAAGGGTGAATTCTGACTGAAGAGAGGTAAATAACTCGAAATAGCTATCTCAGAAATCCCTTATTTCTTTGTTAACAATTTTAAACAACATATATATATTTGTGCTTGCAGATGGCTCTGGGTTGAGCTGAAACAAGCAAAGGAAAGAATGATTTCTTCCTCCCATATTTGGGTTTACAGGGTGCAATCTAAAAAATAACCACTTGACACATATATATGTATATATATATATATAGTATATCAAAATATACATATTCTGTATACACACACAGAATATATATATATATTCTGATATCCGTTTATTCCTCCTGATATAACTGATGCCAACAGCATCCAAAAGCTGTCATTTACTGACAGCAACTTGAATAGAGTAAGTTGAGCTAATGAACACAATAAGAACTTGTTTTTTTTAAAAAAATGAAAATATTCATGAAAATGTACACTTTCTAATAAGGAATCCAGAAGAACAAAAAATGCTTTCCTTTAAAACTGAAAAGTGACCCACAATTATTTGTTGACCAGCAGCAATTTGAATTATCCCAAAATTACATTCAGTTTTACAGCCAGAAGAGTACCAATCAGCAACAAGGAATTTTATTTGTCCCAGAGCTCTGAAAAAATCTTCAGATGGAGATGCTTTTTCAAATAAATAAAATTTGGGGAATCTACTGTCACCTGTGATGATGCTCACACATACTTTTTTCTTCCTACATGTGAAGGTTGTTTGATAATAATAGGGGGGGAGATGAACTAGATAAGAATATGGGTATCAAGCAATTCTATTAAATTTCCTTCTTTCCATCTTGGGCAGGCTGCTTAGACTCCACAGAATGAGAAGCAGAGAACAGGTGACAAAGTAATTTGTGCTCAGCATATTCTTTAATATGCTAGGATAAAAAGCCTGAGTTAAACAATGTTTTCTGCAAATGAGTGACACATCTCCAGACCACATTTTAGAAAAAAGGAAAAGGCAATAGACTCTGTCTTGATTTGATTGCAAGGCTTTGCTGAGAGAATTCAAACATATGTGAGTCCTTCCAAAGATAAAACAGGTCTTGAACATCAGTGCCAGCTTTTGAAATGCAAACATTATGCATGGTTTAATGCAACATGTGCATTAAAAAATGCACATGTTGTCGCATTGGGTCAAAGGTAGAAAGCAAAGGGTGCAAAATGCAGAGAGATGTAATGTTAGCAAAGTTGAAATTTCTTTAGTAAAAATGCATTCTCTTAAGACATATTTGAAGGATTCTCTTGATTGTCAATTGTGAACTTCTCTCCCTGTCACCAATACTGAAAAAATGTGCAAAAGTGCATAGAACCTGAAGACACTATGGTGGAAAGAGGAAGAGACTTCAAAGGGCTGTCATTTTCATTCAGATATTGATTTTATGAATTCACTGACCCAGTAGTGTATCTGCTGAAAGAATCAGATAATGCCCAGAAACTGATTGTCTTATTGTTAATCTCTGTCTTTGATCTTGAATGGTACTGCCAGTTATGATATAGCATCCAAGATAGTTGCATAAAGAAATGGCATAAATATTAATAAATTAATTAGGATAAATTAATGCCCAGAAACTGCCATTTTGATATCCTCTGGCCTAATTATAAATATTTAGCCCTAAAGAAAATAGGTCATCAGGACTGACAGTTGCAGGAAATCAAACACACTCAGTTGGAGCTGTTTCTTTACTAGAATCAAGAAGAATGTGATCATTTGTCTTTGCTATTTCTCTTTGTTGTGATCGGAATTGCCCCAAGATTCTAAAATTTCTTTAGTTCCAAGCTCAGATGAATTCAAATAAGAAACTCTTGCTATGATAAGCCACTATATTTCAAACAAGAAAAAGTTGGAAGGCTATTTCATAATTCATTAATGGGGATAAATATATTTAGCATGTGAAGAGGTTGGGTGCTTATTAATTTCAAAGACACGACTCTTTCAAGGATCAGTATGAGATTTAGGGCGCTGTCCAGGTGTGCGTACCAGACAGGACACCTTCTTTGAAAGCATTGATAAATTGCTCAAAAGTGTATTTTAAAGATATATTTGCTAGGCTTTCATAATTTATGGTGAGGTTACCCAGTTAAAGAAATCTTAGTATATAACTTCTAAAATGTTACTATATAACTTCTGAATTTGGTAAAGAAATGGGAGGGAGAGAGGGAGGAAGGAAGGAAGGAAGGAAGGAAGGAAGGAAGGAAGAAAGGAAGGAAGGAAGGAAGGAAGGAAGGAAGGAAGGAAGGAAGGAAGGAAGGAAGGAAGGAAGGAAGGAAGGAAGGAAGGAAGGAAGGAAGGAAGGAGCAAGTGATTCAGGCAATTCATTATCATGGAAATGGCATGATTAAGTAACATGCATCATGCATGAGACATAACTGTAGCTTTTAACGGACACCAATAGTGGATGTAGATGTTGCTTTACGAGGATTATGGTGGAAGAGGATTTTGCTTTTTCTGTTCCAATAGTTGGAGAATATATCTTCTAAGACACTATTTGCTTTCTGTGATTTTTATTCATACCAGCACTGAAAATATTGCTTTCATGTGCTCAGTCAATTAATCTTATCTATGTAATACATAGGACAGTTTATTAGCTTATTGCAAGGCTAGGTATCCTTTGAGAACCTGGTTGGCTATAAAATATTCCTGAGCTTCTAAGGGTTCCAGGAACCCATCTAGGGATGCAAAATAATTCAGCAGAGTTTTGGAGGATGGGGTGGTTAAGGGAGTGGGAGTGATTTCTTTCCTGGACATAGATTGATTATGATGATCCTGATGATGATAGGTAGATAAACGAGAGAGAGAGAGAGAGAGAGAGAGAGAGAGAGAGAGAGAGAGAGAGAGAGAGAGAGAGAGAGAGAGATTAAGAATGTTATGTTACACTTTCATCCCCATTATGCATTGGACAACCTTTAAAATTAGAGGCTTTAATAAGTTGAGGTTTATAGAAATGGAGCAACGGAGAGAGATACTTCAGCTCTCAGGTCCATTCATTGTAGCCCTTTTTTGAGCATCTGTGCCCAAGAATCTCAGCGGTAGAAATACATAAGATCAGCAGATCTCAAGATCTTAGCATGAAATTCTGATGGATATCTGCAATTTTCATATTTATATCTGCAACCACTGAGAGCCTAATAGATGGATTATGGGGAAAACATGTGCCTGAGATTTATATTTCACCGATCTGTCAAAACTGGGAGCTGTTCTATAACATCCCAGAAAGCCTACCATTCACGAAGAAATGTCCCCCTCTGTTCCTTTCCTCAGCGGGATGCCAAGTTCTTTCATTCCACTGAATGCCTTACCTTCAAAACACCTTGAATTCAAAAGTCTGTCACAGAGTCCCCCTCTCAGCCTTTCAGAAAGAGATTCTGCAGCCTGGGCCAGGGAAAAGGGTTAGGGTTAGGCCATCTCATCGCTGCAATTTCCCAGGGCAGAGAGTCTACCTCGGTCATGCTTAATAGGTTTGAACAGCCTGGATTCATTCTGGTTGGAAAGCCCAGAACTGAACTCAAGGGTCGCGGGTGTGAGTTACTATGGTTATGGAGCAGCATCACCCAAAGTTTGGCTCTCGTGGGCATTAGAGCGCATCCTAATGGGCAAACGGCAGTGGTTAAAGCGAGCAGGTAGGATTACTATGTTCTTTTGTCAGAAGTCTATAATGTCTTCTGGTCCGTTTTAAAGGCTCCTCGCTTCCCCCAAATCCACCCGAGCAGCCGCCTGCTGAGTAATTTTGTATGTTTAATCTCTCACCCTTCCCTACAAGCTTTTGGCTAATTTGAGGCAAATGGGTATTTTTTTTTTCCGACACTAAATAGGGCAGCAGAGAATCCATGACCTAGAAAAACTCCATTCCGAGGCAGGGAGAAGAGAAAGAAAAATATTCTTTCAGCCAACTTTTGTAAGACCTTTGTGAATGGTGGAAAATAGGTCTGACTAAACTGCATTGGGGCTTTTGCTTAATGGTTTGTGAGCAAGGAGTCTGATTCTCTCTCTCTCTCTCTCTCTCTCTCTCTCTCTCTCTCTCTCTCTCTCTCTCTCTCTCTCTCTCTCTCTCTCTCTCTCTCTCTCTCTCTCTCTCTCTCTCTCTCTCTCAACGTCTTACACACATGCACACACATTTACTTTAACTTCCCCCCATAAAACTTGTCACTTCAGATTGCCATCAGCCACCACAACAATAATCATTTCATGCTTATTGCTAATTGCAAGCACAGCTGAGGCCCAGCGGGGGACTCCTTGCACAGTCCCAGGCCTTTATACCAGCCTCAATCTGTTGTATGGCACTTGTTCACACACACACACACACAGAGAGAGAGAGAGACACACACAGAGAGACACACACACAAAAGCTACCAGCAAAGGCAGAAAGAGGCAGAGTCACAGGTTTCTTGTAATCCTTCTGCTACCCTGCTGACAATTCGGCCCCATAAGCATTCCTGGTTTTGTCCGCTTCTTTACAAAAGCTGGAGTGACCTTAAGCTTCTAATGTGTGAGCAGGCCGCTTCTGTCCACCCCACCATCGGCACCACCACCCCCCCAGGAAGAATACAGCTCCTTCAGGTGCATTAAGAAGCCGGGCTGCATCTGGCTTATGAGATTCTGTTTGCAGAACCCCTGGAGGGAGCTCTGGCTTCCTGTAGCATGTAAAAATGTGAGTGTGAACTTAAGGTTCATAGCAAGGAACAGGAGGTCAGGCTTCCATTCAAATCTATGAAAAGGAAACCGGAGTTTGCAGATGTTCTGGTGGATGTGTAATGACACCACCTCCCTTGGAGTGCAGGAACCCAGCACAGCTTTTCAAAAAATGTGCCGCCCTGCCATCAGTGGGTATTACTTTGCAGATTTATTCATGTCATATTTTTTTTTCCTTGTAAATTCGGAGGCACATTTAGGACTTCAATAAGACTGCAGGCCAGTGAGAGTGACGTTCCAAAACTCAAACGATCTGGGCTGCGATAGAAGCTGTGATGATCATGCATTACTGGTGTACTTTTTAAATAACCTTTTGGATGGTTTAAAATCATTTGTTGGTGATTTTCCCGGATTACAAAGCTTGCCCTTCCATTCCCAGAGATGGAATGACTGTCTCACACAGCTCATTCCGAGCGTCGTGAGAGGGAAGCAACCTGATTCTTATTTAATGTATTGTTTTTGTACTTTGATTACCCAGAGAGCTGCTTATGAGATTTTCTGCCTCATACACCAAACTACCTTACATAATCTGACATTGGGATAGGGGCTAGATTAATGCAGCTTTAGCTCTGGCAATAAAATGTCTCCACATGGCTCTAGCTATTATCTGCAGTTGTCTTTGCCTACATACGAATAGACTAGTATTAGCTTCTTTCATACCACAGAGGTCTATAGCAATGTCACAGTGATGGGAATGGGGGAGGTGTTAGTAAGTTTCCAAACAGTCTCTGCAGCTGTGGCTTTATTGGTGATTTCTGGGTTCATTTTTGCTTTATCAACCCAACTAACCTGGGATTTGAAAACTTTATTGCCTAGTCCAGGATATAAGAGATATTCTGTTTAATTATGAACTTAAGCTAATCTTCAGTATGGCTTTTCTGATCTCTGTCATCTATAACACATACAGTGAAGTAAACCTGGATGGATGGATTGATGGATAGGTGGACAGATCAACAGACAGAGAGAGATAATTCTGCATGCTTGAGTTACTTTGATGGATGGTTTGGTGTTGTTGTTGTTTTTAACTGTCGATCTGCCCAAACTTTTCAATTGAATTTATCAATTGATATGCAGGGTTGTACCAAAACCATTTTTCAAAGCATGATGGCAACTACTGTAATATCAGCTAGGAGTCTAGACATTGCAAAAGCTACTTTTACCAATAGAAAAAAGGCAATTGCCCTTGGATGTCACCGTGACCCCATAGGGGAGCAGACAAGCAGCTGCAAACGCTGGGACCCAGCAAAGGAGTAGAAAGTTTTATTCCTTTGAACCTTCAGTTTATAAACAATTAAATCCAAGATCACATGAAGTATTAGCACCACTTTATGAAACCCTAGTAAGACCACACCTGGCATACTGCAGCCAATTTTGGTCACCATATCACAAAAAAGATGTTGAGAGTTTGGAAACAATTCCGAAAAGAGCAACTAAGATGATCCAAGGCCTAGAGACTAAAACTTACGAAGAACGGCTACGGGACTTGGGTTTGGCTAGTCTAAAGAAAAGAAGAAATAGGGGAGACATGATAGCAGTGTTCCAGTATCTGAGGAGCTGCCCCAAGGAAGAGGGGGTCACTTTGTTCACCAGAGCACCAGAGGGAAGGATGAGAAACAATGGTTGGAAACTGATCAAAGAGAGAAGCAACCTGGTATTAAGGAGAAACTTCCTGACAGTGAGGACAATCAACCAGTGGAACGGCTTGCCTCCAGAAATTGTTGGCGCTCCATCACTGGAAGTTTTTGAAAACAGACTAGACCAGGGGTTCTCAACCTTGGCAACTTTAAGACTTGTGGACTTCAATTCCCAGAATTCTGGGAATTGAAGTCCACAAGTCTTAAAGTTGCCAAGGTTGAGAACCCATGGACTAGACAATCATCTGTCTGAGATGGCATAGGTTCTCCTGCTTAAGCAGGGGGCTGGACTAGGAGACCTCCAAGATCCCTTCCAGCTCTATTCTATGCTATTCTCTTATGTCCAATGAAAGTGATGAGACAACATGGCAGAAGTAGTTTACTGGTAGTCCTCAACTCATGACCACAACTGAGCCCAAAATTTCCATTGCTAAGTAAGACAGTGGTTAAGGGAATTTTTGCCCGATTTTGCAACCTTTCCTGTCACGATTCTTTGGTAAATCACTGTAGTTGTGAAGTTAGCAGCACATGAATCTGGCTTCCCCATTGACTTTGCTTGTCAGCAGGTCGCAAAAGCCGATCACATGACCTCAGGACACCGCAACAGTCATATATATGAGTCAGTTGCCATGCATCCAAATTTTGATCACACGGCCATGGGGAGGCTGCAACAGTCGTTAAGTGTGAAAAACGGTCATGTTACTTTTTTCCAGTGCTGCTGTAATTTTGAACAATCACTACGGGAACTGTTGTAAGACAAGGACCGCCTGCATAGCCTTTTCTTGCTCTAACAGGCATGCCTGAAAATTTAATGAAACCAACTCATTTTCTTTCCACTTGGCCATCCTGACTGAAGGACCAATTCAATTCTCCACCAGGGAAGAGAGCTGTTTCAAGAGTTAGGGTCTTCTACCAGCCAGAGTAAGGAAGTCCAGCAGCAGTTCCTTTGGCTTTTGCATATTCCCAACTATCCTCTTGAGTTCCCTTTGTCCTTCCTTTCCTTGCCTCCTCAGCAGCCCTCTTCTCTCAGTCTTTTAACTCATCAAGCATTAAGTTGGGGGGGGAGGGAAATGCATTCCCTGTTGACGTAACTTACTCTCAAGGAAGAGAAGATGTTCCCTTCACTTCACCGAAGAGTAAAAAGAGTCTAAGAAGACAGACCTTAATCTCAGAATACAATCACATTGTGCTAAATGTGCTGAATTTGCCAGCTGAATGTAGATTAAACAGAAAGGCCTCTTTCATCCTGTCTACACTTCATGGAAAGTTCTGACTGGCTGGTTTTCTGCCTAAGCAAACAGAGAGAGCCAACAGGAGTTTGCCAGAAGAGTTCAACAGGAGGATGAGAAGGGACAGATCAGAGAAACCATGTGTTCTGAAAGAGGGCATGCTAAGCTGTGATGCTAAGCTGGGGAAAACATATATTGAATGGCTGCTGGTTGCAAGATCTGTATCCTGCTGGTTGCTTGGTGCTGGTGATTGAGGAACTGCTTTCTTTCGAGTAAGTAGAGTCTAAAAGATAAGATAAGATAAGATAAGGTAAGGTAAGATAAGATAAGGTAAGATAAGATAAGATAAGATAAGATAAGATAAGATAAGATAAGATAAGATAAGATAAGATAAGATAAGATAAGATAAGATAAGATAAGATAAGATAAGATAAGATAAGATAAGATAAGATAAGATAAGATAAGATAAGATAAGATAAGATAAGATAAGATAAGATAAGATAAGATAAGATAACCTTTATTGTCATAAATAAAGGAAAGAGACACCAAGTTCCAGCAAATGGACCTCACTAAGCAACTGAACTGAAAGCAGTAATCAGGAATGGAATAGAATAGAATAGAATAGAATAGAATAGAATAGAATAGAATAGAATAGAATAGAATAGAATAGAATAGAATAGAATAGAATAGAATAGAATAGAATAGAATAGAATAGAATTATTTTCATTGTGTAACTCACAACAAAATTAAGTGCTGTCCACAGTGCACACTACACACAAGTAAAAACCACAAATAAGAACCTACATTATATACACACATCCTTCACACTCTATTCACCCTTGCGCTGCCCCTAATATTGCACTTACTAGAAAAATTTAAAGCGTTGTCTGCGACAAATTTTCAGTTAAGTGTTTGTATTGGGCAACCATAAGAACTTGAGGAGGGAACAAAAAGAAATAGGAATCTAAGTCTGTGACCCGTAGTGCTTGTGACATGTTTGCCTTCCTATCTGAAAATAATCTAGCATACATTTCCAGCAGATTAAAGTTCGCAGCAGTCCTTGAAGAAGAAGTAAAAACATTGGACTAATACCTGGCCATATTTTGGCCAATGACAAAAGAAACGAAATATCAGTTCAAAGAAAAGCTGTGCAACAGAAATGGGGCAAGCAACTCTTCATAAGGAAGACAGGAGGAGGAAACCAGTGGATGAAAATAACAAGAAGAAAGAGACTCTGCTCTATTAAAACTTGCCAGGCGAAACCAGCTATAAGCATTCAAAAGAATAATGGGAGACAAACTTGCTTTTGTTCATGAAGCATCTAAGATGCTTCCCAGTTGAAAGGATTTACCAGTGACATCACTGTTGCTCGGTGGATGCCCAGTTGGGAGCTCCTTTCATTTGCCCGTTAATGTGCCCATCAAATGGTACCTCTCTATCTACTTGCAATTATACACTTACGAACTGCTAGTTTGGGAGGAGCTGGTCTGTGGAAAAACCTTTCTTCACGGAACCGCCAGTCCCTGGTGCCCAAAGTTTGGGGACCTCTAGAGCGTGGGATTTTGATTATTCCAAAAGTTACTTTACAGCTCAGGTGGCATGGCACAGACATAAATTCAGGTTTTACGCTCTTCAGTCAATTGATTGGTGGGGGCACAGATTGGTTCATGGTGTGTTTCCTACCTTTTCTTAGCTTTCCAAGTTTGGCAGGAGTGAACGCAATTATAACGCCAGCTTCAAACCACTTTGAAGGATCAGGTAGTACCAAGAATGTGTAAACTCTGAAAGGCCTGTCACTATATTTAAAGCTTCAGTGCTGTCGTTGATAGAAATAACTCCCACTGCTAAGAATAAGGAATGAGTTCAGATAAAGTAGAGTTCTTTTTTACATTATCACAAGGGAAGGCAGAACAGCTTTTTAAAATGAAAACAACGAAAGTTATGAGTTTTAAAAGCTGCTCAGAATTTCATCCATGACATAAGTTGAAAAAGTCATATACCACTGTGTATTATTACTAGAAAGAAAAGTGTGTGACATTCTGTTAAAGTTATTCTTTCCAACCATGTTCATGTTGGTTGAGAATTATGTGAGCTAAAATCCAATGAGAGCCTCCAATGAGGAAAAAGCTGTTCTAAGGGAACTAATCACTCATAGTAAAACTAGAATATTTTCGATATAATTATATTAGGGATCCACCCATAACAACATTGTTAATTAGTTAGAAATGGTAAACAAGTGAATTATTCTGAGAACTGGGAAAATATCATTTTTAGAAACCTATATTCTAGTAAAGAATATAATTGTTATCCATTCTTTATTTTTTATATATATACATAACTCAACATGGTGAACATACCATAACTCTGTGAGATAGGTTGGGCTGAGAGAAAGTTACTGGCCCAAAGTCACCCAGCTGGCTTCCTACCTAAGGCTGAACTAGAACTCACAATCTCCCAGTTTCTAACCTGGTGCCTTAACCATCCAACCAAACTCATGAGTCTTATCAAATTTTATCAAAATTATAAGTACTGTCATAATTATTATTATTTATTATTTATTAAATTTCTATGCCGCCCTCAGGGCGGCTCACAGCATAAATAGAAATCTAATATTAAAAAACTACATAATACATATATAAAAATACATATATAAAAAAGAGAACCCCTAAATTAAGAAACCATTCATACAACAAACGTACACACAAACATACACTGGCTAGGGGCAAGATGTCAACCGCCCCAGGCCTGTCGGCAAAGATGTGTCTTAAGGAGTTTACGAAAGGCGGAGAGGGTGGGGGCGATACGGATCTCCGGGGGGAGTTGATTCCAGAGGGCCGGGGTCGCAACAGAGAAGGCTCTTCCCCTAGGCCCCGCCAGGCGACACTGTCTGGCTGACGGGACCTGGAGAAGGCCGACTCTGTGGGCCCTAACCGGTCACTGGGTTTCGTTAGGCAGCAGACAGTCCCGTAAGTAACCTGGTCCGATGCCATGTAGGGCTTTATAGGTCATAACCAACACTTTGAATTGTGTTCAGAGACCAATAGGCAGCCAATAATATATGGGCAAATGGAAAGAAGACACCTCTAAAATGGTTACAAAAACATAACTTGTATACTTTCAGTTTTAGACTCCTTCATTCCAACAATTCTCCCAAATAAATAGCATAAGAAATCAGTGGTTCAGATTGCTTTGTGCCATTCCTATCTATGATGCAAGGTGATAGAACAGCTAAGATATGGAACCAGGACTGGAGAAATCTATATTTAAATCCAATTGCCATAGAAATTCACTGAGAGACTTTAGGTCAATTATTCTTTTTTAACCCTACCTTCATCGTTGGATTTCAGAATGGGTGTAAAATGTAGGCATGTTCCGCTTATAAACTGCCCTGAGCTCTTGGAGAAATGCATGCAGGAGTTTTCAGGATCCAGAATATGGCGATAATCTGTCCACATTGTCCTTGAACCAAACTGAGTATCAGTATAGGTGTGATATTAGCTGTGTACAATAAAAGGTGAAAGGTATTACCTGGATAATGCTTTGGATCCAAGTTTAGTGCTAATTAATGTCACTGGAGTATGGAAAGAAAAGTACAGTAAAAATAATATTGGCCTTCACTGCCAATTCTTTCTATAAACTTAGGGCAGCAGATATACAGTATCTTAACTGCTGCTGTGTTTCTTCTCAGACAAAAGCTGATGGACAATACTATCTCCTTTAAGCAATATATTGTTTTTCATTCATTCATATAAGCTTCTATGAAGTAAACTGGCTTGTATCCTTTTTATGTGTTACACTGATATATATCGCTGGGACATTTGAAATGTGCATTCTGAAAAAAATGGCTCCGAAGTCATGTTCTCCTTTGATTGACAATTTCTTTTTTTTGTTGTTATAACTTTTATTGTTTTATCAATTTTCAAAATACAAAGAAAAATAAAAATTGGAAATTAAGAAAATAAAAAAGAAAGGGGGAAAGAAAATATGATATACGAGGAAAGAAAGAAAACACGTTGACTTCTGACCCTTTTTTTAATTTTTTTTTATTAGATATATATTTGTAAATGTAAACAAAGAAAAAATTCAAGTTGAATGCTATTCAACTTAATACAATCATTTTAAACTTGTAAACATTCTTCACTAGGTATATCAAGATTTAACTATAAGCCAGATACATTTTCTTTGATTGATGTTTCTCTTGTACGTAGTCTATCCATTGTTTCCAGTCCAACATATATTTTTCATTTGAATGATCCTTCAAATATACAGATATTTTAAGTATAAGATAACATTAAACCTCAATTTTTTACTTTTACACATTAGTATGTAACTAGCCATTTCTATAACAACAAATCTATCTAATTGGCAAAACCAAAGTCAAAGTTTCATATATTTTTTTCATCACAAGCACAAAATCCAGAAGTGATAGCAAAATAAAAAATGTAAATATATTCTCCTCTTTGAATAGAATAACCAATTAAGCCATTACTGCTTTATCTTCCTGGCTGTTGAAATAATATGTACTTCTGTTTGCACTTAATAATCTTTATAAACTATCACCATTTATACTAACAAAATTCCCTGTTTTCTTTCAGATTGGCAATTCCTTGATAAGGATGACCATTAAAATCTGTTGAAATTTTATTAAGGGATAATTTTCTATCTTGGCAGAAAAATTGATACCATCTTGATCATAAGGCTCCAAATTTGACCTCTTTAAAATTAAGAGGAGGCAAAGTATCCAAAGGGAAATTGTCCTGTGGTTGGATATATTTTGTTAATAAAGATAATCCACCCAAAATCAATAGTCTTTGCAAACAAATGCCAAGCACGTGCATGAAGATATTTTCCTGAATTCTGTGAGAGCTACTGTCTATTAAGGATGGTGACCTTGATAATTGACATTAATAGCACTCAGCAACTAGCTTTTCTACTGTTAAGTGGAGTATAATAGTGCATTCCGTATTCAACTTTTGTCATTAAAGCTACAATACTACATGCACTTCACTCAGATCTATGCAATAGAACTTATTTCCATATAAAAACATTTAGGCTTGCATTGCCAGCTACACATTTTAATTTACCATATTTTCAGCGCAACTTCATTTCTTTTAACATTATTCTGAAGTCCCACTGTGTCCACTGGAGCTGAGTTAAATCTGTGTAGGATTCCAGCCTTAATTGCTTTATTTCATGAATATATTAATTTGGACAGAGAACAATTGTTTTCACAAAAAAGTGTCAGGTAGTGGGAGTAAGATAAATACTACTAATATTGTTGTTTAAGAGAGAAACATATTTTTTGGGGGGGGAAAGAGTAGCACATTGATCTGAACTTATTTAAAGCAAATGTTAACAGCAAACAGAGTTGTCACCAAATTCCTGAAAATCTTTATGTCTAACCCTAAATTGCAACCCATTAGCTGTCACTGAGATTGAAAAAGTGATGGGGTTACATGGGTGGAAAAGAACGAGTAGCGTGTATTAAACAAGCAATCCCTCATTACCCTGGGATGCAAAGCTGAAGTGATAAATATTTATGAGGTAGCTTCTGTCCAAAAGCCTGAAGATAAAAGGAGTGTTTTATTTGTGATGGTCAAAAAAAAAAAAAAAGGCAGAGCTGAATAATTTAGAGTAAGTTACAGAGTGAAAAACTTACCCTCTTGAATTGGTGTGCAAGACAAAGAAGAAAAGTGGGGGGGAATTGCCTCACACCGTAAGCTGTCACACCCTCCTCCTCTGCCCCAGGGATCTCATGGAGAATTTGGCACCCCTCCATCCACAAAGAAAACGCTAACTCTACTTCCCCACCAGACCTGCCTCAACATTCGTCCATGCCAGGGAAGATATTTCCCTTCACAGCTCCATTAATATAGAGAACTACCTCAAGCTCATTATTCAGTATTGATTTAAGATTGCTTTCCTATCTTCAACGGATGACTCACTAGATGAAGTATGGGAGGTGAAGCTTTTCCCAGGGTGCAGATGCTCTGCCAGAAAATATGTTGGGATACCTCAATAAAAAGTGACTTGAATAGAAATGGCTACTATGTACTTCCCTGACTTCCTTTAAAAGTATAGTCTTAGTAAGGCCAAGCTCACATATGCCAAAGATTTGGAGTTTGAAATAATAATATAAGAGAGAAGGATAAAGCAGTAGATAGAGAAGTTAAGTTCTTCCCTTGCATGCTCTTTTTATGCCTGCTTTTCTCTCACCCATCTAGCATGGTTAACTAGATATGAACACCAAGTGCAAGCTCTTCCCTTCCACTGCCTACAGCTGCTCTTCTCCAAATTACATCATTAGAGACCTAGTTCCCACATCCAGAGATGCCATCAAGAATCTGATTTGACTCCAGGCTGGGGGAAAAACTGTAATATTAGCAGGGATAGAGAACACATGGATTCCAAATACATGGTAGTTCTTGGACCAAAGTTTATGAGAGCCTTGATTTATATTACACCTTTATTTTCATAGCAATTTTAAAAGATTAGGGCAGAATGGACAGAATGGCAAGCTGAAATAGTTTCTGTGATTCCTCTTCTTTTTCTGATCAACATTTGGATATTGTTGCTTCCACCTCTTCAAGTGTTATTTATAGCTGCATGAATCGTAGGAGCAGATACCGGTATTCTGGTTGGAAAACTTGGCATGAACAACTTGAAATGTGGACATGTGCTTCCACTAGTGACTTTCTGCCCTGCCCACTTGGCCGTCTCAAAGGTGGCACAGCCACAAGGGAAACTAATAGATGAAAATCAGCTATGATTAGTGTTTATAATCCGCTTCTACTCTTTAAATATTTGGAAGCAAAAACCACAGTAAATTCAGATGCAGCCAGTCTAAAGAAGGTATTAAACATCCATGCCTCTCTATTCATCTGAAGCATGTCAATGTTAAACAACAAAGTTATTTTAAATGGTATCATATAAGGCAAAGGTACAAACAGTATTTGGGAATGTATTTTAAGGAGGAAAAAAAA
The DNA here is from genome assembly GCA_034064705.1 of Bothrops alternatus. Taxonomy (NCBI): domain Eukaryota; kingdom Metazoa; phylum Chordata; class Lepidosauria; order Squamata; family Viperidae; genus Bothrops; species Bothrops alternatus. The sequence goes on along the minus strand of JARGCV010000050.1, from coordinate 908,310 downwards.
TCAAACCCTAATTCCAGATTGGATGGATACGGAAACCTATTGGGCCATATGCTGAGAATTGTTAAACATCAATGATCCAAATGTTTCTTTTGTCTTTAAGTGTGCGTTCTAATTTTGGGTCTGAATGTTTACAGTGAAGAGGTCAAACCTAATAAGACCTGATAGTTATCAAAATGTGTTTATAAGTATATACGATTTGTATTGTTTGACATGTCCCTGGAGAGCTCTCGCTTGTTTTGCAGCAATGGTATACCAGCTCCATGAACATCGTTTGCACTTGGCTAACAGACCGCATGGACCTTCAACTTCACATCTATCAACTAAAAACCCTTATTAGAATAGTAAAGGTAAGCTTGCCTAATGTAGTTGTGTTACTTGGAAATAGACTCTGCTCTCAGTCAGAAAGGAAGTGCCAATTAAATCAAAGCATGAGGCCCATTTGTAGATATGGACCTTACTCTCCATCTGCCATATTGAACAAAGTCAAAATGATATTGACAAAATATTCATCCAAGAGAGTGAAGATGGAGGAAACATAGCAGGCAATTGTAGCAATTTGTCCATGCATCAGCGTCATTTATTCTTCATGTTCTGTACAACTCTGAAATCAGTCACACTGGGATATTTCTAATACTAGGTTTGGGACTTTGGAGGTCTTCTAGTCCAACCCCCTGCCCAAGGCAGGAGAGCATTATTCTAGTTCAGTGATGGCAAACCTTTTGAGCTTGGCAGGTCAAAAATTTGTAAAAAAAAACTAACTTGACTCTGCTGGCATCTCTCTCTCACACACAGAGAGAGAGAGAGAGAGAGAGAGAGAGACAGACAGACAGACAGACAGACAGACAGACAGACAAGAAACAAATCTCTATCTCCCCTCTCCTCCCACTTAGGCCATTCTGAACAGTAGCATTTGGCAACAGTGTTGAGGCTCACGTGAAGTAGAGGTCAAGGCCCTTACTCAGTCCTAGCAGCCCCACTGCCACTTAAAAAGACTGGTTGTTGCCATTCCCCAAAGCACATGACCTTTAGGAAATGCTGGGATCGCCCCAGGATCTTCCATTCACTGCTAACATTCAAGTGGTGTTCTCTTTCTGTTGACAGGGCCCTGCAGCCTACTGAACACTGCTCTGGGTCACACAAGGCCTTCCTTCTTGAAATGGCTTCAAAATATGCTCTTTTGCAGCCTCTGCAGCCTCCAAAACCTGCATGAAAGCACGCCTCCTTCTCATATGATTTTTGCCCCTTCAGAGACAAGAGCATACCTCATTCTTGCACAGTCTCCAAAAAATTCAGTGGGAACAAGGCGTGCTTTCAAGAATAGTTCTTGGGTGTTGGTGAACGCTGGCATAAATGCTGCCATGTCACCCAAAACATCATGGTGGGTCAGCTTTGGCACAAGTGTCATAGGTTCGCCATCACTGCTCTAGTTCCTTCCATTTCGTCAAATGAAACAGGAGCCAACCTAGACAGATGGTACTGAAAGGCAGGGAACCATATGAGGATAAACGATTACCGTGAGTCTCTGCGCAAAATGCTGGATAATCTTCTCTAGCAGAGCTAGAAGTATCTCTTAATCTGCCCCCTTCTATATGTAGAAAGGGAGCAAAAGATACTACCCAAAATTGTTGGGTAGCAAACTTCACTACTGATTTTCACTTTCAGGGACATGAAAGATCCTTAAAAACACATGCCATATCAGAACAGCACACATAATTAAAATAATTTCTCTTACAATAGATGCTGACAACATTTAAAAAGGGGTTATACACAAAACAAGAAGATCTCCTTAATATAGCTGTGTGTGTATGTGTGTGTGTGTGCACGAGTGTGTGTACGTATGTGTTGGATGGATGGATGGATGGATGATAATTATTTCAGTGTGAAATCTCAGTGGCTTACATAAAATAATAAGATCTCAGGAGGAGGTAAATACATATTTGATCATTTTTGGTTCCATGTGATATATTTTGCAGAAGAGGAAAATGATATACTTTAGAAAAGAAGTCATGAATAAATTACTAACATGGTTTTTAATTTTCAAAATAAAAGCAATAGGTATTAGCACATTATTATTATGTGTTAGCTTGGGAACACTGAAAAACACGGGAAGTGTCTTTTGTACTATTAGACTACATAATAGCCTCTTTTTTTAAAAAAAATAACAGTTTCTCTAGGCATAAGAGACATGCAAAACACAATGTTAAATAGTATGTGAATTTAACTAATACTTGTATTTTTAGGATGTCATTGAATTCTGTGAAACCAACAGAACCAAAAAACTTCACAAACCTAGACAAAATTTTGATAAACAAATGGTTCTGACACCTAAGACAGCACAGCCCCATTTATTCTCATAACACTCAAATAAGGGCTATTTAAATGGAAAGATGGGACCATTGCTCCCCCCCACAACTCGGAGGCAGCCACAATTTTATCAGAGTGATGAAATATGCATCACAACATCATGAAGCAAATTTTGTTCCTTAGCTACTTGATATTGCAACACAAGTATGAAAGGGAGAAAGTTGTGTCGTGATTTCATAGCACACCTTCCTCTGCCCTTTGCCCTTCCCTGCAGCTATCCCTGCCATATCTATGACATTTTTATACAAACGTTTGCCACTCTAGATCTCCCTTTGTTTGGTTCACTTTCAGTTTTCATGTGTGACATGGGAACAGCCTTCCCCATTCCAAATATGCATTTCCACAATTTTTACTCCATAATTATTGTTCTGAAATATTTTGGGCTGTGTCATAAAATACAATCTTCTAAAAAACCTTGTTCAGTCCTCCAGTTGCTTTTCCCCCATTATGAAAACTGTTTTCAGAAAATCCTAGGCAATAAGAAGTCAGAATAATTGCTATAATGCTGGTTTAAGATACTGTCACAGGTCCCACTCTTTCAGAAGGAAGATGTATTCTGTAGAACAGAGGTCCCCAACCTTTGGGGCACCCAACCAGTTCCGTGGAGAAAGGTTTTTCTGTGGACCAGAGGGTGCATGGTTTTGTGTGCTGCCTGCCTCCCACAGATGGGGCTTTGCTTGTTTGTGTGGACCAGTTGTTGGCATGCTGTGGCCCGGTACTGGTCTCCAAACCAGGGGTTGGGGACCCCTACTGTAGAATACAAACTCCAGATAACTGTTAAAATCAAAGATGCATGAAAAGGAAAGGCTCAACATCCTTCTTTAAGATTTACCTCATGGAAGGAAGTCAGACACATTGAACAACAGCAGTGCCAAACTGCTAGCCCACAGGCTGGATGCATCATAGCGAAACTGATGCATCATAGCGAAACCGCACCCAAAAAAGTTGTGATACGTCACGACACATCTCGTGACGTTGCAAGTTTGACACCTCTGCCCTATTTCATCAATCACAATGGCTTCCAACCTGATCCAGTTAAGAGCATGCATGCATGAGAACAGGCGTCTGCTAGTTCAGCTTTACCAGTCCAAATAATTCTTCTCAAGATGGGTACAGATACAATCAATCTGTGATCTCTTGTAGCAAATGAAGCTTTGTGCATATAGCTTTAGTCAGATTATCAGCCAATTTTTGTTTCATTTTGCAAGAGCAGACGATCAATTGGTTTCTCTTTGTCACAGAAAGTATGATGATACAATACATAACTTGTTCTAGCATATCTACAGATGTACCATTAGCTGTTCTCTTAATAGTGATACAAATGTTTAAAATATAAATGCGTAAAAAGAAAAAATAGAACATGCAGAAAAGAAAAAAAATGAAAGAAAAATAGTAAAGAAAGAAAAATAAGAATATAGTAAAGAAAAAGAATATATATATATATGTTTTCTGAGGTTTTCGCGGGTGTTTGTATGTAGGTCTTTGGTTCTTCGGGTTTTCTCCCACGTAGAATTTGAAGTGTCTTGGCGACGTTTCGACGAAGTCTCATTCGTCATTGCTCCTAGAAGCACGAAGCCGAAAGCACCAGCCTGAAGATGACGAATGAGACTTCGTCGAAACGTCGAAGAAATATCCCACTTCTTAAGAAATATCTTAAGAAATAAGATATTTATAATATCTATAAGATATTTATAATATCCATAAGATATTTATAATATCTATAAGAAATATCCCATTTCTTATCTATAAACAAATCCCTAAAGCCTTGTTGCTTTAGCCCTGATCCGCCAAAGTAGACATATCTACTTTAAATTTGATCAAATAAACCAACTTTATATTCCTTCCTTATACTTTTAACAATGTTGATTTTAGCCCCTTCAAATAATTTCCTGGAACTTGATTTCTTTTCATTTTTTCTTTGTCCCATTTCACAAAACTCTACAAAGGTTTAACAAGCCCATTATCAATATCTCAATAGCACATCATTAAAACAATCGTTTGGTTCCTTAATTTAATATTAAGGATGTAATATTAAAAGTAATATATTGTACAGTATACATCAGTTTAAAATTAAGAAACCAAACCTCTTTCTCTTGGTCTCAATGTGTGTTCATAATTAGACATCCAGCACTATCAAATCATTTTACTTCAACTTCTCTATTTCTGCAGAAATAAGTTGAGAATTACTGGGGAATAAATACTATAGGATAGCATCTATTCCTATTAAAAGCAAAAATGCTTGAAACGTATTTGGAAGCACGAAATCTAATTCCTGCTATTTCTGGGATGGTTTGGTTTGGATGTTTGGTCATGTTTTTCACAACGCCAACTTCTTCATCCTAGAAAACCTACAGAGATTTCCGATTGCAAGGAGTTCTGGATTCTACCTTGAATAGTAAAACCTATGACACAGTCCGAAACCGGCTGACTGTAGAAGAAGCCACAGCTTCAGTAAGCGAAGGTGGAGGACTCCAAGGGATCACCATGAAAGACAGCGATGAAGAAGATGAAGAGGATGATTAGATCTCCAAATTTAGAGTCCCCCAACCTGGATGTAGCCTGGAAACCAGTGCATGTAATCTAGTCGGTTATTCAATTAGCCACATTAGGAAATTTTCTGTCTGCTCTAAACGCCCATGGAAAGTCTACCAATACAACTCCCATTTTAGCTGTGTGGTTCTTAAGACTTAGCATCTCTGTTTCGATTCATTGAGTTTCCTGATTTCATATCTCTATGTTTATAAGCAATATGGAGCACCATTGTTTAAAACAGTTAATGGAAAATAAATCTGCATAGAAAACATACTAGGTGTGTCCCTATGATAATTAAAGTATAAATGACGTTTCATTAATGTACGTATATACATTGATGGTAAATTGTTGTGAAGACAAGTGAAACAAGTACTTTCATATGTTTGTTTCTCTTCTATGGATGCCAACTGCTTCGAAACAGAGTAAGGCTACTACAAGACACCTATTTTGTACATTTTGGGGGGGGAGGAGGAATATAAACCAGAAGCTGGGATTATTCCTGTTTATTGTACCCGAGCACTTTTCTTCCAAAGTATACAGCTAACTTTGTAGAAGTGACTGACCACTGGAATCTTAGTCATCCATCTACAGAATGGGTTGACCTTGGGCTGACCTTGATCACGTTGTCCTCCTTATGATTCTGAGCAGTTGCTTTATGTCAGCGTCTTGCCCCTCTCAATGTTTCATTTTGTTCAGAGTTCCAATAACTGTGTTTGTAAAAAGGACTTTAATTCCAACCTTAGACTATACAGATGTGTTTATAATAATGAGGACGCTATAATAACAATAATGATAACGAACGACCATTTCTTTTCGTAGACTGTATCCATCATTTAAATCTCCTTTTGTTTTCATAATGGTTTTTATATCTTGTCATGTACATTGTATTTGGATCAGTAACGTGCATGTCCTTGCGTTCCCCCCCCCAATCCTTTCCAGGAGCTTTTATTTTTTGTGTAATATAGTGGATTCATCTTGCTTTTTTGCCTTATACAAGCCGACAGTTGTAAAAGTGTGGGGACTGTGGCTTTTCAATAAATAACTGTTCAGATGTCCTGCTAATAAAACACTGGAGTCTTTTTATGTCTGCCTTAGGAAGAAGAAGAAAAAAAACATAAACAAACAAACAAAAAGATTAGTCAATTTAACAAGAATCCATGTAAGAGCTCTGTCTTCTAGAATAAAGGAATTTTCTTTTCACCTGGGTGTTTTTTTTAACAAAAAAATATAGTTTGTGAATTGAGGGGCTCCTTTTCCAATTTGCTGTCTGAAGCAGATGCAAACATCAAGGCCCACCACCTTCCAAAGAAGCACCGCTGAACTCAGGAAGCCTGGCTGGGGAGGATGTTCTCAGACAGATGGTTCTCCAGTGCTATCAGTCAGAAGGCCCTCTTCAACCTTTCTTAATGGATTCTCTGTGCTCTCTCTCTCTCTCTCTCTCTCTCTCTCTCTCTCTCTCTATATATATATATATATATATATATATATATATATATATATATATATATATATATATATATATATATATATATATATATATATATATATATATATATATATATATATATATATATATATAAAAACTGGAAGCAATAAGGGAAAAACCTGGAAAATTTACCAATGGGAGGCAACATATGCTGTGAATGAGGCAGAACAATTACACAGGAAGCCTTTCGCTAAGCATGAAGCAGGTTAAGAGACCAGCCAAAACATTTTCAGCTGCGGTTGTGGAGTACAAGTATTCTCCACTTGCAACCACAATTGACTCCAAAATTTCTGTTGCTAAGTGAGACAGTTGTTAAGTGAGTTTTGTCCCACTTTACAATCACACTTGCCCTAGTTGTTAAGTGAATCACTGCAGTTGTTAAAGTAGTAGCACAGTTATTAAGTAAATCTGCTTTCCCCATTGACTTTTGCTCGTCAGAAGGTGGCAAAAAGTCATCACATGGTCCCGGGATACTGCAACCATCACAAATACATGACAGTTGCCCAAACCATCCAAATTTTCATCCCGTGATCATGGGGTGATGCTGCAATGGACATTAAACGTGAAAAACGGCCATAAATCACTCTTTTCAGTGCCACTGTAACTTTGAATGGTCACTAAATGAATGGCTGTAAGTCAATGGCTACCTGTATTTCACACTTTATTTTAATGGAAACTCAGACAGTGTTGTGTTTTAATTTACAGAGAATATCCATATATACGTTAATATTTCAGGGACACTTACAGGGCAATCTAAAACATAAAAGATGATGATGGTGAGGGTGATGAGATGATGATGATGATGACGAAGGTGATGATGGTGATATAACAAAAACAAAGCAGTTCACTTCTCAGTCAAATGGCTAGTATGAAAAGCCATGAAATGTTTGTTCGTACTAGCCATTTGACTGAGCAGTCAACTGCTTTGTTTTTGTTATATCACCATCTTCATCATCATCACTATCATCATCATCATCACCATCATCATCATTATATGGCTGCCTACCTTGTAGAAGACAACTCTGGGCAGCTCACCACAATAGTAAAACCAAAAATAATGCAAACAAGAAAAACAGAAACGACAAGAATTGCATTCAATGCAACACTCTAGTTCAGCGGTTCTCAACCTGTGGGTCGCGACCACATTTGGGGTCGAACGACCATTTCACGGGGGTCGCCAAGCACCACAGTCCGCCATTTTTTTTATATTTTTTTTTTGGTCGGTCATTTGGGGGGGGGAGTCAGCAATTTTTTTCCCCTATTGCGATGCGGGCCGTTGCGCCGTGCATGTGCGATGTGGGCCATTGCACCACGCATGCGCGATGCACCCCCCTCATGTATGCCCGCCATTTATTTATTTTTTGGGTCGGCCATTTTTTTGGGGGGGTCGGCCATTTTTTTTCCTATCGCGATGCGGGCCGTCGCGCCATGCATGCACGATGCGGGCCGTTGCACCACGCATGCGTGATGCGCCCTGTCACACCGCACATGTACGATGCGCCCCGTTGCACCGCGCATGCGCAATGCGGGCTGGGGTCGAGCCCCGGAAAAGGTTGAGAACCGCTGCTCTAGTTCATGCACTTTCCTATGAAGCTCAGTTTCTGTGGACTTACTGGATATGTTCAAATGATTAATTTGGCAACAAAATGGAAGTGGTTTGCCAGTGCCTTGTTGCACAGTGTTTTTCTTTTTTTACTTCCCAGTCCAATCTAAAGCCATCCAAGCACCAGTGACCTCTGTCCCTGCTTAGCTTTCTAAGACATCTTTGGTGGTGTCATTCAGCTGGGCAAGCATAAAGATGTACTCAAACCGAGCTCAGCATCCAATAGAAACATGGACACCTCATGTGATATATAAGCCATTGTCTCAATCTGGAAATAATCATCAAGATTCTCATCTTTTTGATCTTGCCTGTAGCCCTAGATATCCACAGTACTCTTCCATCCAAACAGTAGAAGCCAAGAACTGCCTGGGTATACATGAGGGGGGGGGCTGCAGAAATGGGTGGGATGGTGCCAAAAGTGGGTGCTAGGCAGTGGTGGGATTCAGCCAGTTTGCACCATTTCGGCAGAACCGATGGCTAACTTTTTGTTGCCCAGGCCCAGAATGGACTTCCAGAAGTGGCATCCACACAGAGAACCAGTTGTTCACATATTTGAATCCCACCACTGGTGCTAGGGAGGGTGGGTGAGTCAGGAGGGTGTGGCAGGAGGGTAGACGTGCTACAGACTGTGGTAGGGTGACAATAAAAGGCTCCTCCAGAGAAAAAGCAGTGGAAGTGACTGATGAGGTCAACCTACAACCTTTCCTACTGGTTTCTCCATTGATTTTGCTTGTGGGAAGCTAGCAAGGGAAGTTGCAACAACTATCAAAATGTCAACTTCGCAATAATGTCATTCAGGAGACACTGCAACAGCCGGAACTTTGCGGACTGATTGTAAGTCCATTTTTTTTCAATGCTGTGGTAAGTTTTAATTGACATAAGCTAATGCACCTGTAATTGTCATGCAATCCAACCCATGCTTAACTAACTTGCTAATAAACATATCATCTAATTCACTTCTTTTTCATAATCAATTAATTACCTCTACAGGTATTGTGGTCCCACAATCTATTAGGGAAATTTTCCAATCCAAAAATTAGGTAAGGTTAATTTAGCAATTCCATACTGACTTCTAGTAATTATTGCATTGCCTTCAAAATCATACCAATCATTTTTTTTAATGATTTGCTCTAGAATCCTCCCAAGTACCAATGTCAGATTTACAGTCTTCAGTTTACTGGATCTTCTGGCTTCCCTTTTGAAGATAGACACTTTTCCTCTCTTCCCATCCTATGACACTTCATCTCCAGACTTCTCAACATTAATTCATAGGATTCAGTCAGACTTTGATGTCTTGAGATGCCATTTCTCTGGCCCTGGAGACCTAACCTCAAAGTCAATCCAGTATTTCAGTTTTGTCCCTTTATCTTGGTCTATACAATTGCTTGGTGGAACACAACTCTTGATGGACGAGGCTAAACCAGAACAGAAATACTGTTTGCTGACTTTTCATTGTTACCTGTTGGCATTTGGGAACCATAATTGAACAGCTCACACACTGATTATTTTTGTCTTTTTTGGAAAACATTTTAAAAAGCCCTTTTCATTTGTCCTAGTTTCCTTCACTAATCAATGCTCATTCTTGCTTTAATTTTCCTAATATCCACATTATTGTTATAGCTTATGTTTACTTTACTGGCCTCATTGGGGTGAGCTCCCATTACTTGCCCCAGCTCCTGCCCACCTAGCAGTTCAAAAGTATGTAAATGTGAAGAGGCAAGGAAGCAGATGGCGGGGGAAGACATAGGAAAAGAGTACCCTGAAGGCAGAGAGACTGGTGAGTGATACCCCACGCGCTGTGCCCCAGACCCCCCAGAACGAGAGCCCCAGGGGTTCTGAAGAGGGCAAAATCTACCAGGGAGGAAGGTGGGAGTAAGAGGAAGATTGGAAAGCAACCTGGGGCGCGGCAAAGGGAAGACAGAAGGGACCTGTAAACACAAACAAGCAGAAGACAGCAGAAAGTGAGCTGGGAAAGTAAAGCAAAGAAAGAGGGGCAAGAGGGAACCCCCCCAAAAAAGTGCAAGGGGAAAAGACAGGTGGGCAGAGGTGAGAGAGGAGGAAGCCAAGGCAGAGGCACTGAACAGGCTCCCTGCACACAGAACTGCCTGAATATAGACTCTTAGCTCTGCACTACCTGAACCCTGATGCCCCCCCTCGAAAAGTTAGAGCACTGGATCACTACCAGAACACAGACTAAAGACCAATCTGGTCTAAGTTGAAAATCAACACAGTGCCAGGCCAACAGGAGGATAAGCTCAGGATGGCCTCCAAGCAGACCAAACAAACCAAACTGACACACACAAAGGGAGCTGCACCCTCCCCAGCTCAACTCTCTACTCCGCCAGGAAGCACCCCACCCATCACCACCCCCCACCATCCAACTATAAGCCCTCAGACCCATCTGCCAACCCATGCCTGCCCATCAGCACACATGATGCAGGAATTAAAAGAGACAATAGAGACGCTGGTAATAAGGATGGATGGAATGGATTTAAAACTGGATGCAATGGGCACAAGGATGGAAAAAATGTGCATAGAAGCAGAACAGAAGATGGAGGAAAGATACAAAGACATAAAACAGTTGCTGGCGGACCAAAGTAGAGACCTAGAGAGAAAATGGGAAGAACAACGTAGAGCGATGGCCACAGACCTGGACCGAATGAAGGAGGCAATGCAAGCACACTACAAGAGAATAGAGGATGAAATGGAGAAGAACCTTCAGGAAACCAGGGAGAATATGGAAAAGAGGATGGAAGAAGTGGAGAACCGCATAGAGGGACAGATAGCAGAGATGAAAGGAGTGGCCCAAGACCAATCCACCATGATGCAATACTGGCAAATGGCGTCTGCAATCAGGTTTAGAGGGTGGAAAGAGACAACAAACGAAACCCAAGGGGGCCTGCTCAGAACCTTCGTAGGGGCCCTGGCAACATTTCTGGGTAAGAAAACCGGAGAGATTGCGTGGCAATTCGATAGAATCTACAGAGTTGGCGCATGGAAGTCAGCAAACAGGCATCAACCAAGAGACATGGTCATCCACTTCGCAACACAGGGATTCCGGAACCTCATCTCCGTCACTTCCTACAATAAGAGATTCTACATAGAGGAGCAGGAGGTGAAGGTACTGAAAGAGATCCCCCCGGCGATGCTGAGAGACAGAAAGGACTACAAATTCCTGGTCAACGAACTGAGACCACACGCTCTGCAATATCATTGGGAAACCCCAACAGGAATGTCACTTCTCTATAGAAATAAAAGATACTACTTGAACTTGGTTCAGAAAGCCAAAGACTTCCTTGAAAAGGAACTGAAGTCGGACGGTCCTCAACCCACTACGAGGGAAGACGCAGAAAGACCACTGGAACGCGGAAGGGATCGAGACCAACGAGCAAACCATTCAGAAGCACAGACCGGCGCAGTAGCACAAGAAAGGAATGGACCACCTTGAGATACGACGGCACAGAGAACAGAGGGCAACAAAAACAAGGAAACAGGGCAGTCTGCGGAGGGCAGGATACTAAGATCCACTACCAAACTCACAGACCAGCAAGACAAGACCCTACTACACAACAGGAGCACCAACCCAGATATCATGGGAACGAGACCAAAGAAGAAATCAGGAGAAAGAACAGAAGCGGTCTTGCAAGAGTATCCTGAAACCAATGATGACAACTAAATATCTGACTTGGAATGTTAACGGACTAAACTCCCCCCAGAAAAGGAGAAAAATATTCCACTACCTGAACCAAGCTAAAAGCGATATAATCTGCCTACAAGAAACACACATCAGAGCGGCAGACCAGAAATATCTAACCAACTACAAACTAGGCGCGCACTTTGTGGCAGCGGCACCGGGGAAAAAGAATGGAATTGTTATATATGTAAAGAAACAGGTAATAGCTAAGCTAATAGAGTCAGACCCCCAAGGTAGATACCTGGCAATCGAAATAACACAAGAAGACAAGAAGATTCTGGTGATGGGCATATATGCACCAAATCAGCAACAAGGCAAATTCTACAAAAGGATACACAAGAAGTTAACACAACTCAACTACAGATCTTGCATTATACTGGGCAACTGGAACGGGGTCATAGAGACTGCCCTGGACAAGAAGAAGACTAAACCTAACCCGCAAAAGCACTCCAAGTTGCCTAAATCCTTCTTTGACATGACGGAGGACCTCGAACTGACGGACGTTTGGAGGGAAAGGCACGGCAAAGAACAAGAATTCACTTTCTTCTCAGACAGACATCAATCATTCTCCAGAATTGACTTTATATTAACATCTAGCGACTTGCTAATTTGTCTCAACGCAGTGAAAATCCTACCCAAAGTACTAACAGACCACAACCCTGTGAAGATGGAATTAAGACATGGCTTGAAACAGAGGAGATCCTGGAGAATTAACGAAAACCTGTTTCGACATGAAGACAAGGTGGCTGAATGCAAAAATGCTATGAAGGAATTCTTCAACATAAATATGAACAACGAAACACCTATAGAAATGATTTGGGACACCAGCAAGGCGTATATGCACGGGATTCTTATGGACATGAATAACAGACACCGTCGCAAACAAGAACAAAAAAGAAAAGAGTTAGAAGACGAGATAAGTAAGAAGGAGCGGCTATTAATAAAAAGACCAGACGACAAAATCACCAAAGAAGGAATCAAGATTCTAAGAAAGCAATTTGACATGTTGATGGCAGACCAAGTTGCAAGGAATATACAATATGCAAAACACAAGACATTCTGCAATGCCAACAAACCGGGTCGATGGCTGGCTTATACCATAAGAAAGAAGCAGAAATCCTGCATAATTGAAAAGATTGAGTACAAAGGCAAGGAAGAATTTCGACAGGAAACCATCAAGAAAGCCTTTACAGAGTTCTACTCAAAACTATACGCCGAGGAGAAGACACAAGACAAAGAGATAGATAAGTTTCTACAAGAAGAAAAGATACTGGCAATCACAGTTGCACAAAGAGACATCCTGAATGCTTTAATCACAAAGGAGGAAATACACTCAGTGATCAAACAACTGAAAAAAGGAAAATCGCCCGGGACGGATGGGATAACAGCGACCTACTACAAGCATCTCCAGGAGGAGATGTTAGAACCCCTCAGAAAGCTATTTATCAACATACAAGAAGGAGGCAAAGTCCCACCGTCCTGGAAAACAGCCTACATCTCGTTAATCCCCAAGGAGGGGAAGGATAATGCACAACCTGCAAACTACAGACCCATCTCACTACTAAACACAGACTACAAAATCTTCGCAAAAATTTTGGCCAATAGATTAATGACTGTACTACAAAAAACAACACACCCGGACCAAAGGGGATTTATACAAGGGCACCAGATGAAAACCAACGTGAGACAACTGTTGAACATAATAGAGTACTTGGAAAGGCACAACCAGGTACCAGCCACCCTTATGTTTGTGGATGCGGAAAAAGCCTTCGACAGACTGAATTGGCCGTTTCTGACGAACTTAGTCCGGAAGATGAAAATGGGAGCACAGTTTCTCAACTCCATACTGGCAATTTACCAGAAACAAACAGGCCAGATCATCGTTAATGGAGACCTAACGGACTCATTCAACATAGAAAGAGGCACGAGACAGGGCTGCCTGCTGTCACCCCTGCTATTTGTCCTAACGCTGGAGATTCTACTGAACAAGATAAGAGCGGCAGAGTTCTAATACATATCTAATCCCAAACAGATCACCTTGTTAAGAATAACAAGTTTCATTTACATATCTAGTCCATCAATCTAAGTCAAACTTTTAAAACACTTCAATTCATTAAGAGGTTATATAGAGTCACCGTAAACACGTAATATCAGTAAACCCCTCAATTCAAAAAGTATATTCTTAATCAATTTGATATATCATCCAATAAACATCCTCTCTTCGTTTAAATCTTCCCTTCAACTTCCTTTCATACCTTTTACTCATAAACTTAATATTAAAATCAACCCATAAACTTAGATTGCTTTAGTACCTTACATATAATTTAAATTTCACTTTTCAAGCGGTTTCTGGGCTTTCCCATCTATCAAATAAACCCCATAACAGATACAAACTAATTACACCATTTCCACCTTGGTAGAGATTGTATGTAGTATATTTTTTTAATTCTTGTTAGGATTATATTATAATTTTGTTTGATGAAGCAGGTTTTCCTTTATTATACCCTGTATTCACTTTGGGAAGTCCGGAGGGGGTTAGGGAGGATTTATAAGTTTATATTTTATATTTTATGTTTTCTCAGCTGTAATTGGGGTGGAATAGTTAATTATTGTTATTAAGGGGTTGCTTGGGTGGCCTCTGGGCACCACATCTGATGGAAAGAGAAAGGAGGAGTGAGGGCTGATGTAAGTAGATAAGAAGGGGGAAAGGTAGAGATAGATGGATGGATTAGTAGGACGGAGATAGAGAAGGGGGGAGAAGTACGTAGTTAGTTGGTAAGTGAGGGGAGGTTAGGGTTAGGGGGGATGTGGTGGTGGGGGTTCTGAGCAGCAATGTTAAATGTTTGGTAAAGCTGGTCTATGATTATTTTCAGTTGAGTTGTATTGAAATATGTACCTATGTTGTGTTGTGTTCACGGATGATTGTTTATTTTAATATTATGATTGATTTGAGTATCTTTTTTCTTTTTTGTCAAAAATTAATAAAAAATATTTAAAAAAAAAAGATAAGAGCGGCAGAGGACATAAAGGGCATACAGATTAGACAACAAGATTACAGACTATGTGCCTTTGCAGACGACTTGCTGGTGACAGTGTCGCAACCAGTACAGTCAGCAAGAAGATTGATGGAGATAATGGAAGACTATGGTAGGGTGTCAGGCTTCAAAGTAAATATATCAAAAACGAAGATGCTAGTTAAAAATCTAGACAACAAAGCAAAACAGGACTTGGAAAGATTAACGGGTTGTGAAATAGTCAAGAAAGTTAAATACTTAGGAGTGGACATAGAAACAACGAACGCAAAACTATACAAGAATAACTACGGGGTGCTGTGGAACAAGATACAAGCAGATCTGGAAAGGTGGAAAACACTACGACTGTCCCTGCTGGGCAGGATAGCAGCAGTAAAGATGAACGTCTTGCCAAGATTTCTATTTCTCTTTCAAATGCTACCCATACTCAAAAAGGATGTGGACTTGGACAACTGGCAGAAGGGCATCAACAGATTTATTTGGGATGGCAAGAGACCGAGGGTGAAACTAAAAATCATCCAGGACACGAGGAAGAGAGGGGGACTAAAAATGCCTAATCTAAAGCTATACTACTATGCAGCGACGTTGGTGGCATTGAGTGACTGGATCAATATGACGAATGATAGAATACTGAATGTTGAAGGGCATGGTCTACTATTCGGCTGGCACGCATACTTGGTGTACGACAAAAAGGCAGACAGGAACTTCAAGGAGAACCCACTACGAATCCCGTTGTTGTGGGTCTGAAGGAAATAAAAATACCTTCTACACAATAAGATCCCCATCTGGACGATCCCCGGACACGCAATAGGGGATGTAAACATAACCCAAGAGCAGGGAGTAGTGCCCTACAGTAAACTGATACTGGAAGAAGAAAATGGGCTCTCCTTAAAGTCACAAACAACGCTAGCAGATGAAGGAATAGGAGGTACCTGGCTATCATACCTACAACTGCAGTCAAGGTGGCATAAAGACAAGAAGAAGGGCTTATCCCAGACTGACGAGACTTTAATTGAACAGATTAGAGAGCAGGGGATCATGCATATCAAACGAGTGTACAGTGTACTAATAGAAATTGACTCTGAAACGGTGCTAGTCAAGAACTGTATGGTAAAGTGGGAACAAGACTTTGGACATCCGATCGCGATGGAAACGTGGGAGCAAATCTGGGTGAGAAATGTAGAATTCACGAAAGCGCAACAGCTAAGAGAAAACTTCTACAAGATGTTCTACAGGTGGCATCTAGACCCGAAAAAACTATCATACATCTATCCAGACACCCAGCCCAAGTGCTGGAGGTGTGGCGATGGGGAGGCTACATACTTCCATGTTTGGTGGACATGCAGAAAAATCAAAGCCTTCTGGAAGAAGATATGGTGGACACTCCAAACTATATTCAAAAAGCGTATTGAATTTCTACCTCAGGTTTTTTTGTTAGGGATCATAAAAGATTGCACTACCTCAGAGATGAACTTATTTCTGAACTTGATCACAGCAGCCAGATTGTTGGTGGGACAATACTGGAAGAATCCAGAAATACCACCTATGGAAGAATGAACTTTGAAAGTAATAAATTTGGCGGAAATGGCGAAAATATCGGCATATTTGAAAGATCGCTCCAATGAACAATATTTGACAGACTGGAAACAGTGGATAGACTATATACAAGAGAAACACCAATCAAACAAAATGTATCTGGCGTATAGTTGAAGCTCAACGTGAAGAGTGAAGAATGTTTACCAAACCAGAAGTTTACAAAGACTAATACCTAATGTTGTATTTTATGTTATATGATGATTGCCTCTTAATATGATCTTATGCTTAATGTTGTTTGCTTTAATATTGAAAAAGCGGATTGAATTTCTAACTCAGGTTATTGAATTTCTACCTCAGGATCTTTTGTTAGGGATTATAAAAGATTGCACTATTACTGAGACGAAGTTAATTCTGAAGCGCGAATGAACAATATGTGATAGACTAGATATAGTAGATAGACCATATATAAGAGCTGTATTTTCAGGTCTTATGAGGACAGCCTATTAATATGAGCCCAGGTTTAATGTTGATTGCTTTAATATTGGAAAAGCATACTGAATTTCTACCTCAGGATACTGAATTTCTACCTCAGGATCTTTTGCTAGGGATCATAAAGGATTGCACTACCACTGAGACGAATTCACTTCTGAAGCTCGAATGAACAATATGTGATAGACTAGAAACAGTAGTTAGAACATATATAAGAGGAATGTTTACTAAACCAGACGCTCACAAAGACTAATCCTTAGTGTTGTATTGCAGGTTATATGATGATTGCTTTCTAATATGATCTTATGTTTGATGTTGATTGTTTCAATAAAAGAATTTTTTACCCCCCCCCCAAAAAGTATGTAAATGTGAGTAGATAAATAAGGTAACAGCAGTCAGTGTGCTTCAATGTATAGTCATGCTGGCCATATGACCACGGAAGTATCTTCAAACAATGATGGCTCCCGACTAAGAAACAAAGATCAGCAGTGCCACCTAGAACTGGACACAATTGAACAGGGGAATCTTTATCTTTAATTTATTGCTTACAGGGGGTTGCGCATCTTTGTTAAGCTTCTTTTGGAGCTACATTGTTCTGTATTTTTGTTCCTTATTGGAACTGGAATCCTCACTGGGTTGGTTCTCCTAGTCAGTGCATTATCTTTCCTGCTGGGAAGTTCATCATGGACAAATGGGATGCAGGAATGTTCCCCCACACCCACCCAGGTTACTTTAAGGTGATTCTGCTTCAGCTAGTTCATCCAGCTTGTGGCTTCCTCATTGGGATGGGTTTACTGCAGGGGTAGGCAACCTTGGCTCTTTTATGACTCATGGACTTCAACTCCCAGAATTCCTGAGTTGGCTGGCTCAGGAATTCTGGGAGTTGAAGTCCATGAATCATAAAAGAGCCAAGGTTGCCTACCCCCAGTTTACTGGATAAAGCATTCTAAGGAAGGTGAAGCCGAGGGACCCAGAGGACTGCTTTTATTCTCATCTCTGAAAAAGTGAATGTTCATTTAACAGAGTTAAAGGAAGATTTAACCAAGTGATATTATTAAATTCCACTCTCTACCTAAGGTAATAATAATAATAAACTTTATTACGGTCGTAGACCAGCAATAGCCATCACTTTTTGCACTATATTAAATAATAATAATAATAAAAATAGTACAAACATTAATAGTAAATAATAACATCCCTGTTAAGAAAATACATGTTCTCAAAATGTTAGGGTCACTCCCTAATTTACATGAATGGATAGCCGATTAATATGTGAGTAAATATAATGTTCCAAACATAATTAGAGATATCTCCCAAAAATTGGCACAAGCTGATGACTATAAATCTGTAATCAATTTTTTTCTTGTGGACATTGTCGCAACACAGTATTTTGCCACTGCATGCGTGATAGAAGGGTTTGAGTCTTGGAGGAGAAAGCCTACATAAAAATTGTCTGCCCTCCCTGGCAATCTCTTTAATAAAGGGAGAATATACGCTGTCCTATAAACTTGGTATAACTCACAGTACAATAAAACATGTGAGATATCTTCGACTTCTCCTTTACCACATATACATACCCATTCTGCTTTTCCTCATACAAAAATTGTATGCGAATTCCACCTTGAAAGTGAGGTGTAATCCCCAAGAGACTTTAACCAGCTTAATAAGGGTACAAAAAGGGGTACGACAGGGTTGCATCCTGTCTCCCGCCCTTTTTAACTTCTATATCAACCCCCTGATCGATCTCTTATAGAACCCCGATCTGCATCCACCCAACCTAGCACATCACAAAATCCCGATTCTTCTATATGCCGACGATGTGGTCATTATTTCGCAAACTCCTATAGGACTGAAGAGAGCCATTAGGGCAACACTTGGCTACTGCAGACAGAATAAGTTGGTCCTTAACTTTGATAAATCAAAAATTTTAGTTTTTGCTAAGAGACCCAGCCAATACTCCTGGAAAATAGAAGGACATAGTTTGGAACAGGTTAGAACATTTAGATACTTTGGGGTGGTTTTCCACTCGCAAGAGACATGGAAGGCACACCTGGATCACACATTGCAAGCAGCCAATAGGTCCTTAAATGCAATCAAACATTACTTTTACACAGGCGGAGGTCAATTAGTACCTGCTGCCTTAAAACTTTTTGAGGCCAAAACATTGGCGCAAATTCTATATGGGGCACAAAGAGGAACCCTTGCAAAGAAAAACTTGCTGGAAACCATACAAACCAAATTCCTGCGAGCCATCTTAGCTGCACCCAAAGGAACCTCAAATGCCCAATTAAGAATTGAGACAGGCATGCCCCAAATCCAGGTAAGAACCTGGAAGATGATGATCATTCACTGGCTTAAAATGCATTTCTTTCCAGAGGGATTGTCCCCGTTAGTGCTGACTGACAACTTTCCTTCCCCCTGGAAGCAGGCGATAGATCATAAACTGGGCTGTTATGGGCTCTCTTCAATATTCTTAATGTCCCTAGGCTTTGACCAAGCAAAGCAAGTAATATCCAACCTTCTTCAAAGGTTGCCCCATGTAGAGAGCATTACAGTAGTCGAATCTCGAGGTGACAAGGGCATGGGTGACTGAGGAGTGACTGCCGGTCCAAATAGGGCCGCAACTGGCGCACCAGGCAAACCTGGGTTATTTTAAAAAATATTAAAAACATAATTTTAAGGTGAAATCCAGATCCAACCTTTTGGCCTGAAGAATTGGCTCTGCCAGTTGGCCTGGCAAACCAACAGAAGATGGCTATTGGATTAGGAAAGACCCCACACACACACACCTCTCCCCATGTTGACCTCATTTTTCCTTCCTCCCCTTCTTTTAGCAGCATTTATTGTTGTTATTTATTGTTTCATTATTTTAATGTATACTAGTTTCAATGTTTGTCAGTGGCCCAGAGTCATCTCTGATGAGATGGACAGCACATAAATTTAATAAACAAACGCATAGTGTTAAGATTTTAATAACTAAAACAAGACAGCAAATTTATAATCCCTATTCTTCCAAAGCCTATGAGAGGCTTTGGGTTTCCTCCTCTGCAATGGGAGAGAGAAACCCATTGGCAAAGGGAAATGTTCAACCTCCTTTACTGCTTTGAATATTTATGAAACATCTGCCACAATTCTTTTCCAAAGCCAGAGCACATGAACCCTAGAAAGTAGGGAAAGGAAGTATGTGGGAAAGGAGCAGTGGACGCTAGATGTTCCAGGAATGGCAACATGTTCACAGGCTTTCTGAATCCTAGATATGCCCCAAACTACTGCTTGATCAGGCCAGGAATTGGCAGAGATCCCTGTTCTCTTCTCGTGTAATTAAAAATAAATTTAAAAATGTCCCTGTGAAGATACTGTCCACTGATCATCTTCCATACCATTGCATCCATGATCTGGTAGTGCTGGTATAAGGGCTTTAGGAGCTGAGTTTTGCTTTGCTTTGCTTTGCTTTGCTTTTTCTAAAATTAGAGAAAGTTAGAGGCTGCTTCCCATGTACTCTGGGAGTATAGCATTAAAAGGCTATCCTCCTTTTAGTTTTGGAGGACTCACTTGTGACAATTTGCAACCTCTCTGATCACATCTGGATATATATTCCCTACCAGATTCTGGGCACTGCCCCTACAAATATGCCAGATGCCCTCAATTCTTTTCATAGTCAGGGCTCTGATTGGTTAATTGATTGATTCCATTTTTTAACCAACTACAGACAACAGACTTTTAGTAAGGTACTATTGTATCACTTATAAGATTTCTGTGGTGCAATCACACATCCAAATAATTACAAAAAAATGTCAACCCATTAAAACAAAAATCATTTTAAAAACCCCAATAAGTAAGCAATAAAAAATAAAACAGAGGCTAAGAATCAAAGGCCCTCTTAAACAGTTCCATTTTTCATAATTTCCTTAAACCTATTAAGGAAACGGCAGCATTAATTAGTTTGCATTAACTGGCATGGGTTAATGGGCTGATTGGATGCTAAGAGGCTAGGAGCCAACTAAACATTAATAGACATTATATACCAGTGATTTTCCTTAAGCGTGGCTGGCATTTAGTAGTTTCCATGCCCAGTGTTGAATTGGAAATCAGTCATCAAATGTAGCGGCTATAAGAACTGCCATTTTTCAGACTCTTAAACCATTGCTGGCTTTAAAATAGTAGTGCAATATTTTCAGCATGACAGTAGGATATAGAGAAACTCAGAAAACCAAAAGAGGTCTCAGATGCAATTCCCACAAATCAAGGAATGGGACAGGAGACTCCACAGGGTATGATTTTTAAAAAGTCAAGGTGGGAGCCACAACAGTCTGATCAAAGTTCCACCCATTTTCTTTTTGTATTTGTCACACCTGGCAGTGTGAAGTGCTACTTGAAGCAGGTACAAATATATGTCCACTTGCCCATCTAACATGGTTCTGACTGCCCATAGCTCTTGAGAGAGACTGTGGGAAGAAAGCAGAGGAGGTATAAAGAAGCAGCACAGCATAGATGTAAGAACAATATCAAAGGGACCTGAATTAATTCGCTATCAATCTGGCTGGGAATTTATTCTTCAGAGGTTTCAAGATTGTATTTTAGCATTAAGCTAGCATTAAAGAGACTTTTCTGAAATCTGTGTGGTCCTGGCTTCTTTATTATCTATGTGGGGCTTGATGCTTCTTAACCTTCTCCATCAATTTCTATCTGCTCGTTTCATCAGGAGACACCCAGCAACAGCCATCCCTATCATTAGGCTCGACCCCTGGGTGGAGCCTAATGATACAACCCACACCTGGCTCATCACAAGACCCTCATCTGACGTGACCTCCCCATCACAAGACCTACTGACCACACCAAGCCCTTACAAATAGAGGAACACTGACACTGATGTCCCCTAAACTCAATTGAAAATTTACCTAGCCTGGTAAGGAAATGTTTGAAAACCAGCCCACAAGCTCAGAGAATGAATCTCCACCCTCATCCTTCACCCAAGCTACAGATATTTGCCACCATCGCCAGCCAGCCTGATCTTTAGGTTCAGCCCCTGGGCAGAAATAAGAACTGCAAGTGACCAATCTCCCCCCCCCAATAATCTCATAATGGTCATTCCTCAAAATGAATTGGGTCAGCAGGATTCAGGACTGAGCATGTGTTCTTGTGCATGCAACAAAAGAACAATTATTTGGTTCCAATTCATTTCTTACAAGCTGATCATACCCTAACCCTCTCCTAGAATCCCTTCAAAGGCTGCCAATTAGTTACAGTTGTAAACTGGCAAATGAGAAGTGAATCACATTTAATTAATTGGATTTGGTTGGACAGACCCTTCATTTACTGTATAGCTAAAATTATTCTACTATTTAAATTCTTTTCAGGGGAGAATGTGGCTGCTGGCCCATTACTCAAAGACCAAACTACAGCTCTCAGTAAGGACTATGTGGTCTGATGTTCCTCCAGTAGAGAGGTGCAATAGGTAAATATGTGGTGTCTAATTCTACATTTTTATTTATTTATTAAATTTATAGGCCACCCGTTTCAGATGAGTGACTCTGGACTGCTTTGTTGTTGTTGTTGTTAGTTGCAAAGTCATGTCCGACCCATCGCGACCCCGTGGACAACATTCCCCCAGGCCTTCCTGTTCTCTACCATCTTCTGGAGTCCCTTTAAGCTCACGCCTACTGCTTCAGTGACTCCATCCAGCCACCTCATTCTCTGTCATCCCCTTCTTCTATTGCCCTCAATCTTTCCCAGCATTAGGTTCTTCTCCAGTGAGTCCTTCCTTCTCTTTAGGTGGCCAAAGTACTTGAGTTTTCTGGACTGCTTACAACATCATAAAAATAGAAATATAAAATATTCAAACATTGAACATTAAAATTTAAAAAAATATATAAGTATCCAAACTTTTAGAATATATGAAATATTAAAACATTGAGAGGGTCTATTTAAATGAAAAGTTTGGATTTTTAAAGGTAATGGATTTTGAGAAAATTATGACTGATAAGAGTGGTCTGAATACTGAGGGGAAACTAAGTTTCAATAAGAATCTTGAAAATAGGACATACAATGACTTAATCAGATGACTTTTATAAATACAATGGAAACACAAGCAGATTTAAAAAACGTGTTATATGTTGATGTTATTAGTATATGCATAAATACTAAAAAATGTTTACATTCAACTTGATATATATTGAAGATATTAAGAATTATATTTGTTTAATATAGACAAAGGGAGAATATTACTGGAAGAAAAGAGGATCAAGAAATATATTACCAACGTATTGATTCATTGTAGAAATTAATTATCATTGACTGTTTTAAATATATGAAGCCAGACAACACACTGTTCACGAAGCACTAAAGATTGTTATTGTAAAAAATTAATAAAATATTTTTTTAAGTTTAAAAAAAATATACGTCGAGCCTACTTCCCAATTGCCTGACTGTTTCTCTTCCTCCCCCAGATCTTTACTAAAAATATTCCAGAGAACACGGAAGTTTTGACTATCCTCAGATAAATTAAGGAAATCACACTAGTTAGTTCGGTACACTTGTAATGTGGATATTTCCCCTTTTGGTGCAAAATGTTTGCTTTTTTTCAGGTTGTCAGAACCTGGAGGGTAGAAAAATTGGATTTTTTTTTAAAAAAAACACGCTCTGGTTCTCTCTTCCACTGCTGGCATAGGAGACTTCCACTCTGAAATCCTGCTGAGCATCAGCATCACTTGGAAAAGAATCCAGCCTCACACAAATGGCAGTAGCACCATGCTTCGCTCTGTCAAAATCTCTTTCATCTTCTGAAAGTTGCATTAGGCTTTCTTTCTTCAACAGTGTTAATTTATGGGGCATGGAGATTGGAAATGCAAGCAAATTGACACATGTCACCATTTATTAGTCCAATTTGTTTCAAAAAAGTCCCAGCAGTTCCCCTGCTCTCTGCTGCACAAAGTGGGTAGTGTGTAGGATCTGGGTAGTGTAGGAGGCTACTCTGTTGTCACCTTAGTGACACAAATATACACTTAATTCCATCCCTACCCCTAGCCCCATTTAAAATTAGAATTTTATGCTCCTTATTTTCAGTTCAAAGTGGTATTGAATTGTTGCTGCCACGACGGTTTGAGAAATGAATCAGGACACGTTCACAGACTCAAAGACAGTAATTGTGTCAAGGAATGAAACAACATTTATTGGTCAAACACTACGGACTACAACAAGGTTTCTCAAGCTTGGCAACTTTAAGATATGTGGACTACAACTCCCAGAATTTCCCAGGCAGCATGCAGCCTGGCAAATTTTGGGAGCTGAAGTCCACAAACCTTGTAGTACCCCACTGCTTACTTCCCTCCATGTAGATATAGTACCATAAGGACTACTTGTTGAGTACAGTTTGTCAGCCAGTTACAAATCCATCTGGTGGTGATGCTGTCTATCTCACATTTTTCTAGTTTACCAAGAAGTAGGTTGTGTTCTAATTTGTCCAATGCCTTGCTGAAGTCTAAGTATACTATGTCAAAAGCATTTTGCTGATCTACTAATTTAGTCACTTTGTCAAAGAATGAAATAAGATTGGTTTGGCATGATCTGTTTTTAACAAACCCATGCTGACTACTGGTTATAACTTTGTTTGCTTCTAGTTGTTCGCAGATCTGTTTTTTGATCATCTTTTTTAGAATCTTCCCAGGTATTAATGTTAAACTGATTGGTCTGTAGTTTCCTGGGTCCATTTTTTTCCCCTTTCTTGAAGATGGGGACCACATCAGCCCTTTTCCAATCCTCTGGTAGTTCCCCGGTGCTCCAGTATTTTTTTAAAGACTTGGTACAATGGTTTTGAGATAGCATCTGCCAACTCCTTCAGAACTCTGGGATGTAATACATCCGATCCCAGTGATTTATATTCATCAAGGTCAGACAGGTATTCTTTTACCATTTTCTTGGTTATTTTAATTTTTATTTCTAGTCTGTCTTTTACAGTTTTGTTTTTGATAGTTTGGGCTATAGTTTCTTTTTGTGTGAAAATTGATGCAAAGAATGAGTTAAGCAGCTCTGCCTTCTTTCTACTGCCTGTTACTTCCTTGACATCTTCTCTCTGTTGTCAACTATTTCCTTGATTTTTTCTTGTTATTTATATATTGAAAGAAACTTTTTTATTATTATTATTATCCTTGACTTTTGTTGCAAGTCTTTGTTTATTCTGAGCCTTTGCTTTCCTGACTTCATCTTTGCAGGTTTGGGCTTTCTGCTGATATTCTACCTTAGTTGTGTGTTCTTCTTTCCATTTTTTTGTACTTATCCTTTTTGTCTTTCAGTTTATCAGAGAGCTCTTTGTCCAACCATGCTGGTTTCTTCTTGGGTTTCTTGATTTTCTTTTTCAGTGGTATTGTGTTGGACCGGGCTTTTATGATCATATTTTTCAGTGTTTCCCACACTTCTTGAGTTCTTTTCCCCTTTTGGATTTTTATCCATAAAATTTTTCACTGGCTCTCTCTGGATTTGTTAAAATCAGCTCTTTTAAAGTTTAAGACACTGATTGAATCTATAGTTACTCTGTTGGAATCTACAGAATAAGGTAAATGCTAACATTCATTCATTCATTCATTCATTCATTCATCCTTGTGAATGCTAGCAATGTATAAGCCATGGAGAAGTTATTTTTCTGACATTCTCTTATTGTTAACACTGTGCTCTGAAGTTATTTTTAAACACATTGCTTTATCCCAGAAGATGACAATGGCATACCATCCTCTCTATTGTGCCAGAAAAGCTACAAGCAATCCTCCCTGAAGTTAAGAGAAGACAGCAGACAACTCTTGCTATGAATTAAAAAACTGCCAAGACAGTTCCATGCATGTATCTTTTCCTGCAGAGAGAGATAATAGGAAAACAATGCCATAATTTATTATAAGTTTAATTGTGCTTTCAACCTGTGCCTACTTTTTCCCATCACAGGAGGATCAAAGCTTGATGTTACTATACCTGTGCCTCATAACAGGCCATGTAAATTAAACTAAACATTTAAACTAAAAGATATTTTTCCAAAGATTCCATTACCTGACAATATTGATATGATTTCAAATCTTGGCCCTGCCAGTAAAGCTGAGAAGAATGTTTGAAGTAGCTAATCCAAAGCTCTGATCAAAAGGATAGACCATTCATGAATTATCACCCTCCTAACAGGTTAAAATAATGGTGTCAAGGAATGATTTGCTCATCTGAAACAAAATTTATTGACCCTTATCTATTGCTAAGGTAGCTTTGACCCTTAGTTGACCAAAATCTTGTGTACAGGTAGCAAAAATAAACTTTTCTGTGCTTTGAACTCAATGAATGCTTCTGATTATTTGCGCCTGACAGAAGTACATAGAAAGGGATGTGATGGCATAACCCCAATTGTCTTTTTTTCTTGAGGCAATTGCATTTAAGGTCCCATGATTCCTAGCATGCCTACAATAAATAGTAAAAGATTTTGATTTCTGTTGAGAACAAAATTAGAAAATTATTTAAGGCAAGTCTACAAGGTTAAAATGCTGATGAATTTATGAACTGAAGTTTTCAGTTCTTTAGGCCATAAGTAAATTCTCATAATCAAATATAAATGCCTATATTGTCAAGCGCCGGGGAAATCAGGAGATTCAGGCAATTCAAATCAATGTAAAGATTTATTACAGGCTTAAGCTTAAGGGAAATGCACAGGAGATCAGAGAGACATTCAAGGTGGGCTGAACTTAGATCTCTTGCAAGTGCACAGGGACTCGTGACTTATGATGCATTTGACCCCTCCCTTGGATTCAGCCTGGTGATCTCCTATACCAGCGGTTCTCAACCTTTTCCGGGGCTCGACCCTGGCCCGCATCGCGCAAAAAAATGGTGGGCCTGCACCGTGCATGCACGGCGCGACGGGGCGCATCGCGATAGGGAAAAAATGGCCGATCAAAAAAAAATGGTGGGCCCGCACCGCACATGCGCGGCATGACGGGGCGCATCGCACATGCGTGGCGTGACGGCCCGCATCGCAATAGGGGAAAAAATGGCCAACCAAAAAAAATGGCCAACTCAAAAAAAAATGGCGGACTGCGGTGCTTGGCGACCCCCGTGAAATGGTCGTTCGACCCCAAATGGGGTCATGACTCACAGGTTGAGAACCGCTGTCCTATACATATTTGCCTATATAAATATTTTCCCCCAGTCTTAATTTTATCATTTAGGGTGTTATATTTTTAATTCAATTTAATTTTAATTCATTTTTAATTCATCTTCCAAATAAGCAGTAGTAGTGAGTCTCATCCTCCATCCTTACTCTTTTTGTGATTTGAGACTCTAAATCTGTATTTGCTGCAATAACCGAAATTTTATGGGAAATGAAATGCGGGGATTACATACAATGTTGCAGAAGCCCTCTGCCAGGATGGAAGTGGCTTTTGGGTCAAAACAAAGAAAAACACTCAGCAACAAATTAGACAGAGGCAGCAGGCTAATATGTAGATCAAACTGATTAAATACACACAACAGTGGGATGAGAAAACTTTAATCTGAACATGTCAGAAGATTAAGTCAACAACAGGTGCCAGAAGTACAAAAATAAGAGTGTGGTTGAATGGGAAGACGCCGAAAGCTGAGAGATGGGCAAGCACTGCAAAAGGCAAGATTATTTTGCTGTGCCCATCATAGACACATTGGCTCATTTGCAATGCAAGAGAGACAGTCACTGAAATAAACAAACATGTTATGACTTATTTTTTTTTCTGCCTGGAAGACAAGCCAGGTGGTTAGATGGAATCAGATTGACAAGAAGGTTGCTTTTTATAACACATAAAGTGTATTGCTGAATTTGTAGTACATTCATAAGAGGATGGAGTCTTCAGACTAACTACTTCCGCCGGGATCCTGTAGAGACCATTGCATGCTAATAATGGTGGTTACCATTCCAGTCTACACATGTATATCCAGAAAAAAAATAATAACACCACAGACTACATCAAGGGCAGGAAGATTTCTGCACACTGTATTATCTGTGTACTATCATGACATGGCTGATTACCGCAACAGGCGCTGCACACCACTTCCTTTGAAGATGATGCAGAAGCTACAGCTGGTAGAGAATGCACAGCCAGACTACAAGCACAGGAAACCCATCTTGCAGAATAACAGCTACTTTATCAGGGGCATTGCAGAGAAGAGGTGGTCAAAAATGTCAAGATGGTGGGTGGATAGAGGTAGAGGAAGGGAGAAAGGAGGAGGGGGATGTGGTGGGGGGGGTGCCGCCGAGCAATATCCATAGTAATTTTATGTTTTGTTCTCGTGTTTGAAAAAGTCGCAGATGTTTGTATTCAGTTGAGTTGTTTTAATTTGAATATTTTTTTTATTTGTTATATTTACAATTATAAAATTAATAAAATTTCATTTATGAAAAATGTCAAGATGGAGTTTATTATCATCTTGGGCGAAGGTACAGTTGTGCAATGATGGCTGCCATCTTGACTTTCTGAACACTTCTGAAAGACCATCCCACAGACTTCAATTACTGCACTGACCACTTGTTGGCTTTTGGACCCAATTCAAAGTGGGGGGTATAACTTGCAAAGCCCTATATGCGAATGAACAATATGTGATAGACTAGATATAGTAGACAGACCATATACAAGAGCTGTTTTTTCAGGTCTTATGAGGACAGCTTATTAATATGAGCCCAGATCTAAAGTTGATTGCTTTAATATTGGAAAGGCGTACTGAATTTTTACCTCAGGATACTGAATTTCTACCTCAGGATCTTTTGTTAGGGATCATAAAAGATTGCACTACTGCTGAGATGAATTTACTTCTAAAGCTCGAATGAACAATAGGTGATAGACTAGAAACAGTAGATAGACCATATATAAGAGAAACACCAATCAAATAAAATGTATCAGACGTATAGTTGAGGCTTGACGTGAGGAGTGAGGAATGTTTACTAAACCGGACGTTTACAAAGACTGATCCTTAGAGTTGTATTGCAGGTTATATGATGATTGCTTTTTAATATGATCTTATGTTTAATGTTGATGGTTTTAATAAAATAATGTTTTTTTAAAAAAAAAAGATAGGCTAAGGGATCGCTTCTCTTGTGGGGTCAGCTAAGGAAGGTCTGCTTAAAGCATCAGGCCTTGAAAGGTCAAGAAAAAAAATGGGCCAGTAAGTAGATCTTTTTTGTGCTTTTCCACAATCCTATGAAGACACCCCCCCCCCACCAGGGACACATCTGGGTCTTTTGGTCTTGGCATTCTGAAAACGACTGAACAGTTTGTTTGTTTGTTTTCAATGGAGTTTTGATAACTAAATTGATGGTCACTGGGCAGCCATCTTTTCACTACATTTCAAGCTGATTTTTACAAGTGTTGAGAGGTTAGTTACGTTGAGATGATTTTATGACTTATGTTGTCCACTGCCCAGTCTTCTCAATGGATGATTTTTTAAAAAATAAAATTGTAAAATAACTGAATGCATGAACAAGTGTGCTACATGTGGTATCATTAAGGCAATTTGTAATGGAAGCAGCCTGCAAAAGAACAAGAACATCTGATGAAGAAAAGATGGAGCATAAGC
Source organism: Bothrops alternatus (assembly GCA_034064705.1). Taxonomy (NCBI): domain Eukaryota; kingdom Metazoa; phylum Chordata; class Lepidosauria; order Squamata; family Viperidae; genus Bothrops; species Bothrops alternatus. The sequence continues at coordinate 879,016 of JARGCV010000050.1, read as the reverse complement.
AAAAGAAATACAGAATGTTAGATGCAGCCCACCAAAATGAAGTATAACATGATTCTAATAATCCTGGGGGGGTGGGGGTTAGAGGACCTGAACCACTTAAAGGCTATGAAAACCTTAAACTTGGCCAAGAAAGCCCTACAAAATTTGCCAATAATTTGAATTTTTCAATAAGATGATAGGATAGGACAGGACAGGACAGGACAGGACAGGACAGGACAGGACAGGACAGGAAAGGACAGGACAGGACAGGACAGGACAGGACAGGACAGGGTAGGGTAATAGAATGGAATGGAATGGAATGGAATGGAATGGAATGGAATGGAATGGAATAGAATAGAATAGAATAGAATAGAATAGAATAGAATAGAATAGAATAGAATAGAATAGAATAGAATAGAATAGAATAGAATAGAATAACCCCAAATGCAATTAATTATTTTAATATTTAATTAAATTTAAATGTATTACGTAAAATAAGCTGTCTACTCTAGGGCTAGCAGCAGAGGCTAGCTCCTGCGTGCCTATGTAAATTGGGCCTCTAGTGCAGTGGTTCTCAACCTTTTTAAGTCGAGGACTTTCCCTGCCCGGAAGCACCGCACATGCGTGGTGCCGCCCCCTGCGCCGGCCGAGGCGTAGCTGGCAAGGGGCAGTGACGGTGCAAGGCGACCACCGGCTGGGCCACCAGCTGGCCCAGCCCAAGGGAGGTAAGGCACCCGCCGGGCCCCACACGCGCCAGCAACCCTCCCTGCGCCCGCCGGCCTTCCACCTCCCACCCCTGGCCCTCTTTTACTTACATTTTTAGTAGTTGCTCAGCAGGGAGGGGTGGAAATTTCTAGACAGCTCGCCTTCGCTGCAGACAACTTGCAGCACCATTTGCAGACTGGGACTTTTGGCGGGCTCAGCAGGGCAGAGACAGCCTGGACAATTCCTATTGGCTTTTGAAAGCCAATAGAATTAGACTCTATTCAAGAGAGTCTATTCTATTGGCTTTCAAAAGCCAATAGAATAAGAGGGAGTAGCACAGCTAAGGAAAAGGGGGGGGGGAAATGGCGGACTGCGTTGTTTGGCGACCCCGTAAAATGGTCGTTCGACCCCAAATGGGGTCACGACCCATAGGTTGAGAACCACTGCTCTAGTGCCATGTGGGTGTGTGCGGCCCCATTTTTGCATGCATGTGCATCCGCATGTGAAAATTTCCCAGCTGCTCCCTTTCCCTCTGGGCTGCCAGCATTAAAAGCTTGGTGACCTCTGGGTTAAGGCACCAGGTTAGAAACCAGGAGACTGTGAGTTCTAGTCGCACCTTGGACCAGAAGCCAACTAGGTGATCTTGGGCCAGTCCCACACTCTCAGCCCTAGGAAGGAGGCAAGGACAAAAACTTTGCCAAGAAAACTGCATGAATTTGACTTGGCTACAGAAATATTGCAACTTTTTAAATATAAGGTTATTTACATTTGATGTCTTATTGACTTTTAAATGGAAATTAAGAGAACATTTAATAAACACTGATTTTTAGTGTGTAGATTGTATTTTAAGATATTATATAGATGGTACTATTTCTTTAAACCTAGAGAGAAGAATTTTATTTTGTTTGTTTGTTTATAAATTTTATTGGCTGTCCATCTTACCTCAGGGTAATTCTGGGTTGCTTACCATCATAAAACTGTATAGAGATAAAAATATAAATAAACAATAAAATAAAATATAGAAGGTAGTTTTATTGTATATATCTAGTAAAAAAAAGTTGGAAGTCATTTTTGTTATGTTTGTTTGATGCCCTTTTTCTCATGTAATTGTTTTGTCATTCCCTTTCCCTTTTATGTTAGTTAATGTATGATGTCAAAACTTTGTTTATAAAATTTATTGGCTGTCCATCTTACCTCTTAACTCTAGGTGGCTTACAATCATAATAAAAATAAAACTGTACAGAGATAAAAACATAAATAAACAATTAAAAATGTAAAAGGTAGTTTTATTGTATAAATCTAGTAAGTTGGAAGTCATTTTTGTTATGGTTGTTTGATGCACTTTTTGTCATGTAATTGTTTGTCATTCGCTTCCCCTGCTATGTTAGTTAGTGTATGATGTCAAAACTTTGTTTGTTTGTTTGTTTATAAAATTATTTGGCTGTCCATCTTACCTGGGGTAACTAGGTGGCTTACAATCATAACAAAATAAAACTGTACAGAGATTAAAAACATAGATAAACAATAAAAATATAAAAAGTAGTTTTATTGTATATATCTAGTTTAAAAAGGTGGAAGTCACTTTTGTTACGTTTGATGTACTTTTGTCATGTTATTCTTTTGTCATTCTCTTTCCCTGTTATGTTAGTTAATGTATGATGACAAAACTTAATTAAAATATATATGTATGTATATTTTCCCCCCTCTCTCCCTCCCTCTCTCTCTCTCTCTCTCACTCTATGTGTGTGTGTGTATGAGAGAGAGAGAGTAAGCGTATTCCATAGAAAGCAGACTCTAAAAGAGAAGGGTTTATTTATTTAATTTAATTTATATTTATTTAATTTAATTTATATGCTGCCCCTCTCCCAAGACTCAGGGCGGCTCACAACACCTTTGAATTCTCTAGGGGAGGGTGCAGTGCACACTCTCAAAACACTGCACTAAAAAGATCTGCTGAGATCAACTTGGTGATCCAAGAGAGAGCTGAGGAAGTGATAGAGAGATGATAGGCAAGTTAGGTTAAAATGAGTTTTGCTAACCAGATTTGTCAACAGATTTGTCGGATGCATCTCATCATCATCATCCGGCTAGAATGACAATTGATAGTTTGGGAGAAATATGTCGATGAAGATTCTCAGTCACCCAGACAGAAGCTGAGCCGCGGCGACTGGACTACAAAGAAAAATCCACTCGCCACGACTCAACGACAGTTGGGGAGAGATGTGCCACTTTTCCCCCTTCTTTCCCAAGCCCTTTCCCGCAACCCATAAGGAAGCAAGCTCTTTCTCCCGCAGCTTTCCTTGAAGTGGCTACCCAGCGCTCCTTCTCCTGGCCCGAGCCAAGCGCCTGTCTAGGTCTGACTTAAAAGGGCCATAAAAGAACAACTTTCAGAAACGCGACGGATTCATCCCGAGAGCGTTCCAAGCCGGGGATGGGTAGCTTTAGGTCTCGCCCGCAGTTCGCCCCCAGGCAAGCCGTGGAGGAAAGCGCCCCACGCTGGGTGGGAGGTGGGCAGGGGGATCGGGGCCCGAAATGTCTCAGATCTTGCCTCTTACCTCTTGCTCTCCGGGCAATCTCTCCTTCTCAGCGGGACCCTGGAGACGACAGATAAAGGGCCAGCTCCTTTAGCGGAAAGTTTGCAGGTCTCACTAGAAGGCTGAAATCCCTTTGGAGTTAATAACAGAATGACAGAATAGCAAATGAGTTGGAAGGGACCTTGTAGGTCATCTAGTCCAACCCCTCCTCCCCGGCCCAAGCAGGAGACTCTATCCAGGGGTAGGCAACCTTGGCTCTTTTATGAGTCGTGGACTTCAACTCCCAGAATTCCTGAGCCAGCATGTCTCAGCTTGGAAATCTCTCCCTTTCCCCTCAGCATGGCTGGCTCAGGAATTCTGGGAGTTGAAGTCCAAGAGATATAAAAGAGCCAAGGTTGCCTACCCCTGCCCTATACCATCCCGGACAGGTGGCTGTCCAGTCTCCTCTTGAAAGCTTCCGGTGGTGAAGCACCCACAACTTCTGAAGGCAAGCCGTTCCATTGGTTGATTGTTCTCACTGTCAGAAAATGTCTCCTTATTTCTAGGTTGAATCTCTCCTTGATCAGTTTCCATCCGTTATTCCTTGTCCGGCCTTCGGGTGCTTTGGAAAATAGGTTGATCCCCTCCTCTCTCTGTGACAGCCCCTCAGATATTGGAACACTGCTATCACGTCTCCCCTGGTCCTTCTCTCTTCAGTAGACTAGCCATGCCCAGTTCCTGCAACCGTCTTTCATATGTTTTAGCCTCCAGTCCCCTAACCATCTTTGTTGCTAACTTTGGCCTGAGCCCGGCCCTCCCCTTAAATGTTTGGCCAGCTGATCTCTTTGGGCCTCGCCGGAGATGCTAAACCGGCGCTCTTCTCGTCCGGTTGTCTTTCCCTGGATTCCTCGCGAGCGATCCTGTTAGAAAGTGAAGGGCGCGACCCTAAGCGCTTAGTGGAGGAGAGGCAAGCCTTCTCCAAAGCGCCTGAAGGCAGGACAAGAAGCAATGGATGGAAACTGACCAAGGAGAGAAGCAACCTAGAACTAAGGAGAAACTTCCTGACAGTTAGAACAATTAACCAGGGGAACAACCTGCCTCCAGAAGCGGTAAATGCTCCAACACTGGAAGTCTTTAAGAAGAGACTGCACAGCCATCTGTCCGAAATGGTGTAGGGTTTCCTGCCTGACCTCCAAGGTCCCTTCCAACTTTATTATTATTATTATTATTATTATTATTATTATTATTATTATTATTATTATTATTATTATTATTATTATTATTATTATTATTATCATTATCATTATCATTATCATTATCATTATCATTATCATTATCATCATCATTATTATTATCATTATCATTATTATCATGATTATCATGATTATCATTATTATCATTATTATCATTATTATTATTATTCCGTCTTCTGCCTCATAAATCCCAGCGACCGGTTAGGGCGCATAGGGTTGGCCTCCTACGGGTCCCGTCTGTTAGACAATGTCATCTGGCGGGGCCTTCTCCGTTGCTGCCCCAGCCCTCTGGAACCAGCTTCCCTCAGAGGTTTGTACTGCTCCCTCCCTCCTAGCTTTCCGGAAACTCCTGAAGACGCATCTATGCCGACAGGCTTGGGGCGTGCGAGCTGTGCTCTGCCCCTGGGCCCTAGGAGTGTCCCGCCATCAATGACTGTTAGCTGATTGTGTTTGCATGTGGTGTGTATGAAATTAATTTTTAATTTTTTATTGTATTTTTATTGTTGTTGTGAGCCGCCCTGGGTCTTCGGAGAAGGGTGGCATATAAATTTGATTTAAACTTGAAACTTGAAACTTGAAACTTCAGAATGGGGTTTTAAGAAGTCGAGGAGAGGCGGGGAGAGGAGGGAGGGACGGGTGAGACCGTATGCAAACAATGGGAAGAGACCAGGAGGAGGCCGGGTTCTCTCTCTGCCCTACTGGGGGCCTGCTGGATGATGGCAGCGAAGAGGTCCCCCTTCCCCACCAGACGGGGAGGGGGCGAGGAGGAGGAGAAGGAAAGACAAAACGCGACTTGGCAGCAAAGGGCAGTCGTACAGGCACCCTCCGCCCGATTCGGATTGGATCGGGCCAATCAAGAATAAGCGCGGAGAGAATTGTGAGCTGGTCCAAAGGCTCGTGTAAGACCCCTGAAGGCCCCACTGCGGGATCAAACCCACTCTTTGCGCAAGTCCACAGGCAAGGAAAACTCTTTTGCTTGCTTCCCCAAAAAGAAGCCAAAAGGGAGGCTCCCAGTCTGCCCACCCAAATCAATCGCGGGTCTCCCCCGTCCCGGTTTTTTTCGACCTCCCCCCTTCGTTTGTCTTCTCCTTCTCCCCTTTTTAGCATCTCCTGTTCCTTTTTAGACGTCCCCTTGTCCCGGCATTCATTTACTTTATAGCCCGAATAACTCCTGCTGCGTTCAGGGGCGTTTGCTTCTCCCGCCTGGAGGCATCGGACTTCGCTTCCCCCCCCCCACACACACACACATACTTTCTTTCCAGTCTGCCGTTGCGCCTCCCCACACCCCCGCCTCTGTTCCCCCCCCCACTTCCATCCAGTGACAAAACGGCAGCCTCTGAAAGTCGCTTCTGCCCCACAACCCCAACCTACAGCACCGTTTGTAAATATTCTTTGCGGGGCAGGACCCTTTATAGGAGACGTCGCCCTTTTTACCAAAACGTCGTGTGTGCTTCACGTGTGAGGGACGGTAGAGCTCACCCCGACGAGACAGTAAAAGGACGAAAGTGTATTTCGCGAGAAAGAGACGGAGGTTACCTTCAAGTCGAAGTGAAACCGGCGCAAATTTAATTGCGGTTTGTTTTTTTCCCGAGGGTGGTTTGTTTCAAACCCCTTTCGGATACTTCACGAGGATTCTCACGCGCGACATCCCTTGCTTTCTCGTCCCCTGTGATCCAGCCTATAGGATGCCAGCACTTCAAACATCCCCCAAAAGAACACGGGTTCCAACGCAACGACCCACTTAATCCCACTTTCTCTCCCAAACATTGCACTGTCCGGATTCTCCCCCCGCCTCCAGGCACCATTCATTACTGATTCACAAGGCTTCCCAAACTTTTCAATCGTGTTCCGACCTGATCGTGTGAAAGGGCCCGAAATGACTCTTGGGAGCCCACCAGATCTCTGAGAGCGGGGGATTCTTTGCCAGGGAGCGAGCGGTCCCCAGCAGTGGGTCCAGACAAAGTTAAGTTGGATACTAAGGCGCCCTGGAGGAGCGGGCTTTCGGGTGGGTGTCTCCACGCTGGAGGAGATACGATTTGAGGGGGTTCTTGGTGTTCTCTGAGGTCGGCTGGGGTTTTTTGCAGACGTTTCGTTACCCAAACTAGGTAATACCACCAGTGCTAGATACGACTTTCCAGACAGGCAGCATCAGCCGGCGAGGGAAAGAATTGCGCGTTGTTTGCTGTTAGTAGATCAGAGCTGCGGGGCGCTCCGGGAGAGAGAGACTAGGAACCAGTCAAGGAATCAAGGAGCCGGAAGAGACCAAGGAGATCCTCTAGTCTCGACCGGAATCCGGTCAAAAGAGCTTCCATTGCTGTACTGGATTATTGGTGCCCTAACCAAACTTCAGCGTACAGAACAGGAAGGGGGAATCCGGATTAGGCCAGGACAGACGTCAAGTCCCTTTTTCAGCTCCTTCCCTTCCTTGGCGAAGGAAAAGGCTGAACCCGCCGCAACGCGGATCTAAGCGACGCGAATGGGGGGAAAGGGCGTAGAGGGGCCACCGGTTGGAAAGAAAGCCAAGCCAAACCCGGGTCTGACTGGCACGGGGGGGGGAGCAGGCCGAGGGAGGAGAGCTCCTTCCACCACCCCACCACCCCGAGCGCCAAGGGGAGGTTTCAGGAGGCCCTGCGGGGGGACTCAGCGCCGGAGACCGGGCTCACCAGACCTGGCCCGCCCTTCCCCTTGCTTCGCTTTCCCCTTCGTTTACACTACAGCAAATATTTGCTCGCCTCCTTCGCCGGGCCTGAAGTTAATGACTCGAACGTGTTAGCGGGGAATAACCGGGAGAAGAAGAAGAAGTCCGCGCCGTTGTTTATTGTGTGGGGGAGCTTGTCGAGCGGCGCTCGGCGGAGCTGCAATTAGGGTTAGATGGAGATTAATTAACGTGCGAGCGGCGAGGTGTAAAAGGGGTCTCAACCCTCCACTCGGGATAAAGCGGCGGAGGCGGGGGAGAAAAGCTCCGCGGCGGCTGATGAAACGTGCCGGTCCTCTCTTGCCGAAGCCCGAAGCCGCCGCCCGTTCCCTCGCTCGCTCGCTCGCTCGCCCGTCCCGCAGACCCGCAGGAGCCGAGACGGAGGCGCTCGCCAACGGGAGCAGACGCGGACCTGACCACGGGAGTGACTGGGAGAAAGAGGGTCTTGGAAGGGGCCGGCCGGCTGAGGCCCGTCTAGCTAGTCTGGGTCTCGGACCAGGCGGCGGCAGAGGCCCGGGGCGCGGCCGACTTTTCTTGGGGTGCCGGACCCCCGAGGGGGTCGGGTCTTGCTGGTCTGGCCCCCTTGAGCCCCGTCCCCGATCTGGGTTTCGGGCCCTCGAGCGAGCCTCGCCCACTGCACCAGCTTCTTCCAATTGACCCGGCCGAGGAGGCCCTGCGATTGGCGCCCCTGTGCCCGGGATCCCCTTCCCACTCCCCTCTCCAGCTCTTCATCGTAGCCCTCGACTCGGTTCTCCGAGACTTTAGATTCGGTAGGAGCCCCGGTCGCACCTTTTGGCGGCCACACTAAGACCAGGCGCTGCCCCCCCCCCAACTTTAACAAGTATTGCTTGGCCGTCTTCAGTGGGAAGGGCTCTTCCGCTTCGGTTGCTCCGGGCCCGGAGCTACTAGCCCCCCACCCCCAATCTTACTCTCCCGGCAGCTCGAAGGAAACATTCCCAAAAGAGGCCCCGCAATTGGAGGTCTTTTGGGGGGGGCGACCATAATTAAAAGTGCCACGTCCGGGGCTTGAACTCTTCGTCCTGAAGGTCTTTTCAGGCCCTGAACTGAACTAAACTAAACTCGCAAGGCTTTCGGACACTCAAGATCCGCGCTTGGCTGCTCTTCCCCACGAGCAGGAAGCCTTTGCGGCATGGAGCTCACTCCATCTGCGGTGGGATCTAGCATAGATCATCTCCCCTGCACGCTGGATCTCGGGACCCATGCCTCTGAGGAAATGGACTGTAATAATACACCTTCAATCCCTTGGAGCCGTGGCTGGGGATTCTGGGAGTTGTGGTCTGCGTGACTAGCGAATTGAGGAAGGCCACCTCAATCCTCGGCACCGCTCAGAGAAGCACCGGCTCTAGAAATGGGGGGGAGAAAGCAACGGAGATCCGTTGCAGAGTAGCCGAAGGCCTTATGGAAAGATTCTGGTCGTTCTTTGCCCCCCCCCGGGCCTCCCCCCAGATCTTTTGGCCAAGAGGCTGAGATGCGACCTCGAAAAGTCACTTTAGACTTGAGATGTTTCACTAGCAACTTGAGTCTCACCGACCACAGTGTTCGGGGTCAGGCCCATCCGGAGGACCTCCGGCGGCTTATTTTGACACCGGGCTCCAAGCCATTCGTCCGGAAAGGTTTTTCCTCGCGAGTAAAGCCGAATTTTCTGCACCCCACAAAGCCTTACCCAAGACTCGGGACTGGAGACTTTGCAAAGCGCTAAGCCGAGATTGCGGCCGTCGCCCAGCAGGCTTGTTGGGGGGAAAGCTCGACCGCTTCTTTCAAGCCTCAACCATAAGGGCTAGAAACGTGGCTTTAAAAAGAGAGCAATCAAACGCTCGCTGCACTAGCAGCCCAAATTGGGGGGGGGGTTGTTGCTTGGAAAGGTGGGGGGAGGGAGGGAGGGAGAAGGCTGATGTTGTATCACGAAGAAGCCTTAAGAGAACCAGACAGCTGTTCCTTCCTTCTAACACACGGGGGGGGGAGCCGAAGGGGAGCAAACCCGCTGAAGTAAGCTAGACGCCTGCTCGGACTAGTAAAGTCCCTCCGCTTTTTTAAAAAAAACTTCGGGCAGTTTCTAATTCGCCCGAGGCGTCCTCCGCCCTTTTGGAAGGTGTCTAGGACCCAGGAACAAAAGGGGGGTGGGGGTGGAAGGGGGAACAGCAGGGTCACCCCTTGCTCCTTTCTCTTCTCTCCCCCCCCTCTCTGAAGTTGGCGTTGTGGCTGATGCCTCCTCTTTGGGGAGTGGAGGGGGCTCGTTGTGTTCCTCAGGTGAAAGCGAGAGAGGGCAAACAGCCGCCCGATTCGGATGGCCGGGCGTCCTTTGGACACCTTTTGTGAAGGCTACAATAAAAGCGAGATTCCTCCGAAGTACCCTTCCCTTTAAAAAAAAAACATGGAAAAACTAAAAGAAGGGTACTCAGGCCTTACTTTACCTACTGCGGAAGGCTCTCTTCTCTACCCCCCCCCACTCCTTTCTCTCTTCCTCCCCCCTTCCCTTCCCAATAATCCGCCTCTGTATTGCTGAAAAGGAAAAATCAGGTGTCTTGCAGCGCTTTAGAGTCTCGTCTATTGAAGGAGTTTTGAGGCAGCTCCCAATCGCGGGGAGGAGGGGGGGCGAATCCCCGAAAAACGGGCCAGTCTCCTCTTCCTCCTCCCCCGCTAGGTGGAACGTGGACAATTTCTTCGCACCTCTCCCTCCCCACATACAAACATATTCAAGTTTCTAGTTCTCTCTGTTCCCTCCCTTCTCGGCTTCTTCTTCTTTTTTTCCCCCCATACCCTTTGATAATTGTAAATTTCCCTGTTTGAAGTTGAGAAAGGAAAAGAATAATAATAATAATAATAATGCGTTATTAGGATTTTTTTTTAAAAAAAGGGAAACAAATATGTAACGACGCACACAAAGAATTCAAGAAAGAAATTTTAAAAGAGAGAGAGAGAGGGACCAGTGTCACTTTAGCCCTGCATTTTGTGAAAGGGGGGGAGGGGACTTCACCGCCCCAGTGAAAAACCACCTCGCCCTTGGAAAGATCTTGGGCGTGTGTTTGTTTGTTTACTGTTTGCTTGTTTGTTCGCTGGTTTGACTGGATCCGTTCGTCTTTTGGCAAAAGCAGGTGGCCGGTCTATAGAAACGCAAGACTTTGGGCGCCAGCCTTCAACGGCGTTTAATTCGTATTTACGCCTCCAGGACCTAATTAAAAGAGCTGCTTTCGGCCGAGGCGAGCTCCAAAAGCTGGGAGGCGGGCCGGCCGGCCTTAAATTGAGACTGGGTTTCTTTCTTTCTTTCTTTCTTTCTTTCTTTCTTTCTTTCTTTCTTTCTTTCTTTCTTTCTTTCTTTCTTTCTTTCTTTCTTTTCTTTCTTCCTTCCTTCCTTTTTTTGCAAAAAAATCTGATTGGAAAGACGCGCTGCTGTCCCGATTGAACGAGGAGCGAGGGGACTCAGCTCCCGAAACCTCGTTCTCTCCTCTCCTCTCTCCCCCTTTTCCCACTTTTGGTTAAAATAAATACAAGCTCCGCTCGCCTCTCCCGGGCGGCTTCCCGCGCCCTCCCCCACCCCACCCCCCACCCCCGTGCGATTTGTTTGGCGCCCAACTTGCGAATAGCACTTTCCGTCTTAATTTGCCACATGCAAAACGACTCTTCGGCGTTTGCAAGTTGCTCTCCATTTCTCCCCCCCCCGCGCCGCCGCCCGCCCGCCTCTCTCCGACTCCCCCCTCCCCCCCTTCTTCCCTTTGGAAAGGCTCTCGCGGAAGAAATCCAGGGTGTGCCTTAAATTGGAAAAGGAGGGGGGGAGTTCCTTTATTCTGCTCACCCCTCCCATCCGTCCAGACCTGGGCTGAACGTTTGGCTGAGAAAACGAAAAACCTTCGCTCGCTTTCTGCCTCCCTCTCGCTTCCCGCCCGCCTGCCCGCGCGGTGGCCAAAAAACCCCCGCGTCGCTCGGCTTGAAGTGACTTCATGTGATGTCAGCTTGAAATGCCAGGGACGTTCGGGAAGGTGCTCGCTATCCGGGTCTGACCGGGCGGCGGCTACACGGCGGGGCTCGGATGCGTCGGGCAAAGGTAACTCACCCCCTCCCCAGCCCGGGCTTCTTCTCCCCCCCCCTTTTCCCTCTCCGCCCCACCGCCTCTCGGGGGTCACGCCATCACTCTTAAGCGAAAAGAGGTCGCGGGGTAGGCTGGGGTGGGTAGCCTGCCTCCCTGCCTATTCTTCCCCCCACCGCCTCCGCCTCCTCCGCGCAAAATATCCCAGGCCAGGCCGTCTGGGCTCCGCGCACGGAAAGGGGTTCGGAGTTTTCCGGCGACTTTTTTCTGGCGCGCGTTCTGCTCCTGGATGAATGAGCAGCGGTCTGGTTCCCCGGTTCATTTGAATGTAAATAGGAGGAGGAGATGCAGGGATGAGGGAAAACGAGCGAGGGAGGAAAAGGAAGGAAGGAAGGAAGGAAGGAAGGAAGGAAGGAAGGAAGGAAGGAAGGAAGGAAGGAAGGAAGGAAGGAAGGAAGGAAGGAAGGAAGGAAGGAAGGAAGGAAGGAAGGAAGGAAGGAAGGAAGGAAGGAAGGGCTTATGAAATGGATTTGTCTCCTATCCTGAGCTCAGGACCGAGCCGAATTAATTGGGCTTGACTTCTCCGCTTTTTCTTCTTCTTCTTCTTGCCGGTTCTTCGTCTTCTTGGCTGTGTCAATTGTATGGGCGACCTCCGGCTGCGGATCCCCACCTTTGCCGCCCTTCCCTTCCCATCCCTGCTCTCCGCGCAGAGATGGCCTCGTCGGCTTCGCTGGAGACGGTCATGCCTTCCGCCTGCATCCGGACCGGAGCCGCCAACCCCGCCAAGAGCCTGGCCTTCTCCATCGAGAGGATCATGGCCAAGGGCTCGGAGACCCATCACAAACCCGCCGCCGCCGCCGCCGCCTTCGAGGCTAGGCCGAGCGAGTCTCCGGCCAAGAAGCTGCTGAGCCTCTGCTCGCCTCTGCCAGGCGTGATCCCGGTCCAGCCGCTGCCGGCCTACGAGGTGCCCTCCAAGGCGCTGCTCAACTACTCGGAGCTCTGGAAAGGGAGCCTGCGGCAGTGCGGCGCCGCCGCGGCGCTGGGCGGCTCGACGGGCGCTTTCTGCAAGAACAACTGCGGCGCTTGCTTCAAAGGGGAGCTCCCGCCTCCGCCGCCCCTGGGCCAAGCCGCCTTGCCGGCCGCCGGCCGGGTGATTAAGCCCCAGGTCATCCACCAGACTCTGGCCCTGCCGGCCAACGGATCTAGCCTCTACTACTTCAACTGCCTGGACTCTTCCTCCTATCACCCGTCGGAGATCCTACAGGGCCAACTCTTCGCCTCCGGCCTCCTGCATTCTCCGAGCCCGGTGGCCGCCGCCGCCGCCGCCGCCGCCGCCCTGTCAGCGCATCAGAAACTCTTCCTGCTGGAAAATGCCAAGTTGGCCGCTTTGGCCCCGCCGGAGAAGTTCCCCAACCCCCAGTACCCCCATAAGGAGCGCCTCCCGGGACAGCTGGACCAGGTGATGAAGGAGAACTCCAGCCTGGCCGGCGAGAGGCCCAGCGGGAAAGCCCACCACGCCAAGCTGGGCGGGGGGTCAGGCGCAGGAGGAGGCGCAGGAGGAGGAGGAGGAGGAGGCACCTCGGCCGACGGGAAGCCCAAAAACTTCACCTGCGAAGTCTGCGGCAAGGTACGGGGAGGGGGGCGCTTAACGGGAAGAGAGGGCCACCCTTGGGCTTCTCCATCACTCCTGCGGGACCCACAATAGCTCCCTAATTATTACGCGGTGGTGCCGAGGACTGAATTGGGGCCGGGGGGGGGCAATGCCTCCTGCATTGGTCTGCCAGGCCATCCTGTGCAAAACGAGGTTTCAAACTCAACCCCTTCCCCCTCCAACCCACTCTGGCTGGTCCTTCTGGCCGCCTTGCAATCTTCGGCGGGCCGGCGGTTTGTAAGCCGCCAGAAAGCTCATAGTTGGGTCGCCTAACACTGGCATCCCCCCCCCCGGCTCCGCAACAACATGCGTGGTTCCGTTTTACAAAGGGTGAGAGGCGGCCCCGAGGTTAAGGGGGAAAGAGCCTGGTCCGGGGGGTTGGGGGGGCATTAAAACGAAACCGCAGACCCAGCCTTTTAGCTCCCTTCGGACTGGCCGGCTTAAAGAGGCTAAACGTGGAAAGAACTCCGGGACTTCGGCCTAAAAAGTTCCCTGCCTTGTCTTTCTTCGTAGGTGTTCAACGCCCATTATAACCTAACCCGGCACATGCCTGTTCACACCGGAGCCAGGCCCTTCGTGTGCAAAGTTTGTGGGAAAGGTTTCCGCCAGGCCAGCACGCTCTGTAGGCATAAAATCATCCACACGCAGGTACGCTGGGCCTTAGAAGAGATACACGTCCGATTGGTGTGTATTTCCGTCGCCTTAAAAAACAAAAGGGAAGGGGGAGAAACTGAGTAAACGCCACTCTTTTTCGGGCAACGGTCTCTGGAAGGCAAAAGCGCGGTGAGTAATTACAGAGCAGCGGCTTAACTGTCCTTTCCAACCAACAGGAAAAGCCCCACAAGTGTAACCAATGTGGGAAAGCCTTCAACAGGAGTTCCACGCTGAACACACACATTAGGATCCACGCCGGCTACAAACCGTTCGTCTGTGAATTTTGTGGCAAAGGATTTCATCAAAAAGGTATTTTAGACCTCTGTGCGCGCACCTATTCGTTGGACTCGCCGAAGAGCTAAATTGGCGGTGGGAGTTAGAAGAGGATAGAAACGTTCTTAAGAATTATTACCATTCTTTGGCGAGAGGAAAGCCAGCTTGCCTTTGCGCCTTATATATATTATATTATATTATATTATATATAATGGGAGAAACAAATTCGTTCTGGGAGAACGCCAAGTTGCAAACGGGAGGTCGGCGTGGGTGCATGTGGGGGAGAATTAGAAGGAGGTTTGGGGAAATAATTTCCCGCCGATTTTTAAGCGCCCGGTCAAATTTCGGCTTCCAGCCGGGACGAACGTTCTGAATAGAACGCGGCGAACGTTCGGCGTAGAATCTTGGGAGTTTCTGCCAATGCCAAAATGTAGCGGCGGAATTGAGCGGATTTTGAGGTTACCAGAAGGTGACCCCCTCCCCCTCAAACGTCCGGGGGAGGGGGAGGGAGAGCTTAGCCTGGGCTACAACGAAGTGACTAATTCAGTCCTAGCGTTTGTCATTAAAGCCGGGGAAGTAAATTGCGTCCTCTTAGGGCACGATCCAGCAGAACGAAAAGCACTTTCAACAAGAATTAACTCCTTTGGCGTCAGTGGGAGAGTTTCCCGCGCATCCCAGTTTAATCAAGCAAAGGAGAAAGTGCTGAACCGGGACTGAATCGTTTTTCTTTGCCTGAAATTGAATCGGCAGAGAGTGACTTTTTTCCCGAAGGGCGCCGCGGGGAAGAATTGCTCGCCGTTGTCTTTGTAGTTTTGTTTTGTTTTGTTTTGTTTCGTTTTGTTTCGTTTGCTTTCGCCATTCTCCAAACTCGCATAAACTGGGGAAGAGTTTGGGAAAATAAACAACTTTTCAAGCGAGCACGGCACGGTTTCTCCCTGACTGGCTAGGAATTCCTCTCGCTTTCAGCGACCCACAATTTGGAAGTTGTGTTAAGGTGTCTGGCGTCCCGGGCCTCTCCCTCCTCTCCCACCCCCACCCCCACCCCTCCGTCCGATCCCCATCCAGGTTCTCCCATTTGCTCCGGGTCAGGACGCTAACCCCGGCCTCTTAATTTTTTAATTCGTTAGTTGACATCGCGGCGTGGCCGTGACGCAGATTGAGTTTGACAACTTCTCGACTGTCCCTTGCGGGACACTTTCTTAATGAAGCCGCGCAAAAGAAGCGGTTGCCTGCAACGCCGGGGAAAAACCTGGCCCAAGAAAGCGGGGCGGGGGGGGGGAGAGAGAAAGCTGCTGCTGCCGCCGACGCCGGCATCCGACGCCGAGCCCGCAGCCGCCCCTTCAGTCAACAAGAGCCACGGACATTTCTTGAGATGTCAAAAACTTGGGGGGGAGGGGGGGTTTGAACTTGGCTTGTTTGAACTTGGGCTTTTGCTGGCTCGCTCGCTCGCTCGCTCGCTTCGTGGCGCGGCCGAAGTCTCTCGGTTCAGGGCCAACCCAAGACCCAAACACTGCAAAAGGGCTCCTCTCGGGGAAAGGCCCGGGGCGGTTGACATCTTGCCCCTAGCCAGTGTATGTTTGTGTGTACGTTTGTTGAATGAATGGTTTCTTAATTTAGGGGTTTTCTTTTTTTATATATGTATTTTTATATATGTATTATGTAGTATTTTAATATTGGATTTCTATTTATGCTGTGAGCCGCCCTGAGTTCTCGGAATAGGGCGGCATAGAAATTTAATAAATAAATAAATAAATAAATAAAGAAAGAAAGAAAGAAAGAAAGAAAGAAAGAAAGAAAGAAAGAAAGAAAGAAAGAAAGAAAGAAAGGCCGAGCGATTGCGCGGCTTTCCGATCTTCCTCTCTCTTTTGCTGACCCCCACCCCACCCCACCCCTCTCTCTGCCCCCCACCCCTTTCCTGCTTCCTCCGGCAGGGAACTACAAAAACCACAAGTTGACCCATAGCGGCGAGAAGCAGTACAAGTGCAGCGTCTGCAGCAAAGCCTTCCACCAGATCTACAACCTCACCTTCCACATGCACACGCACAACGACAAGAAGCCCTTCACGTGCCTCACCTGCGGCAAAGGCTTCTGCCGGAACTTTGACTTAAAGAAACACGTGCGGAAGCTGCACGACCCGGCCGCCGCCGCCGCCGCCGCCGCCGTGCCTTCCTCCAAAGAGCTCTCCAGGA
This sequence comes from Bothrops alternatus, assembly GCA_034064705.1. Taxonomy (NCBI): domain Eukaryota; kingdom Metazoa; phylum Chordata; class Lepidosauria; order Squamata; family Viperidae; genus Bothrops; species Bothrops alternatus. Next base: position 863,062 of record JARGCV010000050.1, on the reverse strand, counting down.
CCGGACCCAGCTAAAAGTGGCCCAGCGCAGCGCCCGCGCTCGGCACGGCCGTCGGAGCGGAGGTCTTGTTCGGCCAGACTTGGGAGAGATCGAAAGGCCCGAAAACAAAGCCGAGAGAAGGACCGAGGGGTGGGTTTTGGTTGTGTGTTTTTTTTTGTTTTGGTATGCACGTGTCAAAAAAATTAAAAAAGGGATACACACATACATGCAGACATATATGTATATATGTATGTATGTATACATATCCTTGCGAGAAGGAAGGAAAGGAAAGGAAAGGAAAGGAAAGGAAGGAAGGAAGGAAGGAAGGAAGGAAGGAAGGAAGGAAGGAAGGAAGGAAGGAAGGAAGGAAGGAAGGAAGGAAGGAAGGAAGGGAAAAAAAACCAATTTAATTCTCTGTTGCTGCTACCGATTCTTACGAGTGTTTCCAGGACTGTAAAGACAAAATACACCCGCAGATTGGTTAATAAAATATGTATATAGAGGACTGTAAAATTAAATTTTAATGTCCACTCGATTAATTAAGGAATATATCATCTCGCAGGCAATAAAAATCGCTTAATGTGAGTCGTATGTCCAGGTTGCCCCCCCCAGAGCTACATTTTTAAAAGAAGTAATACAATTCCGGTCCAACCTATTAAGTAATACTTGTGGTGGGCTCCACCATTCAACCCTCGGCGACATACATTCTCTTCTATTCGTAGTAAAGAGCAGAAGACCCCGAAGCCTATTGCCTCCCACCTCCAAGGGCTGGAAAAGAAAAACCTTCCCTTCTGTGGGTAGGGGGCTTTCTCCTCCCCCCCACCCCATCCCAACAATTTCTCCCCCCACCAACAATTCCAGTGCCCCAAGAAGCGTCTCAGCTAAACAGGAGTGAAGATTCCGAAGCGGGTCGCTCGTGACGTCGAGTTCCTATGTAAACCCAGAGCGATTCGGAGCAAAAGGCTAAAAGTGCAGCGACTGGGCCAGGCCGGGGCAGGGGGCTCCCAGCAGAGGGTGGGACCACTAGGAGAAGCCTCCTCCCTCCCCCACCTTCATCGGGGACTTTTGAGGAAGGGGAGGGGGAGGGCTACTTCCAGCCTTTACTCCAATGATTTCTCTCACCCCCCCCCCCGCCTTCCCGGCTGTTCTATTGAATGGGAACGCATCTTAAAGAAGCCGAAGAAAGGGGGAGTCGGCGAATCGAGGCTGGCGAGAAAGGACGAGCCAAAGGACCGCTGCTCTCGTCTCTCAAAAGCCCCTGGTCGGGCCAGGCCTGGCCTCTCTCCTTGCCCTGGGCATCCCAGCGGTGGCCAGCCTCCCCACTCCCTTCTCCCCCCCCTTCCCGGCTAGCTATTCCGATAAACCAACCTTTTGGGATGGGGGGGCCCCGTTGGTAGAGAGAAAGAGAGAGATTTTTGCAGCCTCCCCAGGCTTTGCTTCTTTCCCCTTCTTAACTAGGGGGAAATATGAACAGCCCAGATTTTAATTACGTATTTATTTGCTCCAGTTACAGAGGAAGGCAGACATTCTGGCTTCCAGCAGATCACCGACGGCAACCTGCGAGCGCAAAACCAGGGCCCTCCCTTTCTCTCCTCTCCCTCCCTTTACAGGCGTCTGCCACTAACACCCACCGCTACTTCCTTCCTGGGTGGGTGGGTGGGTGGGTGAGTGGGTTGCGGGGAGGACTGTGTTTTTGTTTTTATTTTCTCGTCGGCGGGTTAGAAAAGAAAACAGCTTTTCGGCTCGGTGGCATCTTTCCATCCTTGGTTGGGAAGGGAGAAACTCGGGGGTGGGTGGTGTGTGTGTGTGTGTGTGACGATTATTCTTTAAAGTGGATATTCATCTCGAAATTGGAAGCTATAATATGCCACCTTCTGGTCTCCCTCAATTAAATTCTGTATTTTTTCCCCCTTCTCTCCCCTAAAAAGCGATTTCCCCAAATGTGGCAGTGGTTTGTTATCATCCTCCTCATCCTCGCCCGTCTTCTAATCCCCGGACGCCAAGGAAACGACCTCATGCTTGCTTTCCGAGTAATGACCCAAATTAAGAGGGGAAACACAGACCCTCCAAACCTATTATATTAATCATGTAATCATCCACAGCAGGCTCCAGAAATGTTCATTAAAAAAAAAAAATCAAGGGCTGGGATTAAGGGAAGAAGGATGCTTGGCTGCTCCTGGTTCTCCTCCTAATGCGCTGATGTCTATTCCGCCCACAAGATCGGGCAGCGGTTGCCCACGCAGTTCCCGTCGCCCCTGCCCAGCGGCCAAGGAAAGCGGGAATTAAGCCGGACACCCCGGCGTCTGGGGACAACGTCCTCGGGACTGTTCAGCTTTCCTGTGCTTAATTGAGTGCTTAAATGCTCAGAAGCGACCGAGTTGAACGGAGGGCGGTCTCCGAGCTAGCAGCGGGCAAGGCCGCTTCCACCCGGCTCCTTCCTTCGGCGGCTGTGTGAGAGTCACAAAATAAGTTGTGAAGGTCTGTTCAGTTGCCCGGGCCCGCTGGTGCAAAAGTAGCCAGGCAGACAAGTCCAGGTTAGCACCACTGAACAGGAACACCAATGACGACAACACACACGCACACACACTTTTAACCAAGTTAAGAGAAAAACAAACCCAATCCTAGTTAAAAAGTTGGATTAAAGAAAGGGGAAACCCACCATTTTTTGAACGAAAATGCCCACCAGGGAAACAACGCGGAAGTATCTCTGCCTGTCTTTATCTCTGCCTCTTCCTTCCTTTCCTTTGATTTACATTCCCTTTTTCAAGATTTAAAAAAAAAAGAAAAAGCACCGCTGCAAAGCCTCAGGTCCTGCAACAGGGTTTTTTTTTTCTCCTTCTGCTCTTACTTACTATTTCTCTTTTACTGCAGCTTGGTGTTTCCCACCCATACCTCGTTTCCACCATAAATCTTCCCAGCATCGCCTCCTCCTTCGCTGGCTAATCTCACTCACCTTCACTTCTCCCTCGGGCCTCCTTTATTGGCCCCCATCATTTGCAGGCAATCAAAATTTTCAAAACTTTCTCTCCAGCTCCTCAGAGCCAGCCTCCCACCAGAGAGGAAGAAAATCTTTTGGGGAGGGGGGGAAGAGAAAAGGGACAGCCATTTCCACCACTGGTTTGCTAGCTATGTCATCCAGCTATGTAAACTGGGTTGTTGTTTTTTTTTATGTGTGTGCAGTGCAATTTCCTCAGCTTTATTTAGAAGGGTGGAAATGATCTTTTTGCACGCTTCCATGGGGATGTGCATTGAGGTGGCCTGAATCAAACATCCAGGTGGATGTCAATATTTCCAAGTTTTAGGGATGGATGGTTAGATGGAGGGATTTGGCTGGAGGGAGGGATAATTTGCTCACTTCGCAAATGGATAAATTGCTCACTTTGATGGGTTGCATAATAGATAACTGATCTGTATTCAGCCTGGTCAAGAAAGCAAAATGGCAAGATTTCCCTCCTCAAACATTTGCTTTTGCCTGGTCTTCTCAGGAGAGAGAAGAAAATCTAACAGAAAGTCGCTCTGTAATGAAATGGGTGGCATATACATTTAATAATAAATAAATAAATAAATTTAAAGTTAGACTATGTAAATAAAACTTTAAACTGGATTTGCGTTCCCTGTACTCAGACTCCTCTCCATGTTGCTTCCATATATTCCATAATATATTCCATCCATATTATCACTCCCTAAAGCTCATAGCTAAGAAAGTGAGGACAAATAAAGGGAAATATTTCTTCACCCAGAGGGTCCTTGATTTATGGAATTCACTTCCAGAAGGGGTCGTGACAACTGTCAGCCTTGACAGCTTCAAGGCAGGGTTAGATAGATTCATGGATGCCAAGTGGTTATTAAAACGGATGTCCATGTGCCGCCTCTATGTTGGTTGAGGCAGGCAGGACTCCCTTGAGTACCATTTGTTGGGGGTCAAGGGAAAGGGAGGGTTTTGCCTTCTCTTTCTGCTCAAGATCCCCATGTACAATTGGTGGGCCACTGTGTGACACAGAATGCTGGACTCGATGAGCTTCGGCCTGATTCAGCATGGCTCTTCTTATGTTCTTATGTGATCTTGCTAGAAACTGGGCTTGGTGTGACAGTGGGCAACAGAGCTCTGAATGTATAGGAAAAAATAATGGCAACAATGATAGATTAAGGGTGGACAACAAGAACCGTAAAATTAGTAGGGCTCTCCATCTTGAAAAATGTTGAAGAATGGCAGATTTGGAGCTAAATGGCATGGTTAAAATCCAGTAATAACCCAAAGAAAAACATGTAACGGGGATATAGAGAGCATCCCAGTCTGATTCATAAGGTTCCCCCGTTGCTTTGCTGCTGGGATTCTGTCTTTGTCTCTGGTTCCACTTGATGGACCTCAGAATTCTATCTATCAAAAACACAAAGTCCATCTTTCAGAAAGCTACAAGCTCTCCTCCTTTTCTCCAGATGTTTGCCTTGTTCTTTAAGGACCAGTTTTCTAAAAAGCTGTTCAAGATTGTTTTGGGCAGCATATAATGATGGTGTTCCTACCTAGGTAACTCTTCTACATCTGCTTCTTGATCAAATGGTCAACAGGGATAATAAATTTGAGAGATAATTTAAGAATATGTGGTGCCCTGAGATGCGATCAAATAAAGCAGGCTGCCACAAGGAGCAGGGCAGAAAGAGAAAACATTATGCGCACCCTGCACCATGTATTTCTTAAGGACATTTATTTGTTGATGGGATTTGTTTATTCCATTTATATGCTGCCTAACTCACCATTCAAAACGACTGTGTTGTTAACAGACTTCCTGACAGTGAGGATAACCAACCAGTGGAACAGCTCACCCCCAGAGATTGTGGGCACTCCATTACTGGAGATTTTTAAGAAGAGACTGGACAGTCATTTGTCTGAGATGGTGTAGGTCCTCCTGCTTGACCAGGGGGCTGGACTAGAAGACCTCCAACGTCCCTTCCAGCTCTAGTCTATTCTATTTACTTCTGGAACAAAAAAAAACATTTCCTGTTCAAAGCATCCTTTCACCTCTTCATAAGAATGGCTTTAGAACCTTGCAACTCATTCCTTCTAACCGTTCAAATCTCTGGTATTCCTTACCCTGCCTGCCCGTCAAGTAAATGAGAAAAAGGAATTACTTTTGTTTTCCAAAAGGAAAAAAAAACCTGAAGTTTTATTTGATAGATTAAGCTTTTGGAATTGTGGAATTGAAGGATCTACCCACCCAAAATATTGTTTTTATTAACTATCTTGCTGTTATGAATATATTTACTCTAAAGCAGGGGTTCTCAACCTTGGCAAGTTTAAGACTTGTGGACTTCAACTCCCAGCTTTGCTGGCTGAGGAATTCTGGGAGTTGAAGTCCACAAGTCTTAAAGCTGCCAAGGTTGAGAACCCCTGCCTAAAGTAAATTGTATTTTATTTAATGAGGCTTGTTCTTTCTCAAGTGTACAGGGAGCTGTTCTCCAACTGTATATACAGCAGAGAGTATCATAAGAATCAGTAACTTCTTATTAGTCATAATCAGAATCCAGGTTACTATATCTTTCCAAAAGTGCTAATTTTAAATAGAGAAAGAGCCCCACAAAGTCACATGCACTCATCCAGAAAGATTGAAATTTACAGTATCAGGCAAAATACGAATTGGAAGCTTTCAGGCTGTTCATGTAGGAGTACAGCTTCTATACATTTCTCCTTTGATTCCTGGAGAAATGTGTTCAGTTTTTTACATTGGAACAAAATCCCTGTGACCCTCTAAATGTTATTGAATAATATTCTTCACCCTTAATAAAGCTGGCTGGGCTGCTAAGAATTGTAGTTTACCTACAGTGGGGTTAGCTACAGTATCTGGGTTACAAAACCTCAGATGACCAGCAGATGGCAGTAAAGAGTTGGAATATTCTGTTGTATGGATACCCTCTAGTGGTTATCTAGGTTTTTGCAACCCAGCAATATACCCTTAGCTGGACAACATGTAAAGAGCCACACTGTTTTGTACAAGGGCAACTTTCACAGTTCATATTAGGTTGGGGCCATACTAGGGTAGCCTTCTGGAAAACAATTATCAGTGCTGCTAAACAACTATTTTTAAAAAGATGCAGCAGTTCAAGTCTGACAGCTCTAGAATTACCTTCAAATTTTGAAAGATTTCGATTTCGCAGTAAAACCTTCTCCAACAAATGTGTTGGTCAGTGCATCATATATCTATATGCGCATATACACATTTGGAAATATTTTTGTGTGTAAAATGCTTTTAGAAAACATCTTCCTGTGAGTATTTCTCACTCTGCAAAAGGAACTCTCGTGATCCCCTGGATTATTTTAAAGGATAAAGTGCCAATTTCTAGGCAGTCCTCAGTATAAAAATATGGATTTTTATCAGAACAACAAGCTTAGCTCAGTGGCAAAATTCCCATTAAGTGCAATAAAGCCAGGATAATGCATCTGGAAAGTTGGCTGGCACTTTGGAAGCTTCCATTTGGAAACTTTTTATACTTCCCAGAGGTGCCACTACAGCATTTTCTGCCTCAAGTGAGAGTCTGAAAAAGGATAACTCGTTCTGTGTGTGTTTTTTTAACACCAAGTCCTTGTCTCCCTTACACCTGGTAAGGTGATATTTCACATGGGGCTGTAATTGCAGGAACTCAAACTGAATGCCGACACTTCAATCACAATAGGAGAGATCAGGCAAAAGTGCCTATATCTCATCACACTGAGCAAAGTACTGGAAAATGGGGTATTTCAATCATGCATATACAATGCAATTTCACATAGAGGAGGACCTCTCCAAAATGCGTTCATGGCTCATACATCCTCTCAGATATTCTTCTTCTAAGCTAGGGATGGGCAAGGTTTCTTTTCTTCTGCATCTGGTCCGTGGCTGAGACTGGTTGGAATCTGGAATGGAGATAAAAGAGCCTGAGTTGAAAGCTTGGGTAGAGCCAACCCCCAACAGGTATAAACTTGGCAAAGGGGATTGAAGATCACGCAAGACTAGATATATTTTAATAGCTCTTAATCTATCCTCAGATGCCTTCATTTGGGTCCCAGATTGGTGTTCCTGATGACTTCTTTTGAAAAGGTCCTTTGAATATTAACTTTAAAATTAAGTAGAAACCTGGCATCCAAAAAGCAAAAGGCCAGATTTACAGCAATGCCCTTGTCTCGGTTTCCAAATTCCATGGAAATGGTTGAGATCATCCCTGCAGTGGGACTGATGTTTTTAGTATTTTATGACTGCCCATACTCACTTGGTCAATCCTTTTATGAACAAGGAAGTCTTCCCTAGTCACCATTCTAGGAGTGTACCCATCATATGTTCCCAAAAGGGCAATCGGCAACTTCTTGTAAACCAAAGGGAGGTCTTCATCTGATTCACAAGTTATTCCTTTTACATTCTTCCCATAGACTGCTCCACAGAAATGCCCAAAGACTTTACATTGAATTGAACATACAAAACTGCCTTTTACCAAATTTGACCTCTGGTCTACTTATCCAGCTCTCCATTGTCAGGAACATAAGCAATCTCCTAGAGAACTGAAGAAACATTTTATGCCATTTTAGGCTGAGCTGCATCAGCATCAGTGGAAGTAACTTATTCTCAGTCCATGTAAGATTGGGTAGGTTTTGCATTCTGCAAGTAGGGTCTTAAGGGAGAATAGGATAGGATAGGATAGGATAGGATAGGATAGGATAGGATAGGATAGGATAGGATAGGATAGGATAGGATAGGATAGGACAGGACAGGATAGGATAAGGTAGGGTAGAGTACAGTACAGTAGAATAGAATAGAATAGAATAGAATAGAATAGAATAGAATAGAATAGAATAGAATAGAATAGAATAGAATAGAATAGAATAGAATAGAATAGAATAGAATAGAATAGAATAGAATACTTTATTGTCATTTCGAATGTACACTAATTGGCATACATTAAAATGAAATTTCATTGCATACAGGTTACATACAAGTAATATTAATGCATCACCTTAGATTGTCTTGTTTATTATGCCCTTCCTGTTGCTTTCAGAAGTCCTCCAGCTCCTTCTGGCTTGATTACATCTTATCTCAAATAACTGGACCTTAAGAAATCCAGATGAATGAGATGTTGAGTATGTCAATCGTACAACATGGGCCACAGCATACAGAGGGAAGACAAAGCAAACATGGATAATCCATCCCTTGTGTTTTCTGTATCACTTTATAAGGCTAAATTTAGCAAATGGCTAATAATAGCATGATACAAATGTAACTATTTCCTAGTTTCTCCAATGGAAATCTGAACCCATTTATATACAGAGCAATAAGAGATTTAGATCTACAGGTAAGTGCTTTCTTAGATGTGAAAACAAGGCTAGACTACACTCTACTTGAACAGGATGTGTTTCTACACGTGTATATCCAGATTCTGAAATTTACATTGACTTTGAATCAGGATTTCAGAACAGTACTCACACCATTTCTCTTCCCTTTTTTAGCTCAAAATCTATAGAAAATTTAAAAGATAACACTATTGAGGAACATGCTGCTGAAACCTTACATGCTTATTCTGAAATAAGCCCCTTTCATTTCACAAGGGTGCATACCTATACAGCATTAAGGAAGGGGTCATTAGCCCCTGGTCTATAAGGAAAACACCAGGTTTCTGAGGTTTTATCTTGGATTTCTTAGGTACTAAACAAAGTAAAAACTAGACTCCTTACTGAAAGCACTACGAATGAAGCTAAGGCTTAGGTTCTGTGAACACAAAATGTAGAAGTCAGGAATGGGACGCTGAAAAAGCAAGAGTAATTGAAAAAGAAACCAGCTGAACAAAGCATGATTAGATGTGGTCATTGACAACTCAAGGGGAATCTAAAAAGGATCTCAAGAAACAATTATTGATAGACAAACCTGGAGAACTATTGTTCAGGGGATCACCAAGAGTCAGAAGCTACTGAATGAAGACCAGTGAAATGTCCCAAACCTATACACTATTCCTGAAAAAACTATCCATAAACTTACACTGTAGCAGTGTAAAGTTAATAGTATTGGGCAGTGGGGGGGGGAATGGAACTGGCATACAATGATCATCATTATCCAGCACCTTCATAAATAGGTATTCAAGTTGTAAGTGGAGGACCTGGCTGTAGACACTCTCTTACTTAAAGAATATTATTAGTTACAGGTTGCTATATTTGCAGTTTTTTCTTTTTTTCACTGCCTGTGCTGGTTGGCATATTTTCCCCTACATGTATGCAAATTGCCTCCTTTATATAGACAACGGCCCTTTAAAATAGATTGGGAAGAAAAAAAAAGGCATACAAAGGCTGAATTCACAACACACTTAACTTGTGAAAGACTCAGCAGCTACACTCACAACAATTTTTATTAGGTTGTTCTTTGGCTTGTGTATTTGTGGCTTAATGTGCGTATGCAGCCCATTTGCTTAGTTTATCCTTTCATGCATTGTGAAAAGCAGAAAACTGGTAACTAAATTAAGTGTGTTGTGCTAACCTGTACATACTGTAGAATGGTTAGCCAAAGTTCACCCTGAACACTACAGACAAAGGAAATATTTAATGTTGTTGCTGTTTTATTTATTTTATTTATTTATTTATTTGTATCCCGCCTTTATTATTTTTTACAAAGAACTCAAGGTTATGATCAACTCAACAAGGAACTGAAGGTCACAATCGAGGTGCAACTTTCCATGAACTACCCCAGTGCAAGTTTTGAATTGTATGTAGCTTTCATCTGAATTTATAAATGATCGCTTTGAACCAGCAATGGATTATTATACACACATTCGGTCAGATGTTTAGACTGGATTTGCATTATTCTTATCCAGATAAAAATATGAAATCACAGCTACCAGTTCTTTAATTGGTTTTGGTCTTTATTTGCATCAAGTTGTTCCAAAAACCTAGGATGCCTAGATGTATCGGCAGGGTGTATGTGCAGATCCAAGCCGTGTGGCCTTTTGTTATTGACAGATGGAAATTTTGTCAATGTGCATATTTCCTAATCGCGATCCAGGATTTTTTGGTATGCCAAGCAGTGTGCGGATAACTGGATAACCGCTGGGACCACCCTGCCTGGCTTATGCCCTAATCTTTCAATTTTGATTTTCAGAATTTGATACTTTTGTGATCTTCCCTAATTCTTTGTCCTCTTTGCTACTATTGCCCGCCCGGTATTGCCACATCAGTTATTCACATTTTCTTTTTTTCAGCCGCAGTTAAACCTGGTGTGTTATGAGCCAAGATTTTATCAGTCTAAATCCAAAGATCTTACCATATTTTCACCCGCTCATTTCTTAGTATTGAACATTATTCTACACAAGGTATATTACTGACCAAGCCTTTGTATTAATGTAATGTATAATTTAGCACGTTTGTATATAAACATCTTCTAGAGCTGCATCTCCTAAGTAATATAGCAAATAAAATACTACCATTAGTGCTGTTCAAAACAAATTTGCACACAAGGAGTATAACTGCAAATTGTTTGGGAAAAGTTTCTGCAATATAAGAGCCGCTGTACAAAAGGTTTTTTGCTTCTAGTGCCTACCAAGATTTATTTATTTGTTTAGAAATGTTAAGGTAACTGCTCATATTACACTGGAATTCTCTGCAATGACAATGAATAAGAACAAACTAATAAAAGTTTCTACAGATCAATAACAACAAAAAAGAAACCAAGAAAATCCACCCAGCAGAACTGAAAGTATGATAATAAGCAAACTTAATCACACCTATATTAGACTCCCCTAACTTCCTGGTGCAGCATCTCACAGAAAAGCCAAGTCTTCAAAACCTTCTGGAAGCCAGCAGAAGGAAAAGAAGATGCCATGACAGAGAAGGTCCCAGAAGATGATGTTGATCCTCACTCCCAGAAGACGATGTTGGTTAATAGAGGTGCCTAGAATACACCTAACCCCTTGGGATCTGGTGGGATGGGGAGAAACTCTCACAGATAAGTGGTCCTGCAAGTAAGTGGCTTAAAGTCAATTGAGATATGCCGGGAATTCCCCAAAGCAACATCTAAACTTCATGCTACTCTAGTTTATTGCAGTAGGTATGTGCTCCTGAGCTACACTGCTTGCATTACTCTAGCAGGGGTAGGCAACCTTGGCTGTTTTATGACTCAGTGGACTTCAACTTCCAGAATTCCTGGGCCAGAATGGCTCAGCTTGGAAACCTCTCCCTTTCCCCTCAGCATGGCTGGCTCAGGAATTCTGGGAGTTGAAGTCCACGAGTCATAAAAGAGCCAAGGTTGCCTACCCCTGCTCTAGACCAGCATTCCCCATCCTGGGATTCTCCAAAGTCTTGAGATTAGTTTCTGATTCTGTTGGTTGAGAATGTTGTGAATTGTAGCCCCCAATACATGCACTGGAAGATTGTATGGCTTTTTAATTTGGGGGGACACTCTCTATGTGAACTGGAAGAATCTCAGCCGAGTTGGAGGCACGCTTTATAATGACTAACTCTGCCACATTTGGATCCCTCTCTGGATTTCAACCTGGCCTACCTAGATTTGTTACTCCAAGTGTCCCCCAATCCCACCACAACCCAAGGAAAACGGGACTGCATTTGGTTGCAGATCCTATGCTGTTTCTTTTAACATGATAGAATGATGGGATTGATGGCGAGTGGTTTAACCAGAACTTTCTACCCTCCCACTCCCCCCAAAAATTATAAAACAACACAATCAAGGTTCTGCAAATTTTTATGAAAGGGCACAACTCCAGCTAGAGGGGGAAACAAGAAGGAATTTATTAAGCGGTAGTCTTTTATCAACTGGGTACATATGTTCAGGTGCATCTGCATCGGGAGAGGGACAAAAAAGTGAAGATTGGTGACCACAACATATCCCTTTCTTTGTGCAATAAAAAAGCAGGACTTTATTACATGACCAAATCTTGGATTTTTGATCCCCTCCTTGGGGACACCCCCTAAAGGGATAGGGGGGGCACCATAGATGGGGGACACAGCAGCTGTTCTTCTCCTGTAGACGCAAGGCTTACATTTTTGTAACCAATTTCTTGCTTCTCAGCTTTTCCCTGCAACAAACTGGGTTCTTCCATGGATTCATTATTTGCTCCCGTGCAACTCTTGTAAATATTAAAAATGCTTCCATCAAGGGGGGATAGCAATTCTGTTGCACATATACACAGGCACACACAGGCACACACGCACAAAAGGCTCCAATTATCTTTTCCCTCTCAAGATGTTTCTTCTGTCCATGACTGCTCACACTTCAGCAATCTTGCCAGCAAGCTTCAAATAATGTAATTTCCCCCCAACCCTCCCCCAAAAAAATAAGGAGAAGAAGGGGGTGGGGAAATTCTCTTCCAAAGCCGTAGCCATGAACATGAACAGCTTGAACAGGCCTAGTGCCTAAGGGGGGGTTAGAGGTTCCTTTATGTAAAGAATGACACTTAAAACTTGCCAGCATTTGCAGGCGTGTGGATTTTTTTTCTAAAAAAAGGGGGAGGGGGAGAGGAGGGTTGGAATCCTAAAATAATAAATGAAATCCCTTTGGGTGTAATATCCATTTGCCTGGCTGAGCCTTCCAAGCCTCCCCTCCCAACTAGCCAAATGTTCCTGTCTCTCTTTCCTTTGCGGAGGGAGCCAGGGACCAGCATGTGGGGTGCGGGGTGTGTGCCTGCCTGGATGGGAGGAAGGCTTATCCCAGGTGCATCCTAAGGGAATCCTAAGGAGATGCTTCTTAACTTGCTGGGCTGGGAAGCAGGGAACCTTCAAGGCAGCTCTGCGTTGCCCTTTTCCTGCACTTCACTCTCCAAATGTCTGAGCAACCAGTTTGCTGCTAGAAACATGTTAATTGCCAACAGAGCTCATTAAGGCATGCACATGCAAAACACAGTAAGGGAGATTAAATGGACAAAAGCGCAATAATGAACTGTCAACAACTGAGCCCATCTACAAGACCAGGAGCACTCAAGAATGAGGCATTTAGAGGCAACAAAGGATTGTCTGGGACAGGAAGAAAGGACGACCTAGACTTTTGTTGAGTCAACACAATTGATTACAAATGAGAGATTAACAGGATAGCTTCAGAGTTTTTTTGAAGGAGGCAGAAGAGAAAAGTCCAATTAAGTCCACCGAATGTTAACTACATCGCTTTCCACAGCCAGCCCTGGAGAAATTCTCATTAAACCATCCCTGGCGATCCCCTTTTTGGAAAGTAATTTGTCTCCCTGATGGAGCAGAGAAAGGGAGAGAAAGAAGCGCGAGTTCTTGGCACAATGAGCTTAGGAGACACACTGCAAAGAGCCAAAAGGGGAGTTAATGAGCATCTGACAAGCCGCTTGGATCTAGGCTTGGCAGAAGAGTGATGAAAAGATGGAATTGGCCAACAACTTTTCTTTAGATCAAACATAAAAAGGCCAATCTGAAACAGGCCTGCTCAAAGCTGGTGGGGAGAAAGAAAAGAAAGGCCCCCGCTGCGGGGATGGAGTGGAGCCCTCAACTGCCCCATCAGAATGGGAAATGCCTTGGCATCTCATCCACCTCCCCTCCCCTCCCGCCCCCTGCCCCCCCCTGCTGCCGAATGGCCAATCCTTACACTCCTCCCCCTCCTCCCGGCAAGCTACACTGCAAAGCTTCCCAATTAGGCGATGAATGGGGATTTACAGACCCACTACATTTGGGGAGGGGAGAGATAATAAAATTCATACATGGGTGTTTCAAACTGTTCTTAAGTGTTGGAGATTAGAAGGAGGCCTCTGGGAGGGGCAAGTGCCCCCTCCCATCATTCTCTTAAGCATGGCAGGGTCAAGGGGCAGGACCAACTGGGAGGTCACCTTAATCTAGGTTAATCTCAGGCCGAGTAAACTGGATTAAGGGATGGGTCCTTATTTCAAGAGTTCCAGGACAGATCAGCCAAAACGGCCATCTTCCCCTGGCTGGACCTGATGCTTGTTCTTTCATTTCCTAGAGAACAGATAGGTAGATATTCAAGCATCCAGATTTTGGTATGGGGGCAGTGGAGTTAAATCTGCCAAATAATAATAGAACAACTCAGCAATCGTAAGTACAACACTTTGTTGACATGGGTGAAAACACTTTTCAGCTCTCGGTTGCAGCCAGAGCAATTTTAGCTGGTTGCTTTGATCAAGAAATAGTCCTACCCCATGGGGGGGGGCTCCAGACGTTACTGGTCCCCATTTTATTTTATTTTTAGGGAGAAAATGTAAGGGTTTTATTAACTGTTGAACCAGAAGCAAAATGCGAAAAGGATCCCACCCACCCCCGGGACCCCACGTCCCTGCAGACAGACAGCCCAGAAAGATTATGGAAACCAAACATTAACTGGTCCCCATTTTTAACCCTGCCTCATTTGCCCATCACTTCTTCTATCTTTTTCCTTTCCATAAAATATTTGCTAAGAGAAGAAGGGTAACGATAGCAGTAGGAAAGCCTCAATTTGGAAGCAGCCCAAAAGGTAACAGGATCCATCTCTGGCTTCAGACAGCGTTGGCTGCAATTCAGGGAAGAGCTTCTATCAAATTTGTGAAGTGTAAGGTTTTCCCAGGAAAACGTGGAATGTTTGTGTGTAGTGTTTGTTTATCCATCAGCGAAATACATATTTTACATGTACATAAACATGCATGCTCACGTATGTGTACAGGAGTGGGCGAATGTGAATTCATTATGTACGTTTGGTGAATCTCTAGCTATAGGTGAATAATTGCATCCATCCCCATCAAGGCATGACAAAGGACAGCCAGAAGTAGATAAAGTATATGTAAGGTTGTGCGCATTGCTCAGTCAATATGAATGGTTGAAGACTGAGCATATAAGGGCCAACTGTGTTCCCTGTTTGTAAAGTGTATTGGGCAATGTATAAAATCTCTCCTGTGAACACCAAACATGTAACTGAAAATTGTAGAAAACATATCTAATCAGTCAATCAATCAATAACCACCGCCTGTTCTGATAGCAGGTTTGAGCTGGCAAAGTGGGGATTCGCAAAATGAGAAATCAGGTGAGCAGGAGGTACACCAACCCCCAAAGTGTTCAATGAAAGGTAGGAGAAGGGGGGCTTATTAAATGAGAGCAAGTCTTTTGGTCAGCTGGACTTCAAGGAGGTCAAATCAAATCAAACTAAAGGGACTCAACCCTGACTGTTCCTTGGAAGGACAGCTACTGAAGCTGGAGGTCAAATACTTTGGCCACCAAATGAGAAGAGAGGATTCACTGGAAAAGATCTTGATGTTAGGAAAGATAGAAGGCAAAAGGAGAAGGGGACAGCAGAGGATGTGACAATTAGATAGTGTCATCGAATCAGTGGATGTGGGTTTGGGCAAACTCCAGGAGATAGTAGAGGATGGAGGGCAGTGGTGGGATTCAGCCGCTTTGCACCATTTCGGCAGAACCAGTAGCTAATTTTTTGTTGCCCAGGCCCAGAATGGACTTCCGGAAGCGGCATCCACACAGAGAACTGGTTGTTCACATATTTGAATCCCACCATTGGTAGGGGGGCTGGCATGCTATGGTCCATAGGTTAACTAAGAATGAGACATCATTTAGCGATGGGACAGTAACAGCACTTTGGTGAATAACATTTAATTCAAGTTATGGGTATCACCTTTACATCAAAATAAAATAAAATCAGTTCCAATTTCTGCCCTAGAGCACTTAATTTGTCAGGGCACGGTCTCCTTACTGGCCTGCACTTACACACTTTAACTTTCAGTGTGAAAAAAGTTGTGCATCTCTAGTTTATGCTTATTAGCTATAACTGTAGTCCTACTTGCTGTGTAGAATTTCTACAGAAGGAAAAGTTGGAAGTTTTTAAGAACCCTGTAGAGCTTTTCCCAGGCTTCTGATGACAGCTTTGCTTGAGTTCTCCTCCAAAGGAGATTGTCTGGGTCTGCAACCTCTTTGAAGTCCTTATGGAAGAGACAAAATGTATGCTGACATGGAGTCTAGAGAGTTCTCCTATACTTTCTACTGGGAATCATCAGAAGTGGTGGCACCTTCTCCTCATGTTAGAAAAGCTGTATTTATCACATCAGGAGGCTGTACTCTATTGCGCGGGTAAACAGCATCTACAATCATATGTGATGAAACTGACTTAATACAATCATGGCCTGATGGCATCATCACAATGGGAATTTATTCCTGCTCTTCAAATTCTCTCCTTCTGCACTGCTGTCTTATATCTGTTGCTTGAGAAACTAATCACACAAAGATACGTGATGATGCACACAAAGATGCAAACTTTTGAAGAGATCTTTGTGCTGGGCTGACTTGTGATGTCTGATGAAATAACAGAGATGAATGGTATCTGTCAAATCTGATAGCTACCGGTATATTTTTATACATTTCCAAAATTTGCAGGTATTTAGGACCTGTTGTAAACATACATTAGTTCAGGGAATACTTAGAAGGAGTCCAGAAAAGAATTTAGAGAGTTGATGAAATCTGAGACTATTTTGAGGTGAGCGTATACATATAAATAAATACTGAAATTTTGCATTCAGTGAAATATACGGTATGCTTAATGAACTTCAATGTAAACAGACCTCACATACCGCTAGCCGTATTTCCTCTGTGATTTAAGTAATTTGCATGGTAAATTCATTACACAAATAACATACATGCCATAATTTTAGTCAATTTACTAGTTTTGGGTGATGACTTCAACATG
The DNA here is from genome assembly GCA_034064705.1 of Bothrops alternatus. Lineage (NCBI taxonomy): Eukaryota > Metazoa > Chordata > Lepidosauria > Squamata > Viperidae > Bothrops > Bothrops alternatus. Next base: position 846,434 of record JARGCV010000050.1, on the reverse strand, counting down.
CTAATAATATAAATCAACACAAATGATGTAATTGGTGTAATTTTGACATGAAACCATCATGCTAATTATGTAAATCCCTGCGATGCCCTTTACAAGCCATGATATTTCCTGTGATGCTCTATGGAAGTGAAAGATGGACTTTAAAGAAGTAGGATAGGAAGAGTGTTTAATGCTTTTGAATTTTTGTTTTGGAGAAAACTCCTGAGAATATCATGGACCAATAAACAAATGGATCAACAGACAAATCAACCCAGAACTCTCACTTGAAGCATAAATGACCAGGCTCAAATTATCCTATTCCGGACAAATTATGAAAAGGCCTAGCTCTTTGGAGAAGACTCTAATGGACAGAAAAATGGAAGGAAAGAGAGAAAGAGGACAACCAATAGCAAAGTAGATGGATTCAACTACACTAGCAATGAGTGTACATTTGAAAGGCCTGAAAGACCTGGTTAGAGACAGATTGTCATGGAGAAAATCTATACATATGGTCACTAAGTTGACACTGTCTTAGTGGCACTTAATCAGTCAATAATTATTAAAATAAAATTCCAATAAAAGTGGAGAGAGAGAGAGAAAGAGAAAGCCATTAATTGAAGTTGGGGGAAATATCAAGGCATGTTTGCAAAAGTAAGATATGACAACCATAACATGACCAAATGGCAGCTTTGAACAGGAGTTCTTTGCTTGCCTGTCAAACAGAGAATGATAACTAATTGCATTGGAACTTTGAGGAGAAGAAAGATGTAAGGCACAATGAAGATGATGAGAGAGGAATGGTGTTTTTCTCATCAAGATGAGACATCAGACCAGCCATGACATTATTTCCATGGGATCTATTGTTGTCCTTCCATGATGATGAGGAGGATTGTGCACTGAAGTAAGAAGCCATATTAATGCCAAAGAGGATATGAAATATCTTAAGGTATCAGTTAATCTAATCAATCTGGTAGGAAAAACAGTAATGTCTTCCTATCAGTCCAATAAACAAGCAAGATTTCATCTTCACATTCTTATAGTAGAAAACTTACATGTAACAACTGAACCACAGTCCAGAAGCCGCTATTTCATCTCCTATCGTGACCATAACATAATACGTACTATTAAGAGGTCAGGAGTGCTTTTTGCAACAGAAGAATTGGTAATTGAAGAATGCTTACTAGTTCTCTGGAGAATGATCCCAAATTGACATTTATTTATATCGGTACTGAAAAAAATAGAATAATTCTCTGGATGCACTTGATTGTTCAATCATTCATTCTATTATCTTTTATTGGTTTCCTACAATTTCCTTAATCAAGCAATAGTGGATTAGATTGTTGATTCATTTATACCTGAAAGTAATATATTTATCAGTTTTGAAGTATGTCTTTCTATTGTGGAAATTGGTCCTTGGATTAATAGATAGTGAGAAGAGGGTGAGCTTCAGTTTCTTTACTAGTCAATCCTTTCTCCTAGAGATAACAAAATCTACCCTGAAGCATTTTTTCTTTTCCCAGACATGCAGACTGGGTAGCATGGAATGAAAACAAAGGAAGTTGACAAGAGGAAGCAGAAAGCAAAAGAAGGGGAGAATTAAAAAAACCCAACAAAGAATCTACAAATCGATCAATCTGTCTGTCTGTCTGTCTATCTCTCCATTCAGCTGTTTAAATCATTAATAGGTAGATGAGAATTGCTTATCACTCAACCGAATTAACAATTTTATCTGTTAGGTCTATTAGTTCTACTTTAATGGACCAATTTTCAGATTCTGAGGTAAAATCCTCTATTAGCTGTAACAGAATAATGGAATATTTAATAGAGTTGAAAGGAACTTTGGAGGTCTTCTAGTTCAACCCCCTACCCAAGCAGGAGATCTTATACCATTCTGGATGAATGACTGTCCAATCTCTTCTTTAAAACCTCCAGTGATATAGCATCCACAACTTCTGGAGGCAGGCCATTCCACTGGTTAATTGTTCTCACTGATAGGAAATATATCCTTAATTTTAAAGGGGATCTTTCTTTGATAAGTTTCCATCCATTACTTCTTGTCCTGCCCTCAGGTGCTTTGGAGAATGGGTACTTTGCCACACAAGATCCATTGCAAATATTAGGCATTCTATTGGGGACACCATGGTGCAAGGCAGAGTGTGGCAATTAAGAAGTAGCTCCTCTTCATTAAACCTACTTCACAAAAACCCCTTTTAGACCCAGGAGATCCTAACAACCATATTGCAGTGATAAATGAGCTGGTAGGAACAAATTCTTAGAGAAGGCTATGGTAGTTCAACTCCAGTCATGTTTGTGTGGATTATATAACCCAAATCCAATCTACATTTATACATAGCTTCCTTGTGATCACCTTGATTGAGGAACTTAAAAGGAAAAAGATGGAGATTCTGTTTATTTTATTTGACTAGCTGGTGGTTTCTGCTGCCATCCTTAGCCAAAACTAAAGGTGAGGAAGGCACAAGGATATTATAGTTTTGTTTCTATCAGCAGGAATAGATTCAGAAACAGAACTAGGGCTTCTACTTGGTCCCACAGAACTTCCTTCAAAGCACCATCACTTTGATTATACCTTTTAACATTTCCATGAAGTTCTTGGATGAGATCATGGAGTAAGAGATGGAACAGCACATCGTTACTATAATGGTGATACCACCCTTTTGATGTCATTTGGAGCGCATGGAAACACTGAAATTTTCTCTGTACCTGTACATGTGAAACATGGGGGCCAAAAGCTAAATCCTGATTAGAAGTTTCCACAGAGAATTACTTCCCATTCTGCAGTAATCTGAATCCCAAATAGTTTTCCTTAAGAAGTGACTTCTATCATCTTGGTTCCTTGGCAAGGCTCTGGAAACCTCTGAAGGGTAAAAATAAAACTACAAGCTGGTGTGATGCTATGCACCATGTCAGTTTCCTTCTCCCCCCCCCCTGCTTTGGCAGTATCCGATAATTAGAAACAAGCAGCACAGTGGGTTTGGGTATTGATATTAATATTAATACATTAGGATTAAGTCTTTCCTCTTCATCCTCTATATCGGGGGTCCCTAATCCCCGGTCCGTGGACCAGTACCGGGCCGTGGCATGCTAGCAACCAGTCCACACAAATAAGCAAAGCCCCATCTGTGAGATACAGGCAGCACACAAAACCACGCACTCTCCGGTCTGTGGAAAAACTCTCTTCACGGAACCCGTCCCTAGTGCTCAAAAGGTTGGGGACCTCTACTCTATATCCATGGTGATGAGCAGATGCACTTTCTTTAGAAAAATAGAATGCAGCTAGTCCTTGACTTATAGTCATAGGTGAGCCCAAAATTTCTGTTGCTAAGCGCAAGACAGTTGTTAAATGAGTTTTGCCCAATTTTATAACTTTTCTTGCCAGTTATTAAGTGAGCTCAACTAGACTTTAGGCTTCCTTCACTGCAGTTAGTAATACGGTTGTTAAGTGAATTGGGCTTCCCTGTTGACTTTGCTTGTCAGAAGGTCACATGACCTCGGGACAATGCAATCATCATTAATATGAGCCAGTTACCCAGCATCCAAATTTTGATCAAGTGACCTGCATTGGTCATGTGAGAAATGGTCATAAGTCACTTTTTTCAGTGCTATTGTAACTTTGAACCGTCACTAAACAAATGGCCATAAGCTGAGGACTATTTGTGAGTGATTTGAGTAGCAATCAGAGATGGGAGAACCAGCAATTCTAAGGGCCAACTAAACAGGAGGAAGAATGCCCAAGACCTTTTGATACAATATTCCTCAAACGCTCTTTGAATTGCCAAGATGATTCTTCCTTGCTTCCTTCCCTGTTTGTTTCTGGCATTTGCCAAGCAGTTCTGCAGAAATGGAAGCTTTTTACGTATGCAACAGCCTCTTCCTTCTGATTCATTCTGTTAACAAACCAAGGATGTCATTACCTTGGATGGTGCCATCGCAGAAGACATCCAGACAACAGGCAAAGCGGAGGCTGACTCAGGCAAAATAGCCTAATTGCACCCAAGAATGGCTCAGTAGCCAGAAAACAGAGTGTGTGAGGGGGGAAAGGAAGCATTGAGAAAACGGCACATGATAGGGCAAAGCTTACTCTTCAGACACACTTTCCAGGGGTTCTCAACCTTGGCAACTTTAAGACTTGTGGACTTCAACTCCCAGAATTCCTCAGCCAGCCAGAATTCTGGGAGTTGAAGTCCACAAGTCTTAAAGTTGCCAAGGTTGAGAACCCCTGCAAGTCTAAACACAGTTCATAAGACGACACAGAAGAACCACGACAGACTTCATTTCAGTCAGGGACCAAACCAGTTTGAGGAGATTAGGTCTCCCCATTTTTTCCTATTCTAGTTTTTGTTCTTAAAGGAAGCCTAAAGCCTAAAGTTGAGCTCTTGTTTCCTTTAGATTATTAAGTGATTGAGGATGTGCAATGCCTCTTAAGATGCTTCGCCTTCTCTTATTAATTGACGTAGTGCTTCAGGTTAATGTCTGCTAAAACCTGAGGGAAAAGGTTGAACGGTGCAGCGAAGCATGGGTGAAAAAGCGAAAAAGGCTACTTTTAGAGAAGACACAATCAGTATCTCACAGATAGATATCTGAAAATCAAAACATCCCGAGGGCTGGCTGACTAGATGAGCCTTTTTTCCATTGTCACCAAACTATGGCAGCATAAAGATATTATGACGATTAGCTCCCCTTCATGACCACATGGCATTGCTTTGTGCAATTTGTGAAGCAGGCTTAAGTTATCCTTTGCTGTTTTGGTATAAGAGTAGTATTTTCCCATGATGCTGGCTTAAGAGTCATAGAGCAGCTTCAGTGACCTTGAAGGAAAATCAGGGAACTACAGCGACCCGCAAAAGAGGGATTGACAATAAGGAGTGACACATTCCATACCTATGTAATTTTCCATTGACTCGAGGATGGGTGGATGGTGGTACAATCCATCGTCTTTGTTATACCTATAGTCATCAACGTACAACCACAACTGAGCCCCAAATTTATGTTGCTAAGTGAGGCAGTTATTAAGGGAATTTTGCCCAGCTTTACGACCGAATTTTGATCACGTGACCATGGGGATGCTGCAACAGTTGTGTAACTTCAATCAGTAAATGAATGGTTGTAAGCCGAGGATTATCTGTATGTTGCCTCTTTATAAGCTGATGTCATGCTCATATTCAAAATAAATGTGTTTATTCGGTACGTACCTGCATTCGAAATACACAATTAATTAGATTCATCATTCATTTTGTTGAGAGGATTCTGTAATGATGGTGATGACATTAGTGGAGCAACTAAGTCTATTTTTTAATTCCTTGGGCAGAGTGGGCTATCTGTACTTTCCTTGTTCTGTTTTTTTATTCATACCTGATGGCTGTGAAGGAATGCTCCGTGTGGAGCACACTCTTGAATAGAAGCGATGCACACCTTTTATTATTATTCATGCAATACACTCCAGGTTGTTTTCATACTGTTAAATAGTTGTTTAGTCAACACAAACTGCAGAAAAATCTGACTAAAGTGAGAAGGAAGCAAATTTGCTACGGGCTGGGGGAATACGGTTCCTAGACTTTGAGGGCTAACTAAGTAGAAGAGAATAATGTGAGCAATTCAAGTTTATTTTGGTTCTGGAGCTATAGCAAGTAGCTAAATTCATACATGTGCAAAAGTCCAAATGTATCTGATTTTGACTTGTAACTTGCTAAAGCATGGACTGGCATGCAAATGAACCAAGCTTTGCCTTGGATCTCCTAATGAATGTGCTGGTTTTCAGTGATGATACTTCAAATTAACTAATTTTTATTATTAAGCAAAGAATAGAAACAAAAGCTTCCAATCTTTGCTGCCATGAGAGACAAGAGAAGGCATATGCAAGCCTAAGCTTGTTCTTGCTATGATAAACTATAGTTTATTGTTATAGCCAAACACCTGTATAAGATTAGTTACAACATTAAAAAGTAAGTAAGAGTATAACCAGCTTATTTTTGTATTTTTAAATGCATATATGTATTTATGAAATCACACTTAAGTCTCCCTTTCCCACAGAAGAATTGTGATGTAGAATATGGGTCAGGGAGAGATGTGTACAGGATGTGTATGCAATAAAGGTAAGCTATTTAGGTGCACATATAATAGTATAAACAATAATAATTATACCAATTTCCTGTCTTCCCTTTGTTTTTCATGACTTCCTATTTTCTTTTTCTTCTTACTTTTACCTATTACTCATAGCCAGTTTTGTAGTGATTAAAGTGCTGGCCTAGTAAACAGGAGACTGTGAGTTCTAGTTCAGCCTTAGGCATGAAAACCAGCTGGGTGACCTTGGGCTAGACACTCTTTCTTAGCCCAACTCATATCATAGGGTTGTTTTTATCAGGAACATGAGGAGGAAAGAGTATTAGATATGTTCGCTGCCTTGTTTATAAAAATTAATAGATGTAATCCTCGACTTATGACCACAACTGAGCCCAAAATTTCTGCTACTAAATGAGATAGTTGTTAAGTAAATTTGCCCCATTTTGCGACCTTTCTTGCCACAGTTGTTAAGTGAATCACTATAGTTATGTTAGCAACACAGTTGTTAAGTGAATCTGGCTTCTCCATTGACTTTGCTTGTCAGGAGGTCTCAAAAGGGATCACATGACCCCGGGACACTGCAACCGTCATAAATATGAGCCACTTCCCAAGCATCCAGATCTGATCACATGACCCTGGGGATGCTGCAATGGTTGTATGAAAAATGGTCCCAAGTTACTTTTTTCAATGCCGTTGTAACTGAACGCTCACTACACAAATGACTGTAAATCGAGGTATACCTGTAAAGGCAAGATATAAATAAATGAATTTCTCCTAGGACAAAATAGGCAATCATTTTAGGCCAAGGGCCATAATTGGAAGGTGAACGTATGCTGCAAGAGACTCTCATAAAATGGGTGCCATGGGGAAAGGAATCTGCATTGTTACAGAATTCTGGCAACAAAAACACTCGCTGGAAAAGTGCACACTTTGTATGTGGATTCAAAGTTCAATCCCCAGGAACTTCAGGAAAGAAAAATATCTACTGAAAGCTTGCAGCACTGTTACTACTCAGCACTGAAATTGCTGGCAATATGGACTAATAATCTAGATTCTGTAAAGATAGCATGTTGTGTTCCTATGTGCTGGAGCAAGCTGACATAGGAACATGCCGCACTGTCTCCAAGCTCATGCGAGCAACGATGTATGTAACTCTCAAGACATGCAGTAGATCAGCTCTTCCTCCTTTCTTTTAATTCAACTGGGTGGCAAAGAACCAAATCTTTACAGAAGAAAACATTACCAACTTGTCTTCGTGACAGAACATTGAGTAGGTATAAAATCGCAATGGTCTCTATGCCAGGTTTTGTTTTGTTTTGTTTTTAAAAATCTTCCCTGCTTCTAAGATAAAAGCTTAATTTGATATTTTTGTAGTTATATAACAGTAATATTTTGTGACATTTTGTATTGTGACACTATAGATGAAATTGTCATCGGACTGACACCCTTTACTGTTTATTACTTAATTAGAACTGTTAACAACACTGCAGAGAAGCGTGCTAATCTGCCATCACATATTATGAAAACAACGTTATTGTTACAAACACCAACACCCACTCAACAGGATAGTTCTAAGATGGCAGTTTCTGTTAAAAAAAAAAAAAAGAATGAGAGAGAGAAAACCTGATTTGTTTAATGGACACTTTAGCAGTGAAGAAAAAGAAGTTGATAGCAACTTCTAGCAATTATCTTTCAAAATGAAAATATTTGGTGTAATAGCAGTTTAATGGGGATTTTTGGTTAACACGTTTTAGAATTGAAATTCACATAGTCGGGAAACAGTAACCACCATAAATGTTGAGGCCTTGAAACAGCTGAAGGTTAAATTTGTCCTCCTCAAATCTTTTGAAGAAAAGTGGCAATAGTCCGCCTGCTCCCTCTGCTGGTCATTAACATGTTACTTGTCTGTCTAGACAATTTACTCTTATCTTATCCCCATTGCTCTCTCTTCAGGGGAATGTGTTATCTGCTTATTACAATCTTACGCTTAGCTGCTCATATGCCTCCTTTTGTCTTTCTCAGACAATGAGCTAAAGGAAAATGCCCATTTCATCAAAATACAAGGACCAGACCAAGCATATTGATTAGAAACAAAGTCATCCATATTATGGTAAAACATTAAACACCCAGTAAATGCTTATCTTATATCTGAATTAATACACCTCTAATACAATAAAATTCAAAGGTATTTATTTATTTCTTGGAAATAGGTTCCAAATCTTCTCAAAGTCTTGTATCTAGCTCCCATTATAGTGATTAGTGATGTATCAGCAATGCTAAAAAGCTCACATTACTACTGATAAAAACATAGGAATGTACTGATTATGTTCCATCAAATCATTTGAAACTCTTAGCAACAACACAAGATTTTCTCCACAATGATCTATCCCTAACCTGGTCTTTCACTCCACCACTGCAATTGAGTCCATCCATTTTGCTTCTGGTTGTCCTCTTCTTCTCTTCACTTCCTCCATTCCTAGCATGAGGGCCTTTTCCAGAGAGATAGATCTTTGCATAATAGGTCCAACTTAGAATAGTATGAACCTGGTAATGTGTGCCTCAAGTGAGAACTCTGGATTGTTTTGTTTGCTGATCCATTGATTTTCTTGACTGCCTATGGTATTCTCCGGAATCTTCTTCAACACCAAAGTTTCAAAGCGTCAATGTGCTGTTTAATTATGCAGTTCTGCTATTGGTAGTATTTACTGGTACAGATTAAGTCTCTAGCCCTAAATAAAAAGGAATCCGATCTTTCCCTTAAATTTTAGCTCTAAGGAGCTCCATGCTTCCTACCTACCAGGAATCATTTTTAAGATGCTCACCTGACAACCAGAAATCTGTGTCCCTAACATCACAGTATAGAAAGAGTAAACACACAGTAATTTGTTAAGTATATTCCCTTGCTGTCAGCTATAGAAAAGTGTATAAAATGAAGGGCTTGTGTGAATAATTTCAAGATACATTTGCTCTAAGTATTTAATCTGACAAAATAACTCCACAATCTGATATGAAAACTTTTCTTTTATGATTAATAATTAATTCCAAACCCAAAGTTGGATAATTCTAACAAGCCTACAAAATCAAATTGTAAGCTGGATTCAACCTGAAATATTCTAAGAAAGCACTCAAATCTTTAGTCATAGAATTTGTACTTCCATTCAGATCTGACACAGGATGTGCAAATTCAATGGGTCCTATTTGAGTCTTCATCACCTGATTTCCTACTGAGCCGTTAAGCCTATGCTACATATCAATAATCTGTAAATGTCATGCCCCCTCACTGAGAAAATCCTTTTATGGGACAACAAGCCAAAACGATACCTTCTACATTTTTATTGGGGAAAAAGGCATATCTCCATAGCAAAAATGAAGGACGAGTAACAGATTACATTATTTCTCATCTTAATAGAGTAACTGAACAGCAGAATGTACATCCTGCACTGTGTTGTTTGTATTTGAGATCAAAGTCACTTCCATGTAGCTAACAGGCCTTTAGGGAAGAACTCTTCAATGCAGATTTAGAATTGAGTATCTTATCCAACAAATATTTTTTAAAAATATTTAACAATCCACCAATATGAAGCTTGAATAAATTCCCCCATGGACATACTTCTGTCTTTGTTTCCAGTTTATCTTGGTGCTGATCTTATGTGCTTTATCGTTGATGTGATATTTTTTTTAAAACCAATTGGGACTTGTGTTCTTCCTAAAAAAAATGGCTCCCATTTAGGAATGGATTCTTCTACTTTGGCCCAGTAAAGAGTCTGGAAAAAAAAACATGACATGCAATTTAACTGCTTCACAATAAAACCTATTATTTATCAGCACAACAGCAAAAGGATCTGAATATATGAAACATTATTACAGCTTGCTTTATGTTTGAAGTAATTTAGAAAAGGCCAAACTACTTAGTGGCTAAATCTTAAATCCCTCAATTATACAATATAATGGAGACTGGAAGTATCTCACTACTAGAGTAAATATGCAGTAATTGGATGTGCCCTCTTGTGGTGAATAATGTATTAGAAAGGTAATCCTTCAATTTCATAATTATTTCTTTGAAACAGATAGTTTCTTTTCTTAACCACGGTGTTATTCGCAAACATTTTCATTTTTAAAAACCTTGTCCAAAAGATTATTCGGAGGCTAAAAATGGCTTGACATTTACATAAGCACAGCCATGAATTCTATTGGTTTAAAGAATGTTTTTGTTCTTTAAATCTACAATGTCAAGGGAATAGAACAAATTCAGAAATCTGTTCAAGGTTCCATGAGGTTTTCTGGCATTAAAAACTGTGATATTCTGGGATCCACTGTTAAAATGCAGATCTTGATATTAAAGAATAGGTCCCATTGTCCAATAAATTGAGACTTGCCCTACTATCCCCTGAATTAAGTTATTATTACCTTTATTGTTTTTATATATAACTCACAGCAGAAAACGTATCTAATAATCCTTCTTCCTCCTATTTTCCCCACAACAATTTCATGAAGTGGGTTGGCCTGAGACAGAGTGATTGGCCCTGAATCAGCAAGCTGACTTTCATGCCCAAGATGGGAGTAGAATTCATATTTTCCTGGTTTCTAGGCCAGCACTTTAGACCAAACTGGCTATGCTTAGTATGGTATGATTGAGTTTTAGCACTGTTAATAAACTTGGAAATGTGGGAGAGGGCAGAGAATTGTACCACTTTCATATGATACTTTGGAACAATTTTGAGGACCTTCATGAGAGGCCAAAGCTGAAACAAATACTGTAGCCATTTTTCTATGGTACAAGTTTTTTTTTTTTTAAGAATGTCTTTTCTTTATTTTGGTGAAAAAAGCCCCAATACATGTAGTCCTTGACTTATAACCATTCATATAGCGACCATTTGAACGTACAATGGTAATGAAAGAAGTGACAATCAGTCCTCACACTTATGACTGTCACAGCATCCTTATGGTCAGGTGATCCAAATTTAGGCGCTTGGCGACTGGCGTGTAGTTAATGATTGCAGGGTCCCAGGGTCATGTGATCACCATTTGTGATCTTCCCAGCCAGCTTCTGACAAGCAAAGTCAATGGAGGACACCGAATTCTCTCAGTGACCTCATCATTCACTTAATAGCTGCAGTGATTTGCTTAACAACCATGGCAAAAAGGTTATAAAATCAAGTGTGATTTGCTTAAGAATCTCCTTGCTTAGCAAGAACAATTCTGATCCCAATTGTGGTCATATGATGAGGACTACCTGTATATAAAATGAGGGAATGGAAAAACAGCTTGGAAGCTTTCAGTTCTCACAATGAAATGAACATTGTACTACATTACACTGAAATGATAGAATCCGATATTAAACTGAAACTGGATAACAGCCTTTATTTTGATAAAAGGGACCTTAAAGTATACTGAAGGCACAATAATCATTGCATTTTTAAAGAATGATTTCATTTAACAGCAAGATGAAGAAAAGAGCTGAAATATCAGCATTTAAGCCAAATATATGAGAAATTGTTTTAGACTTACTTCAAGGTTAACAATTTCAGGGTGGAGAAGCAAGTGCTCTCTGGATTGTAGCTTTTTCGCTTCTGCCTCTATATCCTGCAATATACACAGAATCTTTTGAAAAGACTTCAGGAATTCATTTTTCTTTTTCGCAGCTATGGAAATAGAAGTAATAATTCTAGCCATACAAGTTGCAACTAATATAAGTCACACCAGCAAACATAGACAAAAAGAGACAGACCTATGAATGGAATGGAATGGAATGGAATGGAATGGAATGGAATAGAATAGAATAGAATAGAATAGAAAATAGAATAGAATAGAATAGAATAGAATAGAATAGAATAGAATAGAATAGAATAGAATAGAATAGAATAGAATAGAATAGAATAGAATGAGTTGGAAGGAACCTTGGAGGTCTTCTAGTCCAGGGCTTTTCAATCCGCAGTATGCGTACCACTGGTGGTACTTTGGCAGCTGGCAGCTGGCAGGTGGTACGCGTACGATGGGTTGAAAAGCACTGTAAAAAGTGTAAAAAAAAGTGTAAAAGTGGATGAGGTAAACCAGTAGCAGCGCCGCACAGGCCTGTGTGAGATTCACGTGGAGCTGCGTGCGGTTTTGCAGGGGCTCTCCTAAAAGCCCTGGATTGGCGCACGCAGTTCCAGCTGATCGGCGCTTTCAGTGCACCTGGAAGAGAAAAGGAGGAGAAGGGAGATAGAGGAGAGGATATAAAAGGAGGAGCACCAAGGTAGTGGTGAATATTAATAAATATGGATAAATTCATCATACATTCGTCAGTGCAAAGGGAAAGTGATTCAGCAAAGGAACTGCCAATGAAGAAATTAAAACCGGTACTTTTTTCCTTTTTTTTTAATGGTTTGTAACATTTTATTAGATTATACAATAAAATACAAAAATACAAAAGCAAATAGTATGATAGAATGGGAAGGAAAAAGGGAAAGAAAAGTGAAGGGGAGAAGGGGAAAAGAAAAGGCATTGACTTCCAACTTCCTCTGCTGCAGTAGAATGAAGCATTAACATCAAACCTCAACTTTTTACTTTTCGATAATAGAATAAACTAGCCACTTCTATAAAAAACAACTCAATCTAATCAGTAAAACTCAAAATTCCCCCCTCCTCTTTTTCAGTCATCAGATTTTTGACATCTTGCTAAGCACTGATGGTACTTGAATATTGTCATATCCTAAAAGTGGTACAATCTGTTCTAGTCCAGCCTCCTGCTCAGGTAGGAAACCCTATTTCAGACAAATGGCTATCCAGTCTCTTCTTAAAAACTTCCAGTGTTAGAGCATCCACAAGTTCTGGAGGCAAGTTATTCCATTGATTAATTGTTCTAACTGTCAGGAAATTTCTCCTTAGTTCTAGGTTGCTTCTCTCCTTGATTAGTTTCCACCCATTGCTTCTTGTCCTGCCTTCAGGTGCTTTGGAAAATAGGTTGTCCCTCTTCTTTGTGGCAACCCCTGAGAAATTGGAACACTACTATCATGTCACCCCTAGTCCTTCTCTTCATTACACTAGACATATCCAATTCCAGCAACCGTTTCTTATATCTTTTAACCTCCAGTCCCCTAATCATCTTCATTGCTGTTCTCTGCACTCTTTCTAGAGTCTCAACCTTGTTTTACATCGTGGTGACCAAAACTGGATGCAGTATTCCAAGTGTGGCCTTACCAAGGCGTTATAATGTGGTATTAATACTTCATGGGATCTTGATTCTATCCCTCTGTTAATGCAGCCTAGAACTGTGTGGGCTTTTTTGGCAGCTGCAGCACACTGCTGGCTGATTGTCCACTAGGACTCCAAGATCCCTTTCACAGTTCCAAGTTGCTTACAAGCTAAAGAGGGAAAAAATTGGGTAAAATCCTCTCCTTCCTGGTTCATCAGCATGATATTTATTAGATCAGTTCCAAAGGCTTCCAGTAAGTTTCTAAGTCTTTAACACCCCCTCCTTATAATTTAGGACCAGTATATTTATTAAATGTATTAATTTATGAAGCATAGTGCTATGTCTCTGTCATCAGTACAACTCTCAGCAGTTAATGTAGAAAAGGTTGAATGGATTGTTTCCTTTAAAATGAGCCTCTTCTGAAAATGGCAGGCGTAAACAAAAAGCATGTGTTAATAGCTGCACCCCAGCTCTGCTGGACTTTGGTATTGCATAATGACAATATGGGATGTGCATTTTGTAATTTATTTTACATTTGAGCTACACAGTGTTTTTAAATTTTCAATATATGTTTTTAGCATAAATTATCTGCAATAGGACATATCCGTTCATTATTTTATTAGATCTAGAGGCCCTTCAATTCCAATTAATTCTGGTGGCTTATATATTAAAAGTCACAAACAATAGAAACAAAACAAAACAGAGCAACAAAAATGATGAAGTTTGGAATAACACAGTAACCGCCTTTCCTCTGGGCCTGGACGCAAAGCCAAGTTTTCAAAGATAGAACACCTTCAAGATGGAAGCTCTACACCAGGGGTCTTTAAACTTGGCCCTTTTATGACTTATGGACTTCAAGTCCCAGAATTCCTCAGCCAGGCATGCTGGCTGAGGAATTCTGGGAGTTGAAGCCCACAAGTCATAAAAGGGCCAAGTTTGAAGACTCCTGCCCTACACCATCCCACTCTGTGGGAGGATACTGTTCCAAAGGACATGCATTGCAATAGAGAAGGTGAGTCTCTGAGGTCTGATAGATGACATTTTTCAATTGAAGAGACCAGGAGCATTTCTATTCTGCCCAACTTTACAGAGAGAGCAGAAACTATTTGAGATAATTGGTCTTTCAAATAACCAGGCCCTATGCCATCAAAGGTATTAATAGGTGATAACCTAAATTGCATTTGGAAATCAAACTGAGTACAGGCAACCCAAAGATGGTGTTCTAGAAACCTCAATTAGACCCGCCAATCAATCTTTATCTGCCAGCTAGCTAAAATATTCTTCACAGTGGCCTTTCCTGAAGTTCTAGCAAAGAGCAGCACCCTAAACAAGACTGTTTGCAGATGTGATAAAGGCAGAGAAATAACATTAAAATGCTTATTGCCACAAGGTAATCCCAATCATGTTCAACCAGATTTGTTCTTTATCTGCCTCCAATGGTGCTCCAAGGGCCTCTTCTGTCACTTCATCTCCCAGATGTCTATGGAGATCCTCAGTCATCCAGGTCATAGTTATCCCAAAGATGCTTTTTCATGAGGCAACTGGACTTTCTTGTTTTTCCTTTGAAGACATTTTGATTCTCATCCAAGAAGCTTCTTTAGTTCTGATTAGATCAGGGGTCTCAAACTGCCGGCCCGCGGGCCAGTTTCGTTGTACTGAAGCCGTGCCCATCCCATTGCCAGCAATGGCAAAACCGTCCCGATACATTGCGCAACGTCACATGACATCGCGAGTTTGACACCCCTGGACTAGATGATGGTAAAATGGAAGGATTTATACTCCTTGCAGACAGCTGGACATTTGTATTCTTTTAGAGAGTCATTGAGGCCACCTGGAGATTTATCTGTCACCTGAGTAGTGCAAATGGGTGTGGAGCCTTCTTAGAACTGTTGAGAGGATTGTATTATAGACTGGAGATAGATGATGTCATATCCCTCTCTCTGTTGAGAGAAGGCTGTTCAGTTTTGACATAGATGGCCTCATTGACCACTCTTTCAAACCTTTCTGTCCAAAGCTTCATCTCCGTGAGTTCTTCGGGGAATCAAGGTGGCCCCAGGAGTTGGAAGGCTAAATGAAAGCAACATGGTCTAAAGAACTCCACCATAAATTCATTCCACAATATGATTTAACCTTCAACTAAACTGCCCACCAGGTTTTGGGAACAGTCCCTTGCTCAATGGGCAAATTGGTGGCACATGCCATGGATCTGCTGGTGCCTGGGATAGTACAAAGTTTAATTTTTTTTTTTATCTTGCCAGCACATTTTTACTTGAACTAGGTGAAGAATCTTTTTCACTCATTTCCTCATTCCACAAACTTCCATTCAGAACATTGTTCTTTTATGAGTGATGGAAAATTAGTTACAGATGAACTCTCCACTGGAAAGTGATTCTGTTAGGAGATTCTCAGCGCTATCAAGGTGCTTCGCTTGTTCAACTCCCGTGCTGTTCAGTGGGATGCCTCAACAGAAGAGAGTGTACTTCTGGTGTCAATCCCTTCAAGTGTCAGTAATACTTTCACCATTATCCCAGCTTGAAACATGACAATTCAGTATAGACTCTCAGCTGGAA
Organism: Bothrops alternatus; assembly: GCA_034064705.1. Lineage (NCBI taxonomy): Eukaryota > Metazoa > Chordata > Lepidosauria > Squamata > Viperidae > Bothrops > Bothrops alternatus. The sequence goes on along the minus strand of JARGCV010000050.1, from coordinate 830,633 downwards.
GTCTTTCTCTTCACAGTGTACTTAGATCTCTGCATCCAAAGTGTAGACCCGTATCAGTTCCAAAACTATCTGGTCCATGACAGGTTTGGAAAGATCTTCACTGAACACCTGCCACCACGGTCGCTCAGCTTCAGCATTAGCAGGTACTTCCACTCCATAACACTGCAGAGCAAGGTAAAGGACTGTCACAGCAATATGCTGTGGAGAGTGCTGGAGGCACAAGGGACCATGGTAACTGTCCCGCAACAGAGCCCAAGCTGCAGCTGCCACTGGGGTCCGCTCCCAACTATGCCGATTCATCCAGTGCTTCAGAGACAGTAAAAAATGGAGAAGGTACTGTGGCTCACATTGATGATGTCTCTTATCCGCAAATGCTGTTCTTCTACTTTCCCAGCCAGATACAGTGCAGCCATAGCTACCAAGTAAGGATCATACGACTCCAGAGGCACCTCCGTAAAAAATCGATGATAAATGGTGCACGCAGTAGCAATAGGGACAGAGCGCAGGCCTAACTTCACACCTGCTTCCATGATGAACCTGCAGACTTTGAAGTGAGTTCTGACATTTGCAGATAGCTGGCTGGTTTCCGGCAGTCCAGTGGGATTCATGAATGTTGGTTAATCTCAAGAGGATCTACGCTCAGCCCATCAGGCTGGATGGACGATTTGAGACCCGGAAAAGCCCCGGGCACGAGCAGGGAAGAGAGCACGAGCAGGCGCCGAGCCCCTTCCTGCTTAGTCTGTGTCCAGGCAACTAGGCGCCTCGTGCCCGGTCGTCAGCCTCTCCCGGACCACCCTCGGGCATGGTCGCCCCGCCACAAAGTTTAATTTTGATTCCCCTTATGCTAGCCCATTCTTTCTTATCCCACCCAGCAGCTCCCCCCCCCATTGCCTAAGGCAGACTGACATCTTGCAAAGCAAAGCAATTTTACAGCAGGTATGACAATAATAAACAAAATAAGCTATTCCAGGGTGCCTAATTTATTGGAATCAGCACACCCATAGGAAATATTACACATTACATGTATTCTCACAAAACACTTCTTGTCTTGGCCATTACTCCCCACAAACCACCTGTAAGTAAGTAAACATTTACTTGAAACACAAGTCATAACATAAGACACAAAGCACATGGGTTGCCAAGGAATATCTCTCTCTCTCCCTCTCTTTCTCTCTCTTTCTCTCTCTCTCTCTCTCTCTCTCTCTCTCTCACACACACACACACACACACACACAACAAAGCACAGGGCTATAGTCCCCTTTCATTTTTGCTTTCCGAAAATGTTGCTGAAATATATGTAGCATGAAAAGAATTCTTGAAACTAACAATTAGGCTTGAGGCTGGTCCTTTTAATTATTTCTTGAATTTACATGACACTAACCCCATAAAGATGCTTACAAGAAAATTAAAACACCATTGGCATAACATAAATATAGAAATAATTTACTAGCTTCCCACTTTAAAAAAAGAGTATTTTTTTTTAAAAATAAAAATCTGGTATTCCTATCTAATCCCTGTTTCAACCTAGGTTTGCAGGTACTTTACAATCTGAAACTAATTCCATTGAGAGGCTGCATGAAGAAGCACTTGCAATGTTTGTTGTCAAATTCTTTTCCATCTTGTATCCTGTGTTTATGCTTTTGTTAAGAAATTTATTTTGTTTTGAATTCTTCTATACAGGATAATTAAGTAATGATGCCTCCGCAACTGAGGGAGCATATAAGGCAATTAAATAAACAAACTGCCTCAGAAGAGTGAAAATATAAATGCTAAGAAATAAAATATCTACAGAAAAGAAATGAGAGCAAATTCAGCTATAATTATGTAATTCTGAAGTCCCTGCAGTTTACTGCAGCTTTAGAAACACATCATTAAGTGTACAAGCGGCAATTTTTTGCTCTATTCAACAGTGGATTTGCTCATCCAACAAAGTTAAAACCAACTTTTAAAAAATAGGTTAAACTTCCACCACAGTTTTCACGAATCTCTTACTGGTGGGAAATCAAAATTTAGCAGGGCAGTCAAACGGTGTTCTGGTGGTAGGAAAAATGGACTTTGGAGATTTCATACAGCTGATCTAAACCTCAAATGTAATAATTACATGTTTCAGAGTTCAGACCTCTTCTGTCAACAAGAGAATTAGTACAGTTGGAAAAGAGCAGAGAATCAGAAGAGGGAAAAAAATAGAATGTTTAATTATAAATGGTAACTTTATTGGATTTGATGGCTATGCTGATCTGATGAATAGGTGCTTAACAATGGGGTGTCACCAGGAGAATGTCACAATAATTCAGAGAATTCTCAAAGGGACTTCCTATAATTCCCAAACCATGGTGGTGCCAAAGAATACAGATACTGATGCAGATTTTAAAAGTACAAAACTGGGATGCTTATAACAAATAGGGTAACTGCTTGGAATACTGTTAGAAGGAAAATCTACTCTAATGTAAAGACGTTGAATGTGGAGCAAATTTACTGCAGGTGGAAATGAAAAAACAAACAAAACCAAAAACCCCCGCCCTGCCAGAGAGATTTTCAGTTTGTGGGGGGGAGGGGACAGGAGTGGGAGAAATGCAAACTGATTTCCTCCTTCCCATATACAGGTAGTCCTTGACTTATGACACCACTGGGACCATAATTTCCATTGCTAAGCATGCCAGTTGTGAAGAGGCCAACTTTAAGACCTTTTTGCCATGGCTGTTAAACAAAGCACTGCAGTTGTTAAATGATTCATGTGTTCATTAAGTGAATCCAGCTTCCTGCATTGACTTGGCCTGTTGGAAGCTGGCAGGGAAGGTCGCAAATAGTGACCTTCACACGACCACGGGGTGCAGCAACCATTGTAAATATATTTTCCATTGCCCTTTTGAACAAGTGATTGTAGGGATGCTGGGATAAATGATAAGTGCAAGGACAGGTCATAAGTCACTTTTTTCAATCCTGTTGTAACTTTGAACGCTAAATGAATGGTTGTAAGTCAAGGACTACCTTTTAATACAATTCAACCCACATTGGGCTTAAGGTATCTCTTAAAAGGGGACGGTTTGCAACGATATGCATTAAGTTACTGCATTACTATGTCAGTGAGGTAGTTAAGGGTCAAACTCTAGAGCTGGGGTAGGCAATCTTGGCTCTTTTATGATTCGTGGACTTCAACCCCCAGAGTTGAAGCATGGCTGGCTCAGGAATTCTGGGAGTTGAAGTTCACGAGTCATAAAAGAGCCAAGGTTGCCTACCCCAGCTCTAGAACAATGTGTCTGAACCTCGGCAACTTTAAGACGTCTGGATTTCAACCCTGAGAATTCCCCAACCAGTATGCTGGTTAGGGAACCCTGGGAGATGAATTCTAGTCATCTTAAAAGTTGCAGAGGTTGAGAAACACTGCTCTAGAAGCTAATTTCATAACTGCAAGACAAAAGCTGCAATCTGTCTGTATATAATGGTGGCCAGAAGGCAGCTCTGCTTGGGTGTGCTCCATATGATCTCTTGTCAGCATTATGTAAATACCTGTTCCGGGGAACAATTGCAACATTACCCCAAATACGTACCTTTGGAAAGGTTCTGTTTATATCATGACATATAGAAAAATGGGCCTTATCTGCACCACTGCAATAATCTAAATCTGGGATGATTATACACCACAGTACAGAGGAGAACAGTAGCCATCATAATGGAAAACAAGTTCCATTTTCAGGAGGCAACTGGACTTCCTTGTTTTTCCTTGATGGTGTGGAATGGAAGGATTTATACTCCTTGCAGACAGCTGGTCCTTTGCATTCCTTCCATTCCCCACCATCCAGGCAGAGCTGAAGAAGTTTCTTGGATGAGAAGCGAAACATCTTCAAAGAAAAAAAAAAGGAAGTCCAGTTGCCTCTTAAAAAAGCACCTTTGAGATAACCATAACCTGGATGACTGAGAATCTCCATAGACATTCCATTGTCAAAGAAATTATAAAGGAACTGATAGAGGAGAAACATCACAGGGCAGAGCTATTTTAACACCTCAAAGTTATTATACAATAGATTTCTCTTCTACAAAATCTGAAATGGTATAGCGTTTTCTGCCTGAGCAGGGGGTTGAACTAGATGACCTCCAAGGTCCCTTCCAACCTCCTCCTCCTCCTCCTCCTTCTTCTATTATTATTATTATTATTATTATTAATAATAATAACATAAGACAGGCCTAGATTTAATAGATAAATCACAGGAGTCTAGATTTCAGCTGAATACAAGTAGTCCTTAAAACCGTTTGTTTAGTGGTTGTTTGAAGTTACAACAGCACTGGAAAAAGTGATTTATGACAGTTTTTCCACACTTGCAACCATTGCATCATTCCTATGATCACGTGATCAAAATTCAGATGCTTGGCAACTGGTTCACATTTATGACAGTTGCCGTGTCCCAGAATTACGTGATCACCTTTTGTGAACCTTCTGAAAAAACAAAGCCAATGGGGAAGTCAGATTCACTTAACAACCGTGTTACTAACCGAACAACAGCAATAATTCACTTAGCAACTGTGGTAAGAAAATGGGTCAAAATTCACTTAACAAACGTTTCACTTAGCAACAGAAACTTTGGCCTCAACTGTGGTCAAAAGCCAAGAACAACCTGTATGAGGAGACACGTCCTGACAGGAGGCCTTGTTCAGCAATGGAGCCAATTGCTGTATCCAGAAGAGAAAAAAAAGGAGGAATCTCTCTTGCTGGGGGAATGGGACAATTCTGGGAATGATACAGTAGCTTTAAATGTTTTGCCACCAGCAAAGGGGCTGCATTATGTAGCCAACAAAATCCCCTCAAGAAGTCTACCAAACCTAATAAATAGGGGGGTCTTTACTTTCCAGAAAATACCTGAATCTACAAAGGTACCCAAAGGCGAGTACCCTCATTGACTTTACAAGGCAAAGTCTTCATGAAGAAAATGTTAGGAATAAGATTAATCCAATGGAGGAATTTAAATGAACTCGTTGTATTCTGATAAATCCCTTTCCTTATTCTTACTGAGATGCAGTACTTTCGTCTGGAAATCCGAACCGCAGGCTTTGAATTTGGGATAAGCTACAGTGAAGCCGATTCACAGCTTAGAGTGAAAGCATTCGCTGTGCATACGTGATGAAGCCAATACTCCCTCGTAAAGCCAGCTACCAAAGTAGCACAGCTACAAGGGAGGCAGCAGTCTTGAAGCTCTTCCCTGCTCAAGACAAAGATGACTTGCTAATAATGCATTCATAACATGTGCACAAAGATGAAGAAACACAGCAAGCTGTTCACCAGACATTTGAAACTCACCTCTATTCGCTTTTCTTAGGAAATCGGCACATGGGCTCCCCACTTCCATGTGCTCTGCTTAGAGAGAACTAGACTCGATTTAAGAAAAGGGGGGAAGCTGCCGCTCCCCGAAGCGGTGACAACCCTGCCTTTTTCTGTGGGCTTTCATACACAAACACCAAGCTTCAAGCGCAGGCCTTTTGGGCAAAATGAGGGCGCGCGGAAAGGGGTGTGGGAGTGTGAAGAAGCCAAAACTGAACAGAAATGGAAGAGGGGAATATAGCAGATGGCATCATCAAGAGCAGAGAGTGAGTGTGAAGAATAAGGCATTTAAAGGGAAAAAAAAAAGAGAAACCAGAAAGAAGAAATTCCCAAAGGGACTTCCTATAAATTTCCAAACCAGGGCAGTGCCAAAGAATACAGATCCTCAGACATTTTTTTTTTAAAAAAAGAAATAGTACAAAAGTGGGATTCTTACAACAAATAGGGCAACTTGGAATACTGTTAAAAAGAAAAGCTACTCTAATGTAAAATCCAGGTTAGGGATGTGGAGAAAATTTATTACAGGTGGGAATGAAAGAAAGGGTCTGTCAGAGAGTTTTTCAGTGTGCCGAGGGGAGGGGGCAGGAGTGGGAGAAATGTAATATTTAATTGGGAAAATGTGACAATCCTAGACCATGCCAAATCCAAAACTGCCAGGGAATTTCTAGAAGCCTGGCACTCTGACAAATCAGCCATCAATAGACACATAGAAATTAACAACATCTATAGACTATGCAAAAGAGACAATCAACCAGCCCAAAAGAGAAAAAGACTCCAGCATCTCTCCACCAGCAATCAGCACTCAGATCAGCAGGGTTAACTTCAGACCAACAATCAAGTAAGCAATAGCCCAGTCAAGAAACTTGATGTCAAGAGTCATTAGTAAACAGCCCAGCCAAAGAATCCCTAAGACTGTCCCCACCCACACAGGCAGGCAAGACACCAGAATACAAACCAACAGCAAACAGCACTCCATACTACCTGTAGCACTGATGATGTTACCTAGTTAGAATATTAACCTTGTGAATACTAAAACTTCCTTACATTATGTATTCAAGATAGTGATTAATATTTATATGTTACTTATATGTAAGGATGTAGATCTATACGTGTGTTGTACATAGTATGTTTAAATGTGTTATGTATGTGTACACTTTGAGAGCATGCAAGAAAACAAGCAAGCTCAGAGAGCACCAAGGACCCCTCTATTTAATGTTTCTCCTAATGTTCCTCCTTCTCATCTACCGATAGTCCTCGACTTACGACGACTATTGGGACCAGAATTTCCATTGCTAAGCAAGGCGGTTGTTAATGGAGTCACACCTAATTCTATGACCTTTTTTTTAAATGCCATGGTTATTAAGCAGATCACTGTGGTTAAGTGAATCACACGGTCATTAAGAGAATCTGGCTTCCCCCATTTTGCTTATCAAAAGCTGGCTGGGAATGAAAGATGACTCTCAGGGAGATTTTTTAATGTACAGAGGTGGGAGGTGGGACTGGAATGGGAGGAATTTAAAAGTTTTCTTTCCCACATAATATAATCAGAGCAATATTGAGCTCCTGGTATTTCTTTAAGGCAGGGGTGTCAAACTGCCGGCCCGTGGGCTGGACACGTCATCAGGGAACCACGCCCCACCCCATTGCCGGCAATGGCGAAAAAGCTCCAATACGTTGCGCGACGTCACGAGTTTGACATGTCTGCTTTAAGGAGATGGTTTGCAACAATAGGCATTGTGAAGTCCAGAAACAACATGACAGGGCAGCTGGAGTACAAAATAAAAGTTCTGCTGCAGCCTGAACAGAAAAAGTTGTTGTAGTAAATTTCTCTGGTCCAATTCATTCCTAGTTTACTAGAATTTCATCTGGTTGATGAAACTTATTTTCATCCCAGCATTTTATGTCTATATATTATCCCCTTAGGAACATTCCAGCTCACATCATTTCAATGACTGCCTAGTTTCCCCCCCCCTTCAAAATATTGTTTATAATAATAGGAAAGGAAAATACTTTAGGGCAAGAGGGGAAACAAACAAAAAAAAAAGCGCTGCCTTGGATTGATTTTAGTTGAGAAGGGCACTTTGGCAAGGCCTACATACCAGATGTGTCTTTTTGTTGCTCCTCTCCAGTTAGAGCATATTCTGAAGTCTATTGTCATCCAGAATACTGATTTAATGACAGCCAACTGACAAAAATTGTTGCTGGAAGCTGAAAGGTGCCTTAAGGGAGGAAAATGATGTCACTGAGATTTGATGGCATTTTTTTGTGTACTGCTAATAGCTGGAGGCAGCCATGCCGGTTTTAGTTTTCCTTTGAGGTTCAGTGACAAGGTTTACTTTTGGCAACACTTTTTAATCCATAATGGTCAATTGGACAAATACCTTTAGCATATTAACTGCATATTCAGATGGGTGGCAGTGGCTCTTTGTATTTTAATCTAAGTCATTGGGGATTTATAAAAATATCAAAGACAGCTAGGAGTAAGAGAGCAACAAAGGCACCCAAAGGTGACTTTTGAGATTCCCACAGAAAGTTATTTATTCATTCAGTCACTCCCTACTCACTGGGACCAACTGGATTTCTTTCTTTCTTTCTTTCTTTTTCTTTCTTTCTTTCTTTCTTTCTTTCTTTCTTTCTTTCTTTCTTTCTTTCTTTCTTTCTTTCTTTCTTTCTTTCTTTCTTTCTTTCTTTCTTTCTTTCTTTCTCTCTTTCCTTCCTTCCTTCCCTCTTTCTCTTTCTTATTTACTTCATGTTCAATTTATTTTGCCACATCTGTCTGTCAGTAATATGTCTATAAGTACTTTTCTGAGTTCTTCAAAACTCATGCTTATGTAATTGTGATACTATCAAGCCACTTTTACTTCTGACACCCTCTTTTTCTATTTTTAGGCATCAAGATCTTCTTCACTGGCTGTTAACTTCCCCACTCGCTCTCCTTCAGCTTAACCACCTTACAGGATTCTTGTCAGGAAAATAGGGAGAATATTAGGTATGTAAGTAACCTTTAGTTACTTACAGAGAAATAAAGGCAGAGTTAAAAAAAATCTAATCAACCAATCAATAAAATTTTGTGTGCCTCAAATATTTAACTTTTACTTTTGTTCTTAGTGTTTCTAATAAGCAGCCTGTTTTCACCTCATCTAATGCTGAATCTGAAAAAGTGAATAGCAATAGCAACTGCATTTAGAATTACTGCCCCATAGCATTTTACTGCACTCTCTATAGCAGGGCTTTTCAACCAGTGGTATGGGTACCACCTGTGGTACATTGGCACTTGGCAGGTGGTACGCGGCCATCCTAGAACAGTGGTAGTGGGGGAGGGGAATGAGCTGAACCGGTGGCAGCACCACACAAACCTGAGCGAGAGACGGCTGGAGCTGCAGGGCTGTCAGTGCTCAGCAGAAGCGCCAGTATCAGCACCAGGCTCCAGCTGGACCTCGGAGCTGATCCTGGCGCTTCTGCTGAGCCCAGAAGCGCCGATCAGCTGGAATGTTGCAGCATCTCCAGGGTCTTGTGATTTACATTCAGATGCTTGGCAACTGATTCATATTTATGATGGTCACAGTGTCCCAGGGTCATGTGAAGTGACCAAAACCTGCTGCAACCACCCAGCAGATGGGGGGAATAAAAACCAAACACCCCCACCCCACCCCCCCTGCCAATCCTCAACAGAAATGCTCACAACAATGAAAACCTTGGACAGGAGGAAGAGCGCCGCCAGGCGGGCAGGCAGGTGTCTTGCTCGGCTGTGGCTTGGGGGGCACTTTTTTCAGTGCCATTGTAACCTCCAACAGTCACTAAGCGAACTGTTGTAAGTCGAGGACTACCTGTACTTTATCACTTTTTCCCACTTTTTTTTTTTTTTGGTCATCATGTTTTTGACACCTTGCTAGGCGACTGGTGGTACTCGGATGTTGCCATATCCTAAGAGTGGTACAATGGGTGAAAAGGTTGAAAAGCTCTGCTCTATAGACAGTTTACATATTGCATATTGCCCCCAACAATCTGGGTCCTCATTATACCAACCTCAGAAGGATGGAAGGCTGAGTCAATCTTGAGCCCCGTCAGGATCGAATTCCAGGCTGTGGGCAGAGTTAGCCTGGAATACTACACTTTAACCACTGCACTACCAGGACTCCTGAATACTGATAATCCTCAATTTAGTGACTGCTCAAAATTACAATAGCATTGAAAAAAGTGACATATGACTGTTTTTCATATGACCACTCCAGTATCCCTGTGGTCACATGATCAAAATTCAGGCACTTGGAAACTGGCATGTATTTATAACAGTTGCACTGTCCTGGTGACCCCAGTGATCATCATTTGTGACCTTCCCCGCCAGCTTCCCAGCAAAGTCAATGGGGGAAGTCAGAGTGGCTTAACAACTGCATGATTCACTTAACAACTGCAGTGACTCGCTTAACAACTGTGGTAAAAATGACAAGCAACTCATTTAACAATTGTCTTGCTTAACAATGGAAATGTTGAGCTCAGCTGTGGTCCTGAGGACCACTTATAGTTCCCCAGCTATGATGAGAATTAAAAAATACAAACCTTTATAGCTGCAGAACTTATCTATTTATTAGAAGTGTATGCTGCCTTTTGTACAAGAGTTCAAAATGGTGTAACTCTTTCCTCTTGTTTGTCTCCAAGTAGTTGTTTGGTGAGAGAAATGACAGGCCTAATGTTGCCCAGCGTCTTCCCACTCCATCTGAATACCAAAGTGTCAAAGCATCATCCACTATTGCAATCACCTCTTGGATCAAAGGTTATTCAGCCATTAGATTGCAAACATTGCACAAGATTTTACCTCATCTTTGTGGGAAACAATATTAAAGTCTGCGGTGGGATAAGAATGCAGCAGAGAACAGCAAAGTCTTCTGCCATCAACATTTAAACTTAATAAATGAAAAAAAAATCCATTCTACTACAGGTAGTCCTCGACTTATGACCACAACCAAGCCTACAATTTTTGTTTCTAACCAAGACAGGTAAGTGAATGTTGTCCCATTTTATGACCGTTCTTGCCACAGTTCTTAAGTGAATCACTGCAGTTGTTAAATTAGTAACACGGTTCTTAAGTGAATCTGGCTTCCTCGTTGACTGGTTTTTCAGCAGGTCACAAAAGGTGATCACATGTCCGTGGGACACTGCAACTAATAAATATTAGTTGCCAAGCGTCTGAATTTTGATCATGTGACCATGGGGATGCTGCAATAGTTATTAGTGTAAAAAATGGTCATTAGTCATTTTTTCCAGTGCCTTTGTAACTTTGAATGGTCACTAAATGAACTGTTGTAAGTCGAGAACTAACTGTATTGGTGGCATGACAGTAAATATTCAAAGATAACACAGCATTGTCTAGCTGAAAATTATTTAGAGGAGATGCTACATCCTTTCTTTCTGGGAAAATACGCAAATTATAGGGAGTGATGCACAAAACCTATCAGGGGTTATGAATTTTAAATAAAGTTAGTCTTAAAAAGGTATTACTTAATAGGATTTTAACATGTAAATCTGCAGTTGGTATGTGTGGCTTTCCATGCATACAACCAGTTTTTTCAATCATTTTACTTGTCTTGATCTTTTCAAGAATGGTTAAGGGTTTCAATTTCTGTAACAATCTAGTATTATGAAACTTAATTGTTTTGATGCTATTTTTTTAATATATAAAATTCTTTTATTAAAACAATCAACATTGAACATAAAAACATATTGTGCAGCAATCATCATGGCACCTGATATACAATACTAAGTATTAGTCATTGGAAACGTCTGAATTAGTAAGCCTTTTTCCACCCCTCGCGTCTAGCCTCAACTATACTCCTGTTACACTTTGTTTGATTGGTGTTTCTCTTATCTGGTTCCATATTAATGTGATCAACATTAAACCAAAGATCCTATTGCTAAACAATCATCCTAGAACATAGCATACAACATTAGGTATTAATCTTTGTAAACATCTGTTTTAGTAAACGTTCTTCCCTCCTTTTGATGCTATTTGTACCCCAGTTTAGAGAGTATGAGGTGCCAAAATGACTACATTTCATTTTTTTTATCATTACGCATTATTTATTCACTATTAATGAAAGGTGGGTTGTAGAGTAGGGGATTATTAGTTTTAGTAAAATAAGGGGAGGGGATAAAATAAGAATGTGTCAGTAGTTTTTTTTTATTACATTCCAATAGTAACCCTTTCTAGAAATCGTATAAAGAAAACGTTGGATTAAATGCTTCATCGTTACTCAGAAACAGGACTTACTGAAGTTAGTGCTGCTCGCTCCAAAGTAAGTAAACGTAGCACTGCTGCCAAAATAATTGCAAATTTCAAAGAATCAACTCCTTCAAATTTTGAGGTATTACCCTTTGCTTAATAAAAGCAAACAAGATTCCATGGATTGAAATTTCAGCCATTTCTCTGTTTTGGAAGTGTGTTTCAATTACAATGGAGAGAGGAAAAACAGCTCTTTTTATAGATCTGAAGCAAAACTGAAATGATTTTACTCAATTTAATTTAAATAGAGGCAAATACAATGACACCTCATCATGGCATCGGTGTTTTTCCAAGAAAACCAAATCAACAACTCTCCACATGGTAACTGTGAAATGTACAATGCCTGTTATTGGGAACAATTTTCTAAAGTTGGCACATAAATCTGAACCTTATTTTCAAGGTTCTAATATAGTGTTCTGCGTAGATCTCATTCCTGTTTTATTTTGTTATAAGAAAGCATCTGTAGTGCTGCCTGCCTGTTAAAACCAGAATAGAACAAATACATCTAAAATCAGTAATGCTGTTCTTTCCTGCCAGACAATTTGTTTTCATGGTCTTCTGTTTCTTTCATGAATTTTCTGATAGTTCTGGAATTCAGACTCAAAACACCACAATACAATGGCAGAAATAGCCTATAAAACTTGAATCTTTCTCCTATAGGTTCTCAATTCTCCCCAGTAAGATAGAAACAATGCAGGACTTAATTGGAATGTAAGAAGAATATACAGTATAAGTTAGATTATGTATATATCAGTGAACCATTGGTCTCCATTAATTAGCTAGCTTCGCTATAAAATAGATCGACAAATGATGAAGAAAAGGATGGTCATCATTTCTTCCTTCTTTGCCATTATTTCTTTTTAAAGATCACAGTGAAATTTCTCCAAGCTTTTAACTGCTCATTCTGCCAAATGTAGCCAAATCCCAGTTCCTGTGAAGAACTCTGAGTCCCACTATGTGCAAATTTTTTTTTTCTGATCCAGCCAGAAATAATCTCAAAAGCAGTCTACTGAAATATGCACAAGAAGGTTATAGAGCCCTCAGCTCCAAAAAGAGCAGAGTGGGTGAGTGGGTGATCTGTCATAACATGTTTGGAACAAATCAATTAAAGGAAAGCAATTTCCCATTTTTTTCCCAAAGGAAAAAGTAACACATTTCTAGTTCTTCAAAGTCATACTGCCCCATGGGATAATTCTAGAACAGAGGTCTAGAGTTATCCCATCGGGCACCAGGAACCGGTTCCACGGAGAGAGGTTTTTCCGCGGACCAGAGGGTGCGTGGTTTTGTGTGCTGCCTGCATCCCACAGATGGAGCTTTGCCTGTTTGTGTGGACCGGTTGATGGCATGCCGTGGCCCCGAACTGGTCCATGGACTGGGGGTTGGGGACCCCTGCTCTAGAACAATTAAATAATGATAACTGCCACTATAGAAACAACACACTGAACCTCCAATGGAAAGACAACATGAAAATTAAGGCATAATTGGGGGAAAAAATAATACTTTGAAAGATAAAGCACATACGTCCATGTTTTAAAACCAGATGGGGGAGAATTTTCTTGCAAAATCAAAGTTGCTCTAAAGAATTAGAGCAAGACACAGAGTGATTCATGAGTGCATGACAGACTATAAGGCAATTGACAAGTAAGCATCTTGCTGGAAGAATAAAAAGATTAACCTGCCATAACATAAGAAAAACCCTTCCTATCTGAAAAGATCAGTGTGTTTATGCTCAACTAAAAGTCAGTAATCACCCATTTGGAAATGGTTTCCTTAGAGACAGTAGAACTTGCTGACTTTGAGCCAGAAGAAAAAGAAGACATGATAAGATTTCTTACGACTTGGCTTGCTCCTAGAAAAATGTTTGGTCATAAAATTTATGGAGATAGCCTTTACTGGTACGGGTGAACAAGTGTGAAAGCGATATAATGAGCCCATCAAACTTTCTCTGAAAGGCCCGTAGAAGCACTTAAGGATTGCTTTATATTTGGAGTGTAGAAACATAAGCTGATTTGTCTCAGTACTGTAGACTAAAATATAATGGCAGTAAATCTGCACATTGTAGTAATTTCCAATGGCAAAAAAATATTTTTTAAAAAAAGTTAAGAATTGCATCACATTTCTCCTTAGCCATTTTATTCTAGATTCGTTTAATAACTGTTCAAAGTTATGACCTTTGCAGCATCCCCCTGATCATCTGATCAGAATTCAGGGGCTTTGCAATTGGTTCATATTTATGACCGTTGTTGTGTCCTAAGGTCATGTGATCCCTTCTGTGACCTTCTGACAAGCAAAATCAATGGGGAAGCCAGATTCACTTAAAAACCATGTTACTAACTTATCAACTGCAGTGATATTTAACAACTGTGGCAAGAAAGGTCATAAATGAGGCAAAAATCACTTAACAAATGTCTCACTTAATAATAGAAATTTTGGGCTCCATTGTGGTTGTAAGTCAAGGACTACTTGTATTGCAGGCAAACTCTGCTCACAGCTTGGAGTATGATCCTGACAGGACTCAAGATTGACTCAGCTTTCCATCCTTCCTAGCTCATTAAAATGAGGACCCAGATTGTTGGGGGCAATATTCTGACATTGTAAACTACCCACAGGGTGCTGTAAATCACTGTGGAGCAATATATAAGTCTAAGTGCTAGTGCTATTATTTAATCATTCTGAGGATAGTCTGTGATTTTTCAGAAATTAATTTTCCAAGTGAAAATTCATTGTACTGTAACCCAATAAAAGATATCTATTTCAGGGCAGGAACAGTACATTTTGCACATATCCTACCTTAGACTTTTTGAGTGCTTTAAAAAAATAGCTTGAAAGTAACAAATTTGGCGGAAATGGCAAAAATATCAGCATACTTGAAAAACCGCTCCAATGAACAATTTGTGACTGACTGGAAACAGTGGATAGACTATATCCAAGAGAGACACCAATCAAACAGAATGCAGCTGGCGTTCAGCTAAGGATCGATGGGAGGAGGGATGAAGGGCTAACAAATCAGATGTTTACAAAAACTAACACCCAACGTTGAATGTATATGTTCTATAACTAATGCCTCTTAACATAACCTTATGACTAACGTTGTTTGCTTTAATATTGTTAAAGTAGACTGAATCTCTACCTCAGGATATGAAACTTTTACCTCAGGATCTCGGGTTGGGGACCATAAAAGATTGCACTAGTAATGGGATGAAGTCAACTCAGAAGCGCAAACGCACAATATGTGATAGACTAGATACAGTAGATAGACCATATATAGGAGAAACACCAATCAAACAAAATGTATTCGGAGTATACTTGAAGATGTAAGGGAGGAGGGAAGAACGTTTACTAAAACAGATGTTTACAAAGATTAATACCTAATGTTGTATGCTATGTTCTAGGATGATTGCTTAGCAATAGGATCTTATGTTTAATGTTGATCACATTAATATTGAAACGGACAGGGGAAACACCAATCAAAATAAAATGTAACAGGAGTATAGTTGAGGCTAGACACGAGGAGTGGGGAAAAAGGCTTACTAACTCAGACGTTTTCAAAGACTAATACTTAGTATTGTATACCAGGTGTCAGGATGATTGCTGCATAATATGTTTTTATGTTCAATGTTAATGGTTTTAATAAAAGAATTTAATTAAAAAAAAAAAGCCCAGAAAATCTCAAAAAAAAAAAAAATAGCTTGGATAAAGCAAAAGGCTTTAAAGTTCTTCACACACTGCAGTAGGTAATCTTTAATGGCTAGGAGTCAAACACAATAGTTTTGTGGGACTGCAAATCACAAAATCAATGGGATCCCATCATATTTATAGATTTAATTATAAGAGGAATTTGGGACTTAAAAATATGTGATACATTCATGATCAATATAATACAACATCCATGCTCTATGGAATTATTGTCTTATTATGTCAAATTAACAAACATCATCTAGAATGAAGTTATGTCTCCCAAGTAGTTGGTTTCATTCTCCATGGTGGAAAACAGATAGTCCTGTTTGCACAGATGTATCAAATAGGCTTAGCTCCTATCCCATTAATACCACAAGTGTACCTTTTTGCTTTCTTGTGTATAAATAAATGAACTGCAAACTGCGAAGAAGAAAGTTCCTTCATTTTCTATAAAGAAAATGTGAAACATTTATTTTTTTAAAATACAATTATGACTATCATAAAAATCATCCACTACACTTGGCTTAGAGAAATAATAACTCTAGGTGGGTCACGATAATAAAAGAAAATACAATAAAAAAATAATACATAAAAATTAGGCAACACGTATTACATTTCTGTGAATTTTCTTAGCATGGGAATTGGTTAATAGAATTATTATGCAATAGTGGAAGGATAAATCTGCATCAGAGATGCAGCAAAGAATATGTACTATTCATCAACATTTGAATTAGTCTTTTTTTGACAAACAAATAGGATCTCCCCCCCACCTTGTTAACTGGTATGTTTAAATTATATGAATCCTTTAATATTACTGTATGCATTTGTATTTTTATTCTGTTGATTGGCTTGGCACAATAAAATAAATTAAAAATAAGAAACCCACAGATGGAGTTAGGTGGAAGGAGCAACAAGGATGAAAAGGCATCATCTCAGAAAAGCAAGAGGTTGTTGCATAGCTGAGAAGTGGAACTGCATAAAAAACCCACAAGATTAACTTGTAAGAATGGAGACAGGAAGAGAGGTCAAAATCAGAAGCAGCACTGAATGTAAAGATGAATGCAGGATCTAAAAGCAAACTGAAAAAAAATGTGTAAACAATGGGAGCTATGTTGTTGGAACAACAAAGACAATTGTTTTAAGCCAAATGCTAAATATATGAATTCGGGAGCTAATGAAATAATAGAGAGAAAGTTGTTGCTTTAATTAAGGTGCTAACAATGCAGATATTAAATTTAACTGATAGCAATAATAATGCAACAAAGCCTTAGTTGACATCTTAATAAAAAATGATGGCAATTCAGTAATTCTAAGAACAGCCAGCACACTGTTTTAGGAACAATATTTTTAGCAGTATGTCAAGTTCTGGTCAATTCAAACCTATAGCTGAAAGCAGAAGGAAATACTTTATTGCCTGGTTCAGTCCCCTTTACTAGGCAATTTAAGAGACCATTTGTGAAATAGCCTTCTTAGTGAGCATTTTTGTGGCGTTTGTCTATGATCCAATGAACACATTAAGAAAAGGGCTATTGGTTATGATTACACAGAACAGCTGAGATGATAGGTTCAGATCAGCATATTCCTAGGTACTAGATAACGGGAAAATTAAGGACAATCATCAAAATAATGGGAAAAAGGCTTTTCAAGAACAGTCCCCATTGGGTGCAATGAAACAGAATTCTGATTCAGAGAAAGCTGATTCTCCTGACCCTGAATCTCTATAATCTTTTTATTTTGGTTAGAAATGTATATGCTTGACATGTTGCAGGACTATGCTTCTCCACTTTTGGCTGGATCCAATTGAAAGCGTTAATCACTATTTTCAGAATTCATCCGGAAGAGATGGCTAATGTTACACGGCTATTTTGCAGCAAAGTTACCGCTTCAAAGCCATGAAAACTTACATTTAAAAGTGATACATTTCTTTTATGAGCTGCATCAGCTTCTTGCGTGTGCCATGCCTGCTCAGCGTCTTTGTCTCTTAGATGACTCTCCATCTGCTGAAGCAACACCAATCTCCGAGAGAGTCTACAAAAGGGAAACATTATGATAAGTGGGCAGGCATTTTTTTTTTCCTGCACAACCACCTAGAAAAACAACAACCTTTTACCCTCACCCAATTTTTCTCTAATTATGTTGAACGCAGCGTGGGAGAACAAAAAAGGGGGGGAAAGCACAGAAAGTCCCTTTCGTGCTGTGCTCCCAGGGAGAAAGTAACCATCATGTTGTACAACAAGCGGTCTCTGCATAAAATGAGACAATCGGCACAGAACACCTCAAACGAGATGGGCCTGCAAGGCTCAGTTAGCTCTCTTAGGGCACTAGTTAGGAGTTAGTTGCATTCTGTTACTAGGAGTAATTCTGCACATTTTAGAGATGCTGCGTTCAGCAGAAAAACGGTCATGTTTCTCATCCTGGTTAGACATCCCTCTGCACAATTAAAAAAAAAAGATTCGACTTTTTCTCCCAATCCAGATTTGTTGAAAAAAAAAAATTTTTCCTCTCAAAAAAAACAAAAACCCCTATCTTTCCAAACCTTTCCTATAGAAATGAGGCTCCATTCTGTTCTCATGGAACAGAAATAGATTTGGGAAAAAGTATTCAGTAATTTCAAGGAAACTCCCCTGGGAGGGAGCAATAGACTGCAGTTTGCCGAGAAATGGGATTCTGTATATACACTACATACACAAATTGGAAATTGTAAACTGAGGGTATAAAATGGGGCTCGACAGCCTTTTAACCTTACATGTGGGGAAGAGTTTCTTTACAAAGGAGTTGGAAGAATACGTTGTATATAGTATGTTTAGGTGTGTGTCATGTATGTGTTTCACTTTGAGAGCGGGCAGCTAAATTTCATTTTTGATGTGTGCCGTTGTGCCCACAGTAAAAAAATGACAATAAAGATTATCTTATCTTAATAGTCTCGGAGAGATGAAGAAAACTATATTAGCATCCAATATGCAAAAGAAATAAGGCCCTTATTACTCTTAATAGACTAATGCCAAAGTAAAACAAGACTTTCATCAATTTTGGGGGGGTTGCTGGATCAGTTCTCTGTGCAATGAATTGAGATGTTCAAAACAAAGCTAGGATATTGCAGTAACTCTAAATGTTCACTTTTTAAAAAATGTTTTAGTAATCTGGATAGAATCTGAAGTGTTAGCTGCAAGACCGAGAGAAATTGAATGAAACGGGACATTATACTGAATTTAGAAAAGGCGTATCAAATCATTAAGCTGTGGCTGGAATTCAATCAGAAAATTCAAGGTTGAAAAGGACTTCACATTATGATTTATTTTAAAAGCAGCACTGGTGGACAGCTCCCCCTAGAGGCAAAATATGGCACTTCTTAAGAAAAGGCAACACAGTATGGTATTTTTCTGTTATTAATATTTATTATTTTTCTAAAAGATGGTTATCTTAATATAATCACAGTTGTTTTCAGTTTGATAAATCAGTTCATAGATTTGGGAATAGTGCTTCAAATTCCTAAGCATTCATAATATATTTTACTGTATTTTTCTAACATCTAAAAACAGGACATCTTCAAAAACTACTTACATTTCTTCATGCTGCTTAGCAAGCTGAATTTCTTGTGCCAAATAGGATGCCATATTTGATCATATTAATAATTTCAATTACTCTATGAAAGGGGAAAAAAGAAATAAAATATGGATCCTTCAGAAAGATAGATATATTTTTATGATATTTATTAAGAAATAATCCTAAATATAAACGTTGAATTAGTGATGGGAACATTTTGCTGTTAAAAAAGATGAAATCTTTCAACAATGTTAACAGCATTAGAGTACATCTTAATAATATTTAAGACAAAAGTTCAGTACTGCATCCACCTGTAGATATTTCTTCTTCATTCTTGCTTAGTTTTATTTTTGCACTTGGCTTATTTTCTTTCTTAATTCTGCAATTTTTAGCTTTGGTTGGTCAGTTTTTAATTGTCCAATAAAATTAAAAAAAAGCATCTGCAAACTTTTTTTATAGTAGCTTTATTCAATATTGTAATTAAGAATACAACTAAAAAGATAGAAAAATGAATACACGCAGAAAAGGAAAAAAAGGAAAAGAATAAAAAGAATATAGTAAAGAAAAAGAAATATATAAAGGTGTGACTTGCCACATTCATCATAACAAGTGCTAACATCTACCCTTATCTTTTCGATATTAGAAAAAATGGTCAGATGCCTAAAGATTCAGATGGTTTGTTGTTGTTAAATAACTCTTTACTAATGCAAAAGGACATAATTAGTCTTTGGGATTCATCTATTCTGGAGAGCAAACTCTGTGCAGATTATTTGTAGAACTTGAAAAAGCAACACATGCAATGAACCTTTGATTGAACAAAGTCTACTGGGCTTCTGATGCAATGGGGTCAGATGAGAGAACGGGAATGTCATCCCTGAAATAATGGAAAAGTCAGTTCTTTATAAAATCTGTAAACAGTAATAATATCCCACACTTGTATCATTTGCATAACTCCACAGTAGGCATTTTTATGTTATTTGCACTGGTTTATGCCACATAACAGAATCATTTCTACCCAATAGCCTGTTAAACTGAGACTTTATAATAATAAGTATTTTACTATATTTGGATTTTATTTTTAGTGCATTAAAGGAGACATGACATCACTTGGCTGAATGCCTGGATTAAGTTAATTTAATTTGGTATGGATTTGAGTGTGCCCATCCAAATACCATGCAATAGGATAGTGTGAAGACATTCAACCCTGAAGCAGTGTAGGAAGCTTTAAAACATACACAGGTTGAACAAAGCTTTTTACTGATTCTATTTCTACATTCTAACCTAGGAATGGAACCTGCTTTAATGCTCACTCATTTTCAGTGCTTGAATAGACATTTCAGCAGTAATAATTTCTGACCAACTGATTCAGTTTCTCAAGTCTCTTCTCATACTATATTCGAGTTCACAAATCATGCTAGCTTAGTTTAATGCAGGTTACCATGTTATATGAGATCAGTCACTGTTGCTTGCAAACTGATTTAGATCATTTCATGAACCCAACTAACTGTAGCTGATTCATCAAAATGTTTAAAGTATGGCTTAGCATGAAGTTGCCCTGATAAATAAGGACCACGTATGGAAAGGCTACAGGTTAGTGCCTGAGGCAGGTTGTGATGCTGTACAGGTAGTCCTCATTTACAACCTTTTGTTTAGTGGCCATTTGAAGTTACAAAGACATTGAAAAAAGTGATTTATGACCGTTTTTCCACACTTAGGACTGTTGCAACATCACCACGGTCATGTGATCACAATTTGCAACCTTCTGACAAGCAAAGTAAACAGGGAAGCCAGATTCACTTAACAACGGTGTTATTCAGTTAAGAACTGTGGCCAGATAAATTGTAAAATGGGGTGAAATTCATTTAGCAACTGTCTTGCTTAGCAATGGAATATTGGGTTCAGCTGTGGCCCTACGTCAAGGGCTACAAGGGGATGGTCAGGAACACAAACAGCCAATAATTCGATGTATACAAAGCCATGAGTAGGAGTAGGCTTGGTCTGGTTTAGTGCAAAATCCAATCTAGACAGGTACTACAATAAACCCCCTGCAAATACGTTTTGTTGTCTTATAATAGCAGACCAGATGTATGCAAATTGGAGGGCATAATATGTGATTTATAAACTATAGTTTACAACTAAGCGCAGCGACTCCAGCCAAATCACTTTGCAGAACGCATCTGGCGCTCATGAAGGAAAACTAGAGGAAAGCGAGTTGAGCCAACGGTTTTAAGTATGTCCGGTTAGTACAGCGTTCCTTTGTACGAAACTTGGATCGCACAAAACAGATTTCCCATTTGCATCTGAGCTCACCCTACTTTTTTAGTACCTCCTCT
This sequence comes from Bothrops alternatus, assembly GCA_034064705.1. Taxonomy (NCBI): domain Eukaryota; kingdom Metazoa; phylum Chordata; class Lepidosauria; order Squamata; family Viperidae; genus Bothrops; species Bothrops alternatus. The sequence goes on along the minus strand of JARGCV010000050.1, from coordinate 809,491 downwards.
CTCCCCCCCCCCGCAAAACACCGCGAATAGAATGGTCGGCTCTCCCGACAGTCCGGGAGCTTCCAACTTAACAAACGGGAAGGGGGGGGGGAATGGAAGTTCTTTTGAAAAGACGCGCGGGAGACCCCATTCAGGAAATCGGAGATTCGTATCCACCGACGTGGGAAATAGGAACGTACTATTCCGGGACGGATGGGGGGGGGTGGTAAACAGAAAAAGGAAAAAAAACAACCCAACAGGAGCCAGACGTACATTTCTGCGAGCTGCGCATTTAGGTGGTGAAACTACCTTTGCTAGGACCCTGCCACAGTTAGGAACGGCTTTTCAATCTCAACGGCCTCGTCTTTAGCTCATTACCGCCATTAAGCTAACCCAACGCTTTTCACTCCCGGCAACTTGTTATCGCGGTACCATAAACGGGGATGGGGCGCGTAAGGGGGGGGGAGAGAGCGAGAGCGCGCGCGCGCGCGCGCGAGAGAGAGACGAATGGCAGAAACCGAACCATGGCCGCTTTCTGATTGGTGTACGGTCTGGAGTGGGGTGGGGGGGGGAATGGAATAGTTTAGGAATCTGCTCGCCTGGTGTGGTAACGGAACGACGTGAGGAGGGCGGGGCTTCCCGCTTGTTACCGTATTTTGAAAGGAAAGCGTCGGATGCTCAGTAACGGAATATAGTTCAGGGCCTCTCCGGACTGTGTGGGAAGAGAAACTCCTGAGTGGAGCCGGGAAAAAGCGCTAGTTCCTGAATTTGAGAAATACCTCATACCTGGGTAAAGTGATTGTTTTCGTCTCCCTCACCCCCCCCTCCCGCTCCTGTACGAATCACAAGCACTTCAGGCGAAGTGGAAGGGCTTTTATTAAGGGGGGGGTCAGGCCTTCCCCACTTTCTGTACCCCTATATACCATGGGTGTCCAACTCGTTTTGCGTCATGTGATGTATCGTGATGTGTTGTTGTGTTGCTATTTTTTTGCCTTTGCGGAGCACGGTGGTCATGGCCTGTGCGGGCCGCCGGTTTGACACCCCTGTCCTATACTCACATTTAAAAAAAAAAAGATAATTGAGGATTCAGAAGCCGGTTAGCGCTGGTTTCATTAGAACTGATACCTAATTTTTTTTGTTGAGTTCGGCGAATGATAAATCTGTGTTTTCCAGAACAGGTCTGGTTTTCATTCAACTTCCTTCCAGGGGTTCTCAACCTCGGCCACTTTAAGACTTGTGGACTTCAACTCCCAGAATTCCTCAGCCAGCTTTGCTGGCTGAGGAATTCTGGGAATTGAAGTCCACAAGTCTTAAAGTGGCCGAGGTTGAGAACCCCTGTTCCAGGCGGTGGGAGGCGGGGGGGGGGGGAAGAGAAATTCTCCCCAAAAGTCCAAGAGAGGAGCGATCAGAAAGCAACCAGGAGACGCGGTGCCTTCGATCAGGTCACTCAGGGGAAAACTAGGTGGTTCTTCTCAGAGGTAATTTCAGAGATAGACGCTTCACCTGTCTAATTTCCCCGATTGCTGCATACGGGAAAGGGGGGGGTGAGGCTCTGGAACTTTTTTTCCTGTCTAGCTATGTAAGAGAGTGCAACTAATGATGAGCAGGAAAGCTCTTAAACTCGCAGTGTTTCTCAACCTTGACCATTTTAAGGCATGTGGACTTCAACTCCCAGAATTCCACAGCCAGCAATGCTGGCTGTGGAATTCTGGGAGTTGAAGTCCACATGCCTTAAAATGGTCAAGGTTGAGAAACACTGTCTTAAAAGGGTTCTGTGATTTTGTACATGAAACTCTAATGTAGTTCTATGTAGCAGGATGGGCTTTCCTATTTTATACCAAGGCCTATGAGTTAAGTTTAAATAGCAGAATTTCAATTTCATATATCAAACCTTAGTTTAGTGCAGGGGTGTTAAACTCGTAATGTGTCATGACGTGTCCCGACTTTTTTTTTCCATTGCCAGCAATGGGGTGGGCGCAGTTTCGCTATTATGCATCCGGCCTGTGGGCCGGCAGTTTGACACCCCTGATTTAGTCTTTTAATATAATAAGCACTGTTTTAAGTGACAGGTGCTATTTCAGATGGCAAATAGCAGTTCAGTGGCATCAGCCTGTGATTTCATATAGCAAATGCTTATTTAGTTAAGCAATTTTGTCATTTTGTGGAGTAAACGTATAGGTAGCAGAGATTTCGTGAGCTGTTATTACAGAAACATTGGTTTTAGCCCAGAGATAGGTAATTGCATATACCCGTGGTGGCAAACCTATGGCAAGTGTGCCACAGGTGGCACACAGAGCCCTCTCTGTGGGCACGCGCGCCATCGCCCCAGTCCTAGGCCTTCAGCTGGGTTTTATAAAACCTTTTCGCTTTAGGCCTCCGCCGTGTGCAAAAAAAAAAAAATCAATTTCAACCTTGCAGGAAAAAAAATCTTGCAAAGTTGGAATTGATTGATTGAACTTTTTAGTCCCACCCAATCTGCCGTTACCACTGCAGCCACGCCCACCCAATTGGCCACACCCACCCAGCACCCGATGATACATAAGTGGGTTTTGGGTTGCAGTTTGGGCACTCGGTCTCTAAAAGGTTCTCCATCACTGGCATATACTAAACACTGATTTAGTCAGAGATCACTTCTATACAGGTAGTCCTCAACTTACAACTATTCATTTAGTGACCAGCATTGAAAAAAGTAAGTTATGACCATTTTTCATGGTTGTGATATGTTGGCATGTAACTTCCATTGTTGGTACTTTATATTTTTTTCTTTTTTTTCCACGCTCTGTGATTATATAGTCTTTTGTTCCCTTATATATTTGTCTTTTATTCTTGAAATACCTTATTTCTAAATACTGATACTGATGTAGTTTATACATATTGTTTGAATCATATTTTTTCTACTTGCACAATACCAGCTTATTTTTGTGATATTTTTGTCTTGTCCCAGCTATTGGCTTATCTTTTACGATTTTTCCTTTTTCTTTCAATTCTAATTATTGACTACTCTTTATTCTATAATTTTCTCTGGTGATTGTAGTAATATGTTATAAACTTTGCATTCTTCATTACATGTCCTTGTTTGGTTATTGATATATACACTTTTCAATAAGTTTTTGTACAATATCTTGTACAATATCTTTATCTTTGATAAAGAGTATTAATGTCCAGAAATAAATATTATTATAATATATTAAAACATTTTTTTATTTTTTTGCAGTAGCCCTTAAAAGGATGAAAAGGCAACAGAGTTTGACAGATTTGTTCAATAAGAAACCAAAATCAGAACCAGTTGTATCAGAACTGGCCTTAGATTGTACAAAACAGTCACGAGCACAACCACTCTATCTTGAAGAAAGCAGCACGTCAGTTACTGAAATAAACGATAACTTCAAAATTGAAAATAGTCTTCCTGAATGCTGGACAGTGCAACAATATAACAATTTTAGAGAAAAATATGATGGACTGGTAATTTCTAACAAAAAGTTAGGTTGCGAGTATTGTGCAAAATATGACTTCACAAAAGAGAAAAGTGTTCATGTGTCAAAAGAATGGAAATGCTTTCAGATTGAGGCATCAGGAAAAAATAAACAGGTACAACAAGCTTCTCTAAGAAAAAAAATGAAAGAACATTTTTCATCAAAAGCTCATAACATTTGTGAAGAGAATTCAAAACAATGTGAGCAGGATTCAGTAACAAAAGTAATAGATTCGATGGATGAAAAATATTTACGTACCACTTGTAGAGTATTTAATACAGTTTACAGCCTGGCAAAAAGATGTAAACCGTTTTCAGACATAGAAGCTGAGATAGAAGTGCAAATTAAAAATGGATTAGATATGGGAATAGGATTACATTCACGTAAAACTGCTGTGAAAATAGTTGATTTCATTGCAAAGGAAATTAAAAAAGAAATATTTACTAAAATTGTTGAAAAGAATCTGAAAATATGTTTGATTATTGACGAAGCCTCAACGATATCTTGCAAACCAGTTATTATACTTTTCTTAAAAGTTGAGGATTCAGTTACATCGCCAACAATTTTCGTTGAGCTAGTTGAATTGGAAAAACAAGATGCAGAGACAATATGTTCTTCAGTTATGGAAAGTTTAAATAATGTTGGGCTTACCAAGAACTACCTAGAAAAGAATTTAATAGGATTTTGCTCCGATGGTGGCAGCATTATGCTTGGGAGAAAATCTGGAGTGAGCACTAGGATAGCAGAAGAATTTCCAAACATCATAATATGGCACTGTTTAAACCATCGCCTCCCTCTTGTTTTAGATGATTCGATAAAAGAAATAAAGCAAGTAAATCATTTTAAAATATGTATTAATAAGATATATACCATTTTTCATCAATCCAATAAGAACCAAATTGAACTTACCAAGAGAAGTTGCCTAACTGTTTCTAATATATCAAACACAATGACTATTAGTCTAATCGGCCTACCTCTAAAGGAATGGGATCCTACTCCTACAGTGAAAAGATGGTTAAGGATAAATCACACAGCCGATGATGCTCGGATAAAAGTCAAGAAAATTGCAAGTGAGGATGCCAATCAAGAAGCAATTTGGAAATATCTTAAATAACAGTTTTATTGTTTTTTTGTCAAGTATTTTTTAATATTTTTCATTAGTATTTTAAAACTTATAACAATCTAGTTTTGTGTACCTCTTTTATTGTTCTTATTTAAGTATTAAATGCATGAAATAATAAACTACCTTTCGGCATATCGTTCTTTTATACTTAAAGCAGTCATTGGGGCAGAGAACTGGTTGTGAAATTATTTGAATCCCACCACTGCCCTATAGGATACATAAACGAAACATCCGTTTGATAAAATGATGTGTCAGATAATCAAGTAAGACAATTGATTAGAAAAGACAAATGCCCGTAAAATATGTTGCATCCGTTCATTTCCCACTCGGATTTGTTTCTTGTAACTGAAACAACCAATGAAGCTTCCAGGATAGGAAGCGAAATGTCACATTTTTCCTCAATAAAATCAGTCCAGTTGCCTTTTCAAAATAAAAACTATTTTCTTGTAACTTATAATGCTGGAGGACTTCAGAATGCAGTCTTCTCATTTGAGGGTCCCTGAAAGGGCTAGTTTTTGCAATTCAAAGGAAATGGCTTCCCACTCCAAGGAAAACCATGGTTTCATCAACTACAAAAGGAGCCATAGATATAAACTACAAAGGGAGCTGTAGTGCCAATATCACCTTTATTAAAATGCTAACCCTGAAATTCTATGTAACACTTTACCTTAGAAAATTGATGGTAAAGAAAAGTACTGGAAAAGGCTTGTGTGCTTCCTTTGCCAAAAGCTTATGTTTCAAAATACTTTCCAAAATAAAGCTAAACTTGTAGAGGGTTAGTCCTGTGCAAAACGTGACTCTCCTAGGTTGCCACCTCTTTTTCCATTATATTCCCCCTCCATGTCCTGTTTACAACTTCCCCAATTTACCAGCATTCACTTAAAGCTCATTAGAAGTTACACAATAAGCGCCCCTAATGCTTATGATGGGGACTGCAGCCAAGAAATTAAAAGATGCTCCTGGGGAGGAAAGCTATGGCAAATCTAAACAGCATACTAAAAAGCAGAGACATCACCCTGCCAACAAAAGTGCGTATAGTCAAGGCCATGGTTTTCCCAGTTGTAATGTATGGATATGAAAGTTGGACCATAAGAAAGACTGAGCGACAAAAGAATTGAGGCCTTTGAACTATGGTGCTGGAGAAGATTCCTGTGAGTCCCCTGGACTGCAAGGCATTCAAACCAGTCCTAGAAGAGATCAATCCCGACTGCTCTTTAGAAGGCCAGATCCTGAAATTGAAACTCAAATACTTTGGCCACCTAATGAGAAGGGAGGACTCACTGAGAAGGGCCTAATGCTGGGAAAGATTGAGAGCAATAGAAGAAGGGGACGACAGAATGAGGTGGCTGGATGGAGTCACTGAAGCAGTAGGTGTGAGCTTAAATGGACTCCAGAAGATGGTAGAGGACAGGAAGACCTGGAGGAACGTCCATGGGGTCACGATGGGTTGGACATGACTTCGTAATTAACAACAAGTGCTTATGAGCAAGTCCTGAAATTATGAATATTGCAGCACCATAGGAGTCGTTTGCCCTTATGAACAACTACAGTGACACTGCAACATTCATCCTGGTTATTCCACCCCCGTCTTGGGTCTACCTAGGTAGCAGGCCTTCAATACCCTGCAAAGATCGAGATCTTTTGCTTTCTTGGCTTCTCCAGGCCTTTGGTGCATTTGCAGAGAATGGAGGCCTAAAGTAATGCAAGATCGTGTGAGATCAATGGGGTGAGATCTCACGCTACTGATCTTGCATGATATCAAGGTTTCTGTTTGTTGCAACAGAAAATGGAACCAAAGCCGGGGGATGCTTCCACAACCCTCTGGTGGCCCGATCCGGGTGCTGGACGCCTTTTCCAGGCTGCTCCTGCCCGAAAACAGGCTGCCGGAGGGCTGTGGAAGCATCACCCAGCCTCAAATCTGGCCGGCAGCAGCCTGGAGAAGCTGGCTGGAGTGCAGTGGAAGTGTCCCCCAGCCTCAGATCTGGGTGGCAGCAGGAACCACGGCAAAGAGGAGACAGATCTTTTCCAGGTGAGTCTGGCACGACAGGAAGGGAGGGGGAAGCGTGAGGTATCTTAGTGGTTTAGGATGGTCTTAGGGGCCTGTTCCTCTATGGCCTTTCCCACCCTGAGATACTCATGTTCACTTAATGAGCTGCGTGCATCTTTTTTTTTTTTTTTTTTAAATTCTTTTATTAAAACAATCAGCATTGGACATAAAAACATATTATGCAGCAATCAACATGATACCTGGTATACAATACTAAGTATTCGTCTTTGAAAAAGTCTGAATTAGTAAGCCTTTTTCCCCCCCCCACCCCTCGCGTCTAGTCTCAACTATACTCCTGTTACATTTTATTTGATTGGCGTTTCTTCTATCTGTTTCGAAATTAATGTGGTCAACATGAAACATAAGATCTTATTGCTAAACAACCCTCCTAGAACATAGCATACAACATTAGGTATTAATCTTTGTAAACATCTGTTTTAGTAAACGTTCTACCCTCCTCCCTTGCATCTTCAAGTATAATCCGAATACATTGAGCTGCGTGCATCTTAACGAGCAAGGGAGTGATCTTGTTCGAAGTACAAGATTCACTCCCATGAGTTTTCGAGTTACAAGTGGAATGGGCAGGCTCCACTAAACTCATGACTTGAGGACTACCTATATTTATTTCACAGATCAGTGTTAGATGCTGAGTCACTTAAACCGAACTTGGCTAATCTTAAAAGTAAGCGGGGTGGGACCTGGTAAGTGGTATGATAGGAATGCCTAGTTACCAGGAATATTTTGAAATCTTGACGAAAAATACAGATGTCATTTTGAAGCCCCTTTCCAAGACAATTGAGAATCCACGAAAGTCAAATGTGACCAGAGATCTACAGAATCGCAAATATTTCTATCTTCAAGAAAAGGAGAAAAAAGATTTGGTCAACCGTCACCAGGTTAGGCATATATTACTACCAGACAAGAACTAGGAAAAATAATTAGCAGTCTGTTAAGTATCTAGAAAAGCATATAATGCTTGGTGGGAGCCAGCTTTAGTTTATCAAAAACAAGTTATGTCAAATGAACCTGAGCAGTTGATTAGACGTGTAGTAGACTTAATGAATCCTTTCTTTAGTGTCTGATGAGATCCAACTGGAGAGCATGGCAAAATGTGAATAAATTATCACTAGTTGGATACAGACTTGATTCAATAATTATGTCCAAGGAATACTGCATATATCAAGGATTCCATATCAAGCTGGAAGGAAATAATGAATGGCATAGTAAAGAGTACAATTCTAGCCTTCTCTATATATTTAAAAATGACTGATGAGGGGTTAGAAATCACATTTACCAAATTTGCTACAATTCAGAAATGTGGGTGATAGAAACACTTTCAAGAACATTGTGAAGATTCAAGAGAATTTTGACAATCTGGGACAACTAGCAGAAACCAGCAAGATGAATTTCAAGAGAGAAGTCCAAAGTCTTTCAAACGGATAGGAAAAATGAAATGCAGGCATATAGGATAATAATATGGGAGAGAGTATCATACTCTGCAGGAGTGTATGTGAAAAAAAATATCTGGGGCCTTGGTGGATCATGGACTGAATATATGCCATTAGTCTGATGCAATGATGTAAAAACATGTAATCCTAAACTACACCAACGTGAATACAATGTCAGGATAGGGAAAAATAATTTTTGACACTATTCTGCATTAGTCTCCGTCTGGATAATTGTGTACAGTACAGTTCTGAGCTTCATGCTGAGAAAAAGGATGGTAACAACAAAGATGGCCTAGAAGAAGAAACTTATAAAGAACTGTTAGAGGCGCTTAATATGTTTAATCTAGGGCAGAGGTCCCCAACTTTTTGAGCACCAGGGATCAGTTCCGTGGAGAAAGGTTTTTCCACAGACCAGAGAGAGTGGTTTTTTGTGCTGCCTGCATCCCATAGATGGGGCTTTGTTTGTTTGTGTGGACCAGTTGCTGGCATGCTGCGGCCCGGTACCGGTCCACGGACTGGGGGTTGGGGACCCCTGATCTAGGGAACATGAATCTATAGGGAGACATGATAACTCCCTTCAAGTATCTGGCTGGATGTCACAAAGGAGATGGGGATAGACTTGCCTATTAAAAAGCGTTCTTCAAAAATGTTCCAAAAGACAGGACAACCAAGAATGGATTAAGCTACAAAGGTGTGATTTCAGTTGGATGTCAGGAAAATATTTGGAACAAAAAAAACCTCTTAGCACACATGAGCTTTTCAACAATGGAATAGATTTCCTTACATGGTAATATAGATTGCTTTTCTTTGGAAATATTCAGACAGAGGCTGTGTGGCCAACGGTTAGGGGTATTATAATAACGAATTCCTCCACTGGAAAGGAGATTGGGCTGAATGAATTCGTAAGTTCCTTCCAATTCTTACATTTTATGATTCTGATTCTTGTTTGAACTAAAGTTGAGTGTAGTTAAAGTGATTCAAGGGAAATCTTGTTTAAGAGAGTGCTACAGTGGTTTCCGTGGATGGTACTTCAGACATACATCACTGTGGCCAAATCCATCTTCCCCAATGGCAGATCTTCCATTCTAATCTGTTCCCCCCCCCAAAAAAGAGAGAGAATTATATTAACTTTAGCTCCTTAAAACTGCTGCGCTTTTTTTCAAACTCATGCAAAGGGAGATATTGTGTACAAATGAGATTCAAAGCAATTTCTCTAAATCATTTGTAAATAATGCACAGCCTTATGTTACTTAAAGCTTTTTTCACCATTGCTGGGCCATAGGCTCAGCAGTATACAATATTCCCATTGCTTAACATTTTGGCTTAATATTGTTTTATGACTGAAGTTTTAAAAAAGAAGAAGGGGTGAATTTTATGATTGTTCTTTTGCAAGATCTAATCATGACATTATTGAAAGCAGTAGATAGGAAAAGATAAAATGTGTGAAAAAAGGTTTGTAAATACTTGTGCCTGTCTCAAAAATGATTCTGAAATAGCACCTCATGATCAGGTTTAGTAAATTTATGATGATGATGATGATGATGATGTAGATTTTTTGTCAGTTGGGTATGGTGCTGAAAAAGTTAAATAATAAATAAATTGGGGTCATTTTAGAAGATTGAGTGAATAATAACAATAAGAATAATAAAGTTGGAAGGGACCTTGGAGGTCATCTAGTCCAACCCCCTGCTCAGGCAGGAAACCCTATATCAGTGGTTCTCAACCTTTTTCAGGTTGAGACCCCACTTGCCCCGCCCATGCACGCCGCGACCCCGACCCGGGCGCGCGTGCGCGCGCGTCGGGCCAATCCGCGCCTGCGCGGGGCGCATGCGCCGAAAAAAAAATAATTAAAAAAAATAAAAAAATGGTGGACCGCGATGAGCGGATCCGCGCATGCGCAGCGCACGTGAGATGGGCCAATCCGCGCATGCGCGGTGAGCGCACGCAACAAAAAAATATAAAAAAAATAAAAAAAATAAAAAACCACAAAATGGCGGACCGCGATGGGCGGATCCGTGCAGGCGTGGCGCATGCACGCGACGGGCCGATCCACGCATGCGCGGCGTGCACACGCCGAAAAAAAATTAAAAAAAATTTAAAAAAATAAAAAAAAATTCAAAAAAAAACCCAAAATGGCGGACCGCGACGGGCGGATCCGCGCATGTGTGGCGTGTGCACACGATGGGCCGATCTGCGCACGCACAGTGTGCACACGGCAAAAAATTTTTTTTAAAAATAAAAAAAATAAAAAAAATAAAAAAGTGGCGGACCACGGTGTCCGGCGACCCCCACGAAACGGTCATTCGACCCCAAATGGGGTTGCAACCCATAGGTTGAGAACCACTGCCCTATATCATTTCAGACAAATGGCTGTCTAGTCTCTTCTTTAAAACTTCCAGTGTTCACCGCTTTTGGAGGCAGATTGTTCCACTGATTAATTGTTCCAACTGTCAGGAAGTTTTAGTTCTAGGTTGCTTCTCTCCTTGAGTAGTTTCCATCCGTTGCTTCTTGTCCTGTCCTCAGGTGCTTTGGAGAATAGCTTGATTCCCCATTCTTTGTGGCAATCCCTGAGATATTGGAACACTGCTATCATGTCCCCCCTCGTCCTTCTCTTCATTAAACTAGACATACCCAATTCCAGCAGCCTTTCCTTATATGCTTTAGCCTCCAGTCCCCTAATCATCTTTGTTGCTCTTCTCTGTACTCTTTCTAAGGTCTCAACATCTTTTTTGCATTGTGGTGACCAAAACTGGATGCAGTAGTCCACGTGTGGCCTTACCAAGGCATTGTAAAGTAGGGCAGCTAAGGTCAACTTTCCTAATGCCACGACCCTTTAATACAGTTCCTCATGTTGTGGTGACCCCCAACCATAAAATTATTTTCGTTGCTACTTCATAACTGTAATTTTGCTACTGTTATGAATCGTAATGTAAATATCTGATACGCAGGGTGTATTTTCATTGCTACGAATTGAACATAATTAAAGCATAATGATGAATCACAAAAACAATATAGCAATGCTCACTGAAGAAGCTTACTCTTCCTTGCTCAAAAATGTTGGGAGGGAGGGAAGGGGAATGAAGGAAGGAAGATTGAAGGGGAAAGGAAGAAGATGGAGAAGGAAGGAGATTGAAGGGGAAAGGAAGAAAGGAAGGAAGGAAGGAGAAAGAGATTGAAGGGGAAGGGATGGAGATGGAAGGAAGGAAGGAAGATTGAAGGGGAAAGGAAGGAGATGGAGAAGGAAGGAAATTGAAGGGGAAAGGAAGGAAAGAAGATTGAAGGGGAAAGGAAGGAGATGGAGAAGGAAGGAGATTGAAGGGGAAAGAAAGGAGATGGAGAAGGAAGGAGATTGAAGGGGAAAGGAAGGAAGGAAGGAAGGAAGGAAGGAAGGAAGGAAGGAAGGAAGGAAGGAAGGAAGGAAGGAAGGAGAAAGAGATTGAAGGGGAAGGGATGGAGATGGAAGAAAGGAAGATTGAAGGGGAAAGGAAGGAGATGGAGAAGGAAGGAGATTGAAGGGGAAAGGAAGAAAGGAAGGAAGGAAGGAAGGAGAAAGAGATTGAAGGGGAAGGGATGGAGATGGAAGGAAGGAAGGAAGATTGAAGGGGAAAGGAAGGAGATGGAGAAGGAAGGAAATTGAAGGGGAAAGGAAGGAAAGAAGATTGAAGGGGAAAGGAAGGAGATGGAGAAGGAAGGAGATTGAAGGGGAAAGGAAGGAAGGAAGGAAGGAGAGATTGAAGGGGAAGGGATGGAGATGGAAGGAAGGAAGGAAGGATGGATGGATCTTTGGAGAGTCATGTTTTCCCAGATGGTGATGAACTGCAACTCCCAGCATTCTCCACTCTTCCACAGTGCCTTTTAGGGCTGCTGGGGATGGTAGTTCAGTAAGGTCTGGAGGCACACACAGATGCCCTAGCAGGGAAAATGGGCCGGGTAATTGCTGCAGTTTTACTTGGAGGCATTCTGCCGCTCCTGAAAATCACTTTAACCAATTTTCCCTGGTTCAGCAAAGGCAACAAGTAATAAAACAAGCAACAGGTACCGGTAATAAAATAGCCCAAATTGTCCTTTCCAGTGCAGATGAAAAGAACCTGACCGAACACTGGTAAGAGACCATATTAGGTCCTACCTAGCGGCGATAAGAGCAGAGAAATGTTCCTACCTCACTGCTCTTATCGTGTCATCAGATAACTGCCCAGCCTCCCTGTTTAGGGTGACCCGCTCCCTCCTTCACCAGGAGGTGAGAGGAGACCCCTTAGAGGGTAGAGCTGAGGATTTCGGAAAATATCTGTATGATAAAATCGCTCAGATTCGGGAAGGCTTTGACTTCAACTGGGTATGTCCAATGGGAGAGGTGGAGTCAGGTCCTGAGACTGTTATCTGGGATGAGTTTGACCCCGTGACTCCTGAGGACGTGGACAGGTTGCTGAGGGGACTTAGGGCGACCACATGTTTATTGGACCCGTGCCCCTCCTGGTTGGTGCTGGCATCCCGGGAGGTGGTACGAGGCTGGTTCCAGGCAATTATTAATGCTTCCTTGAGTGAGGGTGTTTTTCCCACCACCTTGAAAGAGGCGGTGGTGAGGCCCCTCCTCAAGAAACCTATCCTGGATCCGGCTGTTTTATCAAACTACTGTCCCGTCTCCAACCTTCGCTTCCTTGCGAAGGTTGTTGAGAGTGTGGTTGCCCGACAGTTCCCGCAGCACCTGGAGGAATCGTCATATCTGGATCCGCACCAGTCGGGTTTCAGGCCTGGCTACAGCACGGAAACAGCATTGGTCGCGTTGGTGGATAATCTCTGGCGGGCCCGAGACAGGGGTTGTTCCTCTGTTCTGGTGCTATTGGACCTCTTGGCGGCTTTTGATACCATCGATCATGGTATCATGCTGCAACGGTTGGAGGGGCTGGGCATAGGAGGCATTGTTTTGCGGTGGTTCTCCTCCTTCCTCTCCGGCCGGATGCAGTCTGTGTTGACAGGGGGCCAGAGGTCGACCCTGAGACCCCTTGTATGTGGGGTACCTCAGGGGTCGGTCCTCTCGCCTCTACTGTTCAACATTTATGTAAAGCCGCTGGGTGAGATCATCCATAGTTTTGGCGTGGAATACCGTCAGTATGCTGACGATACTCAGCTGTACATTTCCACGCCGAACCACCCCAACGATGCCCTTGCCGTGCTGACCCAGTGCCTGGAGGCCGTGTGGGTCTGGATGGGGAAGAACGGACTCAAGCTCAACCCCTCCAAGACCGAGTGGCTGTGGTTACCGTCGTCCCGGTATAGCCAATTGATTCCATCACTATCTATTGGGGGCAAAACAGTGGCCCCCACGGGAAGGGCTCGCAATTTGGGAGTCCTCCTGGATTCACGGCTGTCCTTAGAGGACCATCTGGCGGCCGTGCCCAGGAGGATGTTCTATCAGGTTCGCCTAGTGCGCCAATTGCGTCCCTTCCTAGACCGGGACTTCCTACGCACAGTTACTCATGCCTTCGTCACTTCCAGGCTGGACTACTGTAATGCTCTCTACATGGGGCTCCCCTTGAGGTGCACCCGGAGGCTCCAACTGGCCCAGAATGCGGCCGCGCGGGTAGTGACAGGAGCGTCGTGGCGCTCCCATGTAACACCGCTCCTGCGCGAGCTGAACTGGTTGCCGGTGGTCTTCCAGGTGCGGTTCAAGGTATTAGTGACCACCTCTAAAGCACTCCATGGCATCCTACCCGGATACTTACAGGAGCGCTTACTGCTAGCAAATACCTCCCACCATCCGGTACGCTCCCACAGAGAGGGCCTCCTCAGGGTGCCGTCGGCCAGACAATGTCGACTGGCGACCCCCAGGGGGAGAGCCTTCTCTGTGGGAGCTCCCACGCTATGGAACGAGCTCCCCCCCGAACTCCGTACGATGACGGACTTACGCACCTTCCGTCGGGAACTGAAAACTTTCCTTTTTCAACAGGCCGGCCTGGCATAGAAGCTCTGGCTCCAACCGGGTGAAAATGTTTTAGGGGGATTGTGTAATTTTTAGGATTTTAGGATTCGCACATATTGGGTTTTATATGGGATTTTATGGCCTAATTTGTTTAATTTATTTTTAAATATTTTAATTTTGTACATTTATATGTTTTTTTAAATTTTAAGGCTGTACACCGCCCCGAGTCCTTCGGGAGAGGGGCGGTATAGAAATTTAATAATAAAATAAATAAAAAAATAAAAAGGGAAATCGCATCTGCCTCTTTGACCAATGGGAGGAGAAGCAGTAGGAAAAGCGTGGCATTTCAGCTTGGGCACACAGTCTTGCCCACAGACGCTGCCAAGGACACACAAGTCACCTCTGGGGCCTCGGAAGCCGCATGGAGAATCCATGCGCCTCGGAGCCACCGGCCGCCCTCTCACGCCCGCCAACCTGAAGCCCTCCATCCTCATCCTGACACCTCTTGCCCTCTCCCAGCCACCCCCCAGGACCTGCCCGCCCCTCCAGCCTCCTAAGCGCCAACGCAGCGGTGGGGTTGCGGGGGCCACTTTCCATGCCATGCAGCCCTTCACCGCCAAACCCTTCCCCGACTCATCACACACAAGAGGGGCGCAGCCGGAGCACCAGCTCCCGCTCGGAAGGTGCTGCTTCTCCCCTCCTGGCCCGGCCAACTGGCCTCCAATGCACATGTGGGCATCGTCGCTGCCTCGCCCTCTTCCCCGCCGCCTGGCCGCTTCTGAGGCCCGAAGCCCAGCGAGCCAGGAAGGAGCTGCTCCTGCCCGCATCCCCAGGGCTGCACCGGGCATCAGAGGGCCAAGGCGGCCTCCGACAGTGAGGAAGGCAGGCCAGGTGACACGGGGGAGGCTTCAGCGCAGTGCAAAGGGCGGCCGGGTGCAGAGTGTGGCCGGACAACCAGGAGGCATGGGTACCGGCTCAGCACCGCAGGTCAGCTCAGTCAGGGGTGGCAGCAGCAGCGGAGCAGCCCAGCGGCAGTGCCAGCAGCAGCTCAGACTTGGCTTGGCTTGGCCCGGCCGCCCATGCAGCTGAGCTGGCCTGGAGCGGCGTCGGGGGCGCACATGATGACGCTGCGGCGGTAGGAGCAGGCGCTGTCAGAGAAGGGTGCCCTGGAGGTGGAGGAGCCGGTGGAGGAGGAGGAGGGCGGCAGCGGTAGCCAGATAGAGGAGCAGTTTCTCGGTTCCTAAGACCATTGGAAATATGTGTTTTCCGATGGTCTTAGCGACCCCTGTGAAAGCGTCGTTAAACTCCCAAAAAGGTCGCGACCCACAGGTTGAGAACCACTGGTCCAGAGGGATGTCCAGTAGGTAGAAAAGTGGAACATTTTCACTATGTGTGTGTGTGTGTGTGTGTGTGTGTGTGTACATACACTGCCCAAGAGGAGTAGAGGTACAAGTGATCTTCATGTTACAATAGCAGTTGGGACTGGGAACTCCATAACTAAGCAACACAGTTGTAAAAGTATGACATCACATGGCTGCATTGCTTAGTGACGGCTCTTCTGGAAGTCTCTGTCGCCACCATTAAATGAGGACTATGTAGGTTATTAAGTGAGGAACTGCAAGTTCCAACTTTCTGCTGGCTTCCCATTTATGTTGCTTGTAGGAAGCCATCAAGGGATGTTGACAAGCATAATCACGTGAACACAGCTTGCTGTGATATTGTAATTATGAGTTGGGCATTGAGCATCCAGACGATGCTGTGATGGCTGGAAGTCTGAGGATCTGCCATAAGTTCTTCTTGTTCTGCAGTGTAACTTTTAATGGTAGCTGAACAAATGAATGTAATTCAAGGACTTCCTGTACTGTAATTCAATCTCTGAAGAAAGGGAAGGTCAAATGAATTCAAGAAAAAGAAGGAAAAAATAAAAGAAACACAGAGTCATTTCTTAATTTTAACACTAGATGGCAGTTGAACACAACTGAATATTGAATCCAGCTAGTTGAATAAAAGTCAATTTTTAAAAAAATTGCTGTAACAGAACAATGAAATGCTCTCATTTAATTTGCTATTAATTGTATTCTTTGAAAGATGTCATGGTCTGATATTTTCAGATTATAGAAATAAAGTACAAGTAATTCTTGGCTTCAAACCACAACTGAGCCCAACATTTCTGTTGCTAAGCAAGACATTTGTTAAGTGAGTCCTCCATTTTATGACTTTTTGCCATGGTTGTTAAGCAAATCACTACTGGTTGCTAGGTGAACTATGCAGTCATTGATTTTGCTTGTCAGAAGCTCCCCAGGAAGGTTGCACAAGACAATCCCAGGATCCCAGAACCATCACAAATAGATATCAATTGCCAAACACCCAAAGTCTGATCATGTGAATGCTGGGGGAATGCTGCAACGGTCATAAGTGTGAGAACTGGTCACAAGTCGATTTTTACAGGGCCACTGTAACTTTGGTCAAATGAATGGTTATAAATTGTGGACTACCTTTATAAGAAAATGAAATAAATATTTAAGTATATAATGCATAACCTTTTTGGAATGTTGGAGGTGGAATTTACCATTCTTCATAGCGATCGTGAATTTTTAATTTTTGCTAATATTTAAAAGCATATTATTATTTGGACCATTTTACATCTTTGACCAAGTGCTATTTGGTGTATCTTTAAGGGTGCTGAAGTTTTGTTTAGGTAGTTATGAGCTATTTCTTAGAAATAAAGAGAAAAGGCACTCATTTTTCAAAGGAGCTTGCTAATGGGAAGCTGTAGGAATTGGAGGCTACTGCAAAGTTGCTTTTCAGGATGAATTTCATGCCAATCATTCTGAGAAGCAGCAGCTGTGGGCAGGATGATTAGTACTCCCACTGAGAGAACATTCTGCTTCTACTGCCAATTGCCTTGAAACTATAACACTAAGACTTCTTGTATTTATGGTCTATGGCGGGGGTCTTCAAACTTGGCCCGTTTATGACTTGTGGACTTCAATTCCCAGAATTCCGCAGCCAGCATACCTGGCTGAGGAATTCTGGGCGTTGAAGTCCACAAGTCATAAAAGGGCCAAGTTTGAAGACCCCCCTGGTCTATGGTAAGATTGTTTCAATTGATCAGGTGAATAGGCCGGAACAGAAAGGCAATCCTGGGCTGTGAATAAACTCTGAATTTCTCCAGATCTTCTCCACGCCTTGCATTTTTAAGATTTTGAAACTAGCAAGGTATTTATATCTGAACAGCTTTGAGAGGTAAGTAAAAATGCAGTAAAAATGTAAATACGACATCCTATCTTTCATATATAAAGGAGTTTAAGTTGCCCGGTTATTTTGACCAAACTGCAGTTTCCAATTATGCTAAACTCCAAGAATTGCAGTTTATTAAAACCACAGTTATGAAATGTCTGAACTACAATATAATCTTGGTCTGAACTATTTGTAGTCAGGAAAAATCACATTTACATTTCCCACATTTGCGTGTAATGTAAAGCTAGTTTGTATAGAATTGTAGCAGAAGACTTATACAAGGAGGAAAGAAAATGCATGCCTGAGACTTGTATTTATTAATCCTAGTTAATGTTATTTAAACTTGACTGTAAGATATGCAGGAGATCGTAACTTAAGATAGGATGCTGTTCCACTGTTAAATCTATTTGAAGAGTATTGGAAAAACATATAATCAATAATTTGCACGTGAATATTTCATACTAAAGGTCATCTATCTCCAATACATTTGTTTTATATTAATTTAAATGCATTATTGCAATCAGATATATGCATGTAATAGTAATAACCCTATAGAGTTATGGGCATTTCAGCACACTTAAATGTATGGAGCTTGAACAGGTATAATTGTAGAATGACTTCTTGCCAAATTCTAAGTGCTACTTAAATTAATTGAACTTGAGCATATTGCTTGCTTACGTCTTTTGCTTTCATTGGGATATGTACCTATTAAATGTTATTTTATTACCAAATGGTAGGTTTATGTAACAAGATAAAACTGCAAAGATTTAAAAAAGCATAATTAAAAGCAAAACCAATACAATATATGGCAACATTCAACACTGAAAGAACATCTTGCTGATGTGTCTGAACTACAGGGGGTGTTAGATCTACTGTCTTCTTCTTTTAAGGTTGTATGGCTAGTGTGGATAAATAGAAAGTGTGGCCTAGACAAGGTTGCCTAACATTTTTGAGCTTGTGAACACACATGTAATTTTGAGAATAATTCACAAGTGCTTTTTAAATACTGGTACTGGAGGTCTTGCCTAGTCATGAGATAACTGCAATGATTTTCTATTAAATTATAAAGCATAGATTGGCTTGAATGCAATTGGATTTGTTTTAGCATCTTATATGAATTGTTCTGAATTCTCTTTGCATTGCAGATATTGCCTTTCTTTCAAGTTGCCAAATCAGAGTAATGGCCATTTCGATGAGTACCCAGTCTTTTAACCCCTCTTTTTCCTGAACTGCTTCCATCTTAACCTATCACAAAAACTCTGCTACTGAAATAGGCGTGTGTTTCTCCTTTCCAACCTTTGAGTTGCTTATCACCTGTCTTTTATAATGGTCAGATACAAATAAATATGCATATAAAAATTACATTTAAAAATTTTCATTGCCTTTTTACATTGAACTGGAACTAGTTCCCTTATTTTATAGAGAAATATCACTTCAAATAGTGTGAATTCAAATAACGCGACCATTTTATAGGATTCGTTGTAGGTCACTAATCAAGACCTAGGAGAGATACTGTGGTATAGTGGTTAAGGCGCTGAACTAGGAGCAAGAAGACCTAGATTTTAGACCTAACCTGAGGCAGAAGCCATCTGGGGAATTATGAACCAGGGCATAACTGTCAGCCCCCGACTAGAAGGTGAAAAAAACAAAAACTTACGTGACCATTGTGGTGTATTTCTAGCTAGAGCAGGGGTAGGCAACCCAAAATACTCAAAGAGACACTTGGACCCATTTCCTACTGAAAACAAAACACTGGGAGCCGCAAAATCCTTTTGATATCTAAAATGAAGATAACACTGCATATATCCTTTTTTGCCTTTATGATATTGATATATATATATATATATGTAGGTCTTTGGTTCTTTGGGTTTTCTCCCGCGTAGAATTTGAAGTGTCTTGGCGACGTTTCGACGAAGTCCCATTCGTCATCTTCAGGCTGGTGCTTTCGGCTTCGTGCTTCTATGAGCAATGTGTGATTGTAGCTGTTTCTTCCTTTTAACTGCCAGTGAGGGTTTGAACTGATTGGCTGAACTGACACCCACCATGAAGATGAGGCACGACCACGAACGCGAAGCCAAACAACTATGCAGCTCACCATCTCTAATCACCCTGTAACTCAGACTAACCCCTCATCCAATCAGAGCACAGCCAACCCCCTAACCAATCAGAACACACCTCCACCCAATCAGAACACAGCCGAGCTCCCAGCCAATCAGTTCAACCCCCCACTGGCAGTTAAAAGGAAGAAACAGTTGCAATCACACATTGTGTGTGTGTGTGCGTGCGTGCATATGTGTATGTGTATGTGTATGTGTATATGTATATATATATGTGTATATGTATATATATGTATATATATATATGTATATATATGTATATATATACACACACATATATATACATACAGTATATTATAAAGGTAAAAAAGGATTTACGCAGTGTTATCTTCATTTTAGATGTCAAAAGGGACTCTCTCTCTCTCTGTCTCTCTCTGTCTCTCTCTGTCTCCCTCCCTCCCTCTCTCTCTCTCCCTCTCCCTCTCTCTTTCTACCCTTGGTCTGCCAGTCCTCTTTCCCTACTCTCTCTCTCTTTCCTCTCTCTCTCCCTCCCCCCTCTCTTTCTCTCTCTCTTTCTCTCCCCCTCCTTCTCTCTGATCTTCTGCTCACCTGGCAAGCTGGCTTCAAGCTGTTCTCCAACAAACTCAGAGATAGGCAACCTCGCCTGTTTTATGACTCATAGACTTCAACTCCCAAAATTCC
Organism: Bothrops alternatus; assembly: GCA_034064705.1. Classification (NCBI taxonomy): domain Eukaryota; kingdom Metazoa; phylum Chordata; class Lepidosauria; order Squamata; family Viperidae; genus Bothrops; species Bothrops alternatus. The sequence continues at coordinate 789,505 of JARGCV010000050.1, read as the reverse complement.
TGAGTCCACATGGCTGGGCTAACTAGCTCTCTCCTGCCCTTCCTCTTCCTGCAGAGATGCAGCAAAGGGAGGAGCCCCACCCAAAAAGCTTTTCAGCTTGTCGGAGAACACTGTGAGTCTACTCTCTTTTACACACACACACACACACACACACACACACACACACACACACACAACACAAACACAAAGAGAGACAGAGAGAGAAGCAGGGAAGCGCTTCTCTATGTCTCTGTCTCTCTTTGCAAATGGTAGAGGAGGCTGGGAGCCACTGGGGAAGGCTCAAAGATCTAGAGTAAGTGGAGGGAGATAGAATGTATATAATTATTTTTCTAAGAATAATATAGAAAGCAATACAAAGTGCATGAATTTTGTTGCTTTGTTCTACAGAGCAAGATTAAAGCAATAAAAGACAAGTCTAGAATAGTTTACTTCCACTTACTGCAATGAACTGATAAATTTTGTTCCTTAGATGGTCTCAGGAAAAATGACCCTTAAATGTCAACTGTACTAATTAATTCCATCAGAATGGCTTCATTCTGGAAGGTTACTTTGTAAACATTTTGAAGAAGTATAGTAATTTTATGAAGCCATACATTCTCTGATAAACCAAAATGTTTCTCCTAAGATACATAAGTGATGTAATACCTAATGACTAATTTGTATTCCTTTAAAGTATTTGTTTGTAGAATCAATATTTGATCAGTGAGAGGTAAAATGATTAAAAAAACATGACAACAAATGAGCAGTTTGTGACATATATTGCAGATGGTTGTTTAGTTCTTTAATGATACCACTCAGATAGATATAGGGACAGAATTGAATCTTGGATTTCGTGAAGGAGATAAATGAACTTGAACTACTTCTATTTAATGTTTTATGGTTGCAGGATATTCTTTTATGCTTTGATAGTCTTGATTTTTCATGGTCTTTTAAACTTAGATTTCACCTCCCCTACATATTTTTTATTATTGTTCTTTTGCTGGAGATGATTTGGCACACATAATTTGGGTTATTTTTTAAAAAAGTTTTTTACGTGATAATTGATTTTAGTTGCAACATTTAAGACTCCCTTGGAATTTTACAACATTTTAAAATATTTTTCTGAAGACCTGTAAATGTAATATCTTTCATGGTTCCAATAGATGAGACCAATTAAAGCAGAACGCCAAGGCTTGAGTTTTCCTCTAAGAACATGTTTATTGGTTACAAAGTATTGGCACGGTCAAAAGTGAAACCAAGACTGAAGTTCCCTCAAAAGCAACTGTATTACAAAGTTAAAATTCCCACCCCATAACCTATACAATCAACTGTGTTTCCCAATAGAATACTGTAGTTTGGCGGGCTTTCTGATATTAGGCTCAACTCTCCTCAGGCGAAGGAACAGAAACGACCTTGGTTCCGACAGGACAGAGTATTGTTTAGGCTAGCATAGAACTTCCCATTCCTCCTCCCCCCAATCCTATGGCAACCGAAAACGAGCAAGATGGCTTCAGTCAGGTTTATGGCAGGGTTGACAATATTCTCTTTGAAAACCAAACAATATGTTGTGATTATATTTTATGAGAAATTCTTTTTTAAAAAATGAACACTGTCTTTTTATAGGCAGAATAGAACATTTAGTAATTTAAGAATTAATAAGATTCACAAGTGTCAACTGTTATGCTCTGTGGGATGATTTGAGTTTTACAATTCATTATTTAGACTATATTCTACATTCTCCCCAAAATATTCCCATCCTGTGAAGTCAAAATTAGGGAATTTGGTTTCTTTTATTCTCTTCAGAAGAGCTTGAGCTACTTCACTGAGGGCATCAGAGTAGGATACCACTGGGTGCATACCATATATTTTATGAACTAAATTGTAGAATGTTTGTTTCACTTTGTACTGAGTGTAACAGGGTACACTCATTACAAAGTGTTCAAATCAATGGAATGATTTTAAAACAGCGTTCAGCACTTTGATATCTCAGATGATAAAGATTTCTCAGTGAGAAGATAAGAATGAATAATCTCACCTGGAAGATAGCTTGCCAACTGCTGCAAGTAATTTTTAAAACATACAGTGTTCCGGCTCTACCCTAATATTCTTAACAATATTCCTTTATGCTCTTAGGGGATTTTTGAAAAAAAAATGCTCTTTTGTAATGTTCCTTTTGTTTTGAATACTTGATTCATAACTGAACTTATGTGGTTTTATGATTATATGATATTATGATTATGCAATATTAGGATTAATGTAGGCAGACTCTACTAATCCAATTATTAGGGATACTGTAGATAATAATTGCCATGTAGGCAATTGTCCCATTTTGACAACCCCCAAAACTGTAACTAAACTATGACAGCAAAATGGCAATTTTATGTGGTATGGTCTTTAACATTAAAAATATTGAATAAAATAGCTTTGTTAAATCCCTGATGTTTAAAGTATATATTTTGCCTTGGTAAAGAGGCTGAAAAATTTACTCTGTTCACTCCAATGTCATTGCTATGTTACCAGTTACTACTACTTTGATTTTTGGAGACTGGAAAATCACTATGAATGTCTAGAAAATCTATTAGAGAGTTGGTACAATTCATATACTGTATATACATATATATACATATACCTTCATATATATACACATACACGTATGTGTATATCTCTCTCTGTATGTGTGTGTGTGTGTGTGTGTGTATGTCTGTATATTTAGTTTCAGTTCTCACTAAGTTTGCAGACTGGAGAAGCTGGTGTAGCAACACAATTCACTTCCTCAATATTATGATACCAAATTAATATTGTTGGAGCAAGGGTAACGGAGCAATCATTAAAAAGCACTGCTAATTTGAAGACAGTAAAGATTGGGGTTTCAGATACTATATTTAAGATTAAAAGTCAAGAAACTAAATAGAGAGTAAATTTCAATATTTATGAAGTCTGTATTGATGCTTAAGTGGTGGCATTTAAGGTAGAATATCTATCTGCCTTTGAATGCCTTAGAATTAACCCAATCAACACACAAATGGAAGAAAACCCCTTTTAAATTGTTAGATTGTTATTCTATTTTTTTTATTCGTAATCTCATTTATTAGCAAGAGTCTGGTATCCAATGTGATTATTCTGTAGAGCAAAGTAAGTGAGATGTAACACCACTGGATCATAATAGCCATTTTGAAAGAAGGATTGCAGATTTACGTCGTGTTGTGTTCCAAGTCCTTTGTTTGTATGGACTCTCAGAAAACCGTCTCAGTTGAACTTATCCTCAATTTTGAAGCAAATGAAGAAGAAGCTAAATAAATGATGTAGAGTTGTTTTCCTTTAGATACTACATCCAGTGCTAGGATTCAGCCAGTTCACACCAGTTCGGCAGAACCGGTAGCTAATTTTTTGTTGCCCAGGCTCAGAATGGACTTCCGGAAGCAGCATTCACACAGAGAACCGGTTGTTCATATATTTGAATCCCACCATTGACTGCATCACACTAAAAATCAGGAGACCGCAAGTTTTTTTTATTTATTTATTTATTTATTTATTTATTATTTTGACTTATATGCCGCCCTTCTCCTCAGACCCAGGGTGGCTCACAGCAAATAATACAAGTACAAAATATAAATCAGTTAAAATGGTAGTATACAATATAAAAAACTATAAAACTATACCCACTCATACAACATACAGTCCCAATTAAAGGCCCAGGGGCAGAGCGCAGCTCACACGCCCCAAACCTGTCTGCATAGATGTGTTTTTAAAAGTTTTCGGAAAGCTAGGAGGGAGGGAGCAGTACGAACCTCTGAGGGAAGTTGATTCCAGAGGGCTGGGGCAGCAACAGAGAAGGCCCTAACCCTAGGTCCCGCCAAACAGCATTGTCTAACAGACGGGACCCGTAGGAGGCCAAGCCTGTGTGCCCTAACCGGTCGCTGGGATTCATGGGGCAGAAGACGGTCCCGCAAGTATCCTGGCCCATTGCCATATAGGGCTTTATAGGTCATAACCAACACTTTGAATTGTGTTCGGAGACCAATTGGCAGCCAGTGCAGCTCACGGAGGGCTGGAGTGACATGAGCATGTCTTGGGAGACCCAAGACGGCTCGCGCGGCCGCATTCTGAACTACTTGAAGTCTCCGGACATTCTTCAAAGGTTGTCCCATGTAGAGAGCAGTAGTCGAATCTCGAGGTGACAAGGGCATGGGTGACTGTGAGGAGTGACTCCCGATCCAAATAGGGCCGCAACTGACGCACCAGGTGAACCTGAGCGAATGCCCTCCTCACCACAGCCGAAAGATGGTATTCTAAACTTAGCTGTGGATCGAGGAGGACACCCAAGTTGCGAACCCTCTCCGACGGGGATAAAACTTCCCCACCCAGAGTGATGGATGGACAGATGGAATTGTCCTTGGGAGGCAGAACCCATAGCCACTCCATCTTGTCGGGATTGAGTCTGAGCCTGTTGGCACCCATCCAGACCCCAACAGACCCCAACAGCCTCTAGGCTGTTTAGTTTTAGTTTTAGTCCCACCTTAGGCACAAAGCCAGCTAGGTGACTTACAGTAGACTAGTCACTTTAACTCAGCCCTAAGAAAGAGGCAAGAGAAAACCACTTTTGAAAAACCTTGCCAAGAAAACTGCAGGGACTTATCCAGGCAGTCCCTGAGAGTTGGACATGATTGAATGAAGGGGAAAAAATGCTTAGTTTAATTTATATTTTATTACAGTGTATCATATTAACAATTTAATAGGATACTAAATTATTATTATTTTTTGGCAAGGGTGTCCTGTGAGATTTTCATTATGCAAATTACAATTCCCTGTTGGAAAAACTGATCTACTTTTCCATAGGTTAACATTGGATGTTTATCATAGTTTAAATCACTGAAAAGTTTTTGGAATCCCTCTTCTTTTGGAGTTCTAAATTACACTTTTTGGACTCCATTGAAACCCTGAAAAACACTAATTCCCTATTGGGGCTCAGTTTTAACACCTATAATAAGGCCACAAGTTATAAATGAAAATATTGGGCTCCAGATATAAGTTTGAAAGTTTTGCCCATGAACATTTACATTGTGCGATAATTTCAGCTTCAAAATAGCATATAGCATTCGGGTTTTTTGGGGGGTGGGTGGGAGGGTTAAACTGGTCTTCTCACAATATTATTACTTTGAATGAACTTGCGGTAGGTGTGTGGAATCTATTTTAAAACTTCTGTAGATTAAAAAAAAGATCTGTACGATTTAGCTAATACTGCTCCTTGGCAGTTTATTTAAATTAAGTACAGGTAGTTCTTGACTTATAACAGTTTGTTTATTGACCGTTCAAAATTACAACGGCAGTGAAAAAAGTGAGTTACAATGGTTTTTCATAGTTACAACTGTCGCAGCATCTCCATGGTCATGTGATCAAAATTTAAACAATTAGAAACCAACTCATATTTATGATGGTTGCAGTGCCTCAGGGTCATCTGATTACCTTTTCCGACCTTCTGATAAATACAGTAGTGGCCAAAATTGTGGAAACCTTTTGGGAAAAGTTGCGACCAGTTAGGGCCTACAGAGTCGGCCTTCTCCAGGTCCCATCAGCCAGACAGTGTCGCCTGGCGGTAGGGGAAGAGCCTTCTCTGTTGCGGCCCCGGCCCTCTGGAATCAACTCCCCCCGGAGATCCGTATTGCCCCCACCCTCTCCGCCTTTCGCAAATTACTGAAGACACATCTTTGCCGACAGGCCTGGGGCAGTTAACACCTGGCCCCAGCCAGTGTATGTTTGTTTGTATGTTTGGTTTGGATGATTGGTCTTTTAGTTGATGGGTTTTACAATGTTTTTTATATATTAGATTTCTACATGTAGTATTTATGTTGTGAGCTGCCCTGAGTTCTTGAAATAGGGCGGCATAGAAATCTAAGTAATAAATAATAGATAAATTTTTGAGATTTGATGGCTAATAACACCACTTTTTTGAGAATAGTACCATAAAATTATATATCAATGGAAAGATAATTTAATCAAGAATGTAATGCAACAAAGTTTGTTCAATTATCCGTACTGTATTATCTGTACTGTATTCTATGAAAAGTTATAGCCAAATAACCAGAAAAAGGAAACACAACTTGCTTAGGTTGAGATCAGGTAGCTTTCCTTCATCTGATTGTAGCCAATGAACATGAGTGTTTAGAGAGCCAATCAGGTGTCATCTTGTTTTGGCAATGAGCCAATCAGATTGCAGTAGGATTCAGCTATTGATGTCATGTATTGAAGCTGAGAGGAGGACATTTGTCAGTGTGTTATGTGATCGCTATCAAGTAGGTTGGGTTTTTTTTGTGTTCTTTCATTTAGTGAGCTTGTAAAATGTAATAAAATTAAAGTAAGGGTGCAAAAAGTTGACTGGTCGCCCAGAAAGCGATGTAAAATAGTATTATTAAGTGAACAAGGCTACAGTTATAAAGAAATTAGAAGAAAAATTGGTGGAAACTTAACCAAAGGTGGCATTTCTACTGTACACTTTTCGCAAAAGGTTTCCACAGTTTTGGCCACTACTGTAAAGTCAATGGGGAAGCCAGATTCACTTAACTGTGTTACTAACAACTGCAGTGATTCACTTAATAACTGTGGCAAGTAAAGTCATAACGTGGGCAAAATTCACTTCTTAACTGTCTCGCTTAACAACAGAAATGTTGCCCCTCCGTTGTCATAACTCGACTACCTGTATTCACTACGTTTATTTGGTCCAGGTGTTATTTCTGCTTCTAATTTTCTGGAATTCTTGGTGATAGTCAAAATAATGCTAATTCCTATACCTTGTAAAAAAATTATTAAAAAGTGAAGAAAGAAAAAATGAACTTGATTTGCTTGTCCTGAGACAACAATTGAGTTGTGTTTTACCTAACATGAAATTTGTTTCCTGTATATTTAAGAGGAAGTTAATTCAACAAAAAACATGTTGTTGTTTTTTGTTACAGCAAGTATAATAATGGTTGGTGACAATTGCTACTGGAGATGTAGCAAAAGAATGGTAAGAACTATAATTCATGTAGTTTTATCCTGTGCTATTATTGCCTTTGGCTAAAATCAGTAGGATTAATGTAATCCTCTACCATTGCTATGTGCTTAATATGTTCTTGAATATGTCCCTAATATTTGCAATCTGTCAAGATGCCATAAGTTGTGGATTTTCTGAGTAAACAGACCCTATACTCGGAAAAATTATGATACATCACTGGAAAGAGGAACTGATAGCTACTATAACAGTTTGTTGATATGTATTTGTTGACATTTGAATTATGTTTTTTGTTTACAAATGTGCAAATATAGTCAGTTTTTTGGAATGGTTTTTTTTGGTAGTGGAATTTCCTAGTCCTTTTTTAATGAAAACTATGGATTTGAAGTCATGTTTATATGTTTAATATTTTAATACACTTTTTCTTTTAATTAATTTGGTATAAATGCAAGTTAAAAATTCAGAAGAAAAAAAAATGAATTCTTGAATAAAATACAAGAACTGAACTTGACATTTCCCTCCAAGGAAAATTTCAAGGTCCATTGCTTCGAGAAAAACTTAAAACAAACTCAAGATAATAATGTTTGAAAACTATAAGATTGTAAATTTTTATTCATTCATCCATCCATCACATTTCTACACTGCTCATCTTGCCTAAGAGATCCTGGGCAGTTTCAAATAAAAAGGGACCATGTTAATTTCAATTGACTGACAGCATTGACATACATTATTTTTATAAGAAATTGTTTACGACATTAAAATTAATTGCACAAAAATTTCACATTGTTTATGGTAATTTGATAATGAAGACAAGAGAATCTGCAATCTTTAAAGGTTAAGCTTCACAGCCACTACTGGTGGAAAATATTGCAAAATTTTCTTCTCTGATAGTAATTAATAACTTCAGGGGTGGCAGGTGCTTAAAGCTGTCTGGATGTGAAACTAAGCAGCAATTGCTCTGGTTAGCATGTAGATGGCATACTATCAGAAATACCAGATCTGTACTCTAGAACATTGAAAAATAGCTCAAAAAGTACTGGTAGCACACTTCTGTATTGTTGTCAAAAACCTGAACAGATGTGCCTATGAAGTCACTGGGAAATGAGCTCAGTTGAAAGCAGATGTTAATTAATTATATTAAAAAAATTCTAATTCCATATAAAATACTAGTGGCATGTCATTTACTCAAATTTTGAACAGTTCAATTCTTTGGGATTTGTTTTTTCACAAATGTATTTTGAGGTTATCAAGTATTCTTGTAGTCAGTAAATACATAGAAAGATCTACAAACTATCATCAATGATATTGCTGATGTAGAGAATTTGTGGATAAATCTTTCATCCTATCCTGAAATATATCACAGGGAATTGGCTTTCTTATTCCTTTATTTATATAAAGATTCGTATCTGTATTTGAGAATATCAGATTTACATGGATCTTAATTTCTTGCATTTACAGTTGGATCTGAGTTTGTCTTCTGTAGCAATACAGATTAGCGGATACAGCTATTATTTTAACAGCCTTCACCAATATATAGCATTCTGTAATATTATATGTTATTTTATATAGTCTCATATAATACTTTAAAAATATTGTTTATCAACAAAATTTAGGCATTATTACAAGAAATCGTCATTCATCACTGTATGCTGCTATTATTATACATTTCCTTGAATGTTTATTATTTGTTTTATAATATTCTAAGAAGACTAAAATGATTATGGGGGGAAGTGAATCCCCAAAAGTGCAGGCTAGACCTGACAGGTGAAAAAGGTCCTAAAGCAGCAGTTCTCAACCTGTTGGTCGCGACCCCATTTGGGGTCAAACATCCATTTCACGGGGGTCACCAAACAACACAGTCTGCCATTTTTCCCCCTTTTCCTTAGCTGTGCTACTTCCTCTTATTCTATTGGCTTTTGAAAGCCAACAGAATAGACTCTCTTGAATAGAGTCTAATTCTATTGGCTTTCAAAAGCCAATAGGAATTGTCCAGGCTCTCTCTGCCCTGCTGAGCCCACCAAAAGTCCCAGTCTGCAAACGGTGCTGCAAGTTGTCTGCAGTGAAGGCGAGCTGTGTAGAAGTTTCCACCCCTCCCTGCTGAGCAACTACTAAAAATGTAAGTAAAAGAGGGCCAGGGGTGGGAGATGGGAGGCCAGCAGGTGCAGGGAGGGTTGCTGGCACGCGTGGGGCACAGTGGGTGCCTTACCTCCCTTGGGCTGGGCCAGCTGGTGGCCTAGTCGGTGGTCACCCTGCACCATCGCTGCCCCTTGCCAGCTATGCCTCGGCCGGCGCAGGGGGCGGCACCATGCATGCGCGGCGCTCCTGGGCAGGCAAAGTCCTCGACTTGTGACCGGTTGGGAAGTCCTCGACTTACGACTGGTTGGGTAGTCCTTGACTTACGACCGGTTGGGGGTCGCGACATTAAAAAGGTTGAGAACCACTGTCCTAAAGGCAAATGGGTGGTTCCATGAAATGGATGTAATACGATTCCTGGGAGACCTTCACTTTTTGCTTTGTTTCAACTTTTAGCTGCCGAGCCGCTCACAGTTTGTCCCTGGGTTAATGGCTGGCACAGAATTTTAGAATCTTTACGATAGGAGGTATTCCAACTTTTGAAGACGTAAAAATGGAGGCTTGCTTGGAAGTGAGAGAAGGAATGGGAGGCCAAATGTTGCTGCGTTTTTTTTGCCTCCCTGAGAACAGAGAACTGCTTCTCACCAATTAACATGACAGAATGTTTTTTATTCCAATTCTAGTCTAGTTTGAATGTGCACTGCAGAACTGAACCATTTAAATAGATTTATCTTCCAAGAAAACCAAAATCCAGTTTCATTCAATAAGGTGTCCTTTTCAAAATGGAATCTGACTTTCCAGTAGGCCTGGAAAAGGCAGCTTCATCATTCTAACTTATGAAGGATAGTTTTTAATTTGTATGACTATATCGCTATATATAATTTATTTTAAAATGTTTTAAAAAACACAGCAAACTACCCAGCAGTTGATTCATGGCAGCTTCACTAGCCCAAGAGATTAATTCTATATCTTGATCTTTTTGTTATATTGGAGGCAGTTTTAATTTACACAGGACCTGTGCACCTATATTGAAATGATCAATCAACTATTATAAATACATCAAAAACCATACTTTATTTTATGTATAGCAATACAATTTACATATTAAATAACACTATAATAGAATGATTTAATATACTTTTAAACATAACAAAATGGAAATTCTTCAAGTTACAAAAAAGAAAACAAAATCAAAATTAAGAACTCCCCTAAAACCAAATACCACATTTCCCCAATGGGTCAAAGAGATAAACTTATCCAGTGACTGGTTAAGTCTAATTCCTATTGCACACACTGACAATGGAAATTAAAGAAAATCCAGCATCAACAATCACTGTTCCAAAGAAATAACCTGTGTTGAATCATTTTTGGAATGTGATGGCATTTCACTACTTTAGTACACATGAAAGATGTTGCACGTATCCACCACAAAAGGAAAGAAATGAAGTTGAAACTAGAAAAAAATTAGCTTTATATGAAAATATAAAATTCTATGATTATATACCATTGATACAAAGTTCCCAGAAGATGCTTATTCAAGCAACAAAATATTTACAGTTGTGATGATTTCTGTTATTTCAAAATGAATGAAATGAAAAGGATGGCTAGAGATGAACACTTAGTTCTTTAGAAACAATGGCTGCTTGCTAGTTTCAAAGGTTTAGCAACAACAAAAAAAGTCACCACCCCAAATGTTGGAGAGTTGTGACATTTTATAAAATTGATTATCTCCTCTTCTGGAGACGTGTTTATTCTTAAAACTCAAGACTTTTTTTCTTGAAATTAATTATCCTCTGTAGAAAAGGGTTCCATTTCAAATATCTAACAAAAATACTAAAAACAGTCAAATAGCTAAAACTATAATGTCTGAGGCCAAGTACTTTCACTGTGGTTTGTCTGTCTTTGTCCCCCTGTTTGTATGCCTGCCCTACACAGATGGGTGTAGCTGGTATTGTTTAAAATGGCAACCAAAAGAGAAAGCTCAAACGATGCACGAGCCAGAGTAGAGAATTAAACCTGTAACAAAAAAGAAATGCATTTCCAGTTGATATAAAATTCACTGTCATGAACATCGATAATGGGAATGGGTAGCAGAAGATTTTGAAAGCATGGCTGCTAAGTCATTCATTTTGTAACATTTCCTGTTTTTTTCTCTCCTAGAATTGGACTATTATTTTTGCTAGGAATTTGTATTAAGCTTCTTTGGTAAAACTAATAGCTCTATTTTAAAAGAGAATAGCACTTTATAAGAAAACAGGCATTTATAACAAATCATTGTGCTGTGTCATGAAAAGGGAAAGGGAAAATAGTCTGGTACTTTCCAATAAGTCTTCTTCAGCTTAAAGAAATTTAGAAGCACTAGGAAGCAAGATTTGCTCTTCTCATTATAATCCCAATTAGAATAGATCTGAATACTTTCTCTTCCTTGTATATAGGCATGAATATATACATTAGAGTAGTTGCATTTATATTCTGAACTGATTAAGAATAAAAAAGCATGATGAATGATTGATGAATTTATACAAAGGGCTACTAATATTAGCTGGATTCAACAATACAAAATAAAACATATATTTGAGATAGACTGTACACAGCGAATGAGCTCAGATATTTCAATATACTGGAATTTAGTAAAGAATCCAAGACCTTGAGGTGAGCATCCAAAAGCATAAAAAGGTCATGTATTTGAGAACATCCATGTTATAACTATGCTTTCTTAATTCCAGATGACCTTTGAATAAAGCACTCAGGATTATAAATTAATCAACATTTAGAACTCATTTCATCCACAAATGTATAGAACTTGACTCTAGCAGGAAGGATGAGTGACAATATCTCATAAGAATTGTGAGGCTACTTATTTGTTCGTTTACAATTATAGCTTATATCAATTAGCAGTTCTAACAGGTACAAGATCTATCCTGAACAGCAAGGCAGAATATAATTGTAACATGAACAGTAAAGGACTAAACCCTGTTAAACATTTATCTGGGAGAAGCCACAAAATCCAGGAGATGTTAGTTGTGCTTAAAGTAAATTGAACCTAGTGGGAGTCAAATTTTGATCAACCTGCTCCATTGATTCCAATTATTAATTATGCGAATGTATATTTTTGTCACATAAATGCCTAAGAACAAGCATACATAACTGGCACTGAAGAGAGATGAGATGGTGGTGGTTGTTTTTACTATAAACTCTGCCATAATTCTAAAAAAAAAAAAAAGATTTCCCAAACTCCCATTTTAATGGTTGTTCTGACATTTGCAGAATAGCTTTCCATATCCCTTCATGGTTCTGAGCCTGCTCAGGGTTTTATGCTGCTATTTGCATAACAAAAATATAAATGTTAATTGAATTAGGCACTCACTATTTTTCTTCTATTACTGCTCTAGTTCTTTTTTGGGAGCTTATGTTACTGTCTTTTAAAACAAAATGAGAAATGTAACCCCAGTAGTGCAGTTTTTCATATCACAGTGAAATTATTTTGTGGAGTTCATTCTTACATTTAATCTTGAACAGCACCTCTTTCCCCTGAATCTTTCTCTATTATTGTTAATCTCTTTGCCTGCAACATTAAGCTTAACGATCAAGAAAATGAATGAATATTAAGTGGAAGGTTATTACATGTTAAATGGAGGTACACACCTATGGAGTAGATTCTACATGAGAACCGAACACTCAGTTCAAATGATATTTGCTTTGGACTTCTGGGGAAGCAATAGCAGACTGAAGGCAGCTCCATGGAGAGTAGAGCTGGCAGAAAGAGAAGTTAATGAATGGATTGGCTCCTCAGAATTTCTCTCTGGAGCAAGGAGAGGCCAGGATTGCCCACAAGTGCTCCATACAGTGACTCCCTGCTGACACCATAAGCCAGCAGTTTCAGGTGTATTTTAGTAGTCTAGGAGCTGGGAGAAAGTCAATTTGCTTATGCCATTTTTCAGTGCCTTTAAATGGATACTGGGTTTGCAGGACTAGAAGACCTCCAAGGTCCCTTCCAACTTGTTATTTAGTTACTTCCTCTCTTAAATGCCTTAAAATTGTTTATTAATGGCTTTTTTGATGTTAAGAACCTTCACAAGGCAAGTTTCATTATATTGGGTGAGTTTCTTTATCCTTCATGAATGACGTTACATGAAAGCCTTGAAATGAATTTCTTTTTTATTTTTGAATAAATAGCAAAAGGTGATTACTGTATAATATTTATTTTAGAAAGTTATAAGATTAAAGGACTTGAAATAATTTCTCGTAGATTGTTTAAAAGTTTATAGAAATGTATATGAAGAGTTTGAAACTAACTCTAAGGAATTCTATTGTGGGAAAATGTTACTGATTAAGTAAAAAAACAACACATGATAAGAGGGGACTTTCAAAGTTGACTAGAGGGAGCCAGAGAGAATTAAAGATTGCAATGAAAGGAGAAAAGACCTATTAAAATAATGGAGCAATATTATTTGAATGTAGGATTCAAGGATATTTGGGAACAATGCACTCAGAAATTACTCTTAAGATTATCTATTATGAAAATGGATTTTAAAGGGGCTATAGAAGAGGAACAGATTTTACTGGACAAAATGGAGATTGAGGGCTGATTTGAATGTGGATCTGAAAGCGGATTTAAAAATGCCGGACTGCAAGAATAATATGGAAAAAGATGCTACACTGAATTTACAAATGAAACTGGCTGATGAGGGTACATATAACTAAATCAGAAGAGTGACTTGGTTAGCTTTCTTATCTTGGATTTACAAAACAGACAAGTTATATTAATGAAGGAGTTTCTGAGGAGAAAAAGAGGAAATGATAAATCAATTGGAAGGGACATCATTTGAAGGGATTAAAAATCAAGATTTTAAAAAATAAACAGAAGTAATATAAGATTTATTTGATCAAGTTTAAACTAAATACATTGTTTCAGGTTAATGGATTTTTTTTTGACTAGGACCAAATGACAAAGCTTTAAAGATTTGTTGATAGATAACAGATAAGAGATGAATAATATTTCTTTTGTTATATTTTTAGAGAAAATGCTAAATTACTGTGTTAAAAGAATATAAAGTTGACTTATTTGATTAAAAAGGTAAAGGAACCCTTGCAGATTTTACTCCACTAATCATTGCTGACTGTAAGGGGGTGGTGTTCATTTCTGTTTCAAGGCCGGTGAGCCAGCGCTGTCCGAAGACATTTCCATGGTCATGTGGCCAGCATGATGTCACGGAGCACTGTTACTTATTTGATTAAGGTTAAAACATAAATTTTATTTATCCCTGGCAGCTCTTAATTGACTTTTGCTGATTGGGACTGAATGACAAGATTTGAATAATTTGTCTTTTCTTAAGAGATAAGATGGGGGAAGAGGAGAGCCTTTACTGAAATATCAGAGAATAAATTACTGAAGCTGCCTGTACTTGTACAGAGGGAGAGGAGATTCATTTCTTTATGTATCCTTTTTAATTTTTTTAATCTATTTTTTCTTTGCGCTTTTTATTTTCTATGTTCCTACTTTGCATTGTTTTTGCATTTGTAAATTTTAATAACAATTATTATAAAAACCGCAAATGGCATTGACTTTGAAAACCATCTTGCTTCAGTAGAGACTGATCTCATTTAAGCTTATGATCCACATTCAGATTTACAGTTAGGAAATAGTGGCTTAAGTGTAGTGAAGCTGACTTATGAGCTCGTTCATTCCTTTTCCATCAAAATCAAACATTCAACTGAAAGTGGAAAAATAAAGCAGAAGCATGTTTTTTTTACCTGTCAAACCAATATTTTTTGACACATAATTTGGGTGGGAAACAATTAAAATTGTGATTGTGTTTAAATGGTTGCAATTTTCTGAACAATGTTCATTGATAGCAATTGAAATGCAGTCGTTGATGTGCAGTGTGCCTCTTAGTCCTAATAGATGTAATACAAATTTTATTTTATTTATTTATAAAATTTATTGCCCACCCATCTTACCATATGGTTACTCTGGGGGCTTACAATTATATCTCAGTTAAACAAAAAAGTTAAACCTTAAAACCAAAGACACATGAGGAGGGCAGGAATGAAGTGGGAGGGAGGGAGGATCTGTTATTACTCAATCAACCACCTCCATTGCGCTGATCCCTCCCTGGGACCCCAAGCTGACCGGCACAGCCACGTCTTTAGGCCCTTACAAAAAGATAGGAGGGCTGCGGCATAAAATGGCATATAAAAGTATTAGGATGAAGTACAATTTGTGAAAATGCAGTAGATGAACTGAGACTTGTGTGGCTTCTTAGTTGAAAAGATTGGAGCCATCAAAAGGCTTTTACTGCGATATGTGTATGGTTCTTGTAATTCATTTACCTCAGTATCAAAGAAAGGTTCACAATGGAATTTAGCAAATTTTGAGCATTTTCTTTAATCCCACATTAATAATTTGAATAGCAAATTTAAATGGACAGCAATACATGTCACTTATTTTTATGATTGCAATTATATGCCATAATGTTAGTGTAGCTCTCACTTTGCTGGATATTTTCCCTGTTTTATTAAATCTTCCCATTTTAAAAATACATTTAAGGACAAGATATTTTAAGAAATAGTTTTGTTTTTATACATATAGTATTTAGATTTGAGAATATTACTGTGTATGTGTGTGTGTGTGTGTATGTGTATATCTATGACAGTAGCAACAACTTAATTAAGAATTAAGGTCATCCAGTTCCTTGAGATTTAGTTGTGAAATATTTAAAAAATGGCGATAATTCATGTAAAACTGACTTGTTCATTATTAGAATCCTTAAAAAGGGGATTAAGTCTGCTTTCAATGGATATAAAGTCGCAAAACACTATTTTATCAATGAGTGATGGACATTTATATCTGCTAAGAATGTGTGCATTTTATTTTTAATAAATAGTTAATATTCTAATTATATTTATTTATGTTAACTAACATTTTTCAAAGTAGTAGTTTTATTCTGCAAATATGTATTGATATGCCACCTTATATTGCAATAACTAGAAGAGCAAGGACTGCATAATAGATCCTATGTTGTAATTTTTGTAGCAGTGGTTGGAGCTCTTTAATGCAATTAAAACTGGACTGACTATGTTCTGGAAGATGAAAATTACAGAATTTTCAGTATGCTTTAGAGGAGCTAAAAGTATGTTTTTTTTTTAGGAAGAAATGAAGGTATAGGATATGCAATGATCTTGTTCTTACTGAGTTAATAAACTTATGTTTGGAATATACCATTTTAGAATTGGAATTCATACAATAGGGCAAATAATAACTATATGCCAGCCAAATACCTAGGAAAATGCTAAGTTATAACTGATTCTGTGATTCCTTCTATGGGCTAGGAACATTTGCCTTAAATGGAAGAATATCTGACAACCCATTTCTGTCCAGTTCTGTAGAGTCCAGTTTTTAATCTACTTTTACGAATTATAGTAAATTTTTGTTTTGACTAATTCTGGATTCCTTTTCTATGGAAGTGCAGCCGCTCCTACATTAACAGCCCAAGAGAGAACATTTAGATGAGGCAACTTCACTTTGGTTTGTTACAATCCACCATTTCATTCCTTGTTACTTTCATATGCTAGCACATTATTTTATCTAGTTTGAATTGGAAACAAAGATACCGGTAAATAAACTCCACTCATTCAGAGAACACACAAACTGTTTTTTGATTGAGCTAGTCCAGATAGCCACTGGGTGGAATCTAATGGCTTTCCTGAAAACATCTACTTGTCTGTTTTCTGATGTTTGAGGAACTCACTCTCAGGAGTAGCTATCAAAAGTGCAAAGGAGGATATCTTTAGCTATTGAAACTAATGCTGTCATCTCTACTGAGTTACTCTACATCTTCAGCTTATATAAAAAGATTGTATTTCACTAGAAGCTAGTTCAATTCTCATTTGTACAATGTAAAAACATAGGAAAACAGTACTGATAAACATCAAAGGCTATCTCTTCCACCAGTACTAATGTCACATCTGGAAGCAGAATATAAGCAAAAATAGTATTGTCCCCATCATTTCCCCCAGTAATTGAAACTGAGAAGCCTATTGCTTCTGATACTGGAGATAATATATAGCCTTCATACTGAGTAGCCGTTGATTCTCCATGAATTTGTCTCATAAAAGCCTTGTTAAGGGGACAATATATTCAACTGAGCTTCACAAATGGTTTGGAAAGCGCAACTTTTTAAAGTAATTTGGAATAAAAAATTAAATATTAAAGATAATGAGTAGAGGTTCTTTTAAGGGAGCGAAACATTAAGATTGTAATCCTATATACATTGATTCAGTGTAATTTACTTTTGAGTAGACATAGGATTATTTTGTAGAATAATATGTATAGTATCGAAAAATGAAATTGGGAAGTACATACTAATTAACTATGTTAAAAAAAGAGGAAGAATGTAATCTTATAGGTAGTTTTTTTATTAGATCGCTTCACCAGTAATATGGATCAGTACGTTTTAGCACTAGAGTATGAAAATTACACACCTGTAAAAACGGCATCTAACAGCTATCAAATTAAGAAATTCTTTTCTCCATCATATAACATACTGTAAAGACAGAGGTTCTGTTCCAGAAACTTAAGGAACTATACATGTAAATGTGAATAGTGTATGAATTGGAAATATTGCTAAATACTTTTGGAATAAAATGACCTGATTGAACATTGTTGCACTGTAATTAAATTATCCATAGTGGAAATATGATCGAAATATTTTCTTGAAATGAGAAGGCGATTAAAAATACTTGGAAATTAATGGAAGTATAAATTCGAGATCTGAAATTGAATCACAAGTCTGAGTTGCTTTGCATTTTGGAAATATAATTTTATGTGTTTCATAGAAAACACTTCATTGAACTGTGTAAAGTCAAAAGAGGAATTCCAGGCAATGCAGAGCAGCTGTTCAACTGAATTTCAACAGCTTTCCAAAATTTATCTAGCAATCACTAGTTTGCGAGAGAAAACGAAGAACACTACTCATCCATGTTACTGGAAAACAAAAGAACTATAACAGTACACAAATTAAACAATGAATATTGGAATAGGTCAAGGATACAGCATTTTTTAATGTAAATCAAAACTATTTCTCTGGCCTCGCATCCAAGATTGTAAAGCCAAGGCTTATGAGAATTAATTAAACATCATGATATTTCAACTAATAAGTAGTGTGTCTGTTGTCATGGAATGTCATCAAGATTTGTTTTCTTTTGTATTATATCTCTATAGGCAGTTAACACTGATCATATAGTGCAAACTAGATAAAATTGTGTTTCACTGTGTGAAATAAACAGAGGTGCAAATGCTCAGTAGGATACCATTAAGACGTAAAATGGCAAAAATAAATATCAAAACTTTTTATCAGTGTAAAAAAGTAATTGGGTTATTGTATAACCTAGAGTCTGGCAAAAAAGGCCTCAAAAAGTTCAGTCTTCAGAAATTCCACAAATTAAGTGCCTTTAAGTATTCCTTTTAGACAAGAGATTCCATACTTTCTGCAGGATCTGATTCTTCACTGGCCATAACAACACCATTTTTGTCCATTGCCATGGCGCCATTTCCATTTTCTTTAGTGCTGATCAGGCTTAGCATTGCTTTGTAAAGGAATTGGTACTGCTCCTGAAACAAAAGGATCAAAAGACGTTAAACTAACTAAGATTTAAGCAAGCAGAATGTTTTATTTATTTATTAAATTTTTATGCCACCCATCTTATTGACACAGTAACTCTGGATTATAATATAATAAAAAAGGTAATACAGGACAGTTAAAACATTGGAAGAATTAAATAGGAAAGCTAAAATCCAAGACAATGGGCAACTTGGGGGAAGGGGGGGATCTCTTCTACCCTGTCAGCTACCTCCAATGTACATGCCCCATTGGGGCTCCAGGCCAAGGGGCGGAACAAAGTTTTCAGGCTCTTCTGGATGGCCAGGAATATGGGGGCAGACCTCTCTTCCAATGGGAGAATATTCCAGAGGGCTCTCTGAAAATTCTCCTAGATCTCACCAACCAACATGATTTGGCAGATGGGATCCAAAATAGGCCTCTCCCACTGGAATGAATGAAGTGGGCTACTCCTGTCAGGATGAGATGGCTGCTCAGATACCCTGTGCCTTTCCCATAAAGGTTTTTTAAAGATATAGGTAGTCCTCGACTTACAACCACAGCTGGGCCCAAAATTTCTGATGCTAAATGAAACAGTTCATAAGTGAATTTCACCCTTTTTTTGCCACAGCTGTTAAGTGAATCACTGTGGTTATTAAATCAGTAACGTGGTTGTTAAGTGAATCTGGCTTCCCCATTGACTTTGCTTGTCAGAAGGTCGCAAAAGGAGATCACATGACCCCCGGGACACTGCAACCGTCACAAATATGAGTCAGTTGCTAAGCTGACTGAATTTTGATCATGTGACCATCAGGATGCTGCAATGGTTTTAAGTATGCAAAATGGTCATAGGTGACTTTTTTCCCCAGTGCTGTTGTAACTTCAAACAGTCACTAAATGAACTGTTGAAAGTTGAGGGCTACCTGTAATGATCAACTAAATTGGAACCAGAAGCAAACAGAGGCAACCAAATGCAGTTTGTATAACAGTGGTGTCACATGTGCCAGCCGAGGGATCAGTAGAACTGTCCATGCTGCTATCTTCTATTTTATGTCCAAATTGGATTTTCCAGAGTGATTCACTTTTGCCTGTTAAGATTCCAGTTGGAGTCCGAAGAGGTTTTCTTTTTTCTTTTTAACTCTTCACACAACTCAGCAAGTTTTACATTATGGCGTAACTTTCACTTTCCAAAATGGTGCGACAGTTCATCTTTCATTTTTTTAAAATAATTTCTGTAAAACTATATTGTAACCCCTCCCCAAAAGAAAGCATCACAATTTTCTTCAATGTGTTTCCATTTCTTCTACTACTACTACTATTATTATTATTATTATTATTATTATTATTATTATTAAAATTTCTATGCCGCCCTATTCCGAGAACTTTCAATCATTAATGAGGGCATGTATAAATGATCTTGTCTGGCCATGGAATGAGACTGCTTGCTTACACGCAGGAAATCTCCAGTAAAAAGCCTCTGCAGTATAATATGAAAGAGAGGGCAGGTTCGCCCTACAGTGTCCCTAAAAGTTATGCATATTGCTGAAGAACGGCTCTTAGGATAGCAATCCAATGATCTTATTCTACAAGACAGAAAAGAACAAGTGGAAACGAACAAGAATTTAGGATTGTGCACAAAACCTATGCAAGGATTTCAATTGTTTTTCTTTTTGGTTGAATGGTTTCTTTGTAAGACCACAACTATCTTTCCCAGTTCCAAACTTACAATGTCTGTAAATACTCCAGGCCTCATCAGATTGATCATTTTTGCCACCTGGAAAACATCAACAGCATTTTCATTTTCCAGTTGCTGAGACAGGGTTGTCAGAGCACATAATGTTCCAGCTGCCACTGCTCCATACCTGAAAACCCAAAGAATAATTTTATTCCCTATAAGAGATCCAGGGGAATCTTGTATGTCTCTATGCCGGCTTTAATTTCTCTTGAATTTCCCCCTAAGTTTTTTGTCAAGCATTTATTCTCGGAGGAGTAAAACAAGGGAAGATGAGGATGGGTGCACATATGGAAAAATATATTTTCTGCTACATTTCCTCAGAATGCAATTAAAAGCTGAACTTATACCTCAAAATATGAAAATAAAATTCAGCGAACATAACAAATACTAGAATGGATTTACCAAAGAGATAATCTTGCAGTGTTAAAAGCAAGCTTGATTTTTTTTCTGTCTGCTCAAATCAATAATTAGATTAATTTTGAAACAATTTTTAACATGGCAAGTTCAGCAAAATGACTACAAACCAGATGAACATTAAAACTAGCCATGGGGTAATACAAGTGGGCAAAAATATCTACTTAATATTATACCTTTGTAATGTACAATAACAACATTTAAAAACCCTTCTTCTCTATTCATATTATCACCATTCAATAAAAAATTGGATACAGCAGAAAAAAATATTTATGAAACTTTAAACACAGTTGTAATATTCCTAGAGGAATCAATAATAACTTTTACCTCCCTCTTAGATCAGTGATGGCGAACCTTTTAGAGACCGAGTACCCAAAAACCAGGCCCCCGCCCTCGCTCTGCCTCCCACCCTGCCTGCTCTGCCCCCACCTGCCCACCTGCCCCGCCCACTTGCAGGGACACGCACCACCTCCATGGCCCGCAGCAGATCACCCAGGCAGCCCTGAAGCACTATGGCAGCCACACACCCCACCCACACCCCGCAGCATCATCTGCATGCTATTGGGTGCAAGGGCGGAGTCATGTCCCTGGGTGGAGTCATGTCCCTGCTGCCCAGTTATGTCCTTGGCTGCGTTACTCCATGTGGGCCACACCTGGGGGTGATTCTCCTCCAGGGAGGCTGCTGGTGAGGGGGGCTCGGGGAGGCGGGGCTCGGGCAACAGCACACATGCCCACAGAGAGGGCTCTGAGTGCCACCTCTGGCACACATGCCATAGGTTTGCCACCACTGTCCTAGATGAATATTCACAAAATTTTACATTTCTTATACCTTTTCCAATCTTTATAAAAAATTATTTTAGTGAATAGACATACTCATCATGAATGATGGTTGGGCCATCTCTTGTTAAGGCCTCTTCCTTGAGTATATTGATAAGTTCAAAGGTACTGCTGATTGGGGCGTCTGGATTTGGCCATTTGGGGCACTGAAAGTGGCGAACTTCCAAAACATAATCATCCTGAAATAAAAATCAGCCCAACTATTGACCATTTTAATTCCATTTCTAGATTTGAAATAACTAAAATTTATATCTTTAGCCCCTACAGTGTATACTTTTTCAATAATTATTTTTGAAGGAGATGCTAAGATGACACCCAATTAGTGATTCCTTTTACAAGCTTCTGCTATAGACCAGCCTTATTTCCCCTGGTTCAGTCTCTCCCTCCCCACTTTTAATATCCAGAGGGGGGAAAGAAGGAAGGAAAGGAAAGAACCCAGGTAAGCCTTAGTAATAATATTGGGCTTTAAAAACTCCAGTAAGGTAGCGAAGCAATGAGAATCAACTCCCATTTCCTCAATGGAGAACATATACTTTGAGTACCCTGTGTTAAGTAGGGGAGCACAGAAGATAACTTCTCCCATAGGAATCTCCTGGATCCTTTACAGCCACATTACTTTATTTATTTATGTATTTATTTTATTTTGTAAACTTTTATACCGCCCCTCTCCCAAACTCGGGGCGGTTTACAGCCAAATTTAAAATGTAACAATAATAAATATTTAAAACAGAATTAAATAACCTAGGCTGTACTAAAAAACAAATTTAAAATCCCACACTAAAACCCTAACTACTTAATTTAAAATGACATAAAAAACCCGAGGAGCTCTAGGCCATGCCGGCTTGATTGAAGAGATAAGTCTTCAGTTCTCTTCTGAAGGTGCGGAGATCATGACATGTCCGGAGTTCCGGAGGGAGCTCGTTCCACATCGTCGGTGCCCCCACAGAAAAGGCTCTCCCCCTGGGTGCCACCAGCCGACATTGCTTAGCCGATGGCACCCTGAGGAGGCCCTCCCTGTGGGAGCGAACTGGTCGGTGGGAGGTATTTACTGGCAGTAGGCGGTCTTGTAAATAACTGGGTCCTATGCCAGTATATAACAGTATAACAGTAATCCTTTGATAGAAGAAGAATTATTTATCTCTCCAAGAAATCAGAAATGAATTCATTTATGATTCTAAAGAGTGTCTTCCCCAATATTACTAGAAAGAAAAAGGTGATTCTTAGTAGCACCTAATGGTTGGTATAACCTGTCTTTGCTCAATTTTGGGGAGTCTCTACTCCAGATGCAATAGTGATATCTCTGAGGCTGCTCTATATCCTGTTTTCTAAAATTTAGGTGACATTTCTGCATCAATAAATTTCTCTTATGGATGTTGCATGTCATTACATCTACTGTATGCTGAGTTCAAATATAATACCCAAACAATTAGGATGGTTAGATAACATACTGCATATTTATTACGTGTGAAGATCCAGATGCAATTATTCATTACACCATGGTAAGAAACACCCAAGGCAAATCTATCAACTAAGAAAATAAGGAACAATGTTATGTTTCCATTATTTAAAAATAAAATAAAGGAGAATATTTGTAGCTCAAGGTGGAAATGAGGGGTCATTGGTGCTCTCCGAGCTTGGTTGTTTTCTTGCAGATGTTTCATTGTTCAAACTAGATAGCTGCACTGATGATGTTACCTACTTTGGTCTACAAGAAAAAAAAAAAAGCCAGGGAGTACCATTAAAAATAAAAAAAATGACATAGAAGTGGCATGTGATTATATATCAGTCCAAAGGTCAGATAATCACTCAGCCAAAGATCCATACGTATAGGACATCCTGGCACTTTGCTGCAGAGCATAACAAAACATATTAAATATTTTTGGAACAACAGCCTAGCTTTTCTGAAACTTCAGTTTCAATACGAGCTTAGTTTCTTGTATAGAAAGCATTACATAAATGTCCCCCATTTGTGATTTGAGGTGACTGAACAGATAATGATTAGAAGTAATTTCTTCACTGTAGCATATATCCCAAAATTGCATGTGGAATGTGGAAAACATTTTAGTAAATCTAAATTTACTAAGGAGGAATATTAATCTTTGAACGAAACCTGACTGTTGCTCTATGTCAATTCCATGTAGGACGAATTACAGCCTGAATAAGCTGCTCTCAACAGGATCTGGGAGAACAGCTAGTGAGTATATGTCATAACATTTCTAAAGGAAAACAATGAGCTTTAAAAATGGCTTTTGTTTTTTTAAAAAAAAAATAATTGGGACCTCAAACCCACTGTGATTTTGTTTGAGAAGTCATTCCGTGCTTAGTTCTATAAAAGCTTAAGTATTATAGCTTTCTATGGAAATGGTATTCTGCAAGCAAAATTGGGATACTCTAGAAACAATCTCTGAGAAGGAAGGAAATGATATTAAGACCAAAGACAGACATTGTCCATATATCCCATTGGAAATCATTCAACTCAAATATTAACCAACATCAGCAGGAGTTTGAATGGCAAGCAGACTTCAGATTCACCTCTGGAAGATATTTTATATACCTGAGTAGCCTCAAGGATAAAGTCATGGATGATGATCTGTTCTTCATTAGAGAGGCACAGCCGGTCCTTGCTGATAAGGGTGACGGTAAATGCCTCGCAGTTCATGGATTCTTCCCGACTTGGCCAGTATACAAACTCATCTTCTGCCTGAAGACAGTTGAATCAAACGGAAAACACTGGAATATATTTCTTTAATCTTTAAATAGGCAGAATTCACCAGGTCAAAACTTCATTTAAATAGGCAAGATCTCAAACTAATTTTATGCAAAATTCTCCTCTTAGGAAAAAAAAAAAAAGAACATATTGCCAGTATACTCTGTTCTTCATCACAGCAAACCTTAACCTTTATTTGGTTTCATGGGGAGATGCTTATTTTACAACATTGATATGATCTGCATTTAAACAGACAATTTTTTCCCAGTAATAACAGTTATATAATTATGTATTGTTCCATTCTGCCATGCTGCGGGCATTGCTATAAATACAAAGATTATCTTATTTATTTTCTACCTACAAAGTCATTTAGGTGTTGATTCAAAAATTTAAGATTTTTTAAAGGGGCGTTGTCTTACCTGAATGCCTTTTCTCAGCACAGAGATGGAGAATCCACCAATGGGTTTAGACTGTATTCCTGCCCAATCAGATCAAGTCAGCCAAAGTTGTCACGCCTGTCCTGGACCATAGAGATCCCAGTCTTGACACAAGCGTAGCCATTGACTGACAGCAAGACGTTGTGACTCACTAAACTAAGACTAACCCTAGGCCTAAATGACCTACAAGGGTGGGAGTTGATTCTCCATCTCCGTGCTGAGAAAAGGCGTTCAGGTAAGACAACGCCCCTTCTCCGGCACTGGAGATGGAGAATCCACCAATGGGACATACCAAAGCCTACTGTCCCTGAGGGTGGGAAGTAGACCGGTCCGGTGTGGCACTTTGATGTACAACCTGTTGACAAAACCTCCTACCGAAGGAGGCCTCCGCAGAGGCAAATCTATCGACTTTGTAGTGCCGTATGAAAGGAGATGGCGAGGACCATGTGGCCGCTCTGCAGATGTCCTCAATGGACACCTGAGTGGCCCAGGCCGCGGAAGTAGTTGCACTCCATGTAGAGTGGGCTGTAACCTGTGGAGGAACTGGCAATGACCAAGCTTGGTACACCTCTGCAATGCACGCCCTAATCCACCTGCCAATTGTGGAAGAGGAAACCTTCCAACCCCTGGAGGAAGGATGGAAGGAGACGAAGAGGGCCTCTGATTTGCGGAACGCTGCTGTCCGTGAAATATAGTACCAGAGCGCTCTGCGGACATCCAGCAGATGCCATTGCTGTTCCAGATCATGCGATAGGTTAGAGCAAAAATCTGGGAGTACTATTTCCTGGGCTCCGTGGAAAAGGGAATTTACCTTTGGAAGGAAAGTAGGGTCGAGGCAAAGGACTGGTGGAAAATGCACAGGTCATCCCGGGTAGAAAGCGCTGCCAATTCGGAAATACGTCACGCCGACGTGATTGTCACCAAGAATGCAACCTTGTGGGACAGGTAGCGAACATCGCACATTTTTAGAGGCTCAAAGGGTGACTTGGTCAGAGCCTGCAGGACCCATGGTAGCTCCCAAGAAGGGTAACTGTGCACTGTAGGAGGTCTGGTGTTAGCGGCACCTTTGAGGAAGGAGCGGAGTAAGGGGTGATGTCCCAAGGACCCCACAGAGTCACAAGTGAGGACTGTGGAAAGAGCGGCTATCTGTCTGCACAAATGTGTTTGGGGCCAAGCCCTTCTCCAGACCTTCTAAGAGGTAGTCCAGGATATGGGGAATCATGAGTTCTGGGAATGACAAGTGTTGACCCGAGCACCAGGAGCGAAAGTTCTTCCACGTGGCCTCGTAAATACGGTTTGTAGAAGGGCGACAGGAAGCCTGAATTACTGTAATGACCCCTGGTGAGCAAAGCTCCCGTGACAAGATTGAGCGCTCAAGTGCCAGACGGCCAACTGGAGCCATTGGGGGTCCGGATGGAGAATGGTCCCCTGGCTGAGTGAGACCCAGTCCGGAGGAATCCTCCATGGATCTGCAAGGGAGAGACTCATCAAATCGGCGAATCAAGGCCTCCTTGGCCAGTAAGGGGCACTAGAATTATCTCCACTCGCTCCCGAAGAAGCTTGTGGATTACCGCCGGGAGGAGAGGGAGAGGGGGGAAGGCATAAAGCAGACCCTCCGGCCATGGGCTCCGAAGAGCATCCATTTGTTCCACCCCTGGAGAGGGGAACTGGGAGAAGAATCGAGGAAGCTGGGCATTGGTCGGGGAAGCAAAGAGTGTTCGCCTCCCCTGAAATGTGATCGGCCTTGATGGAGGCCAGATTGCATTCTGCCCAGGAGCCCAGTAGGAGAGCTTCAGTCAATAGACTCCGAGATTGGGTGCCCCCTTGTCAGTTTACATGAGCCTTGGCAGCCATGTTGTCCGTGAGGACCAATACGTGACGCCTTGCCACCAGTCTGTGAAAGTGGCCGAGGGCTAGATGTATGGCCCAGAGCTCCAGCCAATTGATGTTGTGCTGAAGGTCTGAGCAAGACCAACAGCCCTGTGCCCATTGTGAGCAAAGGTGCGCTCCCCAGCTGAACAGACTGGCATTGGTTGTTAGCACGAGCCAATCTGGCTCCTTGAAGTAGGACCCTCTGAGCATGGTGGGAGACAGCCACCACGTGAGGGAGGGCAATATTTGAGGTGGGAGTCTCACCCTTCGTTGGGAGGCACTGAGGTTCTGCCTCTGGAAGGGGAGCAGGAACCACTGCAGTTCCCTGGAGTGGAGCCTGGACCACAGGATGATCGCTATGGCCGAGATCATCTTCCCTAACAATTGGGAGAGACTGACCAACGTTGCTGTTCGACCCCTGCATAATTGGAGGACTGACTCCCTTATGCTGTCCCAGCGTTCCTGTAATAAATACACCCAGCACTCCACCATGTCTATGATGGCCCCGAGGTGTAACAGCCTTGTTGTGGGAACCATATAGCTCTTGGGGAAGTTTACCGAGAACCCGTGATCCTGAGAGTGGGCCTGCTAGTTATGGAGACCTGTAATGATTGCCTGCCAGATCTTGAGTTGAATAAAACTCAGGTGAACCCAAGACAAGATTGCAAACTGTGCCTTGAAGGGGCTAGGTGCACCTGGAGGTATCAGGCCTTGAGGTAAAAGTGGGCCTATCTGGCTAACAAGATGGCGGCCGTCCCCAAAATGGCGGCCTGCTTCCCGATGGTGGGCCCGAGAATTTGCTCTGACTCAGTCCACCTCCTCCAATGGCAAACCTCTTCTCCAGCAACAAGTAAGAATGACAGAGATTGAGGAGGAAGGGGCCCCTTCCTCCAGTATTTCCCTTATACAATGGAGCAGAACCGGGTTCAGGGACCACGTGGTCCAAGATGGCGGCCACGTGTGGAGAAGGAGGCCAGGCCTGCCGAGATCTGGGAGG
Organism: Bothrops alternatus; assembly: GCA_034064705.1. Lineage (NCBI taxonomy): Eukaryota > Metazoa > Chordata > Lepidosauria > Squamata > Viperidae > Bothrops > Bothrops alternatus. The sequence goes on along the minus strand of JARGCV010000050.1, from coordinate 761,870 downwards.
CTCCGGAGAAAGACGCTGGCGCAGAATGAGCGCTCCCTTGTTCTGGGGAAAGTCCGCGCCCCAAACTGGCAATTAGGTGAAGAAATAAGGAGAAGCAAGAAATGGAGTATTCCGTCCCTCCGATCAGCCACCTAACAGCTGATTGGTGGTGGCCATTTGGTGCGCGGCGCACCTCTGGCCATGAAAGGCACAATCGCAGGGCCCAAAATCAATTAAGGCGAAAAAGAGGTGACAAGCTTAAACCACAAGTTAGCCACGTGGGATTCTCCAGGAAGATCCTGGGCGCGTCGCAACAAAAACCTCCCCCACCAATGCTCGTATCCAGTCACCGGAGCTGCATCCGCGAGCTCAGGTAGAAAAGAGGATGAGCCAGAATATTTGGGGACTAACAGCCGTTAGTCCCCAGGTGAAAACGGCAAAATTAGGGGCTGAGGGAGATCAATTTCTCAGGGTGGGGAGAAGAGGGGTAAGGAAGTTTCCCTTGGAAACTCAATTTCTGCCCCCCCCCAGTCAGGAATTGAATTGGGGAATTTAGGATGTTTCTGAATGGAGACTAAATTGCTGATAGAAAGCCAAATTCTGTGCTGAAAACAGCACAGTTCAGCAAACTGGGGAAATGGAAAATCCACCAATAAAGACTGTACCTGCCTAAGAGCCACACTTGCATGTCTGTCCTGGGCGAGATCAAGTCAAGACTGGGATCTCTATGGTCCAGGACGGGCGTGGCAACGTTGGCTGACTTGATCTGATTGGGCAGGAATACAGTCTAAATCCATTGGTGGATTCTCCATCTCCAGTGTTGGAGAAACAATTATTTTCACCTAAAATGTTAGTAAATAATCTTTTTTACTGCTTGATACTGTATATAGGGCTCTTTTTGCTATACTGTTGCTGGCAGATGTACAAATTTTCCTGTCCTCGGCTATTTTTCCCCCCTGGTGCTTCCAAACCTCTTTGCATAAGCTGGATAACAAAATTGTAACTTTCATTGAAATAGAGGAGAAGCAGGTAAATAATCTGGTTGTTTCTTATTATCTACCATACAAATATGCAGTATATGAAATGAAATAACTTACTAAACTCTGGTTATCTGGAAGCATGACAATGATCTGTGCATTGTGATCCCAGATCATTCTCCAGAAGTCTTTAGTTGTATGTGGCAGGGGATGCTGTGTTATGATAAACTCATTGCTCCGATAGTAGCCCTTTAAAAGAAACAAACAGTAATTTTTTATAAATGGAATAGTTTGGAAACCTTAAATGCCCTGGGTGAAGACAAAAATAATTTAAATTGCTAAATTTTAATGACAACTTACTGGTTAATTTGTCCAAATAACAATACTGAAGAACATTATATACTATCTTAGTTGTGTTTTTTGTTTTGTTTTTTTCAGAATACATACTAACATGATCAACTGTACTTTATAGAAATAAATAAACTATTGTTTTCAAATAATATGAGCAAATCACTTTTTGACTGAATGTCATTTAGATTCCTGCAGTAGAATTCATTGCTTATGTATCACTTGGTTTTCAATGCTGCTTCAATTTAACATTCTAAGCAGCTTAAAAAGCAACAGACACAGGATGAGCAATAATGCAAAATACATTATTAGTGAACATATTAGCCTAGATACCTGGCATAGTTTATTGTTCTTAAGCATACAACCAATTCCTCCTATACTGTAGAGTGAACATAACTTTTTAATTACTGTTCAGCCCTTCTTTCCAAGGGGGCATGGGACAGACTTTGCCTTAATTTTTAATTTATGTAAACTAATTTTTTTTAATTGTATGCAGAATCTATAGTGCTCAATAAAGTTCTGTTATTAAGCAAAGGAAACATATTTTTTACTGGAGTACAAGACCGAACAATCTATAGAGACAAAAGAATTTAATATTTGGATGTTTTCTCTGGATTTACTTAAACATAAATGATTATTATCTTACCATAATGTACGAGGCATTAATGTAATCAGTTCCCTTCATGCCAGGTAATGGTGCTAGTCCTACCCTTGCTCGCTCAGCTGCAGAATTAAACAAATAAATTACGTGTCAAATAGATCTTAATCATCATGGTAGGATTATTTTAACAAAATACAGTTTTCCCAGGATCTCATTTAGATGATAAAACAACACAGATTAAATTGATACAAAATTCACATGAAAACTTAATTTCTGAAATAAAATGTTGCTTGTGCTGTGTTCTATTGGCAAAACCACCCAATGAAAACTAACTAACTCCATGAACCTTACTGAGAACAGGGATTTTCAAACTCTTTCAGGCTGTGGAATCAATTAAAAAAAAAATCCAGACTCTCTGTTTCCTGCCTCATAGACATACACACACAGTGTTATCATCAGCACAAACAACTCCACCTTTTTCACTGTACCTCAAAAAAAACAACAACCCCAAAAACCACTTGTTAGGGGTGCCCTGTCCATGTTCAAATGAACTTTTTTGCCCAGCAAACAGTTTTCAGGAAACTGTATATAGACCAACCCTGGAAGACTGCACCTGTTTACTGGAATGCATTTACAATTTATGAAAATCATTAGCCATTCTTTACTTTATGCAAGGACCAGTGTAACTGAATTATATGCTATAATATAAGCATTCCAGAACTATTATATTTTGGTTTAAAAACAAAATTTTTGGTACAAGCCAACTTTTAATCAGGCACCTCAAATTCAAGTATTGGTGTTTGGTCTGTATGCAGGTTTGTCAACCTTGACTCTGGAATATAAAGCAATTGAATCCATTCCCTGTCTCACTTAATGTAAATATACTTTAGTGGAATGAATTTATGCAGGACAAGAATCAAATTCAAAAGATGAGATCTTACATGGCACTACTGATGAGTTTCTGTTCTTCTCTTTGTTGCAATCTTTTTGGGCACTAAAGCATTCTATATATTTTGCATTGCATTGCATAACCAGCTGCAAAATTTAAACAGAAAAGAAACAAGATAATTTTTTGATCAATCTTTTAAAAATACAAATCTGCACATACTTTTCTATTTCTGAAAAAAAAGAATCCTGCTTAGAAAACCAAAATGTATTATCACTGTTAAAAGAATTCAGAATGCTAAAAACAATCAACCACCCTGTATTAAAAATTCTTTATACAAATATTTATTGGTTCTTGCGTGTATAATTCTCATTTTTAAATAAATTAAATTCTATTTCACCTTAGTTTGACAAGTTCAGTTTAACTTTTCCTGAAGATATAAGGTGAAAATATGTACAATAAAAAGATGTCCTTGGAAAATAAAACCTTTTATTTTGTAAAACATTACAAAATGAATTTTGATGAATTTTTCCTCCTACTTACTGGGAACCTCAAACATTGCAATTAATATCAACAGATTTAGGATACTCAAAAAGGAGAATATTTGTAGCTCAGGGTTGAAATGATCCCCTCCCATCTTATTTAGGATAACTTATTTTGTTTGCCAGATAAATTTTTGTAATTTATCCATTGTGCAAAATGAATCGTTGTGACCAATTTGTGGGACACTTTGCAGATAAAGCCCCTTGCAAATATTTCAGTTTTTGATTCCACAGCTGATTGATCCTGATAGATACATTTGTTATTTTCAAATTCTGTGAAGATACAGGAAAGATCACTGGATGAGTGAAATTATGTCTATGCCTAAATCTTACCTTGTAGGAAATTTTAGGCAGCCAGTATGCATTGCGAATGAATAATAAATATCTGTTTGACTTCTTCCAAGCTTCAAGGAAGTGACTGTTAAACTCTGTTTTTTAAAAAAGTATATTTATACTTGCAATACTACACAGGTAGACCTCACTTAATGACTGCCCTGTTTAATAATCGTGGAGTTATGACTGCCTGAAAATGCAACTTCACACCCTGTGGTCACATAATTGACATTTGAGTACTTTGCAACTGATAGGCATTAATAACTGTTATGGCGTCCCATGGTCATATGATTGCCATTTGTGAACTTCACAAGCAGTAGTCAATGGAGAAGCTGGTGGTAAAATTACAAATCGCAAGCGATGGAATTACCAATCCCAATTATGGTTCCTAAGCAAGGACTATTTATATCATTCATTGGTAGGAAGAATGCATGTTATGTTGCCCCTAGAGCCCCCAAGAGGACAGTAGAAAAGCAAAAGAATGATGTTTATGATGATGTGCCATTTTTGGATAAAATAAGACATTGAATCAATTATGTTAAGTATTTGAGAAGCTTAATGTCACCTATTTTAGTTAAAACAATATCATTTTGCACACACAAAGCACATTTCAAAAAAGTCCTAGAATTTCTACCCTATTCCTCCTTTCTATCAGCTTCAGATTCCTGAAAATATATTTTAAAGACTCCTTTCCCTGATACTTACAATCCTCCCTCCACCTTATGCTAGAACAGCAGTTCTCAACCTTTTCCGGGGCTCGACCCTGGCCCGCATCGCGATAGGGAAAAAAATGGCCGATCCCCCAAAAAATGGCCGACCCCCCCAAAAAATGGCGGGCCCGCACCGCGCATGCGCGGCGTGACGGGGCGCATCGCGCATGCGGGGCACGACGGCTCGCATCGTGATAGGGAAAAAAAATGGCCGGCCCAAAAAAAAATGGCGGGCCCACACCACGCATGCGCGGCGCGACAGGGCGCATCACACATGTGCGGCGTGACGGCCCGCATCGCGATAGGGAAAAAAAATGGCCAACCAAAAAAAAAAAGGCGGACTGCGGTGCTTGGCGACCCCCGTGAAATGGTCGTTCGACCCCAAATGGGATCGCGACCCACAGGTTGAGAACCGCTGTGCTAGAATAAGCCCCTATCTAGTTTTAATTTTAGACTTAATTCCCTAAGGGGAAAAAAACCTCATTATGAGGGCATCGCAGAGGGCATTACTGTAGAGCGGATTCTGCAGGGCTGAACCAAGACTCAAGGATATTATCAATCCTACCATTTCAATTATCTTGAATTACTTGAATGACCTAAGTATCAACAATGGTCAGGAAGGGCAGCAATAACAATGGAAACCATTCAAAACTACAATTGATAAATCATGTAGGTATACTGGAGCACGGTGCTTGTGTGGTTAGGACACTGGGTTGGCGGTTAGCAAGCCCGTGTTTGAGACCCTAGTGCCGCCATGGGGCGGGGTGAACTCCCATCCTTCACTCCAACCCCTGCCGGGGTCATGAAAGGGGTCCCCAATTGGGTATCCCCCAGGCAACGGTGATGTCACCAGCTAATCCTTTCAACCCAGAAGCGTCTCGGTGCTTCTGACACAAGTGCGATGAGATGTAGGTATCGCATCCACGCAGCAAGTGTCAAAGTTTACCTTGAACTGTTTCTCCAGTCGAGTCTTGCCCCCAATGCCAGGTATGAGAATGCTGTTGACATAGCTATGTAGCTGATTGGCAGAAACTTCAGTCTCTTTCCCGAGAATGGCTTCCAACAAGGCATCATGAATGAAAACATACTGCTCCTAAGAGATGCAAAGAGAGATAGGCATGTGTAACTCTGTTCTGAATGGAGTGCAAGTGCTTTTGAGTCATGCAAGGCAGGATATTTGCAACAACCTTGGATCAAATATTATTTACATAGCTTTTCAGTTTCACTGATGGTTCTATTTCTGGAGCATTTTTCCTTTTTCCTCCTCTGCTTGTTTATTACGTTTTTTGCAATATCTTAATTTTGTAATAGCTATAACATCTGTAATTTTCTTCCATTCTAACATAAATCGCCTCCTTTTCTTAAAACATTTCCCTTGTTTACTTTGATTAAATTAAAATAGTTTTAATGAATTCTAAAAAGTGAAATTATGGGATGACTTCTATCAGCTTTTCTTCTCTAACCTTTCTAAAAGGGCTGTGCATTTCAAATAATGCTAATAAAATAGTCTTGGCCATATTTGAAGTTTTGAAATTTGGGGTCTGTACTGCCCCCACCCCCCAACTCCATCCCAAATAATTTCTTAAGCACTTAGTTTATTCTGAATTTTACACACGGGTGGTCTTCAAATAATGATCACAATTGGAATTTGAAATTCTGCTACTAGGCAATGCAATTGTTAAAGGAGTTGTGCCTGAATTTATGACCGTGCTTGTCGTGGCTATTGAATGAATCACTTCAATTAAGGGAATCCCATGATTGTTAAGGGACTCGGGCTTCACCCACTGACTTTGTTTGTTGGAAGCTGTCTGGAAAGGCTGCAAATGGTGATCACATGACCCTGGGATGCCGCAACCATTGTAAATACATGCTGGTTGCCAAGCGCCCAAGTTTTGATTTTATGACTGTGGTGATATTGCAATGGTCTTAAGTGTAAGAACCAGTCATAAGTCACTTTTTTGAGTTCAGTTGTTGTAAGTCAAGGACTGCCTGTAAATGAAAAATAATCTGTCTGAATATACCCATTCATAAGTATGGATGGTCACATAACTACTATGTGCTCACTAAGAATCCACATTCACTCGAATCACATAATGATTCTTTATATATGCCTGCAGAACAAACAGATACAGACACAAACATTTAACCTGTAAATTGTGTTATTTTAGCAGTAACTGCAATAAGCAAACTTCATATAACAAAATTTAGTTGGTTGGTAGCGACTGACTGCAGCAATGACAACAAATACATTTCCGATTCTTACCTCCGTCTGGACGAGGTAGTTGCGCTGTGTCCTGATGTGTTTCAGGAAACCCAGGACATTAACTGTGCTTTTGTCTTTTATTTGTTGCAGCATACTGTCTATTACAATGTAGGTACCAGTCCTGCCAACACCAGCACTAAGCCCCCAACAAAAAGATAAAAAGAAATAAAGCAGTAGGAAAACATAATTAAATATTAAGAAAGAATGCCTTGATGCTAATACTAATTTTCATAACAATCATGGAAGTGCTGTAAGCAATGTTCAATCTGAGCCTCTTCAAATAGAATAGGATATGGCTCGGGATCCTGGGAATAGTCCCCAAATTGGCATCCTGGAATATGCTTTGGTGATGAAACCAGTTCTCTGGGGAATTTTGACAAAATGGCTTAAGGTATCCTAAGTTTATATCCTTTAGAGATCTCATTGCCACCACCCCAAATGATACATGTAAATGGTTCTTGTATAATTTGTGGTACTTCAACCAATAAATTTCTCTATGGTGGATTAAATATTTGCTTTGCCAGAAGGACTTCAAGATGTTTCTTTGAAGATAAAAATGTCCTGTGCTTTCTTTCTCTTTCTCGCACGTTCAACTGTCAAGTGCCTCTTTCTTCCTTTATCTTTCTTCCTTTATCTTTCTTCTCTAAGATCTTTATTTGCATGCTAGCAAAACACTCTTTCATCACAGCCTTCACCTCGCATTTGGGGAATCTTCTTATGTCACAGCGCATATTAATGTGCTTCTCAGGGAGGAACTAGCCCTGCAGAGGGAATATATGGAAGCTATTTCCCTACTAGTGAAAAAGTCAGGATGATCCAAATCCACTTTCCAATTGTTCTGTGATTACTGAGTTTCAATTTTAAATCAGATTTTGGAATGTTTACTATTATTTAATTTCAAAGATGACTAGATGGGAAAGCTTAGTTTGCAATCACTTAGAAATCAATTATAGTTGTGCAGCAACTTCAAAATGAATGATGCTCAGAACCTTGTTCTGTAAATTCTCCCTTTTGATATATCATAGCATAATATCCTTGCATAGCATAATATCCTTTTTGATTCAAGAGAATGAACTTTACCAAATAAAGCATGCAGAAAAAATTATGAGTTCACGTACTGATGATACACCTTTCTAGATGGTTTCTTTTTTTCAGATTTATAGGAAAAGAATATTCTAAGAATGCTACCGGTAATATCTACATATTCAGGAAGCCCAAGCTCTTTTTGGCAATCAGGATACATTAAGAAGTCTCATGAATGCAATTATACCTATTTCCCTGACAATGTGTTTTTTGTTTAGCTTTGTGCAGAATAGAATAGAATAGAATAGAATAGAATAGAATAGAATAGAATAGAATAGAATAGAATAGAATAGAATAGAATAGAATAGAATAGAATAGAATAGAATAGGACAGGACAGAACAGAATAGAATTGGAAGGGACCTTGTAGGTCTTCTAATCCAGTCCCCAGCTCAAGCAGGAGAACCTATACCATTTCAGACAAGTGACTGTCCAGTCTCTTCTTAAAAATCTCCAGTGATGGAGCACCCACGATTTCTGAAGGCAAGCTGTTCCACTGGTTAATTGTCCTCACTGTCAGGAAGTTTCTCCTTAATTCTAGGTTGCTTCTCTCTTTGATCAGTTTCCAACCATTATTTCTTGTCTTGACTTCTGGTGCTTTGCAGAATAATGTGACCCCCACCGCTGCCTTATGGCAGCCCCTCAGATAATGGAACACTGCTATCATGTCTCCCCTATTTCTTCTTTTCTTTAGACTATCAAACCCAAGTCCTGCAGCTGTTCTTCATATGTTTTAGTCTCCAGGCCTTGGATCATCTTAGTTGCTCTTCTCTGAATTTTTTCCAAACTCTCAACGTCTTTTTTGTACTATGGTGACCAAGGTGTGGTCTTACTAGGGCTTTATAAAGCGGTACTAATGACACCGTGCTTTTCAGTACTGTTTCCAGAATAGTTTACATTAATAAAAAAAAATAAAAAAATCCAGAAGCAGATGACATCGTAAGTATGATCGTGACTTAGAATGAAACCTTGGTTTAATCCTAGATTCCATGAATGAACTTCGAAAAATAATATTGTGTCTCAGACTCGACTCAACGCTCTCTGTAATATATGTTTTCTGTTACTATGGTAAATGTAGCTATTTATTTTGGTACCGAATCATTATGTTGCTAAATACATTTAGACACATGGTGATTTGTAAAGATGTCAGCAGTTAAAAGAACAAGTGATGCACATATAGATGCATTGTTGTAAATAATAACCAAACCACCATTGCAACTGTACATTAATCTACACTATGTTGTCAATAAGAATGGATTGACAATGTCCAAACATACCTGCAATGTACAATTACTGGACCCATCTCAGCAGTTCTGGCTGCAGAGGATCTTCTTACAAATGTCAGCACGGGAAGCGCATATTCAGGTACGCCCATGTCAGGCCACTGTGTGTAATGGTACTGAATGAGTGTCCTTTCGTTTTGACGTCCTTTGGGATTTCCCTTTTGATCCAGAAGTCATGAAACATACAAGTAGAAAATATTAATGTTAGTTAACATCAAGGTTTCCTTGGGTTCATATTTTTCCTTCTCTGTACTGCTGTAGGCTCTCTCTGGACACCCTAGACCAGAATAAACTCAGTGGTGCTGAAATTGAAGGATTTTATGTGAAAAAGCCCTGTAAATGCTAATATAATACTATTATCTAACAACTGAGATACAAAATCAAATTTGGGTCGGTCACTGGGACCAGAGATTTACTCTTCCGAGCTTTCAGCTTATGCCAGAGCCCGTCTTCAGGGAATTTCTCTACTGGAATACTTGTTCTAGGCCAGAGGTAGGCAACCTTGGCTCTTTTATGACTCGTGGACTTCAACTCCCAGAATTCCTGAGTCAGCCATGCTGAGGGGAAAGGGAGAGGTTTCCAAGCTGAGCCATGCTGGCTCAGGAATTCTGGGAGTTGAAGTCCACGAGTCATAAAAGAGCCAAGGTTGCCTATCCCTGCTCTAGGCTCTTCTGTGAGTCGTGTTTATGTGGTGGCTTCCTATTAGCTGATTGGTGTGTTGATAGCTGGCAATTGGCTGTTGTTTCCTTGGACTGCCAAGCCCTCAGCTCCTAAGTATTTGATAAGCTGGTGGCAACTCCTTATCTGACAAAGAGTACATCTCTGGTCTGGGTGACTGACCCAAATTCAATTTTACATCATTATCCTGGGACACGTATATTTGCCTTCAACTGAAATACACTTTGCCTTACAAAGAAACCTTTGTAATTATTGGACTACCATATCAGTTTATAAGAGGTAGCTTCCAGTAAGTTCTCACAGCCTGAAACGAATTGAAAATCGTACCCTCCAAAATGCAACTGAGTCAGATAAGACTGATCTCTGTCTTTCAGGTTTATAGCTATATTTCACTTGAATTTAAGGAAGAATAGTAAAAATTGGCCCTCCCAAAGTTCCTCTGTAATCTTTGGCTATAATGATTGGATGGATAGGAAATGTACATAAAACTATTTGGCAATCTTTGTACATTTTAAAAATCTAACAAAACTCACAGACATAATCTTGTTCTTTTGCTTAATTTGCTTATCTTTAATGTTGAGCCCACCCAGAAAACTATTATAGTAATTTATGATGCTTAATATGAATTCCTTGTTCAATAGTGTCAAATTTGAAAAAAAGATATCCATGAACTATTTTCTTTTTCATTTACTTGTAATTTCAATTATTGTACTCAATTTCTTTCATCTATTAAAAATTCTTAACTTCCCAAGCCTTGTCAAATTGCAAAAACAGACAATTTGATTTTCTGCTATGTGCGTTGCATTGTTCTTGGTTTTCTGGTCCTTTCTGCTTTATTGTACACCAGAGGCCCCCAACCTTTTGGGTACCAGGGACCGGTTACATGGAGAGAGGTTTTTCCATGGACCGGAGCGGGGCATGGTTTTGTGTGCTGCCTGCATCCTGCGGATGGGGCTTTGCTTGTTTGTCCGACCGGTTGCTGGCATGTGGCGGCCTAGTACCAGTCCATGGACTGGGGGTTGGGGACCCCTGTTGTGCACTATAGAGAATCTTAAGATCGCAACAATCTTCAAATACTGTATGTATGTATGAATGAGTCACACTTAGTAGCAACATCCCAAATGGACATTTATTTTTGAACAAACATAGTGTAATGATGTTGCTCACTTTTTTCATTTTTGCATTCCTCACTGTGAAGCGGCGGACAGTGTAGCAAGCATGTACTTTTGTGCTCTTCAGTGTGACAATGATATGGCCATATTCCTCACTGTTTTCAGTTGGCCAATACTGGTCACATTTCCTCTGAAGAAAGAAGAATAACATAAAATGTTAAAGTCTGTATGATGCTAGAGAATACTGAATTAAGGAGGATTCAATCTGAGATCTGGCTGCATAAAAGAGCTATTTCTTTTTTTTAGTTGTTCTGGAAAAACTGCTTATTATGCTTTTTTAACCTTTGTTAAAATTGTATTTTTATTGATAGTTATTACATGTAACAATTGTTAGGACATTATTTATGAAATATTGTTCATAATATAGATTATCTAATATACTTTTACATAAATTCATCAGTCCTGATATAATTTAATTTTTGTTAATGTCTTATATTTATATATATATATATACTGTCATTTGTCAGGATATAATAATAACAATAACAATAACAACAATAATAGAGTTGGAAGAGACCTTGGCGGTTCTAGTCCTGCTCAGGCAGGGAACCCTATACCATTTTGGACAAATGGCTGTCCAGTCTCTTCTTAAAAACTTCCAATGTTGGAGCATTCACAGCTTCTGGAGGCAGGTTGTTCCACTGATTAATTTGTTCTAATTGTCAGGAAATTTCTCCTTAGTTCTAGGTTGCTTCTCTGTTTGATTAGTTTTCATCCATTGCTGGAAATTGTTTATATTGTTTAAATTGTTTTGAGAGAGAGTGAAAGAAAGAGAGAGAATGTCTGGAATTTAACTGGAATGTACCAGCTTCAAACTTAGTTCTCTAGGCTTTATTTTTCATGGGCTACAAACATTTTTGAAGTGTTTTTTTATTTCTTTTTCTAACAGCAATACAGTTCAGTCAATGTTAGCTAGTGAACCAACTTTTTTGTCCCATTGTTCTTTTAAGACACAGGTCCCCAACCCCCAGGCCGCGGCCCATTTGGAACTGGCATCACAAGAACTGGTGGGGGAGTGTGTGCATGCAAGAGTGGCAAATGGAGTTTTCTGTATCTGGCGCTTCCATGGAACCTTCCCCCACTGGCCTGCCAAGCTGAAAAGGTTGGGGATCGCTGTTTTAAGACAGCTCTGTCTAATCTCTAAGCTTTAATCATTTTAAAGTAATATTACCCAACTTTGGGGATTTTAAATTGTGTGGATAGATGGCTGGTGAATTCTGGGAGTTGAAGTCTACACATCTTAAAATTCCCAAGATTGGAAAACACTGACCTAGAGTATATTCAAGGTTTATAGTGATAGGAAGTTGCTAAAGTGGTCTAAACAAATTAAGGAACCCCTAGCAAATGGTGTTAGTTATATTAGTTAAATATTTTATTTTGCAGGAAATAAATTACTTTCACATCATGCCTGTTATAGGTTATCCATGAGCAGAAATGAGATCTGCCTCATCTATATTATAAATATAGATTTATAACAACAACAACAACAATAATAAAGTTGGAAGGGACCTTGGAGGTCTTCTAGTCCAACCCCCTGCTCAGGCAGAAAACCCTAGACCATTTCAGACAAAATTATTATTATAAAATTATTATAAATAAAAATTATTATTAGAGTTTATGCTACGATGAAACACATTCAGCCCCTTAACAAAACTGAAGAAAGATCACACATCTCTGGTGAGAACTAAGAAAAATATTATGATAATAAATGCAGACTATTTTGCTTACTCTTCCTTTTTCCACAAGATTTGTAATCATGATGATAATTCCAGTGTTTTGCTCCCAAATCATTCTCCAAAAATCTTCAAATGTTGACTTTAAAGGGCCCTGGGTGGCAATGTAAGCTTTCGCTTTGTTGTAACCCTTCAAAGGAAATCATCATAATACGTTAAGATAAAAGTATCTGCAATAGCAATCATAATAATGTATGTATCTCTGGAGCAGAGCTCTTTTCTACTGAATGTTTGAGGAGTTTGGAGCTGAAATTGAAAAATGTAAAGTTCTAATGCATTAAGAGTTCCTGTTTCTTCTGAGGGACAAGATTTCTCAAGAAACCTTAAGGAATTAACAAAACAACTTACATCAACATAATTGGCATTAATATAATCACTGTGCTTTGAATCCTTTCCTGGTAAAGGTCTTAATTTCACTCGACTGTGATCATCTACAGAAAAGAACAAGGAAAACACACATTTAAGAAAGTAAGCCTGATACATTTTTCTTTCTTTTTAAAAAAATATACGATTGACTAATGAAAGAACTGAAAAGCCAATTCTCAGGTCAGAAAATGTTATAGAGGAACTGGATTGATTTAAAAATAGGTTGTTTGGCAAATAGGGAGTGTTTTCTCAGTTGATGATCAAAGTGTTTTGACTGTTTTATTGGAACACCTGATAGTATCAAAGTTATTAATCAATTTAGGGTGCAATGAAATGCCAAAGACAATCAGGGAAATACTTTGGTGAGATCCAATTAAGCTTCTGTTAACAGAAGTCACAGAAAAGGGAAACTTCAGTTCTGGAAAGTTGGAAATTTTCAGAGACAGGCATAAGGAAAACTACTTTTATGAGACTGCATCAGAAATTTGGCAATGCCATCGTTCAAAACTGGTATTTATTTCAAATCAAGGCAGGAAAAATGCGTATGTCCCTGGAGATTGGTTTAATGAAGTTAAAAAATATAATGTGTGCAGGGGAAAGGAATATGTGAGTGTAATTCTACTTACCAGTATTCAATCCTATCCTTTTAATTAATCTCCACTTTATTAAACACTTTCTGGAAATTAGTATATCACATTGGAAAAAAAATTAGGCTAGACCATTGAGCTGCGAATTTCTTAGACAGAGTCGCTTTTCTAAATAAAATCTGTATGTTTTTAATGTCAAAAGACTGTCATTAACTATCTCAGAAAACAGGCCTGAAAGAAGCATATTATCCATTTGCTGAACTTTTATTATTTTATTTTATTGTAAGTATACTGATAAGAAAGCCAGCTTGGTGCAATGATTAAAACACCAACCTAAAAACTGGGAGGCTGAAGTTGTAGCCTTATGCATGAAGCCAACTGGGTGACAATGGGCCAGTCCCTCTCTGTCAGCAACGTCAAGCAACTTCCAAAAATCTTGCTATGAAAACTGCAAGAACTATTTCAGGCCATCATATGGACTCAACACTGATTTGATGGTACAAAAAATAAGTATACTGGTAAACTGGGACACCATTACAAGATACGCAGTTATTGTTATTTATTACTTCTCTGAAGGCCATTATTACTCACATGCTAAAATGTTGATGTATCTGTTTTTGTGCTTGTTGTCGGGGTGATTGGAATGTTCAGCGGTGATGTTCATGTCAGATGTACAACGCTGCACTTCCTGTTAAGAAAACAAATTGAAAGAGCAGATAAGTGCCAAACATTTTATTTGTCTCATTTTGCAAACAGTTCACTCAGAACATATTGAAATGCTGGGAGATTGTTGATTTTTTCCCCCCATGAGTATCCTTTCAGCAAAATACAATGTAAACACATTCCAGCAAGTTTTATGAAGAATATTTTCTAGTTCCAAGTATCTGATGAAATCTACAGTGATTAAAATTCAGTCTAGTGTAAAATCCTGGGCATAGTTGTACATGTAACTATTTCTCTCATAACAACACCCTGAAAATAACTATAAGCCTTTTTTGTGGCTAATCAGTTGTAAGGGGCCAATATGAAACAGTACAAAACACTATTAAATAAAAAGATGGACTGAACCAGATTTGTATCTCAGAAATATATATATTTTTAGATTAAAAATATAATGGCTATTCCATAGAGTTTAAAAAAGATCAAGTAATTACAAAAAAAATACATATATACATTATATACTCATCATGCTATTTCCTTTTGTGTTAAGGTTATAAAAAGGAAAAGAGTATGTAGTAGCAATGAAAAATAAAATAGAATATAAAGAAAAAAGACAAGGAAATCTAAGTAGATCTACTTTATATCAATATGATTCACTATACCAATCCATATTGTTTAATCTTTACAATCCATTCTTGTTTTTACTATATCCATATACTGTTTCATACACCACTTTTGGTTCTTTTAACCGTATCTTTCACTTTCTGAAACTCTCCTACTACACCTTGTCTTTCCTTTTTCTCTCAACTCTTATACTGTAATTAAATTCTCATTCTCTCTATAAAGCCAAATTACTTCAGCGAACATCTTTTGTGTAGGTACCTTCCACATTTATTCAGTACCCAATCATTTTGACTCTTGCATTTTGTCCCTGTTTATATAATCCATTCTCTTCTAACACACAGTTCATACATAACCAATTTCCATATAACAACTATATACTCTTCCACACAGCTGTTTTTGTTTCTTTTGAATGATGTTCATTACTTGCAACAGAACATATATTACCTGCCAGCTTTCTACTAGCATTTCATATCTTGAACTTTCTGCAGCCATTTTTATGTCCATAGGAAACACTCTATCAAGATATACACATTCACCTGCATATTCTATTTTTTCACTATTTCTATATAATTCATAATCATTCACTCAATTCTATCAAACAAAGAAGAGGGAATCAAGCTATTCTCCAAAGCAGCTGAAGGCAGGGCAAGAAGCAATGGATGGAAAATAACCAAAGAGAGAAGCAACCTAGAACTAAGGAGAAATTTCCTGACAGTTAGAGCAATTAATCAGTGGAACAACCTGCCTCCAGAAGCTGTGAATGCTCCAACACTGGAAGTTTTTAAGAAGAGACTGGACAGCCATTTGTCTGAAATGGTATAAGGTTTCCTGCCTGAGCAGTGGGTTGAACTAGATGACCTCCAAGGTCCCTCCCAACTTTTATTATTATTACTTTTACTATTATTATTATTATTATTATTATTATTATTAAACCTATCTACTTTTATCTTTACTACATTACAGTTGAGATTCATGGTTTTTCATGCAATCTAATATTTGCTCCAAATCATTCAGATGTCATCTACATTGGATATTAAAGTGTATGTGTGTGTACGTATGTGTGTATGTTTCTAGCACCTACCTATTATCCATCCATCCATCCATCCATCCATCCATCCATCCATCCATCCATCCATCCATCCATCCATCCATCCATCCATCCATCCATCCATAGATAGGTCTGCCTATCTATCTATCTATCTATCTATCTATCTATCTATCTATCTATCTATCTATCTATCTATCTATCTATCTATCTATCTATCTATCTTCTATCTATCTATCTAACATCTAATCATTTATCATCTATTTCTTCATATCTATCTCTAATATCTTCACAAATGATTATACATTTGCTCATATATTCCATCACACTTGTTTTATTCCCTGCTCACTGTTGACTACTAAGCATTCCATCTATCTTTTCTTTTGTTAAGATCCATAGTAACAAAACTTGTTGCAACCTAGTGATTCTCTAGAGCAGCGGTTCTCAACCTTTTTCAGGCCGCGACCCCGACCTGCGCCGTGCATGCGCGACCGCCCGCATCGCGCATGTGCGACTGCCCGCATCGCACATGCGCGGCTTGACAACCCGCATCGCGCATGCGCGTCCACACGCATCGCACATGTGTGACGCGATGGCGCGTATCGCGCATGCGCAGTGCTACCCCGCGCATGCGCGGTGCTGCCCCCTGCGCCGGCCGAGGGGAAAAGGGGGAAAAATGGCGGACTGTATTGTTTGGCGACCCCCGTGAAATGGTCGTTCGACCCCAAATGGGGTCGCGACCCACAGGTTGAGAACCGCTGCTCTAGAGGCTTAGCAGCCATGGTTAAGAATCTTCCTTTAGTGGAGGGCAATTTTACAAACTCCTCTTTTGGAATTCCTTTCTTGATAATAACACAGGTTTCCATCACAACTGATCTATACCTTGCCAAGACACAGTGTGGCCAAATTGTGCAGTGTATATGAAATACAACAGACTTGGTGTTTTTTTTTAAAGAGGATATTTCCTTTGATAAAACAGTATTGTCTTCCATCCTGTTATAAGACTTTCTGCCCAATGTTACAGAGACCATAAAGAAAGATAGCTTGTTGCTTATCTGTAAATACACAAATTTCAGTAGTCATTGTGCATTCACACAGCTATACAACTTTCTCACAAGAGGCAATACTTTGACACAATCATATAGTTGGAAGGAGTCCATTTTGGTCTCTGAATCCAATTACTTACCCAGAGTCAGAATCTAAATTAAAGCATTTTAAGCAGATAGCTGACCTTTGAATACATCCAAAGTAGGGGAGCCTATGACTTGACTAATTGGTTCCCCTATTATAATGCTGCCAGTGTTGGGAAGTTGTTTTCTATCATTCAATTGTAATTTGCTTTCCTATAACATAATATCTTGCAGTCTGGAATCTCTTTCTCTGTGATGCCCTTCAAAGAATTTGAACAGGGGGAGCATATCTCAGTCATCTTTTCTCAAACTTCAAATACATAATTTCTTCAATCTCTTGTCAAAACATTTTGTGTTCTAGTCCTAGTAATAATTAATTAGCAGAGTAGCTCTATGTGATAAAAAAATAAGTCTGAAAATCACTATGGTACAGGGACAAAGATGACAAGAATTTCATTAGTGACGTTGCCTGGATGACATATTTATGTCACATCTGAACTTTTTTGCACAGAGTCAAAGCTGACTTGGGGATCCTTAGCTACGAGGCCACAACAAAAATCTGCTTAGGAATGCAGACCATAGAAGCTGGGACTTTGAAATGGCCAAAGTCCCACTAATTCCATTCAAAGAGAGAAGAAGGATCTCTTCATCCATCCGCCCATCTTGTGTCCATCCTGCATCCAAGTGCTTTATTTTATAGTTAGATGCAATGGTTTCCATTCTTCTGATCAGCTTTGTATGGAGTATGCATATGTGTATTGTGAAAATTTGTGTTGCTATGTTTAATTTTGTTAAATAATACCAGATTCCCTTATCCATTGTAGACTAGGGTTGCCCTCAGACACAGGCTAAGTGTAAATCCCATGATTTAAACTGAGAAATGGGCAGCAAATAAACTTAATCATAAAATTTTAAACGTTGTATGAATTTGGATATCTAAGGGAGGAGTGTGGCATTCATATACCTACAGGTAGCAAGAGAAGTGTGATTGTTAAGAAATAGGACAGCTCACATGAATACCTAAGTGTATGACAGCTCCTGGATCTGTGGAGTATTATGAGGGCCATCTGGTACCCTCTTTCCCCTCCAGGTTACAAAGATGCCTACAGATATCTTAATTTTTATAAGTAGCAAAACTTCAAAATAAGGGAAGTCATTAGTACAGCACAGCTGCTGCAAAGAACAATCAGAGCTAATTACCAGAAGGAATTACCAAGAGAAATGTTAATAATATCAACCTTAAAATGGAATTCAGGATTATATACCGGTAGTAATGTTACAAAGGACTGCCTTGCAATTCACAGTCACTGCTGCCCTCTAGTGCAAAGTATTCACCTATCTTCACTATTTCTAACCCAGTGGAACAAGGGGAAAGAAATTATGGCTGCAGGATTAGGACTTGGTTTATCTATCTGTCTACCCATCAGTAGGATGACACTTAAGAACAACAACAACAACAACAACAACAACAACAACAACAACATAATAATAATAATAATAATAATAATAATAATATCAATGGCACAATGGAAGACACAGTTGCAGATCAATGGTGAGAAACTGGGAGAGGTTAATATCAAGAGAGGAATATTTCAAGGAGATTCATTATCACCATTACTATTTGTTATTGCACTGTTTCCTCTGTCAACAATACTGAATAACTCAGGACCTGGCTATAAAACATCAAAAACATCTGCCAGACTATCCCACCTCCTTTACATGGATGATCTGAAGCTGTATGGAAAAACATCATCTGAAATAGAATCGCTGCTCAACACTGTCCGTATATATAGCCAAGATATTGCAATGGAGTTTGGCTTGGACAAATGTGCCACACTTACTATCAAACAAGGAAAAATAGTGAAAACTGAAGGAATCAAGATGCCCCACGAAAATAACATTAAGAGTCTGGATGAGGAAGATTACTACAAATACTTGGGTATCCTTCAAGCTGACAACATCAAGCACACTGAAGTCAAGAAAAAGATTAGAGGTGAATACATCAAGAGAGTGAAGAAGATCTTAAAGTCCAAACTCAATGGAGGAAATACCATAAAGGCAATCAACACCTGGACAATTCCAGTCATTAGATACACAGCTGGAATAGTGGACTGGACTATCCCAGGTCCTTGGTAAGGACTCGATAGGTAGACAAAATGCCAAATCCAGTCTGAACCTCTGGCTGACTGTGCAATGATCAATAATAATAATAATAATAATAATAATAATAATAATAGAGTTGGAAGGGACCTTGAAGGTCTTCTAGTCCAACCCCCTGCTCAGGCAGGAAATCCTATACCATTTCAGACTCTTCTTAAAAACTTCCAGTGTTGGAGCATTCACAACTTCTGGAGGCAGGTTATTCCACTGATTAATTCTTCTTCTTAATTCTTCTAACTTTCATTTTTTAATTGTTTTGATGATTTCCCTCGGCTTTCCCAGGCAGCTTATCACCTCCTCATTAATTGTTCTTACTGTCAGGAAATTTCTCCTTAGTTCTAGGTTGCTTAAAATAGGACCAAGTTTGGTTGTATGGTAAAAAGACAACTAAAGACACTCTGAGTTTTAAAATTTGCAAGATTGGGCCAGGGGCTGTGGAAGAAAAAAAGATCCAGAAGCATTTCTGTAGGAGAGGTAGTTGGGCATTAACTTGGAATATTTTCAAGTTCTCTCTTTAAAGTTCCCTGTCCTTCCTGGAGTGTATGGAGCATACAAAAGTGCTCAGACACAATATAAAGCAAAAGCAGAAAACATATGTAGATTTGGATGCAACATGCTATTTTGTTACACTTAAGAAAATGCAGATGCCTCAATAACTATTTCTGGTAAAGGGGTTTAAAAGAATTCCAGATGCCATGATCTGGATAATTTCCTTCCCCTGCGATTCTTTCTAAACCAATAGAATATTGGAAAGCAAGTTTGAAAGGGGCTTAGAACTTTGAACATCCACCAATACAACTCTCCTAAAACTGAATAGAATTGGATTAAATTTGGTATGGGAGGAGATCCTGGCAAAGTACAGACTGTAGACTTGTTTCTTCTCCAGAAAAAATAAAAACTCTTTATTCTATCCTCATTCCAATACAGACAGATAAGAGAAGGCTGGACTAATTCTAATATGTACATTAGATTGGAGGCAACATATGTAGAAATGGAGAAATGTTTTAATTGGTATCCCTTTACACTGAGAATATGGGGAATAGAATTTTCACTAGGGCTGGAAAGAAGTGAATACAGATATTACATCCTATATATTTTGCATAGGTCATTTGCAGTGTACATATTTGGCCATGGATCATGTATGAATAACTGAATAATAGTAAGATATTTAATTATATATAAGCACATTTATGATATATTCAAACTCCTATTTCTAGCATGAGTAAAATAGATTACCCATTTATAACTCATCTCTCTCTTGCCTCTCCTCTATGGTTGTAAACTCTATATAAGTTGGTTATCTTTATTTTTTAAAATGATGAGGAAAAGAGAAAAGAGAATAGTATTTTATTCTCAACACTTCCATCTTTAATAATCCAATTAAACTCAATAATAGAAAATACAGAAGCAATTACATCTACTTAAATGAAAGGACTGCTTCCACAATTCAATTTTTACTCTTCACCATGAATTCCTATGTCACATTTTATATTAAAAAAGGAATAAACTACAAAAGCGGCATGTAATTTGTAATTGTCATTATTTATGCAGAACAATGTCAGTTTGTACAACATTTTACACAGCAAAATAAATAACCCTGTTCATGATTTTCAAATTCCTCTTTGGTGATCTACTTCCTCTCTACAGAAAAAATAGTCTAGTATTATAATAAAACAACCTATAAAATCAATTTGATTCAAAACACTCAGGATTTAAAATTTCTTAAAAAAATACCGTATTTTCCGGCGTATAAGATGACTTTCTAAACTATGAAAATCTTCTCAAAAGTCGGGGGTCGTCTTATACGCCCAGTCGTCTTATAAGCTGGAAAATACGGTAACTCAATTCAGATTGGGAACAACATTAAATATATGCCATGGAACCACTACAATGTTATATAATGCTCAGAAAAAAATTACCAGCCTCTATTATTTTTCTGAAAGGCTGTTCCAAGGTCAGGAACTTTAATTAACCTTTCTAATGCTTAGAGGTAATGGCTCTCTTAATTCAGCTGAAGTCTCAGCTGGACCATATTGGGCTAATAAAGTAGGTGGCCTGGGAATAGATATCGCACACTAGAATGAAGGAAGAACATGATGATGACTGATTTTCAAAAGCAATGACTGATTTTACAAAAAAACCTTAGAAGACAGGAACTGGAAAAAAATCTAAAGGGCTTTTCAGATCCAAAAATGTGTACTTTATTATTAAACTTTTCAACAAAATATTCTTGTAGACATTTTTAAGATTGGACAAATGTAACACACAAAATTTAGGCATGCTCATCTGGATATCTATTTTCTTATAGTATACTATAGCTATAATCAGAATGTTTTGGTCAAATGTGTTTAGCTGTGTCCGGCTAATGAAAAACCAGGCTCAAATATTCAATTATTTAATATACTGAGTAGCTTTGGGTTAACTTGACTCATGTTAAGAGGATAACATGGGAATGGATACGAAAGAAGTATGCATCACTGAGATATTTCTTGTAGAAAGAAGGAAGGCATGTCACATATTTGCTTGTGACCTTTGATTTTGATATCCATCCAAACCAGAACCCTATTTATTATATTTCATTATCGAACCCCAGATAGACTCAGTACAACTAAATACAGCCAACCACAAAGTGATAATTAAAATCCAAATAGAGACGAATGAAAAACAACAAAAAATAAACACTCAGCTAACAATTAAAGTCAATCTTCAAAGGGCAACTTGAATAATAAATGTCTTTGCCTAATGGCAGAAGGATAGTGGAGAAAGAGCTAGGCCATTTTACTGTAGATGCTTGAGGTTTTTGTTATAACTCTACTGGATTTATATTGGTGCAGCAGCATACAGGCAGTATTCCCTGATGTGAGATTGCTCATTTATTCTTGTTTAGTTTATTTAAATGGGCAAAATAAATAAAGGTGATAGATTGGGAAATTACTGGGAGAAAATTATGGACTGATAACAATAGGAAAAATGATCATTTCCAGGACATACGCTTTTATTAAATTTTGAGTTGTGGTTTAGTTTACACACCTGGAAATGTGTGAATTATTCAAACAATTCGCATTGGGACTCTGAATTTTTACATTTGGACTGCCGTTCTGCAGTCGATATTTGTGCTTCCACAAAGAAGTTGTTCAACTTATGCTTATTGGCAGCCATAGACCAGAATATAAATAATGAGATATATCTTATCAAACCTATCCATGCAAAAGCTGAACTGATAAGATCTCTGTTATATCAGACCAAGGCTCTATTAAATCAACATTTCTTTTTCCGCACTTAATCAGATGTGCGAAATGAGCAGCAGATTATTCCCCAGTACACAATTTTCAAAGATCCTTACCACTACAGAGGAAACAAAGACCCATCAGTCTACTTTTGACTCACCGAGGAATAGCTAATATATTCAACAAAATTGACATAACAATCTGAGAGGTATGAAAATATAAGGAAGCTGTATTTTTAAATTTTAGTTTTTGAGGAAGGGTATTTTCCTCAGGAAAAAAAGTAAGTTCCCTTTTTGATAACAAATATTTTAAATAGAAGGGAAATTGCCAATGTAACTGAATCCAGAGAGAAATGACATCAAAACTGATAGATGAAAGTGCTGAAGCTAGAAAGCACTTTCTCATCAATAGGTGGGATTTATATTTACAGTAGGATGACATTATTATCACCAAGTCCTGTTATTCTGCTATTCCCCTTGTCAGGAGCAATTATTAATCTGAATGTATGCAAAACTCTTTTAATGGATGTTCAAATTAGAACAAAAACTCAATTTAATGGACTGGTTGGGGAGCGGGCAGGGCTCTTATTCCCGATTGTCTGTTAAATTGAAAAGCACATCATATAGTCACTTGCATAATATCATTACAGATTTGCATAATATAATGATGCAAATGCTACAGGATTTCCATCTGCAACATCCACAGTCTGTGGCACTGATAGTCCACTTAACAGAGGTTTCTCTGTGGTGAAGAAATAGAGACTCAGCGAAACAATAAAATACAAAAGAGAGTGAGTAGATCAGCAGATTGGTGATCAATTAATATTTGTTGTCAAAAGGATCCTTTTACTGATTCTACCGATTACAAAGTTTAAGAAGAGTCATTGGATGCTCTACTCTCCTGAAATTAATTTCTTAAAAAGAGATTTGCAGTTCCTCCTTATCTCAAAGGGACTGTAAAGAAGGCTTAAAATCATAGGATCCTATTAAACCATTTAATACAATTTTCTACTTAATGTAGTAATCATTTGTGGTAAACGGTTGCCCAGCCTCTACTCAAATGGTTCCTCTGCTGGTTCCATTGTTGAATCTCTCTTATAATTAAAAGACACAACTAATATTTCCATATTCCTCAGGTTTCTTTCTTTCAATGTCTGATAAAAAACATTTTCAATCACACAGAAAGGATGACAGGAATGGGACATTTTAAACATATCTGCAGAGGAAAAAAAATCACATATAAATTTACTACTTCTTTTCAAAATATGGCTTTTTTCAGAATGACCACACCATTGAAAAATAATGTAAAATATAGCAATGTAGACTATAGGTGTATGGAGTTGGCTCTTGTTTCACAGGGATGCCTTAAAAACATACTATTTAATTCTTCTACAAATTCATTTTAAGTTTATCATTATGAAAGGCTTTGGGGTTGAAATTTCAGTTATAAAATGTACTAACTTTCCCTTCGGTGGAAATTTGCAATTCAAAAAGCCAGACAGGCAAACAATCAAAGGCAGCATTGGTCAATAAACATACAGAACAGTATTAGGTATATGTCCATTGTCCAAAGCACACAATGACTATCCTCCTTTTTTGTTAATGGCAGTGATTTCAGACACAGCTGAAGCAAAGTTTCCAGATGTGTAGCTGATTACTTTGAATAATTAAATGGTGTCACAACCAGCTGTGATGAATTGGACTGGGGTCTCAATTCATAAATAATTGAGGAGACGGGACTGCATTTGATCAGTCCTATCAACTCCTGCTCTCCCGAGGATAAATGTTGGTCCTGAATACCACCAACATTGTTAAATACCTCAATGTTCCTGTTCAGTCATCCAGCCAAGAGTCAATCTGACTAAATCATTTTTAACACCTTGCACAGCCGCTGTCCTCATGAATACGAAATGCTCATGAGTGGCACAATAGGATTTCCCCCTATTATTTGGGGGTGGGTGTGTAAACTATGAGGCAGTGCAGCCAATGTCTAAGCAAATAAGCAAAAACCTTCAGGAATATGCCTGAAAGGATCACATTGAAGAAGATGCTTGCTGCCTTATTTGTACAAGGTTGAACACAGAAATGTTTCTTATCAAACCAACAATCTTGTAACAGTCGTTTATGTGTAAATGTAGCTGCTTTTTATGATTTAATCACGGCCCTTTTAACACCTGATTATTAAAATATGTTGGGCCCTGAAACCATATTTCTCCCTCTGGTCCTGAGAGAGATGACACAACAGCTGCATGCTATTTTTGGCTGTGAGAACTCAAAATCCCTCCTTCTTGACAGCTATTTCTAAGCCCAATTGTGCTGAAAGGAACACAGTATTCAGAACGATTAATACTGGCTTTTGGAGAAACTGTTTTTGCTGATTAGAGCCTGAGTCTGTCACTGTCATTAAGCATGAAGCTGTGTTTATCTAAGCCACATGATTTTATAGACCCAGGGAGCACATGGAGTCAGATGAACACACAGCTGCAGCAGGCACTTGTGTTTCAAAGCTGTAAATGTGTTCAACATGCATGGCCTTGGTTTTGATTGCTGATGGTCAGTACCATATCATAGTTATCATATTATTGGTATTAAATTATTCCAGGTTTTTTTTTCCTTGAGTGAGATGCAGCTTTTTCAACTTTCTCAACTTCCAAACATTGTAGTTTAATACATATTATCAGACAGGATTGACTGATCATTCATTCATTCATTCATTCATTCATTCATTCATTCATTCATTCATTCTATTTATATAGGTATTATGGTAGCTCCAGCACCAGTTGTATAATGTCATGCCAGCACAGATGCCACATTAATATTTACTTCTCTGAGTCTCACAATCTCTTGAAAATTCTTTCAAAAGAATGTGCCCTCAGTAAGATGATTCTGCTTGCATCACACCCAAAGCACTTTCTTCTTTGGCTGTCCTTTGAGAGATGAACGTTGAGCTAGATGCCAGCTCCCTTGCCCACTTGATGTGTCCACTGATACTCTGCTACTTTTTCCAGGCTTCAGTTTTTCCAATAAAGGAGAATATTTGTAGCTCAGGGTTGAAATGAGGGGTCCTTGGTTGTTTTCTTGCAGAAGTTTCATTACCCAAACTACAGTAGGTAACGCCTACAGTGCATCAGTGATGATGTTACCTAGTTTGAATAATGAAACATCCGCAAGAAAACAACCAAGCTCAGAGAGCTCCAAGGGCTCCTTCAGTGTTTCTACTTCCCAATCAGAAAGTGTAGTGGCATGAGAGAGTTATAATCTTAAAGTAAGGTCACTGAAGTCAATGGAATTTATTTCAGAGTAGACATTTTGGACTCTTCATAGAATCATAACCAATCATTTATATACTAAAAAAGAGTTTCTGTTCTAAAAGCTTCTAACACATACCTCAAAATCTTCTGAAAACCCATGCTGGTTGTTGGCATACAATTCACCGATATGCTTCACAAACTGTTTGACAGGAATTGCTTCCATGTCATCTGCAAAATGAAAAGAATAGATTCATTCCACTGTTTATTTTTTTTCACCAACAAGGTTGATGTTTCCTCTATATCTATTTACTGCTTATCAATAATATGTTTATAAATGTCTTTTAATGTGCATTCTCAAGTGAAATCAGCCCAATATATCATTCAGATTGTCTTACCATTTCCTTTAGCTCAGGAGTCAGGAAGCTGCAGCTTTCCAACATTGTTGGGCTGTAACTTACAGCCACAAATGTCTTTCATCTAGCGTCATGCTTGCATGGGCTGATGGGAGTTGCAGTTGAACAGCATTTAGAACAAGGGTATCCAACCTTGGTCACTTTAAGGCTTGTGGGCTCATGCTGGCTGGGGAATTCTGGGCGTTGAAGTCCACAAGTCTTCAAGTGGCCAAGGTTGGACACCCCTGATCTAGAAGAAACCCATTCCTGCTTTAAATTTTGACAACATTAATAAATGTGAGTGAGATTGGAAATACCTAAATTTGACAAATAAATAAATGTCATGTTGTGTCAAGACAGGCTGATTGTAGAGAGCCCATCTTGTTGTATAAATATTTGCTTAGTTGGATTGTGTTTTCATTGGAATATATTTTGTTATTTGCCTAATCGCAGTCAACGCTAGTAAAAACAGGACAGACTGCTTTGTTTTTGATGAAAAACAAGTTTTTCTGTGTTTCCTTATTTAGGATTGTCTCTTGAAGGGAAGAGCAAGACATTTTTGGGATGAATATCCTTTAATGATGCCATCACACAAATAATGTACTTTGGGTCATTTGGAAGATGACATCCTTATGCAAGTGGGTTTACTTTTTGGTGTAGCATGATGTGTGTGAATGTGATCACAAAACTAGGCAAAGATATTTTCTTTTTGATTTAGTGGAATGGATTTCAAAGCATGATTGGTTGCTGCCTTTTGTTGCAACTTTTTATTCCCATTAACTTTGCTCTGTCTCATGTAATCTTCACTGTTCCTTACTCTTTTTCATTATATTCTATGCACCCATATTTTTTCTCTCCACTATACAATATTTTGCTTTCATTCTTATTTTTTGCAATAATCATTCTCTTACATGCATTTTTCTCCCCCATTAACTCTTTTACTTCATCATTCCACAAAGCACCTTTTTTTATATTTCCATTAGCGTAACCTCACAGGCTTCTAGGGCATTCTGAACGATGACTTCTTCACTTTCTTCCAAGCATCTCCCATATCCATTTTCCTTACATCCACTTTCCATTCATTAATCCGGATGGATTAATCTATCTTTCTATTTATTGCCATGCAGGCCTTCTTTTCCTTCTTTCACCAATTTTCTGATCTTCTCCCGAATCCATTCTTGAGTCTATTAAAAACGGATCTGTTCCATATTTAGAGTCTCTCTGCATTCTTAGATCCATTATTAATTACTTTTCCATCATAAAGAGTGAAATCAAATTAAATCATGGATCATCTTTTGTGGATTTTGAGAATAAGTTTGTCATTTTTAGACTATGAATTTGAAAATCTTCCTTTTTTTAAATGCCACAAATCAACGATTCTCTTTAATTTTTTTTGTTTTTCAAAAGGCCCAATAATTTTTGCTGTGCTCTTGCCTCTTAATTCCACCTACTCATTCATATCAAATAACAGAATTTCTTTTCTTTTCAAGGTTATTTTTATGCCAAATGTTGCATAGTGTTTCTCAAAATTCAATCCCGCTTCTTGATCAGTATACACAGTATTCATCTTTGCCCTTTCTGTTAGAATCTCCTTCCTTCCTTCCTTCCTTCCTTCCTTCCTTCCTTCCTTCCTTCCTTCCTTCCTTCCTTCCTTCCTCCCTCCCTCCCTCCCTCCCTCATTTTATTTCATTTCATTTCCAGACTTCACAAATTGACTAAATAAATAACTTTCACAATGTCTCCATCTAATATGCATTTATTATGAGGGCAATAATATGGGAAAACATGCCTTCCTAATAATAGCAAGGCTCTTGTGTAAAAAAATAGGTCTTAATAATTTGTATTTTAGTATAACAAAATAATAAAGTTAGTCAAGTGCTATGTCATCTTTATGTGAACTAATTTTTGACACAGTGGCTGAAAGTGTTGCGTTTTCGGTTCATTGGCAGTTGACGAAGACACATGGTGAAAAACAAGAAGCTCTATTACTCTCTCTTACAACCAAGCAAGCAGTAAAAGGCACGCAGGCATTTTATAGGGCTCTGAACCCAGACAATGTTAACCAATAGCAGTTGGCTGTTTTCGCGCCTTGCGCATGTGCACAAGGCTGGCGACAGCCAGTCTGGTCCTGGGCAGCTTTTGGTCTGCCCGGGACCATTTGCAACCTTTCTGAGCCTGCTGAATGCTTCAGCAGGCTCAGGACACAACAGAAAGATTGACAACTTTTCCAAATTTACATTACAGCTACTTTTGTACATTATAGAATTTAAATCATTTTGGATTTCTCAAAATGCTATTTTTTTCTGTCTTGTCTGACCTGACAATGGAATTGCCTCCTTTGTTGAGTGGTGCATTGCAATGTTTCATGAGCATGCAAAATCACAAAATTAACTCTGACGTTTTGAAACATACAAGAATACGTCTGTCTTCATGAAGTACTGTAGATGTCTAGCTATGTTTTGAGTAGGCCCACTGAGTTCATTGAGACATGTTACTCATGCTTGAAATTATATGTTATGAATTTCAATGTATGTTTCTCTGAGTATTTTTCCTTTTTCATGGAACAGGTGCCTGCTTAATTCTTTTCTTTGCCTTTTAGCCTGAATTTATCTACTGAAGGCTTTTTTTATTCTTTTTGGCCAGGAACATCTATAGGTGGAGTCAAAAGAGTCAAGATGGTAGACACAACTGTGAAATAGAAGCCATGCCCCCTTTTAAAACAATCATAGCATCCCATTTACCCACCTTCCCTGAGGATACCCCTATTTACAACCAAACAGAATGCTGGAAATAAATTATGTATCAGGGTCAAAACTCTGCATGTGTCCGCCTGCCAATCTGATAATTAATTGAACACTGATCAAAATGGAACCAAATTGGATATGGGGAGACTTGAAAACAAAACAAAATTCAGCTGGAAATGGGCCAAAATAGGCCAAAGACTGCAGAGAAAAATGATCCTGAATAAAATCCCAAATAGTAGGCAGACCTTTGGTTATTCAGGTTTTCTCCCGCATAAAATTGGAAGTGTCTTGGCGACGTTTCGACGAAGTCCCATTCGTCATCTTCAGGCTGGTGCTTTTGGCTTTGTGCTTCTAGGAGCAATGTGTGATCGTAGTCGTTTCTTCCTTTTAACTGCCAGTGAGGGTATGAACTGATTGGATGGGAGCTTGGCTGTGTTCTGATTGGGTGGAGGTGTGTTCTGATTGGTTAGGGGCTTGGCTGTGCTCTGATTGGATGGGGGATTGGCTGTGCTCTGATTGGATGGGGGAGTGTTCTGTTTTGGTGGGGGCTTTGTTGTGCTCAGGTTAGTCTGAGTTGCAGGGGGATTTGAGATGGTGAGCTGCATTGCTGTTGTTTGGCTTCGCATTTGTGGTTGTGCCTCATCTTCATGGTGGGTGTCAGTTTGCTTCATGTATGGATTGGAGGGGCTTAAAATGGCTAATGATGCAGCTGTGGTCTGGCTTCTGGTTTGTGGTCATGCCTCATTATCGGTGTGGGTTTGGGTTTGCTTTTTGCATGGATGTGTGGTGGTGACATCCTGTGTGGTTTTCGTGAGTGTGGGTCTGTTGTCATTCTTTGTGTTAGGGACTCGTTTGTCAATAAGGGTGGGTTTCCAAATAGCTGGTAGGTGGGAGGTATCATCTCGTTTATTCACAATCTAGCCCTACTATAAAAATCCAAAGGATGAAACAAATAGTTTTTATAAATGTATAAGACTCAGAACTATTTTGATATTTTCCTCAACACTGTGCTAATAAATCCTTAAACTGTGTCATTATGAACAGGTAACCCTATTGTAAAATTAGCTTAAACGTTAAATCTGATTGTCTTACTAAATATTAGGCCACATCATCTATGCATAGCAACTGTGGTTCTGCCATTTACTAATCAAACAGCCTGACCAATTTGAGGAACTTATAAAGGCCCTTCTTCCTTATCTCTGAATGTACAGGTCACATACAAAGCAGTCTTGGTAATAAATCCTGTGTGGGTCAAGATATGCTAGGATGGGAAAGTGACCAGACCCAGATTGAAAGCCAATATAGAAAAGTAAGTCCCTTCGTATTTACAAAAAAATATAAAGCTCACCCATTTAAGACAGAAGTATACAATAAACTAATGAGAAATGGATTCATTCTGCTTAATATCTGGTCAGGCTGGGTGTTTGTTATTTTTGATTTTCTTGAGCTTCTTCCTGAATGGGCTAGACTATGTCCTGATATTGAGCTGATGTACCTACTCGGGGGCGGAGTGTCAAATGTTGTGTTGCCTTCAATTTCTTGTAGGAGGCAGGTCTGGGATGGGAAACCAGCAGGCTGTGCAGCTTGGAGTAAAATATTTTTATTAGAGCACTATAACAGACTGAAAGCTCTTTAACTAAGTGTGGGATGGAATAAGAACTGAAGTCAGTCTTCTATGCTTGAGGTGGGTGGATGAGAATAAAGAGAGGGGGCTGACTATTTAATGAGGCCTGTGTGTCCGTGCTTTGGCAAAGCCTTGCCATACATTTGCAAACAAAGGGAGAGGGAGAGGAAAGAAGAGAAGTTGAAACTATTTAGTGTATTTATTCTGATTGTGCCTTTATTATTTTTTATAAATAGCTCAAGTTGGCAAACATACTTAATATTCCTTCCTCCTCCTATTTTCCCACTCTGCGAGGTGAGTTGAGTGAGAGTCAATGATTGGCCCACAGTCACCCAGCTGGCTTTTGTGCCTAAGGCAGGACTAGAACTCACAGTCTTCTGATAATTGGCTCAAAGCTACCCAATCAGCTTTCATGTCTAATTTCCTGGTTTCTAGCCTGAACATAGAATATAGGATCACAGGACTGTGTCTGATGTTCTGTGCATCAGGCCAGAATGAGTTTAATGGCCTTAACCAAACTAGGTGATGAAAAATTGTAGAACTGGAGACTCCTACATTTTAAGCAACTAATAAGATTACATTACCCATCCACCAATAGTTTTGGTGTCACAGCCAATATTTATAGGTGTTACGTAATGGCAGGCTTTGGCTGTGACTCAGGTAATGGGAAGACTTTATTTTTTCAGCAGCTTGGTTTTTTTTTAGATCTTTTTCTTGGAGAAAAGTAGATAAGTGATAAGTGTGTATCTTGAGGTGTTCCCATGATATGATTAACTGGGTCTATGAGCCAAATTTGATCTTTTCAGGATCTTTTGGTATTCCCAAAGTATGGTCTTCCCCTTATCAAGCTAAGTATATTCTGGGAACTGAGCAAATATGCCACTGGTATCATTGTGCTCTAGAACAGTGCCTCTCAACTCTCGACAACTTCATCTCCCAGAATTGCTGGCTGGGGAATTCTGAGAGTTGAAAATTCACACATCTTAATATTGCTGAGGTGGAGCGACACTGCTCTAGAGGTCTGCAGTCTCTTTCTCCAAGAAGAGGCAGAACATAAAGGAAACGTATGAAATAATTAATCACAATTTCTTCCAATTAGGAAATAATCTAATATGCTGCAATGCCACAATGACCACAGAGGAATACGTTAATTACTGGTGTTACACACAGGCTTACCTTTAAATTACAAGGAAAGCATACAATTGGGTCTGTAAATGAGAAATGGAATTCTTTCCTGAATAATGGCAAAAAGTGTAACTTATGCTATGTATTTAAAACATTATTGTAAAATATTTTCCTCTCATGCTAAGGAAGAATCCTCAGAACAGTTTATATAGTTCAGTTCAATCAGGCTAGGTATCTGAACAATCACCATTTGTTCTACAAACAAATACATGGTTGTAGATAATGGTTGACTGACACAAAATGTCTTGTAAATACTTCTTGAGAAAAAAAAATCTGTTCCTTAAAGTTCAAGCCAACTTTCTGTAGCCCTGTTAAGGTGATCCCCGTTATGTCTGAGCCCCATTATCTCTTGATCTATGGCCCTTCCTCAGGGATGATGGAAGTTGTTCAAAATAATTTGCAAGACCTAGGTTTGGCAAAAGCCATTTAAGAAATTTCTTGCCTGCATCTGTTCTATTTGGGGGGGGGGAGAGGAGAAGCAGGGGAGAAAAACTACTAATATTAGGAAGCATTTTCAATGTTTAATGTATATTTTAAAAATGAAATTGCTTTGTCTTTTTGGAGAAGAGAAATAGCAATACTGCTTTTCTTTTCTTTTTCTTTTTTTACTTCTATGACTAACTCAGTAAAATGGTAACAGGGAGGTGTCTAGAATGCAGCAATCTAAGAAATGAAAAAAATTAAAAGAGGGTTAATGAACGTTCAGCAAAGCTGCCATTCGGGGACAGTTTCTTTCTCCTAAGGCAGGGCTTTTCAACTAGCGGTACAGGTACCACCTGTGGTACATTGGCACCTGGCAGGTGGTACGCGAGCATCCTAGAAAAGTGATAGCGGGGGAGGGGAATGAGCTGAACCGGTGGCAGCACCGCACAAGCCTGAGCGAGAGACGGATGGAGCTGCAGGGCTGTCAGAGCTTAGTGGAAGCACCAGGATCAGTGCCAGGCTTCAGCTGGAGCTCAGCGCTGATCCTGGTGCTTCTGCTGAGCCCAGAAGTGCTGATCAGCTGGAATGTTGCAGCATCTCCAGGGTCTTGTGATTTACATTCAGATGCTTGGCAACTGATTCATATTTATGATGGTCACAGTGTCCCAGGGTCATGTGAAGTGACCAAAAACTGCTGCAGCCACCCAGCAGACGGGAATAAAAACCAAACACCCCCTCACCCCACCCCCCCGCTGCCAATCCTCAACAGAAATGCTCACAACAATGGAAACCTCAGACAGGAGGAAGAGCGCTGCCAGGTGGGCAGGTAGGTGTCTTACTCGGCTGTGGCTTGGGGGGCACTTTTTTCAGTGCCATTATAACTTCGAACAGTCACTAAGCGAACTGTTGTAAGTCGAGGACTACCTGTACTTTATCACTTTTTTCCTTTTTGGGGGGGGTCATCAAGTTTTTGACATCTTGCTTAGGCGACTGGTGGTACTCAGATATTGCCATATCCTAAAAGTAGTTCAATGGGTGAAAAGGTTGAAAAGCCCTGCCCTAAGGCAGACATATCAAAAACAAGGCCTGCGGGCCGGATCTGGTCCGCCATGTGGTTCTGTCTGGCCCGGAGATCTGCTCTGGAAACAGCGAAGGAGTGGCCTGCAGACCTGGCTGACCGGGCACTGACCTACAACCTGGTGCCAGCCATCAAAGCCAGAACATGCTTAGCCTTAGATCCACAGGGCAGCCCTGGAACCAGCGACGGGTGCCCCAACCCCGCCCTCTGGGCACAAGAGGCAGTAAGCAGGCTCTCCTGTGTGCACACCCAGGGGGTGGGGCAGAGGTGGCGGGGCAGCTCCTGGCTAGTTCCAGGGCTGCCCTGTGGATCTAAGGCTGAACATGTTTTGGCTTTGATGGACACTAACAGGTTGTAGATCAGCACCACCATCCCTCCCACAAGCACCTCCATA
Organism: Bothrops alternatus; assembly: GCA_034064705.1. Classification (NCBI taxonomy): domain Eukaryota; kingdom Metazoa; phylum Chordata; class Lepidosauria; order Squamata; family Viperidae; genus Bothrops; species Bothrops alternatus. The sequence continues at coordinate 728,395 of JARGCV010000050.1, read as the reverse complement.
GCCCGCTCGCTGACCTAACCTCGCAGCCATGAGGCTTCCCTTTCACCGGGATCGGCCCTGCCTGCATGGGAAAGTGACAGCCAGCGGCAGCATGGATACCTGCAGCACTGGCAATCTCTCCCCCTCTCATCACCCTTTCCTGAGTGCGGAGGAAAGAGGAAAGAGATGAGAATGAGAAGGAAGGAAGGAAGGAAGGGAGACAGAAAGGGAAGGAAAAAAGGAAGGAAGGAAGGGAGGGAGGGAGGGAGGAAGGAGAGGCAACTTGGTTGGAGATGTCCCAGTTCATGCAGTTCTGCTTTAATCCTGGATCCATTGAGACTTGGGCTCAAAGGAGAAAGCAATTTTGTGTTCTCTTTTGTCACAGACAGGACTTTATTGGCAATCCAAGTTAACACTGGTATTCTTGCATTGTGAACTCTTAGGAAACTATCTCCTCCTTGTGTGTTGCAAACAGCCATTTCCAGTGGGGAAAGCAGGACAAAGCAGAGTGGGGGAAAATATTTTCCTTTGCTATATTTCCAGTCTGAATTAGACCATGGCAGGGTCCCTACAGGAGAGCTCTTTTAAGAATTATGTATTAATAGAAAAGCAACTAACTTACCTCTGTTCCTAAATGCTAGAACAGTTGCACATAAAAAACAGAGGAGCTCAGATCAACTATCACAGCCACCATTTTGACAGTTTTGCTGTCCTGTTGTCTGTGGACACCCCCACTAAATGCAAGCATGGGATAAACTGAGCCTGATTTGTTCTCAGTCTTTTAAGTGGCCACAGACTACTAGCAAAAGTGGCATTGGATCACAAGGCGAGGAAGCATTGAGAAATTTTTCCCCTTTTGCATTTGAGCATCGAAGAAAGGACAGGAAAAGGGAAAGAGGAAAGAAAAACAAAAAGAAGGAAAGAAGGGAAGGAAGAAGAAGAAAAAGAGAATGAAAAGGAAAGGAAAAAGAAGAAAAGGGGGAAAGGAAGGAAGGAAGGAAGGAAGGAAGATTATAATGAGAGGGAGGAAGGGTCTGAGGGAAGTCCTGCCTTAGAACTTGGCCACAAACAGCCTTGCTGCCCTTTCACCATCCCCTTGTCCCCTCCTCCTCTCCTGGTGGTCTCCCATCCTATCATTGAGGATGCTTTGGTTATAAAGCTGGGTCTCCTCGCAAGGAGAAGGAGTGGGCCTCCCTCTGATCCACACACTTTGTCCTCCTTGCACACACCATGAGCATCTTGGCCAAGGAGAACGAGCCAATCAGCAGCAGCCTTGAGGAGGCTGAGCGCTCCCTTGGGAAAGGCTGGACTGGGTGCTTGCCCTCCATTGCCCAGGACTCCAAGCAGCCTGAATCCTTGGGGGTCCTCTGCAAGGCTCCTCTGGTGGACAAGGGTATAGTGCTTGCCCTGGTCTCGCCTTCCTCGGCTGGAGACAATGGATCGCCCCCAGGCCCACCTGGACTGCCACAGGCACCCCCAACATGAGCGAAATTGAGCTGGCCACACCCACCCCAGCCCCCCCAAGGTTAACCACAACCCTGATGCGGCCGTCAATGAAATCGAGTTTGACACCCCCTGCCCTAAGGGCACGAGACATTGTTTTTTTTTATTTACGTATATGTTTAATAGCATAGGGGAAAGTGAATATATGATCCTGTCAGTGTTTGGTGTTTCTCTAGGTTGCATAGTTGAGATGATTATGAATTACAATGAGGACTCAGAGTTTCAGCATAAATTCTGATAGATGAAAGCATACTTATAAGATATTTAATTTTATGTTCTGCAATGAAGTAAATTTCCTCAGATGAAAGTTAAATTATTAGACAGTTCTGCTTTTCTGGACTTACATTAATGTAATCTATTCTGGAAATGTTAAAAATCCTCACAGGACTGATTTTTTTTTTTTAAAGAGAAGTGCAGGATATTTTACAGTTTTAGATACACTGTCAAATTGCTTCCACTGTGTCGTACAACTAAACCAAATTAGCTTCACTCAGCTCAATGAAACAGTAGTACAGTTCCACAGAGAGATATTTAACTATCAATTTAAAACTACTGCAGGGTTATCACTAGCAAATAAGATTACTATAAGGAGTTGGCATTTGTTAAAATAGCACATGTATTGTACTTTGCTTCCAGAATCAATATAGCATGAAAGATTTTCTCATGTTCTCATGTTTTCTAAAAGAGGGAAAAAAGAATTGGAAGTGATAGTGTTTTATTAACAGTAGGAGACTATCAAAAAGAAGAATTTTTAGAATGCTTTGGGGGGGAAAAGTCCTTACCATAATAGGAGTAAGAATTGATGGGCAGGCATTGGGAAGCTGCATCAGCAAATCATTTAGGAGGATGGACTGGAAGATTTTTCTGGCTTGAGCAAAAAGCCCAGAAAAAGCATCGGGATGAATTAGGCCCTTCCAACAGAACTTCCCTTTCTGTATTATTCAAATGTTTGTAGATACTGTACCTCATTCTGGGTATTCTACTTGAATAATCTACTTACAAATTGCTATTTCATTAAAGCTGGAAACTTTCAGGGCAGATAGTAGGCCAGTGTTTCTCAACCTTGACAATTTTAAGGCATGTGGACTTCAACTCCCAGAATTCCACAGCCAGCATTGCTGGCTGTGGAATTCTGGGAGTTGAAGTCCACATGCCTTAAAATTGTCAAGGTTGAGAAACACTGTAGTAGGCCATCAAGAGGCAACAATCTCCTCTATAGTTTCTATGCAAGGTGCGAGTAAATCAGAAAGAGGCACCTTCCCATTCATTTTGGTTGATCTCCTCTGGACACAGTCCAGTTGACCATTTGGTGCCCTCAACGGGATGAAATACTGCAAGTAGGGTCTGACCACTGCAGAAGAGAGAACAATGACGTAAAATTCCTGATTTCAATATCTGCTCTAAACATGACTATATTCTTAGATGTAGAAGATCATTTCCCTTAATTTCACTTATATGATAAATTCCTAATAATTTTGTGTCTGTGTGTGAGAGAGAGGAATTATGAAATTTTAGGGCACAGAAGTAGATAAAGAGCTTCAAGCCCAATAGGAGGATAACTTATTAATAAATTGCCTGCCACTTATTTCCAAAATGTTGTTTAACCATCTATTTAGATCACTATACTCCACTTCTCCCCATAAAAAGGGGAGTTGGTCAGCAGGCTCAAGAAAGAACAAAAACAAATGTACAAACTGCAAGTAGCCATTATGATTAATGTTGATTGCTTTAATAAAAAATTTAAAAAACAACAACACCCACTCCTTCTTATGAGTGAATCCAAGATCAGGTGCTTCCTTTTGGTATGCAACAAGCCTGCTCTATTCCAGGGGTCTGTTAACCTGTCCTCTGGTCATGCTGCATTATCCTTCTCATCAACCTCAATGGCCTTGCTGGTTGGAGATGATTAAAGATCTAGTCCTATGTATCTAAGAAAGAAGACTACTACAGAACGATGTTGTATAGTGGCTTGGTTTTCTGCATTGAACAGTAGGAGGGAAAAGTGTACGTTTCAAAATTTTTCAGTTGGTTTACTTTTTATACGTTTTATACGTTAGCATATGACATAAAGAGCTGGATCAGAAATTTATTCCCTAGCATTCTGGTTTTTTATATCTTGGTAGATTTTTAACTGGGAAAACAGTTGGTGTGAGTCTTTTGTCACAACAGCTGAAAAGCTCCTTCAGCCTAAACCCTTTGAATATGTAGCTCCTCTTGATCATTTTTTGTAAGGTAATTTATGTATTTCACAAAAATATGGTAAACAGAAACAACTTATAGCAAACTTATAGTTCAATTCACAGGAACTGCCAAGTTGGAGACAATTATTTATGCAACTTCTGACATTCTAGGGGTGAAGATTACATGATATAATGTTGTGCTATACAATAAGGTGAGAAGAATGTTATAGAGAAATGAAGGATATTAATACACTGCGATAACTTGTATAGTTCCAGACAATTCTGATATATATTTTACACCTAGCAGGACAACATACGTGAAGAAAAGCTATGTCAGATTAGTTTACCCACAGTCCTATTTTGGAAACAATCTTATAAAGATTTTTGATATCCAGCTAATGAGATCAACTTTCAGTGACAAAATCCCAAGTGACTCCTCCATGCATGTATGCTCAGGTGACCATTTTAAAGAGAATATATTCCAATCATCAGTATTAAAAAACTTTCATAATCTGAAATGCTAATAGAAGTCATCAATTCATACAAACATTGAATTTGTTTATCTTTATATGACATAATTGGATTGTAATTATTTTTAAAGATTTATCAAAAGGGGTTTTTCATAGAGTTTTCACAGTTTTCGTTTGTAACTTGGAGTGGATCACCCTTTTCCCAACTTGATGTTCTTTAGATGTGTTGGAATTCAGCTCCCATAATTCCTGGCCACCATGTTGGATCTGGGTTGGATGAACTAATAACAACTTTTCATTTTTTTATTATCTCTGAACACTATTGATCAATTAATCTAGTAACTGCAAAACTCACACCACTGAGTTCTTTACCCAATATAGTACATTATATTCAAAAAGAAAAAAAAACCCAGTAACATAATCTTATTACAATACCCTTTACAACCTGTCAGAGAAAAACCATGACTTTCCATAATCACTTTGAAATATACATTAGGCTTCATTTTTAAAGGAATTAAAAACAGTATATAGCAATAATCAAACCTTTCCATCAGCAGAATTCAACTCACATTCACAAAAAAACATTGTATACATAATTATTTTAAGCCATCAACAATAAAAAAATGAACAAGCTGTGAAAAGATAAAACATGCAAATAATTCCTAAATAAAAATGACAGCCAAATCTGTTTATACTCAAGTAGAATAATCCTAAGCATATTCTTAGCATTGAGCTAAAACTGTCAAAGTCCAAAAAGATTTACAATATTGAATGGCTGTAATTCTGCTCACCCCAAATAAAGCTACTTCATTTGTTATATAAAAAGATGTTTACTGACTCATTTTTTTTCACCTGGAACTAAATTAAAATGCTGGGAGCTGATGAATACCTGTATGGCAGTATCATAGCAAACAGAAATATATCTCCAAGAGCTTGTCTTTCCTAAATCAGAATACTGTTTGTGTCAAAATCCTTATATATATTGAGATGGAAGAACTGGCACTGCATTGACCAAGGCTTTCTTCTGAGCATAAATATACAGGATGCTGCTGCCCATTTACTCTTATTGGGCATTAAGGTGAAGATTTTGAACTTCAGTAGAAAAGCTAGACAGAGTAAAGACTCATTCAGGACAAGATGTTGGAGTCAGAAGAGACAAATTCTGCATGATGTATGGAGGTTTCCTTTGTGAAATCGTCAAGAGAGTTTCATCCAAAGAAGACAAAAGTTTAAAACTCCATACAAAGCCTTTTACTCTATTTTAACCAACTACTGTACAGGAATAGGTGTACTGTACAAAAAATCACAATAGGCTTAAACCATACGAAGAAATCAGTGACTGTGAAGAGCAGCTGATTTTAATTATACCCAAACCAGTATAAGCAAATTCAAATGGTTGCATCTATGATCAACCCAAGGCATAAATGAATGAGGCAAGCCCTTTCTTACCTGGGATGGGAATAATGGGGACGGTTTCGTTTGGTACCACCCGAGGAGAACTGCTGTCTTCTACGTAGAAATGAGCTGTCTGGAAACATTTTCTGCAAATGGAAGAGAAATAGCATCACTACCTTCCGGGTTTAGGGGTATTTTTTTACAATCAGACAGTTCAGCAGGCCAGTTGAATAAGTCCACTTCAAATTACCTCTTCCCCTAATGCTGGTTTGTTGTTATTGTTGGTTATTTAAAGAGAAAAAAAATTATGATGCCAGGAATCTCCACTGGGAGAGAACTGTTAATTAATTTAGGAGCACAGGGTCTTATCTATTATTAAAATAGGTAGTCCAAGAAGTTTAGCGGCTGTGAGGGTGAGGTGTGTTCAGGTTGTCCTTAAAATAAATTTCCAAGCTCTGCAATAGCTCCTCAAAAAGGGAATTAAGAGGGACAACTGCAGCCCTGTGGGAAACCTTCCAACTTAGTATCAGTGAGAGAATAGATAGCATCTAAAACTGATACTGAGGCTCTTCAGTCCTTCAGAAAGTTGCCAACTTTCTAAAACCTAACACAAAACTTCACCTCATTTCTCACGGAGCTCGTCCTCTTCCTCTGTGCTGTACTTCCTAGGAAACGAGACCATGCTCAGCAAACCCAACTTTGCTTATAAGCAAGGTTCCCCCAGCCCTGAAAATGATTCTGAAGGCAACTCTGATGCTGCAACCCACCACACCCACCAAAGAGCCCAAACCTGAACGGAGGAGCCCATCTGACCAAGGCGTTCCGCTGCTGTCTTTACCTGTACTTAATGCAAAGCAGTGAGCATAAGCTGGTCATCATGGAGAAGGCACTGAGAAGGAGAGCATCCAGGGCTCCACTGAGCCTCTGCATGGTGATGCTCAGCAAGACACGGTTTTCCAGCAGCAGCGTCACTGCTTGGTGCTGCCTTAATGAGCTGCTTGCAGCTGGAAGTGAATATTTAATGAGCCTTGCTCAGCAGGAGCTGCTCTGGTGACAGGAGACAAGAGGGCTACTTTCAGCTGTTAGGAGCTTTTTGCCAAAACCTCGACAGAGCAGAGATTCCCTCTTCCTGGTCAGCTTGGAAAAAAAAACACACCAAAAAAATAACTTCTGCACTTCTGGGCAGAAAGCTTGCAACATCACCCTGGTTAAGTTTCCATGACAAGCAGAGGGCTGCTTTTTTGCTGGTAAATGTTTGCAAAGCATTCTCTGCTGGCCAGCTCGGTTTCTGGAATTAGGGCCAAGCCGAACAGCCCACCAGCATCCCATCCACTCTGCTGACACGGTCAAAGCAATTTCTATGGCCATTTGTTTGTAGCCCGGGAGTTACATAGTAGAACACTTTGAAAAGAAAGGAGGATTAAAAACCCACAACACAACTCACAGCAGCTTTCAAAGGCCAAGGGAAACACTTAGAAGAGTTTGTGTAAGTTTGAATTGCGCTGACATCCAATCTGAGGCTGTCAGATCAAGATGTGGGCATAGTGGAATTCTGGTAGCATTGTTGGGTTAACTTGAGCCCTTCTCTCACTCCATGTACTTATTTGACTGACTGCCCCCCCTTCACTTCCCAGCCCAATGCAGGCACCTCATGTGCAGCTTTGCCCATGTGAAGAAAAAGTGCCTATGAAGAGCTGTGGGACTGGAGCCTTAATATCCAAAGTTAATTTTGGAAAAGGAAGAGAATGCAGTCTTTCTAACACCTTGCTCCTAGAGCCATGCACTATGAATTAAGCAGGAAAAAAGGTTTTACATCATCCCCAATTAATTTTGCAACAATAAAGGAATTAAAGGAATTAAAGGAATTAAAGTTCATCATTAAACAAATTAAAGGCTAGTTATTGTGGTCAGCTTAACTTTGATTTAAAAAACAAATAATTTATTTATTTATATATCAAATTTGAAAACCACCCATCCCCCTCACGGGGCAACTCTGGGCAGTGTACAATGAAAACATAAAAAGCACACAATCCTATCTAAATAATATATTATTAAGCCATTAAAACAATAATTAAATATAATTATTTAATAAAATAATTAAAATTGAAAGTTGAAAAAGAGTGGGAGGACCTTCAAGGCGCTAATCAATCTCACAGCTCCATGCTCCTTATCCATCAGGTAAATAGCGCTCTCTCTCTCTCTCTCTCTCTCTCTCTCTTTCTCTCTCTCCCTCCCTCCTACTATCTATGTGGTATATCTGTCCTAACAACACTCTTATAATAAAGATTGGGTGGAAATGACTATGCCAACCACTTTGAAAGATGGCTGTGTATGGACTGGAACCCAGGTTTCCCAGGTTAATGATTGACGCTCTATTCATTATACCACACAGACTTCCAGGACTATCAAAATAGGGACATCTGGCAATCCCAATTGCTGTGCACTTATGGCACTAGATAAATAATGAAAGTACCGGCCGCTGCCTCTATAGAACTGCTGAATCAATATGCAGCCACTGGAGGCTTCACTTGAAGCAAATCATTGCTTCTCTCTTTTGGCAAGTATATTTTCTGGTTGTGTAACCTATAGAACCAAACCTTCCTATAGAAACGAGTTTCTCTTTCTTGAACAGCTTGACTGCTCTTTTTTCTCCCTTCTGTGGAAAGAAGTACCGGTACTTGGCTTCTATTTGGCCTGCCTTTATTTTAGACTGAACACCCTGGGGGCGCAAAGGGGCATAAATCAGTCACAGTAAAGGAAAGGTTATGAATATGGATCAGGCAGAAGGCGGCGACATTTCATGCATTCTGGAGTTTCTCTTCTGAGTGAAGAAAATCCATAGAGGATAGCCTTAAGTATTGTTTTTTTTTTCTTCTTCTAGTGGAGAGAGAGAAAAGGAAAAAGAGAACCCTGCACACAGTTCCCCTTCCTAAAGTACTCTGTGCAAAAATAATTATATTTACCAAACAAAAGACAACTCTGCATGTATTTATGCTGAACAAGTATAGGAGGATGAATATAATTTAATAAACAGAAGGTACATTAGAGCAGCCTGGTTTAGTTCTCTGCTCTCAGAAAAATCAGCACCCTACAATCTAATCCACTGAAATATGCTGCATCTAATTTTGATTATGGGTTTACAGGAAGATTACAGGATTCTGATATTTTTTATTAGACTAATAAGAAAAGCAAAGTTTACCTGCCACAGAGATAGCAAATAGCTTTTTACAGTGGATGTCTTGGAGAACAAAGGGAGTGAGAGAATACCTGCACGTTTGAGAGAGCAACTCTGACTTTATGTTGATATAAAATATAATTATAATAATAATTATTAGACAGGTTTTCATTAGAATTGATATCCAGATGATCTCTAGGAACAATGGGTTGTTTGCCAGTGATCTGGCAATGGCTACATGATTCAGCTTAGATTTAGCCAAAGTACTCACACTATATATTTAGTAAAAATCAAATCGCTCTAATTGCTTCAGGCCATCAATTCTAAGGAGACACCCAGTAATGCCCAGCAGATTTGGAGCTAAAAGTGGTCAGTGTTCCGTGTGCATAATTTGCTGTGTAAGTCTAAATAACATTTTATAAACTTCCTTTGCCTAAGGTTACAAACTGTGCTACACAGTTAACTACAGTTATTAAAATAATAGATAAAGATAAAAAATAGGGAAGACCATAGAGATACAAGAAGCTGCTGGACACTGAATCAGAATTTTGGCTGAGAACTGTCAACTCTGAATGAGGGCACAGGGCTAGGTAAAAATCTTTCCCATTCCTGCTTAGTGATGCACAGAATTGATCCTGGGCCCCAAGAATAAGGGATTTCTAGCCACGATATGGCAAATGGGTACTATTATATACTGCTGGAAAAACGTTTCTGCAATAATTTTTTAAATTTTAAAAATGTACTGCAGGAGAATAATTATTATAATATTTGAATTTTCTGATTACACAACTAGGACTTAGTCTATATGAAAAAAAATGGCCAAATTTAGGGTTATAATGTACAATGCATGTAAATGTCTCTCCCCATTTTTGTTGCTTAAACAAAGGCAGCTTCCTCTCTGTTGTCAGATCATTATGCCAATTCTACACACCTACGTAACTGCTATTAGGAAATAACTTTCTAATATTCTGGAGAATGGAGCTTTATCGCAAAATCCAAGAATAGTCAGGTTGTCAGATCTCTGTAATAACAAAGAATGAAAAAAAATTGGTTTTTCATAAAATATTGTAGTTTCTGAGTTACTATTGCCAAAAACTACAGTATAAGGATGAACATTTTATCCTGGAGTTTCAAAGTACAATACCTTATTTATCAGGTATTACTGTACCAAAGCGCCATGTGAAACTTCATTGATATTCATTGATGTAGGTCAGGGGTCTTCAAACTTGGCCCTTTTATGACTTGTGGACTTCAACTCCCAGAATTCCTCAGCCAGCGTACCTGGCTGAGGAATTCTGGGAGTTGAAGTCCACAAGTCATAAAAGGGCCAAGTTTGAAGATCCCTGATGTAGGTCCAAGAAAGAAAAACAGGAAGAAACGAAGCATATATAGTTATCCCCATCATACTGTTGCTTTCAGTGTAAGCAACAATATGAAAAGGGACCAAAAGGAGTAAGAATATAGTAATAAAGGCGGGATAAAAATCTAATAAAATAACTGACTGATCAAATAAATTAAGGATATAAAATATGAAAGATAAGAGGAAATATATACACAAACACCATTCACTATGCCTGTTTATACTTTTTTGTCTTCACAAGGACATACATTAATGTATACACTGCCTTTTTTTCCTATATTAATATAGTATAAGATATATTCATTTGCCGCATGTATAATACACTATCTTAGTGATTTTGGATTTGTTATGTGAGACTGCACCAATTAAGTATTTGTAAAATAAATTAAATTTTATATATTTAGATAAACTAATTTGCAATGACTTTGTTAGTTTCAAATGTGGCTGCATTATGGGGCATTTGTATATTTCAGATTCTATGTTCTTATATTATGTAATGAATTTGTTTAATCTTCTTAAAAGCTGTTTTGACAGTAATTTGGAAAATCAGCAACAGAATTTTATGGCCATGGACACCGGATTATGGAAGTCTTGTTACAAAGTTACACAATTGAAGAAATATTTTTTGGATTTTATAATTACAGTGGCATTCTACATTTCCAGAATAATTCATAAAGCCCACATATTTTCTATGAATCATTGAGAACCCTGTTGTCTTTGAAAGAAAACAGTGTGTTCCCTGAAGCAGACCCATCATTCTCTTTCAACCACCATCCCTATCTCCATATGCTTTATTCCTGGCTGAATTTCCTCAGGGAATAGTAACTTTGTGAGATCTCAGACATTAGGCAGGCCACTGTGCATAGAAGCAAAATAATATACTCATATATGTACATGTCAACGGGACAACACTTTGAGATTTAAACCCCATTGAACAAGAATGAGAGGGATGCACACAAAACAGAATTATTGCCTAGAAGAAAACTGATTTAAAAAATTGTCAGGTAATTTCTCAGGAACTGTTGTGAATTGGTGGATCTACAATTCTTTAAAAATCCAGAAGCATGCTTCTTTAGTCAAAATAGTTAAAAATTCTGTTTTTTTTAGAAAGATGGGAAGTTTTGATTTGTTTTGCATATCACTGAAGTTCAGCTTTACTATTCAAATGTTTTTAAGTAAACTATGCTAAGGAATCATTCCTAAATATAAGATCTCCTTCACACATTTGGAAAATCACAATGGTGATTCATCTGCACACCTGTTTTTTTTAATTACATACTTTGTTGTGTAAAGCTGTATGTGAGTGTGCCTTGGTATCACATTACTGAGGAGCTCAATAATTGTGTCTTGAATTTTTCTGTTGATATTATGCAGTCAAAAATCATTTTTCTTTTCCTCTGGAAAAAAACAGCAAAGATTGGAGGTAATGTTGCATTTAGTTTTCTGCCTCCCTCAAACTAGTAGCTTTTGGCTTGAATGCCAAACACGCTGGCCTCATTTGAAGGAAAAGAGGTGGAATTTCTACCTGAATTTAACCTTGCAATGTCAGAGACAAATGGATCCACTAGGTACAGTGAGGTATTTTTTTTTAAAAAAATTCCCTATCATTTGAAACGCTGTAGCCTGAGCACTATATAACCCAGATCAAAAGGGTGGACTTAATAACTTTGAGAGCTGTGAAATAACATCTCCTCTCTCTGAAATAGTTGAAGATTGTTGAAGAGATTTATCAAAAGTTTCTGTTTGGGAATTTTCTGGAAAATTCAGTGCCAGCATAGTCTTGAGAGTGAGGAATCTTGAGATTTGTACAGAAGAGGTTGCAATTCTTCTTGCAAAGAAAGAAGATAGTTTGGAGATTTACAGAACCTGCATTCTTGTCCTTGAGTTTCTACAGTTGTACAAAAAAGTGGTCGTCCTAAAAGTATAAGTAACACTTTTTGTGTTCTGATTTTATTGAGGACATCAAAAAAAATCGTATTTAGAAAAACTGCATTCCAAAGGAAGAAAATATACAAGAAGTTAGAGGGATGAACAATCTAGTGGTTAAAGCACAAAGTTAGAAGCCAGGAAACTCTGAATCCTAGTCCTGCCTTAGCCATGAAAGCTGGCTGACTGACTTTGGGCCAGTCACTCTTTCTCAGCCCATCTCACCCTACAAGGTTGTTGTTACGGGGAAAATAGGAGGAAGGAGTAATAGATATGCTTGTCACCTTGAGATATTTATAAAAATAATAAAGGTAGAATAAAAATAAAATAAGGAAAATAAGGAGCATATGTGATAGCCCAGATATTTTCAGGCAGACAACCCAAATGCCTCAATGCAAAAAACATTTCTGCGACGTTGTGTAGAGCTTAAACTCAGAAACCAAGAGAAACATGAGAGAGAAAACTAAGCCAGTAAACATCCTTTAAAATCACACAATTAAAGTCATGCGGAGAACAAGGTGGAGTTACAGCAAAAAGAACAAGTGAGGGAGTTAGTGGTCCTCAGAACTCAGTTACAGGAAGACAAAGAACCATCACTCTCCTGTTTATCTGTTTAAATCTTGGAATTAATTGCCTGCAGAGCAGCACTTCATTATCATATATGCTGCTGATGACATAATACATACTCCCCCCCTCCCGTGTAGCAAACAACCTTGCAGTTCAAACATTTGCTCTTCTTCAGTTCTATCACAGCATCAAAGCTGGCAGCAGATCTTCAGAACACCTCCTCCACCAGAAAAGCATGAATGATGTATATCAACTACAATCCTCCATCAAGCCAAAAATGTTAATTTTAGATGAGAAATGGCTAGTGGATGGTGCCTAAAGATGACACTTGCTTACCACCGAAAAGTCTTTGATAGGATTATAGGTCACTGGTTTTTATGAGCAAATCATGTGGGCTCTCGTAATTATGAAGCCAGCAAAGAGAAAACTCCCATGAGCAAGTGATCCGCTGAAAAGAAATGAATAGCTAGCTTGCCTGGGTGACACTAGGCTCCTCTGGGACAGCATCTGTCTTCCCATTCATACAGGACATAATGGGGCAAAAAAGAGGTAACTCTCTAGACAACTTCTGCTTCAAGGATTCCATTTAAAGTTTCCTAAGGTGACGAATGATCCAGTGAGTAGTAGAATGAATTACAGCAGGCACAGCAAAGCAGCTTTAGGTGCGAATTGTTTCTTAGAACGAAGAACTATAAAGTACATATAAACCCCTCTGAATCAAATCCATAGATTGTGCCTACCTTGCTCTGAACAAGGTAACTAATCATCCAACCTCTTATTCTGATCCCTTTCCTCTAGATGTGTTTCTATTACATTGGGAAGAATGCCAGACATTATAGAGGGATCTATAAAGACTGGTTTTGATAAGAAGGCACACAGTCTCCTCTGTGGTCAGACCTCTGTGGATACCAACTGATGGAAGCTTTTCATGATTTTAGCCAAGGTCTTTTCCTCTTAGTATTGCCAGGAACTGAACCAGAGGCTTTTGCATAGAATCCAAAGTGTTATAGCTCTCTGAAATTGGAGCTAGAATATCTTCACCTACAAATTTGCTCATCCACATTGCTCACTGCACCAGAATTAATTGTAGGTGAACAAGCAAAATATCTGAGATCTGATTATGGAGAACACAGTGCTTATAAAGGTAATCCTTGACTTACAACCACACTCTGGACCAGTATTTCCATTGTTAGGTGAATCTTGCTTGATTCTACAACCTTTTTTGCCATGGTTGTTAAGTGTAACATTACAATTATAAAGTGAATCACAGAGTTGTTGAGTGAATCTGGCTTCTCCTGTAGACTTGGCTTTTTGGAAGATGGCTGGGAAGGTTATAAATGATGATCACATGACACATTGTAATATGTGATGCAATGCAAGGCACCTGAATTTAGATCATGTGTCCCAAGGGATGCTTCAATAATTGTAACTGCATGGACCGGTTGTAAGTCTGGTTTTTTTCCAGTGCCATTGTAACTTTGAACAGTCACTAAACGAATGGTTGTAAGTCAAGGACTACCAGTAAAGCTAATTCTGCAGCCATTTTATTTATACCTCGGAACTTCTGATAAATATTCTCACCATGCAAAATTGCATTATTTCAGCCAACTGAATCGTTAGGAAAAGTATATTTTATGCTTTTCTTCAAATCAAATCATTTTCATATTATGAAACATATTGAACCCACTATTTTTTTTCCACAGTATAAAAAACACAGTAGAAAAAAATCTCATGGAAAAGAAAGTTTGGGAAAAGGTGGATGGGGACATGTTGGGGATTCTAACTGCGCAGGAAATGCTAATCAGTTGGATAAATGTTATTCAACATTTCTAATGTGATTCAACATTTAAAGTAACATACAATCTTTCCAAAACATGCATTGCTATTTTTTTATTAGTGCTATGTCATCTTCCTTTATTCTCATAATACTAGAAATTATGAAATTAGCAAAAATTTCTGAACAGGATATATCACACTGAATTAGCTTCTGGAACGCAGTACCATTAGCTTTAGAGCGTTAAAATAATAGGTACATTCTGAGAAGAAGGTAAATATCAGGGTCTGTTTAACAGCTCAGAGAAGCTCCATGTTCCAAGTCAGTACAGTATAACTTTGATTTCAGAACTGTAGCCAAGATGGCTTATTACTCAGTGTTCTTTATAATCTTCCAAGCTTTCTAGCAGGAATTCCCAGAATTGTAATTCCAACACATTTGGGGGAAAAAATTAAGTAGGAAAAGAGAGCCTTTGCCATAATATCACAAAATTCATACTGGTCTATTAAAATCAGCTTCACCTGCAGGTTTTCCTATGAAAGGTGTTGGCCAGGAAGTTAATAATTTATATTAATTGAAGATGAGAATATGCTGCATATATATCCCCATCCAATGTATTAAATTGATATCAAAGAAACAATACTTCTTAAAATTAGGACTAATGCAAATAAATGGTTTTCTGTAATTCAATTGTTCTAAAAACCTGCACTGTTTGGGCTAAACAGGAATTTTTGTAAGCCAAGCAGGAAAGAAATCCTCTATTACAAAAACTGAAAGAATGCCCCATACGTTTGCATGGGCTGCATAAGAACATGGTGGTGATAGGTTAAGACATTTCCTCTTTCTTTCTAACAATATCCCTTGAGGATGGCAAGGGCAATTGTGAAAGCTAATTTGGAATGACTTAATAATCTTGAATAGCAAGTAATTTTTGTGACCTCTGACAGCTAGAAGAATGAGATGCCCTCACTAAATTTTAATCACTACTTTGAGCATCTGTGCTACACTCTGCAGTGAATGAAAGAGTTTACAAAAGAAATTAGGGGGTGTTCCCCATCCTATACATTATCAAACTAGTGAGGGAATTTTTTTTAATGTTTTCTTTATTTTAAAACCGCTTTTAGAAAGAGGACCAGGTTGCTAAATGAACATCTGCTGTAACCTAACCTAAATTTATCAGTAAGCCTAAATGATTTCATGAACAGCTTTAGAGTTTAAATAGAAGCCTTAAGTCAGGCCTGGGTATTTTGGGACCTTCAGAGTAATTTCAAGATGTCTATGCAAGTGTAAATGTCTATGCAAGAGATTGGCTCAAGCTTCTGAGAACAGCTACCCTGCTCTTCCTGCAATGAGAGAAAAAAAGGACGATCAGAGGGAAAATGTTAACGCCACCCATTTTGACTCTAGGTCCACCCACAGCTTGCTTAAGCTTGGGCCCACAATGGATAAACTCTGAAGAAACTGAGAAAAAATATTGCCCACTACTTCCTAAATTTGGTTATTACATTGGTCTCGCTTTAGCACTTTTATTTATTTATCTATCCCAATAAATGAGCAGAAATAACACGAATATATGTCTCAGAATGAGGAAGGTGTTAAATGCAATGTCAAGAAAAGACAAAATATCACTAATATTTTGGTGGCAGAAGTGGAGGAACTTGGATTGACAGGAAGGTTTTGGACTGAATAAATTCCATAATGCTAAGGGTAGATTAATGGAGTTCTCTGAGGAGGAATCGTTGTTTATTGCCAACTCTTGCTTTGAGCAACATAAACACAGATTTTCCACATGGATTACTATTCAGTGCCTATATCATTGAGCTGTGATGACTCATGGGATGTTATTTTGTCCTCTGCTTTATTTAACATCTAATGAAATTGCTAGAGGGAAATCATTCAGAGCTTTAGAGGAGGGATGCCTTCAGGATCATCAAACTCCAAGGAAGTCAACAGTAACTTTGAATTGTTGTCCAATTTTGATATTGGGCTGGCTGAGTGACAGCTATTGAAATTAAATTTAGTCAAGGCAATGGGGCATGGGTACAGAGAAAGCAGAACTTAGAGACAGAGCTAGAGTCTGTTTGGGGTGGGGTGGCACTCCCCAGGAAAGCACAAGTGTATGGGAAGTGCTTCTTCATTCCCAGTGGCCACTGGCTTTGCAGGTGGCAGCTGTGATGAGGAACACGGTTGCATTACTGTAGCTACTGACTCAAAAATTATCCACCATCTCCAATGCCTTGGTTACAAGCCACCATGAACACTATAACGGGCACAACTAGTGCAAAGTTTAGCCAGGCTGAAAAGTAAGAGAAAGGAAAGCAGTTACATAATACTTGTACTGAAAGTTGTCTATTGGGCACTGCAAATTGTCTCCAGTTATGTAGTTCAGAAAATGAAAGTACCACAGGCACTCATGCATTTTCTTTTTGGATTACTGCAATGGACACAACATGGGGTTGCCCTTGAAGAACATCTGGAAGCTGCAATTGATCCAGAAAATGATGGCATGAACTACTATGGATGTGCTTAAGTATACCCCGATTACACCTTTCCTTCGTAAATTGCATTTGCTCCCAACAGCATTCCATATGAAATTAAGGGTGCTGGTTGTCACCTATGAAACCCTACATGGCTATCTTTGACTCTCTTCTATCAGGTATAACAGGACAATCATGCTCTGGGTCCCATCTATTAAAGAATACCAAAGTCCAAAAAATCAAAAAAGAATCTATGAGCAAGTGTATAAACACTTGTGAAGATATTAGAGATGTGTTGTAGATATGAAGAAATAGATGATAAATGATTAGATGTTAGATAGATAGATAGGTAGGTAGGTAGATAGATACAGACAGACAGACAGACCTATCTATAGATAGATGGATGGATGGATGATAGGTAGGTGGTAGAAACATACACACACACATATACGTACACACACATACACTTTAATATCCAATGTAGACGAAATCTGAATGATTTGGAGCAAATATTAGATTGCATGAAGAACCATGAATCTCAATTGTAATGTAGTAAAGATAAAAGTAGATAGGTATACTACTACTACTACTACTACTACTAATAATAATAATAAAAGTTGGAAGGAACCTTGGAGGTCATCTAGTCCAACCCACTGCTCAGGCAGGAAACCCTGTATCATTTCAGACAAATGGCTATCCAGTCTCTTCTTAAAAACTTCCCGTGTTGGAGCATTCACAGCTTCTGGAGGCAGGTTTTCCACTGATTAATTGTTCTGTCTGAAAAGTTCTTCTTAGTTCTGGGTTGCTTCTCTGTTTGATTAGTTTCCAACCGTTGCTTCTTGTCCTGCCTTCAGGTGCTTTGGAGAAGAGCTTGACTCCCTCTTCTTTGTGGCAGCCCCTAAGATATTGTAACACTGCTATCATGTCCCCCTTGTCCTTCTCTTCATTAGACTAGACATACCCAATTCCAGCAACCGTTCTTTATATGTTTTAGCCTCCAGTCCCTTAATCATCTTTGTTTCTCTTTGTACTCTTTCTTTACAAAAATGGCACAAAGAGCCAGGTGCATTATTCTAAAGACAGGAAGCAGTTAATCCAGGATAATGTTAAGCAAATCTTATGCCTCTCAATTTGCTGGTTTTGGACTCTCATAATTTTTCATCTATATAGGAATAGAACCCCAAGGCATCTGGAATTTCTTGAGAAGACATAAGAAGTAGGTATGTGTTTACATTTGCAGAAGGACACCATGTTTAATTCTGTACCACATGGAGGTGATATCAGCTGAAGGATTCATTGTAACACATTATTTGATGGGGGGGGGATGCCTAATTTTTTCAGTGCAACCTATATACATAAAACACAAGTCTCCAGGGTACCAGTCACTCAGCCTATAATGTTATGTCTTTTTTGCCTTACATTTATTCCCTGATGCTTCACAATGCCTCCAATGTAACTAGTTGAAGAAACGAAGAATCCTCAATCTTTTTTGTAGGAATGAAATAGAATATAAACCTAAAATAGGCTTAAAAAAAAAGAGAGGGGAAAATCACCTAGTATTCTTCAGAGAGCCGTGATGGTTAAGGCATCATGTTAGAAACCAGGAGATTATGGATTCTAGTCCCTTGTTAAGCACAAAGCCAGCTGGGTCACCTTGGGCCAGTCACACTCTCTCAGCTCTAAGAAGGAGACAATGGCAAACCACTTCTGAAAAATCTTATCAAGAAAACCGCAGAGACTTGTCCAAGCAGTTGCCAGGAATCAAGACTGATTCAAAGGCACCTACTAACTAATCCCAAAGTAGAAAAGAAATTCCACTTGGCGGCATTATCTTGGTGATACTTATTGCATCAAAATTGTTAAGGTTTATTCCTGGAAACTAAAAACTCTCTTCTTCTGCTTTACACAGTAATTCTCATCCACTGCCTATCCACTTTCCGGCAAGCCTTGATACTATATTACATTTTTAAATCCAGCACGGGTTTTAAAGCCCCAATAGATGCAGGAGAATCTATTTAACACATTATCAGTGATTTCCTCTTTGAAAAACAAAACCTCTTTGATACCCTTTTGGTTTAGAAAAAGAACACAATGAGGTGCGAGGCAAATACCAATATGTGTATGTATATGTATTCGCTTTGCTAAAGTTGAAGCTACTTATAAGCTGACTGATTTCATAAACTAGGGATGCCAAACCCTATTTTAGGAAAGTATATAAATTATCTTTAAAAATATACCGTAGAGTTAGGGGGTTGACTTGCTAGTGGGTCAACTCTAGCTGTCTAATGTGAAGATGAGTTGGCTTTTGGATTGCACTATGTTTCCTTATCATGTTTATTTAGCCAGAACAAAATTACCAAATGAAACATTTGCATGCGATGCTTGATGCCATTGGTATTGCCAATGTGCAGACAGATGTCAACTGAATCACAATTTGCTATGTTTTATGGAGAGATAATCGGGCTCATATAGCTGATCCATCATTTGGAAACGGTGTTGCTAGAATGCATACACAAGAGACACAATGAGCTGGAAAGTTAAACATACCTATATCTAATCAGTGAAATGCATGCTAGTAAGAAAGAGAACAGTGCAAAATAAAAGTCTGCTACTGTCTCAGCTCAATGGGGAGATATACTGTAGCTAATACTTTCCCTAATTACTGGATCCATTTACTCAAATTTGACCAGGGTCCAACTAAACAGACTAATTAAAAGTCTAACTAGAAAAAAAATTCAAGCAAAATAAACTCATAAAATAATTTAAAGAATGCTGCTTGAATTTGAATGATTCCAGAGATATCATTCAAGTACCTGCCCATGAGGATTTGGAGACTGGGATATATAATTACTTCCTCTCCCTCCCACTGCCATACAGCAGATGGTAAAGTTTATTTTAAGACCCAGGCAATGTGTAGAAACGAAATTTTTCAGAAAATGGCCAGTACAATTATTTTTTCTACACACAAACAAATCTTGCAGTAGCAAGATGTTCGGGGCATGATAATTTCAGTAGACTAACAAATGAATCATTTTTCTTTCTTTCAGAGAGACGTGTGGAAGAATATACAGTGTTTAATTAACATCCCTTTTCTTGTTTGGAAACACTTCCTCTCTCTCCTCACCCTCCACAAAGCTCTCTGCTTGTAAACCCAGTTTGCAGGGCATTGTCTGAAATTCAGAATTTGCAGGGTGGGAGACCAATGTTGCCCCTTCAGCTGCAGCTGAGCAAAAACTAAATGTTTCTGTATGCAAATGAGAAACCATGTGCGTGTATGTGTGTGTGTGTGTGGGGGGGGGAAGAGAGGTCCCTGACTTCAAATTAGGCCTGACTGTGCTATAATCACACAAAGCTGATAACCAGTTTGCTGACAATCTGCTGCTCAAAGACCTACAGTAATTGGAATCCCAGAATGGAGAGACCGATGATGCAAACCTTGTGGGTTTACACGCTGCTCCCTGTTGAAGCCACTTAACTGGATATTGAATTGTTATTTTAAAGGGAAGAGAAAACAAAGCCCCTGCTTGCAGATTTCCTCCCCCCCCCATGCACGTGGCATCATTAGCAGCCAACTCGTTAATGCTTATTTTCACAACTGAAACAGTGAGCTCTAAGCCCTCATGTTTGCTAATAAAAAGTTCTATGGAAGATCTTTTTATTAGCAAACATGGAAGATCTATCCTCCCCCACCTCTTCCCCAAAAAGCAAATAAGGGCTGGCAACACAGGATACTGGAGACCAGACACAAGAATTTCAATCCTATGCTTGATTTGCTAATTAAGGAACCCAGGCCTGAAAACAGCTTATTTAAACAGAATATCCAAACACATATGATGCTTTTAAAAGATGCTACTGTACAGCCAGTTCATACAGTAAATTGGCCTATTCTTTAATATTAGAATATTAATGCTGTAAACATCTCTGTCGGGTAATCTCTTCATGGCCTTCTGAACATAGGATCCAGTTGTATTTTCTCCCCAATCTAATGGGCAATGTCTGCTTCAAAGTTTATACTATTTGGCAGCTGAAGAAACACTTGGTGGAGGGAACCTATCCCATGACATATATGCCTAATGGGCATAGGGCTACATGGATTCAAACTCATTGCAGAAACTAGACAAAGACTGGATTCAGAAATCATACCAAGCCTTAATGCCGCTGGTTATTTTATTAGGAGGGGTGGGGGTTATTATTTTAATTTTTTATTAGTTTAATATTTTTATGTTGTGTTTTTATTTCCTGTAAGTTGCCTTGAGTCCCCATGAGTAAGTAGACAGCAATATAAATTTTCCAAATAAATAAATAAAAAAAATAGAATATGATGTTGAGAATCTAAAAAGAGTACAAAGACCAACAAAGATGATTAGGGGACTGGAGGCTAAAGCATATAAGGAAAGGCTGCTGGAATTGGGTATGTCTAGTTTAATGAAGAGAAGGACGAGGGGGGACATGATAGCAGTGTTCCAATATCTCAAGGGCTGCCACAAAGAAGAGGGAGTCAAGCTATTCTCCAAAGCGCCTGAAGGCAGGACAAGAAGCAACGGAAGGGATCAAGATTTTACGGAAACAATTTGATATATTGATGACTGACCAAGTTGCCAGGAACTTACAATATGCTAAACACAATACATTTTTTAATGCTAATAAACCTGGCAGATGGTTGGCTTACACATTAAGGAAAAAACAAAAATCCCGAATAATTGAGAAGGTAGAATATAAGGGACAAGAAGTATTTCAACAAGAACTTATTAAAAAAGCTTTCCTAGAGTTCTACACCAAATTATACTCTGAAGAGAAAGTTCAAGAGAAAGAGATTGATGCCTTTTTACAAAATCAAAATGTTTTGAAAATTACGTTGGAACAAAGAGATAGATTAAATGCACGGATTACATCAAAAGAAATTATTGCTGCAATTAAGCAATTGAAAACGGGTAAATCTCCAGGAACTGATGGTTTAACAGCAATTTATTATAAATGTCTGCAAGAGGAAATGGTGGAACCTTTGAGAGAGTTATTTGTAAATATACAAGAGGGTGGCCAGGTTCCACCTTCATGGAAAACGGCTTATGTCTCCTTGATTCCTAAAGAGGGAAAAGATAATGTTCAAGTAGAAAATTTTAGACCTATTTCGTTTCTAAATACAGATTATAAGATATTTGCAAAAGTTTTGGCCAATAGATTAATGACAGTTTTAACTCAAATAATTCATTCAGATCAAACTGGTTTTTTACAAGGGAGGCAGATGAAAACTAATGTTAGACAGCTTGTTAATATATTGGAGTATTTGGATAAACATATTCAAGTGCCGGCAGTTTTAATGTTTTTGGATGCAGAAAAAGCTTTTGATAGATTGAATTGGGCATTTTTGAAAAGACTTGTTGTTAAGATGGGAATGGGGGATCAGTTTTTTAACTCTGTATCAGCAGTTTATCAAAAACAGACAGGACAGATTATTGTGAATGGACAATTAACAGACTCATTTAATATAGAGAAAGGTACTAGGCAGGGTTGTCCTTTATCCCCTTTACTGTTTGTCTTAACTTTAGAGGTGTTACTGAATAGGATCAGAGCTTCAGATGAATTAAAAGGAGTATTGATGGAGATTATTCGAAATTATGGAAGAGTATCAGGTTTTAAATTAAACTTATCTAAGACAAAGATGTTGGTTAAAAATTTAGATGATAAATCAAAACAAGATTTGGAAAGAATAACGGGTTGTGAGATAGTTAAGAAAGTCAAATATCTAGGAACTTTTATAGAAGCTTCAAACGGGAAACTATATAAGAATAATTATGAACTTTTATGGAATAAGGTACAAATAGAATTGGAAAATTGGAAAAAATTACATTTGTCTATGTTGGGTAGGATAGCTGCAGTCAAAATGAATATATTGCCGAAATTTTTATTTTTATTTCAAATGTTACCAATACTTAAAAAGGATGGGAATTTAGATGAGTGGCAGAAAGGTATTAATAGATTTATCTGGAATGGCAAGAAACCGAGGGTTAAATTAAAAATTATTCAAGATATAAGAGAGAGAGGTGGTTTGAAAATGCCTAATTTTAAGCTATATTACAATGCAGCAGTTCTAGTAGCAATAAGTGATTGGATTAACTTAACTAATGAAAGAATATTGAATATAGAAGGGTACGGGTTATTGTATGGGTTTCATGCGTATTTAGTTTATGATAAAAAGTTGGATAGGAGTTTTAAAGAGCATTTATTAAGAAATTCTCTGCTGCGTGTCTGGAAAAAGTATTATTATAAGTTAAATGGGAAAATCCCTTTATGGACAGTTCCCAGGCATGCAATAGAGAGTGTAAATAGACAACAAAATCAAGATGTGGTGCCCTATGAGAAGCTTTTAATTAAAGAAGGAAATAACCTAGAACTGAAATCACTAAATAGGCTAAAGGAAGAAGGATTAGCTCACAATTGGTACTCACATGTACAACTTCAGGATAGATGGTATAAAGATGTCAAGATGGGTTTTTCTTTAGAGGATGAAAAATTAATTAAACAAGTTAGAGATCAAAGAACTATGCACATTAAAAGATTATATGATGTATTAATTGAAATTGATTCTGGAAACGAATTAGTTAAAGATTGTATGATTAAGTGGGAAGGTAATTTTGGATATTCAATTACGATGGAAACTTGGAAAAGGATATGGGTGAAAAATGTAAAATTTACTCAAGCACAGCATTTAAGAGAAATTTTTTATAAAATGTTTTATAGATGGCATTTAGACCCAAAAAAACTATCAATTATGTACCCAAATATGCAACCCAAGTGTTGGAGATATGATTCCATGGATGCTACTTATTTTCACATTTGGTGGACTTGTAAAAAAATTAAGGCTTTTTGGATAAAAATATGGTGGATCCTTCAAAATATATTGAAAAAACGTATTGAATTTTCACCACAGTTATTTTTGTTGGGCATTACAAAAGATTGTACAACCATAGAGACTAAGCTGATTTTGAATTTGATTACGGCAGCAAGATTGCTGGTGGGACAATATTGGAAGACATCTGAAATACCATCTATTGAAGAATGGACGTTAAAAGTTGCAAATTTGGTGGAAATGGCTAAGATATCTGCATACTTGAAGAACCACTCAAATGAAGAATTTATGATGGATTGGAAAAAATGGATAGACTATACACAAAAGAAATATCAATTGAAGGAATTATATTTGGTATATAGTTAAATAGTTATATAATAGTAGCTTAGTGGGGTTTCTTGCGTTCTTACTCTGTATTCACTCTGGGAAGCCGGGGGGGGGAGGAGGGAGGGATTTAATAAATGTTATATTATGTTCTCTCAACTGCATTTGGGGGTGATATGGGATTATGTTTGTAGGTATTAAAGTATTGCTCGGGTGGCCTCTGGGCACCACATTGGAGGAGAGGAAGGAGGAGTGAAGGTTGAGGTACGTAGGAAGAGGGTAAGAGGGTGAAGATGGGGGATAGAGGTGGGAGGAGGAGAGATGTAAAGAAAGGAGAAAGTAAGTAGTTAGATGGAAAGATGAGGGGGAAGTTTAGATGTAGGAGGATGTGGTGGTGGGGGGGTACCGAGCAGTTAATTGGATTGTTTGGTAAATGTATTATATGATTATTATTAGTTGAGTTATTATCTCTTTTTTTTGTATGTAAAAATTTTGTAAAACTTAATAAAAATATTTAAAAAAAAAAAAGAAGAAGCAACGGATGGAAACTAATCAAGGAGAGAAGCAACCTAGAACTAAGGAGAAACTTCCTGACAGTTAGAACAATTAACCACTGGAACAACCTGCCTCCAGAAGTGGTGAATGCTCCAACACTGGAAGTTTTAAAGAGACTGGACAGCCATTTGTCTGAAATGGTATAGGGTTTCCTCCCTGAACAAGGGGTTGGACTAGATGACCTCCAAGGTCCCTTCCAACTTTATTATTATTATTATTATTATTATTATTATTATTCTATGTGAACACTGTGGCTTATTCAACAAACCATGGTCTAAAATAATAAGTCAATGCCAACTGTAAATATAGTCATAGATAGCCAAGCTAGCAGTTTCCAAGTGTGGCTATTTTAATAAAATACTCTATGGTTGCACATTATCTTAAGATGTTTGCAGTGGTAACTGTGGGCGGGCAGGTGTCAAAACAATGAATAATATCAATATTCATGTTTTGAACATGAAGTATGAAAATTAATAGGGAAATATGAAAGTTATGGGCATATTTAGCATCCCTGAGTTATCTTACGCATAATGCTTGTCAACACTTTGTGTCAGGAATATAAATCACATCTTCCTTTACAAAAAATTATTTTGACTGCAAGAGCTACTACTGAGAATTTCAAGTCCTCTCAGAAACAGAATGCTTTCAGGAGCCTATAATTCAATGTGCCTTAAATCTCTCTCTCTCTCTCTCTCTCTCTCTCTCTCTCTCTCTCTCTCTCTCTCTCCCTCCCTCCCTCCCTCCCTCCCTCTCCCCCCCACATCCATTCATCCATCCATCTATCCCATTTATATGGCTGCTCATCTCACAGAAATGATTTGGGGGCAGTGCATAATAATAGTCTATTGGGAAAAAAATAATCATAATACTCTATAACAGAAGTTATTTATTTATTTATTTGGGTTTGTATGCCGCTCCTCTCCCGGGACATGGAGCGGCTAACAACATATATATAACAATAAATTACAATAAAAAACCCCAAACAATGATATCTAAAAAATACAATAAAACACACATTCAATTCAACAATCAACCACAATCATCCCCAGGCCTGCCGGCAAAGATGAGTTTTTAGATTTTTCCGGAAGGCCGGGAGAGTCGGAGAAACGTGGACTTCAGGAGGCAGTTGGTTCCAGAGGGCGGGCGCCACAACAGAGAAAGCCCTCCCCCTAGGGCCCGCCAGACGACATTGTTTCGCTGACGGGACCCAGAGGAGGCCAACCCTGTGCGCTCTCACCGGTCGTAGAGAAGTATGTGGCAGAAGGCGGTCCCGTAAGTATCCTGGTCCCATGCCACGAAGGGCTTTATAGGTGATAACCAACACCTTGAATTGGGCTTGGAGACCAATAGGCAACCAATGCAGCATGCGGAGAGTTGGTGAAATGTGGGCACAACGCAGAAGGCCCACAACTGCTCGCGCAGCTGCATTTTGCACTAATTGTAGTCTCCGAACACTCTTCAAGGGCAGCCCCATGTAGAGAGCGTTGCAGTAGTCGATCCTCGGTGACAAGGGCATGTGTGACTGTGAGGAGAGACTCCTTAGGTTTTATTAAGAATAGTTCAAGAGATTCTAATTCCTGAAATCTATGTCAAAACAGGTGAAGTGGCATTTCAGCAACATGAGTAAAGCCTCACCCCTTTTGTACATGTGTCAATGTTACACGCATGTAAAAATGGGTGAGGCTTCTACACATGCCACATTTCTGTTTTGATTCGTTCTTGCAGATACTACCAGTTGTGCTGAGTAATTCTCAACTCTTTATCTTAGGATTGTATGTGTGTGGTTTATGTTTACCCAAAGGGGCTTTTTCATGAGGCAACTGGATTTTCTTTTTTCTCGTTGAAGACATTTTGCTTCTCATCCAAGAAGCTTTTTCAGCTCTGACTGGATGGTGGGGAATGGAGGGATTCCTTTGGGACAGCCATAACATGGATGACTGAGAATCTCCATAGACATTTATGTTTACAGAATTATGGGAATAATTTTAGCACATTTATAGTAATTTTTATTGACCATGATATATCCACACTGAATTGAGAAAATCTGTTTCAGCAATTTCAGACTCATAGTAGGGGAAAACAACTCATTTCATAATGCAGAGTGAAGCAAGTACTACAAAGCAGCTGTTCTGTAAAGTATGGTTATACCGTTTTGTTTTATTTATGCAATCAAGTTCATCACAGGGTAACAGTTGGCACAAATTAGCAACTTGGGAGTTTCTTTTCAGACAACAATGTAAAAATTAAGGGCAGCAATATAAAAAAATGGCAGATGGACAATTGCAAAAAATAATATCACCTCTACCGGCTGTCTATTCCTCAGTTTGGATTAGGGATCTCTTTATAGCAAGGTGAACATAAGATGGGTAGTAACTTAGGAGTCTAAGAAAATGTCAAGTTTCTAAAATTATGGCACATGTTTATCCTGGAATAAGTCTCCTGAATTGACAAATTTTAGATAGATAGATAGATAGATAGATAGATAGATAGATAGATAGATAGATAGATAGATAGATAGATAGATAGATAGATAGATAGATAGATAGATAGATAGTGTTGTGGGTGTCTCTAGACCGGCTGGGGACATTTCAGAGGATGACGAAGAACAGCCGGGCCCCTCTGGGTATTTTCCCCTCCCGGCAGCTGACACTGACAGGGAGGAGATTTACAGGCAGTCTGGGTCAGATTCTCAAAGTGAGGGGTCAGATTTGGAACAGGAAGATAGATGGATTGATCCGAGATTCCGAAGGTTTGATAGGCGGAGGTGTCAGTTACGTGGAAAAAGGAAGTGACGTATTGAAAACTATATTAGAAGGGGAAGGCGGGACTAATTCTTTGTCACGAGCAACGTTTATATCAAGAGGCAGTCTGATGCATCACCGAGTTAGTTTGAACTCAGTTTTCTGTGGTTTTTTGGAATGTACGGAAGATTAATGATGTCTTGGACAACTTAAGAGATAAAGAGTGAGTTATTTGGAAGGTGGGAGAGCATGTTTAAGCTGAATGTAAATAAGTTTGACTCGGCCTTTCCGCAAACGGACTGCCAGCATTTTGCTTTGAAGTGAATTTATTGAACTGTGTTAAATAAAACTCTTAAAGAAATATTAATGTGGATTTAATTAAGCTGTGAAGGGCAAGACACAACAGATAGATAGATAGATAGATAGATAGATAGATAGATAGATAGATAGATAGATAGATAGATAGATAGATAGATAGATAGATAGATAGATAGATAGAGTGGTGGGATTCAAATATGTAAACAACCGGTTCTCTGAGTGAATGCCACTTCCGGAAGTCCATTCTGGGCTTGGGCAACAAAAAATTAGCTATCAGTTCTGCTGAAATGGTGCGAACTGGCTGAATCCCACCACTGGATAGACAGACAGACAGAGAAAAACACATACTGGATTGTGGGCTCTTGAAAGCATCCACCTGTTTCTAAGAGGACTTGAATAGATCAACAGCAATTCCATCACAAGAGTTTGCAAGCAGTATAATTAATTTTGTAAAGGAAGATGCAATTTATGTTCCTAGCACAAAGTGTTGACAAGCATTATGCACAAGATAATTCAGAGATGCTAAATGTTGCAATTAAATATGCCCGTAATTTTCATATTTCCCTATTCTGTGTTCAAAACACATTTGTTATGGCATAATGAAGAAAATTAATATATTTTCTAAACATGGGCGAGTATATACATAAATTAGGATCAAGTTAAAAAGCAACTTTTTGTCCATTATTTTCTACAATGTGATGTTTGTAAGTAAAAAAATTAATTCATACTCTCAAAGTATTAAGTTTGATTTTTTTTGTATGTAAATAATAATGTAAATTAAATCTTTTCTAGTTTATATTTAAATTCGGAGTCTGAATAGCATAAATGTTAATTAAGTACTCATTTGATGACAAAATGAAGAGCTGGGCTAATTTCAATTTGCAAAGTCCCCTAATTACGTTTTGTTTTAGAAAGTGAGTATTGCATCATACTTTTAAAGAAAAATGAGTAATTTAATCATTATTCTTTCATCTTAAAAAAACAAACCCCATACCCATTAATATTTTTTCTATAATGAATTATAGAGATTCCATTGATTTTCCTGATAAAAAAGATTTTAATGTTAAATTAAATGTTTCCAAAGTTAAATTTAGTACGATTTGCAGATGCACACTTTGCTAGGCATACTAATAGGAAAAATAACAAGATATACCTTTAAATATGAATTCTTTCTATTAAAACTCACTGTGGTTACTTATTATTTTCAGATCTGGAAAAGCATTACTTTGAAAGAACGGGTAAGAGACAGCCTGTCGTAGAAAAATACTGATATATGTGATTGCTAGAAATCAAAAATGATTTGATATCATTTTTGTAAAGGAAGATGCAATTACTGTCAATCAATTAGTAAGATATCTGAAGAGTCCACTTTCTGCATTGACCAACTTGGATTTTGCCTATTATTCTACCACAACCTGAATTTTTATAAGTTATCTGTCACTCCACGTCCAAGCACGTTGGGACAAAATAAAAGTGTCATGCTAACATTGGATGTTCTTGCTTTGACAAGAAGTTGTGGTATTATATTTTTTATTGCATCCTTCCAGGTATTTGAAAAATGCACATGTTTTTGTCTTCTCAGACTGGACCTTTTAATCTCTCTTTACTGGACTACATTTCTGGACACTGACCCTATTTGATAGCCCTATTTGCCCTAATCCTTCATGGAGTGTAGTGGTAAAAAATGACAGTTTTCAGGTTGGATTCAAAAGAATGCAGAGGAAGTTAGAAGTATTATTTTCTTTGATTTGGAAATTGTACTTCTGTTTATGTCTGTTTTTTCCTTGAGGAAGGAGAAAACATTTAGCTTCTTATCCAAGAAGCTTCATCAGGTCTGATGGAAGGGGGATGGAAGGATAGGTTCTAATAGATGGAGGGGGGGGGAAGAGAATGGAAGGATTGTATTTCTTTGCAGTCATCTTCCATCTCAGAGAGCGCTAATGATCAGATGACTACCAAGAAATGCAATCTTTCCATTCTCTACCGACATCCTATCAGAACCTGTCCTTCCATCCCTCCACCATCCGGGCTCAAATGTCAGTACCTGTCCTTCCATCTTCCCGCCATTACCTATCCTTCCATTTCCCCCCCCCCATCAGAACTGATATAAGCTTCTTGGATGAGAAGTGAAACATTTTCTTCTTTTTCTTCTTCTTCAAGGAAAAAAAACCACTCAGTTGCCTTTTGAAGAAAAAATAGCACTTTTGAGACTTCTGCTCATGTAAACTATGTGCATTTGGCCTTTTCATTATCTATATCACACAGCTGATTCATAGTTAATTTGCAGTCAACCATTAATCCAAGATCTTTTTTCTAAAGAAGGGGTCCCCAACCCATGGTCCATAGACTGGCAGCGGGCCGTGGCATGCCGTGCAAACAAGTGAAGCCCCCTCCTCGGAATGCAGGCAGCATGTGAAACCACAACCCTTCTGGTCCACGGGAAAACCTCTCTCCACAGAACCGGTCCCTGGTGCCCAAAAAGTTGGGGTCCGCTGTTCTGAAGTGCTATGAGTATTATCAAGCTCAATATTTTCCATTCTGTACTGTACTTGTGTGCTTGATTTTTATTTCATAAATAAAGAATCCCAGCGACCGGTTAGGGCGCATAGGGTTGGCCTCCTACGGGTCCCGTCTGTTAGACAATGTCGTCTGGCGGGGCCTAGGGCAAGGGCCTTCTCCGTTGCTGCCCCAGCCCTCTGGAACCAGCTTCCCTCAGAGGTTCATACTGCTCCCTCCCTCCTAGCTTTCCGGAAACAGCTGAAGATGCATCTATGCTGACAGGCTTGGGGCGTATGAGCTGTGCTCTGCCCCTGGCCCTGGGAGTGTCCCTCCATCGGTGACTGTGGGCTGAATGTGTTTGTATGTTGTGTGAATGGAATTAATTTTTAAATTTTAATTTAATTGTGTTTTTAATTGTGTTGTTGTTGTGAGCCGCCCTGAGTCTTGGGAGAAGGGCGGCATATAAATTAAATTAAAAAAAAAAAGAACCTTAGATTTGTTTCTGCTAACTAGTTATGTTATTTTCAGCTCACTTCTCTAGGTCATTTTACATTTTTTTCTAGTCTTTTAAAGTATTGGCTATTCTTTACAATTTTACAACATCAAGTCTTAATAAAAGCCTCATTTAATGGAAGATTACAATGACCCTGACCCTGTGCACTCCTTATGAT
This sequence comes from Bothrops alternatus, assembly GCA_034064705.1. Lineage (NCBI taxonomy): Eukaryota > Metazoa > Chordata > Lepidosauria > Squamata > Viperidae > Bothrops > Bothrops alternatus. The sequence goes on along the minus strand of JARGCV010000050.1, from coordinate 697,634 downwards.
GATCCATTTTGATAACGAATCATTGATGGGATGCATGGTTCACCACAAACATGGATCCAATGAAGTCACTGCATAGACATTCCATCCAGCCTTACTTAATCAGCGTGCTAACATGGATGTCATGGAGTTTGAAGAAAAAAAACCCAGTAACATTCAAGCAATAATTCTAGGGGCCTGTTGTCTTGTAATAAATGTTGATTTCACTACTGCTAGGGATATTTTAAAAATGAGTAAGCTGAATTCAGACATAAATCAGTGCAATGCAGTCTTTGGCATATTTTTTTTTTGAAAATGCATATAAAATGCATACTGTAATTGCCACAAAACATACAGAAAAATGCTTAACCATAAAACACATTTAAATTTGGAAGAAAATTAATAACACCATAACTGCAACTGGAGCAAAATATAATCATTCTACTCTTAGTTGCAAATTTTTAACAAAATCCGCTTAGCATTAATGATAAATCTTCTAAAATGTAGTGGCTACATTTAAAGAAATGCCATTTAATTGAAAGTACACAGGGCTGTACTGTGAGAAGCATTTAAAAGAGTACTTTATAAAGCATGTTAGCACTAAGGAAGATTCTTCAAATTGCTAAAACCCTACTTTGGCTCAAGCGCCTGCTTCAAAAATTATCTCTGCTTATCTCTATAAGCATGAGTGTGTATCACAGCATTGTGTTGCTGACCCCATTGTGTTGTGGGACTTGTGTTTGGCTAATCTAAAGAAAAGAAGAAATAGGGAAGACATGATAGCAGTGTTCCAGTATCTGAGGGGCTGCCACAAGGCAGAGAGGGCCAGGTTGTTCACCAGAGGGAAGGACGAGAAACAATGGTTGGAAACTGGTTAAGGAAGAAGCAACCTGGAATTAAGAAGAAACTTCCTGACAGAGAGGACAATCAACTAGTGGAACAGCTTACCCCCAGAAATCATGGGCGCTCCATCACTGGAAACTTTTAAGAAGAGACTAGACAATCACCTGTCTGAGATAGTATAGATTCTCCTGCTTGAGCAGGAGGCAAGACTAGAAGACCTCCAAGGCCCCTTCCAGCTCTATTCTATTCTTATAGCAGCAGCATTAAATATAGACATCCTGGGTTACCTTTGAAGCTGCAGGTCTAGCAAGGGACATAGCTGCCTTAATATTTTAAAGAAAAGGTTTGTTACCACTAATAAGCTTTGCAAAACATCTCATTCAAATCCTCTACTCTACCACCCTACTATACGGGTAGCATTTGACTTACAACCATTAGTTTAGTGACCATTTGAAGTTACAATAGCACTGAAAAAAATAACTTATGACCGTTTTTCACACTTACGACCATTTCAGCCTCCCCATGGTCATGTGATCAAAATTTGGACACTTGGCAATCGGCTCATATTTATGATGGTTGCAGTGTCCTGGGGTTATGTGATCACCTTTTGTGACTTCTTACAAGCAAAGTCAATGGGAAAGCCAGATTCGCATTACTAACTGGGTTACTAATTTAGCCATTGTTCTGATTCACTTAACAGCCGTGGCCAGAAAAGCCATAAAATGGGGCACAATTCCTTTAGCAACTTTCTTGTTTAGTGAAGCAATTTTGCTTCTGACACAATCGTTTTATAGCTCCAACATAGCTCCTGCAGAATCTAAACTTGCTTATTGGCTAAAATTGATATTCTTTTGTCAGAACTTTACAATAAGGCATTTTCTCCAAACATGTCAATTTTACAGAAAAAAAACAACCAATGGAAGTTTAGTAAAATATGTACCCACTTGATCTTAACTCCCCTCACCTGATCCCCTTCTTTCCTCTGTCTTGAGAAGAACTGCATGGAAATATTGGGGCGAGCCCTTGGATTTTATTTTGTTACACCTTCTAAACAAAGAGAGACAAAAAAAGTATATAAAGCTTATAAACAAAATTCCTATGATATGCCCTACAGAGTAATGCAGAAATGTTTTCTAAATGAATTGACCTAAATTGCTGTGCTATTTTTCTCTAAACAACATTCCCTGCTAGTTTCGCCCCCCCCAAGGCTAATTATATTTCACAAGCTGTGATTTATAGGTGTTTTAATAATAATAATAATGAAAACATTATATAGCCTTTGCTCGGCTGTCTAGTTTCTATCCATGGAGCCGAAATTAGAGGTTCTCATGATTGAAAAACTGGGGAGGAACTAACTTTTGTTAGAATATGAGATTGACTATATCTCAAAAGACAGAAGAGAGATGAATGCCATAGAAGGATTGGGGCACATGATTACATAGTAGGTGGGATACATTAGGGCTGTTCATCAGAATACAAAAATGTTTCTTTACTTTCAACAAAATATTTTTTTTATGAAAATAAAAACCACGTCCATAGTGACTTCAGATTGTAACATGCCTTGGAGAGGAGGTTGAGAAGCAGTAGTGCAACTGGATTAGCTTGAAGTCCAGAGTTTAAATAGTAGAATAAATACAGTTAGTCTTCGACTTATGATCACGGTTAAGCCTAAGATTTCTATTGCTATGTGAGTTGTGTATTTTGCCCCACTTTACGATCTTTCTTGCCATAGTTGTAAAATGAATCTGGCTTCTCCAGATTCCACTTGTTCTACTGTATTGTTAATTAGATGATGTAAGATGGTGAGAAATAGAATATATTCAAATAGATAAGACATGCATCCCGAATATTAGACTTTGTGATGAAGTCTGATAAAGGGAACTTTGGTTACTTAAAATTAGGAAATTATAAATATTAAATGTTAAATTTAACTATTAACGGGAATCTAAAAATTGGGAAAAACTAATTAGGACATTGATTGTCTATAAAGACTGAATGTTAAAATAACCAGCATATATATAAGCTACAAATTATTGATAAATGTAAGAATGTTATTTTTATTTAATTGATATAATAAGAATTGTATTAGTTTAAACATGAGACAGTAAATACTAAGGGGAAAAGAGGGGAAATATTTAATGTGGTCGTTTGAGACTTGTAGTAAAAATACTTGTATGTCATTGAATTATCGATTAACTCAGCTGCCATGTTGCTTTTTAAATACTCAAATGTAAAATTAGAAAATCAATAAAACATTATAAAAAAAAGAATTTTGATCACGTGACCAAGGGGATGCTGCAATGGTTGTAAGCATGAGAACGGTCATAAATTGCTTTTTTCAGTGCCGTTGTAACTTTGAACAGTCACTAAACGAACTATTGTAAGTCGAGAACTACTTGTAAAGCTGACTGGAGTATCAGTGAGATGTGGGGTCATAAAAAAAATAATAAATAAACAAGCAAACAAGAGAGTGTGCTTCTCTCCTCTGAAGAAATCCATAAACCCAGAGCATAATATTATTCTGTGACACAAATGCTGAGAGTCAGCTCTCTCCCCATGTGCTTAGCACAAAGCCTGAGGGTGTTTTCAGAACATCAGTCAATAGGCTTCTGGAGAACTTTATTTCAGATTATTTCCTTTGCAGCACCTATAAAGTTTGCTATTCTATAGAATACATCTCCACAATGCGTAAGACATGGAATTGGAATACATTTGGAAAACTGTAGATGAGTTGCCTTTTGGTACTGTCCATGGGTACCATTGGTACTTTTTAGCATACTAAAAAGCAGAGACATCACCCTGCCAATAAAAGTATGTATAGTCAAGGCCATGGTTTTCCCAGTTGCAATGTATGGCTGTGAAAGTTGGACTATAAGAAAGGCTGAGTGCCAAAGAATTGAGGCCCTTGAACTATGGTGCTGGAGAAAACTCCTGCGAGTCCCTTGAACTGCAAGGCAATCAAACCGGTCAGTCTTAAAGGAGATCAACCCTGACTGCTCTTTAGAAGGCCAGATCCTGAAGTTGAAACTCAAGTACTTTGGCCACCTAATGAGAAAGAAGGACTCACTGGAGAAGAGCCTAATGCTGGGCAAGATTGAGGGCAATAGAAGAAAGGGATGACAGAGAATGAGGTGGCTGGATGGAGTCACTGAAGCAGTAGGCGTGAGCTTAAATGGACTCCAGAAGATGGTAGAGGACAGGAAGACCTGGAGGAATATTGTCCATGGGGTCGTGATGGGTCAGACACGACTTCGCAACAACAACAAGATGAGTTGCATAGTATAGGTTGATTGGTTTGTTTTTTTTAATCTAGAGAGTTTGATAAGAACAGGGTCTTGCCTATTTTAAAAATGATACTCTTAAGTAATTGGATAAGCTTTAAGAAATTCAGTTCCCATGTTTTTCTACAAAACTGACACTTCCTAGCCTTTGCTGCTGTTGCCTCAGCTCTGAAGAATATCACCAGCAATTAAAAACAATTTTTTCACACACACTTCTAAGAAGTTACTCTTACACTGGTTGTTTATGTTCAGACTGTTTCATCCATTTTCCTTACGGATGTTATAGTACTTGCATCTTATTTTCTGACTTGATATTGTAATGAAAATGGCTTATAGGTAGCACTCCATCCTTGCACTGCTACGGTATCTTTTGAAGCAACCTTTTGTAATGGGGAGGGAGAGTAACAAATTTAAGAGAGACTTAGAGGCTCTGTGCAAAAAAACATGAAGTAGCATGTCAGGGCTAATTTAGCCACGAGTCAGTTTCTATAACAACTAAACAATGCCAGCATAGTACATATGACATTCCTATTCTTGGATCTCTTCCCTAACAAAAATTATTATTAATTATTACAACATGTTTAAAAGGCTTTCAAGAGAATGTTTCTTTTAAGTCTGAAAACAGCCTTGTGAGATAGGCTATTGGTGAAAAATCATTAATTTCCACAACACAAGTATTCCTCAACTTATGACTAATTGTTTACATGCCGAAAAAAGGGTACTTATGACCCAGATTTGAAGTTCTGATGGCTACACCTCCCCTCATGGTCAATGATCACATTTTGTGTGCTTGCCAATTGGCCTGTGTTTATGGCTGTTGGCAGTTTCCCAGTTACTTCTGGTTTTCGGCAAAAACCACTCATTGCAGACAATAGGCTCACTATCAGGTCCACAAATCGATATTGTCTCCCTTCCATATATATCTTTTTATGCTTTGATTTGGGGGCTGCCATTTAGTTTGGGGAAGGAGGGAATATTTGCTTTCGCTTGGGATAACTTTTGCCTTCTGCTTTCCTTCTTCCACCTCTATCCACTTGAGAAAGGAATGTGTCTCCCTTATCAGGGAGATGGTTACAGAGAAACAAAAGCTGGAGAACACCTTGAGATGCATGCCAACTGTGCCAGTTACCTGCACATCGTGCCACCTGTAGATTGGCTGGATTTCAAATTATGACTTTGGTGGGAGAAGGAATATTGCTGGTTTAATTATACTGTTCAAACGGGATTTTCCCCAGATCTTGCCTTGACTTCCCTACCGTCACTAACCCCTAATAAAAGTTTCCTTTTGAGACAATGCCTGTTTCAAGAGTTCTGATTTCTTGGGTGGTTAGCTGAGGTGGGTCCTTATACTCACTGAATGGCCACAATGTTCACTTAAGGAACCTAGCATTTGCTTTACAACTAATGAGTTCGGTCAACAACTGCTGTGGAAAAGGTTGTAAAATCGGGTGCATTCATGGGATGATCTGCTTAACAAGCGGCATGACTTAAGACTGTAATTCCAGGCTCAGTTATTATCTTAACTCCCCTTTTAGTACAAGTGGAAAGGAGGATGGAAATAACCCAGCTACAAGATGTTACCACATAGGCTGAATTGCTAGAATTCCCTCCAAAGCAACCTGCCTTGTACTTTGTGAAGTTTGTTGTAACACCACAGAGGGAAGCATACCATGTTTCTTAAAAGCCATTACTAACATATAATAACTCCTACTGACTGGCTTGATTCTTTCTTTAAAGTAATGGCTACACTGAAGCTAAGCACACTCCCCTGTGAACCTAAACACACCAATGAGTAAAATATATAATGGAATAGTACAGTCTCAGATATCAGGCTTGATGGGCTGGAATAATGAAAAGACGATTTGCACTAACCAGGCAGGGGTGCAAATCAGAAACCTTTGTCGCTGGAAATGTGAATTAATTAATTAACACTCGCTGGAAGTCAGGAGTGGCTGTAATTTATTTTCCATTTAAGAGTTGCTGTTGTCTGAAAATGTTAATTGCCTCTTCCTATTTTTATACTTCTACCCCCCTCTCCCAACTGAGTCAAACTCTTGTTTAGAAAGAACTGCTGCTAAAAAAAATGTAACTAAAGCAAGGAAAACAAGTTGACTTTGTCTCTAAAAATAAGTTTGCAGTGACAGTCTTGCACATGTACAGAAAGATACCATCCTAAACAGTAATGTATTTCATTTGAATTAGGCTTAGTGTGAACTTAGCTTTTCTTAAGGTGACCAACTGTCCTCCTTTAGGGAGGACAGTCCTCCTTTTGTGAGTTCTGTCCTCCCTCAAAAAGTGTCCTCCTACATGTCCTCCTTTTCGATATTTGAAGAGTAATCTGCAGGGCTTTTTTTCCCTCATAGAACGCTTAGAACGGTGTTCCGGCACCTTTTTTGATGGTTTTTTTTTTCAACTTTTGCATGAGCTGTGCTACTCCCCCTATTGGCTTTTGAAAGCCAATAGGAAATACTGCTGAGCCCGCCAAAACACCCGGCCGGCAAACTTTGCACATGCAAGTTGTCTGCAGCGAAGGCGAATTGGCAGGAACTTAGCACCCCTCCCTGCTACCCAACCACACCATCTCCTAGTTAGTCCCGAAGATACCTGGAGGAGACTGGAGCGGTAAGTTTCTCTTGATCTTCGGCTTTGCTAGGGCAATAATGGCTGTGGGTGCAAGAGGCAGGGGCAGCGGGGGTGCTGCAGGCGGGGCTGTGAGGAGTGGCGGCGGCCGGCTGCCCCCTGTGCTGCGGGAGCCGCGGGGCCCTCTCTACACAGGGCTGTGCAGGGTGAGCGGTGGCTGCAGGCAAGGTGTGTTGACAGCGGGCTGCCCTCCGGGGCCGAGTGGCTGGTGCTTTGGGAGCCGCGGGGCCCGCTCTACACGACAGGGCAGCAGTGCTGGTGGGGCGGCTGCGGGCGGTTGACCTTCCATGGGCCGAGCCAGCTTTTACAATATTTTTTTCTTCTATTTATTTGTGTCCTCCTTTTCATTGTAAAAAAGTTGGTCACCTTACTTTTCTGGTCTGTGGCCCAGAGTTTATTATTGAGCATAATGGTTAGCGCAACCAGGTAATCATTGGCTCATAACTCCTCACTTAATGGTCATCTGAAGTTATGACAGACCTCTCCAAGGGGTAGCTATGACCCATATTTGAAGGTCCAATGGCTTTTTCCCCACCCCATAGTCATGTGACAGCACTTTGGGCTGCATTGACACCCATTTGCAGCATCCTATGGTCATGTGACTATGTTTTATGACGGTTTTATGACATTTACTTCCAGTTTTTTTATAAAATCACGCCCATAATGAACCAGAAGTTCGCAATGCCATGGTATTTACCACTTAGAGATGAGTTTAAGCCTATCTTCTCTATATTCAGACCCCAACAACCTTCAGGCACTGCAACAGTATCTTGAAAGAGTCACTAGAATGGCTTAGGGTCAAGATGCACAACGTTTTGCATATTGATGATACTTGACTCCATGCTTTCAAGTTGACCTCATACAACAGCTTCCTCAATTGTGTGAACCAGCATTTTTTCCCCTCCTTGATGTTTTAAAGATACATAGAAATACCAATCTAAGACATAAGATCTTGGTATCTTGTTTCAAGTGACAATCAAAAGAATCTTCCCAGTTATACTTCTTCAGCATACAGTGATCATGATAGTATGCAAATGCTATTAATGGGAAACTTTTGGCTTCTAGGATCACAGTTTGAGATATCTACATGATTATATATTGCTGGCCTAAGTTGGTTTGCATGTTGAGAGTCACCTGAACAGCAAGATGTTCGGCAAAGAAAATTGATAAATAAAATCTCACAATAATCGATTGGAAACAAAAACACCTCAAATAAGGATTACATATATAGAGTTGTGGACTACACAGTAGGAATGCTGCTATAAATGATGCTGCCTGTTACCCACCCGGCCAGCTGTAATAGTCACTGAATGAAAACCAATTCTGTTGATAGCTTGCATCAACAGAAGTATAGTTTACAAATTTTAGAAGCAATTTTGTGGTGCATTGATCATGCTGCCTCTCCAATCTTGTATCCAATTTGGAGTACCACACTCAGACAAATTGGAAACCACTGCAGTGATCATTAGAGTAGCAACAGAGTTCTATAAAGCAAAATGGAAAGAGGTGGGCATGTTTAGCCTTCAGAAGAGAAGATGGATGTGTGATAGGATAATAATGTTCAAATATCTGAAAGGATGTCACACAAAGGACAAGTCCTCTTCTGTTCCAGGTGCATAACTGCAATTTTCCAACTAATATTCCATATAATAACTATGAAGAATTGAAATGAAATAAAAGACTCAGATCTCTTGTCTCTAAAATGGTCAGGCATTCCAAGAGGAAAATAAGACAGCAGTTGGTACAACAATATCAACTGGGTTGGAGCTGCAGCATACACAATTAAAGAAGAAAACAAGGAAAAATGCCCTTTAATATCAATCACTGCAATGGTGTGTAATTATAACCCAATGGTAGTCATATTTGGTGGGGGGAATGAGACAGATTAAGTTTAGATGGAACTTTCTAGGAGTCCCATTTCAAAAGCTTCCAGTAAAGCAAAGGAAGGAAAGGGAAAGGAGAACATTGTTTCCTGCAGGGAAGTAAATATGTATGTAAATATGTATCATTCAAAATAACTAGTATTACTCTGTGTATGATGAACAAGAGTAAAATAGCAAGTAAATATTCTGCAGGAAAGCACAAGATCATATCCAAGTGGCCAAAACTCTTAGAAATCAAAAGCACCATGTTTCAAATAGCAAAGACAGGCAATATGGGACCGTCTGCTGCTGCATGAAACCCAGCGACCGGTTAGGGCCCACAGGGTCGGCCTTCTCCAGGTCCCGTCAGCCAGACAGTGTCGCCTGGCGGGGCCTAGGGGAAGAGCCTTCTCTGTTGCGGCCCCGGCCCTCTGGAATCAACTCCCCCCAGAGGTCTGTATTGCCCCCACCCTCTCCGCCTTTCGCAAACTGTTAAAGACACATCTTTGCCGGCAGGCCTGGGGCAGTTGACACCTTGCCCCAGCCAGTGTATGTTTGTTGTAAGTTTGTTTCGGATGATTGGTTTTAATTTAGGGGTTTTATAATGTATTTGATTTCTATATGCTACTGATTATGTTGTAAGCCGCCCTGAGTTTTCGGAATAGGGCGGCCTAGAAACCGAAACAAACAAACAAATAAATAAATAACGTTTTCAGGTTCTCTAACACATGTCATAGGAATACTGTGGCTCGTGTGGTTAGGACACTGGGATGGAGGCTAGCAAGCCTGCGTTCAAGACCCGAGTGCTGCCATGGGGCAGGGTTGAGCTCCTGTCCTTCACTCCAGCTCCTGCAGGGGACATGAAAGGAGCCCCCAACTCAGCGTCCTCCGGGCAATGGTGATGTCACGGATTAATCCTTTCAACCCGGAAGCCCCTCAGTGCTTCTGACATGACTTCGAAAAACACATATCATGTGTTTATAGCTCAAAGAACTGTTGATGAAGCCAGGTTGATACCACCCTGTAAGTCATTCAGGCAGCAAGCGGGACATGAGTGGTAGGAGTGGGAAATATAGAAGCTTGCCTCTGCCTACAGGTAGTCCTTGATTTACAACCGCTCATTTAGCAACATTTGAAGTTACAATGGTACTGAAAAAAGTGACCTACAACTTGCACTAATGATCACTATAGCATTCCCATGGTCACATGATCAAAATCCAGGTGCTTGACACCTGGTATGTATTTATGACATTGCAGTATTCTGGGCTCATGTGATTGCCGCTTGCAGCCTTGCCAGCCGGCTTCCAACAAGCAAAGTCAACAGGGGCTGCCATATTCGCTTACTGACAATGTGTTTCATTTAACAACTGCAGTGATTTTCTTAACAACCATGGCAAAAAGGGCCATAAAATCAGATGCAACTCGCTTAAAAGCCCCTTTGTTTAGTCAAGGACATTCTGGTCCCAATTGCGTTTGTAAGTCAAGGACTACCTGTATTATCTTGGTTACTTTTTGTCCAACTAGTTAGATTGAAGAGTAGAACGGAACACAAATAGTCAAAAGAAAAAGAAACAGGGAAGAGCAGGAGAACCCCAGTAATGGGAGAAGCATTTTATGCCATCTTGCTTCTCTTTGTAATTTTTATGAACACTAGATGGATCTTTAAAATGAATTGCTATTTTTCACTTTGCTGGTCATCAAACCACAGTTTTGGTTACATAATGTTTTCGGGTAAGTTGGGAATCATCAATAATATGGGAGATACTTGGGGGACACAACATGTTAATTCCCAAGAAGTATAGATTCTATTGGTACCTGGATTGGCCATTTATTTATTAATTATTTGCTACTGATTTGAAGGTTATACAGCTTTTATTTCTCTTTAAAAATTTAGTGTTTTAAATTTATTTAGAATCTACCCATATAACTGGTTATTGGACAAAGGAGGACAGTGAGCTTAATGATAATAATAATGCACCTATCCATGCACATATATATTTATCTCCCAGTTACATCCACACCAAGACCTGTTCTTGTTTACAATTATCCTCTTGAGGATGTGCTTCCTTTTGAGAAGAAAAATGTTCCCCTCGACTCACCTTCATCACTTTACACGATGCCTTTTATGTCATATTTTTGCCTCTGACCTAACTCAAGTCTAAAATAATATGAGTAAATAAATATTTATTCATGTAAAAGATCTGTGTGGCCTTAAAAAGCAACTCTGAGCAGCTCATGAGAATAAGTCCACAGAACCATAAAAAAAAACCCACCACCATTTAAAGTAAATGCTTACTAGAATGAAAAAGAAACGAAAGAAAAACCAGGCCCACGATGTAAATCACAGCCTGATGTAATCAAAAATACAAACGTCAACATGAAGCAGAGCGATCTTTGTTATAATAGATTCTTGTACACTTACCATTTACCTCTGAGTGCCTTGAGATGACTGCCATTTATCCTCTGGGCTAATGCACATATACCAAATATCAACGACTATTCAGGCATGACATTCAGACATGAGTGAGGGTTACAAGAAGTGCTGCAGGGTTTAAGCTCATACACTCACCTTCACCTCTTTTCTTGAGACACCATGAGATCAGAAACTTCTGCTTCTAATTTTAGACTAAAACTAACTTCAGTAGATACTAGTCAAGATATAACATTGGTTGGATATTTGGGTATCATGGCAAACTACAGCTAAAGGAAATGGCTGAATCAGAGGAGAGGAGAAGATACAAAAAAAAGAGGCCCATAGAAGCTTGTTCTTGTATTTCTGAGTATGACTCGGCATTTGGATGCAACCATTTTTAAATTATGTTTTATCCTGCCTTTGTTATTTTTGAAAATAACTCAGGGCGGTGAACATACCTAATTCTCCTTTCTTATCCTCCTCTTTTCCCCACAAGAATAACCATGTGATGTTAGTTTGGCTGAGAGAGAATGGCCCAAAATCACATAGTTGGATTTGATGCCTAAGACGGGACTAGAACTCACCGTCTTGTGATTCCTAGACTGGTGCCTTAACCACTAGATTTGATCTTATGGACTGTGACAGGTATGTGTGAGAAATGATGCAATCAGATCAGAAAGGAAGCAGAAACCTTAACCCCAATCAACATTTTCCTTAACATTACCTATATTGTTTATTTCTTGCTTTGTTCTAAATACCTTCTCCTACCTTTTCCAGTCTTAAAATCATCACATTTAGTTTTAGTCAACTTAATAAAAATCCATGGTATCTGAGTAAGAGGTGTGTGGCATGTGTATGTATGTGTGATGATGCATTTGTGTTTTTATGGCCATGGAGAACTGTCCTGCTATTTCTGTTCATGGAAGCTCACTAAGGGGGTGAAGTTGTGTATATATTTTAAAATGCTCATATTTTATTTTTTTTAACTGATGGTTACCAATGTAATAATACATTCAATACTTCTTACATTGTTCGGTGATATAGTCAAAGATCAGTTGCAAACAACTAAAAAGCTATCTCACCTGGGATTTATTCTGGAGTAAACCACTTATGATTGTTGCTGAAGATCAGTGGTTCTCATCCTTTTCTTCACCATGGACCCCCTTTAAATAGCTTTTGTGGCCATGGATAATGATCACAGACCACCAAGACTTAACTCAAGATTTAAACCATAACATTTCTTCAAGCCTTTGTGGCCCCCCAGGGGTCAACGGACCACAGGTTAAGAACAATTGTTGTAGATAATATCATCTTATGAAATGAAAGCCAACATAGTTCACAGTGATCCCAGATACCTTGGACCATTCATCTAATCTCAACTAGATGCAGCATTAAAATGAATTTTTCTCCCATACTGTTGAGTCCCAGCTCCTGTAACCCACTGGCTGTTACTCAGCAGTGATGGAAGCTGAAGCCTAACAGATCCAAGAGGCAAGATCTGGAATCACTGGTCCATGGTCTCAGATAATGGAGGACTTCCTCAGAATTTCTTGATATTGGAGTCCTTTACATACAAAGGACATGCCTTTCTTCTGCATCATTTTCATGACATAAAATTGTTGAGCTGGAAATAAATAGCTGATTGTCAAAGGGTTTTTTTCCTCATGACAAAATAGGAAATCGTCCAGAGGGAATAAAGTCACAAAAACATTTACCATAATATAGTTGAAATTATTTAGAAAGGCTCACCTCCAGTAAACTAGCACAGCAATAAGAAGGATTAGGCACACAAATGTCAAGGCTGAGACCACAATGAGAGGAATGATCCATTCCATTTTGCCACGAGTGGGTCTGTTGGTCATGCTGGAAATATTCTTGTCTGCTGTACAATAAAGCAAACAGCAACAATAAAATAGGTCATTACAGACAAACTGCGATAAGTAATTTTTAGAGGTAAACAACATTAACTTATTGCCATTCTATTCCTTGCAAGAAGTGAAGCTGAACTGGCTATGCAGTGCAGCCCAGCAAGGCTGGAATCCATTCAGTGAGGAATTCCCACAGATTTATTTTCTTTTGGGTGAGGATACATCCTTAAACCAACACAGGCAAAAAGACAATAGATGGCTTTTAAAATATCTCTTTGTTCTACAGATCAAAGAGAGGAACTCCTCCAGGTTGCGGAAACTGTCCTTGGTCTGGAGGTTTATAATCTGGAGGTATATATATATATATATATAAATTGTCTGGGTTCCAACATTTAACTTACTAATACATGTTAAATTCCTTTCTCTCTACCTCATTTTTCTAGCCATTGATAAAAAGTATCCCATGTTCTAAAATATACTGAATCTTCTTTCTCTTTCTCTATCCATTTCTGCACAATTTAATTTTTTTTTAATTAACTCTTCCTCTGTTGGTAAATCTTCATTTTTCCAATGTTGAGCGAGTACAATTCTCGCTGCAGTTAATACATGTAAAATTAGATATATACATTCTTTCTCATAATTTCCTACTATTATGCCTAACAAAAATAATTCTGGCTTAAAATCTACATGTTTTTTTTTTTTTTGTCATTTTCTCTAACCATATGTGTATTCTTGACCACAATCTTTTGGCTTTGGGGCATGCTCACCAAAGATGGTAATAAGTGCCTGGATTTTGTCTACATTTCCAACAATTGCTAAATATGCCTGGATTGGAGGTTTTTGATGGCCTGCTCCAAAGGGGCTTTTCAAAATTTTGCAAGTGGGAAGGATTTGAGTCACTGGTTGTAACATTTCACTGACAGAAAGGCATTGCTGCCTATGACTCATTTGTACAGTTCTTGGCATGGATAAAAATGTAACACTCTTTTGCATAAACTGTCCTTCAGTGCAATTGGAATGTCTTAGATTTGTTAGCAGAAGTACTGAAGTCATCATTTTGTACTTAAACAAACATACAGGGAGTCTTTGACTCACAACCACAATTGGGACTGGAGTTTCTGGTTTAAGTCGAAGCAATTGTAAAGCAAGTCAACACATGAATTGATCTGATTTTACAACCATTTTTACTACAGTTGGTGATCTTGGTTAGTCCTTCTCTTACAGCTTTAGAAAGAAGGCAAGGACAAGCCACATCTGGAAATATTGCCAAGAAAACTGCAGGAACCAGGAGAAAAGTATATACTTTTTATCAACGGGCTTTCTCCTCCAGCCTCATTGAATCAATTGGTTTTGCCAAAACAAATGTACTGCTTAATATCTTGGTGTTTTCAGCCAACAAGGCATCTTTTTAAAGATAAGAAACTTTATATATTATATATACTGATTTATGCATATCTTAAGATCAGCTTACATTCCAGTTTAACATAACCTTGATAGATAAGCATCACATTGAATGTTAATATGACATTTGGTGGCTTGCAATTTTTATCTTATGAAATGGATAACACAGGGAACATGGGGAGAACATGAATTTAATTTACAAGACAGGGCATAATAATTTCAGCTGGGGCACCTGATCGAAAATGCAGCCTCCTGCCCACATTTGCTAACAAGTTGATAAAATGACCTGGTATTTAATCAACCAACCTCAGTTCTAGGACAAACCCTCTTTTCACTCCACTAGATGGTTCAAAAGAAGAACATAATAAAGAAACAGTAAGAGAGGAAAGCATGAGGAACAAGCAGAAGGACAGCAATATCCACAGCAATCACTTTTGCGATCCTCTACATCTCTTCGCTAGTATGGCAGTGAAGTAAATTTGAAGATTAATTTTGCAGTCTGAAATGCAGAACCCCCAAATCAAGTTTAATTTTACCTGGAGAATCAATAAGGCACAAGAGCACATTTTATGTTAAAAGCAACTGTTACTGTATAATGCTATATACTAAATATGCCTCTTCATACCCATTGGAATGCATACAACATAAAATCATGAGCCATAGGCTCAGTTGGACTTTACCTTAAACCAAGATACCCATGTCAGTCTCTTAAATTTACACAGCTTTACCTACATATGAAACTTTTTTTGAAACTCCAGTTAATTCTATTGTGCAATCCTATTCCTTGGCTACTTACATTTTCTATTTTGTTTTCAAACAGCAGCAAATCTTAGAGAAACATAGTTGTCCATTTATGAAAGGAAGGAAATACAGAGAGAGCAGAAATAGATAACAACATTGTCATCTGCTGGAAATGTTATAATAATAAAAATCTTGTAACTGTTACTCGGAGTAGACAATATTTAAAACTAACACAACATTAAAATCAGTTAAAAGAAAATCTAGGCAGAATAAGCAAATACTACAAAAAATCCATGAAAGTAGATAATATTCAGTTAAAAATTACAAATGGTTTCTGAAGTCAGAAGATCTTGAGGGCTTGATTTAGTAAGAAACATTCTGCTATAAACATGCCCTAAGTTTAAAAAGATAGCCAATACAGCAATACAAAAATGCCAGAGAACAGGATTTGATGAGAGGATGATTAGAATATGGAAGAGACAAATGAAGGAGAGATTAACCATTAGCAGACAATACCTAATAATGGAGGATGTGATGTCTTTAAAAGCCCTGCAGATTAAAGGATTAAGTAATGTTTTATGGGGATAGAGGCATGATTTGAATAATGGTAGGCAAAGCATTGTGAAGGGTCTGCCAAATATAATTACCATGATCTTTAGCTTTATTTCTATCATTCAAGTTAGTCCACAGTTTGTTCACTTTATAATTACGTTAGTCATTCCCAAAGGTCTATTTATCATCTGTACCACAAACTGGTGTTTGTAATGTACTCTGTTTATTTGCACAAAGTAAAGACAACATCTGGTTCAAAGCAATACAACTTGAAACTTAATTACTGATAATTTTCTTAAATGTCCCAGCAGGTAAAAATATGAAGACACCTTAAGGAAGAGTAGACCAGAAATAGATACTACAATACACTCCAAATGTTTTGCTTTATATTCCCTTCTTGTTAGCTGCACTGTTTGAGATCAATGCAAATTCATTCTAAAACACCTAGAAGATATCATACTTGAGTGAGTTTATATTCCTTAGTCATAGAATTATTATTAAATTTTTATACTGCCCATCGCACCTAAATGACTCTGGGTGGTTTACATCATCATTACAGAAATTTATCCAATCATTAAAAAGAGCCATTTTGATTAAGACTATGATAAGTTTTTTAAAAATATGATTTTATGAATTTATGATAAATCTTTTATGGGTTTTGAAATATAAAAACGTAGCAATATTGCCATTCAAGCTTTCAAATGTTTTACTGTTATAAATACATTCATTCATTTCACTGAGTAGAATGAAATATATGTTTTAAATATGGATGAGTAGGAGAACAGTGTTGGAAATTTATGATCCACTCAATATTTTTCTACCTTCTGCTAAATAGCTGAGTTTAAATGATTAAGAATGAATAAAATCTCTACATTTAAAAAATAGCCTTAAATATTCCATGTGATGGAAACAAAGCACTGTAAGTTTAGAGTGCTCTCATTTTAAAGACATTTATTTATTTGTTTGTTTGTATGTATGTATGTATTTCACCTAAATCCCTGGATTCACATTAGGTGGCAACAAAGACCTATATTAACAGTTTGTAACTAAAAGCTACTTATTTACACAAAACATTTGTATCCTGATCTCTTTCATTAATTCCAAGTTATTAATATCAGCAAATAATTTAAAACAATAAATGGAAAACCCTTCATTAAACCTAGTGTAAAACAATCTCCATGCCAAAAATTTCAATCTACAAACGTTTGCTGAAAAATCCAATTTTTTTGTTGCATTGGGAACTGTGATGGACATTTAGAAGTCAGAGGGACAAAGACCACTCTTTAAGACAGGACATTGTTCTAGAAGGAAGAGGCTAGTTGTGAAAAAAAAACCTGGTTGTGGCTTTCTTTCACATCCTCAGTAGAGGTGATCACAACAACTCTTCTGAGTTCAACGAACATGAAGAACAGATTCCATTTGAAGAATATTCAGCAGTCTTCTCCCACCAGCACCATGTCTTTGATCACACTCAAAGCAGCCTTGAGTAGAGTTCAGTGCAATAGTCCAAATCTGTAATAATGTGAGTAACTTTTACTTAAACAGACCACAGCTAGTAGACCAGCCACAGTAAGGCAAAAGCTCTCCTGATTTCATACTCTACCTGACAGTCTAGTAGAGTCTATAAATCCATGAAATCCACAAATTACAGACATGCTCTTTCAGGGGGAATGACTCTCTACTAATAATCTGTATAAAGGACTCCAACTGGTTCCTTGACAATAGCAACTCCATGTTGCTAGGATTCAATATTAACTAGTTTTGTTTCATCTGTCCTCTTACTGCCTTGGGACATCAAGTAAGGACCTCTGTTGCATTTGTTGCCTGACATAGATTGGAGATATATAACTGATTATCTTTAATACTGATGACACCCCTCTTGAAACCCATTCATGACTTGCCCCAGTAGTTTCACATTAATGTTAAAAATTGGGGAAAGAGTAAAATCTTATGGCATCATATATAGCAGTGGTCAAGAGTCTGATCACTCATTTCCTAGGCTTATAAACTGGAACCACCCAGCCAAGAAGGAGTGGAACCACTACAATGGCCTATCACCCATACTTCACAGATGCTTCAGTGGGATACCAGGGGCAATGATATCAAATGCCATTGATAGCTCAAATAGGACCAGAAAACCTGCATTTCCTCTATTCAATGCTGAATAAAAAGGAACAAAATAACCTCCATCCCAGGTAGTCCAACCACTTTTATCATTATCTTTCCTTTAAAAAGAAAAGATGGTAGGTTGTGTATAATGTCAAATCAAGAGAGGGTTTCTTTAGATGAGAGAAACCCCACTGCCTCCCTGTTTTCAGAGGCCGTTAACAGATGTTTTCATTGTTCTTGAGGCCTTCTACTGTGTCTTATCCTTCAAAACATCAGGAAAGCATGTTACCCATTTTTCAGCATCAGCAGCAAAAGTGGAAGCATTGCTACACTCAAATTTATGTGTGATGTTCTTTTGCAAACGTGGTGGAGCATATATGCACGGAGGGAGCTTCTCTTTACACCTGGATGTGAAGTCCTTGGCCTGTAGGTCTCAGCTGTGACAGCTTCATCATTGAGAAGAGTGGGGAACAGTTGCCCAAGTTGCTTGCTAGCATTCCAGATGGAGCACCCCCAGATATTCCATATGTCCATTGCAATTTAGAAACCATGCTTAACTCTTTCTAGATATATATTTCTATCTCTATCTGGCTATACACACACACACCATAAACATGTATCTTGAAAGAAAAGCAGAGAGAAACTTAACAAGACATTTATATTGGTGGACACGAGTGACAATTGCTTTTCAAAAATCTGAAATATTTTAGCATGCATAGAAATATTATAACAAAGTATATATAAAAAAATCCTGGAGAAATTGCTCCCAACATGGGTCCATCACTGACAAACTTATAAAAAAGCAGCCTGTTTTGGAGGGGATAAGGGCACAATTGAAATATATTGTATATTGTTACCGGTAGTTGTTATATGAGAAGAAATATAGGTAATAAAAATGGTCTCCAAGGGGGTGGGTGCACTGTAGTATTTGTATTTTTATACTGTTTTTTATTTAGACTTATATATATTATGTTTGTATTATTTGTATCTGAATAAAATAAAAATATTTTTTTTAAAAAAGCAGCCTGTTGTAGAATGTTAAAAACAATGCGTAAAATATATAGAAAAGCCTGCATATTTCTATTTCTCTGCATCCCAACAACTTTGCACAGTAATCAAAGCCTAGCTCTTTTCATTTTCATTTTTTAAATAAAGGCAGTTCAGAAGCAAAAACACCCTGTATGGGGTTTTTTTTTTGTAAAAATGCCCATGTTTTTTTAAAGGGTGAGGAAACTGGAGTTTTGCTAAGGAATGCAAACACTTTTTGATGGCATATGTCACTGCTATATTAATTCAGTTTGCC
This sequence comes from Bothrops alternatus, assembly GCA_034064705.1. Classification (NCBI taxonomy): domain Eukaryota; kingdom Metazoa; phylum Chordata; class Lepidosauria; order Squamata; family Viperidae; genus Bothrops; species Bothrops alternatus. The sequence continues at coordinate 678,645 of JARGCV010000050.1, read as the reverse complement.
TTTTGCTGGCTTGGAATTCATCCCAGGAAGAGAACAGAGGAGAATGAACATACGTACGTATGTATGTGTAGAGACACAAACACACACAGAGAAAAAGAGTTTATGCCTCAAGAACATTCTACCTAGCTTAACCACCAACACTGGCAACTATTTATCAGCCAAGTAAAATTAGTAAACTTTTTGATGGCAATTAAATACCTAAGAAAACTGGATTCAATAGTTTTCACCAACTTTGAATCTCTATGAAGATAATTATTGCATTAAAGATCCCCTAATATTATGAACCAAGATCAAAAAGAGATTAGCTAATCATGCTAACCTAACCACTCACAGAGTCAAATATAAATTTATTCTACATTATGGAATTTATTTATTCCATAATGGCTCTTAGGAGAGCACCTGTTCACTGCAGAAAACTACCATGAAAATATTTCCTTGAATAAAATCTTCTCTCAATCATATCTGGTTACCCCAAAACCAAGGGCAGTAAATAAGCTTAATTCAATGGGAATAAAGACAGCAAAAGGCATGAAATGAGAGATTACTAGGATCCAAAACACAGCCAAGTAGATCCATTTTTTCCCAGAGATCCCTCTTCAAAGATGACATTGTGTCCTAATTAATAAACAGTGAAATAGAAACAGATCAAGATCCAATGGTTTCCACTACAGCAGAAACCATTTAATTGAATCCTAGATATTTTAAAGTTACACAACTCTATTACTGTAGTATTATACTGCAATATACCGGATAATTCTGCAATATGAAAGGAGGTAGTAAAATAAGCTAAAATAAGCTATTGTTTATTTAGTCACCGGTATGGCTCTCATTTCTCTGTACACCTTAGTATGTTTTTCCTATTTCGACTGGCATCCCGTGTTCTCCTTTTGCAGTGTCATATTATGTATACACAGTCTGCCAGCAAAATCTGGTCTGATTCTTTTGTTTACCTACAGGCAAACTGACATCTACAAGCTGCACTGCAAAAGTATTCAAGAATGACAAGAAATGATAACTTAATAAATCTTGCCACATATGGAAGAAGAGGGGGACCCCCCCCCATGAACAGATGCTTAATTATCCTAATGAGGTTATCTCTAAAGTTTTTTTTTTTTTGCACAGACTCCAGTTTATTTTAAATACCGCACTGTGGTATTTTGAATACTACGCTGACATCTGAGCAGATTAGACCCTAGACATTCAATGTGAAAATCCATTGCTACCTGATGGATATACTGAAATCTAGGTGATTGATGGTGGCAGGAAATATAACTTTTGCCAGAGCAGATCTTAAAATTTAAAGATTTAGCAGTCTTCAAAAAACCCAGAAAACCATATTTAGTTCGGTGTTTAAGGCACCAGGTAGAAGCCAGGAGACAGTGAATTCTAGTCCCGCCTTAGGCATGAAAGCCAGTTGGGTGGGTGTGGGCCAATTACCAGGAGACTATAAGTTCTAGTTCCACCTTAGGCGTGGAAGATGCCACCCTCTCTCAATCCAACTCACCTCACAACATTGTTGTGGGGAAAAGAGGAGAGGGAAACAGCATTATGTTGTTTGCCGCCTTGAATTACTTATAAACATAATAAAGATGGGATATAAATAAATAAAACAAAAATAAGAGTGATAAGACAGTGATAGCTTTTCATAAGGACAACCAGACTGCGTGTTGTCAGGCACTGTTTAAAATACACTGTATTAACTCAATAGAAAGTTGATAATTTGGACACTACATTTTTCAGTGTGCTTCCCCCACTCCCATCTCTTTTCTTTTGGGAGCACATAATCTTAAACTCAGGATGGTTAAATATGCTAATGTCTTTGGGAGCCGTGACTATAATGTGCTTTACATATAATCATTATTTAGCACTAGGACTACTCAAAATTTATGAATCTCATTCTCAACCATTCAAAAACAGGACCCCCCCAAAACTTTTCAACCCATCAACTCCTTCATGAAATTTCAGATAATTCATTAGTCCACCAAACATTTATTATATGTAAATATTTTAACACTTCCTATTTTAACTAATAATGATAATAATAACAACACCATTGACCCCTTGGATAGTCCAACTGACTCCGGAGGGTCACTGTTGACCGTTTTGGAGAAACCTGATCTAAAACGTCATCAAATAGCTTGTACTTTTCCAGCTATAAGCAGAAAGTCTAACAAGAAGGGGGGGGGAAAGGCAGCAATTAATTCATTACAAAACAATCTGCTCCGTCCTCTGCTGGTTCATTAGCAGTGAGGCAACTTTTGCTTACATTCATTACAACTTGCATTGCACAGCGACAACGAATGGGTTGTAATTTGAGTGCACATCTACTTCTTTCATATTTTCCGACTTGATGTCATTTCACTCATAAATCCTCAAGTACGGCTTTAGTTAATTATTACTAGGAATTCAATAGGCATTTTACAGCATGCTCTGCTCTACCCAATCAAAACTATGCAAACTCTTTCCTGGAATCATGTATTTACTAGCCATATCCACCTTTGACTTTTAATAATTAGCCAAGCATTCCAGTCAGATCGATCAAATTACTTGACCTTATCTGGAGTTAAAGGGATGTGTGTGTCTATGAGTAAGACTCAGAAGAAGGTGCCTATGTCATTTTCATACCCAATGTTTTTAGAAGAACATCTGGTCTCCTTGATTTGCCCTTCTTCAAATCCATGAACGTCCTTCAAAATCTATTTTGAAAAGCAAAATCTCTTACAATTCATCACCCAAGAAGAATAACTCAAGTGTTGGACCCTTTCCAACACGGTTCCTTGTTTAGATGATTAGATATGATTAGATATGATTAGATTAGATAACCTTTATTGTCATTTTTTCCTGTGGGCACAATGGCACACATTAAAAATGAAATTTAGTTGCTTGCTCTCAAAGTGTACACATACATAACACACATTTAAAACATATTATATACAACATGTATATAGACCTACACCCTTACATATAAGCAACATATAAATATTAATTACTATCCATCTTGAATACATAATGGAAGGAGAAAGCTTTAGAGCTCACAAGGTTCATACTGTATGGAACAAAACTGTGACTGAATTTGGATGTTCTGCTTCAGATACCACAAAGTCTCCTTCCAGAAGGTAACAAAGAAAACAGATTGTGAAGAGGATATGAGTGTCCCAGACAATCTTGCGACACTTATGTGCTATGTCTGGGTGGAAGGGAGGGAACTACCAATGATCTTGTCAGCCATCCTCACCACTCTCTGCACTAAATTCCTGTCTGAAGCAGTGAATGTTAAGAACTCATTTATTCTGCAGGATCCAATCTGGATCAGTCACTGGGACCAGAGGTTTAGTCTTCTGAGATTTTGGACTTGTGCTGGAGCCTATCCTCAGGGAACCTCTCTCTACTGGAATGTGTGCTCATTTATTCTATCATCTGTGAATGTGCATGCCTCTTCCAATGTGGTAGTCCAATAGTCTTCCTATTTATTTGGAAGTTTTCCCTCTTTTAATTATAAGTTTTTCATTTATTCTAATCTAGCTATACTTCAACATTCCCTTTAAAACACACTCACAGTTTACCAGTCTAGTCTAGTCTAGTCTAGTCTAGTCTAGTCTAGTCTAGTCTAGTCTAGTCTAGTCTAGTCTAGTCTAGTCTAGTCTAGTCTAGTCTAATCTAATCTAGCTATACTTCAACATTCCCTTTAATAACACACTCACAGTTTACAAGTCTACATGTCCATCTAATTGTAGGACAAAAATGGCAGAACCTTGGGGAGAAGTCAAAAGAGGAATTGGCCTAGAGTCTCTATGTAGCCACAAATGGACTACGTTCAACTCGTCTTGAATTCTGTTGACCCTTATTTAATGCCAACATAATAATAACCATTAGTTGAGCTGTGCATAGGCAGGACTAGTAATAAATAAGTTTAATCAGAATTTCATGTGTGGTCCTGATCTTTCACGCTTGACAAATTTGAATTCTGTTATTCAAAGGATGGTCTTTACTACTTTAGTAGTGTCTGATTTTTTGGGACAACTGTACTATTGTTCAATTTTAACTATTATTATTGTTCTTTTAATGGCAATATGTTATCTATTGTTTTTCTAAAAGCTTAAGACTATTATTTTGCAGTAAGAGAAATTACTAAAATGAAGACTGTTTTGTGAAAAAAAATTGTATTCTATGGAAATAAGACCATATTCATGACACAATACATTCAAGTGCAAACCAGAAATGAGGAAAGCTACATAAATAACTTATCAGGAGAAACTGAAGAAGAATACCAAGCATCAGAGATTTCTGACCAGCAAATAAATATGTGCAACCTTTATTATTATTACTCTTTATCTTGATCAATTGATATATGAAATAAAAACGAACTGTTTGGACTACATACGGAAATTAGCTTCTATTACAAAATATGTACAGACTATCTACATTTCTAATTAGTGTAATTGAAATATGAATCCCCCCCGAATTGGTAACAGTTGAAAAACATTGGTGTTAATTTTGTTAATTGTGTTTTAATGATTGAAAAAAATCCAACCCACTTCCACAAAAACAACTCACCTGGATGAATGGTAATAAATCTATTATCTTTTGGTAAAGATGTTGATGCTGTTTCTGGTCTTCTTGGAATCTCACCAGTATATTGTTCATTTATGAATAGTGTCGGCACTTGGGTGGAACTGACTTCATTGAATTCAGTGTCTATTCCTGTAACTTCTTCTCCTCTTTCAGGAGTCCTACCTGTTGGTACAATATTTTGGCTTTGCTCATGATCAGATATAGTTTCATTTCCTCCCTCCTCCATAGTTCTGTTGGGAGAAAGAGTGGTGTTTGTAGCTTCACTATTATCTTGTGTTTCAGCAGCTTCGGTCACACCACTTTTTTCTTTTTTCTCGGAATCCTTTTCTCTCTCTTCCTCATGCTCTCTTTCGCCATCCTCGCTTTCACTTTTTTCATCTTTCTCTCCATCCTCAGCTCCTTCATTGTCTTTTGTGAGAGCAGAATCGCTGTCTGGTGCTGGAGAAGACAATGCCTCGGTGGTAGCCACCACTGGCCTGGCCGACTGTTTATTAGTTGAGGCAGAGGTCGGGAGCCGGGTTGGCCAGACCGTACTAGGGAAAGAAGAAATACCACTGCTACTAAATCCTAGGCCGGCCAGTAAGGTGCTAGTGACCACGGAAGCCACTGTAGCTTGGCTCCCACTAGAGGAAGGCCCCATCCCCGTTGCCATGGAGACAAAAGAAAAGGGGAGGCCTGAGGAAGTCCAAGTAGAAGAACCAGAACTGATGGGAGCCATGTCGGCTGAAGGTGCTGGAGAAGCTGTCGGCTTGAAGAAATCACGAGGGGGAACAAGAGAAGAAAACACAGCAGAAAGAGCATCAGTAGAGGTACCTGACATGCTACCTCGGCTCTTTTTTCCTTTTGTTCTCTTTTTCTTTCCAACCACTCCATTCTGCCCATTATTCTGTTTAAATAAGACAAGTATATTTCAACCGTTATAGTTAAAGCTAGCTGGCAGCAAAGACAAAATTTACAAGACAAACAACACAAGAAGACATAAAACTGCTTATTATGTTTGAAAGAGGCCCTTCTGCTGTCCAATTACAGATACAATTACTTTAATCTAGAAGATTAATAACACCATCCAAAGCATATTTACTTAAATTGAAGACCCGCTACAGTCCCTGGTTGACCTCTAGGGAAATGAAGCCAGAACTGCAGTCTAAATAAGTCAAAAGAATGTATTTAAGGGAGTCTGTCATTCTTCTACATCAACAATGCAGCTAGCATCCAATCACTTAAGGAAAACATGCTTACATTTTCCTTATAGAAAACAATTAGGTATATGGGACCTAAGAACACCATTTTAGACTGATTGTACATGAATATCTTTTGCCAAATCTGAACAACTTTTAAATTACATAATGTTGCATTATTTTCTGTTATTATTATTTGTGTTCCATTTTGTAAAATACGTTTATAAAGTATGTGTGGGATGGATCAATTGTAATTTTTCTCTTTTTCCCAAGCTATTTTAAGATACAGTAATAATGCCTTCTTAAAAGGTATGCAGTTTATAATATTAATAGCAAGAGTTTTCTTCATGCTGCCTTGGATCTTCACTGACAACGCTGAAGTATTTTGGTGTATCGTAGCTTTTGGTGTGTATTTTGGTGTGCACATAGCTTCCAATTAATGAGGAGTCAAATTATCTATAGGAAGTTTAGGGAGCTCCAAAATAGGAAATGGGTTATACTATCAAATTAAGATTGCGGCAGCATGTTCTCCATTATTATTTTTATGTAATATACTGTAATTCACTGAAAAACTTTGACTTTTCAAAAGAATGGCATGTAGACAGGATTTTAAAGAAATAATAGAGAATGGGGAGGGAAAATATTAAAGTTAACATTGCTTTGTTATCATCAAAATCATTAACATGAACTATAACAGATCTCCGAATCTATTTCACTCAACAATCTATACTGCTATAACTTTATATATACCACAAAGAAATTTGTTTTCTGAGGTTTTCACGGGTGTTTGTATGTAGGTCTTTGGTTCTTTGGGTTTTCTCCAACGTAGAATTTGAAGTGTCTTGGCGACGTTTCGACGAAGTCCCATTCGTCATCTTCAGGCTGGTGCTTTCGGCTTCGTGCTAGAAGCACGAAGCCAAAAGCACCAGCCTGAAGATGACGAATGGGACTTCGTCGAAACGTCGCCAAGACACTTCAAATTCTATGTGGGAGAAAACCCAAAGAACCAAAGACCTACACACAAAGAAATTATTTATATATGTTGGGGCAGCAGAACTCCGGACTGAAAATTCTCTATTGTTTCAGATGGGGCCTAGACTGGCTGGAAACCCCGACTACTGTGGCCCATTACAGTTAGTTCTCAACTTATGACCATTCATTTAGTGATCATTTGAAGTTACGGTGGCTCTTAAAAAAAGTGACTTATGACCAGTCTTCACCCTTACGACCATTGCACTTTCATTGTGCTCAGGTGAGTACGATCCTGGTGCCTGGCAACCAGCTCACACTTAACAACAGTTGCATTATCCTGCAGTCATGGGATCATCAACTGGGACCTTCCCGGTCAGCTTCCAAAAGTAAAATCAATAGGGAAGCTGATCGGGAAGGTTGCATGTCACCGTCATGCTTAACGACCACATTGATTCACTTAATGACCATGACAGATATGTCATAAAATTGAGTGCGGTCACATGATGCCTCATTTAACAGTAAATTTCCTGCTCTCAGTTGTGGTCATAAGTTGAGGACCACCTGTACATTTGGATAGTACCAAACAGGGGAAGTGTGTCCTACAACACCACCTTGCAGAGTGTTACCTATTCATTATGCCAGCATGAAATATGGCCTTGGCTGTGAGTTGCATACATTTACAGCATCAATATTGGCAGTTTGGGATGAATTTAAATAAGAATAAACCTTACTGTTATTTAAATTAATCTTACAGGAATTCCAGTGTCCCTAATCATGGCATAAACATGGCTTAATGAGAAACGATCCACTTTTTCACAATACTTTGCCCATCTTAATTGAGTGTATAAAACAGTAATTAAATGAGGCTATGTAATCTATTGTAAGTACCTTGAAAGCATGCCATCACCATTATATTCCAAAATAGATAGCTAAGTAACGACCTTGTAGGAATATCAAAATTAGATCACTGCTAGAGATGTTCAAGTTAATCTTTACACAAATTAAGATGTATGTTAATGACTAGACTTGCTCAATCTATTGGTACAGAATGGATAGTCATAAATAACTAACACGATAAAAGCCAAATAGCAACTAGAAGGATCAATCAGATGAGCAATTTAGACTGGAATGATATGGAATGACATGCTTTACACTTAAATGTGATAACCTCTTAGATATAAATATGCACATACACATATACACACATACACATTCTCCAGAGGTTCCTGTTATTGTGTTATTGTCTTCCATCAAGCTTAATCCTACTCTCTTGAAACACAGAAGATAAATTGAATATATAATCCGAAATATGAAGAAACTTCTCAATGATCTCTTATCGCTAGGCTGCAATTCCCAGCTAGCAAAGGCAGTGATATGGGGAACTGTATCCTCAGCATATCTGGAGGGCATGAGACTGGACAAGATAGATCAAACATTTCTGTCACAAAAGCTCAGCATAATTTTGGGTTCTTAATAGAATTGAACAAAATTAGCCACCAAATTGTCTGCCTGCTAATTTAGTCCACTGAGAGTTACCTGAACATAGTGCAATGTTCTTCGGGGCAAACTTTGGCTTACAGAAACTATTTTTATAAAACATTAATGAAATAGAATAGAATAGAATAGAATAGAATAGAATAGAATAGAATAGAATAGAATAGAAGCTGGAAGGCACCTTGGAGGTCTTCTAGTCCAGCCCCCTGCTCAAGCAGGAGAACCTATACTATTTCAGACAAGTGATTGTCTAATCTCTTCTTAAAAACCTCCAGTGATGGAGCACCCACGATTTCTGAAAGCAAGCTGTCCCAATGGGTAATTGTCCTCACTGTTAGGAGTTTCTCCTTAATTCCAGGAGTTTCTCCTTAATTGCTTCTCTCTTTGATCAGTTTCCAACCTTGTTTCCTATCCTGCCCTCTGGTGCTTTGAAGAATAATATGACCCCATTTTCTTTGTGACAGCCCCTCAAATACTGGACTACAGCTATAATGTCACCCCTATTTAATACTCAGAGTACAATGATTTCAAGATGTGTGATCTTGCAATCCTAATCTTAATCAACCAGTGTTGAAAAATAGCTCAGAACACCCAATCAAATATTTGGAATCACAATTCCAATCAGGCCACATTGTATGAGATATTTGTTACGCTATGCTGCCACCTGCTGGAGAAGATGTTATAAATGCTTTACAATCATTTTAGTGAATCATCTCACTTACCACTCCTGTTTTTACTATTCTGGTCCCCTCAAAAATTCGAGTTGTGTTATCTGGAGGGAGGAAGGGAGGGAGGGAGGGAGGGAAAGAGAAAAGAAGGTTTGATTATAAAACCATAAAGTATTTGCCAAACATTAATTTAGAATCTATAACAAAAAATACTTTAAAATCAAGAGAAGAGAGTGTATTTGTAGCTCATGGTTGAACTGTGGGGTCCTTGATGCTCTCAGAGCTTTAAAAATCCCATTGAGACTGCTAAATATTAGAACTACTCATACTGAAGAACAACAGTAGAAGTACAAATAAATGATTCTTAATTGATCTGTGAAGTTTTTTTTAAGTTTGCTTTTCCAATACTTATATTTCTAAAACTCATTAATCCATATAACTGGATTTTTATCCTCAATCAAAACACCTTCCTGTTATTTCTAACCTCCTTTATTTCTCTATAATTTCTCTATAATTTCCAGAGTAGACTTTCCCAACCTCTGAATATATTTGGAATTTAGGAAACTGCAGTCCCAACAGATCAAGAGGCCGTAGATTGCGGAAATCGGCTTTAAAAATAAACAGGCGCCTTGCTATTTAAATCCGAGTGCCAATTAACTATACAAAACACACAGTGAGACAATTTTAGATAAGTGCCATGAAAGCAATCTTAATGAATTTGGTACCGTGCTCCTTGTTAAACTAAGCAGGCTGTAAAACCGGATAGGAGACGCTACGTTTTCATGCTCACAATATAATGGACAGTTCACTACATCCAAAGGTTTCCATATACATAAAATAAAATTATAAGCCACAATTTATAAATTCTAAAACCTTAAACAAAAACGTATTATAACTGTGCTTTTTTAACATAAACAAGATTAAATAAATTAATCAATGGACTATTGGGGAGCAGCAGAAATTACAGGCATTAGGTAACTAGAAGATGTTGTTAGAGACCCAGATTGGTCTTCAAACTACTATTCCTTAAAATTGAGCAATTGACCTTGATCATGGAGCTTCAATGCGAGCAGTATCATAAACACCCATGAAATCAAAACGTTATCCTTATCCTTCCTGATTTAAATACTTTAATACTCAGTGAAAGTAGTTATGCTCTGCATAGATTACTGCCAATCCCATTAAAAACGGGGCTGAAGAATCTCTTGTGGTTCATTTTTAACATGATAGAAAATCCAAAATAAAGAACAAGGATTAATTGATTTAATTCTGTACCAAAAGAATCCTCCTTTCCTCTCCCAAGCTAACATTTCCCTGTTTTTCAGCATGACAGGCCCATTTATTTCAAACCAATTACACTACTTAGATAGAGTTGGGATGTGACAAAAATCCATCAAGCTATTCATGTCCTCGATAAAAGAACAGTTGGAACATCAATTCTGCTGTCTGCTTCACTCAGTCTCATATGAAAAAAAAATCAGAATTTATTTATTTGTTACATCCACCTTTTCTCTATGAGGTACCTTTCCCCTTACAGTATATTCATACAATAACATGCCGAGGCGAATTGGCCTGAGAGATAATGAGTAAACCAAAATCACATAGAGTTCTTTCTACCTGTGGGAATTTGAACCTTGCTTCTTTTGGGAGTTGCTGAATGAAATCCAAAAACCTCTGTGCACACCAAGGTATTTCAATGTACACATGGAATCTTCTGTGATTTTTGCTTTTCAACTTTCTACCGTTAAGAAAATCCTTGCCTTCCAGGAGCACCTTTTCAAGATGGTTACATATCCTGCTATAAATCTCCTGGGAAATTAGAAGCTCACTGCTTCCTGGATCTGACACTGGGCTTGTTAGCATTCACCTAGCATCTACTCTATCGTGAGTCCTCAGTGACATTGAGCTATAAAAAGGCTAATATAGCTAAAGGTATTTAACTTAATGGTAGTGTTGTAGTTAAGCAAGATCACGTACAGGATGCAAATACAGCTTAGGGAAAGTAGAGCAAGGGATTCCTCCCTACTGAGATGATCCTCAAGCACAGAGATAATTTAATGTAAAAATACATCTTTACTCAGGCCACTGAACCACAGGAAGCGATGGCTGCAAGTGCACACTGACTCCAAACTCTCAGTGTACATGGGTAGCCAACAATGAAGATTACTGCTCACTTCTGTTTCACTAGCAATAAGACTCCAAGCTTGGAAGGAAATTCAGTATCTTGTGAGCTCATGATACTATATCTTAAATAAGCAAAGTTTTCTCCCTTAAGCTATGTTTCTACTTCCCTTGAGTAGATGTAAGCACAGTTGGAGGTAAGCACAGATCCTAAATCCTACAGCTGCTTGCAAACTTATTCTTTTCCTATATACTTTTGTCGGCTGAGAGAACGTTACAGGGGTATAGAAATTTTGGATGGTGTTACCTTGAAAGAGCATTGTCTGGCTAAAATCACTGCGCATGTCATTTCGGCAAACTGCTTGAACTCTGAACAGATAAAGGATGTCAGGTGAAACATGGCTAATGATGGCTTTCTGTTTAAAAAAAATAGATGTTATTCAGTTTTATCCCTCCCAACAGGATGCTGAATGATCAGTCTGTAAAACATAAAAAAAATACTTGAATACATTTTACGGAAATGGTAAGTTTACTTGACTAGAGAGAAAGTCCACAGTAAAGAAATGGTGCCAAAGGATAGAGAAATCAATGCAATGTCACACTTTGGACAGGAAGAAGGATTACCCTTTCTGTAAAATAAGCAAACAACCCCCAATGAAATTGGAAACAAAATGATTTGAATAATGATTCGAGCCAAGTTAGCCAAATTTCATAATATTATTAGGGCATCTGCTCTAGAAAAAAGAGGCAGCAGCGAACACCTGTCCCCATATACAGTGGCTTAATTGGGTCTGGGAGGCACAATGAGTACTAAAAATGATGAGGACCAAACAAACCACGTGACTTAACACAGGACCCTTTGTTTTGGCCGAAAAGGGTAGCAAATCACAAGGTAGCCGACACCAACAAGTTCTAGCCTGCATGTTGAATACCAAACAAACAATGATTACCGGGACAAAATTTTCACATCAAGATGCACTGAGTACCAAATTCGATGCATTTTAAAGCAGTCAGGTACTGAAGTATGACTACATGTTCCTACATTAGGAATCTGAATACCAACTAAGTCATTATGGGAAGATATTAGAGATGTACAGTATTTAGTTGTTAGCAAGACCTGAAGCTGGCAAAAATACCATGGATCTGGCATGGCCAGCTTCAATATGCTTATAGGCACTTTTTTTTTCTTTTGAAGAATTCATACTTTCTCTTGGATGTGCATAGCTGCATGTTCTTAGGAAAATCTGCATTTATTTATTTATTTATTTGTTTGGGCTTGTATGCCGCTCCTCTCCGGAGACTCGGAGAAACCAAGAAGCATTACAGAGATGGTGACAGGGTGCATCTGCCCTGTCACTCCTTCCTCAATGCTTGTTGAACTCAAGCTGTTATTTTCTTAAATCTTTGTAGATATTGGGCAAAAAGAAAAAAGAAAAAAAGAAAAATATGGCTCTAACAGGGAAGATGATGATGATAATAATAATTATTATTAATATTAATAATGATGATGATGATGATGATGGAAGGGACCTTGGAGATCATCTAGTCCAACCCCCTGCTCAGGCAGGAAACCCTATACCAGTGGTGGCAAACCTATGGCCCGCATGTCCAGAGCCCTCTCTGTGGGCACACGTGCCGTTGCCCCAGCCTCGCCTTCCCCCACAACCCCCCTCCTCACCAGCACCCCCCCTGGAGAGTCGCCCCCGAGCGTGGCCCACACGGAGCAGCGCAGCCAAGGACATGGCAGCCAGGCAGCGTAGACAAGACTCTGCCCTCATGCCCCATCCCACACAGTTGATGCTGCGGGGCGGGGCAGAGGGTGTGGCCACCATGGCGCTACTGGGCTGCCTGGGCAATCTGTGGCAGGCCCTGGAGAAGGTGAGTGGCCCTGCTGGCAGGCAGGGTGGGGGACAGGGTGGGGGCGGGGCAGGAGGTGGAGCGGGGGCAGGGGCAGTTTTTGGGCACTCAGTCTCTAAAAGGTTCGCCATCACTGCCCTATACCATTTCAGACAAATGGCTGTCCAGTCTCTTCTTAAAAACTTCCAGTGTTGAAGCATTCACCGCTTCTGGAGGCAGGTTGTTCCACTGATTCATTGTTCTGACTGTCAGGAAGTTTCTCTTTGGTTCTAGGTTGCTTCTCCCCTTTATGCCCCCTCAAGATCCTAAACACTATACCTGCTTTAAATCTGAGTACTGGACACATTGTAGGAGACATTGATAGTGGCATCAAATTCCAAATTTCTCTTCCCAACCAAAAATTGCTGAACCACAATTTTTACTAGCCTTAGTCAGCATTATCTAGTGTGAATGATAGAATTCTAATTTAGTGGCATCTGAAAGGCCCCCAGTCTATTTCCTTGTAGAGTACTACAGGCACAAAAGTGGGCTTACAAATGTTTGAGGAAATTCAATGATACTGCTGTTTGAAAAAAAATGGCTATATGGAAGATTGATCTGGATTTATCTCTCTTTGCCAGGAGGACCAATTAGATTTATGATTTATTTATATTTGCCTTTATTCATGATTAATTTATACTCTCCTTTTCATTCATGAGCATACATGATGCCATCTCCTCTATTTTATTCCAATCACAACCACAACAATTGTGAGGTGGGTTATGTTGTGAGTAACAGGACCAAAGTCGCCAGTAGGTTTGCATTGTTTGGGGAACCGGATCCTGGATCTCCTTGCTTCTAGTCTAACATTTGGACTACTACACAATACTAGGTCTATGTATCATTTAACGCAAAGCATCAAAATACTTTTCTAATACAGTTTATGTTTATGATTCAGAGGCTAGTACAAGAAAAATCTGAAAAGATGCAGAATTTCAAATTGATGTCAAGTTTATTAGATCCTAGTCTGGACTATTATGGTTTATTTCAGCCAAGAATAATTCTACCTGGTCCCTTAGGCTTCCAGAACAAGTCACCAAGACATCAAAAAGTTGACACATGCATCATGACATCATCTCACAACTGATGTAATTATATATACTCGGGTTCTGACATCTGTCACGGATCTGTTTAGCTGTCTCAGTTGTGTAATGATGTCACAATGATGACATAATGCACAGGCCGTCATTCCTTTCCTTCCTGCTAAACCTTGTAGCTGATTCTACAGGCTTTCTCTGAATCTTCCAATAACTGAACTGGCAAAGGAAACGCTAAAGGAAATTCTTCTTTTAAACTGTAATTTGCAAAAAGAATTTAGTGTCCTTTTACAAGTTCCTTAAATTCATATGCAAAAAAAAAAAATGGCTGGCCAAGAGAAACAATTATTTAGTTTTTGTGGGGAGAAAAAGTTCTAATGCACATGCCACAAAAGAACTCTCCTTTGGATTTTATAGTTCTCTGATTAGGGTAATTCAGCAAAGGAGTGTATTTTAGATGACGTACTTAATTGTACATTACCATGAGAAATACAAGCTGTTTGAAAAAAATGCATATTTCAATGCAAAATGTATGAGGGTTAAAAGAAACTGAAATCAATGCAAAAGTGGGGTAAAACAGATGTGCAAGTGGATGAACTAGAACAGTGGTGGCGAACCTATGGCACGGGTGCCAGAGGTGGCACTTGGAGCCCTCTCTGTGGACACACGTGCCGTTGCCCCAGCCTCGCCTCCCCCCATGACCCCCTCTTCTCCAGCAGCCCCCCTGAAGGAGAGTCGCCTCTGAGCATGGCCCACGTGGAGCAGCGCAGCCAAGGACATGGCAGCCAGGCAGCGTAGACAAGACTCTGCTCTCATGCCCCATCCCGCACAGTTGATGCAGTGGGGCGCAGGCAGAAGGCGTGACCGCCATGGCACTGCTGGGCTGCCTGGGTGATCTGCGGCAGGCCCTGGAGGCGGTGAGTGGCCATCCGGGCACGCGAGGCCGGGGATTGGGGGGCGAAGTGGGGGTGGGGCAGGGGCGGAACAGGGGTGGGGCCAGGATTTGGGCACTCAGTCTCTAAAAGGTTTGCCATCACTGAACTAGAATGAACACATGTTACATCAGGAATAAGACTGACCTGCCCACCCAGCTTGGGAGACTGGTTTTGTCACTCTCTCATAGCCTGATTGCCCACAGAGGGTGAGAATGTTTGCATCCTACTTTTTATTTTCTTTCCATGACTGTGGGAGTAATCTTTGGGGGATAATATACAGGAGATACAGGAAAGGAAATATGCATCGTGTAAACAGCTGAAACAGCCAGTTAAAATAGAAACATCCATTTGGATTGGTCACAGACTGAATTTGGCTGGAAAGCCTGGCTTCTGAATGCCAATTAGTCTAGCATTCCTAACAGCTAAGCAATCAATTAGAAAGGAATTGATAATGGGCCACAGGTACATCTTGGAAAATGTTCCTGCATTTGTGACTAAATAATTCTTGTGATTAATGTTCGCTGTCTTTATTATTCATTAAAAGGATAAAGAAGCATCTCTTTTAAGGGTGGGGGGGAAGGATGACAAATTTAAAATGATAAAGCTCTAACCATTACATCTCCTTCTGCAAGATTCACTAGGTTCCCCCCCCCGATAACAACTTTGTGTGTGTGGGGGGGGGGAATTGAAAGTATAAATGAAAAATTGAGTAAAAAAGTGCCTTAATCTAAGAAAGAATAAGAGACATATTATTCTAAAACTGAATGGCACCCAAGGAGGATGTATTTGCAAAGGAGAAAAGATAACTGTCATTAGGAATTTAACTCACTGTGGCTGCATTTTTATGTGCATATAGAACAACTGATTACATTATTTCACGACTTTTTTTGATTAACAATAAACTGAGCCCTCACAAAATGGAATGTGTCATTCTCCTTCTTTACACATTGAATTTTAAGGACTTTTGTAATTGTCGGGGAATTTTAAGGACTTTTGTCATTGTCGTTTGTCTCTGGATTGATATTCCAACCTACTTGTGCATTTCCATGTCTTGTGCTGATGTTTCTTGTCAAATCTTAGCTGTTTCTTCATCACACAATCATATTAACCCTGTAAATAAGGTGATCCTGGAACGGGCCCAGGGTATTAACAATAATTTGTAAGATACTACCAGTAGCTTTCCTTTAAGGCAGTGTTTCTCAACCTTGACAATTTTAAGGCACGTGGACTTCAACTCCCAGAATTCCACAGCCAGCATTGCTGGCTGTGGAATTCTGGGAGTTGAAGTCCACGTGCCTTAAAATTGTCAAGGTTGAGAAACACTGCTTTAAGGAAATCTTCTCAGAGAGGCATTCCAGATTAAGTGTACGGAGAAAACTTAAAGAGTTTAATACAACCATCTAAATTGGATTCCTAAGGGGCAACTTCTTTGAACTTTCCTGATATACAGACTCTATGCGCTTCTAAACCATTCACAGAAAGAATGAGATTAAGGTGGTTTCTTATTATGAAATGGTTCAGTTCTCAAAGAAAGTGAGGTTATCTTAACACTAATGGCAATGTCAGATGGCTGTGGCTTTACCAGGTCCTTGTCACTGTCCTTAGTGAATGTCTTCTCCTTTTCATCTTCGTTTTTACTCCAACTATAGGAAATCATATAGTTCATAATGGGTGGGTGATAGATAATCTCTGGTTGATTCCAGGTCACCAGCAAGGCTGTTCTGTTAACCAGTTTCACTTTCATATTGACAGGAGGGGTGCTGCAAACTAGACAAAAGGAGAAAAAGAAACATGATATGCTTGTTAGGATATGAGATGTGACAAGTTACCAGAGAATTGTATAAAAAATAATTTGAGTCAGACTTGATCTTGAATGGTATCCAGCTGAGTATGTACAGACGTACATTTATTGTGACATAATGACAACATAAACTTGTAAACATCTAAATCTAGAATTTCAGTCATGCAATTTCTAGGATGCTTGTATCTCTATTGCCTCAAGAATTACCAAAGAGGAATTTGAAGAGAGTTGCTTAAAGAGGAGCTTAAGCTCCTCTGACCGAGCTTTTGTTTTTAAAATATTTAATTTTGTATCACAGCAAGAGAAAAATATAATAGAGATCCAGTCAGTGGTGGGATTCAGCCAGTTCGCACCAGTTCGACAGAACCAGTAGCTAATTTTTTGTTGCCCAGGCCCAAAATGGACTTCCAGAAGCAGCATCCACACAGAGAACTGGTTGTTGACATATTTGAATCCCACCACTGGATCCAGTGGACTAGGCATAAATAAAATAACCAGAATCTCAAAGATGGCATAATTGCCTTACATTCTTTTAACAAAATGCATTCACAGCAACATTATCAACCCTGCAATGTCTGTTAGCAGAAGTACTATGGATATTGCTGCCTGAGTATATTTTCCAAATGAAACGCTCCTTTTGATCTCTTAAATTTGGTTATCAATTTGTGTGTCGGGCAAGGAATCTAGATGCACATTTCCCTTTCTCAGATTTAACAACAATTTGCCTAACAATTGAATCTGAAAGGCACATATTGCTCTGTCTGTCTGTCTGCCTGCCTGCCTGTCTCCATCCACCTGTCTGTCTGTCTGTCTGTCTGTCTATCTATCCGTCTTTCATTCATTCAAATTCTACAGTTGCCCATCTTAAGCAAGTGATTCTGAGCAGCAAACAATCGTAAAACTGTTATAGTACAATACAAATTAAATATATATGGCAGTCAAGAAAAAAAAATCTCATTCTAGATTACAGTGTAGCCAGGAAGCAGGGCCCTTCACACCCTAAGGGCCTCAGGCTTGGTACAAACCCAGGCCTTCAAAGGTCTACAGAAAGCCAGCAGGGCTGGGGTAATCCTCAACTCTGAGAGGAGAATACCTCAGAGGGCAGGGTCTATAGCAGAGAAGGCACGCTTTTTAGTTCCTGCCAGTTGACATTTCCACTGTATCCTTAAAGTCATAACTGAAAAATGATTGTTCATGCATCTAACCTGCAGTATCCCACAACTATGGATTCCTCTATGTAATAGTGAGGCTAATGCACATTGAGTCACTGCAAAAATAATACTATGACAGGTTTCCCCCCCCCCAGACTGGGACTAATTTCCCAGAATTCCTTTGCACTTATTGGTAGGGTATTTTGCTAGTGCAATAGGTGTGAAGCAGTTTGTGGAAGTCTATATTTTATAAATATATTTTATAAATGTGGGAGTATAGATCATCATATGGGATTTTCAGCTGAAGAAGAAATCACTGCAACCACAGCAAATTATTTCTAATATTAAGGAATGGCCAGAATGGAGATCATAACTCAGCAATGATAAATTGATAGGAAAACTCAAGTGTAAATATATACAGTACCAGTGCTAAGGGGAAGTCAGGTGAAAGGATATGTTGTGTTTGTGAAACCAACTGCTGAATCTCTGAATCATACAGGCTGACAGAAATAAATATATCTTAATGATGAACACTAGATGGCACTAATAGGCTACTGATAAAAATCACATCCCCCCCCCCCCCAATAGTTATTTTAAGACAGGAATCCATGATTCAGGACAGGCTTTCAGATGTTCTTGAAAAATTCTTAATTCGTTGTCCCTGAGAATATCAGATAATGAGGATCCCCTTGGCCACATCCCCGGGGTCAATAGGTTATACCAGGGGTGTCCAATCTTAGCAACTTTAAAACTTACTGGACTTCAAGCATAGCTGGTTATGGAATTCTGGGAGTTGAAGTCCACAAGTCTTAAAGTTGTGTACACTGTCATTATTATGTACACTGTCATTTTTATCATTCAAAACCCTTCTCCAGCATTGCTGCAGTGATCTTTTGGTTGGTCATCAGGATTCATATCACTCACAACTGCAGCTGCACATCATGAGCTAGTGTAGAGGGAGGAGTGGCTATATTACCGGTAGTAATCGTAGTTCACCTTTGAGGCTCAAGAAATATTTTTCTTTGAAAAGTTTATGAGCCTTTAGGAAAAACGGTTGGGGCCTTGGACTGATTTTGGTGGAGTTATCCAAAACTTAAGAGTAGTGTTGCCCTGAATTCTCCCAGCTCCCTTTCAGAAAATAGAACAGAACAGAACAGAATAACAGAGTTGGATGGAATCCTTGAGGTCTTCTAGCCCAACCCTATACCATTTCAGACAAATGATTAACCAATCTCTTCTTAAAAACTTCCAGTGTTGGAGCATTCACAGCTTCTGGAGGAAGGATGTTCCACTGATTAATTGTTCTAACTGTCAGGAAATTTCTCCTTAGTTCTACATTCTTCTCTCTTTGATTAGTTTCCCTCTGTTGCTTCTTGTCCTGCCCTCAGGTACTTTGGAGAATAGCTTGATTCCCTCTTCTTTGTGGCAACCCCTGAAATATTGGAACACTGCTATCATGTCACCCCTAGTCCTTCTTTTTATTAAACTAGACATGCCCAATTCCAGCAACCATTCCTTATATGTTTTACCCTCCATCTTTGTTGCTCTTCTCTGTACTCTTTCTAGAGTCTCAACATTTTTTTTACATCGTGGTGACCAAAACTGGATGCAGTATTCCAAGTGTGGCCTTACCAAGGCATTGTAAAGTGATGTTAACATTTCATATGATCTTGATTCTATCCCTCGGTTAATGCAGCCTAGGACTGTGTTGGCTTTTTTGGTAGCTGCAGCACACTGCTGGCTCATATTCAAGTGATTGTCCACTAGGGCTCTGAGATCCCTCTCACAGTTGCTATACTGAGTGAGCTACCATCTATACTGTATATGTGCATTTGCTTTTTCTTTGCATGTCTTTCTCTACACTTTCCATATTCTATACTATTCTATGTAATATATCTGAAGAGACGGATGTCCATGAAATATGCCTGAGAACCATAACTTCCTTACATTAATTTAAGAAGAAGAGAATGGAAAGCTTTATTGAAAGAACTGAATGAAGCATTTTGATTATGCAGTGGTTACATGCTGACAGTCTATAAGGGAGAGTCTGTGAACCCACAATAATGGTGAGAAGCATGTGACTTTACGACCTCCTCCAGCTTGTAAAACCATTACTGCACATTACATCTGGAAATCACATTCAATAGCTGTTAATTTACATACTCAAATTAGGAAGTTTCATTCATTTTTTCCCTTGTAGAAAATAGGAACTTCCCAAAAATGAGGGGGCTGGTGAAAGAATCTGAAAAATAAAGTCAAGGGTTTAAATTTCTTCACAGTATCTTCACATGGTCTCTCAATTTTTGAGATTCATCAGGAATATATCGTACAGTATCAGAATGGGCCAACCAAATCTAGAAAGAGGCCAGCATGCCTCCCCCCTCCCTTTCAGTAGTAGTAGCTGGGAAGCTGTAAAAGTTATGAAGGCTTCCTGCAGGAAATGAGAAGGCTGTCCTAATGAGGAGAATAAAACAGGAACAAAAGTCCTGGCAGAAATATTGTGCAGATGGTAATAAGACACGTAGAAAAAGAACCTAAGTCAAAAAACCATTAAGGAAAACAATCAGAAGCTTTTAAACATATGTTCAAAATAAAACAGAACCCCCATCCAAGAAATAGCCATAGACTAGAGGGTGGTTGGGCCGCTAGATAACAAAGAATGAAAGGGATGCTGAAAGAAGACAAGAAGGCTACCATGAAGGATGTTGGATTGGCAACTGCCTTTCCTGCAGACGAAAGCAACAGATAGCGCTGGCTCTGGGGTGATAGAGGGCCAAAGTATACCGGTCTTGCTGGGGAGAGGCAGATATGGCGGGGGCCACAGGGTAGGCCATTCCCGGGGAACAAGAGCTCGCTGTTTAAAAGTGATCCCTTGCTCCGACCCTGTGAGTTCAGCCCGAAGTACTGGTGATGGGGGAAATCCGGACCCTGGGCTCAGGCTGCTGCTGCTCAATGCCAGGTCGGTTGTAAATAAAGCTCCCCTCATCCGTGATCTTCTCCTGGATGAGGAGGCCGACCTCACATGTGTGACCGAGACCTGGCTGGGCCCGGAGGGAGGAGTTCCTCTCTCTGAGATGTGTCCAGCCGGGTTTCAGGTATGGCATCAGCCACGACCCCAGGGAAGGGGGGGAGGAGTGGCTATTATAGCCAAGAAGACCTTTAGTCTACGCAGGCTTGCTGTTTCTGAGATTGCGGGTTGTGAGTTGCTTCTTGTGAAGTTGGACCTAGGGGTTCAGGTGGGCTTGTTGCTTACGTACCTGCCTCCCAGCTGCGTGTCAACAGCCCTGCCTGCGCTACTTGAGGAGGTTGCTGGGCTGGCGGTTGAGTTCCCCAGGCTTATTGTCTTGGGGGACTTAAATCTGCCGTCGCTCGGCGAATCCTCTGGGTTGGCGCAGGAGTTCATGGCCACCATGGCAACCATGAACCTGACTCAGGTAGTTCAGGGTCCGACTCACGAGAGGGGACACACTCCCGACATGGTATTCCTCTCAGAACAGTTGAGCAATGATCTGAATTTAAGGGGCTTAGATATTTTGCCTATGTCATGGTCAGATCATTCTCTGCTGCGGCTTGTTTTTAAGGCTCCACTCCTCCCCTGCAGGGAGGCGGAACCGATTAGGTGGTTCCGCCCCAGACGTCTGATGGATCCAGAGAGTTTTCAGAGGACGCTTGGGGAAATACCGGATTCTCTCATTCACAGTTCGGCAGAGTCCCTGGTTACGGCCTGGAATATGGCTGCGAAGGGGGCTCTTGACCGGATTGCGCCGCTGCGACCTCTCTGTGGTAGCAGACCCAGGAGATCTCCTTGGTTTACTGAGGAACTCAGGGGGATGAAGCGCCAGAAGAGAAGCCTAGAGAAGCGATGGAGGAAAAGTAAATCCGTATCTGACCGAACACTTGTAAGATCTTATATCAAGACTTATCAGGTGGCGCTCAAGGCGGCAAGATGCGCGTATCATTCCGCCTTGATTGCATCTGCGGAATCCCGCCCAGCCGCCCTGTTCAGGGTAACTCGCTCCCTCCTTAATCAGGGGGGGGGGTTGATGCACCCTTGCAGGGTAGTGCTGAGGACTTTAATAAGTTTTTTGCGGATAAAATCGCCCAGATTCGGATGGACCTTGACTCCAATTGGAATGCAGTATCGGCTGATAATGATTCAGTCGAGATGACAGGGACTCGTCTTGATCCTGTTGTGTGGGAGGAGTTTGACCCGGTGGCACCTGATGAAGTCGACAAGGCCATTGGAGCTGTGAGCTCCGCCACCTGTTTATTGGACCCGTGCCCCTCCTGGCTGGTTTCGGCCAGCAGGGAGGTGACGCGGGGCTGGGTTCAGGAGATTGTCAACGCTTCTTTGAGGGAGGGGTCCTTTCCGGCTCCCTGCAAGGAGGCAATTGTGCGCCCCCTCCTCAAGAAGCCTTCCCTGGACCCAGCTGTTTTAAACAACTACCGTCCTGTCTCCAATCTTCCCTTTATAGGGAAGGTTGTTGAGAAGGTGGTGTCACTCCAGCTCCAGCGGTCCTTGGATGAGGCCGATTATCTGGGCCCTCAACAGTCAGGATTCAGGCTCGGCTACTCCACGGAAACTGCTTTGGTCGCGCTGACGGATGATCTCTGGCGGGCCCGGGATAGGGGATTTTCCACTATCCTGGTGCTACTTGACCTCTCAGCGGCTTTCGATACCATTGACCATGGTATCCTTCTGCACCGACTGGGGGGGTTGGGGGTTGGGGGCACTGTTTTGCAGTGGTTCACCTCCTACCTCACTGGTCGGTCACAGTCGGTGTTGGCGGGGGGTCAGAGGTCGACCCCTAGGTTCCTCCCTTGTGGGGTCCCTCAGGGATCGGTCCTCTCCCCTCTGCTGTTTAATATCTACATGAAACCACTGGGTGAGATCATCCGACAACACGGGGTGAGATATCATCAGTATGCTGATGATACCCAGCTTTACATCTCCACCCCGTGTCATTTCAGTGAAGCAGCGGAAGTGATGTGCCGATGTCTGGAGGCTGTTAGGGTTTGGATGGGTGCCAACAGGCTCAAACTCAACCCCGACAAGACGGAGTGGCTATGGGTTCTGCCTCCCAAAGATAATTCAATCTATCCGTCCATCAGCCTGGGGGGGGAGCTTTTGACCCCCTCGGAGAAGGTCCGCAACTTGGGCGTCCTCCTCGATCCACAGCTAAACTTGGAACATCATTTTTCGGCTGTGGCGAGGAGGACATTTGCCCAGGTTCGCCTGGTGCACCAGTTGCGGCCCTATTTGGACCGGGAGTCTCTGCTCACAGTCACTCATGCCCTTATCACCTCGAGGCTCGACTACTGCAATGCTCTCTACATGGGGCTACCTTTGAAAAACGTTCGGAGACTTCAGGTAATGCAGAATGCAGCCGCGCGAGCAGTGTTGGGCCTGCCCAGAAATGCCCACATCTCAGCATCACTCCGTGAGCTGCATTGGCTGCCTATTGGTCTCCGAACGCAATTCAAAGTGTTGGTTATGACCTATAAAGCCCTACATGGCATCGGACCAGGTTACTTACGAGACCGCCTGCTGCCTCACGAAACCCAGCGACCGGTTAGGGCCCACAGAGTCGGCCTTCTCCAGGTCCCGTCGGCCAGACAGTGTCGCCTGGCGGGGCCTAGGGGAAGGGCCTTTTCTGTTGCGGCCCCGGCCCTCTGGAATCAACTCCCCCCGGAGATCCGTATCGCCCCCACCCTCTCCGCCTTTCGTAAACTACTAAAGACCCATCTCTGCCGGCAGGCCTGGGGCGGTTGAAATCTTGCCCCTAGCCAGTGTATGTCTGTGTGTATGTTTGCTGAATGAATGGTTCTTAATTTAGGGGTTCTTCTTTTTATATATTTATTTTTATAAATGTACTATTTAGTTTGTATTGGATTTCTATTTATGCTGTAAGCCGCCCTGAGTTCCCGGAATAGGGCGGCATAGAAATTTAATAAATAATAATAATAATAATAATAATAATAGCCAACCCTATCCTGAAACTGGAACAGGGTAACAGAATTTTTCTTTTCACTGAGTGGTAATCGGTTTAAAAAGCTCAAAGAATCAAAACAGAGGGGCAATATTCTCAGAGAAAGGAAGGAAACAAGAAGTAGAGGTTCTCAAAGAGATGTGTTCATAAATGATGGTGATAATATCTTGGGGGAAAATATCTTAACTTCACATATATACATGGGGACTGAGTGTATCTATAATCATTTGGGGAAAAAATCTTGGTGAAACTGTAGATAGCTGAATTGAAATTGTAGAATCTGTGGGTGATGGAAAAAGGAAGTGTCATCAGTGGAATGCCTTTATATAAGCTGTTGGTAAATCTGTATCAGAGATATTTGAAAAAGGAAACAGTAGAAACAGTGACGAAGAGGGCATCAAAAGAAAAAAGAGGGCCGAAACATCTACTTTAAAAGAATATCTGAGATCCTTTTGCACAGAGAAAAGACAACTGAAGGAAGATATGATTGAATCATGCACAGTATGGAGTAAGTCACTAGTCCCCAATCTTTCCAGCTTGGTCGCCTGGCGTGGGGGATTGGCAGGTGTACACGCACAAAGCTCCATTTGTGTGAGCGGCAGGTGCAGGTGACCTTCGCTCGCATGAATGGCGCTTTGAGTGAGCGCCCACCGCTTGCACAAAGCTCCATTCTCATGAAAGGGTGCTTTGCACTCATGCGCGAAGCTCCATTCATGTGAGTAGAGCTTTGTGCGTGAGAACAAGTGCCCGCCGGTCACATGGCCCAGTTCCGAACCGGCTGTGGGCCAATAGTGGGCCACAGCTCAGAGACTGGGAATCCCTGGAATCCCTGGAGACAGGTTCTTCCACAAAAAATACAACTGGAGTAGCTTACTGGTCTAGCTTACTGGAAGGAGATTTACAACAGATAAAAGAAAGGACTTCTTGCTACAGCACATAATTAACTATTGGAATTCATTACCACATGATGGGATGACGACTATTATCCTGGATGGCTTCAAAAGCAAGTTGGATAAATTCACGGAAGGTCTACTGGCAGGCATTTGACTTAATGTCTTGATGTTAGCTCTGCTTTGAGGGAAATCTATCTCCAAATATCAAATGCATGGCAACAATAGTAGGAGAGGAGGATCTCCTACAATGTTTAATTGGAAACATCCACAAGCATCTAGATATCCACTGTGAGAAACAAAATGCTCCGTTTGGCTTGCCCAGACCAAACAGGGCTATTCCTATTTTCTTTTCTCTTTTTCTCTGCACCTCTCTTAATCCCAGTTTAAGGTTAAAGTTAACTAACTCTGGATAACCAGAATCTAGAAAGGTTTTGAGAGTTCCACTTAACAAAAAAACAGGCATTATTCGAGACTTTGGTTCAACAATTCTTGATTAAACTGAGATGTTAAATACAAACTAGAAAGCAACTTCAATCTTATCTGCATTGAATCATTATCTAGTCAGTGATTGGCTAAAATTATGCTATACTTCAGTTGTTCTGAATACTATGCACTTTAGTGACAGGCCTGCAAGTAACACAAGCATTTAAAAATGCTTATGAATAACACATATTTCCATATTAAATAATTACAATAACTATTCACAATACCATTTTCACCAATAATTATGGCTACATCATTCTTTTTCTAATTTAATTTTCAAAATGAAAACAATCAGTAAACAGTATTTTTCTTGCCAGTGCTCAGAAGACATAGAATTAGAGATTGGTGCTCAGGGATTGTCTGCAGCAAAGGTGGTTCTGTTTATAAGCCTCCATTTTGCTTTTTTTTTTTTTTTAGAGCTGTGAGAATCATCAATTCTCAGAATAAATAACTGTATAATTTTATCTAATATGTGGGCTGGACAACATAACAATGATAAGAATACAACCTGGTTCAAAAATCTTATTCAAATTGTGTTGTTCATCATTCGTTCCTCATTAAACTGGGAGAGGCAGGATGCTGCAGAGTTCAATCCTGGATCTTACTCTCCTTCAGTATTTCTATGATGACTTGGATGAAGAGGTGAGGGAACTACTTTTCAAATGGTGAAGTGAAAAAGATGCTACAGAATGCATAGTACCAACAGAAGAGAATTTTTGTAGCTCAGGGTTGAACTGTGGGGTCCTTGGTACTCTCTGAGCTTGGTGGTTTTCTTGCAAATATTTCATTACCCAACTACCCCTCAGTACTAGATGGGGTTACCTAGTTGGGTAATGAAACATCTGCAGGAAAACAAACAAACTCAGAGCACACCAAAATCCGCACAGAATGTATAATGCCCATGAGCAATGCCTTCAGCTATAGGTGCCATTTTCTAGGATCTCATCTCAGCTGCAAAGGGCAGCCAATAGGCATATGGCAGACATATCTTTTCTCTTCCAAATGCAAAGAACTGCACAGCCCTCTCATCAGGTCTATTGTTAGCACAAACTTTGATGGGGTAGCTAATAACATAGAAGTCAAAAATATCCCCAATTCTAATGGATTGGCAAAATCAGCTATTAATGAATGAATGAAAATGCATAGAGAGAAATACAAAGTTTTTCACTGAGGAAATAAAAATCAAATGCACCTAAATTATATGCAGAATACTTGGCATAATAATATTACTTAAGAAATGGTACCGGAATATTGCAGGATCCGATCTGATTTGGTCACTGGGACCAAAGGTTTAGTCTTCCAAGTTTTCGGGCTTGTCTTGAAAGCCATCCTCAGGGAACTTCTCTCTTTCCATGCCTGGTTGTGTGTGGCATGTTGTTTAGTTGTTATTTAGGGCAGGGGTCTTCAACCTTGGCAACCTTAAGACTTGTAGATTTCAACTCCCAGAATTCTGGGAGTTGAAGTCCACAAGTCTTAAAGTTGCCAAGGTCAAGGACCCCAGATTTAGGGTGTTAATGGCTGGTTATTAAGTTGTTAAAAGTACTGGAATATTCTTTGACTGCAAAAGTTTGTGTGATGTGGCTAGGCACATGCAATTTTAAACGACATCAATAGAAGTGTGGTTTCAAATAATAGAGAAGGTAACATGTTCATGTCACCCTTGACCAATGATGGCTTCATGACACATCCATGTAGTTTTCTTGGCAGCAATACATAAATGGTGTGCAACTGTCTTCTTCTGGGATATTTTTTTCCCCTCTAATCTGGCCTGCACCCTGATATTTCCTTGATGCCAAAACCCCCACCAAACTAGGCCAAGGCCTGCCAGACCCTTCACAGAGCACAGCTATAATCCTTATGGTATACAAGGATGAATCTACTTTAATCAACATGAAGTGGAGACACTTTTCACATCTGCAGCAAATTAATTACAGAGCTTCTTTCTCTTGCCTTTCCTATTACCTTAAAGCATATTTAACCTTGTGTTTCTCAGCCTTGAGCTGAGCAACTTTGGGCTGTTGATAATCAACATGCCTTCCCTGAGAAATTCTACTGTGCCTACAATATCTTCCTTTTCTACTTGCTCTCCCTGTGCATATTTGGAAGGATCAGAAACCAACCTGGATCCAGAAATCAGATTCAGAATGGGAGGGGTGAGACTTACTTCTATTTCCATAGCAATTACAGCTTATCCTCAACGTATAAATGATTTCTTAGTGTCCATTAGCAGTTATAATGAACCTCCCAAAAGCTACTTACGACATATTTTCTAAGTTATGGCAGCCTCACTTGCAGCAGTCACTTTGGCTGCTTGGCCAACTGTTTTCTCTCAGCCTATGCAAGTACTTGCTCAACTGCTTTACTCACAAGGAAAACCCCTCTTCATGGAACCAGGCAGGACCCACAAGAAAAACAACCCCCTTTTTATTTTTACACACCTGACTCAATGTCCAAGACTTTGAAGGCAAACAACCCAATCAACAAAACACAAAGCTGCAGTGTGAATGGTCCCCCTTTTATAGTCCAGCCAGGGCGTGGCTTCTTAATGGCTTTTCTTTTGCCTCTGGAGCCACCCCATTGCCTTCCTCTTGCCTCTCCTCTCTGCGCATCTGTGCATCTGGATTGGCCCCAGCTGTTCCTCATCGTAGCCCAACCCAGGCTCCCAAAACTGCTGTGTCTCTGTCCAAGCGTGAGTAAAGGAGCCAGGCTCCTCATCTGACTGTGAGTCTTGGTGCTCCTCAGAGCCTTTCTCAGAATCCAGTGTCACACCAGGCCTCTCCTCCTCATCTGAGTCCTCAGACTCGGCTGCTGGATCCACTGGCTGGTGAGTAATCACAACACCAGCTCATTTTTATGGCTTTTTGCAGTATCCTATGGTTATATGACAGTGATTTGTGAGGGGGGGGTTGGGCTGATTTCTGGTGTTTACTTCCAGTTTTTGGCCAAAAATGTTCCTTGGGGAAAAATGAATTGCTTCACATCTGCCACAAATAACATCAAAAAATTGGGACTGGCCATATGAAGCCTCGCATAGGACTGCAATGACTTACAACTGCAATTCCAGGCTCAATTACAATAATAAATCGAGGACTATCTGCCCTCTGCTATGGATAAAAATGTTAAATATCATGCCGAAAGTTAAAACAGGTTATGGCAAGCTGGCATTTTTCTTCTCATTTTTCCCACCCAACTAGGTATGAATGATGGGCAGAAACAGGTGACATCCAATAGCCGAAATAAGGTCTTCCAGAAATGTGTGGTGAACCTGTCTCACTGACGGTTGAGTAAGCTTGTGAAAAGACTATTATTCTAGGTTCCTGTGATTTGTTCTAACTTCTACAGCGAAGTATTTTTTTTTAAAAAACAGCTCCAGGTTTGATAGGCCTTTTCAAATGGTCAAAAGAAAACTTCCTTCTTAAAACTATGAGAACTTTGTTCAGCTATTGAGAAGAAAAAATACACAAGGGAGGAAATTGCCTGGAAACTCAGAGCAGATAGCTGACGTGCAACTCCCAAGGCGAAATCAGCCTGACTAACACAGAAGTGAGAAGATGGATGGGAAGCTAAGAAGCGAATATCTGTTTGAGTTAATGCAAGGCTCATTTGGAATCTCACTGAAAGAGATACCCTTCCGGACAAGCTGAGCGAGCCACACGAGAGAGAATCAGTGACACAGGCAAATCAGAAATGAATTTATAGTAAACACTGGCAAATCCCAAGGAAGCTATACACCTCTGATAGTGTAGGAGCTCCCAAGATAAAGTAGACTTTACTTTCACCAGATCTATCTGAACTCCTTCAGAGGAAATATAATACAGTATCTGAAATAATATCCTAGAGAAGCAGATTAAAGTCACATTTCTCCAGCATAACATAGAAGCTGCTTTTGAGGAGTTGTGAATAACATGATCAATAGGGAAGGCAGGATATCCAGAATGCATAAACAAATCCTCCAAATAGACTAGCTAGAACTTGTCCAGGAAATAATGAAAAATATTACTCATAAATCTCTCAAAGATTGATGGGCTATTTGCAAATCTGAAGGCCAATGTTATACATTCACACTTCCTGTAGCGACAGGCAATTTCTGTGGCATATCTGCAGTACGCCTCTCTTTCATAGGAATGACACTGTAAGCTCTCTTGAAGTCCAATTTGTAGGGTCTCTTGAAGATACAACCTTCTCATGTTTCCAATATGAGGTTCTTTAACGATTAGGCAGTTCAACATCTGGTAATCAAGGACTGTACTTAGGGAACAATTCTTTTTGAGGAAAAAAGAAGACAGAGCTGCTTGAAATAATTTATTGATAAGAATCATAAATATGACTGGCGTATGGGTGCCATGTGGGGATTTATGTTCCTAGAATAAGATTATACAATCACAAAATCAATAGAAAGCAGGATTTGAGTTTCTCCTTCCCCTAAGAAATCTAACATATTTGGGAAGGCAAGGATGATTGGTTCTATTTTTTTTCTGAATTGATTGGAGTCTCACCCGACCCCCTCTTGCAGGATATGAGTCTTGCATTCAGGGGGCATTGAAGAATGTCATTGTGTTTCCAGTGAACATGTGGATTGTGTGCATGAAGCCAGTCCATTTCTAGGAGTACTAAAACATGTAAGAGAAAGGTGAAGAAGAGCTTAAGGAGCTGGTGATGATTCCTGGTGGTGAGTTGTAGTGATTTACTACTCTCCACGGCAGGACCTGAACATGACAGTTGGCCACAAATCATCTCAACCCTATCAGGAGAGTTGACAGGCTGAGTAAGAAGAGTTACATTTGTATACACAGATGATTTAATGAAGTTGCCAGTAATGCCAAAATCTATTAGAGCTTGTCTTCCAGTGCAAAATGAGATTTGCAAGGTAACAGGAATGGCTAAATATCTCTATACAGCTCTGCAGGTCTGGATTCTGCTGAACCTCTAGTCACTGAAGCTTTGGAACCTCTGGAAATAGAATCATCTCAATTCTGATTGGGAGCCTTTAGATCACCTGTTGGCCAAATGCTCTTCTTGCCATAATTACAGTGCTCTATTGATGCAGTGACACCTTCATGTATAATGGCTAGATTCTCCACAGTACAGACAGAAGTAGATAGTAAGCAGGCTTCTGTTGAATCCCAGCTGCATGGGTTTAACTTCAGACATTTCCAATGTGTAGATGGAGTGTGAGAGAGATGGGAATGAAAGGAAATAATAGTACCTTCACTTCCCATACAAACATCCCCAATATCCATGCCCAAGGTGCCCCAGGGCTGGTTCTGGGCCCAGTGTTCTTCAACATCTTCATCAATGATTTGGACGAGGGAACAGATAGGGAACCCATCAAATATACAGATGACACCAAGCTGGCAGGAATAGCTAACATTCCAGAAGATTATTATTATTATTGTACGTCCATCGAATTCGATGAGGACCTTGACATCTTATGGATTATGGGCCATCAACGATGTGTCCGTAAGTGGCTGATAAGACCGATGTTAGCACGGAATGTTCTGCCACATACTGAACAAGGAAATGTAGACACTGTTACTTCGGCATTTACAGCTCTGGCTTTGCTGAGTGCACGCTTCTCTTGTGCCAAGATTGTCCTTCTATGTTCATATGTCTGGCAACCCTGGTACACCAGAGTACGCCATGTTGATCGATCATGTGCCAGAGGTTCCCAGGAGGTGATGTTAATATCCAGGGACTTGAGAGAGGCTTTCAGCGTATCTTTATATTGCTTCTTTTGTCCCCCGTGTGATCTTTTTCCTTGAGACAGTTCACCATAAAAGAGCTGTTTAGGGATGCGATGATCTGGCATCCTTACAACATGGCCTGCCCAGCACATCTGGGCTTTCATCAACAGAGTGTAAACTGATGATAGGCCTGCTCTGGAGAGGACATCAGTGTCTGGTATCTTATCTTGCCACTGGATCCTCAGAATTCTACGAATTCTATGAAGCTGGCAGGAATAGCTAACATTCCAGAAGATAGGCTTAAGATACAAAAGAATCTTGACAGACTTGAACATTGGGCGCTATCTAATAAAATGAAATTCAATGATGAAAAAAGTAAAGTTCTACATTTAGTCAAGAGGACTTCCAGTTTTGCGCAGTAGTGACCGGTCGCGGGCTTGTGGATTCTCCGCACCCCCACAGCTAATTTCGCCCTGCCAGGAGACCCTAAATGAGTCTAAGTCGCCCTGGAAAGGCGGCGAAGAAAGAAGGGTGCTCCAGTGATTCTGGAATGGCGGAGGTTGTTCCGTTCAACTTGGGGAAAGCCTTCTAACCCGACAGGAGAAAGGCTGGTTGTACTGCATCGACCAGCCCAAGCTACTTGCAACCAAAGTCCAAAAGTATTAACCAGTACAGCTGTGAACAGCTGAAATTGGGTAAGGAATTTGATCTTCTCTTTTCTATTCTATATTTAATTTCCTGGAAAAAATCCCCAAGAAGCAAAATACTTCCAAAAGGGAAGGAGGGGGATTTCTGCCCCACCCTTATACAAACGGAAGCGGCGAATTAATCTTTTTATGGAAGATCAAAATATATGGAAGTGAAATAAATATAAAACCTGAAATTTAAAACTTAAATCTGGATAAATGTAAAATTGTTGAATGATTAAGACTCTCATTCTAAAGACAATTGTTCATTTTGGAAATTGAAAAACAAATAGTTGCTGACACCTAGTGGTGAATGAAGACTATGACAGCTAAGACTTGGCAAAACCTGAGAAAAGCTAATCTGTGTTTGTGATCTTCAAAGCTTTAACAACAAAGAACAGCTGTGACAAAAAAGACAATAATCTGGGCTGTAGACAAAGAGAAAATTATAAATTTTAGAAAAAAATCTTTTTTGAACTATTTGGATTACAAATATCTATTTAATCGGGACTCTAAAGCTATTTGCAGAGAAAAGAAAGGAAGAGAAAAACTCAAATTCTTGTCCATCATGGATCAGAGACATGTAGAAAGAACCTATGAAGAAAACATAAATACTCCACAGGAGGAGATATATAGTATACTGTAACTAATTCAAACAACAATGACTTTAAACCACAAAGAAATCCAAAATAACTTCAGAGAAGGAGCAGATAAAACAGATAAATGGATATAAAATTGAGAATAGAGACTTAAAGATGGAACTTAACAAAACAAGAAACATGATTTAATTCTAGTGGAAAAAATTCACAAGAATTGGGAAAAAACAACTTATCCCTTAAGACTACAAAATAAATCTGAGGACAAGAAAACAGATTGGATAAAATGGACTGTAGAGATGTCAGGAACATCAGAGAGAAAGGAAATGATAAGAGAAGCGGAGAAAAAGAAAAAAAAAGATTTTCAACAAACATAGAAAGGCAGAAGCCCCGTACAAAGACACTTCATCTGATTTACTTTTTATATCTACAATAACATTTACGAACATATGGAAAAACCTTTTGATTCAGCAAAATACATTGATTAAGAAAGATACTGAGCAAAGAAAAAAGACCAAAGTGGAAATCAAGAAAATATATGATGGAACTTACAAGAGAGAATACTTAAAAAAGAAGCATTTGTTTAAATATGGTTAAAGAAATAGAAAAGATTTGGAATATATATATGTCATTCTAAAAGGCAGTGCTTTTTTACAAAAAAAAAAAAAAAAAAAAAAGGTGCCGGAACTCACACACGTCATACAATCCGCCTTGCCTACCCTTCAAGGTTCCATCCAAAAAAGGTGCTGGAACTCCGTTCTGGGCGTTCTATGACAAAAAAAAGCCCTGCTAAGTGGGATGAATCCCCTAAATAATATAGTATGCTCTTTTTCCCTTTTTTATTCTATTTCTTCATATAAGTAATATAAAAAAGTTGAAATGGCTTAGATAAAGGAAATGTTTTAGATATTTAAAGGTGATTGAGTTTAAGAAAATTATAATGGATAAAAATGTTTTGAATAAGAGTTAAAGGACTAGATGACTAGATGTATTAAATGGAATATTTAAAGATTAAACATATTTTTAATTATGGTTAAAAAGAACAAGAAATCTTGGACACAAATATATATTAGCTTAGGAGGGATATATATTTTAAGTAATATATTATTTTTTATGTTTCTTTACTCTTGCTCTCCTTTCTTTTTTTCCACTGTTTTATCTATTCTTTAAGAAATGTAAAAATGTGAGATGGTTCATATTGAAAAAATAGAGTTAAATTTTTAAATGTAATTAATTTTTCAGAAAATCTTAACCAGTAAGAATGCTAGAATTTTGTGGGAGAAACAAATTAAAATAAGGACTGTAACACGATCTATGAAAAGGCAACCAGAATGATTGGATAGAAAAAAAATATTATATTGATCTGATTATTATTTTTAAGAATATTGGGAAAATTATATATTTAATTGTTATCTATCAAAAGAATAAGAATTGTATTAACTCAATGTTTGCAAAAGAGGATATTTTGTAGAAAAGAGGAAATCAATTAAAACTATTATGTGCATTATGGATTATAGAAATCAATCGTTAATGATTGTTTTACAAATGTAAACTCAGACAACACAGTTCACCAACTATTACATGATTTATGTTTTAAAAAATTAATAAAATATATTTAAAAAATACATTTAGCCAAGAAAAACCAAATGCACAGGTATAGTATAGGTGGTACCTCACTCAATATAGTAAATGTGAGAGGGATTTTAGAGTCTTAGTGAACAATCAGTTAAATATGAGCCCGCAGTGTGCAGCGGTCACCAAAAAAGCCAACACAATGCTAGGCTGCATTAACCGAGGGATAGACTCAAGATCACATGAAATGTTTTATAATGCCTTTATAACTGCATCCAGTTTTGGTCACCATGATGTAAAAAAGATGTTAAGACTCTAGAAAGAGTACAGAGAAGAGCAACAAAGATGATGAAGAGACTGGAGGCTAAAACATATAAGGAACTGTTGCTAGAATTGGGAATGTCTAGTCTAATGAAGAGAAGGACCAGGGGTGACATGATAGCAGTCTTCCAATATTTCAGGGGTTGCCACAAAGAAGAGGGAGTCAAGCTATTCTCCAAAGCGCCTGAAGGCAGGACAAGAAGCAATGGATGGAAACTAATCAAGGAGAGAAGCAACCTAGAACTAAGGAGAAATTTCCTGACAGTTACAACAATTAACCAGTGGAACAACCTGACTCCAGAAGCTGTGAATGCTCCAACACTGGAAGTTTTTAAGAAGAGACTGGACAAACATTTGTCTGAAATGGTATAGGGTTTCCTGCCTGAGCAGGGGGTTGGACTAGATGACCTCCAAGGTCCCTTCCAACTTTCTTCTTCTTCTTCTTCTTCTTCTTCTTCTTCTTCTTCTTCTTCTTCTTCTTCTTCTTCTTCTTCTTCTTCTTCTTCTTCTTCTTCTTCTTCTTCTTCTTCTTCTTCTTCCTACTACTACTACTATGTTACTACTACTACTACTACTACTACTACTACTACTACTACTACTACAACATTACTTTTCTGGGACCAATCAAGTCACTTCATTTCAGCTCATATATCTTGAACCATCAGCTGAAATAATGCTGTGTACTCCTGCTCTAAACACTTAAATCTATTGAAGATGCAAGTCTCAAAGTTGGCTATTATCTACCAGGCAGAATCCTCAAAATTAGCTCTAATGCAGAGGTCCCCAATCTTTTGGGCACCAGGGACCGGTCCTGTGGAGAGAGGTTTTTCTGCAGACCGCAGGGTGATTGGTTTTGTGTGCTGCTTGCATCCCACAGATGGGGCTTTGCTTGTTTGTGCGGCCCAGTTGCTGGCATGCCGCGACCCGGTAGTGGTCCATGGACCAAGGGTTGGGGACCCCTCCTCTAAAGTATGCTTCTGCTGTTATCTAAATCATGCCTTGCCAGCATGAGAAGAAAGGATGTATGGTCTGCAGCTCCCTCAATCAATAGACTCATCAAGAAACTACAAGGATTTAATCAATAGAGAAGCTCTTGGATCTCAAGAACATACATAATCCACTCAAAACAAGGAAGGTTTGGATACACATCATATTTATCTGGCAAAAAAGTAGGCATTTGCTTTCAAATGGCTGCAGAAGCAGCAGCAACTGTTGTTCTTGGGCTCCTGTTGGATGAGTGCTCATTTGTTGTGGTGGTGGTGGTGATGGTGGTGGCTGGCTCTGCCTACTGCTAGGCTGATTGCTTCATAGTCTGGGTTCCTTGGTCCACCTGGGTATTGGAGTAAGGTATTGACAAACTGATCAATGGTCAAGAAAGCCTCCTTGAGGATCAGTAGCTATTTTTTTTTTACTCTTGAATATATGATGGCTCTCCTCCAGCTTTTGGAAAAATGTGAGATGAGGGTGATCAAGCTGTCGATCTCTCCACAACTGAACTCTACAAAGCTTCCCAGATACTTGACGTGGTACAGCTGGATAAGAATCTTTGCTGTATGATAGGATGAAGCCATTTCAAGAAGCTGATTGCCCCTCTCACCACACGAAGTAGAGACAATGTGACTTCTGGTTGTGGACATAACCAACCAATCCTAGCTCCAAACATAACTCCCACAACAGAGTCTCCCATCCAAAGTCTAATCATTATTTTTTCCCCCTAGCCCAGATAAAAATAAACCAAAGTAAGCTAAAAGGTGGTTGAGTAATAGGAGAAAAAGCACAGCATTCCATAGAAATTTGGCAGTATACAGTCCCTTCCCAAAGATCAAAAGGAGAAAATCCCTTCCATTTCATGCAGCCAAGTTGATTTCTCACACTGACAGAAGAACAATGAACATAATAATGCACCAGCTACTGTTCACAGAATCAATTCTTATTATGTGCTAGGACCTGGCTGAAACATATTTTAAAGCTGCCCCCCCCACCTTTTTCTGACATGAAAAGAAATTATGATTATGATCAGAAGAGTGCTGGATGCCTACATTCCAAAGGATTTTCTTCTTATTGTGTATATACCACATTTAGGGTTAAAAATTAAGAGTTTAAAAGAACAACCTTTGAACCCCCCCCTCCAGGAGAGCCTGTATGCAACTGCGGGTTGTGTACCAGTTATACTCTTTCCTGGATCAACAATCCCTGCTGTCAGTAAACCACATCCAAGTTACTGTTTTCACTATGGCAAAACACTCTACAGGGCTCTGATGTCATATTAAATATATTAGATACATTTATAACCTAATCCTCGACTCTAGTCATGTTCTACTTGGAAGGACCTTAGGTGATATTCTCTATCAATGGTTTCTATCTCATATAAAGATGTCTCACATCACTATCACACATTATAGGGGATACTATATTTAATTCAGGTTGCAATAACACGTACTATATAAGATATTCTACATTTAATTCACGGTGTTAGACACTAAAATTTAAAAAAGAAACAAGAAGAAAGCAGACAGAAAACATATTTGAAAAATCTTTTGGGTTTCCTGTTTTTAACCCCATAGTACATTTTGGTTATTAATAGAACCAAGAGAATGCAACCTTAAAGACTGATTTTTTTTAAAAAAAAATCAAATGTAGAGGTTCTGAAGTGTGATAAGCATCTGTTTGGTAGTATAATACAAATAGAAACTTGCCAATCTTATACTATCTTCCCTTATGAATATTGTTTCTAGATTTGCTTATTGTTGTGGGTTGCATGTATATACAGGTAGTCTTCGACTTACGACCACAATTGAACCCAACATTTATGTTGCTAAGTGAAAACATTTGTTAAGTGAGTTTGTCCCATTTTACGACCTTTCTTGCCAAAGATTTCAAGTGAATTGCTGTGGTTGTTAAATTTGTCGAACTGTTGTTAAGTGAATCTGACTTTGCTTGTCAGAAGAAGAAGGTCGCAAAAGGGGATCACGTGACTCTGGGACACTGCAACTTTCATAAATATGAGTTAATTACCAAGCATCTGAATTTTGATCACGTGACCATGGGGATGCTACTATGGTGGTACGTGTGAAAACCGGTCACAATAAGTCACTTTTTTCAGTGCCATTGTAACTCTGAACAGTCACTAAATGAACTGTTGTAAGTCGAGGACTCCCTGTATGAATTTTACTTTATTTAAAGCTTCTATATAGCCTATAAGGCCGTATCTCTTTGTTTGTTTCCAGGACTGCTCAGCATAGCTAGCTTTGCTTTCTTCCTTTGTGCAGGACGTAACTGTTTCTAGACGGAGACAGAGGGAAACAGATGCTGACAGAAACAAATCGTTTCAAGGTGTTAGTGACTACCTTTAAAGCGCTCCATGGCATCGGATCCGGATATTTACAGGACCGCCTTCTGCCAGCAAATACCTCCCACCGTCCAGTACGCTCCCACAGAGAAGGTCTCCTCAGGGTGTCGTCGGCCAGACAATGTCGGCTGGCGACCCCCAGGGGGAGAGCCTTCTCTGTGGGAGCTCCAACGCTTTGGAACGAGTTCTCCCCCAAACTCCGTACGATGACGGATTTATGTACCTTCCGTCAAGAACTGAAAACATACTTTTTTCGACAGGCTGGCCTGGGATAGGAGCTCCGGTACCAACAAGGTTATAATTGTTTTAGGGGATCGAGCTTTTTAAGATATAATGTATTGGGTTTTAAATGGATTTAGGGCCTAAATGTTTAATCTATTCTTAATCATTTTACTTTTTGTATATTGATGTTTTTAATAATTGGGCTGTACACCGCCCTGAGTCCTTTGGGAGAGGGGCGGTATAGAAATCGCAAAACTAAATAAATAAATAAATCTGAGAGAGAAAAAAATAAGAATAATGATCATTGATTGCCCTGACAACTGTCTAAAAGGGAAGGGAGTGGGAAAGCAGCTCTTTTGTCCTTTGAAGTTCCCTAAGGGAGGAATCACTTAGAATAGGCCATAGAATTCATACGCACATCCTGCACACTTCAGTTGCATCTTACACATTCATACTGATATGACCAACACATTTTAAAAGGAGAAAATGGGCAAACTTGGAGAACCTGTACGTCCTTACATACAGCTGTACGTCCGAGTTTTGGGCTTTAACTGGCTGAGAAAAGTTGAAATCTAATAGAGCTGGATGACAACGATTTGGAGAAAAAAAAAAGATACAGGTAGTCCTTGACTTAGACTGTAATTGAGCCCGGAATTATGATTGTAGTCATGTCGGTTGATAAGCCAATCATCACATGACTGTTCCCAATCTTTTTGTGGTGGTCGTTAAGCAAACGCCACAGTGGTTAAGCAATCCATTGTCTGCAATAGGTATTTTTTCCGGACATTGTACATGAAGAGCCCTGGTGACGCAGTGGTTAGAATGCAGTACTGCAGGCTACTTCTGCTGACTGCCGACTGCCAGCAGTTTGGCAGTTCGATTCTCACCGGCTCAAGGTTGACACAGCCTTCCATCCTTATGAGGTCGGTAAAATGACGACCCAGATTGTTGGGGGCAATAGGCTGCTTAGAGAGGGCTATAAAGCATTGTGAAGCGGTATATAAGTCTGACTGCTATTGCTAAATGCCAGTTTCCAGCAAAAAATGCAAATTGAGATAATGGGACCTCAGCATGCTGCAAATGGCTGTAAATATGAGCCAGTTGCTGAGTGCCAAAATACAATCACGTGACCATGGGGGATGCAGGTGGCTGTCAGAACTTTGAATCTGAGTCGTAAGTAGCCCTAGCAGAGGTCTGTTGTAACTTCGAACTATCACTGAATAACCAGTCATAAGAGGACTACCTGTATAGACAAGAAATAGCACTCAGCCTGATAATAAAAGAAACTTTATATAGGAAGACGCATGAAGGAAAAAGATAGTCCAAATAATCTAAATTCACACAAGAAGTATCACAACACCAAAACAAACGATCAGAAAGAGCGTTGCAATGTCATTAGCAATTGGGCAATGCTCCAGTCGGAAGCAGAATGCATTTTAAAACAGAGCCTGCAACAGAGAGGATTCAATGGGATACTTGAGAAATATTCCAGATACAGACTACAGCCAACACCACTTTGCAGGTGCTCAATTACAATCCTTCATTAAAGAAGGCTAGGGTTACAATTAAAGTTAGCACATAAAGGCAAATCCCTATTGATGTGGAGCCAGGCGGGGGCAATCAGGCACCTTTGGGGAGGCAATCAGGCATCTGTGCCAGAAAAAAAAAATCTGATGTCAAGAGAACCTCTGGGGGATTTTTCGGGAAAATGTCGTAAAGCTTGCAACAGCGCACCTACTCCCAAAGCTTTAGTGACAATAAAACAAAAAGTCTTCTGTAAACAACAGTTATTATTTTAAATCAAGAGATACTGAAACAGAATAATGAGAGAGGATAAGGAGAACACAGGGTTTGCCATCATTGTATATTCCCTAGAGGTGCTCATATGGTTGGGAAGCTCCTATTATTTAATTCCCGTCCTCCCCGAGTCAATATGTGCTTCATTGATTATAGAAAAGTCTTTGATTATCTTGATCACGATAACCTCTGGCCCCGGTTGCTAAAATCTGTTTTACTGTAAAATAGAATTAAGTATCCATTATTATTTTTTTATTCAGGACAATTCATGGAGAATACCTAATTGTTTTAGATTGATCTTATTCTCTCCATACTGTCCCATAGCATAAGAACTCCAGGGCAAGCTACTATGTGATAGATTAAAAAGTGTTTTTCTGATAAGCCAAGGCTTTCAAAGAACAATGTATATAGTTTTATTTCTTAATCTTACAATTTATTTGTACGTAAAAGTTATTTTACCCTATATAGTAAAAGCAAACTAAGCCTATTTTGGACTTGCCAAACTCTATATTACTCTTAGTTTATTCCAATTTGGTGGGGAGCTATGCCATTTAATATGCTGATCGATAAGTCACTGTAACAGAAGGAAAATACAAACAGCATGCACATTTTAAGTCACAAAACCTATACCATCAGACAACAGAAAGGGATATGCAAATATTTGATTTTACTCCTGGTGAATAATAATTCAGTTGTGCTTGGCACTTATAGGGTTACTGGCTGTTTGTCAAGGAAAAATATTCTTTGTACTTTCTGTGTGAACTTGCAAATATGAGGTGGTGTTCAGTTCAAGTGTAGATAAGAGGGATCAGAGAGAGATTCCGTGCTGTGAGCAGATTGTATTAGCAGAGGAACTCTGCATATGTCCCTAAATGCAAATTCGTAAGATGGAAGAGTAAAATCAGTTCCTCCAGAGACAAGGTATTTCAGTCTTTCCTTTCCAGAAAGGAACGAAGGATGAGATTGGGCAGAAGCCAACTTGAATCCAATTATTAGAGAAACCTGGATAAAAATGTTTCAGTGCAGAAGAAAGAGAATAGAAAAGCCAATTACGGAAATATTTTTTGACACTAGGAGGGCAACGGAAAAGAGTGATACTCTGTCTACACCATCCATAGTCTCATATCAATTTATGGTATATTTTACCTGAAGAAAAAGATGATGCAGGGAATATTGGTTTACTTCAACATAAGATAATTTTCTTTTCTGAGACAGGCAAAGAAGAGAGGTAAAAACATGGGATCTAGCTACACATCTGTCTCAGAATTTCCACGTTCTTCATTTAAATTATAATTTGAAATATAAAGATTGTGTCATAATGGCCTAGCAGAACGGGCAACCGGATCCTCCATTAATAGACTATATCTGATATTATCTCTGAAGCTTTTTTGACAGCTGGCATCCTAAACATATTGAGGGCTATTATGGACACAGTGTTGTAGAGTTGACCAAACATTTCAGTCAGTGAAGTATCTTCAGGTAAGATGCTGTGTTCATAGTATCATCAATGACATTTAACAGGAAGTGACACTAATAAAGAAAAAATAGTTAAATCAGGAGTCTTCAAACTTGGCCCTTTTATGATTTGTGGACTTCAACTCCCAGAATTCCACAGCCAGGCACGCTAGCTGAGGAATTTTGGGAGTTGAAGTCCAAAAGTCATAAAAGGGCCAAATTTAAAGACCCCTGAGTTAAATGCTTATCAGTACTTCCCAGCCTTTACTTTGGAGTAGAGGAAATTAAACTTTAGGGCACTAAAAGAGTTGGAGTCTTTCCTTATTACTAAATCTGGAATGTGTGGCTTTACTACTATATATCAGTCCAGAATCAATAAATCTTATACCAGTTGGGTTATTCTGCTTGCCAGATCAAATTTAAATATTGTTTTGAGATCTATAAGGACTTAGGTTTTCACCTTTCTAATAATTTTAAGAATCATTTTTTATTTATCCTGACACGAGAAATAATTTTTTTGGGGGGAGGGAAGTTTCTAAAAATCATTAAAGTTTGCTGAGATCTCTTCAGAGCTTTCATTTTTATTTTTGATAAGGCCTTTTAAGTATTAAAATTATGTGGGATTTACCACAGAATATTGCTTTCAGTTCCCATGCCATCTCTCATAACTTACAACAATTGGGTGATCTAGAGCTGTCTTCCATCTAGATAAACCGTAACTCTCAGACTCCCATATAACATAATAGCATAGCAATAGCAATAGCATTTATACTTATATACTGGCCCATAGTGCTTTGGATGGCTTGCAATGTAAGCATTATTTGCATATTGCCTCCAGCAATCTGGCTCCTCGAAAGAATGGAAGGCCGAGTCAACCTTGAGCCCCAACAGGATTGAACTCCAGGCTATGGGCAGAGTTAGCCTCCAATACTGCACTTTTAACTACTGAGACACAAAGGCGTGTTCTATGTAGATAACATAGAACAACCATAGAAGAACTAAATCCTAGGTAGGAACTAGACTGTTCCCTAAGGGCCATTGTGTGAACTTTGATAATTAGTAGGACTATGCACAAATGCAATGATAAGGGGCAAAATGTGATATAGAACACTTGTGATCATGCAATAAGGAGCACTTTAAAGCTTGTTTTTTCTTGGATCCATAAGCTCAAAAAAAGACACAGATCTTTTAAGGTGTTCTTGACAGGTGCTGTATGCACACCCATGCACACTCCAAATACAGTGTTGTCCTCCAAATCAAGATTTCTGCAGGTTATAATGATTAGTAGTACCATATCAGGGCTGCAAAAATATTGACAAACACTAGGCGTCAGCAAAAGAGTTTTTGTATTGATTTGATGAAATCAAATTGTGGCTGAATGCCAAAATGTTACATGAGACTGCTGAAAACCAAGAGGATAAGGTTCACAATTAATTTCATGTATGATTTATGAGTCTCTGTTTTGGAACTCAGTTTTGACCTGCAGCTACAATAAAATGTGATTAGCTAATGTGTGACTCAGTGTATTTTGCGAATACAAGCTCGGTAATGGATGTATAGTTCAGTGGGTTGACTAGACCCAACCGACCAGAGAAATAAATAAATAAATGAATAAATCATGGGTTAATAGGTTATTGAAAGACGTCCAATCTCTCTCATTCACCCAAATGCATTTTGCTCCTAATAAAGAAGCTACTTCTTGGGTAAGCTAAAACAGAGCAGGAAACACTGGATATCCTGATACCCTGGTACAACTGAACAGACAAGAAAGGAGATAATTAAAATGGAGCTAACTGGAAGACTAATCACTCTTCAAATCTTTGTTTAATCGTTGCAATATATAGCCGTATGGAGAAGAACTGTGTATAGTACCATAATATGCCCCATATAAAACTGTCAAAATATAATATCACAGACTGCAAAAACAAGCAATAAAAAAGAGGATATGATTACTGAGAGGACAACAGTAACAACAATTTGGCACAGAGCTATGTAAATGGTACAAATTATTCCCAGGAACAGTGGGGGCAAACAAAAGAGGGCCCAGTTTTGTCAAGGTATGATCATCACTCATGGAGGGCTGTTTCTGAAATAATCTACAGGAACAGCTATTTCAATGCCGAGATTTAGTCCCAGAATATCCAGCTTGAAACACCATTCATGGATCCCAACTTCCAGTTATTTAATTTTTCATGACAGTAGTTCACACCATTCAGCTGATCAGCTATTTTATTCTTCATCACCTTTGCTTGAAGCAAGTGCTGGAAAGCATCACCTTGCTGTTTCTCAGCAAGAAATTTAAGTCAGCTCTGTCACCTTCAGAGTGTTGTATGGCCATTCATTTTAGATTGGTTACACCAGAAGAGAGGTGGGTTGTTATTTTTTTTTAAGTCTGTAAAAATGTACCAAGCATTGTTTCCCATTAGCACTAGACAAGCTGGAGAGGTGCATGGCATTTGTCACTATAGGCCCAGTTTTCGC
The DNA here is from genome assembly GCA_034064705.1 of Bothrops alternatus. Classification (NCBI taxonomy): domain Eukaryota; kingdom Metazoa; phylum Chordata; class Lepidosauria; order Squamata; family Viperidae; genus Bothrops; species Bothrops alternatus. Next base: position 635,291 of record JARGCV010000050.1, on the reverse strand, counting down.
TTCAAACAGACCCCAAAGGAGAAACAAGCTTAAAATAAACAATCATTATCTTATTCAGCCCACAGAAAGCCAGAATAGGTGGTCTATACCTGCAAGCTGTTAGAAGAAATACTGGTATTTTATGATGATTGTTTTCACTGACCAGGAGGAAAGGATAATAGCAAATTCAGTTAATGAATCATGAGATGTAAAGTTAGCTCCAATCAAAACCAAAGTTGAAAAACCAGCAGTCTTAGACTAGACCTCTGGGTGGATTCACATTCCAATTTTGGCTTCATTAAAGATAGTTTTGACATCATAAACCTTTGTCATGCTCTCCTATAAGCATTACTCAAGCATTGAATCCATTTTGACATAAGCCGAGATTTTGAAAGAGTTCTCACTGCCATCCAATCCATAGTGACATAAACAGTAACTGGAACAAAGTATAGGTCAGGGAATGAATCTTTCTACATAGCCATCTAGTCCAGGTTCATCAATATAGGCACGAGAACATATCCTGGCTAATAATTTTATTATAATAATGGAGTCAGTACTATTTTAAAGGGGAGAAAAGTCTTTTAATGAGTGAACCTTTTTGCAGAATTCTCATCTAGAAATTCTCAAATGAAATGAAATATACAATGAACTGGTGTCTCTTTCAGGCTGAGCTGCATAATTATACTGGAAACAGTGTGCAATGTATTTATGATTGCTAACTTCATGGCCTCACTGCAATCATCCAGAGGGGTCAATAATCTTAACCACACAAAAGTGTTTTGCCTGTATCAGACCTTAAGAAATAGCTTTGTACTGAATATAATTAGCCAGCTACTTAATGCTCCACACATAGAGAATATGAATCAAAATGAATTTGCCCAGGAATTTTACAATTCAAATCAGGGGTTTTAGTTTAGACAGACAATACAGCAAACAGAGCAAGTCTTAAATTGAAGAGATCTGGATCATTATAATGGAGTAAAGTTGCCTATCACAATTTTGCTTTTCTTTTGTTTTAATTAACTACTTTCCTGCCATATATCTTAATCTGTGCAATCTCATCAAGTGGGAAGACACATTAACCCCTTAGTAGTGTCTGATATATGTTCTTTTCTACACTGGTGCCATTGGTGTCTGTCAGCTCAAGCTTTTATTGAGGAAAAATTAAAGTGCAATAGTTTAAATATACCTATCCCACATTTTGGGAGGAAGCATAAAATACAAATGTGGAAAATAGAAAATTCAAATGCATTTGCTTTAATTGATTGATTAATCGTGTGCCATCAAGACGGGGTCAATTCTCAGTGACAACCTAGGCTCCCCAAGCCCTTTAGGTCTTCCAATGATACATCCATCATGATTGTAACTGAGTCCATCCACCTTGTTGCTGTTCCTTCTTCCAAGATTCAAATTTTGTTTATCAGACCATTCTCAAGACTGCAGCTATTCCTCCTTTCTGCAAGGCCATTCTTACATATCATTACAGAAGGCAACCTTAGCAGCAGCTCAGCACTGTGTTCTAATGATCAGCCTATTCTCCAAAGCACCTGAAGGCAGGACAAGAAGCAACGGGATGGAAACTAATCAAGGAGAGAAACAAGCTGGAACTAAGGAAAAAAAAAATCCTGTCAGTTAGAACAATTAATCAGTGGAACAACTTGCCTCCAGAAATTGTGGGTGCTCAACACTGAAGGTTTTTAAGAAGAGACTGGACAACCATTTGTCTGAAATGGTATAGGGCACGGGTGTCAAACTTGTGATGTCAAATGACGTGTCGCAACGTATCGTGACTTTTCCCCCATTGCTGGAAATGGGGTGGGCGCAGTTTTGGCATGACGCATACGGCCTTTGGGCCAGCAGTTTGACATCCCTGGTATAGGGTTTCCTGTCCAAGGTCCCTTCCAGCTCTATTCTATTCTATTCTATTCTATTCTATTCTATTCTATTCTATTCTATTCTATTCTATTCTATTCTATTCTATTCTATTCCATTCCATTCCATTCCACTCCATTCCATTCCATAGCTCTCACCAACTCCACAAAACATGATCTGTGATGAGGATCTTGGGAATTGTAGTTCAACAATATCTGGAGAGCTACAGATACTCCCTTGATATCTTGTAGCCAATGCCACAAACCAAGAAAAAACTACCTAGGTTTATACATAATCAGTTGTAAGAAAATCATTTGCTGAATTAGCCACTTCATTGTTTTTTAGGTGTAATGCTAACCCATAAACCAAAATTATTTAAATTTCTCGATGTATTACCCCATATTATTTATCCCTTTATTTCTACAGTGCCAAAAGTTGGTTTGTAATCTTTGCTCTCGATAGGATATAATTCTATGGAGCTACTTTTTATTTTGGGTAAAGAATTCAGAACCATTCCTACTGAGCCCAGATGCCAAAAAAAAAAAAAACACTCTACATAAGAGTGCCGTAACATTTCCGCAGCAGTTATTAACATGGGAAATATTACAGGCACTCATTCAAAGCCGGGAAACCTTTGTAATTCTATGCAATATATTTCTAAGGGTTGCTCTGAAAATTAAAAAAAAAACCAAGTCCAATTTGCTATTTTATTCTAATGCAAGCTATTACCTTTCATGGAGGCCCATAGGTGGCCCACACATCAGCAATAAATATTCATGTTTTCTGATAATGTTACAAAGCCCATTCCAATCTGCCACCACCACGCTGTCATTAAGGGGCCTGAGAAATGCCATATATTTATTTATTCTGTTAAGGTAACCTGACACTAAAGACCGGGTTGTGCTTCTTGCCTGGACTACCACGCAGGTCTAACAATAATGCCTTTAAAGCTGTACTGAGCCAACCTACTCCAGCACTACAGAATTTGAGTATTTTCAGGTTTTTTTAATAGATATTTTGGGACCCACCTTAGCTGAAAAAGCAGGATGTATCTAAAATTCGTGAACTGATTAAATGGGGATTCATGTCTCTCTAGCACAGTGGTTTTCAACCTTTCTAATGCCGCGACCCCTTAATACAGTTGCTCATGTTGTGGTGACCCCCAACCATAAAATTATTTTCGTTGCTACTTCATAACTTTAATTTTGCTACTGTTTGGAATCGTAATGTAAATATCTGATATGCAGGGTGTATTTTCATTGTTACGAATTGAACATAATGAAAGCATAGTGATGAATCACAAAAACAATATAGCAATGCTCACTGGAGAAGCTTACTCTTCCTTGCTCACAAATGTTGGGAGGGAAGAGGAAGGAAGGAAGGAAGGAAGGAAGGAAGGAAGGAAGGAAGGAAGGAAGGAAGGAAGGAAGGAAGGAAGGAAGGAAGGAAGGAAGGAGAAAGAGATTGAAGTGGAAGGGATGGAGATGGAAGGAAGGAAGATTGAAGGGGAAAGGAAGGAGATGGAGAAGGAAGGAGATTGAAGGGGGAAGGAAAGAAGGAAGGAAGGAAGGAAGGAAGGAAGGAAGGAGAGGGAGATTGAAGGGGAAGGGATGGAGTTGGAGATGGAAGGAAGGAAGGAAGGAAGGAAGGAAGGAAGGAAGGAAGGAAAATTGAAGGAGAAAGGAAGGAGCGCCAGCTCCCGCTCGGAAGACGCCGCTTCTCCCCTCCTGGCCCGTCTGGCTGGCCTCTGATGCACATGTGGGCATCGCACTCTTCCCCGCCGCCTGGCCACTTCCGAGGCCCAGAGCCCTGCAAGCCGGGAAGGAGCCGCTCCTGCCCGCCAGCCCCAGGGCTGCGCTGGGTGCCAGAGGGCCGAGGTGGCCTCTGACGGTGAGGGAGATGGGCCGGGTGGCGTGGGGGGAAGCTCCGGAGTGGAGGGCAGCCGGGGGCGGAGCGCATCTGGGCAACCAGGAGGCCAGCAGGCCGAGGTGGCGGCAAGCGTCGTGGGCCAGGTGCTCCAGGGCGGCCATGTAGGCACACAGGGTGAGGCAGCGGCGGCGCAGGTCCAGCACCGGCTAAGCCACTAGCTGGCCTGGCCCAAGGAAGGTCAGCCACGTGCACCACTTTCACACTCAGCGCCCACTGCTGCCCCGCCAGCACCACCTCTGCCGCCACCTTCCCCGTGCAGCCCCGCTTGTCAAGCGGGCCCCACAGTTCCCATAGCAGCCGCCGCAATCCACACCGATGGCGCACGAGGCAGGCGAGCACATGTTTTCCGTGCTTCAGTGCCAGGCTCTCCATGCTGCAGCGCGACATGGTGAGCATGAGGCAGGAGTGCACATGGACTCCGCTTTTTCAGCAGGGCAGAATTAAGTGTTGCTCCCCACCTCCCACCCCTGATCCTCTTTTACTTACAAGTAGGAGATGGCATAATTGCTCAGCAGGGAGAAGTGAAAAGTTCCTGCAAACTTGCTTTTGCTGCAGACAACTTGCATGTGCAACGTTTGCGGGCTGGGTCTTTTGGCGTGCTCTGCAGTGCAGAGACAGCCGTTAACAACCAGGTCTGGACAATTCCTATTGGCTTTCAAAAGCCAATAGAATGGAGTCTATTGAATAGACTCTTAATCTATTCAATAGAATAAGAGTCTATTCAATAGAGTCTATTCTATTGGCTTTCGAAAGCCAATAGAATAGAGGGAGTAGCACAGCTCATGGAAAAGTTGAAAAAAATCCATCAAAAAAAGGTGCCGGAACGCCGTTTTGAGAAAAAAAAAGCCCCGGTCTTAGGCGACACCTGTGAAACGGTTGTTCGACCCCCAAAGGGGTCGCGACCCACAGGTTGAGAACCGCTGCTCTAGCATTTTAGTTGCACACAAAAGGCCTCCTAGAGAGAGCAGGCAGTTTAATGCAACAGCATCATGAAAACACAGTAAAGTTAAAAGGTGGTCTAAAAACTCTGATTTTCGATATTTTCACAAAAGTGCCTGGCCTCCCTGCCCTGCGGCAAAAAAAAAAAAGTCTGCAGTTTCAACAAAATGATTGGTAGCGATAAAACAGAAACTGTCTCAGGAGCGGTTAACTTTAATTTTTGCTGTTGTGTTTTTTTTTCCCATCTGAACCGTCAAGCCATCAAATTTATATAACATTAAAAAAAAATTGTACACAAGCATGGGAACAGGGGCAATGCATGGGAAAAAGCATAACCAGTGTGTATGTGTTTGCGTGTGTGAATCCCGCGTGGGATTTATTACTAGTTCATCTGTACGTATCAGTCCTTGTTTAGTGCCAGTTGAGACTGGCAACTTGGTCATTAAACAAATCAGACACTAAGCAAACTCTACTGTGTTTACAGCTTACTTCAGGTTTCTTTTGCTTTACAGATCTGCAAAGGTTGTAGATGTGACAATTGGTTGCAAAGTTATTTTTTCCATCACCACTGTAGCTATACATGGTTGCTAAATGAGGCAGTGGCTAAACAAGATTCCTGAGCACTGCTATTTGAGTGATGTGAAATGTGTTGAAAACAAAGTACATTGATCAAAAGCCTAATGATTACCTGTGCCTTCCTGGCCATGCTTCCCTGATCACTCCATGTACACAAACATCCTGGCCTAGGAATTCTGGGAGCTGAAGTCCACAAGTCATGAAGAGGCCATCATTTCCCCTCTCCCTGCCCTAAAGGGATGGTGCTTCCCCAGATCCTCAATGGACACTGTACCTTTGGAGGCTTCGGTGCCCAGTGGATTTTCGAACATGCTGGTTGAAAGTTGGTTCCAAGCATCCTTCACAGCTGACTTGGAAACAATCCTGTTGTTCAGGCGCTGCTGAGGCCGGAAGTTATTCCGTAGGTATTCCACAGATTTGACATGATCTTGCTGTTCCGTGGTAAATATGGAATAGAAGGCTTCCAACTGAAAGCCACGATGAGGATAAGAGGAAAGGAGGAGAAAAAAGACATTAATTAGAAAAACAATGTGGTGAAATGTGGGCAGCTGATAATAACACAAAATGGCAGGAAGTCCTGATGCCAAGACTGATAAATCAAACAGGAAAACGTCTGCCCACTGAAATCCCTGCCAGCAGCCTTATCTAGCCTCATTGCTATTCTGCCAGGCAGCCAAGAACACACTCTAGAAAGTTAATGTCAAAGAGAGTCAAGGAAAAGATTATTTACTAGCCTCTCCTTACTATAAAGGCTTCAAGATGTGTGTGTGTGTGTGTGTGTGTGTGTATTACTATTACTGTGCCAAAGAGGGATACACAATCATTCCAGACTAACATCAATCACAGCTCATGGTATGACATCTTCCCATCTTCCCATCTCTTCTTTACAGCAAATCCCATACCCATGGTGTTGCAGGCTATCCATACTGTTAAAAAAAAAAAAAAAGCCTTTTTCCCCCCCCCACCCCTTTTTTAAATTCTTTTATTAAAACAATCAGCATTGGACATAAAAACATATTATGCAGCAATCAACATGATACCTGGTATACAATACTAAGTATTAGTCTTTGAAAACGTCTGAATTAGTAAGCCTAATTCAGACGTTTTCAAAGACTAATACTTAGTATTGTATACCAGGTATCATGTTGATTGCTGCATAATATGTTTTTATGTCCAATGCTGATTGTTTTAATAAAAGAATTTAAAAAAAAAAAAAAAGAAGGTAGCTTAGCTCTAGATCAGTGTTTCTCAACCTTGGCAACTTTAAGATGTTTGGACTTCAATGCCCAGGTTTCTCCAGCTAGCATGGTGTTGACTTCCACAAATTTTAAATTAACAAAGTTGAGAAACGTGCTCAAAATGACAAAAATGTGCAGGGGGGGAAAGAATAAAAAGAAGGGCTGGGAAAGAAATCTACCTGTGTACATTTTGTCTGCAAGTAGAAGCCACAGCTGGAGTAAAAATAGAACTTCTGTCTATCAAGTTTCCTCTTATTTTCAGCCAAGAGTATTTAACATTTTCTAGAATGAAGGCCACAGTCCAAAAACTAGTAAGCAGGATGCATTTTAGAAAAATTGGCACATTAAAGGCATGTTCAGATTGGCACACTCCACTTTGTAAAATACTTTCTATAAAAATGCTGACGTTTTGGCTGCAGCCGCAGAAATAGAAACATTTTTGTAAAAACATAATTTCTAAAATGAGAAGGAGTCTAGCAGACAGAGAAAAACTGAGGTATGCCATCCTGTCTCACAAGGGATGAACTATGTTTCCCTTTCTTCCCGTTTTTTGTTGTTTTCTTAAATAATATTTCTCCTTTGGATAATGTTCTTGTAAAGCAGGAATCCCAAATGAGTCTGCTTTTTAGGACAAGCAGATGAATCGCCTTACCTTAACTTAAATATCTTGATTATGTAAATATATTCTAGCTATAACACAGCCTAGGGAGATCATTGAACCCCATCCTTATAAGAATTTGATTCAAATGATCATTTAAGGAATTTAATTCAAAATATCATTTAAAGAGACCTTCAGCATGATAGTCAAGGAGCAGAGAATCTTTTGTTCAACAGAAAGAAGGCAAAAAGACACTGAAGATGTAGTTTTATAGCAAAGATGCATAATCTTAGGGACAGGTAGTCTACAAAAGTGAGCACATAGATCCAGGAGTTGAACAAATTTTTAATTTTTAAGGCTGCACAAGGAAACAGTTATTAAGGACATAAAATAGTTATATGAGAGATATTTCATTAATTTACACTAAACTAAATTTAATTTTGAGCACACTATTACACACAGAGAGAAAGAACTTGGCAAGTTTAATCTTTTGCTATCAATGTTCCACCACCTCATTCATTCATGTAAATTGGTGACTTTTCCACAAACAGTTAATGTCTACCAAGAGGCCTTTGTTGCAATGAAATGTATTTACACTAGCAACTAAAAGAGGCACGACAAGTGATAACAATTTTTTTTGAAAACTAAGACTTTAAATGCCATTGCCTCTTTAATTGCTAAACAGTTAAATATTCTGTACATTAGGACTTCTCTCGTTGAAATTATCTGTTGTTGCTTTGTGCTGTTTTGTGTGTTCTCTAGTAAGACTACCTTGTAAGGATCTGTATACCCTTTTCAGAGTCAGCACAATGCAAGTTTCATGGTTCTGAAAGTAGGCAAAGACAGTATATTAGCAAAAGCACTGCTTTCTCTGCGCAATTATCTCAAACTATCAAATCTGTGTCTATACATGCCTAAAATGACTTAGCACAATTTTCGAGCAGAAATGTGAAGACGGGAAAAGAATGAAAAATTCTGTGTAAATATTTATATCGTGGTTTAAATATATCTGAACAGAATAGTAATAGCTAAAATCATTTAAAAGGAAATAAGATGTCGCATTCTATTATCTTCTTATGTGGAGTGGCTGATGTTGAGTTTCAGAGAACAGTAAAACAAAATCAGATTGCTTCCTTTTCTATCAAGAATATATTTTGCTGTTTTTATGGGACAGAGGAAGGTCTTTTCTACTCTCCCAAGAAAAGGAAATGAAATCTGCTTACAGCATATTTTATTTATTTTATCTATTTGTATCTTGCCTATTTCTATTTTTTTAGAAATAACTCAAGGTGGCAAATAGATCCAAGATACCTTCCTTGTCCTATTTTCCCTTCAACAACAACCCTGCGAGGCAAGTTGGACTGGGAAAGAGAGTGACTGGCCCAAGGGCACTCAGCTGGCTTTCATACCTATGGTGGGACTAGAACTCATGGTCTCCTGCTTTCTGGCCTAGTGCCTTAAACACTAGACCACTAAACCTTTACAATCCAGCACACTCCAGATTCAATTCCTAAAATTCTGCTGGCCATGTTGGGTGGGTGGAGGGATGAAATCTCACACATATCTGGTGGAAAAAAATGGGTTAAATTAAAAAGAAAAGCAAAACAAAACTAAGAAAATAATGAATCAGGCAAGCTGTTTATGATACCAACCTACCTGCCGATAAGAAATGGGGACAGGCATTCGGAAAACAATCCATTCCACAATTTCGCTACACGGTGGTGTAGTCAGTGACCCTGTATACCGATAGTAACTTCCCAAAGAAGCTGGCAGGAGATCCCTTAACACAAAAGGGTCCAAGAAGGTCTCTTTCTCTATAAAATAAAATGTTTTGAAACACATAAGAGATAGAACAATGGACATTGCAAGAAGGGTCAATATCTATTTTATGAGCTCCAACGCATTTATTTTCTGCTTGTTGAAGGGGCAGGTAGTCCTCAACTTACAATCATTCCTTCAAAGTTACAACGGCCCTGAAAAAAGTGACTTCTGAGCATTTTTCACATGAGCGGTGCAGCATCCCCATGGTCACGTGATCACCTTTTGCATCCATCTGACAAGTCAAGTCAACGGGGAAGTCAGATTCACTTACAACCATGCTACTAACAACTGCAGTGATTCACTTGTGGCAAGCAAGGTCATAAAAATGGGGAAAAACTCACTTAACAAAATGTCTTGCTTAGCAACAGAAATGTCGGGCTCAACTATGATCATAAGTCAAGGACACTCTGTAGATCTTTTAAATCTATGAGGCAAAAGCGCCTGTTGCTATGTGCAATCGTCATCTTTCTTGAGGGTCTTATGAAGTCACCGTATCAAAAGTATCTTGGCTGAACCTTCCCTAAAACAACCTAGAACATTCTGCATTGACATAACTTCCTTTTCAAATATACAAGTCTCTCTCTCCATCCAACAAAGTAGGGAATGAACAATCCAGTGTTTATATATAAGGAACAGACAATGCTGTATTTTTTTTAAAATAAAACCCAATGGTTGCTAGAATAAACAGATTTTATTTCAGATCTGTACACCCATGATACCGCTGCCATTCCCACTAACAGAAATTCAGAGGTAATATTAGCATATTTGTAATGAGCTCAACCTGCATAGCAAGTTACAATGACAAATTGATTCAACACCAGAAATAAGAGTGAAAGAGCATACCCACAAATCCATACTGAGCTAATATTCAGATCAGGTCTCTCAAACACAGGTCAAATCTTTCATCAACTAGACTTACAGTTAAAACTTATGACAAATATGATTTATATTATTCAAACCAGAGAAGAGCTGTTTGTTCAGCTGTGGAATAGTATTTCCATACTGGGTATGCATCACATGTCAGTGGTCCAAGCCAACAGCATATTTCAAGAGCATATAATTAGTGTAATATATATTCTGTTTTTAACAAATTCAAATCCAGTATACTTATTTAGCAATATTACTCTTCTGTTGCAAGTTTGCAATTTCAGGCAAAGCATTTGAAATGTGACAGGTATCAACAAGCCCTTGAAAACTGTTGATGCCCACACATATAAATCTTTCGTCAAGTCTGTCAGTGATTGTTCTAATATTGTTTACAGATGGAAAAAACTAGGAACTGCTATAATGCTTGAATAATATGTGGGGCATAAAACTGCCTCAACATTACATGAGACATCAGGTGCCCCAAAGCTGATTTTGAAAACAAGGGTTTTATGGTGACTTTCCTTTCCCTAATTGCGGTAAAAAACACACAGGCCTATTTGCATTGCAAAGCAACCTAAAGGTTTTTAAAATCCATTATAAGTGTGGTTTGTCCTAATTCATCTAGGGCAGGGTTGTCAAACTGCCAGCCTCTGGGCTGGATGCATCATGCCAAAACCGCACCCACCCCAGCTCCGGCAATGGGGAAAAAGTTGTGATACATCACGACACATCATGTGACATGGAGAGTTTGACACCCCTGATCTAGGGTAACTGGTAGGAGAAGGATAGGCAGTGCCTGGGGGCGGATTCAAGGGAGGAATCAGCCTGGAGACATTATGTTCTCGTAAAAGGTCTAAGTCAGAGTTCGCCAACCTTTCTGGCTTTGCGGACTTATGGGAGGGAGAAGGGATGGTTCTGTGTGAGAGGCTGGCAAGTATGTGCTGCTTCATTTGCGAAAGCATTGTGCACGCATGCCTGTCACTCATGCAAATAGAGCACGCATGTATGCACTCACCCACCATTTCCACGGGCTGGTTGCAAACACCTCATGGCCCACAAGTGGACTGCAGCTCAGATGTTGGGGACCCTGGACTAAGTCCAATTCCTCTTGAATTCAGTTAATTCTTATCTAGCTCCAGTTTAGTGCTGATTGTTAGTTGACTAGATTCTTGTGTACAGGCATGATCAATAAATTAGCTTAGCTGGAACTTAATGGGTGGTCCTGATTCTTTGCGCCTGACATAAGCATACAGATCAGGAAGAGGTACATGGGACATTCTTATGGATAGTTGAGCTAAAAATGAGTGGAAATATCTGAATGGTCTCATCTGGAATTTGGAAACCATTCATTATGTATTGTGTAGAATGCTTTTATGCCACTCTCAGCCATCTTAAAGGAAAAGAAGCAATGTAATATGGTAATCAAAATTTATCAACATTACCAAATAACATTATTAGTGTATATTATATTAATTGTATTAAAAACGCGAATCCTGGGGGTGTGCAGGATCCCAAACAGTGTGGCTGTAGATGAAACAACTGCGACCCCCGGGGAGGACAATGAATCTGTAGCGAGCCCTGAATTCAATTCTGGGACGGACGTTCAGGCTCGGTTAGAAGAAAGGGAGGAGGGGAGCAAAGAGCAAAAGCGGCTGGATAATCAGCCTCTGGGTGTTTGCATGCACACTAAGGGAGCAACTGGGGGTGGCGGAACAGCTTGTGAACTCGCCAATATGCTGATAGGTGCGGGACGACTAGGAGCATTACGGCTGATCGAAGCAAATGGACTGCTGACTCGCTCAAGGAGCAGGGCGCAGAAGCAGCTGGCCGTATAAGTAAACTCCCAGATCCTTTACTTTCACTCTGACGATGCCGGCAGTTTGGCTGATGAAAGTTAAGTGGTTTTATATTAAAACAGTTTTGTTTATACTTTTATCCTGGTGCTCGATTTCTTTTGTTTTTCTAACACACACACACACACACACACACACACACACATTTAAAGAGACAGAAAGAGAGAGAGAAATATCATAATTATATGTAACATCAAAGCAGCCACATTCATTCTAATTCAGGTACTGCTACCTGATCTTGTCTCAGTTCCCAAATGAGACAATGCTGAATATACAACTGGGCTTCAGAGTTCTGGTCATTGCAACACATGATTGACAGTCATCTGATTGCACTTTCTGACATCCCCATGGGCTTCCCATAAGTAAAGTCAATGGAAATGTTGGCAGGAAGTTGGAAGTTGCAATCCTGTGGTATTTCGCTGAACAACCTCCATGGTCCTTGGGTTACAATGACAATACTGGAATTGCCATCGTTAAGCAACACGCTCCCATTACATTGTGCTTTGTGACCACATCATTTGGTGATGGAGGATGGTGCAACTGGAGCATCCCCATCTACTGCAGTTGGAATAACGACACATCTAAGGCCAAAGAGATTAAATTGGACAGGTTTCCATTTGGTTTGGGTGAAAAGCAAAGCTGCTTGTGTCACTGTAAATCTTGCACAAAACACAGCAATATGAGCAGGAATAGCGGATTAGTGAAGGGTGCACATAATTGTAGATGTGTTTTAACTAGGTTGATTATTCTATCAGAACACATTTGTCTGTAGAATGTCCAAATAGTGGCCAAATAAGTGCTCTTAAGTTTGGTATTAACAGAGGAAATCTGGATTAGATTTAGATAAAACAGTTTATTACAGAATTAGAGGACTCCTGAAAGAAGAGAGTTGTTCCTTTTTTTTTTTTGAAAAATATTTTATTGGTTTTATGATTTTTAACTATAGGTGCTTAAGACACACCGTGGTGATTGGGTAGACAAAAATTCCAGAATAAAAACATACATAAACAGCTCAACTTAATACATTCACTTTCATCTTTCTATTTCCCTCACCCACACAAAACAAAAAACAAAAACATATAAATTTAATATATTCCAGGGGTTCTCAACCTTAGCAACTTTAAGACTTGTGGACTTCAACTCCCAGAATTCCTCAGCCAGCAAAGCTGGCTGAGGAATTCTGGGAGTTGAAGTCCACAAGTCTTAAAGTTGCCAAGGTTGAGAACCCCTGGAATATTCCATTTCTGTCAAAAATTTCTGTTAAACCTATTTTAAGACTTTGTCAATTTCATTCCAAACTCTCCCCGATACATATACCATGATATTTATAAGATGTTACCATACATTCTTTTACATTCATATATACAGTACTTTTAAAGAAAGGAGATAAATACCTACACGTAACTTTTGGTGTTGCTCGCCCATTTGCCCTCTCACCTCATCCACACTCTTTCTTCTCTACCTTCTTTCTCCCTTTCTTCTCTTCTCTAGAAGAGAGTTGTTCCTAACATCTGAGAATCTAATTGTATTTACATGCTCTGCCCCAAGATTCCAGTTCTGAGCTTTTTTCTCTCTGGCAACTTTCATTTTGTTTATTAAATGTATGGGTAGTCCTCAACTTATGACTATTGAGGCCAGAATTTCAGTTGTCATGCCCAATTTCATGACCCTTTTTGCCATGATTGTTCAACGAATCACTGCAGTGGCTAAGTGAATAATGTGGTCTTTAAATGAGTCCAGCTTTCCCCGTTGGCTTTGCTTGCTGGAAGGCGGCTGAGAAGGTCGTAAACAGTAATTACATGACCCTGGCATGCTGCAACCATTGTAAAGACACACCAGACTTTTGAAAATAAAAATTCTTCAGATCATTGTAGTCTGGAGAATATCAGAGTGGACTTCCTTTCATATTACGGGAATACAAAGTCAGGATAAAGACAGAATCCATACTCTTCTCTTGATTATTGTGACTGATCATACTCTCCATAGTGGCAGTGCCTAGCCAAACCTGACTGATCTCCCAACAGTGGGACCTGGTTAATACTTCCATGCGAAACCATCAGGACATGGATCAGGAAATCCATGTGAGGGGCAAAGAAACAAGGACCATAAGGTTGTAGCATAAGTGATTTATTGAAGCCTATCCTCAAGAATCTAGTCAACTAATGATTGTTAATGTTAAATTGGTCCTAGATAAGGGTCAATGGAATTCAAGGGGAGCTGAACTTGGATCTCTTGTGGCAATGCAAGGACTCCAAAGTGATGGCATGTTTAACTCCACCCTCCAGCTCTGCCTGCTCTTCTACGATCCTCAGGCTTCCCTCTAGGAAGCTGAAAAAGAGAATGGAAGGAACTGTGAACTACTGTTGTATTGTTGCCAAAAATACATTACCAATATGAGCATATGAAAGAAACCAAGCTTGACCTGAAGATGTCTTTGTCTTCTCTATTTGTTGGGGGGGGAAGAGGGATATTGAAAGCAACTGAGTAGTTTTTATTCATTGCTTTGTTTTAACACTGTTTCTGTAGGGATGAAATTTATGTCTGGTTGTGAAGTACTGCTGTTTTATATAATTTATTTTATTCGCTGCACTCCATCCTCATAATTATTGATATAAAGTAGGTTAGAGGCAATTTAGCGGGTCGACAGAAAGAGATCAAGGTCTTTAAATGTATAAAACCATGAAACCCATTTCACCAGTAATGTATTGCAGCCCATTTGAAATTAATTGTTTTTCAATTTTATTCCTTCTCCTGTACTCAAACATGGACTAAAAAAAAAATACATGATTTCATTTTCACGTAAAGAACTTTTCTCAGAAACCTCTATTTTCCGTTTCTAAAATTTACATTTTAGAGAAATAAAACAAAAATTAAAAAGAACAAGCCACTTGCAAAGACAGACATCTTTGGTTCTTTTGCAATTATCCCCCGCAGTTCTGATGATTAACCGGCCAAATTCCACACTATTGCTATAAAAAAGGGTTAACAGCAAGGTTCTTATTAAGTGCTTTATACCAAAAATCTGTCCCAACAAAGAAACTTCCTCCATGCGGTGCAGGCTGATTTCCCTTGTGCTGTTGCGTTATCTACATCTTTTTTTTTTTTAAATTGAGACATTTGGTAAATTTGCCTGGATAAGGAGCAATAACATAATCTGCCTTGACCTTCTAGTAATTTTCAGACTGATATGTTCCTAACCAGAAGGGAGGGGAAATACAGGAAATACAGTCTTTGGGAATACAGGAAACATGCCTACATTCAGAAAAGGGAATTCAAAGCATATGTTCATCTAGTGCTTTTACGAATTTCTTGGCAAACAGATTTGACAGTAACCTCTAATACACTGGCTTTAAAAAGAATTAAGACTAATTCCCGGAGAACATCCATGTTGTTAAGCACAAGGATAACTAAAACCACAACAGTTGTATTAAGAAGGAGAATAATTCGAATTGCTATGTGTCTGGAGATTCAATTGGAAAGTGCATGTTAAGTTAATATGATATATCTTTTCACCAGGTTTTCACAGTATGGCCTAGATTTATTCATTTTATTTTTTAAAAAAAATATATCCTTCAGACCTTTTCGTGTATAAGTAATGCAGGTAGCTCAGCTGAAAAGTACTTCCTCTGGTGGCTCACACACTTCACACCTTTAACTTTTTTTTTTCCCCTACAGAGAGGCACTCTCTCTGCTTAGCCAATGTGTGAAATGCAGCACAAGTGCTTTTCATCCTTCATTTCATTTTCCAAATAAGCTGCTAATTGGGAGACTTACAAATCTTGCCAAACTCAGATCATAAAAGGAGAGGATAAAAACCAGAAACGTGCAGTTGGCATATGTCTGAATATAATCCTGGCGATGAGGCGGAGAGTAAACAATGCGAAATGGCCAACGTGAGAAATAGACTTGTTACCTACTGGGCATGAAAATTGAGGGCAGCTGTCAATATCTCCTCTGGGATCTTCCTAGACCATAGAGGAAGCATCCTTCAGAGAAGGCATGACAGCTGCCACGCACAAAATGCAACGTTGCAGTGGTTGGGCTTTCTGAACGTTCCTCGGTGCTGCCTAAATTATTGAAATGTCCCTCCTGGTGTCTTTCCCACTCACTGCACACCTCAGCATTGTCTTTAGCCCACTGCAGGGAGCTCTTATACTTCTTTCTAGGGCAGTAACTCGGCCATATTCAATAATTTGTTACGGAGACGCTCTCCCACAATCACAATGACTTCTCCCCAAGTAATGAGCATGTCAATATTTTTGTTGGCATCAACCTGCTAAAGAACCTATTGTGGTTAAAGAACCTGCTGTGTATCATGAAAAGAACTAAAGTAGGGGCTTAAAGTTCTCCCTCAAACTGGCAAGTCCAAGATAATAACAGGTTTGTTTGTTTATCCATCCATCCATTCATTCATTCATTCATTCATGTACTTGCTTATTGTATGGCATACCATACACAGACTTGCAATATATATTAACATTTTCCCCAAATTAAAAAAAACCCACAATAAAATATGAACTTTAAAAAGATCTATATTCATGTATCAATGATCTAGGCCAGGGGTCTTCAAACATGGCCCTTTTATAACTTGTGGACTTCAACTCTCAGAATTCCTCAGTCAGGCACGCTGGCTGAGGAATTTTGGGAGTTGAAGTCCACATGTCATAAAAGGGCCAAGTTTGAAGACCCCTGGTCTAGGCAATATAACCACTGAAGAACAATACTGGCTCTCAAAATGCATGGCAATGAAAATAATAGCTGAGACAATGTTACTGAATTACATATAGTCTGTGAGTTACAACCATTCATTTAATGACCATTCAAAGTTACACTGGCACTGAAAAAGTGACCTACCATCAATCTTTGCACTTAACAACTGTTGCTGCATCCTCATGGTCATGTGATCAAAATTCAGCATGTATTTATGATGGATGCAGAGTTCTGAGGTCATGTGATTACCATTTGCAACCTTCTCAACTGGCTTCCAATAGGAAAAGTCAATGGGGGAAAGATGAATTTGCTCAACAACTGCATGATTCACTTAACAAATGCAACGGTTTGCTTAACAACCATGTCAAAAACAATTGTAAAATTGTTTGACTCACTTAACAACCTCCTTGCTTAGCAGTGGAACTGCTAGTCCCAATTGTGGTTGCAACTTGAGGACTACCTATGCTTACTTAGAGCTCTCTTGTTCATCTTAAAGAGTTGCTTCCAAGTTAACCCTGGTATCAGTCCCTGCTATAGATCTGTGATCAATCGTAAAACATGCTCCTTTGTGTTCCTCTTCTCAGAAATAAAATTTCAACTTGATGTTCTTCGGGCTTATTTGGCTTATTCTGTCTCTTTGCCCTACTTCGTTCACATTTGAATTTCCTACTTAGAGCTGCCTAAATACAGTTCTGCCATTCAGTAGCAGCTTTTCTACTCCATGTTTTACAAACACTGATGTTTTGCTTCAGTCTTTCTATTTTTTCATTACAGGTGCCAGGAACAAGATGCTTTGGGGTTGGGATACCTAACCAAACATTCTTTCATTGTGTAAATTTTCCTCAGCTGTTTTTAGGACTAACCATCTGGATAGCAGGGAAGGCAAACTCAGCTGGGGCTTGAGGAAGAGATTGCAAACTGGAAGTTGGAAATTGTTGCCTGTTGCCTGTGGCCTGCGGAGGACCCATTACTGATTTACACCATCTGCAGTAGCTGACAGATGCAACAGGACGGCCTTAACTTAAGCAAGCTTAGTAGCTATGAACTTTCAATCTACAGATTGACAGTATTATCTTTAGAAATAAATTATTTCAGTTCAAATGATGGATAATACAATATCTGATCTCTGTTTTAGGAGCTCTTTCCTGAGGGTTGCTGGTTGATGGCTTTGCAATGAGAAATAAATCAAAAACACACAAGTCATCAAAAACACACAAGCCAACAAAAATGGTTCTATGGAATTTCCCTAAGGCAGATTCCCTAAGGCTGTATTCAAATATGTTATCCTCATTAACTTCTTGTAACATTTTGTTTGCATGGGTTCCATATGTTCTAAAAGAAAAATTAGAATCATGCAGGAGTATTTTTAAATGCTGGGCCAATACATTATGTAAAGTACAATTCAAATATGTATTACAGTTCTCTGAGAGGGAACCTCATCTTCTGTTTCCAAGGATTTTTTTTCCTGTACCATATGCTGACAGTATTATATTTTAATAATTAATTGTTCATCAAAGAAAAGATGAGCAGGAACGCTAAATTCAAAGTTATTCAAATTGCGAAAATGAATAATGCAAGATTTTTATATTAAATACACACTGAGATACGAAGTCAACATCTCATCCAGCTCTGCCCGCCTTCCATTTTTAAACACTGTGAACTAAAATATGAATTTCCAACCAAGGGAAACGTATTTAGACAAAGGAGAGCTTTATTAGAATGCAAACTCAAAGATTCCTCTGATGATTAGATTTTGGTTATCAATTAGGTGGAATTTATTTCATGTGTTTGCGAAGCCACAGTCAATTGCAGAAAATGAAACAGAAAAGAAAGCGTAGCTTCTTTTTACAGAATTAAATCTAATTTCTGCATCTGTGCTCAAATTCTTGATAGACTCTCCTAAACAGACTGCATTGGCTAAGTAATGCAAAATAAACCTTTCAGCAGAATATGTAATGTTATGTTACCCAAGTTTGTAGGAGGAGAGCCATGCTGGACCACTGTGGTGAAAAATCATCAGTGTGGCAGAATGTTGTCTGATTAACAAATTTTATTAAATGTCATAGCTTTCAACAGCTTACTTCAGAGTTTTTTTTTATCATTCATAGATTGTGGTACATTCATATTTAAGTACAAATGCTATATACGAGAGTGAGCAGTTTGTACCTGCCCCTGAGTATTCAGCTAAAATTCAGCATCAAATGTTCTGATTTGAGGTGGTATGATTTTTTATATATTTGTATAAAATAAGGCACAAAATAGATAGGAAAATTATGTTTTAAATATTGGCCAAGGTCAATATAGTAACTTTATTCTTTAACATCCCCTCAACTGCCCCATGCAAATAGTGATCCAAAAATATTGGCCTAGCCCACAGTAATGACATTGTCAGCCAGTCTTTGGAGATGTAAAAAAAAATGGGAAAGAAAGATACAAAAAGATTATTACATTTACTGTATATAGTGGGCAGCTGGGTGACTTTGGGCCAGTTACTCTCTCTCAGCCCATCCCACCTCACAGGAGTTGTTGATGGGGGAAAATAGGAGGAGGAAGTTATGTTGGATATATTTGTCATCCTGAGTTGTTACAGTAATAAAGATGGGAAATAAATAAATAACTCATGATTTTCTCGTTAATATGTTATTAGTCATAGCAAAACAAACGAATCTTTATTGTACGTATAGACTAGCATAAGAAGAATTACAAAAATAAATTATAAAAAACCTAAAACAATTAAAGATGTTAGTATAAAAGATATCAAAATGAAAATTTAAAAAAGGTAGGAGCATTAAGCATTCTTGAAAGTTTTAAGTTCAAAGGGGTTCTTGAAAATACTTTAAGTAAGTTTTTCATTGATTTTTTTTTTAAAAAAAACCTTTGGTTGATAGCTACACATTTGGCTAAACTTCATTCTCTGAGTTTATGTACTGAGATGGTGTTTTTTAAATTGTTCTCTTATCTTGGCTAAAATAAATGACTGGCCCTCAATTTTTATACCTCTAATCTGGGTCCTTATGAATTCCCTTAGTTGTAATACTACATATATCTATGTGTAATTGCAAATAAAGTCTCACCAAGATGAATGGCTTCTCATGAGGCCTTAGGATCTGCAATCTAGTATCAGACCAGTGGCCTTATTATCTCAGTAACATCTCTAATTGAGCACAAATTTTTGGGCACAACTTTATAGGCAGGGTTTAGGCAAGAGTCTTTCTTGATCTTGGTTTGAGATACCAGGAATTGAAGTTGGACTCTTTTGCAATAAAGTAGGGACTCTAACACTCAGAATTTGTTTGGAATGGAAAAGGCCGTTTTTCTGGAGCTGAGGCAACATCATATATTCTCTTAATGAGGATAAAGAAACCCAGAAGCACAGGAGATCAAAAAAGCCTTGAGGGTCCCAATCCCATGAAAGTGTTTGGACTAACACATTCATTCTTGCATTCAGAAAAAAAAAATTGGCATGTGGGGATGGGTCACAATGCACACCCCATCTAAATTTAACATTGATCTCTAACAGTGAATTATTGTCTGCTGTTAAAAAAAGATGTATGTTTGTAGGTAGATATGCTTGATGATTAATTTTCTATAAGGTAAAGATCAACAATTTGGGAAATATTATTTATCAATGGGCATTATCTTTTCTATGTTTCAATACATTGATGCTCCTTGACAAATTTGGTCAAGAGATAACTAGTGGAATATAGAGCTTTTTGTCTTCCTAGGCCATCAGTATAGTGAAATCATAAGTGATTAATCTCTGTTTTGGGGTGACAGATGAAGATGGACTCTGACCAGTTTCCTTTGTATGAAAATCCCAGATCAGGAAAGCAACCACTATTATTTAAAAGAAACAGACCAAATAAAAGAGAAGGTGGAGTTGCTCTCGATATAAGAAATAATAGTTTAACGAAGAGAAGGACGAGGGGGGACATGATAGCAGTATTCCAATATCTCAGGGGCTGCCACAAAGAAGAGGGAGTCAAGCTATTCTCCAAGGCACCTGAAGGCAGGACAAGAAGCAATGGGTGGAAACTAATCAAGGAAAGAAGCAACCTAGAACTAAGGAGAAACTTCCTGACAGTGAGAACAATTAATCAGTGGAACAACCTGCCTCCAGAAGTGGTGAATGCTCCAACACTGGAAGTTTTTAAGAAGAGACTGGACAGCCATTTGTCCGAAATGGTATAGGATTTCCTGCCTGAGCAGAGGGTTGGACTAGATGACCTCCAAGGTCCCTACCAACTTTACTACTACTACTACTACTACTACTACTACTACTACCGGTACTACTACTACTACTACTACTACTACTACTACTACTATTATTATTATTATTATTATTATACTAACAACCTTAACAGGGACTGCTAAATAGCCCAGGAACAAAAAAGCAGTGTGTCTTTATGCTCAAATAACTATTTGTCAGCAGTTGGCTATCTTAAGCATTTCATACAATTCCAAAAATCATTCCAGTTCTGCTTAGCTTTTTTTAAAAAATAACAGCTTCTGCTTATAAAACAACTTAGGAATATGATGAATATGGGTTCATTCCAGAATGCTCTAATGGTTATTATTGTTTCCCAGTATCATCCTGCATTTGAACTAAATTCTGAAAGCTGAACAGTAAATTATTTCTGGAGGAATGTTTGGCTGAACTATTAAAATGATCAGTGACTCACTTCTTACATTATGAAATGAATGCAAATGTCTTAATACCAACGACTTATGGAACCTTTAACAATTGGCAATTCTTTAGCTTTTAGCATCAAGGCTAACACTGCAGAAGCTTTATAACACACACATATACACAAAAAGGAAGGAAAACATGTTTAGTTAGGCTGTAGTCATGAACATACTGTATTCATGGGAGACAGGGACATAACTAGGTATGGCCAGAAGTCAGGACCCCCTACTTCATCCAAACATTCTGAACACAAATAACTTTTAGGTTTCTGAATCCTCCAGCTCTCTGGACATTAAGACTCATATTTCTCAGCCAGCATGGTCCAATACATCTGGAGGATACCAGGTTGAAGATAGAAGTTGTAAAATATGATTCTAAATAAAAACAAGAAAATAACTGGACAAATATTGATCTTTGAAGGCTTCTTATGACCCTCTTCTTGATTCCTGTTGCAATATAAAATTAGGAACTTTCTGATAAGGGCGTTTATTAAAAAGCATATATCCACAGTAGCCAAATTTAACCCTTTCCATGCATCTGGCATAACATTTGATAGAAGAAGCTAAGAAAAGTTTTTATATGAGACCTTGGGGAATCTGCTGCCAGTCAAGTTACTTCAAATTAGACAAGATGTGTTAAGATTCTGACTCTAAGTCAGTCTCCTATACACACCTATTTACCATGTCCCTAATATTCCAGAGAAATATCAGATTATCCATATTTCTCCATTCCCTAAAAATACAGTTGACATCTGCAGTGCTTATCATGATCTAGCAAAACATGGATCAGTTTCCCCTGAACATCTTGAGTTGGCCAGAAAGATTCCATCTCAGCAGATAATCTTTTACAACACCCCAGCTGCTATTAATCTTCTTCAAGTGTAAAAAGTAGATCAGGTAGTTTGGCATAAGATCTACTCAAGAGAGACAAGCAGTGCACACAGTTAAAATGCCCCTTTTTTGTTTTGTGTTTTTTCTCTCTCTTGGGTTAGGAGAGATATAAAGATGCAGAAACTTGACTTAAACAAGCAACTGTGTGTTCACGTCTTTGGAACTGTGATAGTCCAAGCCCACACAATGGTGATGGAGGGAAGAACTCCAGGTTCTGAGATGTACATTTATCCACTCAACAACTGTGTCTACAACAGCGGTGAGGTTAGGGAATAGGAAGGCAAGGTGGGACAGAGAAGTCCGTTGTTGTATCTTGGAGCCCTGTGGTTACCCTGGTCTGCATCATTTGTACTTGGCCTTTGATCCTTTCCCTTTTGCTGATGGTCTCGGTTTCTTTTCTATTTTTATTCTCATACATTGCCCTCCAGAGTCACCTGGAGTCTGGCAGCCTTATAAATATGCTAAATAAATAATTAACTGATACCGCACTGTGATGCTAAATGCTGCACTTAATTACATGAAGAGTATTTTTTCTTGAAATAATTATCTGTGAATTGGGAGATTAGGGTGGTTCTTACATTCACAGATAAGAATGGGAGAAGATGTAAAATAGCTGCAGATGGTGTTTCAGGTAATGCTTTTGAAGAATTAGCTGTAGCTCCAAAGGGATTATTTGTCAGGTGAATTTGACTGTTTTTGTTTTAAATTTAACCAGGGCTTCTCTCTCCCTCTCTTTTTCCTACCTTTCTTCTTCATCCATTATATTAGTCAAGATTCCTTTATGTTTTCTGCTGACTCAGCAAGAAGGAAAATGTGTGTGAGTGTGCGCTTGCATGTTTCGGTGTGCAAGAGTTGTTTGTGAAGGAGAGACAGAAAAGATGCAGGTGTGAGTTAGGCAGCCATATAAATTGATATCATAAATATACAATTTCATTTTAATTATTAGGTATTAATTCAACATATTTTTCTTGTTTGCCATCTTGTGCAGTAGCTTCTATCAGGTTGCGTATGGAGAAAGAGAGAGAGAAATGCACTAACGTACAGGTATATCTGTGTGTACAGAAAGAGAGATGCATATCTGTACAGGTGTATGTGTGTAGACAGAAAGAGAGAGAGATGTATGTTTTACAGAAAGAGAGAGATGCATGTATGTACAGGCATATGTATGTGTATCAGAGAGAGAGAGAGAGAGAGAGAGAGAGAGAGAGAGAGAGAGAGAGAGAGAGAGAGAGAGAGAGAGAGAGAGAGAGAGAGAGAGAGAGAGAGAGAGAGAGAGAGAGAGAGAGAGAGAGAGAGAGAGAGCACCATGACAGTATACACATTTATAATAAGGAGCCTGCAAAATTGGTTTCATCTGGAGCTAGCAACCCTAAATGAGGAGGCAGAACATCCAACCCTATTTTTGTGGGAGTTTATAAAATTCTCCCTGTACACTTGTTTTTCTTTACCGTAGGGAGATTATTTTAAATTCTGTCCCATCATCCTTTTGCACTGGGTAGCACAACCATTTTCTGACTAGCCTTTCTCTTTCCTACTACTGTGTTTGCTGAAAATAAGAGCAGGTCTTATATTTTTGTTTTGGATCACAAGATCTATTAGACATCGGGGGATGTCTGACTTTGCGGCCACCTTCTCGCTCCCTCCCACCATCTGCTTGCCCGTGGCCACAATGACATGTGGCTTCCCAGGGCAGATGTTTGTGAGGCAAGGGCAGTGCAGGCAGAACGCGCCTTTGGGCAAGGAGAGCAGCATGAACAGGCAGAGGGGTAGCTAAAGGACCTGTTGGTACAAGCCTCCCTGCCGCCTCCCTCTGCCTGCCACACTCTTTCCTTTTGCAAAACACTCCTTTTCCAAGTGCCCCATAGGCACCCAAACACTTTTCGCCCAGACGGACAAATGACAGAGACTGGAAGCTATGTCTGCTTGCAAATGGGGCACTTGGAAAAGGAGCTCCATTTTCAAGTGTCCCATGTGCAAGCAGGTAAAGCTTCCAGTCTCCCTCTGGATGAAAAATGTGCAGCCAGACAGAGGCTGGGGGGGAGGGGAGGCAAGCAAACTGGCTCACTGCCCACTCTGTCCCACTGGAGGCTCATGCGGCGGCACCGGCAGCAGGTGGAAGTGGGGGGGGAGGCAGGAGATCTCAATGTGCCGCCCACTCTGTCCCATTGCCTTTCAGCTTGCCTGCAGCTGCAACGTAATAGGCACCGGCACAGCACATCGGGATTGTCTGCCTACACCCCCCCCCCGTGCCTATGCCCACTGCCGGTGCCAGCACACGAGTCTCCCATGAGCCAGGTAGCCATGTAGCACATCCAGATCGCCTGCCTCCCCCGCCTCTGCCTCCATGTTCATATTTACCTGTGCAGCACCAAGGGGCTGGTGGGCTGCTGCTGCTGCCAGACACCGTCGCCCCCCCACACACTTGCCACATCTTGTGCTGGACACGTCCACCCCTCCAGGCTTATTTTTGGGGTAGGGCTTATATAAGGCCCACCCCAAAAAAATCAGGGTAGGTCTATTTTTGGGGTGGGTCTTATTTTTGGGAAAACACGGTATACTATTTTTTTATGTTACTTCTCTCTAGTCAATGTCCAGTCAGCCCTCTTGACAACTTTTACTTCTGCTGTTTCATCCCACATCATTTCAGATTGTCTGCTTCTGCTAGAATGCAACCCACAAAATAAAATTAAAACAAGATAGTTCACTGAATTCAATAGAAATTGTTCTTAATAAAGGTTTAGGGTTCTAATAATAAAACACAGTAGATTTTGACCAATATAATTCATTCCCCAGGAATTGTGTTCAGATTGCAGCTGTAATTGGCAGCCTGAGGTTTCTGCACTGTGGTAACATAATAATGAAAAATTAAGATTATGTGAATTGGTTGATTATAGTTGCAGATACTGTTCCCCCCACCAAAGTATGGAATGCTTACAGATCCCAGACAAAATCAATGTATAACTACCAAGAATTTGTGCACTTCATTTATTTTTCCTAATTACCAGAACTCTGGGCATTTTCAAAAACCACTGAAGCTTGCATTATTTTGAAGTGCCTCCATTAAGGTTTCTAACAGAAAATTAATAAGTATTACTGAACTTCTATTAACCATTTTTTAAAAACAACCATAAAATTAAGGCAATAACTTCAGTCTAAATGGACCAAGTTAATACGTTAACCCTTGTCTTGAAAGTAAGCCTACTTGACTTCTAGGTGGGCATTTGAAAGATTTCTATTTTTTTCAAGTTCTCATGAAGTTTAATTAATATGAAACTAGAAATGTTTGAAGACTGATGAAAACCAGTCCTTTTTTTTAATAGCTTGAATAGCAAAAGAGAAATGCTTTACATTAAAGGAAAATAATGCTCTCACTTTTAATCTCACTCTAAGTTACATTCATTCTCAAGTAGGTTGATTAGTTAAAAACATTGCCTTAATGGTCCAGAATCTGGACTATTGCTTTCCTGAGTTCCATTAATGTGATAATAATGAGTTATAAACGATTAAGTGATCTGGCGCCAGACTTCTAAGGCTTTCCTCTTTCCAAGTTACATGATCTCAGCATGACTCCAATCAATTCTGGATCAGTGTCCTTCCAACCTGAGGACATATGACAGCTCAAGCTTGGGTGACCTCTAGAAGTTATATAAAAACTAGAACTTAACAGAGATAGATCTTGTAAAGTGGGATTTGATCAAGGTTAACCGGCTACTTTAAAATGAACTATTTTTTACCGATTCGAGGCAGCTTGTAAATTGGATGAGGTGAGCTATAAATCAAATTAAATAGCTGCACTGATGCAGTTCAGTTTGCAGTAAGCTCGCAATACTTATGGCTCTCCAAACAGCAGAGAACTTTTAATTCTCTCTTCCTTTTCTGCTGAAGTCAAATAGCTACACTAAAAAAGTATATTGCTAATTTTCACTGGAGTTTAATAAACATTTTCAGATCTGTCCTTAACACATACCAATACACTGCAACTGGAAGGTTTTGAGGACTATCTTATAAATCACGGATTGGCAATGGTTATTCCAGGTAGCAGGTTCTCTTCCTAACCACACTGAATATTAGGATTTTATAAAATTAGTGGACTGATAATCCTCAAGTTACAACTGCTGTCCATTTTTATGACCTTTTTTTGGTGATCATTATGTGAACACCATGGTTATTAAGCAAACCAATGATTTCGCCAAAAAGCAGAAATGCTGTTTTTTTGACAAAACATTCATAAAATATAGTCATGTGACCGTGGGATGATGCAGACAGCCATAAATGTGGCCTGGTTGCTCAATGCTGGAAATGCAGTCATGTGACAAGGGAGAGACAAATGCAGTGTTAGGATTCAGCAGGTTCACACTGGTTCAGCAGAACCGGTAGCTAAATTTTGTTGAGTTCAGAGAACTGGCTAAATGAACACCACTTCTGGAAGTCCGTTCTAGGCCTCGGAGGCCTGGAAGAGGCCTCTCAGGCCTAGAACAGCTCACCAGAAGTGCCTGGATGCCACTTCCGGAAGTCCATTCTAGGCCTCGGAGGCCCAGGCCTGCATCCACGTAGAGAACCGATTGTTCAGGTATTTGAATCCCACCACTGGACAAATGGTCGAAACTTCCAATCCTTTGTAAGTATCCCCCAGGTAAGTCCATCAGAACTATGTGAAGCGACACGTCAAAAATCAAGGACCATCCATATAGCTAAAAGATACTGAAATAATGCCACTATCAGAAAAATAATTTGGAAATATGGCTTACTAAACTCAGCTGGCATTCAAAGCAGGCATATAATGGATAGCAATATGCTACCACCGGCACCTTGCTGTTCTGAATAAGCAATTCAGTTTTTGCAAATATAAAGCTAGTAGCATTTATTATTGCTTTCATTATTAATATACATACATCAATTATTGTGTTTTCCTACCTATCCCTCAAAACTATATCAAGCTAAATTCTTCTTGGACATTTCAAATAGTAAAGTTATAATTTTACAATAGTCGTCGATGCATCAGTCCTGCAGCAATGTCACTAAGCCTATCTGCTTAAAAATCCAAATAGTTTTGTGGGAAGTCAGCCCCCAGAGAAGGAAATATTAAAAGGGCAGAAAAATATATTTCCTTAAAGAGGCAGAAAAGCATGCCCAGTTTTCTTAATAGTCCCAAATCTCCTTCCCCCAAGTAGAAACCAGCTCTGTAGAAGTGCAGCTGTAAACCATTCAGGAAGGTGGAAGCTAGAAGATTAAGAAGACAAAGACACCTAAAATCTACATGCCCTCTAAGACAGGACATAATAGGATTAATCCACAGATGCCAAAGGGCATACTCAGACTCAGGTCAAAGTTCATGCTACAGGAACAATTCCAAACAAAAGGCTTCAGAGGGTATAAAAACCTACTCCCTACATGTGCCCTTCTCTTTTCTTCCAGAGCCATCTTTCTGTCTGGCTCTCCTCTTCAATAAACTGCAACCTTCTTTCTCAAGCAGTCGCCATGTTGTTTATTCCCAGCTTGCACTGAACCATGATGAAAACTTTTCCTTCAACAGTTTGAAAAAGAACTTACTTATGAAACATTCTTGCCATCATCAATACATTTTCTTCTTTCAACACTGGTAACTTTTCCCTTGCCTTGAAATGGGACCTTCAATTGACTACTAGACCTGCAACCTATTTTTAAAGAATTCACCATCCAAACCTTTGAAGACCAACAGTCTTATTGAGCACTGCGTTCTCAGAGGGAAGATATGAAAGTGGAACCAAGCATTATGAGACATTGTAGTAATAGTAATAGCAATTTAAAGATAGGGCACACTGAACAGTAAAACAGTTTGTAAGAATGGAATGGCTGGTGTTTCCTTATATTTGTAGGGGGAAATGATATTTGGTCCAATACTGGCAACAGCTATGTTATTTGCTGCCAAAGAAAAATCAGAAATGTAGATATTTCCAAAGTTTGTCTGATCCAATCCTTTTCTATGCTCAAAATTTGTGGCCAAAGAAATATAGAACAAAGCCCTTAAAACAAGGCAAAGTTTGAACTGAAGGGAGATTATTAGGATATGCAGTAAAATGAGCAGATGGAAGTATTAAGAATGGGGCACCACAGAAACTGATTTCTAGAAACCATTACACCAAACTGGGTCTCACAGTTTTTCAGTCCTCAGCTTTAAAAAAAAAAACATTTGCAAAGGACCAGGACTTCTACTTCAATATTCTTTTATGGAAAAGAAAGCAATCTTGTCATGATGGTTCTGAGCTACCCTTGGCCTATGGAGTTCAATTATGCCCAGACTCAAATAGAATTTTCATCATTAGACTGTGTATGCTATCCTAATTTTTGAGATCTCTACTACAAGCATCTTAATATATGCCTTATCCACTGTGGCAGGACACAGAGATATTGAAAGTTAAGGGAAAAGGGTGGCTTTGCATTCTCACATACTGACTAAAATCAAAATGTGGTCTACTGAGTTTGTGCTTTCCACATTTGTACATGCCTCTGAATCACCAACATGAACTTGGAATTTGCTAGAGATAGTATCTGGTGTCTTACCAGAGCTTCTGTTATCTATGTCTTATGAAAGACCTATACAACCACCACAGACATAGAACTGCAAAGCTATCCAATGAGGGATACTAGATAACAAATGTGGAGACCAAATCTCTTATGCATTCAACCAGTGAGTTATTTTAAAACTTTGATGCTATCGAAATATCACAGAACATTCTTTAAGGCTCATACTAGGTGCCTTTCCATCAGCTTTCTAGAGGACAAATCCAAATACATGATATAAAATGACCCAGTGGTGGGATTCAGACAGTTTGCACCATTTCGGAGAACCAGTAGCTATTTTTTTTGTTGCCCAGGCCCAGAATGGACTTCCAGAAGCGGCATCCACACAGAGAACCAGTTATTCACATATTTGAATCCCACCACTGAAATGACCCCTGTGGATCAGGGACATTGAAACTGTTAGGCATGTCCATTCTCATATGGAATTTATCTCATACTTCTCATGTGGAACATTTCTCGTATGGAACTTTTTTTTCAGAACCCTGAAAGTCCATTTGTACACTGGGAAATACTCAAAACTGGTTCAAACTTATCAAACTGAGAGTGTTGCTTTCTGTTCAATACAGTAATGCCATGGGAAGATCTGAAAACATATAAATGGCTCACACTAGAGATCCAAACTGGTCCATTTTGTGCTTCATCATATGTTTCTAATTTGCTTTTAACAATTTGAGACATTCAAAGTGGCACTCATTAATATAGTGCAGCAGACACAGAATGTAGAATCCGTAACACATGAGAAGCAAGCATGATACATGTGAAGGAATGTCATACAGTACAAGAAATTCCGAAATCATTGACTGCTGCGGCCATAGTGATTACATGGGGATAAATGGCATGCAATTACAAAAACCTGGCTAAAGCAGGAAAACTCAGATAAAAACTTTTAAGCATTACTTTCTACCTCAGTTCTGTTGTTTCTCATATTGTCTATTTTTGTTCACATAAGATCATAATCTAATTCTTGAAAAATTAAACTTTATGCAACATTTGAATTCTAAGAAATGGATCTCTGGAGAAGAGAAAAAGAAGCGTTTTCAGTCGCAGTTAATTGTGCATTGATCTTTTTATGTTGACATATCTCTATCATCATTAAGCTGGTGACAGTGTGAAGGACACAATTATTTATGTTCCATCAAATTAGTCAGTAATTCAAGTCCCTGACGAAATCTCTAGCCAAAATAGCTCTCACTCCTGCAGAATGTGATTCTAATATTATCAATCTTTCTTATTATCTAAAAGGGCACAGCAAAGTGAGAGAACTTTGACAAAAAAAGAGATGGTCACAAGACCGCCATCTTGTATTGATACATACAAAACATTCACAGGTAGGGTTTTTTTAAAAAGATTTTTTTGAAATCCCACCTTTATTAATTTTTAATAAACAATTCAAGCTGAGAATATAACTCATATTCCTTCCTCCTCCTATTTTCCTCACAACAAAAACAACCCAAAGAGGTGAGTTGGGCTGAGAGAGTATGATTAGGTACCAATAGATATTCCAGCAGCAGATGGAAGTGGAATGGGATCATTTTAGTAATCTATAGGTGGACTGATTCCTCAAGCACAAAACAGACAGATGACACAACTAAAATATTCCAGGTCACGTAAACCATAGACACAATTTCTTCATCAAATTATAGAATCACCAAAGTTGCTCTATTCACTTTTTCTAACAGATTCTTCTGTTGCCCAGGAGGCACTAGATAATAATATCTATTTCTGAAGAAAATAACATAGTGTTTAGCTCAGTGTCTAGTTTTTACTTGGAAGCTTAAGACTGATATTTATAAATAGCAACAAACCTATAGGAAATTCCATAAATGAAGAACTTGGTGTTACCTTATTTTATTGCCAGTAGATTTATTGTAACATTAAAAGCTTCTGAAAGGAAAGCAATTAATCTGGAAACCTATTTGTTTTAATCTAACACTAAAACTGGTTTTAGGTTTCCAGTCAAGAAAGAAAAAATGATGTTAAGCTCTACAACACTTTCCAAATGTCTAAAACCAATCTCCTTGAAAAGGAGTAAAAATAATGTGTAGATGGAACTGAGATACATTACAGTCTTCCAGTCTGTTCTTGCCAAATGTAACGGAATGATTAATACTTTGCAAATCATTACATTAAAAATCTGACAAAGCTGATTTTGACACAGTTTGCAAATTATGAATTACTGGTAATAAGACTTTCAGGATATTTCTTAATATATTTTTAAATAAAAACTTCTGATATGCTATATTTATTTCATTACTCATTCCAATTTATCCTTTGGATTATATGCATTAGGCTAATAGAACTGGTTACATTTATTTCAATGACAGAAAGATATCCTCCTAAAATTTATCCTGAGATAAATTAATTATCTCTGGAAGTTAAAGATCCACTATCAGCTTTGCAAAATTGTAAAGACAAATACTTCATAAAGAAATAAAACAAGTACTCATTTTTCAATTACTTTCACAAGATCAATCTTCAGCAAACCGAATATTATCAGAAAGCACAAAATATAAGAAACCATAACATGCCTATCTGATTTTCTTTACAAAAAGAAATGTTCCAAATGAAATATTCCAAATGAAAGCTAAGAAGGAACCCCTTTTAATATTAGTCCAAAGCTGTTTCAGCTAATAAATGTGACTGAGATTTATAGCATCTGAATAACTGCTTCAATGCCCTCAAATATCATTACAGGAGACATATACAACTCAGGTGACCCAATGTAGGTCTTCTATTCTTCTTAGCACAAGTGAACTTTAAGAAGCTACTTACCATGATGTACGACCCCCTTCAGCCCATGGATAATAGGTTCAAGTGCTGGATTGTCCCTCTGACTGACCTAGATGTAAAGGATATGTGCTTGGTTAAATTTATTACAGCATCAGACAAAAGAATCTCACTGCAATCTTCCAAAAGAAAGGAGGAAAAACAGAAAATATACTCTGGGCAAGTTACTTAGTTCAGATCTTTAAGATAATTTCTTCTCATCGAACAAGGAATGTTTAAGATGGATAATGCAACATAGCAGACAAAAGGAGCTAAATAAAAATAGAAAAACAGCACTAAGACTTACATACTGTTTCACAGTGCTTTACAGCTCTTTCTAAGAGGTTTACAGATTCAGCATATTGCCCCTAACAATCTGGTTCCTCATTTTACCGACCTCGGAAGGATGGAAGGCTGAGTCAACCTTGAGCTGGTCAGGTTTGAACTCGTTGCAGTGGGCAGAGTTAGCCTGCAATAATGCATTCTAACCAGTGTGCTGCCACCATGCTCTTGAATCAAAAGAAAGTCATTAACATATTAAGCATTATCATCACATATCCTAGCACAGTTGAATAGTTGATAGTGCTTCAAGAAGCAATGGATGGAAACTAATCAAAGAGAGAAGCAACCTAGAACTAAATAGAAATTTCCTGACAGTTAGAACAATTAATCAGTGGAACAACCTGATCTCAAAAATTGTGAATGCTCCAACACTGGAAGTTTTTAAGAAGAGACTGGACAACCATTTGTCTGAAATGATATAAGGTTTCCTTCCTGAGCAGGGGGTTGGACTAGAAGATTTCCAAGGTCCCTTCCAACTCTATTATTATTATTATTATTATTATTATTATTATTATTATTATTATTATTGTTGTTGTTGTTGTTGTTGTTGTTGTTGTTGTTATTATTATGGATCATCGCACAGTCAGCCAGATGTTCAGAATGGATTTGGCATTTTTGTCTACCTATCGAGTCTTTACCAAGGACCTGGGATAGGCTGATGTGGATGTTTGATAT
Organism: Bothrops alternatus; assembly: GCA_034064705.1. Classification (NCBI taxonomy): domain Eukaryota; kingdom Metazoa; phylum Chordata; class Lepidosauria; order Squamata; family Viperidae; genus Bothrops; species Bothrops alternatus. The sequence goes on along the minus strand of JARGCV010000050.1, from coordinate 602,988 downwards.
GATTACAGATATCGTCGCAGGATGAAAGCAGTTCCTAGTAAGGCCGCCTTTTGCAATTGATTAATGGCGAATTTGTCAATGCCAATGGTGTTCAAGTGGTGCTCCAGTTGTTTTGGGATTGCACCCAAGGCGCCTATTACTATTGGTACTACCCGTGCTTGCTTTTGCCACAGTCTTTCTATTTCTGGTATTTTGTTATCTTCTCCAGTTCTTTCTCGTCTATTCTGCTGTCTCTAGGCACTGCCATGTACATTATCCAGACTTTTTTGTCTTTCTTATTGACAATTGTTAAGTCCGGGGTGTTATGTTGCAGGTGCTTGTCTGTTGTTGTTGTTGTTGTTATTATTATTGCATAGCTACACATAAAAATAACTTAGATATTTTTACTTAGCTTAACTTGGAACAGCTTACAGCCTGGGATGATGCCTTTAATACCATTAAACAGTGCCATCTGCCTATTCCAAGTTCTTGGGTAGGTGAATAAAAATGCCAAATTCAGTGTAAACATCAGGCTGACTGTGCAACCAACCATAATAAACATGTAGTAAACAATTGCAGTAACAATGTACAACTCAAAGCAACTTTATGAGCATTGTGTACAAACAAGGGCTAAGACACCTGGCCAAGCATAAATGCAACCAGCTATCCCTGGCATTAAATGGTACTTGGCATAGTTTCTTAGATGACTGTGGAGAGGGGAGAAACCTGATAAAATGCAAGATATGCTCCCCAAGTGCAATGGGGGGGGAGTAAGGGGTGGGAAGTGTCCTAGGAATGATACTGTTTAGTAAACTAGAGAATAGAGAAAGTCTGCACTAGGTTTTAAGTCATCATCGTTTCCTATGCTACACAGAACATTTTCTGCTAATGATAACAACAGTTCTGACATATTTCGGCCCGTATTCCTTTTTTTTCAATCTTTTTTATTAATTCCCCCCCCCATATATGTAAATTTTTCCAATCAACAAGTTGTCTGAAATTTACTAAACTAATACATATTCAATTCCCAATCCTTGCTTCTTTTCTCTAACCAAGTATAAAATAAGTTCCAAATTTGATAATGGTCTGTATCTTCTTTGTCTTTTAGTCTCATGGTTAATCTGTCCATTTCTGCACATTCCAAGATCTTCCTGATTATTTCTTCCTCTTGTGGCAAAGCTTCATTTTTCCAATATTGTGCAAAAATTATTCTTGCTGCTGTGGTGATATGTAGAATTAGGTATAATTTCTGCTTATTAGTCTTTTCAGGCATAATGCCTAATAAAAAGAGTTCAGGTTTAAAATCCACCTGTTCATCCAATATTTTTTCTAACCACATGTGTATATTTTTCCAATAAATCTTTGCCTTCCCACATGTCCACCAAATATGATAATACGAGCCTATATTATGTTTACATTTCCATCATCTATCTGACATATTTTTAAACATTCTTGCTAGTCTTACTGGTGGAAGGTTCGGCCCGTATTCCACAAGCACAACTAAAGCCATCCCAAGCGTGCAAAACTAGGAAACACACTGTTGTCCGTATTCCACTAACTCGGAGATATATGCATTGCATTGACACCTACTTAACATGTCCTTTCATTCTGTTGCTATTACCAAGATGTAATTGTTTCCCATATGCCAGTATAGTTGGTAGAAGGAGATAATTAGGCATAAATGTGACCATGCTATTTCAGTGTTACTAGGCAGGCATTACATATAAGTGTGTGGTGTTCATTTGTATCTCATTCATAATTCATGAACACAACGGTGTCTACACTGACATCTCTCCTACCCCATCTATTTGTGCCAAGATATGAATAGATGGGAATGTAAGACAGAGTAGATAAGACCCACTCAAAGCAGCCACAGAGACAGAAGGATTTGCCCTGGAAGATTGCAGCTGATGCAGCATACAGAAAAAATGCCTTAAGAACATTTCTAAGAAGAATCAATAAGAAGTGAGAATTGAGGCACTGCATAGAATGAAACATCGTGCATGGTGCATTATGCATCTGTGGGATTGATACTTCCATAAAAATGACAGAAGTAGAGTTGACCCATGGAAATACTAGCCACATTCCTTTTATGTAGATGACCCATAAACAAAAGGGGCAGAGCTTGTGTTGTCATGGAATCACGATATGTTAATATCCCCTGCATATGTCTCTTAGAGTACACTTCTCCTCCTTGATCCTGTTGTGCTTGTATGTATATAGCTTTAAGTAATGAACAGCAACAGTGATAAGGCTGCATTTATTTGTATCTTTCTTGAACCTCTGCATAAACAATGAGTAGAGCTAAAGGTGTAATAAAGACCCCCTCTTATGACCCCCCCTGTGTGAAACTGTACACTTGATTCTTGCCCAGAAAAAGATTATTCACACCTTGAATGTAACCCCTTGCACAGCAGATTTGATCAATAGCGGAATTGCAAGAATATAGAACAGGGCTTTTCAATCTTTTCACCCATTGTACCACTTTTAGGATATGGCAACATCCGAGTACCACCAGTCGCCTAGCAAGGTGTCAAAAACTTGACAACCAAAAAAAGAGGAAAAAAGTGATAAAGTACAGGTAGTCCTCGACTTACAACAGTTCACTTAGTGACTGTTCAAAGTTACAATGGCACTGAAAAAAGTGCCCCCCAAGGCACAGCTGAGCAAGACACCTGCCTGCCCGCCTGGTGGCGCTCTTCCTCCTGTCGAGGTTTTCATTGTTGAGGATTGGCAGCGGGGTGGGATGGGGGGGTGTTTGGTTTCTATTCCCCCCATCTGCTGGGTGTTTGCAGCAGGTTTTGGTCACTTCACATGACCCTGGGACACTGTGACCATCATAAATATGAATCAGTTGCCAAGCATCTGAATGTAAATCATAAGACCTTGGAAATGCTGCAACATTCCAGCTGATCGGCGCTTCTTCTGGGCTGAGCAGAAGTACCAGGATCAGTGCTGCTTTCCAGCTGATTGGTGCTTCTTCAGGGCTCAGCAGAAGCACCAGGATCAGCGCCAAGCTACAGCTGGAGCCTGACGCTGATCCTGGTGCTTCCGCTGAGCCTTGACAGCCCTGCAGCTCCAGCCATCTCTTGCTCCGGCTTGTGCGGTGCTGCCACCGGTTCAGCTTATTCCCCTCCCCCACTACCACTTTTCTAGGATGGTCGCGTACCACCTGCCAGGTGCCAATGTACCGCAGGTGGTACCCGTACCACTGGTTGAAAAGCCCTGATCTAGAAATCCATTAAGCCTGGCTTCATAGTTACAGAGGAAAAAAGAGGAGAAATTGTCAAGAGGGAAGAATGAACATTTGCATAAATTATTTATATGTGCATATAATACACTTGGATGGAGACAAATGAATAACTCAGACTCAGTACAATGTCAAAATAAACACAGTCTTCAATTTAAAAGCACCATTACCCTATTTCCATTGCTAACAAGAACTTCCCATCTTAGGGTAACTAGCACAAAGGTATAATCACTTTTATGATTAGCTTCAATTTTTGTTTTTCAGCAAACATACTGCTTATTCTAGGCAAAGTAAAGAGCCAGCATTTTGTGTGCTGAACCTCCAAGATCCCTTCCTATCCTATCCTATACTATACTATCCTATCCTATACTATCCTATCCTATCCTCATTTAACAGATCATACTATAATTTAATTCACAATGAATTATGTTCAGGTTTTTTTTATTACCTGCAGTCAAAATGATAAGTGGACAGATTCTATTATATTGTATTGGTTATTTGGGGATCTCAGAAAGTGGCACCAGGATCCTGGACTGAGATAGTTCTGATTCAGCTTTTAGATGACTGAGAGAAAAACAATGGCCCTTCCTCATTTACATGCTAAAATGCTATAATTTTAATAATAATAATAATAATAATAATAATAATACCGGTAATAATAATAATAATAATAATAATAATAATAATGATGATGATGATGATGATGACGACGATGCCATTAAAGGGGTATATAAAAAGCTTTCTGGAGATTGAGATGTTTGACTAGGTGATGAAAAGCTATCACTCTATCAGTTGATCAGTGCACAAGGAAAAAAAAATCCTAATATGTATGCCAATCTGATGAAGGCCCAACTCTGTAATTTTCGAGCTTTAACTATCTGTATAGTTAACAATCTTCTGGAGAGCTAAGGTAGAGAGAGGGGTAATTGGCATAAAGTGCTATTGATTCAAGTCTACGGAAATGTGGCATTCTACTAAGTCATAAAATATTCAAAAACGGGCCAAGCTATTGTATGAGGTGGGTGCAGTGGGGAAGAAGAAAACAGTAAAAGAGAGTTTCTTTAAAGTTCATTCCTCCAATAATTCCATTAGATTAAAAAAGGAAACAAGCTTAAGAGCTGCAAAACAGATCTTTAGCAAGTTTCACTGCCAGCTGGAAGGGAAGGAATCAACTATAAATTATTGAAAAGACATGAGAGTAAAAAAATATATATACACCCAGGTTTTTTTATTTTGAATTACTGCCAACAGCAATCCAAAGAAAGAAGCATACAAACACATTGAGATGGAGAAAAAGCAGAATACCAGAATAGACATGTCTCCCTAGCTTCTCCAGAAATGCAAACATATCTGTTGATATTGAGTTCTACAATCAGCTCAGATATAGCAGGAAAAAGGAACCCACAGCTCTAGTAGAAGTAGGATTTTGGCCAATGAGAATCCTGAAAAGAACATGACATAAGGCTACCACCAGTAGGCAATTTAGGTTCCCTTGATTGTAAGACTGAAGAAGATGCTTGCTACTACGTCGTCCTCAGTTGTGAGAAAGTATTATCGTTCAGTTCAATGAGCAGCCACAGTTGGTGACAATTCCGTTTTTTTCTCCAGCTGGTTACGAAATACGTGATTCTCTCCCAACGCCACACTAAAGATTCCGACTGTTTTCGGTGAATCATAAATTGTGAAGCAATTGCTTTCAAGCCCATTAAAAGTGCTCCAATATGGGATTATAAAGCATTTCACAAGAGGCAAGAAGAATGCCATCACCTAGTCTATCAAACTCTGAAAGGGCAGGCATTTTCTACTCTAAAAGAGATGGCTATAATTTTGCAATGCTTTCCTCCCAGAAATGAATTATAATTTACTTTTCTTTCACTATGCAACATTTGGCCCTTGACTTGGAAACCAATAATCTTCCATCTTTCAAATCTTACCCATCTGCTAAGGAGAAGAGCCAAGATAACTGCCATGCCAAGAATGGAACAGGAAAAAAAACCAGCTGTTTGCTGAGTATCAATGCACTGATATTCCAAGACTCTCTTTTGAAAACTCTACCCAGTCTTTTCTTAAGACATAGGTGGGAAACCTTTTCAGCCCTAAGGACTTCATCAGGCTCCATGGCAGCAGCTGCTTTCACACATCAAAAAAATGCAAAATCCGCTCCCTCTCTTATGAAGTTATCTGAATTTCTGCTCTCATGTGGCTTTTTACAAAAAGGCAGCGGCATAAACAAAGCAAGAAGGCACATAAAATAAAATAAAAATAAAGTAATAATCTTCAATCGTTTCCTCACTGCACTTTGTGACCCTGCAGGATTCTTGCTGCCAGGAACAATGAAAAACTGTGATCTAGGACAGGAGATTGAGAAAAGGGAGAAGGAACTCCACTGCCATCATTAGAAACAGGATCACTAGGAGATGGGAAGTTTGTTCCAAGGAATCCTGTTGAATTGCTTCATATGCCCCATTTTTTAAAAAAATAAATAAATTGAAATTTAATGTTTGCTGCCTGCCAGGTTCCACACATACATAAGCTTACATGTGTTCAAACAGACTAGTTACTCAGGGAACTATTATTTCTAAGTTCTAATTAAGGTTTAATTCTCATTCACAAGCATTAACAATGGTTAATTGGCAATGGACCAGGATACTTGCAGGACCGTCTCCTGCCTCATGAATCCCAGCAACCGGTCAGGGCGCATAGGGTTGGCCTCCTACGAGTCCCGTCTCTTAAACAATGCCATCTGGCGGGACCTAGGGCAAGGGCCTTCTCCATTGCTGCCCCAGCCCTCTGGAACCAGCTTCCCTCAGAGGTTCGTACTGCTTCCTCCCTCCTAGCTTTCCGGAAAGTGCTGAAGACACATCTATGCCGACAGGCTTGGGGCATATGAGCTGTGCTCTGCCCCTTGGCCCTAAGAGTGTCCCGCTGCCTTAGATAACAAGTTCAGAAACTATAGATGCTAGATAGGTAGGCAGGCTGACAGACCAAATAGTCTGTTCAACAATTCATAGCACCAGTGTATAGTTGCTTAATAAACTTAGAAGCTTATTAAACTTGAAAAAGAGAAAAGACTAAGAAAGATCTTTCTGAAGCAGTTTCTGAAGGAAGGAATGGTAGGTGCTCTGATAAACACAAAATTGCACTGCAACGGGATAAAGTGAAGTTCTGGAACTAGTGGGAAAAGTAGACTGTGGAGTGAAATTTTCCCTAAAAGGAAATGGGGAAAAAAGTTTGCCCCTAATAATTTCCTTTAGAGAGAGAGAGAAAAAAAGAAACGGAGTTACCTTTCCATCTAATTTTTTTTAAATTTTTTATTTTTATTAAAACAATCGACATTAAACATAAAATCGTATTAAGAAGCCATCATTATAGAACCTGAAATACAACACTAAGTATTAGTAAACATTCTTCACTCCTCACGTCAAGCCTCAACTATACGCCTGTTACAATTTATTTGATTGGTGTTTCTCTTATCTATAGTCTATCCACTGTTTCTAGTCTATCACATATTATTCATCTCAGTAATAGTGCAATCTTTTATGATCCCTAACAAAAGCTCTTGAGGTAGAAATTCATTAACCTGAGGTAAAAATTCAATCCGCTTTTTCAATGTTAAAGTAATCAATATTAAACATAAGATCATATTAAGAAGCAATCATCATAGAACATAAAATACAACATTAGGTGTTAGTCTTTGTAAACGTCTGGTTTGGTAAACATTCTTCACTCCTCACGTCGAGCCTCCACTATATGCCTGTTACATTTTATTTGATTGGTGTTTCTCTTATCTATAGTCTATCCACTGTTTCTAGTCTATCACATCTTATTCATCTCAGTAATAGTGCAATCTTTTATGATCCCTAACAAAAGATCCTGAGGTAGAAATTCAATAACCTGAGGTAGAAATTCAATTCACTTTTTCAATATTAAAGTAATCAATATTAAACATAAGATCATATTAAGAAGCATTCATCATAGAACATAAAATACAACATTAGGTGTTAGTCTTTGTAAAGGTCTGGATTGGTAAACATTCTTCACTCCTCACGTCAAGCCTCAACTATACGCCAGATACATTTTATTTGATTGGTGTTTCTCTTGTATATAGTCTATCCACTGTTTCCAGTCTGTCAAATATTGTTCATTTGAGCGATCTTTCAAATATGCCGATATTTTTGCCATTTCCGCCAAATTTATTACTTTCAAAGTCCATTCTTCCATAGGTGGTATTTCTGGATTCTTCCAGTATTGTCCCACCAACAATCTAGCTGCTGTGATCAAGTTCAGAAATAAGTTCGTCTCTGAAGTAGTGCAATCTTTTATGATCCCTAACAAAAAAACCTGAGGTAGAAATTCAATACGCTTTTTGAAAATGGTTTGGAGTGTCCACTCCACCATATCTTCCTCCAGAAGGCTTTAATTTTTCTACATGTCCACCGTACATGAAAATATGTAGCCTCCCCCTCACCACACCTCCAACATTTGGGTTGGGTGTCTGGATAGATGTATGATAGTTTTTTCGGGTCTAGATGCCACCTATAGAACATCTTGTAGAAGTTTTCCCTTAGCTGTTGCGCTTTCGTGAATTCTACATTTCTCACCCAGATTTCCTCCCACGTTTCCATCGTGATAGGATGCCCAAAATCTCTTTCCCACTTTATCATACAGGTCTTGATTAACACAGTTTCAGAGTCCATTTCTATCAGAACGCCGTACACTCGTTTGATATGCATGATCCCCTGCTCTCTAACTTGTTCGATTAAGTTCTCATCTGTCAGGGACAGGCCCTTCCTCGTGTCTTTTTGCCATCTAGACTGCAGTTGTAGATATGATAGCCAGGTACCCCCTACTCCTTCTTCTGCTAGCGTGTTTGGTGACTTTAAAGAAAATCCATTTTCTTCTTCCAATACAAGTTTACTGTAGGGCACCACTTCCTGCCCCTGAGATGTATTTATGTCGCCTATTGTGTGCCCAGGTATCGTTCAGATGGGGATCCTATCGTGTAGGAGGTACTTATATTTCATCCAGACCCACAACAACGGGGTTCGTAGAGGGTTCTCCCTGAAGTTCGTATCAGCCTTTTTGTCATACACCAAGTATGCGTGCCATCCAAATAGTAGACCGTGCCCTTCAATATCCAGTATTCGTTTGTTTGTCATGTTAATCCAGTTACTCAGCGCCACCAACGCCGCGGCGTAATAATATAGCTTTAGATTGGGCATTTTTAATCCCCCTCTCTTCCTTGTGTCTTGTATGATTTTTAATTTAACTCTTGGTTTCTTGCCATCCCAGATAAATCTGTTAATGCCCTTCTGCCAGTCGTCCAGATCCACTTCCTTTTTGAGTATGGGTAGCATTTGGAAAAGAAATAGAAATCTTGGCAATACGTTCATTTTTACAGCCGCTATCCTGCCCAGCAGGGACAATTGTAGTGTTTTCCACCTGTCCAGGTCTGTTTGTACCTTGTTCCACAGCACTTCATAGTTATTTTTGTATAGTTTTGCATTCGTTGCTTCTATCTCCACTCCTAAGTATTTAACTTTTTAAACTATTTCACAGTCCGTTGTCCTTTCCAAGTCCCGTTTTGCTTTGTTGTCCAGATTTTTAACTAACATCTTCGTCTTAGATATGTTTACTTTGAAGCCTGATACCCTACCATAGTCTTTCATTATCTCCATCAGTCTCTTTGCTGATTGTACTGGCTGTGACACTGTTACGAGCAGGTCATCTGCGAAGGCACATAGTCTGTAGTCTTGTTGTCTAATCCGTATGCCCTTTATGTCTTCTGCTGCTCTGATCTTGTTCAGTAGAGTCTCTAATGTTAGAACAAATAGCAGGGGTGACAGCGGGCAGCCCTGTCTCGTGCCTCTTTCTATGTTGAATGAGTCTGTTAAGCCACCATTCACAATGATCTGGCCTGTTTGTTTCTGGTAAATTGCCACTATGGAGTTGAGAAACTGCTCTCCCATTTTCATCTCCCGGACAAGGTTTGTCAGGAACGGCCAGTTCAATCTGTCGAAGGCTTTTTCTGCATCCACAAACATGAGAGTGGCGGGTATCTGGTTATGCCTTTCCAAGTACTCTATTATGTTCAACAACTGTCTCACATTAGTTTTCATCTGACGTCCTTGTATGAATCCCGTTTGATCCGGGTGAATTATTTTTTGTAGTACAGTCATTAGTCTGGTGGCCAAAACTTTTGTAAAAATTTTGTAATCCGTGTTCAGTAATGAGATGGGTCTGTAATTTGCAGCCTGTGTATTATCTTTTCCCTCTTTGGGGATTAGGGAAATGTAGGCTGTTTTCCAGGAGGGCGGGACTTGACCCCCTTCTTGTATGTTGACAAATAGCCTTCTGAGGGGTTCTAACATTTCCTCTTGGAGATGCTTGTAGTAGGTAGCTGTTATCCCATCCGTCCCGGGCGACTTTCCTTTTTTCAGTTGTTTGATCGCCGAATGTATTTCCTCCTTTGTGATCAAAGCATTCAGGGCATTTCTTTGTCCATCGATGATGATCGGTAACTTTTCGTTTTGTAGAAACTTGGCTATCTCCTTGACTGGTGTCTTCTCCTCGGCGTATAGCTTTGAATAGAACTCGGTAAAAGCTTTCTTGATGGTTCCTTGTTGAAATTCTTCCTTGCCTTTGTACTCTATCTTTTCAATTATGTGGGATTTCTGTTTCTTCCTTATGGTATAGGCCAGCCATCGACCCGGTTTGTTGGCATTACAGAATGTCTTGTGTTTTGCGTATTGTATATTCCTTGCCACTTGGTCTGCCATCAACAAGTCAAATTGCTTTCTTAGAATCTTGATTCCTTCTTTGGTGATTTTGTCATCCGGTCTTTTTATTAACAGCTGCTCCTTCTTGCTTATCTCATTTTCTAACTCCTTTCTTTTTTGTTCTTGTTTACGACGGTGCCTGTTGTTCATGTTCATGAGGATCCCGTGCATATATGCCTTGCTGGCGTCCCAAATCATTTCAATGGGTGTTTCATTGTTCATGTTTATACTGAAGAATTCCTTCATGGCTCTTTTGCATTCGGCCACTTTTTCTTCATGTCTAAACAGGTTTTCATTGATTCTCCAGGATCTCCTCGATTTCCGATCCTGTCTTAATTCCATCCCTACCGGGTTATGGTCTGTTAGCACTTTGGGTAGGATTTTCACAGCGTTTAGGCGAACCAGCAAGTCGCTAGATGTTAGGATAAAGTCAATTCTGGAGAATAATTGATGTCTGTCGGAGAAAAAGGTGAATTCTTGCTCTTTGCCGTGCCTTTCCCTCCATATGTCTGTCAGTACAAGGTCCTCCTTCATGTCGAAGAAGGATTTAGGCAACTTGGAGTGCTTTTGCGGGTTAGGTTTGGTCTTCTTCTTGTCCAGGGCGATCTCTATGACACCGTTCCAGTCTCCCAGTATAATACATGATCTGTAGTTGAACTGTGTTAACTTCTTGTGAATCTTTTTGTAGAATTTTCCTTGTCGTTGATTTGGTGCATATATGCCCATCACCAGAATCTTCTTGTCTTCCTGTGTTATTTCGATTGCTAGGTATCTACCTTGGGAGTCCGACTCTATTAGCTTAGCTATTACATGTTTCTTTACATATATAACTATCCCATTCTTCTTTCCTGGTGCCGCTGCAACAAATTGTGTGCCTAATTTGTTGTTAAATATTTCTGATCCGTCGCTCTGATGTGTGTTTCTTGTAGGCAGATTATATCGTTTTTACTTTGATTCAGGTAGTGGAATATTTTCCTCCTTTTCTGCGGGGAGTTCAACCCGTTAACGTTCCAGGTCAAGTATTTAGTTGCCATCATCGGTTTCAGGATATTCTTGCAAGACCGCTTCTGCTCTTTCTCCTGTTTTCTTCTTTGGTCTCGTTCCCATGGTATCCGGATTGGTGCTTATGTTGCGTAGTGGGGTTTTATCTTGCTGTTCTGTGCGTTTGGTAGTGGATCGTAGTTGCCTAAACTCTGTATTCTGTCCTGTTTCCTTGATTTTGTTGCCCTCTACTCTCTGTGTCATGGTATCTCGAGGTGATTCATTCCTTTCTCCCGCTGCTGCACCAGTCTGTGCTTCTGGGTAGTTTGTTCGTTGTTCTAGGTCCCTTCTGCCTTCAAGTATTCCGTCTGCCTTGTCCCTCGTTGTGGTTTGCGGTCCGTCTGTCTTCAGTTCCTTTTCAAGGAATTCTCTGGCTTTCTGGATCGAGTTCAGATGGTGCCTCTTATTCTTATAGAGAAGTGACATTCCTGATGGAGCCTCCCATCGGTATTGCAGAGCGCGTGACCTCAGCTCGTTGACCAGGAACTTGTAATCTTTTCTGTCTCGTAGCATCGTCTGGGGGATCTCTTTCAATACCTTCACCTCCTGCCCCTCTATGTATAATTTTTTGTTGTAGGATGTTACGGAGATAAGGTTCCGGAACCCCTTTGTTGCGAAGTAGATGACCACATCTCTTGGTAGGTGCCTGTTTGTTGCCACCCATGAGTTGACTCTGTAGATTCTGTCAAATTGCCACACGATATCTTCGGCTTTCCTTCCCAGAAATGCCGCCAGGGCCCCTACAAAGAGTCTAAGCAGGTCTTCTTGGGTTTCGTTTGTTGTCTCCTTCCATCCTCTAAATCTGATTGCAGATGCCAGCTGCCAGTATTGCATCATAGTGGTTTGGTCTTGGGCCACACTATTCATCTCTGCTATCTGTCCCTCCATGTAGTTCTCCGCTCCTTCCATCCTCTTTTCCACACTCTCTCTGATCTCCTGGAGGTTTTTCCCCATTTCGTCCCCCAGTCTCTTGTATTGTGCCTGCATTGCCTCCTTAAGTTGGTCCAGGTCTACAGCCATCGCCCTGCGTTGTTCTTCCAACTTTCTCTCTAGGTCTCTGCCCTGGTCTACCAGCATCTGCTTTATATCTTTGCACCTTTCCTCCATCTTCTGTTCTGCTTCTATGCACCGTCTCTCCAACCTTGTACCCATTTCCTCCAACTTTTTATCCATTCCATCCATCCTTTCTACCAGCATCTCCATCATCTCTTTTAATTCTTGTATCATGTACGCTGTTGGGCAGGCTTGGGTTACCAGATGGGTCTGGGAGCCTATGGTTGGATGGGAGGGTGTGGGGGTGGGTAAGGTGTTCCCTGGTGTTTTAGGAGGCTGGGCTGGGGAGTGTGCAGGTCCCTTTGTGGGTGCCAATTTGGTCTGTTTGGTTGCCATCTTGGTCTCTGCCTATTTTTGGCCCTACTTGTCTGTTGATTTTTAGGATAGTAGATAATGATCCAAATTTCTCTTTCCCAGCTCCAGGACTATTACTTTCTGGCTGCTTTCTCTCTTTTCCCCTGCCTCTTCCCTTTGTGGGTTCACTGTGTTGGCCCTGGGGTTCTGGGTACCTTGGTTCAGGGGCGCAGCTGAGGGGGCTTCTCTCTTCCCTTCTCTCTGCTGGTTCCTTCAGGCTTTCCACCTTCTCCCTCCGTGCTGTTTCTTTGTTTCTGCCTCCCTCTGTGCTTTCCCCCTGTGGATCTGTGATGCACTCCAGGCCCCCTCAGGTCTTCCCGCAGCCCTCTTCTCCTTAAACTATTCTTTGGAGGGCCCTCTTCCGTCTGGTAGACCCTCCCAGCGGCCCGCTCACCTCACGCAGGTGGTCTTTGCCTTTCTCTGCTTGCTCCGTTTGCCCCTGCTTGTACCTGCTTTCTGTCAGCTCCGCTCGCCTCCTCCTTTGTTCTCCGCGCCAGGCTCTCTCTTCTGCTCTCCCGGCCTTCCTCTCCGACTTCGGCTCGTCTGGGGGTCATCGCTAGGTTGGCGGACCCTACCGCCGGCCCTCGCTGCTTTCGCCGGCGTCTTCCCCCTTCTTCGTTCCACTCGCGCCGGCCCTCTCTGACTGCACGGCTTCTTCGGGCCTGCCGGCCGGCCAGCCGCCACCGGCTTCCTCAGCCCCGTTCGCCGCCTTCTCGGGTCCCTTGGCAGTGATTTCCGCCTTGCCGTGTCGGGCAGAGGGTCTTCTCCGGTTGCGCCTTCTTCCCCGGCGCCTCTCACTCTCGGTGATCCGGTTTTTTTCCGTAAAAAGAAAGCCCCGTCTCGGAGCTTTCTTCGGATGTCTCCGGTCCGCGTGACCAGAACCGGAAGTCCCCTTTCCATCTAATTTTAAGCATTCTCAAAGTATCTAATGTCTTTGTTAGGCATAATCCAGATTTTTGCAGTCCAGAAATGATGATGAGCGGAAACAAATAGAAGCTAAGTTATTATTAAGAATCCTGGAGTCAACCAATTTGTTTTAAAAACATAATTAAAGTAGGCAGTTATAGCTGGCTGCAATATTTCCTATAGATGTTCCCCTTGATTATCACAACCTTTTGAGTTCAAAGTTAACCGACGACAGGATGGGGCTTCTCCCAAGCACAAGAATGGAAATGAGGGGAAGTTAAATCATGGAACGAGGCACTGGACTTATTGGGTGCTTTGTAAAAAGAATTTGATGCTTTCTTTACAGTCAAAGTTTCAATAGAATAGAATAGAATAGAATAGAATAGAATAGAATAGAATAGAATAGAATAGAATAGAATAGAATAGAATAGAATAGAATAGAAAGGGACCTTGGAGGTCTTCTAGTCCAGCCACCCGCTTAAGTAAGAGAACCTATATCATCTTAGGCAAGTGACTGTCTAACCTCTTCTTAAAATCTCCAGTGATGGAGTACCCACGATTTCTGGGGGCAAGCTGTTCCACTAGTTAATTGTCCTCACTGTCAGGAAGTTTCTCCTTAATTCTAGGTTGCTTCTCTCTTTGTTCAGTTTCCAACCATTGTTTCTTGTCCTGCCCTCTGCTGCTTTGGAGAATAATGTGACCCTCTCATCTTTGTGGAAGCCCCTCAAATACTGGAATACTGCTATCATGTCTCCCCTATTTCTTCTTTTCTTTAGATTAGCCAAACCCAATTCCCGCAGCCGTTCTTCGTACATTTTAGTCTCCAGGCCTTTGATCATCTTAGTTGCTCATCTCTGAATTTTTTCCAAACTCTCAACATCTTTTTTGTGATATGCTTTAAGAATAATCAGAGAAGCCATCGAGATAGAAAAACGCCCCCACAGCCTGAACAAACGAGATGATACCTCCCGCCTACCAGCCATTTGGAAACCCGCCCTTATTGACAAACGTATTCCTAACACAAAGATTGACACCAGAAACACACAGGATGCCACCTCCACACATCCACGCAAAAAGCAAACCCAAACCCACACCAATGATGAGGCAAGACCACAGACCAGGAGCCAGACCAGAGCTGCAACATTGGCCACTTTGAACCTCTCCAGCACAACAAAGCCCCCACCCAAACAGAACACTCCCCCAGCCAATCAGAACACAGCCAACCCCCCAGCCAATCAGAGCACAGCCAAGCCCCTAACCAATCGGAACATAGCCAAGCTCCCAGCCAATCAGTTCAAACCCCCACTGGCAGTTAAAAGGAAAAAACAGCTTAGACCACACATTGCTCCTAGAAGCACGAAGCCAAAAGCACCAGCCTGAAGATGATGAATGAGACTTCATCGAAACGTTGCCAAGACACTTCAAATTCTACGTGGGAGAAAACCCGAAGAACCAAAGACCTACATACAAACACCCGCGAAAACCTCAGAAAACATATATATATATATATGTTTGTAGGTCTTTGGTTCTTCGGGTTTTCTCCCACGTAGAATTTGAAGTGTCTTGGCGACGTTTCGACAAAGTCTCATTCGTCATCTTCAGGCTGGTGCTTTCGGCTTCTGCTTCTAGGAGCAATGTGTGGTCTCAGCTGCTTCCTCCCCTTAACTCTCTAATCCCCCTGTAAGTCAGACTAAATTGAGCACAACAAAGCCCCCACCCAAACAGAACACTCCCCCAGCCAATCAGAGCACAGCCAAGTTAAGGGGAGGAAGCAGCTGCGACCACACATTGCTCCTAGAAGCAGAAGCCGAAAGCACCAGCCTGAAGATGACGAATGAGACTTCGTCGAAACGTCGCCAAGACACTTCAAATTCTACGTGGGAGAAAACCTGAAGAACCAAAGACCTAAATACAAACACCCGCGAAAACCATGCCTCATCTTCATGGTGGGTGTCAGTTTGCTTCATGTATGGATTGGAGGGGTTTAAGGTGGCTAATGATGCAGCTGTGGTCTGGCTTCTGGTTTGTGGTCGTGGTCGTGGTGACATCCTGTGTGGTTTTTGTGAGTGTAGGTCTGGTGTCATTCTTTGTGTTATGGACTCGTTTGTCAATAAGGGCGGGTTTCCAAATGGCTGGTAGGCGGGAGGTATCATCTCGTTTGTTCATGCTGTGAGAGCATTTTTCTATCTCGATGGCTTCTCTGATTATTCTGTTATTAAAGTGTTCAATTTTGGCAATAGTTCTGGTCTTTTTGAAATCAATTTCATGTCCTGTGGCTTTAAGGTGTTCGACCAGGGAAGAAGTTTTTGTGTTCTTCAATGCGTGCACTTATTCTTCTGTTGGTTTGTCCGATGTATGTGGTGGGGCAAGCAGTACATGGGATTTCATATACTCCTTGATTTTCTAACTCAATTTTGTCTTTGGGTTTTCTTAGGATGGTGGATATTTTTCTGTTTGTGCAGAATGCTGTTTTGATGTTATGTTTGTGCAGGATCTTGCTGATTCTGTCTGTGGTGCCTTTTATGTATGGGAGGAGGGCTTTGCTGTTTTCTTGTTCTCTGTCTTGGATTTTAGTGGGAGTTTCTTTTTGGATTAAGTTGGAAATCTTATTTCTTTGGAATCCGTTATTCATATATATATGTCTGTGTGTGTTTGTGTGTGTGTGTGTGTGTGTGTTTTCTGAGGTTTTCGCGGGTGTTTGTATGTAGGTCTTTGGTTCTTCGGGTTTTCTCCCACGTAGAATTTGAAGTGTCTTGGCGACGTTTCGACGAAGTCTCATTCGTCATCTTCAGGCTGGTGCTTTCGGCTTCGTGCTTCTAGGAGCAATGTGTGACTGTAGCTGTTTCTTCCTTTTAATATATATATACGAAAACAAATACACACACACACACACATATATACATACAGATATACATATATATACAGTATGTGTGTGTGTGTGTCTGTATATATATGTGTGTGTGTGTGTGTGTGTATATATAATTGCTTCAATCATATTCTCATGGAAATGCACAATAATCAATAAAACAATGGAAATGACCCTTGGATGCTCTCAGACTTTAAACTGAGAAGCAATCATTTCACTAATTGAAGGAAACATGGAATGCAATTGCTATTAAGCTGCAGTAAATAGCACCAGATCCTTTAAATTCAGCATTTGGGGCATATGTAATAAATATATCCAATATAAATATTGAATGTGCCTGCCATGCTGTTAAGTTCCTGATCAAACAGAGTCAGCCTCAAAATGCTACTGCTGAAAGATTAACCAGCAGGCTACAATTCCTAAAAGAGGCCTTCAAGGCAGGACTTCAGAGTCGAAATCTAGTTTCACTTCACAGAATTAGAATTAACTTATTACTTTATGAACACTTATTACTTTATGAACACTTGAAGTTGTATCTTTGGGTTATATATTTCGCCTATTGCATCCCATTTTTTCTTTGAGAGTTCCCAGTGGCACATCTGATTTCACATACTAAGTGGCTCGAAATATTGTGATGTTCTGGAGATGTTGAGCTTGGATCTCCAGATCTTAATCCAGTGCTTTAACCACTGCACTATACTGCACTGGCTTTCTTATCATCTTATGAAAACTGCCTTCCCAAGAAAACCATTGACCATATAGTTATATAACTGCACCATTTTTCTCCTCAAACCAAGTAGGCCATGACCTGTTTTGGAATGTAACTAATTCTGTGGTCCTTGCTTAATCATCTGAAGATTGTGACTGAATTCATAGTTAAAAGTGCCCTCTCTTTGCTTGGAGGTTTTTCTCTATTTTCACAAGTCAACGCTAATTAAAAAAAACTTGAAAGGAGAGAATATTGTTTCTTTTACAGAGTCCCTGACAATATTTTTTAAAAGACACTTACTGGCTGACATTTTTATCACCTAATCTCCCCTTAATCTAATTTGAGCAAACCTGCATATGAAACTCAATTGAAATGACAAATAATCATGTAAGGCATACTGAGTGCCTGGGTTGTTATTTAAAAACCAAGAAATAGCAGAGGGAATTATAAAGGAGGGGTGCTGGTGAAAAGTGATCCTTCTAATAAGCTAAATCTCATTTGAAAAATATTGCTGTGACTTTTGGTTAAAACAAACAATCCTTTCCTGTTGGTGGTAACTTAAATTATTACTATGGCAACATTTCAAAGGTAAATGCCCCAAAGGGAAACATTGACGCATCAAAAGAAGAATTTCTGAGCTTCTTTAACTTTCAGGTGTTGTTAGAGAATGCATATGTGTTATAGAAAGGTGCAGGTGCCTGAGGCTTCTATAGCTACCTTAGAGATTTTCATTCAAGTGTGTTCATTAAATAGAAACATAGAAACTGACAGCATTAAAAAAAAAAACATTGGTCCATTGAGCCTGGCCTTTGAGTTGTTTGTTTCTTTGTGTTCTTTTTATTAGTTTATTTTAATTCATGCTTATTTTATTCATTTGTTTTTATGTTATTATTTTCCATTTCATTTTACTTTTCATTTATTTTTTAATTTTTTTCTCAGATGATGGACATGTTTAAACTCAGTTACTGATGACTGACCAAATAGCTCCGCTGGAAGTTGGTTCCAAGCTTCCACCACTCTTTCTGTGTAGTAATACTTTCTAACACTACTTTTAAACTTTCCTCCCGTCACTTTGAAGTTATGCCCCTGCATTCTTGATTTTTTGCTTATGAAGTGCTTTGAGTTTGGAAAGGCAGGAAGTAAAAAGAACCTTAGCAGATTATGTTAAGTAGAATGATGACTATACATGCATTGATCTTCCTAGCAAATAATGTATTAATTTAATTCACTTGTTGTGGCAATGTCAAAGAGGTTACAAATATTTTCCAGGTGATGGTAAAATGGCTTTAAAAGGTATTGCGTTTGTTAATATAATTTAGAGAAGTCCAAACTCCTTTGAAGACTGAGAGCCCTCAAAGAAATGTGGAATGAATCATAGTATTTCATAATTTCACATCACATCATATCACAATTACAAGGACACTTGGCTAGAAAAGTTGGTCTTCCTTTCTGTTTTTAGATTCAGAGCTGAAATGTGCAATCAGAAAGTTGGATGGGGAAGCTCTGATAGATTATATTTATATTATATATATATTTATAAAAGCCAATGCAGCCTTAGGCTGCATCAACAGAGGAATAGTATCAAGATCATGTGATGTAATATGCAGTGGTGAGACTACACTTCCAGTTCTGCTCCAGTTCTGGTCACCATGATACAAAAACGATTCTAGAAAGAGTGCAAAGAAGAACAATAAAGATGATTAGGGTCTGGAGGCTAAAACATATGATGAATGGTTGCAGGAACTAGGTATGTCTAGTCCAGGGGTTCTCAACCTTGGCAACTTTAAGACTTGTGGACTTCAACTCCCAGAATTCCTCAGCCAGCAAAGCTGGCTGAGGAATTCTGGGAGTTGAAGTCCACAAGTCTTAAAGTTGCCAAGGTTGAGAACCCCTGGTCTAGTCTAACAAAGAGAAGGATTGGGATAACAGGATAGCAGTCTTCCAATATTTAAAAGGCTGTCACAAAAAAGACGGAAAGACAGATGGAAACTTACCAAAGAAAGATCCATCCTAGAACTAAGGGGAAATTTCCTGACAGTGATTAACCAGTGGAATGATTTGTCGTCAGAAGTGCTCCATCACTGGAGGTTTTAAAGAAAAGATTTGACAGCAATTTGTACAATATAGGGTCTCCTATTTGGGCAGGGGGGTGGATTAGAAGATCTCCGAGGTCCCTTCCAACACTGTTATACTTTCCCCTAAGTAAAAACCAATCAATATGGCTTAGTGTGTACTGAATACATTTCCAATAAAGAGGCATCAGAGCCAATTTTTGGTTCTTCCACTGTAAGCTTTCTGTCACGGATTCCATTATTTTGATCACACAACTCTAAGACATGCTACTGTCTTCTGATCCTTGAGAAGTAGTAACTGTGAGAGGGATCTTGGAGTCCTAGTGGTCACTCACTTAAATAGGAGCCAGCACTGTGCTGCAGCTGCCAAGAAAGCCAACACAGTGCTAGGCTGCATTAACAGAGGGATAGAATCAAGATCACGTGAAGTATTAATACCACTTTACAATGCCTTGGTAAGGCCACACTTGGAATACTGCATCCAGTTTTGGTCACTTTATAGGTCACTTCATTGTTACCAGATGGTAATGAAAATTACCTTACAAAGCAGGGGGTCAACAAAGACACATCTGTAAGCACAATAACACCTATAAGCTCCTAGGGCAGTATGTTTGGGACCCTCAATTAAATAAAACTTTTCAATTCATCGAATCTCCTGAACTCTTGTTGATTTCTCCAACCTAGTGAGATGTTGACTTAGATATCTCTCATTCATATCATTCCCAATAAGCCTGTACGGTGTCTTTTTTTCATTTTGCAGTGATTTTTGTACAAAGATTCTGAGTTGCAATTAAAAAGTGGCGGTGTTATATCTAGCCAGAGAATTCTCAGAACCGTTTGACCTCTTTCTGTCTTATGCCAACCCTATTTTAAACGGTTCAGATATAAGGGAAAGTCTAGCTTATTATGAGCTGGAATCTTTGCATAAATATCAGCATAAGATAGTGGTAAGAGGAGGAGAAGCAGTTAGTTTGACTTCATTCACAACTTCATAAGCTTCACACCTTGAATGCTGTTCAGCAATGCCACTGAGTGTCTCGGGAATATGTGATTTAAAGAATGCTCTTGCTGTAAAGCAGGGAGAGAAAACTGAACATTTATTCAAAGTAATTCCAACATCCTAGGATTGCTTTATTTCCTCTAACAAAATAATATAACTTTATTTTTCTCCCTGCATACCATCTACTTATTTAAGCAGCAGCATGCACCATTTCTCAATATGCCAACAGCTGGATTGGAAAAACTCTACATCAGGGGTTAACATTTTTACCAGGATGAAGTCTCCTTTATTATAAAAACAGCCACCAGCAATATACAGAGTTTTCAATACTTGCTGAGAGAGGATGGAGGAAAAGACACTCACAGGGGTCACTACAATGTGTCCAATTTTTAAAAAAGAGAAAGGCCAAATACAAGAACAGGTATTTCATTTAACTTGAAAGCGAAATGCCATGAACATTTCTTGATAGGAAACCAGCTATATCTGTAGCTTCTTTGTCCTTAATGATGATTTTCCCAAAGAGATGAAAATTGCAGTGTATCTATACTTCAGAAAAGAATGACTGTTGCAACTCCAAAGTTTAAGTAACAATTATAACAATTTATGGAGCACTGCAAATACATGTCTGCAAATCCACAAGAAGAACTTAAGTGAGAAAAGTTGTTTGGCCTCCACATAACAAAAGCAATTGGGCCTGTTGATAGCTATATATGGATAGTGTGTTACAACTCCATTTTATAACAATTATTCTTGGCCCAAAGAATTAGAATCCAGAATGAAATGGGGCTTTCTTGTTAGTATACTTTTGATAAGGTGAATATTCTAAATAATTTTATTCAGAACTGATGCAATCTTCCTAAGACTTCCTGGATGAGATTGGGGAAGTGGGGTTTGCATTTCAAAACATCCACTGCATGTTCACAGCAGTTCCTGAGCCTAAGAGAGATATTATTTCATGGCATCTACTGAAAATCACCCTTATTAACCTGGGGAGTAAACAGAACAGAACAGGAAAAAAAAGATTCAAATTATGAAGTACAGGTAGTCCTCGAGTTACAAATGTAATGGAGCCTGACCCATTACCACTCAAAAACCCGTGGGAGTGAATCTCGTAGCTTGAACGAGATCACTCCCTTGCTTGTTAAGACCCACACGGCTCGTTAAGTGAACATGAGGTATCTCAGGGTGGGAAGGTCATGGAGGGCCTAGTGATGGAACAGACCCCTAAGTCCTCCCCATCCCACTAAGATACCTCATGCTTCCCCCTCCCTTCATGCTGCACCAGACTCACCTTAAAAAGATCCGTTTCCTCTATGCTGCGGTTCCTGCTGCTGCCCAGATCTGAGGCCCGGGGACCCTTCTGCAGCCCTCCAGAGCACCATTTCCGGGCAGCAGCAGTCTGGAAAAGGCCTCAGACACCCGGATCGGTCCTCTGCAGGGCCATGGAAGCATCCTCTGGCCTCAGATCTGGGCGGCAGTGGCCTGGAAAAGGCCTCCGGTGCCCAGATCCAGCCTCTGGAGGCATGCAGAAGCATCCCCCGGCTTCAATTCCATTCTCTGTTGCAGAGAACAGAGGCCTAAAGTACATGAGATCATGTGAGATCAATAGCATGAGATGTCGCACCACTAGTCTCGTGTGATCTTGCATTACTTTAGATCTCCATTCTCTGAAAATGCACCGAAGGCCTGGAGCAGCTAAGAAAGTGAAGGACCTTGATCTTTGCAGGGTGAGTACTGAAGGCCTAGTGCCTAGGGAGACCCGGGGCGGGGGTGGGGAGGGAGGGAATAACCAGGGTGAATGTTGCAGTGCCACTGTGGTCATTTGTAAGGGTGAATGACTGCCGTGGTGTGGCTACATTCGTAATTTCGAGATTTGCTCGTAAATACTAAAGGGCGCTTATCATGTAACTTTGAACGTTTGCTAAGGGAACGCTCACAACTCGGGGATTACCTATAAAAGGATCATGAAAAAGGGCTTTCTCTGTGGTGGCCCCTTCTTTATGGAATATCTTTCTCCATGAAGTTCAGTTGGCTGCCACCCTGTTGCTATTCTGAAATGCCCTGTGGTTTTATCAGCAGGTCTGACAAATGGAGACAGAGTCAATCAAGTGGTTGATCTAGGCTGCATTAACAGAGGGATAGAATCAAGATCACATGAAGTGTTACCACTTTAAAATGCCTTGGTAAGGCCACACTTGGAATACCACATCCAGTTTTGGTCACCATGATGTAAAAAAGATGTTGAGACTCTAACAAGAGTACAGAGAAGAGCAACAAAGATGATTAGGGGACTGGAGGCTAAAAACATATAAGGAATGATTGCTGGAATTGGGTATGTCTAGTTTAATGAAGAGAAGGACGAGGGGGGACATGATAGCAGATATCTCAGGGGCTGCCACAAAGAAGAGGGAGTCAAGCTATTTTCCAAAGCACCTGAAGGCAGGAGAAGAAGCAATGGATGAAAACTGACCAAAGAGAGAAGCAACCTAGAACTAAGGAGAAATTTCCTGACAGTGAGAACAATTAATCAGTGGAACAACCTGCCCAAAGAAGCTGTGAATACTCCACTACTGGAAGTTTTTAAGAAGAGACTGGACAATCATTTGTCTGAAATGGTATAGGGTTTCCTGCCTGAGCAGGGGTTGGAGTAGATGACCTCCAAGGTCCCTTCCAACTTTATTATTATTATTTGTGTGGTTGCTCTCATGAAGGGTCTGGAGTAATTTTTCTCATATGGATTTTTTTTAATGTTGCAAGCCACCTGGAGTCACCTATGTGCGACAGCTATATAAATTTGTTTAATAAATAAATACGTATTACAGAATCTGGAAATATGGGATAGGTTTTTTTGTTCAACTTTCCACTTTTTATGCAAGCATGCCCCTCTGAGCCATCTAGAGCTCCTTTTGCACCAATGTTTCTCAACCTTGGCAACTTTAAGACAGATGGACTGGAATACACAAAATTCTCAAGCAATTGAATTTTCACCTATCTTAAAGATGCTAAGGTTGAGAAACACTGGTCTAGACAGGCAACCAACCGGGTACACAAAAAATGCATGAAGTTGGATCCCCCATTCCCTTCTTGACCTTCACCTCACTGCATTTGTTATTTGTGGCAAGGTAGACTGGGGGAAAGGTATGTTTGTCTGATATTCACTCATGGCACTTGATACTGTTTTGTTGTTTTTGTCGTTGTTTTAATTGGTATTCTTCTCATTGCTTTCATTACCTGTTACAACATGACAAATGATATAGCTAAGAATAAACAAAAGAAACCTACTTTCCCTTATTGGCATGACTGCTGAAATAATATCCTGGAAGCATTTTCCAAATGTACAAATGTAAATGCTGTTTATTCTTTTCTGCCCTTCTAAGGCAATCAGATAATAAGACTAATAACAAACGCAGTGCAGCTACTTAGCCATTCAGCTAATGAGCTCTCAAAATAAATCATTCCAAAAACATGTTTTGATTGTGAACAGAAGCACAAGTGCAAAAACAGCCCTTTTTCTTTGGCATATCCAACGGCAATTAGAGGCCGATCTTCTCTCAATCACCAGTTCTCTGCCCCTTTCAAAATAAAATTCAAATTCAAGTAGGCATATACCATTCATAAATAACCCAAGCCAGTGTAATAATTCAATGTTATGTTATGTATCCCTTCTTTATATTCCTTTCTTCCAAATTTCTGTTCTCTTGTAATGCCTGCATTTAGATGTGAACCAGTCTATAAAGCTTTACACAAAATCACCATAACTCTGGACCTACTAATCATATGGCCATAAGAACCGGCATGACTTTCCACTGTGCTTCGTCAAATGGAGAGCTGTTAAACTGAGAAATAAACAGCTCAGTTGCTTGAATTCAGAGTAACAGACCACATGGTTAGTATTTCTTCAAATATACACATTAATAATAATAATAATAATAATAATAATAATAATAATAATAATAATAATAATAATAATAATAAAGTTGGAAGGGGCCTTGGAGGTCATCCAGTCCAATAACCTGCTCAGGCAGGAAATCCTATACCATTTCGGACAAATGGCTGCCCAGTCTCTTCTTAAAAATTTCCAGTGTTGGAGCATTTACCGCTTCTGGAGGCAGGTTGTTCCACTGATTAATTGTTCTCACTGTCAGGAAGTTTCTCCTTAGTTCTAGGTTGCTTCTCTCCTTGATTAGTTTCCACCCATTGCTTCTTGTTCTGCCTTCAGGCACTTTGGAGAATAGCTTGACTCCCTCTTCTTTGTAGCTGCCCCTGAGATACTGGAACACTGCTATCACGTCCCCCCTCGTCCTTCTCTTCGTTAAACTAGACATACCCAATTCCAGAAACCATTCGTTATATGTTTTAACCTCCAGTCCCCTAATCATCTTTGTTGCTCTTCTCTGTACTCTTTCTAGAGTCTCAACATCTTTTTTGCATCGTGGTGACCAAAACTGGATGCAGTATTTCAAGTGTGGCCTTACCAAGGCATTGTAAAGTGGTATTAATACTTCACGTGATCTTGATTCTATGCCTCTGTTAATGCAGCCTAGCACTGTGTTGGCCTTTTGGCAGCTGCAGCACACTGCTGGTTCATATTTATGTGATTGTCTACTAGGACTCCGAGGTCCCTCTCACAGTTACTACTATTGAGCATAGGTGCCACCTATGCTGTATTTGTTCATTTGGTTTTTCTTGCCTAAATGTAGAACCTTGCTTTTTTCACCATTGAATTTCATTTTGTTAGATAGTGCCCAGTGTTCAAGTCTGTCCAGATCCTTCTCTATCTTAAGCCTGTCTTCTGGAGTATTGGCTATTCCTGCCAGCTTGGTGTCGTCTGCAAATTTGATGAGTTCCCCATCTATCCCTTCGTCCAAATTGTTGATGAAGATGTTGAAGAGCACTGGGCCCAAAACAGAGCCCTGGGGCACCCCACTACACACTTCCCTCCATGTAGATGCGGTTCTATTGAGGACCACATGCTGAGTACGGCCGGTCAGCCAGCTACGGATTCATCTGGTGGTGATTCTGTCTACCCCACATTTTTCTATCTTATCAAGTAGTAGGTTGTGATCTACTTTATCCTTACTGAAGTCTAAGTAAATTATGTCCACAGCATTCCTCTGGTCCACTAATTTTGTCACTTGGTCAAAGAATGCAATAAGATTTGTCTGGCAACACTTAAGGGAAAACTTCTACAAGATGTTCTATAGATGGCACCTAGACCCGAAAAAAATATCACTCATCTACCCGGGCTCCCAGCCCAAATGCTGGAGGTGCGGGGACGGGGAGGCTACTTACTTTCATATATGGTGGACATGCAGAAAAATCAAAGCATTCTGGAGGAAGATATGGTGGACACTCCAAACTATTTTCAAAAAGCGTATAGAATTTCTACCTCAGGCTTTTCTGTTAGGGATCACAAAGGATATCACTACCTCAGAGACAAATTTATTCTTGAACTTAATTACAGCAGCAAGATTGTTGGTGGGACAGTACTGGAAGAATCCGGAAATACCGCCTATTGAAGAATGGACTGTGAAAGTAACAAATTTGGCGGAAATGGCGAAAATATCAGCATACTTGAAAAACCGCTCCAATGAACAATTTGTGACTGACTGGAAACAGTGGATAGACTATATCCAAGAGAGACACCAATCAAACAGAATGCAGCTGGCGTTCAGCTAAGGATCGATGGGAGGAGGGATGAAGGGCTAACAAATCAAATGTTTACAAAAACTAACACCCAACGTTGAATGTATATGTTCTATAACTAATGCCTCTTAACATAATCTTATGACTAATGTTGTTTGCTTTAATATTGTTAAAGTAGACTGAATCTCTACCTCAGGATATGAAACTTTTACCTCAGGATCTCGGGTTGGGGACCATAAAAGATTGCACTAGTAATGGGATGAAGTCAACTCAGAAGCGCAAACGCACAATATGCGATAGACTAGATACAGTAGATAGACCATATATAAGAGAAACACCAATCAAACAAAATGTATTCGGAGTATACTTGAAGATGTAAGGGAGGAGGGAAGAACGTTTACTAAAACAGATGTTTACAAAGATTAATACCTAATGTTGTATGCTATGTTCTAGGATGATTGCTTAGCAATAGGATCTTATGTTTAATGTTGATCACATTAATATTGAAACAGATAGGGGAAACACCAATCAAAATAAAATGTAACAGGAGTATAGTTGAGGCTAGACGCGAGGAGTGGGGAAAAAGGCTTACTAACTCAGACGTTTTCAAAGACTAATACTTAGTATTGTATACCAGGTGTCATGATGATTGCTGCATAATAGGTTTTTATGCTCAATGTTGATTGTTTTAATAAAAGAATTTAAAAAAAAAAGATTTGTCTGGCATGATCTATTTTTGACAAACACATGTTGGCTTTTAGTAATGACTTTGTTTGCCTCTAGGTGTTCACTGATTCGTTGTTTGATTATCTTTTCCAGAATCTTCCCAGGTATTTTTTTTTTTGAATGTAAAACATTTAATTTAAAAATGTTGACACTACAATATATAAAATAGCTATTATAAATGCACATAGTGTATTCTATAGCTGCCAGGTTTACGTTTTTAGGAAACTGTAAGTTACACTGTGGTTAAGACTTGTATTTTATCCCTCAGAAAGTCCACATTCTGTCACAGTGATGTATGGTCAAACTTAACAGCCCCAATTTGTTAAACACTTGAATCAAGTTATAACCAGTTTTATTGCAAAAGGACCCTGTACACATTTATATCAATTCTAGTACCTTATAATTTTAGCTACCCAACAAGTCATTAACATATAGAAACATGCATGAAAAGCAAGAAAGATCACCCATCCCTTCTGCATATTAGCAACTTGTCACTATTGAGCAATAGGGCTCACATCACTGAGTTTTATGTGAACAGTCACTGTTAGCATTCATCCTGAGTGAAAGATGGAATGACTTAAGTACAAATGTAACATATTATAAACAATTTCATACAAAAAAAGTCACAAATTGAAACCAAAGTATTTTACAGAATTTACTACAAAACACCATAAAAACTGCTTCCTTTTTAAGCCCTCTCTCCCCGTATCCTACGAGCCAACTGGATGTCTTTGGGCATAATGGTAACTCTCTTGGCATGGATGGCACAGAGATTTGTGTCTTCAAACAGACCCACCAGATAGGCTTCACTAGCCTCCTGCAGTGCACCAATGGCTGCGCTCTGGAACCTTAAGTCTGTCTTGAAATCTTGGGCAATCTCCCTTACAAGTCTCTGAAATGGAAGTTTGCGAATCAAAAGTTCTGTTGACTTTTGGTAACGGCGAATCTCACGCAGTGCCACAGTACCAGGTCTGTAGCGATGAGGTTTCTTGACTCCACCAGTAGAGGGGGCGCTTTTTCTAGCAGCTTTAGTAGCCAGCTGTTTACGTGGAGCTTTGCCACCAGTGGATTTACGGGCAGTCTGCTTGGTACGGGCCATTTTTCTTTACTCTTCTCTTTCAGGAACAAATCCTTTTTTAAAAAAAACACTTCCGCTGTAAGTACACAAATAGTACGCACTACACACCCTCCGAAGAAACCTTAACTGTCTCTTCCCAGGTATTGAGGTTAGGCTGATAGGTCTGTAATTTCCTGGGTCCTTTTCCCCCCTTTTTTGAGGATGGGAACTACATCAGCTCTTTTCTAGTCCTCTGGTAGTTCCCCTGTGCTCCAGGATCTTTGAAAAATATAGTTCAGTGGTTCCAAGATCACATCTGTCAGTTCCTTAAGAACCTTGGGGTGTAATCCATCTGGTCCTGGTGATTTGAACTCGTCTAGGCTGGACAGGTGTTCACTTACCATTTTCTTGCCTATCTTAATTTGTATTTCTATTTTGTTTTTTATGGCACTATTTTTGATAGGTTAGTCTGTTTTTTCCCTTTGTGTAAAGGACAGATGCAAAAAAGGAGTTAAATAGTTCTGCTTTCTCCCTGTTGCTTGTCACCTTCTTGCCACTTTCACCCACTAATGGACTAATAGTTTCCTTCACTTTTTTCTTCTTTACATGTTGAAAGAAGCTTTTTTTTGTTATTTTTTACTTTGGTTACAAGCCTTAGTTCACTTTGAGCCTTAGCTTTCCTCACTTCATCTTTGCAGGCTCGGGCTATTTGCTGATATTCTGACTTAGTTATGTGCCCCTCTTTCTACTTTCTATACTTGTCCTTTTTATCTTTCAATTTGTCAGAGAGTTCTTTATGCAGCCATGCTGGTTTCTTTTGAAAGCTGTTGTTTTTCCTCTTTGTTGGTATTGTGCTAGACTATGCTTTTATTATCTCATTTTTCAAAATTTCCCAAGCTTCTTGAGTTGTTTTCCCCTTGAAGATTCTCATCCATGGAATCCTTCCCAAGCCCTCTCTAAGTTTATTGAAATTAACTCTCTTGAAGTCCAAGACTCTAGTTTGACTGTGTTCTATTGCTTGTGCTTCCATAATGATGAATTCTAATATTGCATGATCACTTCCTCCCAGGGTTCCTATGGCTTCAACACCTTCTATCATTTCATCTCTGTTAGTGAGGATTAGATCCAATATGGCTAATCCCAGAGTTCCCTTCTCTACTTTTTGGGAGACAAAGTTGTCTGCTAGGTTTGCCAGGAACCTGTCTGATCTTCCACTTGGTGCAGAGTTTGTCTTCCAGTTGATGTCAGGGTAGTTAAAGTCCCCCATTACTATTGTGATGTGCTTCCTACATACCTTAGTTAGCTCACTAGCAAAAAGTTCATCTATTTCCTCTGTTTGGTTGGGTGGTCTGTAGTATACACCTATGACAATGTCATTTCCCCCCCTTTTATATTGACCCAAATGCATTCAAGACAGTTTTTATCATTGTTCAATAAGTAATAGTTTAGTCGCTAGACCAGTGGTTCTCAACCTTCCTAATGCACGACCCTTTAATACAGTTGCTCATGTTGTGGTGATCCCCAACCATAAAATTATTTTTGTTGCTACTTCATAACTGTAATTTTGCTACTGTTATGAATCGAAATGTAAATATCTGATATACAGGATGTATTTTCATTGTTACAAATGGAAAAAAGTAATAAAGTACAGGTAGTCTTAACTTACAACAGTTTGCTTAGTGACTGTTCAAAGTTACAAGGGCACTGAAAAAAGTGACATGACCATTTTTCACACTTATGACCATTGCAGCATCCCCAGGGTCATGTGATTTACATTTCGATGCTTGGTAACTGATTCATATTTATTATGGTCACATTTCTCCAGGGTCATGTGATCGCCTTCTGCAACCTTCTGACAAGCAATGTTAATGGGGGAAACCAGATTCACTTAACAACCATGTTACTAATTTAATCTCTCTCTCCCTCTTTCTTTTTTTCTCCCTCTCTTTCTCTCTCTCTCTCTCTCTCTCTCTCCCCCCATTTCTCTCTCCCTCTCTCCCTTTCTTTCTCTCTCCCTCTCTCCCTTTCTTTCTCTCCCTCTTTCTCTCTCCCCTCCCTCTCCCTTTCTTTCTCCTTCTATTTCTCTCTCATTCTTTCTTACTTTTTCTCTCCCTCTCTCTCTCTCCCTCTATTTCTCTCCCTTTCTCTCCTTTTCTTTCTCTCTCTCCCTCTTTCTCTCCCTCTGTCTCCCTTTCTTTCTCTCCCTTTCTCCCTCTTTCTCTCTGTCCCTGTCATTCTCTGGAGGGGGTCGAAGCCTCACCCTCTCCGACTTTTATTCCCTCTCCGGGATCTGTTTCTCCAAGCGCCCGATCCAGCTGGTGGTCGGGATCCCGGAGGGTCGCTCCCCTCCCGCCGGCGAATACCCCGCAGGGTTTAGTCACGAGTAAGGGTGAGAGTCAGTCCCGGCTCAGCCCTTTACCCCCCTAAGGCTGCGCGTTGATTAACAGGCTCCCTGGGTTTGTTTGGTATTTTTCCCCCCAACCCTTCTCCCTCGCCTTCTCTTGCGCCGCCAACGACCCTTTTTAGGATGGGGAAAATTAGGTATCTAGAAAGCGAACTTCTTCAGGAGGGAGTTGTTTAAGGGTGGTGGCGGCGAGGAGAAGGAGCCTCTGGGATGCTTACTTGCAAGTAAACCCGACGGCTTCCTTCTCCACCCTCCACCCTCCTTCACCAAAGTGGATTACACATTTGGCGAGGGAGCCTGTTTTGCAGTGCATGCGCGGCTCCCATTCCCCTCCCCGCAAGCTAAGAGGAGCCAAATTATTTGAGGAAGGGAGGGTGGGGTGGGGCAAACTTTTGAAGCATTCCCTCTGCGCGCCCCCCAGAAAACGACCTCCTCTTACAGCGAGGAGGCTGCGAAAGGAGAACAAGAAGGGGTTGGGTGGGTGGGATGCTTAATGCTTTTTCATGGAAGTTTCCCAAAACAGAAGGAGGTCCGTACTGCTTCCTCCCTCCTAGCTTTCCGAAAACTGTTGAAAACACATTTATGCAGACAGGTTTGGGGCGTGTGAGCTGCACTCTGCCCCTGGGCCTTTGACTGTGACTGTGTGTGGTATGAGTGAAATAAACTACTTAGTTTTTTATACAGTAAATTAGTAATTTTAATTGTTTTTATCTTATGCTATTTTTTATACTTGTATTCTTGTTGTGAGCTGCCCTGAGTCTTGGGAGAAGGGCGGCATATAAGTTTAATAAATAATAAATAAATAATACGACTTTACAGCTGTCTCAGATTCCAGCTATTTCATTCTCTCCTTCCAACATTTTCACTTTCCACTGAGCGTACTTGATTCTCAGCTAAATGTTTTCTGACAAGTCTCTCTCTCAAAGCATTTCCTTTTTCCTAACAATTTCTGGTACTGGCGTATATACTTCCCCAATCGGAGCCTCGCCTTTGGATCCCGACCAGGTGGGAGGCAGAATAAAAGGAAGCCGTTTAAAGTGGGAGGAGGGAAAATCCCGAGGTTGGCTTGCTCCCAATTCACAATGAAAAAGGCGAAGGGAAGCTTGCAATTCGGGCTGGCAGGCTGGCTTGCTGGCTTTCTCACCCGCGCCAACTCTCTTCTCTTCGCTTGCAACCGGGCGATTCCGAGTTTAAGCGCAGCTCCTAGCAACCCCGAGGAAAATCCCACAAATGAGGGTGGGGAGACTCAATTAAGGTGCTTGCAACCCCCCCCCCACGCAAGGGCAGAGACCAACCCCATGAATGGCCATCTTGGCTCATGCCTGCGCAAAGCAGCAACTCTGATCTAGACGGGGGGATCAACAGAAAGGAGGCGAGCAAGTGAATAACACCTCTGATGCACCAGCCTGTCTTCTGCTGCCCACAGCAGCCCCCTCCCTCGCAAGCCACTATTCATTTTTAGCAGCTGCAGATCCAATTTTGCCAACCAAAAATAAAAATACCCGGGGATTGGGGGGGCGCAGGGGAGAGAGAGAGAGAGAGAGAGAGAGAGAGAGAGAGAGAGAGAGAGAGAGAGAGAGAGAGAGGGACCAAGTCTGTGTCTTGCTCTAAGAATGCACTTTCCAGTTGTTGTTTTTTTAAAGCTAAGATTAAAAAAAATACAATCCAAAAGCGCTATTTAAAAAAGCAATTGCACTGAATGCATCAAGGTGAGCTGGCGGAAAGAAAAGATCATCGCCGGCGCTTTTATTCACATACACCAATTTTTTCCCCCCAGATCATAAAATGTCAATTTCTCCCTCCAAAGGGAGGGAATCAAACTACAAAAGGAACCCACCCCCATGGCAAAGCCCTCCGGCGTGCTGATTCCACAGCTAACAATCCTTCCTTCCCTTCCTCCCTCCGTCCTCCTCCTCCTGCTGCCTCATCCCCCCTCAGATCCCCGCCAGCCCATCTCCCCTCTTCCACTGAGGCGCGAGTGACTGCACGCAAGCGCGATCTGGAGCAGCTCCGTGGGCTTCGTAGATTCCCCGGGAAGATACATCTTGGACGCCAATGTCTGGGCCACAGCTTCTGATTGGTGAAAAGGCTGGGAGAAGGCGGGCTGAGTCATTGGCTTTTGCTAGCTCTACCTGAGAGGCGAGGAGTTGCTCCTTTGATGCTTTCAGTCTTACCATTCTCTGTGATGTTTTTATCCACCTGGAGACGGATAGAGGAGCGGTGTCTCGATTCCTAAGACCATCGGAAATATGTGTTTTCCTATGGTCTTAGGCGACCCCTGTGAAAGGGTCGTTCGTCCCCCAAAGGGGTCGCGACCCACAGGTTGAGAACCGCTGCACTAGACTCATGTTTTATTACAGATATATACAGTTTGAGGCTTGAGAATTCCAAAGCTCGTACCAAATTATAATTTTCAGTGTGACAAAATGGGAATATCCTTAAATATAATATGAATCTTAAGATAATCGTATGAATTATATTCAATTTTCATTAAATCTAATGCAAATGAAACCAAATGCAGTTTTTGTCTGTCTCCCCATCACTCAACACACCATTTAAAGAGTTATAAAAATCATGCATTCTTGCCCTAATATAAGATTATTTCTGTGAGTCCTAAATATGGAAGTTGGTGAATTCAGGAGTTATCAAAAATGAAATGGAACTACTATGAAAAGGCAAGGATGGCTATACAATATGAGGACTAGAGAAACGGGTAACTATAAGATGAAATACAGCTGTTTAGAGAGAGAAACAAATAAGAACGTCACAGACACTTGTGATATTTTACTAGCATTACTTAGGCAACTCTGGATGTAATTAATCTAGGTACAGCTTTAATATTTAATAATTTAATATGACAAGTTCATATATCTAGGTGCAGTCTTGAAACAATGGTGAGGCATATATTTCAAGTAAAGTCATAATTTGAATTTGGTCAGACACTGGGACTTGTCCATGATTTATAGCATAATGTGAGACAGCCAATAGACTATCATGGTGATTAAGAGAAGAGTAATTGAGGTTTAGACCCTATTAGAAATCTCTGAACTACAATACTTTGGTTTACAAATACATTTAAGAGATTGCTAAATGGTTACTCTAGTTTGACAGCTTTAATTTCCCTCCTTGATCAGAAACAAGTGATTCAGATTGAAGAAATTAATTTTTTCTCTGGGTTCAAAAGGTAAATATAGCATTTGAGGAACCCATAAAATCCAGCATCAGTTACAGTGAATTGAGTATGATGAAGTCAGAGTAAATAGATAAGAGACCTGAAGCCAAGAAAGTTGTATGAATAGTTGAGAGCAAAAACCCAACAACTCATTCACTGTTGGTTTAGTACTGGTCTGCAGCAATTGCAGCTTGTGAGTAAAGAAATAATAATAGGCTTAGAAAGATCTTGACCAATGAATATCTGAAAATAGGACAAGAAGACTCATCATCCAGACTCACTGTATTAGTGAGATGGGAGGCATAGAAATTTAATAAATGAATAAATAATAAGTTGGGAATTTGTCTCCAGATGAATTGTGATCCTCAGATGTTTGATCCTCATTTCAAAAGAAGGAAAGGAGAGAATTTTAACTTTGGGATTTGAGGATTAGATTGGATTTGACCAGAGAAATATTATAGCTTTTTTTTAAACAGCATATTTACATTTGATAATTTACTATTTGTTAGATGAAATTAAGAGAAGAACGTTTAATGACTTTTAAGTACATTCACCATTTTTTAAAATTTATAGATTGATGTTATTTGTTTAAACTGAGAGAAAGGTGGGTTATATTGTTAATATCTCTGAACTTTTGTTATATTTGGTCACTTTTGTTTTATTATTCCCTTCTCCTTAGGTTAATTTGTATTTTAATATTTGATGTTGAAATCTCATAAAGGTATTGTCCCAAATATGAATTTTCAAAAGGCAATTGGATTTTCTTTGTTTTGCTTGAAGATGTTTCACTTCTCATCCGAGAAGCTTCTTCAGTTCTGACTGAATGGTGGAGAATGGAAGGATTTATATTCTTTGCAGTCATCTGGTTGTTAGCACTCTTTCTGAGAGCCGTTGAGGCTACTTGGAGGTTTATTTGTGCCCTCAGGGACACCTGAATTGTGCAAATGGATGTGGAGCCTTTATGGAGCTGCTGAAAGGCCTGTATTGTAAACAGGAGATAGATGGTGTAGTATCCCTCCCCCTCTGCTGAGAGAGGCCAGTTCGATCTTAATGAAGATGGCCTCTTTGACCCCTCTTGGTCCTCTCTGTCCAGAATATGGACTTTGCTGAAGGAAAGAAGAAAAAAAAAAAGAAGGAAAAGGGGAAAGAAAATCTCTGGCTCTCCCAGAAGCCAAGGTATGGAGCAAAATGCATAGCCAATATACCACAGATAAACATATATACAATCCTGCCTCAGCCAGTTTTCATTAGAAAGGTCATCACTGCTTGATGTCTCTGTGAAACTGTCTGACAGGCAGGCTTGATGTGTGCGTTCAATGCATGTAGAAGAGGGCTTCCCACTTCAAATACAAGAAGTGTGGTAATTGTATGTGACAATATTGCAAGAAGAATGAGATGAGAGTAGCTAAGATCTGATATACATGGTGAACATTTGTTTTAATAGACTAACTGAGGAAAGATAGTGTTTGCAATTGGAGAAAATCCACTGAATTGGATGGCATCACCTTTTTACATTAGTTTGAAACAACTCGGCGTGCAAACTGCCATCAGAATCTGGTAACACAAGATTTTCTCTTAACCTTGAGGAATTGGAACATGCGGTGAGCATTAGTTTAAATGCTGCCACCAATCAATGGCCTTTATTATTTAGAACAATAAATTTATTTTCAAAAATGGCATATGTGCCCAAGAAAAGGCTCCTGCATATTCAGAACAGGAATTTATTTTCAAAAGCCACTTAAGGGTTCTTTCTACTCAATAGCCATTTTTTTTATCACAAACTGCATTTTATTATCAAATCTTTTTTGTTGCACAAACAATAACACTGTGAAGCTACATTGAATCTCTTGTATTGTGCAGGAAATCAAAGAGCTATAAAGTCACCTAGTTAAAAGAAGCAAGTGGATCTTTTGTGAAATATGGCCGTTGCTTCTCAATACCCCATGGTCAGTGTTATTATTTATATTTAAATAAGGATACGGTTAGCCACCGGACCAGTGCAAAAATTCAGAAAGTTTAAAAATATCCAACAAATTATGGGCTTTTTGTCCTGTCTTTACAATCCAATTGCAGACAGAGCGATGAATATAGAACTAGATTTTCAAGGTTTTGCTGTGAATAACAGATTCATCAGTAAACTGATAGACAGAATGTTTCAAGATAACCATACACCTAGGAAAAATTCATGAGGACTACACCAATGCCAATCACCATATCAACTACATTGGAAAAGACAGCCCTGGTGCCATTCAAAAGCAGCCATCACAATGTTCTGATATTTTGTTTTTTAAAACAATTCACCAAATACAGAAGGCAGTTTTGACAAGAATTTTTTTTAAAAAAATCTCCTAATTGTAACCACTCAGTATTTTTCAGGAATATTTGCTTTTTAGATATGCACACAGCAAATAATATAGATGCAGAAAACCTTGCAAAGACCATTGAAAAATGTCTCTGGGATTTAGGAATTTGCTCAGAGGAGGCATTTATTTTCCCTCATTATGGGCTTAGTTTGTGGGTTGAGCTGAGAAAAAAAAACCTTGCCTCACAGTGGCAGACATTGCTTTACTTTAATTAAATTAAATTAAATTTAGCCCCAGTTACTAATGTCTTCTTTGGATATAGCCCTTGAGGCATTCAGAGACACTACGTGTGGTGTGGCAAGGAGACAGATGAAGCAAGCAAGCACACAGACAACAACGCACAACACATTGAACAAAGCATGTCCTTATTTTTTAACCTAACGTTTTGGCAGAAATTATTAAGTAACAGAATACTACTACTACTATTAAAGTCTGAGCTGCAAGGCTAAAAATAAGTGGATATGTCAAGATGATTTCAATGGATTCAGGCACTGGAAATTTGGTTTTCTCCTAGAAGGAAGTGGAGATGATATAAGAAAAGAAGTATTTACTTATTTGTTATTTATTTTTTTGTATAAAACTATGCCAGATTGTCATAGATAAAAAGTAGGGGTAAAACTCCTTAAAGCCACATTTAATACATTAAACAAATTTAAAACACTCATAAATACTGCATGTTAAACCATTAAACAGTTTAAGACATCATGGCACAAGATATAATGAGCAATAAACTTGGATGCCGGATCAATCTTAAGACAAAAGTCTACAAACTTGCTGAGACTCTTCAGCAAACATTGCAGGCTTCACTTTAATGGGGCAAGTCAATAATAGTATAAAGTATTGGATGGAATTTAATAATTGATTATATTTACTGCAGCCAAGAAAATGATATAATTTCAGCTTTAGTTCTATAACTGATTTTTATATGAATGAGGAAAGCCACAGTGCACAAATGCAAATGATATGAACTGGTTTTGAGTGTGTAACTCTGTGAAGTGCTCCACAGCTGCTTCACGTTTTCTGTAGTTTCGTGCGTGAAGCAGTTCACAACTAAATGTTTTGCACTTCCCGGCATGCGATATAGATAGATTCCTACCGGTAAACGTTTTGCCAATAGACCTCGCTTTAATGCAATCTTAAAGTATATTGAAGGATCCAATCTGGGTCGGTCACCAGGACCAGAGGTTTATCTTCTGAGCTTTCGGAGTTGTGCTGGAGCCCATCCTCAGGGAACTTCTCTCACACATTGTGTCAACAGAATTTGTTTTTCTCACCTTCTGGTGACTTTGCTTGTCATTAGGTTGCAAAAGGGGATCACATGACCCTGGGACACTGCAACCGTCATAAATATGAGCCACCTGCCAGACGTCTAAATTTTGATCATGTGACCATGGGAATGCTGCGATCGTAAGTGTGAAAAATGGTCATAAGTCACTTTTTCGGTGCTGTTGTAATTTTCAACATCCTACTAAACAAATGGTTGTAAGTTGAGGATCACCTGTAGATGGAAATGTGTACATGTTGGCTGTTTTCCAGAAGAAAGATCCTTCAGTTTCATCATGAACCTTCTAAATAATAGAATTTCCCTATAAGCAACCAAATTGTTATTGCCCTGAATTATACTGGATTGTATTTATGCTTCTTAGCAATCAGCCAGACTCTAGGCTTATACTTCTATCTGAAACAAAATGGATCCTTTATTTAAAATGTCAAGGTAAAGTCAATAGAAAAAAAGTGCAAAGCAAAACTACTTATGAACAGTCCAACAATGTTCCTCTGTAACAACACCTCAGAAAAGTAACTGCCATGCTTCATTTTAATAGCAAAGCTATATAAATAACATCTTCTGAGGTTTCTTCTAGGTGTATCACAACATCTTCAACTCTTACTCCACTCAAATGTAGGGTTTAGAATTCTTGTCCTGTGTTATTGAAATACTATATAAAATGGAAAAAACCTGAAGGGTCAAGATGTTCAGGCTTGTTTTTTCTTTCAGTGACCTAACAATATGTTCTCTCTGTCATTGACATTTCCACAGATTGTTTTATTCCAACTTAACAAAGGGCACTAAAAGACCACAAGTATACGAAACAGGTTTATTTGTTGTTCTCCAAATGCAAACGCACCTGTGACTTGCATACTTGTATACCTTGAGAATTATCTCCAATCAAGTGACTATCAGGTTATTACTACATATAGCTATGATATTTACTCATGGTTCCTGATATCTATCATTTGGATAGCTTGTGAAACTGTAGCCTAGCATTACATGCTGGAAGCAGCTTCAGGTTTGAGTGTTCTTCCTTTTGTTCTACAGTGCAACTACTGTAAACAGCTCAGCAACAGCTGAGGTGCTCCTCTGAACTCTATCCTTTCATTTGGATTGGCTATAGTTTCTTTAAAAGTTGTCAGCTTTCTATCTCCTTATTCAAGTTGGCTTGTTGAAAGGTAACCTTCTTGGG
This sequence comes from Bothrops alternatus, assembly GCA_034064705.1. Lineage (NCBI taxonomy): Eukaryota > Metazoa > Chordata > Lepidosauria > Squamata > Viperidae > Bothrops > Bothrops alternatus. The sequence goes on along the minus strand of JARGCV010000050.1, from coordinate 565,149 downwards.
ATTCACAGCATGTAACAAATTAGTTTGCTGAAAAGTAATCTTATTGTGGTCCACAGCATGTAGCAAACAGGATAATCTAAACCCAAAGTGCAAACTTTGAAAAGATTCTTTTCAAGGCTGTAGTAGAAAATTCTGATGCCTGCTTCCACTTATTCTTGCTATGGTAAGCTGTGAAAAGAGTGGGACGAGCATTGCTTTTGACCCTGGGTTCTAGACCAAACATAGGCTATTTATAGTCATTGGAGACCTCAACATCTTTGAAGCTTTTATTGAAGGGATTCAGTAGACTGGTACTGCTGGCTTTTATTGTTTTAACCCTGCACTTTCTGGCTTCTCTTTCAAAAATATTACTAAAAGGCAAACTATGGATGATGTTGGCTAGAATGGCTAAATACATGTGACAGTCTCTTGCTGTGTCCAAGGTGTGGGGGGAAGAGTTATGCAACTTGGACCCAAAGTATAGCAATTTGTCATACACTGAAACTAATGGAGAAGAACTGGGTCAAGCATAATTAGAGATCTTTAAGCCCAAGATGGTAGAATCTCAAAAAACTGAGTTACTAGAGATCAAAATCTAGAAAGGTCTGACCATAAATTCAGGAAAGGCCTCCAGATCATCACAGCCCAGATGACAATGCCAAGAACATGCCAAGCATGGGCTGTTAGATGGAATAGTAGGTTCTGTTAAAGTGGTCAGCCTTTTGAGACATTCTTCTTGTCCAATGGATCTGCACCTCTAACCACCCGTGGATGAGAAAGTTTCTAGCTCCGATTTGTTAAAGTTCCAATTATTTTCTCCCAATTGTGTCTATGGTAAATGTCTGGAGAAAAACTGATATTGAATATGTATTATGTGTAAGTAGCTGATGTATGGGATGGTCTTTGCTCTCCTTTCCTTGTATACCTTGTATACCTTTATACCAATTCAATTATTCTTTTTCCCCCTTAAAGGAACACATACGAACATGTGTTTATTTAAGGAAGATGTGTTTATTTAATATATATATATATATATTAAAAAAAACCCAAATGCTATTTCTTCTATATTACAGCATTATGAGAATGTGGAATGCCAGAAGGCAACCATTTGCTTAGTGACATGAAAGGCAAGGGGAATTGTTATCCTGAAATCTGATTTACTGTAGCGATACAGGGAATATATACCTAACAAGATTAATTTAGATGTACTACGATGACCAGGATATTATAGAAACAAAAAATATACCTACAGTATAACTAAGGTGACCAACTTTTTTAAAATAAAAAGGAGGACACAAATAAATTGAAGAAAAAAATATCGTAAATATAAGAAACATTTTATTCATTGCAACAATAATACAGAATACACTATAATATGATAAATGCGTAATAAAAACATTTGTAACAATAACATTTTATATTGTAATTATGCTTACATACCGCGCCCCCGCCCGCATCACCCCACCAACACTGCTGCCCCACCGTGTAGAGTGGGCCCCGCGGCTCCCAAAGCACCAGCTGCAGTGGCTCCGGTCCCAGGGGGCAGCCCGTTGTCGACACACCCTATCTGTAGCCACCCCGCCAGCACCACCGCCCACCCTGCACAGCCCCATGTAGAGCAGGACCCACGGCTCCCACAGCACGGGCAGCTGGCCACCACCACCCCTCACACCCCCACCCGCAGCAGCCCTGCCGCCCCTGCCTCTTATGCCCGCAGCCATTATTGTCCTAGCAGGTCCGAAGATTAAGAGAAAGTTATCATGGCATTGCTGATCCAGTCTCCTCCAGGTATCTTCGGGACTAACTAGGAGATGGTGTAGTTGGGTAGCAGGGAGGGGTGCAACGTTCCTGCCAATTCGCCTTCGCTGCAGACAACTTACATATGCAAAGTTTGCCGGCCGGGTGAGCTCAGCAGCAATTCCTATTGGCTTTCAAAAGCCAATAGGGGGAGTAGCACAGCTCATTAATAAGTTGAAAAACAAACATCAAAAAAAAGGGTGCTGGAACGCCATTCTGAGCGTTCTATGAGGGAAAAAAAGCCTGCAGATTAGTCTTCAAATATCGAAAAGGAGGACATGTAGGAGGACACTTTTCAAGGGAGGACAGAACTCACAAAAGGAGGACTGTCCTCCGTAAAGGAGGACGGTTGGTCACCTTAGTATAATCTTAATCTTGTTTCCTTATAAGTGAATTTTCAAATTATGCTGGAGACTTTGATCATTTAGAAGCATTATAATATAGTGTATCAAGCTGTGAAAGATAATTTAATATGCAGATAAAAATAGTTAAGAATGGAACTGAAATAATGCAGTTAAGATATAAAGCGTACATTAGGAAACATTCACTGTTAAAAACTATTGAGTTTGTTATTATCATTCACATTTTTCCTTATTATTTGTAATCTGTCTAATACAATTTTCTCATGATACTCTTTCAGTTTTTCTAAGCTTTTGTCTGAATGTCCTGTTGCTGTCTGATTCTGTTTCCTCTTCAGTAATGTCATCACTACAAGCTCCATTATTAAGTTATATACAATTCTGTAGGAGAGCCATATAAGGGGAATAAGGAAATATCTTGGCCTCTGTCATATAATAGCCCCCACAAAATTCACAAGTGTCCTCTGATCTTTCATTAGAGAGATAAGAATATGTGTTCCCTGCTTTGCTAAATGCTATTTGTGTTTCCAAGGAGAGATAGAGACAAGCAAGATAACACCCCATTAGAAAGTGAAGTTTGGTGCTTCATCATTTAAGCTGAAAACAAAACAAAACAAAACAAATTAGAAAAACCCAAACCCAAACCAAAACAAGAAGTTTACATGTCCGAAATGTATGAAAGTATCCATGGTGTAGGGAAAAAGAAGGGTTTTTCTATTCTTATACACAGATATGAATCATTCAATGCAACTAAGCTGAGAGAATCAGAGCACATAAAGCAAATTCTTTAGTAGTTCACGTATTGAATCTGCTTCACAGTATTAGGAAATAATATACTCTGGTGCTTTAAAGTGAGATATAACAATTCTTCCTTTCTGCTTTTGCCTAAAGCAGCGGTTCTCAACCTGTGGGTCGTGACCCCATTTGGGGTCGAACGACCATTTCACGGGGGTCGCCAAACAACGCAGTCCGCCATTTTTTCCCCTTTTCCCCTCGGCCGGCGCAGGGGGCAGCACCGCGCATGCGCGGGGTAACACCGCACATGTGCAATGCGGGCCGTCGCGCCACGCATGCACAATGCGGGCCATCGTGCTGCGCATGTGCAATGCGGGCCGTCGCGCCGCGCATGCACAGTGCAGGTTGGGTCACGCCATGCATGCGCAATGCAGGCCATCACGCCGCGCATGCGCGGTGCAGGTTGGGGTCGCACCACGCATGCGCGGCGTAGGTCTGGGTTGCGGCCTGAAAAAGGTTGAGAACCGCTGGCCTAAAGTCAAATGACTATTTACTATATGCAGAATTTAATGGTACAACATTCTGGCGTTTGGTTCAACGAACTTTTTAGGTTCAATTTTGATGGAGAAAAAGCTTGGCTTTGGCTAAATCTTTCATTTACTCAAACTTCAATGCATGTCAGTTGCTAAGATAATTACTAATATGGAGTTACTTTTTCAAAGATCACTCCCCCATATAACATAGTTCCCACTGGAAGACTATTTCTGAATAGTAAGGCCCAAACAAGAATGGAGGCAAAATGCCCAATTCTAGATTATTTGAAGAAGGACCCTGGAATTAGACAATAAATAGCAGGCTATCCTCTTGTATTCTGTTGACTATTCATAATAATCAAAAACAGTTTGTATCCACCCATTGTGCACCTAAATGTAAACACCTTGCTTACTTAGCTGGTCAGTTCTAATTTCTACAGCCCTTCCTAATATTGTTGAATGAACAGATAAACAATATATTCTCTAGAGTCTAGATTAACTTGTGTGCAACATCATTCCACAAGGAATATTTATTTTTGCCATTTTCTTCTTTATGGACTCCAAGAAATTTTGCCTGAGGCTGAAATCTAAGAATGGAGATTTAAGAAAGTAAACCTGCTAAACATATTGACGAGTAAATCAGGAAAAGGATAGTAGGAGAGATTATCTCTATTCTGGATTTTTTTCCCCTTTTCCTTCAAAAAGTAACCTTCCTAGCCCACAAGGTTGTAAACAAAGCTTGTTTGATTCTGTCTCCACAGGATAACTCTGGTCTTTTTTCCCCCAGAAATTTTGTCTTGCATTTAAGCTGACTTCTTTTTATTACAATGTTCTGAAGAGTTCAGAGAGGAAGCTCTTAATATGCTATCAGAATATGCTTCATTGCCTTCCTATAACTTGCTGCGCTTTCTTCAACCCCCTTCAGATATGTGAAGAAATTACTCCTCACAGTGTGACCTCACATATCCACAGCAATCCCATATAAATCAAGGTTTGGTTTTGTTACCTTTCATAACACCAACGCAGAAAACTGCTCATCCTAGCCCCAAACATTCAACAACATACAACAGCAACTACCTAATTACCATTAAATATTGAGTGGACCATTGAGAGGTAGATGCAACCCACATCACATTCGAAAGGACACGTAAGAGGCCTTTGGGGGATTTGTAGAGTGCATTGCATGGTTCCAATATTCTTGTTTGCAATCTAGCACTACCAATATTAGTATCACTAATAGGAGCTGTGGTCATGCAGTGGTTAGCATGCACTATTGCAGGCTAACTCTGCCTACTGCCAAAAGTTCAATCCTGACTGGCTCAAGGTTGATTCACTCTTCCATCCTTCTGAGGTCGGCAAAATGAGGACCCAGATTGTTGGGGACAACAGCCTGACACTGTAAACATCTCAGAGACTGCTGTAAAGCACTATGAAGCGGTATATAATAAGTCTAAGTGCTATTGATAGTGGTATTGCTATCACAGCATGTTGCTATTACCTGATAGAATATTACAGGTAGTCTTCAACTTACGACTGTAATTGAGCTGTAATTATGGTCGTGGATTGTGCTGGTCATTAAGTGGGTCATCAAATGACCGTGAGTCATTTTACAACCATTTTTACAGTAGTCATTAAATAAACACAACAGCCATTAAACAAACCCATTGTCCACAATGGGTGGCTTTTGTCAAAAATGGAAGTAAGTGCCAGTTTCTGGCAAAAAAAAAAAAAAAGTCATGAACCATTGTCACAGGACCGCGAGACATTGCAAACCCATAAATGTGGGTTGTTGAGAGCCCCAAATGTGGTCATGTGACTGATGGGGGAGGGGAAGGTCACTGCTGGGTTGTGGTTTGTGAGTACCTTTTTGCAGGATCCATCACAACTTTCAATGGTCATTAAGTGACTGCTTGTAAGTTGAGGACCAACCGTACTTCTGAATACCCTTTCATCCATAATTGTTACATTGGCTGTAAAAGACGATTTCTGACCACCGAACCAAACCTTGATTAATATAAACTGAATGTATTTTATAACTACCGTAGTAATTAACTTGAAATATCTGAATTACACAGGTGGAAAACAGAATTAGTTTTCATTTTCATGGTTGCAGATAAAACAAGAAGAGAGTCTTGTTAATGCCTACAAAGAATTGGAATGAGTTCAGGGTATCAGCCACTACCAGGCTAAGAATGAATTCATTCTCTAAGGCAGGGGTCTTCAAACTTGGCCCTTTTATGACTTGTGGACTTCAACTCCCAGAATTCCTCAGCCAGGTATGCTGGCTGAGGAATTCTGGGAGTCGAAGTCCACAAGTCATAAAAGAGCCAAGTTTGAAGACCCCTGCTCTACGGAAATGTTTTATGCAACCAAAATGCAATAGGCCTCCTTTAGGTCAGCAAAACTCAAAGAAAAGCAGAAGAAAAAGTTTTAAGGAGGAAAATAAGCGTAGCTCCATGAATCAACCAAGCTCACTGTGTGTGTGTTTCAGTATCCATGGACGCCAACTAGATACTCTATACGTAAGTGTATATATGTATGTGGGGGGCATGTGTATGTTTGTGTGTGAAGCGTGGAAGGGTGGAACGAAAGACCTCACTGGTTGTATATTATAATTCCAATCTTATGTATTTCCCTTGTCTGCATTGCTTCCTCTTACTCGTTGGTTGTTTTAACTAATTGTCTTTTAATCGTTGACTCCTTCATTCCTGCCAAAGAGAAAGTATTAAAATCTTGTAAAAATAAATCACATCAGAATCATGTATATAAATGTCACGGATGTGTAATCTGTAGTATTTATTCCCCATTTCCAGGAACTGGCATAGGTTTGGCACAAGAATACAAAACATCCTATTAATAACCAAATTAATTTGGAAAATTTGCCTTTTCATTTGGTTGACTAAGCAACAATGTTTATAAGGGTTCAAAACAAATGAATATAATTTAAGGCAAGGATCTTCCTACTTTTTCAGGCTAGGAAAAAGAATCCAGAGCCCCAGATCAAAAAGGGGCCAAGAGTAAGAAGTAGATATTAGAAGAGTCTCTACTCCTGGATCATCATCCAGCATGGATCCACTTCCAACATATCTGCTTTTCAGAGAAATCACAAGTCAGGACAATCCCTATTGTTCAATTAAGCTTTTGATTTTTCTCTACTTGAATCTTACTATGACATATTTATTTATTTATTTTGGACTTTCCCAAACGTGAGAAGAATACAAATATTGTTTTTTTTTAAAAAAAAAGAAAATCACACAGTAAAAGTAAATTTCTTTTACCAAGCCCCAAATTCTTAAACTGACAAGAAATACAATTTATGGTAAGGTATAAAACACAAAAAACATCATGGCCTGCCATTGTTAGGGAGTGCCTAACTAATTTCTTTTATTCCAATCATTATGATCAGCAGGCACTCCAGTTATCAATCATCCTCCAAATCACTACTGTAATTTGTACCTATTAGCTATCCAAGTATTATTTGTGAAAGTCTGGTAATGAAACGTACTCATAAACTCTTGGCTACCCAATTGAATATCTTTTGCTGAACGAACACAAAAGTTATTTCTATTAAAAGTAAAGCTGATTTAACTAGAGGGTAATAAATCAATGCATTCTAAATATGAACATCAATAGATTCTATAAATATTCTACTGCTAGCTTCACTTCCCAGCACTGAGAAAAATGAAAAGAGTATCTTCGCAATGAACAATAAAAAAACATTTCAAAATAAAATAAAAGGGCATGGCTGCTTGGGGGAAAAAGTAGTCAAATAAACAGAGGACAGTGTTAACATAGACCCCCCCCAATACTAAACGTATATTGTTAGCATATCCATTAACAACAAATGCTATCATAATTAAAAAGCATTTTGAAGAAAGATAACACTTTATGTGACAGAAATGATATACAACTGAAATGTCCACAAAAGCTGCTTTATGTGAGAATCTTCCTTTAGTTTTATTCCTACAACAGCATCCCTAGGGGGTAGCATCGGTAAACGACTATGAGATCCAATTTACGGACTTAGTTTCGATGAGTAAATATGAGCCTGAGTGGTTTTTTTTTTTTTTTGAGAGCAAGAACACATGACATTATTTATACCTGCCCCAGCCTGTTGGGAAGGCAGTCTCTCTCCATTTTTCCTTGCTATGCATCAAAAATAGAGTTTTCTAGCTTGGTTCATGTGACACGGTCTGGTTTGTCTGCTGTACTTTGTTTTATCGCAAATGCTTCTAAGTCCAACTGGCTATGGGAATCTTATGGTAGGAATGTTAATAATAATAATAATAATAATGATAAAATTGGAAGGGACCTTGGAGGTCATCTAGTCCGACCCCCTGCTCAGGCAGGAAACCCTATGCCATTTCGGACAAATGGCTGTCCAGTCTCTTCTTAAAAACTTCCAGTGTTGGAGCATTCACCGCTTCTGGAGGCAGGTTGTTCCACTGGTTAATTGTTCTAACCATCAGGAAGTTTCTCCTTAGTTCTAGATTGGTTCTCTCCTTGATTAGTTTCCACCCGTTGCTTCTTGTCCTTTTGGAACATTTAGAAAATGTTGCCTCCCTTCTGATGTGTAGATGATAACTTTGATGAAGGAATGTAAAAACCATAGGAGTAAATGGCTACCAAGTCCTGGGAAAGGAGAAGATGTGAGAAAAAAATGCAAAGGTAGGCCTGTCTTCATTTTCTTTGGCATAAGGCCTACACTATCTTCTATCTTTCAGGCCCTGCACTGCAACTCAGGATTGAGAGGGAGGGGTAACTAGATGAAATTGACAACACTTGGAATACTGCATCCAGTTTTAGTTACCATGATGTAACAAAGATGTTGAGATTCTAATCTAGAAAGAGTACAGAGAAGAGCAACAAAGATGATTAGTGTACTGGAGGGTAGAACATATAAGGAATGGTTGCTGGAATTTGGTATGTCTAGTTTAATGAAGAGAAGGACTAGGGGTGACATGATAGCAGTGTTACAATATCTCAGGGAGTCAAGCTATACTCCAAAGCACCTGAAGGCAGGACAAGAAGCAATGTATGGAAACTAATCAAGGAGAGAAGCAACCTAAAACTAAGGAGAAACTTCCTGACAGTGAGAACAATTAACCAGTGGAACCACCTGCCTCCAGAAGTGGTGAATGCTCCAACACTGGATGTTTTTAAGCAGAGACTGGACAGCCATTTGTCTGAAATGGTATAGGGTTTCCTGCCTGAGTAGGGGATTGGACTAGAAGACCTCCAAGGTTCCTTCGAACTTCTATTATTATTATTATTATTATTATTATTATTATTAATAATAATAATAATGATGATGATGTTGTCACTGAGAATTTAATTTTGTCCTCCTCACCATTGCATTGAGCAGTTATAAACATTTGCATATAGACATTTTATAATAAAATTTGCATAGCCACCCATCTCACCAAAAGTGACTCTGGACCATATGTTTGAACGTCCCTTCCAACTATTATTGTTGTTGTTGTTGTTGTTACAGTGACAGAAATGATGGTAAAACTTTCCTTTTCTTATTGTCCTTAAACTTTGCTGATGGAACAGTAAAATGGTGACCATTTTTTAATCAGGTACATGGCATGACCTCACTGGTCTGGCATGGGTGGGAAGGATAAAGAAGCCTGGAAATCTACCAATCAGAAGCCTTGGTAAGTATAGTCCAGAAAAAACATTAGGCCATCACTATGATCAAAAAAGAAGAACAGGTTAAAGTTGAGCTGAAGGCTCTTGAGCAGAAAAGACCCTGGTCCACATAATGGAATTCAAGAAAACTATAACTTAACACGATATGTGAACCCTCCTTATTTATCCACTGAATCTGTATTTGCAACTCTGGAATGTAGGAGAAGGAAAGGCAGAGCCTGGGGGTGGAGTCAAGAGAGGAATCAGCCTGGAGTTGTTACGTTCCCACAAGCGGTCCAATTCCAGCCCTTCCTGAATTCCATTAACTCTTATCTATCACCAATTTAGTGCTGACTGTTAGTTGATTAAATTCTTGTGTGTAGTCATGAGCAATAAATCAGCTTAACTGGAACTGAACCTATGGTCCTGATTCTTTGCACCTAGTTTCTCTATCAACATAACTGAAAATCTTTTCTTATTTACTACCTTTTTCTCTTAACCACAGAAGCCAAAAATATAACACCACAAGCTAACTTTCTCTATTTCTTTCTTTCCTAAACTTGCAGATCTCTAATGAGATTTCATTTAAAGGCAAAAGTGAAGGGCAATGTTGAGGTCACTAATCAAGTGAAATAAATCTGAGCCAAACTGTAAAGCAGATGCTATAGATCTTTTAAGGAGCCAGGTTAAGAGTACAGGAGGATCCTGTCTCAATTTGCTATCTCTTTCCTATTTTTTAATGAGTCCCCAACATTCTCTTGGGATGGGCAGTTTGGCAAGCTCTTTCAAATCATGACTTTTACATAAAAATTACTTCCAGTTGGTTCTGCTGCTTTCTGAGCTAAGATCAAATAGACTTCACATTTCTTTATACGGGCAATAAACTTTCTCGCCGAACACAATAGTTCTTGATGCTCTCTGAGTTTGGTTGTTTGCCTCGATACATTTCATTACCCAACTAGGGCACTGATGATGTAAACTATTTGGATAATGAAACATCTGCAAGCAAACAACCAATCTCTGAGAGCACCAAGAACGCTACAAAAACACTTCATAGAAAAGGAACCGCTATTGTGCTATATCTGCTACATCTATTGTGTCTATTTATCTGCTTATCCATCTTTTGTTAACCTACTATTCGCTTCTTAAAATAAGTTTTAAAAGCTCAGCTGAATTATTTTAAGTGCAAAATGACAAGGCAACAGTTCGTAATCTTGTTTACTTATGTCTCATTAAAAGTATTATGTGAAAGCCTCAGTTGATTAAAGCCATGAGAGATGGCAGAGACCAGTATCCATAGGCTCTCATCTGTGACAAATATTTCCTACTCATTTTCTCTATTTTGCATAATTTTGCTTACCGTGAGAGGGAACAGAGCAATGGATATATAAGCACTTTAACACCCATTATACCTCTCTCAGTTTTTATCCTACATCTTGTATCAATAAGATCTAATAACATTTATGCCCTATAGGAGTTATCAGCTGAATTAAAAGCCCCAACCCCAGAAAACCCACGTGCATCATGACCTTCCCTACTACAGTATATAAAAAATAAAGAAAACTAGAGTGAGTTTTAATTTACTCAATGTGGCCCAACGTATTGGCTCTTGGCAATCGTCCTTGAAATCTAATGAACTAGGCAAGAAAACTTTTATGTAACCAAAGCTGAATTATTAAATAAGGGTAATAAAAATGAGGGTTTTCATTATTAAAAGTGACACTAATAATTACACAGTATACTGTAATTCACTTAATTTAGAATCTAAAGGTAAAAAGAGAACGTATGGATATTATTAAAGGAGATAGACTGCGAGCAATAAAGCACATCAGCTAGGAAGGAGTGAGTTTAAATCTCATCCCAGGTAAAAACACATTAGGTGGATTTAGGCAAGTCATTCTCCCCTCAGCTTCCATTTCCCCTGATCTACTCTATAGCGTAATTGGGCTTATTACAATAATGAATGCAAATAAATTTCTTATTCTACTCATAAGTGAATCACAGCAAGTCCACATTGCATTCAATGCAGCTTATTACCAGCTAAGTGATTATAACAGATTTCTCCTACCTGATGACCTCTTATGTTTTGGGAATATATCTGTCAGTTTCACATCAGTATGGCTGTAAATCTTCCCTCTCCAGACATTCATCTCCTTATTCAAGAAAAGGCTTACTTGGCAAAAGGCTCACAGACACAGCTGGGCAAGATTAATTTCTTTCTTGCAAGCAAGAATGAAGCCAATCAGATGCACACAAAAGATCTGTCCACCACAATTTCCAAATTAAAAGTCTTCCATAGGTCCATACCCTTGGGTTTAAAGGTTTTTAACTCCTGCCTTTCCAAATCAATGGATACTTGGACATTCTGTAGGTTCCCTTGGAATGCACCTCATCAATGCTGTCATAGAATTAAAAGTCATCTTATCAAAAAGTCAACATAGATTCCTTCCTTGGAAGCTTCATTCCTTGTATCATCTTTCAGAGGAACTTGGACAGGGCTTCAAGATTCCTTCACTTTCCCTTATTACAATAAGGAACATTGCTTCAAAGGGTTGACTATCAGTCTTGAAAGCTTGAAAGAAGCCTTAATAGCTCTCTTACATGTTCCCCAGTATCAGCTCTACATTTCTTTACATAGCCTTAGCAATAACATGAGATACTAGAAATATCTATGGGAGGAATTCACAATGTCTTCTCATTGGACTGAATTAATCTTTAGGAAACAAGGGAAGCTGTAGCCCACTGGAGAGCAGAAGAAAGGCTAGGATAGTCACATCGCCTACCAAATAAATACAGCCCAAACCGTGAGGGATTCATTGAAATCAATCTGAAGGAGAAATGATAATTTAAAAAAACATAGGAAGATAGACCTCCCTATCTTCTTAAACATTCAATTTCTTGGGGAAAGGACTACTATAACATCATTATCATTTATCCTTCCTTTGCTGGCTTCTTCAGTAAAGAAGATCAGAGAGATGGTTCATGGCCAAAAAGTACCTGGTTAAGGAAATCTGATCTGTGGATTAATGCAGCAGATTTATATCCTGCCCTTCCTCCAGAAATTTAAGATGGTCTATTTTGTATTGCCGCTATACTTTTATTCCAAAAGCCACCAATGAGAGTCAGGTAGAACTGAAAGATAATGCACAGCCCAGTATCATTCAGTGAACATTCATGTTGAAACCAGCCTTGAAACTGTATCTCTGTGGTTTTAAGCCAATATCCTACCTATCCCACTAATCAGTGCTACCGTAGTAAATACACGAAGCACCTAGAGACATTACAGGTAGTCCTCAACTCACAGCTGGTTACAACAGATATCCCTAGAGCTACTTATGACCTGGATTTGAAGTTCTGATGGCTGCCCCTCTGTAGTCATGTGATTGCATTTTGGGTGCTCAACAACTGGCCACATTTACAGCTGTTTGCAGCATCTGTGTTCATGTGACTGTGATTTATGATGTACTTTGTTTTTATTTCTGATTTCTGCCAAAAAAAACACCCATTGTAGACAACAGATTATAGACCACTGTAAAAAAGGTTGTAAAATCGATGCAGTCACATGTGACTTGCTTAATGAATGGCACAACCATAGTTATGTGTTTGATCATGGTCATAAGTTGAGGAGTACCTGTACTAACTTTATGTGGCAAGATGTGCAGAATAAAATTTGTCCTTGGCATTTGTAAGGAATGAATGATACTTAATTTATGACCTACCTGCTCTCAGGTATGTACACACATACAGCATGTAAATACAGAAGTGAGTACTGAGAATGGTTTTATCAATAGAAAGGACCGAAAGTTTATTAAATGGATTTTTAAAAATCTGCTTGGTTAAAAGATGTCAGAAAGACATCTCAGGAAAACACTAGTATTTTTTAGTTTACAATTTTTCGGGCAACTGTCACAGAGGAATCTCAGCAATATTAAGACATTTCTGTCATGCCACATAAAACAAGGTTAAGAAGGAAGAGTCAACCGATAATAGCTCAGGGAGAAAAGTTTTATTTCATAATATCTTCCTAAGACCCAGTTCTACTTTTGGGTCGGTACACCGCACCATTCACAGGGGAAAAAACATCTACAAGGGAAACTAACCAGATCATAGGAATACCTACACAAACTCCTAGAAATGTATTTTGGGATTCAAAACAGCTTTCAAAAGCCTTGTGATATTGAAACTCTCAATATTGGTTGCTTTAATTATACCGTGGTTTTACTTTTTACTTTCTTTTAGAGAAAAAATAAGGCAGAAAAAAATGATGCATGGAATCATACTTCTCAAAAAAGATTCCTTTCGGAGCAGTTAGTCAGAATGTTGCACTTTCTCACTGAGTGGCAGGTAATGAATTGTCTGTCTAATATATATCTTAGCTGTCAGATAGAATATCAAATGTGAACACCCTTCTGGTAAGCTGAGAACCACAATTTAAAGTTTGGAGTTGGCTGCGGAAAATGTCTGAGTGGTACTGCAAAGTGAATGGAGCCACATCACACATGGGGTTGCTATGAGATTTTCCATTTTTTTCTACATTTGTTTTACCGGCCTTGAGCCTTTTTAAAGCTTTCACTACATCTTTTTTTGTGATTCTTCTATCTGAAAAGGCAAGACAGCATGTTAATAAAATGGGTAGTGGGCTCCAAGGTTTTTTTTTTTAAAGCTTCCACACCACATATGCCCTTGAGGTCAAAGCTTTGTCTTTCGTAATCTAGTCAAATAATTGGTCAGGAAAACTGTTAAAAGATGAATGTGTGCAGTTCAACAAGCAACAAAGCACAGGGACATGTTATTTTTACTGGGCTGTATCATAGGTTTAGCTATTGTACATTTATTCCTTATTCCTAGATTGCAAGAACAACAGTGATTATAATTTTTCATCTCTTTCAATGTACTATCCATCTTATATTATAAGTTGAAAGTTTCAGATATGATGCCCAATTATATCATAATTATCCTGATACAGTGTGACAAATATGATGAGCATTCAAAGCTCACTCTTGCCCCATTATCCAATAATTAGTGGGGTTAGCTTGCTACTGATACTGTGTGTTTTATTCGGGATAACTTTGTGGTAACTCCCCATGAAGGCAAAATACAAGTTGTAGCTAAACTGTATGAAAGGAAAATGAGAGACAATGCTTGCATCTTGTTATTCTAGTTCAGGGGTAGGCAACCTTGGCTCTTTTATGACTCGTGGACTTCAACTCCCAGAATTCCTGAGCCAGCATGGCTGGCTCAGGAATTCTGGGAGTTGAAGTCCACGAGTCATAAAAGATTACCCCTGTTCTAGTTTGATGCTTTAAACAATTTATCTCCTATATAAAGATAAGGAAGAACAAACGTAAAATAAGGAAGAAAGAATCATGACTTGATTTGCTTGCATTTTGATTTGTTTCTGAAAAAAAACCCCTCCCAGCTAACATCTTCTAAAGGTCCCCAACCTTTCGGGCACAAGGGACCGGTTCCATGGAGACAGGTTTTTTTTCACAGACTGGAGGGGGCGTGATTTTGTGTGCTCCTTGCATCCCGTGGATGGGGCTTCGCTTGTTTGCACGGACCGCTTTCTGGCATGCCGCCGACCAGTGCCGGTCCACGGGCCAGGGGTTGGGGACCCCTGTTCTTAAGTACAGATTACCAAACAGAATATTAACGGAGTTTAAATTGTTTCAGAAAAGATATAAATTCTCACGGACACCAGAATTTTAAAATATTTATAAAGTTTCTATTCCATCTTATTGTAACTCAAATGGCGCAGTGTTTTTCTCCTGCCCTTTAACTATCAGAAAGCTTGTTTGTTGATGTATGTTAGTGATGGCGAACCGATGACACACATGTCACAAGTGACATGCCATATCATTTTTGATAATTATACTTGAGGCTGTGGTGTATTCTCACATAGTCTCTGGGCCTTCTGGAAGTCGCCTGAGAAAGGCCTGGTCTTGCATGGCCTCTGGAGCTTCCAAAAAAACAATCAGGAATGGGGTGTGATTTCTGCTCTTTCGAAGGTTGCAAGGAAACACAAGAGCATTCTCTGAAGTTTCCAGGCCTTGTGTAACCCAGAGCTGCCTTGGATAGGTATTTTTTTCCTCAGACGAAGATAAATGGAAAAATATTTACAATTATGTAAGTTTTTATGCATTTATTAAATTTATATGCTGCCCATCCAAAGCAATTCTGTTAGTTTGCATCCTACTTTTATTATTTTTTACAAATATCTCAAGGTGATGAACATATGCAACACCTTCTTCTTATTTTCTCTACAACAACAACACTCCTGTGAGGTAGGTTGGGCTGAGAAAGAGAATAACTGGACCAAAGTCACCCAGCTGGCTTTCATGGCTAAGGCGAGACTTGAACTCAAGGATCTCAGCTTTCTAGCCTGTGCCTTAACCCCTAGACCAAACTGACATTCCTATAAATTGTTTCTCTTTTGTCAGTATGTGTTTGTGTGCTTGTGCCACAAGTTGGACATTTTCTAACTTTTTGACACATTTTTGAGCCCAAAATGTTTGCTGTGTATGTTGATGTTTTAACAAACATATGCATTCTGGCATGCGCAGCCAGGCATAATACAGGTGCAAAATCTTTTGTCCTTCAAAAGCTGGGATTGTCACTCTCACAATCCCTTCATATTAGCCATGCTGACTTTTCCCTGGGAGCTGATGTGATATAAAACATTTGGACAACATTGCTTTTTTTACTCCAGGCATCTTGAAACAATCCTTCGGATTAGGATCAAAAAAAAAAAAAAAAAAGGACAATAAGCAAAATTATATACAACTGAGATCAAAGTTCAAAAAACTCTCTTGTGAATATAGATTAGGGCCCTGAACAATTAAGAAAACATTTATAATCTCTCCTAACATCTTTTGAACAGACTAGTTACAGAATGAAAGGAGAGGCATAGATGAACATAAAAACAGCATTCCACGCTCTCTTGCAAACAAGTATTTACTACTTTAAATAAAGGAGAAGTTCTGGAAATAAAATATAATCTTATTTACATCAGAAAAGCATGTTGCCTGTTGATTATAATAACTATTTTTCGGTTATTATTATTTCAAATGTTATTATACACACACACACACACACACACAAATATATATATATACTATGGATGAAAATACTTTTATTTAACCACGACTGAATTAATTGGGTCAGATATTTTCTTTCCAGTTAAAACCGGCAGTTTTCACATCAAGTTTGCTTATTTTTAATTCAGCTGATCCAAACAAACAAAAAAAACAACAGATTAAAATCAAATTCTGAGCAAAGGTCAGGTCCACTTTTCCAGACAATTATACAGTATGTTGTTCAATGATGCTGAATCCTAAGATAATGAGCTCTAGCAATAGTAAGCTGTAATGGAAAACTCCACAGCTAAATGCTTTGGCATCTTTCCGTCACTGGAATCTCTACAGCAATGCAAGCAGAAAGGTACAGAAAATCACTGTGGGCAAAAGTGCGTGTTTACTAGCTCTTTTGCTGTTACTGAAGGATTGGAGTTTTTTGTACACTGCCCGGGGTGGCTGTGTCTTAATTTGGGTAGAATTACAATATGGGCATACAGGTAGTCCTCGACTTACAACTTTTCATTTAGCAACCATTCAAAGTTACAATGGCGTTGAAAAAAAGTGACTTATAACCAGTCCTCAACAGCATCTC
Source organism: Bothrops alternatus (assembly GCA_034064705.1). Lineage (NCBI taxonomy): Eukaryota > Metazoa > Chordata > Lepidosauria > Squamata > Viperidae > Bothrops > Bothrops alternatus. The sequence goes on along the minus strand of JARGCV010000050.1, from coordinate 548,444 downwards.
CACAGTCATGTGATTAAAATTTGGAAGCTTGGCAAATGGCCCATATTTGCATATCCCAGGGTCACATGACCACCACTTGTGATCTGGCCACCAACAAGCAAAGTCAATGGGGGGGGGAGGACAGGTTCGCTTAATGATAGCAGGAATCACTTGACTGCAATGATTTGTTTAATAATCCTGGCGAAAGAGATTGTAAAATCAGGCGTGATTCACCAAACTCACTTAACGACAGAAATTCTGGTCACAAATAGCTACCCAGTGTCACTCAACCTTTAGATGGGAGGCATATAAATTTAATAAATAAATAAAATTGTGGTTGTGAATTGAGGATTGCTGGTACTTGAAGATTTTGATTATGCAGACAAAGAACAAATAGCCCAGTGGCCAGGATGAGAACCATATCTTTCCTTATATGAATGAAGTTATTTTTGGAAAGTTTCTGGTATGTCCCCCAAGGCCCTGAAGTCTAGAGACTGAGTCTTGGGGGGGGGGACTGCACTTAGGCTTTTGAACTGTCTTTAGAGGAAGGCCCACCTCATCTCCTTGCTAACAATCGTCCAGAAGTTGTGAAGATGTTTCTTTTGGGGACAGTCTCTTTTCATGTACAATACTTCCAAAGCGCTTGAAGGCAGGACAAGAAGCAACGGATGGAAACTAATCAAGGAGAGAAGCAACCTAGAACTAAGGAGAAACTTCCTGACAGTTAGAACAATTAACCAGTGGAACAACCTGCCTCCAGAAGCGGTGAATGCTCCAACACTGGAAGTTTTTAAGAAGAGACTGGACAGCCATTTGTCCGAAATGGTATAGGGTTTCCTGCCTGAGCAGGCGGTCGGACTAGATGACCTCCAAGGTCCCTTCCAACTTTATTATTATTATTATTATTATTATTATTATTATTATTATTATTATTATTATTATTATTACTACTACTACTACTACTACTACTATGGACCATCGCACAGTCAGCAAGATGTTCAGACTGGATTTGGCATTTTGTCTACCTATCGAGTCCTTACCAAGGACCTGGGATAGGCAGATGGGGATGTTTGATGTTATTACAGATATCGTCGCAGGATGGAAGCAGTTCCTAGTAAAGCCGCCTTTTACAATTGACTAATGGAAAATTTGTCAATGCCAATGATGTTCAAGTGGTGCTCCAGTTGTTTTGGGATTGCACCCAAGGCACCTATTACTATTGGTACTACTCTTGCTTGCTTTTGCCACAGTCTTTCTATTTCTATTTGTAGGTCTTTGTATTTTGTTATCTTCTCCAGTTCTTTCTTGTCTGTTCTGCTGTCTCCAGGCACTGCCATGTACACTATCCAGACTTTTTTGTCTTTCTTATCGACAATTGTTAAGTCCGGTGTGTTATGTTGCAGGTGCTTGTCTGTTCGAATTCTGAAGTCCCAGACCAGTTTAATTTTATCATTTTCTATGACTTTCTCTATTTTATGATCCCACCAGTTCTTGCTTACAGACAAATGATATTTCTTGTAGATCTTCCAATGCACCATTGTTGCTACTTTGTCAGGCCGCTGCTTGTAGTTAGTCTGTGCGATCTTCTTGCAGCAGCTTACCAGGTAGTCCACTGTTTCTTCAGCTTCTTTGCATAGGCAAAGACACACTTGGAGTACTGTGTACAGTTCTGGTCACCGCACCTCAAGAAGGATATAATGGAACTGGAAAAGGTGCAAAAAAGGGCAACAAGAATGATCAAGGAAATGGAGCGCCTCCCTTATGAAACCAGATTGCAACACCTTGGTCTCTTCAGCCTTGAAAGACGGCGTTTAAGGGGTGACTTGATCGAAGTGTATAAAATCATGCATGGGATAGAAAATGTGGATAGAGAAAAATTCTTTTCTCTATCACACAATACCAGGACAAGGGGGCACTCCCTAAAGCTTATAGCTAAGAAAGTGAGGACAAATAAAGGGAAATATTTCTTCACCCAGAGGGTCATTGATTTATGGAATTCACTTCCTGAAGGGGTCGTGACAGCTGTCAGCCTTGACAGCTTCAAGGCAGGGCTAGATAGATTCATGGATGCAAAGTGTATTGGTGGTTATTAAAACAGATGTCCATGTGCCGCCTCTATGTTGGTTGAGGCAGGCAGGATTCCCTTGAGTACCATTTGTTTGGGGGTCAAGGGAAAGGGAGGGTTTTGCCTTCTCTTTCTGCTCAAGATCCCCATGTACATTTGGTGGGCCACTGTGTGACACAGAATGCTGGACTCGATGGGCTTTGGCCTGATTCAGCATGGCTCTTCTTATGTTCTTATGTTCTTATAGGCGGCATTTACTGTCTGTTGCTGTCTTCTCAATTTTGACTTTATATGCATTTGTCCTTAACGCTTGGTCTTGGGCAGCCAGAATTAGTCCCTCAGTCTCTTTCTTCAATTTTCCTGCTCTTAACCATTGCCAGGTCTTTTTATTATCTGCTTTCCCAGCTTTTTTTTAATGTACTGGCCATGTAGTGCTTTGTCTTCCCATGCCTCTATTCTGTTCTTCATTTGGTCTTTCTTGTAGGCCAATTTGGTCTCTCCAGTAGTCAGTAAGCCTTCCTGATATACTAATTTCAGTGCATCTTCATCACTGTTCTTCAGATATTCTTCCAAAGCCATTTTTTCTTCTTCAACCATCTGATGTACTTGCAGCATTCCATGCCCACCTATTTGCCTTGGTAGATAATGTCTGTCAATGTCACTGCATGGATGAAGGGCATGATTCATTATTTTTCTGGTTTTCCTATCCATTGTTTTTAGTTCTGCTTGAGTCCAGTCCACTATTCCAGCTGTGTATCTAATGACTGGAATTGTCCAGGTGTTGATTGCCTTTATGATATTTCCTCCATTGAGTTTGGACTTTAAGATCTTCTTCACTCTCTTGATGTATTCACCTCTAATCTTTTTCTTCACTTCAGTGTGCTTGATGTTGTCAGCTTGAAGGATACCCAAGTATTTGTAGTAATCTTCCTCATCCAGATTCTTAATGTTATTTTCGTGGGGCATCTTGATTCCTTCAGTTTTCACTATTTTTCCTTGTTTGATAGTAAGCGTGGCACATTTGTCCAAGCCAAACTCCATTGCAATATCTTGGCTATATATACGGACAGTGTTGAGTAGTGATTCTATTTCAGATGATGTTTTTCCATACAGCTTCAGATCATCCATGTAAAGGAGGTGGGATAGTCTGGCAGTTGTTTTTGATGTTTGATAGCCATGTCCTGAGTTATTCAGTATTGTTGACAGAGGAAACAGTGCAATAAAAAATAGTAATGGTGATAATGAATCTCCTTGAAATATTCCTCTCTTGATATTAACCTCTCCTAGTCTCTCACCATTGATCTGCAACTGTGTCTTCCATTGTGCCATCGATCTTTGCACAAATTTTCTGATGTTTCTACTGACTCCTGTTATTTCTAGGCACTTGATTACCCAGTCATGTGGCAGAGAGTCAAATGCCTTTTTGTAGTCAATCCATGCCACATTCAGGTTGGTCTTCCTTTTCTTGCAGTTTTCCAAAATCATTTTGTCTATTAGGAGTTGATCTTTTGTTCCTCTGCTATTGAGGCGGTTTCCTTTTTGCTCAGGTGGAAAGAGATTGTTTTCAACTAGATGCTGTTGTACTGCATCAGCTACTACACCAGTTAGTAATTTGAAAGTTGTTGGTAAACAGATAATTGGCTTGTAGTTGCCTGGTGTTGCCCCTTTTGCTGGAATTTTCATTATTAGGTAGGTTTTCCCAGTTGTTAGCCACTTTTCAATTTCTCCCCCTTGTAGTATATTGTTGAACTGCTTGGCAATGAGTGGGTGTATAACAGTTAGATGTTTCAGCCAAAACCCATGCAGTTCATCTTCACCTGATGCTGACCAATTTTTGATTTTCCTTGCTCTTTTTTCTACCATTTTTGTTGTTATTACTAGTTCTTTCATTTCAACTTCTGTTTTATTTGCATCCACCTCTTTTAACCAAGCCGCATCCTTGTTGTATTTCTTTGTGCTGTTTTTATCAAATTGCAGTTTTGACTTTGTCAATGGCTGCACATATGCAGCATATCTAGCCAGGACCTTGAAATAAGACATTTTCCTGGGTTTATGCAATACATGGAACTATAAATTAACTAAGGGTTTCACGTAATGCATTAAACCATAAAAAAATGTAATCCAGATAATAATAAAGTTTACCACATTGTGCAAATGCAGCTGCTATATCATTAGCCAATTGATTTACATGTGTGTGGTGTCAATAGAGCCACTGTGTTTTGTTTCTCTGCTACTATTTATTGCTTTATATTTCTATATTTTGCTGTGTGATGTTTAGAACTCTGTGGGAGGATAGGCAGGATGTAGATAATTTAAATAAACAAATAGGTATAAAATACTCCAGATTTTAAATGAGAAAGCAGAATGGTTGTATGCATAGTAGTTTCTCCAAAATCATAATCTTTCAGGAAAAAACTGTTTTTGTCATGTTGTATGTTTTCTTTCCTGTATCTTAGCACCTTTTTATTGCTGCACTCTCCAATCATAGCCCTTAGGCTAGCGCTGAAGATTAATGCAGATTGATAGAGAAACAGATATAGATATAACGAGACAGCTACATTTCCCATAAAATAGTTTGAGGTTCCTTGTTCACACTGAAAGATATATCGTTTATATGTGGCAGCCTTCCGAAATAAAGTCAAGCCATCACTTTCCCCTCAATTTATCCTTTAAGTCAGGAAAGGAAAACCATTTCTCCAATATAATGAGACAAAGGAGACGAAGACCACTTCAATTTGGCTTGGCCTGTCAGCCATCACAGGCAGGGCCCCTGGAAAATTCAACAAGTCCTCAGGTGTGCTGAACCTGTAAATGAGCTCACCGAACATTCAGTCTGGTGAAAAAACCCCATCACAAAAAGGAGTTCCATAAATTCACCAAATTGGAAAAACCAGTTTCCCTGAGAAATTTAGTCACCGAATTTAGAAATAAGATGCCATGGGAGGGGGGAGGGAGGGGGGGGAGAAAGGCTGTTGAGAGGAGAAGCACTGATAATGTTGATCAATAAGTTGCAACCAAATTTAAAGTTTTCCTCCAACTTAACTGGCCTGTTAATATTCTGCAAACCTGAGCAATGTGCTCTGATAGCAAGGTAACTTTTATGATAAATGTGCTCTCCAATCTGTGCACCAGTCAGGCAGCTATAAAAATCAGAATAATTCATGCAAAGGTTTCCATTATGTTTCTAAAAACACTTATTTACATTTTAAATTGCGGAGCAGACAATATGAAATATCCTTCATTTAGACAGGTGTAAGTGAGAAAACAGATGCATTCATTAAGCGAGGAACAATTCAACAAACAATAACAACAACAATCATGGAAGGGGGATGGGAGAACTTTACCACTTGGCTTAAAGACTAACAGGCACAAAATAACTTACCTGAAAAAACACAGCCATGGTTCCTATGATCCTTTTTTCTTGGATGGCTGTCCCGAAGCTGTCAAAGTCATCAGGATTGTAGAAATAAATCTGCATCTGTGAAAAATGGGAGAAAAAGGCATTTTTGAGGACCTGGAGGCAAGGTGATGTCTTCCTTTTGTCAATCCAGGAGACAAAAGATTAAATCTCTGGCTTTGTCCTGAAATTCACTGACTAAACCTTATTCTCTTTCCCTCTTGGGCTACCTCACCTACAGTATGTTATTTTATTATTACTGTTACTTACAGGGCTAGGAGGATTAGATAATGTCCAAGGAGATGTGTGAAAAAGCAGTTTCAATTTAAATCCCATTCCTCTTAATAATAACACAGAACTTTTGAGATCACGCTGTAACATTTAATTACAGTAGGTATCCAAAAAGATCAAAGTCAGATGAGAGATAACAGAGCCATATGACAACTTTGAATCTTGAAGTTCTTTTTTGATAGATACCTGCCTCATTTAGACACTTACATCAGGGGTTCCCAACCCCCCTGTCTGTGGACCAGTACCAGTCTGTGGCATGCCAGAAACTGGGCTGTGCAAACAAGCGAAGCCCCATTCATGGGATGCAGACAGCACACAAAACCACGCCTCCTCCAGTCCATGGAAAAACCTCCCTCCATGGAACTGGTCCCTAGCGCCCAAAAGGTTGGAGGCCGCTGACTTACATCATCCCAGTTGCTGGCAATAACATGTCAATAGTTCCCTGGTTTTAAATATGAATTTATATGTGGTGAAGAGGCACACATGTCATTAACCACTGATGGTGATAAGGACTCCCTTGAATTTGGAATTTGTTTCCCTATCGAATTTCTACACAGGTTCATCTTTTTTGTTGTTGCTGAACAAATTGCTCGGAAAACACTTTTATTTGAATTATTCAGTTGTATTTATATCTACAGTGGTACTTTTTAAACAATTGTGACAATTGTTTAGTTTTTAGGTTAAACACTGCATCACTTTTCTCCAAGGATTTCTCTCTTATGGAAAAAGAAATACATATACAGTATAAATAAGACAGAATGTTTGAACAGTTCTGCCTTCAGAGAAGAGAGACTGGTTGGTATGGAAGCACATTAGCCAGTCATAGTGATGTACAGCTTATACAAATATGAAGGCAATCAAAGCACAGCTTTATTCCATCTGCTTTTCTGCAGCAACTGTCCTAATTTATGAACTGAAAGGCACTACAAATTAGGGGCAGATATGCACACAGCAACATGTGGGTGGCCTTCTGTGTTGAATAACCAACATCTGTGCATCAACCCTGTTCTATGATAATAAACCCTTGCTGCGTTAGCAACATCTGCAGCTTTTTTTTTCCCCCTCCGCGTGGAGGTTTTCAGCAGTAGCATCACCTGTCTTTGGCAATTTCCAAATAACTAAGCGTGCTAGACTGCAAAAGTGAGATCCTAATAATTGATGATATGCTGGATTGGGATTCAGCTGATACAAAAACTAATCTTGCTGTGTATTGAGTTATTACAATGTTTAGCATTATAGTAAATTAGATAATCAATTTACTGGTAGTCTGTAAATTGCTAAGTGAAGACTATCTGTCTTTAGCTCGGAACTATAAACTACCATTTGGCAGTGGTTCTCCAGATTCTTTAGCCTTTCTTGTGGATGCTCATAAGTGAAACTATTTGCCAGAAATCTTGGATGAATTTTTAAGAAGAGCATATATGCCTCTGAGCTTCCAATTAAACCTGCCTTGTGAAAAAATATATATATACTGAATCTATGAGCTTTACGTATTCTAATACTGTTTTCCTCACCTGATATTCCTACAGTTCTTAGCTAGTGTGGCCTATGATGGTATTAGTTGGAGTTACAGGACCAGGTTCTACTACTCTGATCTCCAAATATGGGACACATTTTCTTTGGAAGCTCAAAATCATTATGATTCTTTCCTCCCAAGGCTCTTAGTATGAAAATAATGCAGCAGAGAAGTTATGGTCTGTATAAGTAATATTCTAGTTTAACCACCCTTTATAACATTGCCTATAATCTAGAGTTACATCCAACTATTTCAGAAAAAGTCAGGGTATTTTTCTTTACCTTCTAATATTTCGGACTAATCTAGTTAATGAATTTTAAATTGATTCAATTTCTATAGCCCAAACTAGCACATTTTCATCTCTAATCTATAACTCTGAAGAGCAAAAGTGTGCATTGCTTTTAACTATGAAAATAAAAGCGTCCTGAATTCTGAACATGGCACTAACAGGGAATTGTTCTGTAGCCAACTGCTTGTGTTATATTCTGGAATCCAGTGATGCCAAGAAGTTGGACTTTCAGAAAAATGAGGCCCTCCAAAGGAAGCAGAATCTCCTTTCAAGATGTAATGGTCAAAGAGAATGTCCCTGAGAGACAGGAACAGACTGGATTACGATCAGATAAAAGATAAAATTACGATCAATTAAGAAGCAATGGCAGTATAGCAAACTCTCCCTAGTTTTTTGGAGTGTGAAGGTGAGGGAAGAGATATATTTTCAGACTGGTAAGATTCTGTTACCTTTACAATAAAGGTGGTGTTAATATTCATGCCTAGTACTTTTTGTCTGGGCTACATCTAAGGGCTGTCATGAGATTTGAAGTGAGTGAAATATTACAAGATGCCATTTTATGTGTGTATGTTGATATAAATCAGAGTGGAAAGTTACACAATTGCACCAACTGCTTTTGCCATCCTTTTTTTTATTATTATTATTTCCTGAGGAACAGCATGGGAATTTAGGAGATAATACATTGGGGCTAAAAGATAAGTGTTAATTGTGTTGAGTACAAAATAACAGCCTCCAGGTTTGGGAAAAAGTCAATTTATACAAAAAAATTTCACATGATATATTATGCACTGATGTTCAAATTAAACATAATTTGGCCTTCAGTCGGATTGCTTCAATTCCATTTACCTGAAATCAATAAAACCATCAATAAGGATACATTACATTTTATTTCTCATTCACAATAAACTTAATCTCATTTTCTTTAAAAAATCATAAACATATTTATAGCATATTATGGTAGAATAATCATATTCAATAAATGCCAAACAATTTCAAATCAGATTGATCATATTATAAGGACATTCTTGTTTTTATTTGTGTCCATAGATATAAAGAAAGGCATTGATATATTTTATATATATAATATTTGATATCAGGAGGTCCGCCTGGATGTGAATATATTTTTGAAATGGTATACCAGAAGTATCTGAAACAAAAGTTGGTTTAATACAGATTGTTTCTGTCTTTTATCAATCAGATTAACTCTTGCACTAGAGTGATTAAAAATATTTTTTTCTTCATTTATGAAGATGTTCCCTGAAACTCATCAGGAATTTCCTTTATCTCCTTTTTTCAGTAAATTGGCATTGGACTTATTGGCCTGCTTTATTGTCCAAACCAAAGACATTTCACGTATAACTGTGACTCAGCGTAAAGTATTATTGGTGACGTGTCTTATGTTTATCTTCCATACAAAAATGTATTGATATTGTGAAGCAATTTAGAAATTTATCATATATTAATTGGAGCAAATTCCAGCTGTTCTCTGTAGGTTCTCATATCTCTATAGAAATGTGTAATAAATGGGAGATTCATTGTTTATTCATTTATTCATCGCATTTCTCATGGGACTTTGAACAGTTTCACAATACAAATATGAAACAATCATAATCTAGCGAAGTCAAAAGGCAGAAGATACACAAATCCCAAAAGCAATTCAGTAGAACAATTGGGAAAAAAACAGGTGTCAGCCCCCAAATATCCTCTGAAAGGGCTCCATTTTCACTGTTTCTGGAAGATGATTAGAGTTGGGGATAATTTAACTTCGGTGAGAGGCCTACAAGTGTGGGCAATGCTACAGTAAAGCAGTGTGTATCTGTGCTTTGATATCCTACACCTCTTGGAAGTGGAGAACCATCAGTTATAGATCTAATAGGTTGGGCTGATTCAAGAGAGTGAATGTAATCCCGAAGATAAATAAATGCTAAGCCATAAAGAATATTATGTTAACACCACAGCTTTGAATTACACCCAGATGACAAAAGAAAGCTAGTGCAGAGTCTGTCATACAGATTCAATATGATCTGCAACCTAGAACTAAGCAACCTAGAACTAAGAAGAAATTTCCTGACAGAACAATTAATCAGTGGAACAACCTGCCTCCAGAAGTTGTGAATCTCTAAGACTGGAAGTTTTTAAGAAGAGATTGGACAATCATTTGTCTGAAATGGTATAGGGTTTCCTGCCTAAGCAGGGGGCTAGACGAGAAGATCTCCAGCTCTCTTCCATTCCATTCCATTCCATTCTAGACTAGATAATAGACTAATGGCTTCATTTTGAATCTACTGAAGCTTCTGAGTGGCATTTAAAGGCACCCTATATAGTGCATTGCAGCAGTCTAATCCAGCGGTCTCCAACCTTTCCAGCTTTGCAGACTGGCAAGGGGGGGAGAGAGGGGATGGTTCCATGCGAGAGGGCAGCTCTATTTGCACAAGTGGCTGACACATGCACCTGCTGCTCATGCAAATGGAGCTGGTGAGTGGGCTCATCCTCTGCACACATAAATAGAGCTGTATGTGTCCTCACACACCGCTTCCACAGCCTGGTTCTGAATGGGCTGTGGCCTGGGGGTTGTGGACCCCTGATTTAATCAATTGGTGATAAGGGCATAAGTCATTATATTAAGATTCTCATGGTCTACAATTGGTAACAATTCTTGATGGAATTCCTTTACGAATTTCAGAATAATTTTCCAATGAGCCTTTCCTCACTTAAAGATGTCTTTTTAATCATCAATTATCATCAGTCCATGAAGTATGGATTTCTCACACGACAAAAACGTTAATCATTCAGTATTGTAAAAATTAAGTTAAGTCAAATTTACAGTCTTTGATCTTTACCAACTTTCACCTTCAAAACTGATACTCCCTCAACCCAATGGGAAAACTGATGAATACTACTTTGTCCAATGAAGGGTTTAATGACTTGTAAAAAAAATAATCTGGATGCTATCTTCTATATGTAAAACAGAATGATTTTATATCCCTGTCTTTCTTTTGAATATAATCCATATTTTTAAAACTAAAAAAGTAATTTCCCATTGCAATCAGTTGAGACAGTAGCTATAAAGACCTAGATTTAAGAAGGATATCTATCATACTTCTCAAACCATAAAGACCAACATTTATCAAATCCAGGATACAGAATCAGCTGGCAAGTGGACAGTGTTATAAATTGAACAAATAAATAAAATCCTGTTTCCAGTACTGGCAAGCCAAATGTCTTTGGAAACATTATAATAATGGCATGAAAAGAATAGCTCTTCTGCAGTGTTTGGCTCAGATATGCACCCTGTTCAAATATTATAATAAGTCACAAAGCTTGGTTAGAGCACTCAAGTCAATGGTAGCTACCTCCGAGGAAGGCAGTTATAAGACTGTGTACTCAGAAGTGGGAATTCCAAGTGTAGTTAGTTCCATACAATAATAGCCTTGATTGGCTACCTTGTTAAAGTACATGCAGGTGTTTTTGAAACAACTGAATCAGTCCTAAAGGATTATTGAGTGCACTGTCATATTTGGATAATGTTGGAACTATAAGTCTGATTCTGAGGGGTCCTTGGTGCTCTCTGAAGTTGGTTGTTTTCTTGCAAATACTTCATTACCCAAACTAGGTAACATCATCAGTGCTAATTCTGACTCTTATTCACACAACCAATTGGTGTGAATTGACAAACACCCAATTTGCAAATAGCAAGTAGCAACCCCCACCTCCTTTTGAAATCCTGGGTCATTAATGGCACTGACATTTTAAATCAGCTCATTGCAAATTAAGTTTTTAAGTCATCAGAGTTACTAGTCATTAGGAAAACCAATGGTTTCCTGCTGTAAGATGAAGTGAGCTAAATTCCTCTTCTTAATTTAGCTTTGTTCATATGTACTAAAAAGGCCATGAAATTGTGTCCTCCTGGTTCTGAACTAACTACAGTTACCCATAATGCATGATGCCAGAGAGATTTAGTTTGTTCAGATTAAGGATCGTTAAATTAAACCAGGATCAAATCAACTTTCACAGACCTTCATAAGGTGGCAGGCCCTGTAACCACACTAATTTTGCATCCAAAAGCTGCTTTTCCAGACCAAAAAACAAAAAACAAAACAAAACTGTGGTTGGACTGCAGTGGAGATAAACTGAAAAATAGGAATCTGAGTTCCAATTTATTTATGGTTTTTTCTCAACTCCCTTCTTTTCTTGTAAGCAATAATTTGTGTCCAAGGGAATCCCTACTGTTCCATTCTTCCTACTCAGCAAGCTGAGGAATCTCTACAAATTGCCTGGAAACCACCTATAATTCAGATTTTAAAAAAGCAAATCACTAAAATACATTTTAATTTTATCTCCCACTGAAAGTTACTCCTTCAGTCAATAAATACAAAAGCATAAATAGGAATCGTGATATCCAGGAACGCTGCACCATTTTTTCATTATTAGCTATATTTAACATTTTAAATATCCAGAAGACTAGACTAGACTAGACTAGACTAGAGCTGGAAGGGACCATGGAGGTCTTCTAGTCCAGCCCCCTGCTCAAGCAGAAGAACCTATACCAGGGACAGGCAACCTTGGCTCTTTTATGACTTGTGGACTTCAACTCCCAGAATTCCTGAGCCAGCTGGCTCAGGAATTCTGGGAGTTGAAGTCCACGAGTCATAAAAGAGCCAAGGTTACCTACCCCTGACCTATACCATCTCAGCCAAGTGACTGTCCAGTCTCTTCTTAAAAACCTCTAGTGATGGGGCGCCCACAATTTCTGAGGGCAAGCTGTTCCACTGGTTAATTGTCCTAACTGTTAGGAACTTTCTCCTTAATTCCAGGTTGCTTTTCTCTTTGATCAGTTTCCAACTATTGTTTCTTGTCCTGCCCTCTGGTGCTTTGGTGAATAATGTGACCCCCTCTTCTTTGTGGAAGCCCCTCAAATACTGGAATACTGCTATCATGTCTCCCCTATTTCTTCTTTTCTTTAGACTAGCCAAACCCAAGTCCTGCAGCCATTCTTCATAGGTTTTAGTTTCCAGGCCTTGGATCATCTTAGTTGCTCTTCTCTGAACTTTTTCCAACTTTTAGAGTTGGAGGGGACCTTAGAGGTCATCTGAACAAGCAGCATGCATTCCCTAGCAATTTATAAAACTGAAAAATATATTAAAACCAGAATAATATGCAAAAATACAATGCAATAATACACTTCTTTATCATGACGGGTGCATTTAAAATAATGTAAAAATGCTCAGCCCATACATAGTTACACTAAAGAGTAGCAGTTTATTTTGTTCAGCATCCCTAAACTGGTCCTTCTTGGTGATATGATGCTGGCTCCAGAGGATGGGAATTGTAGATCCAACAATATGGTTTGGGAAGGCAGCTCAAGCTTTTTACCCACAAAAGCTGTTTAAAAACAGTTAGCCTTTATAATGAACCACCAACTAGGCGCAAAGGCAATAATTAAGCAGGCTGATAGGAAGCCAAATTATTTGGGGAGGAATTCAGGGGAAAAAAGGATTCCAAGTACAGAATATTGGAGGAAGTATTTGGGATGATTTGCTTTGATTCAGTGGAGCCAACTATTAAAGAGACTAATCTTTAATTATTATTACCTCTCTCGGCTGCAGTGTGGAAAGGAATTATCCTCAACTGCCATTTGCTGCAGAATAGTAAATCCTTACTCAGAACCAAATTGTATGCAAAGTCTCCATATCCATGTAACAAATATCTTTGTGAGGTTTTAAACACGACAAAAAATATTTAGGGGAAGGCTAAGTTTTATCATAGTGCATTTGATTTTTCATTGCTGGAATTTCAAAAGACTTTGCCGTTTGAATATCACTTTCAAATGTAAGGAACCCATGATACAATGAGTTTATGAACACGATTCTGCAGACAGAGAAATATGCTTGAATGTATTACTTTCAACTGGGTTGTGCTGGGGTGTCTTTTTATACTGCTCCAATTGACTAAATATTAAAGCTAAAGGGCTAGAACAGTGATGGCGAACCTTTTAGAGACCGAATGCCCAAACTCTGGCCCCACCCCTGCTCCACCCCATGCCCCGCCCCGCCCCCACCCCGCCTGCCTGCAGGGCCACTCATCGCCTCCAGGGCCCACCGCAGATTGCCCACGCAGCCCAGCAGCGCCATGGCACCACGCCCTCTGCCCGTGCCTCACAGCATCAACTGTGTGCGATCGGGCGTGAGGGCAGAGTCTTGTCTATGCTGCCTGGCTGCCATGTCCTTGGCTGTGCTGCTCCGCGTGGGCCAGACTCGGGGGCTGCTGGTGAGGAGGGGGTCACAGGGGGAGGCAAGGCTGGGGCAACAGCATGTGTGCCCACAGAGAGGGCTCCAAGTGCCACCTCTGGCACCCGTGCCATAGGTTCGCCACCACTGGGCTAGAAACTTAAATGTTTTCAGAAGATAAAAGAAAAAAAAAGACTAAAAAAACAAAATCCCCTAAACTCCGCTGAAGCTGTTACCTAGTCTGGTAACGAAAAGTTCGGAAACCAACCCACAAGCCTGGAGAACGAACCTTCACCCACAAGCAAAGGCTTTCTCTAATTTTTTTTTCTTCTGTTTTCAGGGCAAGATGATGTTATATAGTGTACTGTACACTACTCATGTACAGTAGTGGCCAAAATTGTGGAAACTTTTTGGGAAAAGTGTATTTTTGAGGTTTGATGGCTAATAACACCACTTTTTTGGGGGAGTAGTACCATAAAATTATATATCAATGGAAAGATAATTTAATCAAGAATGTAATGGAACATAGTTTGTTCAGTTATCTGTACTGTAGTCTATGAAAAGTTATAGCCAGATAACCAGAAAAAGGAAGCACAACTCGCTTAGGTTGAGATCAGGTAATTTTCCTTCATCTGATTGTAGCCAATGAACATGAGTATTTAAAGCAGGGGTTCTCAACCTTGGCAACTTTAAGACTTGTGGACTTCAACTCCCAGAATTCCTCAGCCACTCAGCCAGCTTTGCTTAAAGTTGCCAAGGTTGAGAACCCCTGGTTTAGAGAGCCAATCAGGTGTCATCTTGTTTTGGCAATGAGCCAATCAGATCACAGTAGGATTCAGTTACTGATGTCATGTATTGAAGCTGAGAGGAGGACATTTGTCATTGTGTTATGTGATCGCTATCAAGTAGGTTGGGTTTTTTTTGTGTTCTTTCATTTAGTGAGCTTGTAAAACGTAATAAAATTAAAGTAATGGTGCAAAGAGTTGACTGGTTGCTCAGAAAGCGATGTAAAATAGTATTATTAAGTGAATAAGGCTACCATTATAAAGAAATTAGAAGAAAAATTGGTGGAAACTTAACCAAAGGTGGCATTTCTACTGTACACTTTTCCCAAAAGGTTTCCACAATTTTGGCCACTATTGTAAGTCTGTCTATGAGTGAACTACACATAGCTTCTCTCTTGCTTAGCAGTCAGAAAAATATTTCTAAGGAATTGACATTTATGGGAACAGATCTTTCCCCTCATTTATTTTCTGAACATTAGATATATACTTTCCTGGCACTCCGTGAATTGAATATTAATTCCTCGTTATCGTCTTATCCATTTTTAAAAGCCCACTGAAGCTCATGGCTATCCTTTGGCCAAGTGACCGTCTTGTAAGAGTGGGAGACAAAACATCTCACTCCTCTGCCTCCAAAGAATTAATAATTTAAAGAACCACAACACAATCTATCACTTTCCCTCTTACTCATCTTTTTATGTCAAATGAAAAGCCGCAAATGCTTCAGCGTTAGCCCTAACCCTTTGAGAATTTGAGTTGCTAATTTCTGTAGCTTGTCACATACTATTTATGTATTTATCAGGCTTCTTCTGAATTACCCTTGGGCTAAGGCAATTCACGGTTTGATATGATGACAGATAAACCAATAGATAAATACAAAAGAAAAAGGGATGGAAACCCAAAGAGGGACATTCCAGTTTTTCACGTATGATTATGACAATTAGCTTGAACAGACTATGAGCATTTTTATGACCGAAAGGGCCAAGGGCCAAGTGATACTGTTTCCAACTGGACTGGTAGAATGAAACCTGCTATTTCATTTTTCCTTTGATCCATCCCCGTGGAATTAATCTTCTCTTTTCTTCCCCTTTCCATAAATCTCAGGGTGGAATGCAATCAATAAAACAAACCATCTTAAACTCCTAAAACAATAAATCATAAAATAAACCAATAAACAAACACGACTATTAAGCAATCAATAACAGTCAGAAGCTTGGGACGCTAGCCAGATCTTAACATGGCAGAACAATGAAAATATTCTCAGTGCCAACTAGATCAATGTGGCAAAAAACATTTCATGATTAAGGTGCCACAGTCAAAAAGACCCTCTTAAGCATTTTATACTACAGGTGCTCCTTGACTTACGACCACAATTGAGCCCCAAATTTCTGTTGCTAAGTGAGACATTTGTTAAGTGAACTTTACTCCATTTTATGACCCTTCTTGCCATAGTTGTTAAGTGAATCATTGCAGTTGTTAGTAACACAGTTGTTAAGTGAATCTGGCTACTCCATTGACTTTGCTTCTCCAAAGGTCACAAAAGATGATCACATGACCTCAGGGCACTGCAACCGTCATAAATCTGAACCAGTTGCCAAGCATCTGACTTTTGGTCATGTGACCATGGGAATGGGGCAACAATCATAAGTGTGAAAAATGATCATGTTAATTTTTTCAGTGCCGTTGTAAGTTCGAATGGTCGCTGAACGAACTGTTGTAAGTCGAGGTCCATCTGTATAGTTATGCCACAGCAGGGATTAATACAGAGGGAGATCTTAGCATTGAGCAGATGAGCTGCTTGCACAAACCGTGAGCCCCAAACTCTTTAGGGTAGAATTTGACAACACAGCACCTATAAACATCAGGACATTTACTAGTCATACTTTCGTACAGCATCACAGTCTGGTTTGGAAGCATCACTGCTTCAGACAGGAGGGCAGTGCAGAGAGTGGTGAGAATGGCCGAAAAGATCATTGGCAGTTCCCTCCCTCCTATCCAGGACATAGCACAGAAGTGTTGTTTGAGCAGGGTCCACAAGATTAACTGGGATACTACGCATCCTCTTCACAACTTGTTTTCCTTGTTACCTTCTGCGAAGAGGCTTCGTGGTATCCTAGCAGAACATCCAGATTCAGCCATAGTTTCATTCCATACAGCATTAACCTTGTGAACTCTCAAGCTTCCTCCTTCCGTTATATTTTCAAGATGGAGAGTGTTTAATATTTATTTGTTATGTATATGTAGGGATGTGGGTCTATACATATGTTGTATATAGTATGTTTAGGTGTATGTGTTTCACTTTGAGAGCAGGCAACTAAATTTCATTTTTGATGTGTGCCGTTGTGCCCACAGTAAAAAAATGACAATAAAGGTTATCGTATCTTATCTTATCTAGTACAGGAGTCTTCGAACTTGACCCTTTTATGACTTGTGGACTTCAACTCTCAGAATTCCTCAGCCAGCATGCCTGGATGAGGAATTCTGGGAGTTGAAGTCCACAAGTCATAAAAGGGCCAAGTTTGAAGACCCCTGCACTAGTATATCCAATGATTACTCACATGATTAAATACAAATAGAATTAATCACCTAAACTTCAAGAAATCTTTCACAAACACATTTTTTAAAAGTGCTGAAAGTTTGTGAGATTTTGGGATCATGCACAATTTCAGACAATTTGGGGTGTGCACCTGGGCTATTGTGCAGTATCATGGATCCTCCCCTTAAATTGCCAATCCTAATTTAAATTTAAAACTTTATTACCAAAACCTTTGAGTCAAAAGTACCTTGAAATCTTATAGAGTAGCTTCTGCACTACACACACTTTCCAAGTCATATTCAAAGTCTGAGTCGCCTTCATTTGATTCCCATACCTGGGAATCACTGATCAATGGAGCATTCACCTTGCTGGGATTCAGTCTCTCTTGGTTAGTCCATATCTAACATATTACAACATTGTGATAGCAATCCAGCAATTGACATAGCCTCACCCAACTCAATGATAGGTAAAAGAGCCAATGCTGAAATGCATCAGATTTTGTCATCGAATAAGACTGCTCACATTCAGTAGATAAACACACATCTATCGTATTCTTCTATGTTCCACAATCACCTTGGACTGAGATAGATAAAATTAGAATTGAAAATAAGGATACTGAGAATTTCCCTTACTTGAGAATTCAGAGTCAATCATATCAACAACAACAACAACAATAATAATAAATTTGGAAGGGACCTGGAAGGTCTTCTAGTGCAACCCCCTGCTCAGGCAGGAAACACTATACCAGTGGTGGTGAACCTATGGCACACATGCCAGAGGCGGCACTCAGAGCCTTCTCTGTTGGCATGCGTGCCACCGCCACCAGCAGCAGGTCCATCAGGCTGCCACCGCCACCCGGAGGAGGAGCCCCACCCACCACAAAGGAGGCGAAGTGGCTGACTAGCAAGCTTGAGTAGAGGTGGTAGAGCAGAGGTCACCAACTATTGTCCATTGGTGGACTGGAAGAAAAGGGAGGGGGAAGCATTTTACATGCGTGCATGTGCGCACAGGGCTGCAAGCAAGCACGTGCTGCAAATGGGGCGGGGCTAGTGCCTGCGTGATACTCACTAGCCCTGTCCCATTCTTGCATGGTGCAGCCCCTTGTATCTGCAACCTGTGGTGTGGCGGCAGCCGTTTTTGCGCCTTGCAGCACGGTGGCCCATTTTTGGGCCCCCAGTTTTTGCGTGCCAGAGGGGCACTCAGAGGCATCTCCCTGCTTCCCCCAAGGGCATCAAAATGCTGGTGCAGCCCTGGCACTTTGTGATAAATAAGTGGGTTTTGGGTTGCAGTTTGGGCACTCGGTGTCTAAAAGGTTCGCCATCATTGCACTATACCATTTCAGAGAAATGGCTGTCCAGTCTCTTCTTAAAAACTTCCAGTGTTGGAGCATTCACAACTTCTGGAGGCAGGTTGTTCCACTGGTTAATTGTTCTAAATGTCAGGAAATTTCTCCTTAGTTTTCGGTTGCTTCTCTCTTTGATCAGTTTCCATTCATTGCTTCTTGTCCTGCCTTCAGGTGCTTTGGAGAATAGCTTGACTCCCTCTTCTTTGTGGCAATCCCTGAGATACTGGAACACTGCTCTCATGACACCCCTCGTCCTTCTCTTCATTAAACCAGACATACCCAATTCCAGCAATCGTTCCTTACATGTTTTAGCCTCCAGTGCCTAATCAAATTTGTTGCTCTTCTCTGTACTCTTTCTAAAGTCTCAACATCTTTTTTACATCGTGGTGACCAAAACTGGATGCAGTATTTCAAGTGTGGCCTTACCAAGGCATTGTAAATGGTAACAACACTTCCCATGATCTTGATTCTATCCCTCTGTTAATGCAGCCTTTTTTGGCAGCTGCAGTACACTGCTGACTCATATTTAAGTGATTGTCCACTAGGACTCCGAGGTCCCTCTCACAATTACTACTATTGAGCAAGGTATCACCTGTACTATACCTGTGCATTTAGTTTTTCTTGCCTAAATGTAGAACCTTACTTTTTTCACCATTGAATTTCATTTTGCTAGATAGCGCCTAATGATCAAGTCTTCAAAATCAGTGGTCTCTCATTGCCATCCTTAATTCTGAATCATGAGGAGCATCAATACCATTCCTTCACCATCACATGAAGGGAGAGAAGGAGAATGAATCTTGTAGGAGTATTTAATTATGAGGCCAAGCTCATAACAGCCTCCAGTGTGAGAAGCACTAATCAGTGGTAACCAAGTACGAGAGGAGCTCAGATCCTTACTATCCACCCAGAAGGCTAGTCCAGTTCTTGGGAACAACATTTATGCCAGCTCACTCAGAAGTTCCCTATTTTTTTTTTTTTAACCTTCCTGAAGGCCAAATAGCTTACTGGCTATAACGAACACTTTACTTTGCTCATCCGTCATCTCCTCATCATACTTCATATATTCATATAAAATACATTTTCTGAAACACCTCCCTGATTTAGTAAAACTGGTGGTGGTTAAATGGATGGTAAGATGTGTTTCTTTTTATATTGACTGAGCCAGTGTCAGGACTTATATATTTAAGTCCCCATTATTCAAGTTCTGCATGTACATAGTGTCTCTCCTAACCCAAACCCAATACAATAGAAAAAGGAACATTTTAATTGTGTGTATTGTGTTGTTTCCCTTTGAATAGACCTTACGCCAAACTACATGATCTATTTTTTACATTTGAAGGAGATTAATAGCGGCTTGGATGTTGTGGAAGAATTTCTGCTGAGATGGAATCTTTCTGGCCAACTCAAGATGTTCAAGGGAACAGATCTATGTTTTGTTGGATCATGATAAGCCCTGCAGATGTTAACCATATTTTTGGAGAATGGAGAAATATGGATAATCAATATTGACATGGGACATGTCTGGGCTGTCTTAGAGTCAGAACCTTAATGCATCTTGTTTAATTTGAAGTAACTTGACTGGAAGCAGCTTCCCAAGGTCTCATATGAAAACTTTTCTTAGCTTTTTCTCTAAGATCTTATGCCAGATGAATCAAATTAAATAGTGGATTTTCTGCATGGAAGGCAGTTTATGAAGAAACAATAACCTTAGGTCAAGACAGCTTTAGATATGGGGATCAAGAGCTACATGTCAAGAAAATTATAATCAGTTCATCTACTTAGTCATACCCATATCATGGTAGAGTCATGCATGGCATTGGCATTGATCTATAAGATGACAATTTTCTGAAATAATATGCCTCACCATCCTAGTCATGAGTTTTAAGATGACTTTAGTTGGATGCAACACTTTACATTACATTCATTTGTATTTCTGTAATGAAACTGCTTTAGTGCTTTTGTTTTTCATGACATGAAAGTTTTTTTTCCACCCCAAAATTGCTTTGTACTCAGAGTAACAACCATATGATTCACCATGAAATGAAGTCTGGAAAATCATTTTGGATAAATGGAACTATAAATTCAATACTATTTCCATGACAACATAGATTGTAACACTGTGAACACCAGTAAAACCTTATAAATCATTCAAAACCAACAAGAAATCTGCAATAAGTTTTCTATTTCAAAACATACAAGAGCTATGAATTATAGCGTTGTAGCCATTACCTCACTAGAAATTTAACCTTCATCTCTCTTTTACCTTTGAAAGTCTTGTGTGGATCTTAAAATAATTCTTCCAAATTCAGGCCACATTGATTGGAAAGAAAAATGGCTTGTTATCTTGTAAGATTAACATGCTAAATCATATACATTTGTAGATCAGGTTCTGCATTCTGTAGGAAGAGATATATTTGAATACTATAAGTAAGGCATATTTGGTTAATAGTAGGGTTGGGCAGGAGCTACAAATAACAATTTTTGGAGGGCAGCCCTATAATGGCATCGGACCAGGTTACTTACGGGACCGTCTGCTGCCCCATGAAACCCAGTGACTGGTTAGGGCCCACAGAGTCGGCCTTCTCCAGGTCCCGTCAGCCAGACAGTGTCGCCTGGCGGGGCCTAGGGGAAGAGCCTTCTCTGTTGCGGCCCCGGCCCTCTGGAATCAACTCCCCCCGGAGATCAGTATTGCCCCCACCCTCTCCGCCTTTCGCAAGACTCATCTTTGCCGACAGGCCTGAGGCAGTTAACACCTGGCCCCAGCCAGTGTATGTATGTTTGTATGTCTGTTTTGAATGATTGGTCTTTTAATTCATGGGTTTTACAATGTTTTTTATATATTAGATTTCTACATGTTAGTATTTATGTTGTGAGCCGCCCTGAGTTCTTGAAATAGGACGGCATAGAAATCTAAGTAATAAATAAATAATAAATAGTGGGGAGTAGTAAATGGAGTTTAAACATATTAAACCTAATATAGTATGCTTATATATGATGTACATACATACATACAGCCTATTGTATGCATGTTTATTATCTTAAAATGGAAACCATTCCACCAATTTTCAGTGGTAATGGCCAGAGGAGATTTTTGGAGTCATTTTTGTCATTAAGCTTGTTTAATTGACTGCACTTCATACTATAGCATATAGTGGCGTATTGGAAGACATTCAAAGAGTTGCCTCACATCCCCTCACATCACTATTGTGGAAAAGAAAAAAAATCTAATTGATTGGTATTGCAATACCAGATGATGCACTAATTGAAGAGAAACAGCTAGAAAAAAATAACAAAATATCAACCCAAAGGGCTGCCCAGATACATGGACATTTTGAACTTATTAGACCTGAATATTCTGTCTTTGCAAAAAAAAAAAACATCTTACTCGGTACTGCCTATATACTCAGATGTTACCTTACAGCTTAATAATAATAATAATAACAACAATAATAATGGTGATGATGATGATGGTGGTGATGGTGGAATATAAATAAGTTTTAAAAAGCCATTAGGAATAGCTCCTCAGCAGAAGGAATCTACAAAGAGCCCCAGAAAGCTGCCCAGATATATTGTCTTTACACTAACCACAACACCAGCAGGATTACAGCAGACAATATTCTTAGTTACCATTAAAAAGTAATGGAATGTATATTCCTGAATGGCAAGATTAAGAAGGGAAAATGTGAGTCATGCACCACTGAGTTTGATTTTTAAAAGGATGTTTAAACATATTTTCTTTCTTCATCCTGTCTAAGCCCAGGATGTGGCATAGAAGTCAAAATAAAGGTATTGTTAAGATTAACATCCCAGAGCTTCATCTTTTTTTAAGCAAGCAACAGTTGAAGATATTCTCCACACATTTCCCACAGACTCATTTTGGGGTTACAGTGCCACATGAAGGCTTTCCTGCCAGGAAACAAATAAGCCTTCAAGCCAACCAAACCCACAAAGAATATTACCTTATTGAGGAAAGGTAGATTCATGAAAAATGCCACAGCGGTATGAATATTTTGATAAAACTCAATGCTTTGGCAAGGAAGGAGTTTGGGTGAGGTGAAAACTTGCCGTTGATGGAATTTGTCTCTAGTGTCAACAGAAAAATGACTCAAACTACTCAGACTCCTTTGAAAGTGTTCAATTCCTTACATGCCAAGCCTTTCTCAGAATTAAAAGGCTTGTCTCTGAGGGATACACCTCTTCCTAAAATGTCAAAAGGAGACAAATAATGTTTCCTGGAACAAAGGCACAGAAAGAATCCAGAGACTTGTCAAATGACAGCCAGCAAAAAAAGAAAGAATATCCTTAAATGTTTCTAAGAGATGTATATATATAAAAAAGACTAGGACAATATTTTTCCTATGCTTTTCTTTAAAACAAATAACTTTCTGCTATCTACTGTGAGACTTCAACCTCTTTCCTTAACCTTCAGGGTAATTATCTGAAGCCTGTTTATCCTTAGACTGGTCTTGAGTAGCATACCTAACATTGTTACATCACAGAACGATGGTTATTTCTGACCTAGGACTAACCCAGTTATGAAATATACAAGTAGACCTTGACTTACATCCATTTCTTCGGTGACCATTTGAAATTAAAACAGCACTGAAAAAAGCACTTGCTACTGGTCCCTGTACTTATAATTATTGCAGCATCCTCATAGTCACATGATCAAAATTTGGGCAAATGGCAACCAGAATGTATTTACAACAGTTGCAGTGTCCCAAAGTCATGCAATTTCCAGACTTCCAAATGCAAAATCAATTGTGCGAGGGGAGAGCTCTGGATTTGCTTCATGACTGCATGATTTACCTAATAACAACACTGGTTTGCTTAACAATTGTGACAAAAAGGGTTATAAAATTAGGCATGACTCACTTAAGAACCACCTGGTTGTAGAATAGAATTGTAGAATAGAAAATAGAATGGAATGGAATGGAATTGTAGAACAGAAAATAGAATGGAATGGAATGGAATGAGAATAGAATAGAATAGAATAATAATTTTTTGTCACTTTGAATGTACATTAAAATGAAATTTCGTTGCATACAACTCTCAAAGTGTCACCACCTTCGATATACACTACATAAATGTGACAAAAATAAATACAGAAGGGAGGGGGCGTGGCTGCCTCAGGGTTGAAATAGCCTTGTTCGGAGGCTCTGCGACACGGGACCTGTAAAGCTGCCAAAACAGTGCAAAACAGCTGTTTTTCGTGGTGGAAAAAACCCCTCCTCGGTAGAAGGGGCGAAGAGCTGTGAGTGTGGGTTGAGATCCTCTGAAAACCCCCCAAAAACGTTCGGGGGGAAGAAAGAGGACTCCCCGTGAGCTCACAATAGCTCCAGCCCAGCGCAGCATCTGTCAGCTGACAGACCAAGACGCTGAGACCAGCCACCACTCGAGGAAAACATTTCAAAGAAGCACAGAGATTGACAGACTGAACGCAGGAGCTTAAAAAGCAAGTATTTCTTATATTTTACCTCGGATCAATTACGTTCACAATGAACAAAAGGCACCCAACATGGCGACCGCTTTTAATTTAAAGTGATAGCTACCGGAAGAGAAAGGCGAAGGAGAAACTGTAATGTGAAAGAGACCTCTAGAGGGCAGCAGAGATGCATAACTTAAAAACTTTGCAAAATAAACCTAAGGATGTATATAAGCTCTCCAGAAATGACGATGAAAGAATTAAAAGATGCAATGTCAACAACTTTTGAAAAAATAAGGAGAAAGATGGACATGATAATAGACATATATGAGAAAAGGTGGGAAGAAAGGATGAGGATGTTGGAGGCAGCGGAACAAAGCAGAGAAATGGAGAAGATGGTGGAAGAGGTGGAGAGACAAGAAGAGAGACAACTTACTGAAATGAAAAGTGAGGTTCAAAACCGCTCAACCATGATGTACCATCGCCAGATGATGACAGCAATTAGGGGCAAGAGACTGGAAAAATCCCCAAATGAGAAACAAGAAGATTTGAAAAGAATTGTTATAAAAGCATTGGAAAAATATCTAGGAGAGGAGGCTAAAATTTTCTCTTGGCAAACTGACAGAATCCATAGAGTATGGCTTATATGGAACCAAGGGACAATGCAAGCAATAAAGAGAGACTTATTACTTGGAAGGGAAGCTGTGTTATGGAAATCCACCTGGCAGAGGAAGAAACCCAGAATTCGACTGAAAAGAAGAGAAACTTAATATTTTATGCAAGGAATTAAAGGCAAAGAATTATGGACTGATTTAAGGACTAAGTGTAAGAGCAAGAGACATGAGAGGGTGATTAATGGAAGATATATACTAAATAGACTAAGAATGTACGCGTTGAAGGGAGGGGTGTATCGACATGAAAATTATTAACTTTAATAAGAAGACTTGTTTGTTTGATGTACAATGGATAGATCTGAAAAGAAGTGAAACTTAAAATTTTTTAAATGTAGTTGGCTTATAGTTAAACTTTGATATACGGAGTGAAGAAGGTCTACAAATTTAAAATGATTGTATTAAGTTGAATGGCTTTAACTTGAATTTTTTTCTTTGTTTGCATGTACAAATGGATATCTAATAATAAAAAATTTAAATAAATAAATACAGAATTATGCATATACCCACATATATTATATGACACAGAGAAACATCAGTCTATCTCGGGTTATGTATACATGTGCATGGCAAGGAAAACGAATCTTGCGAGTTTACCAGACGGATGGTATAGGGAACAAAGCTATTACAGAATTGGGTAGTCCTGCTAGAAATTGTGGTTCTAATTCACACTCCAATGACAAATTGGAAATCCTGATGGAATGAATAAGACCTTCTACTACTTGGCTGAAGTCTCTCAGAAGCCACGGTTTGTACACTGACTTCCTTGTGCAATGCTTCTCAACCTTGGCAACTTTAAGATGTATGGACTTCAACTCCCAGAATTCTCCAGTCAGCCAGCCTCCAAGTCCATGTATCCAAGTTGCCAAGGTTGGGAAGCACCAACCTAGAGCAAGAACACAATCTGCCAGCTGCTGCTAGTATTTGGCGTTTCCCTCTCAGCTACCTGGCCAGGTATTTTATATTCTGATGATCTGGGAAGATAAGAAGTGGACACACAAGAAAATAAGTGAAAGTTATGCATCCAGGTGCTCCATAGCCTCCTGCTGGAGCACCAGATTCAGCAGCAATCTTCTACAGACCAGACTAAAATGAAGCAAAATAAAATAAAATAAAATTTAAAAAATTGGTGAATTTAAAATGCTATACTCAAATGTTTATGTTCTTCACGTGCTGCAGTTTAGAGCTAGGTCACGCACAATATATAGGCATAGTTTCACTCACAGTGTACTTGGTAGAAATGTCATTTGTATCTCCTGCAAACTGTTCTGGGCTTTGAGAAAGGGGTTATTATTGTCTGTTGAACTGCAAATTGTAGGAGCAATTACAGTGAAAGAAGTTTGTGGGAAGAGTTATTTATCTTCAGCATTTGATTGATACTGGTCACAGTATATCTATCTCTGCACTGACAGAATCATCATTTCAGTAATGATAGAACAAAATTCTAAATGGCAAGAAAAA
Source organism: Bothrops alternatus (assembly GCA_034064705.1). Classification (NCBI taxonomy): domain Eukaryota; kingdom Metazoa; phylum Chordata; class Lepidosauria; order Squamata; family Viperidae; genus Bothrops; species Bothrops alternatus. The sequence goes on along the minus strand of JARGCV010000050.1, from coordinate 522,460 downwards.
TATCTGTAACGAAGAATGTAAAAGGACAAAAGGTAATTGGATTTTGCGTGAGCTTTCTTTTGGTGACTATTTCAGATTTTTAATACAATGGAACAATAATAACAGAAGGCCAGCAGTTAAAAGAGAGTTCAGACATGCCAGGCCTTTGTTTGTGAGTAGCTGTGCCTGATACTTTGACTTTACAATCCATTTTGTTCCAGACAGAGTAGCAAGTCCAGAAATGTGGATGAGAGCTGGGAATACAAATGCTGCATGAAGGACTGAATGCTTGTTGTACATATGACTGTTTCTCTGTTTTGTGTATGTACTTTCTCTCTTCAGTAGATTAAGCGGAGCTACTCCTAGAGAATTATCTAGCAGGAGGCCATGTCACTTCCCAATCTGGTAGCTTTTTATGGTACACGTCTGCACATGTGGCTTCTATCAATCAGTTTCAAATCATAACGAGCTAAGAACTATAAATCCCTTTTTCTCTGGCTTGAATCCTATCATCGCTTTGAGTTCAGGAACCAACTATCACACTTAAGATGCAAAGAATAGCCTGAGGTTTGTAGAGCTGAAGGTCAGACTAGATCAGCGGTTCTCAACCTGTGGGTCACGACCCCATTTGGGGTCGAACGACCATTTCACGGGGGTCACCAAACACCGCAGTCGGCCATTTTTTTTGGTTGGCCATTTTTTTTGGTCGGCCATTTTTCCCCTTTGTGATGTGGGCCGTCGCGCCACGCATGCGCGATGCGGGCCGGCCATTTTTTTTGGGTTGGCCGTTTTTTTTTTGGTCGGCCATATTTTTTTTGGTCGGCCATTTTTTCCCCTTTGTGATGCGGGCCGTGGCTCCACGCACGCACGATGCGGGCCCGCCATTTTTTAATTTTTTTTTGGTCGACCATTTTTTCCCCTTTGCGATGCGGGCCATCACGCCGCACATGCACGATGCGCCCCGTCACGCCGCGCATGCACAATGCGGGCCGGGGTCGAGCCCCGGAAAAGGTTGAGAACCGCTGGACTAGATGAACTCCAGGGCACAAGATGAAGTCATTTTCTTTAGCAACCAGGAATACAGGCAAAATCAGGATTTATAACCAGATGCCAGCAGCCAAGGAAAAAGTTGCCAAAGCTGAGGATCAGGATCTTGCAGGACAAGAAATAAGAACAGTAAGGTGACCAACTTTTTTACAATGAAAAGGAGGACACAAATAAATTAAAGAAAAAAATATTGTAAATAAAATAAATATTTTATTCATTGCAACAATAATACAGAATACACTATAATATGATAAATGCATAATAAAAACATTTGAAACAATAACATTTTATATTGTATGCTTACATGCTGCACCCCCGCCCCCCAGTCGCCCTGCCAGCATTGCTGCCCCGCTGTGTAGAGCGGGCCCTGCGGCTCCCAAAGCACCAGCTGTGCTGGCTCTGGCCCTGGGGGCAGCCCGCTGTCAACACACCCCGCCTGCAGCCACCCCGCCAGCACCACCACCCTCCCTGCGCAGCCCAGTGTAGAGCAGGCCCCATAGCTCCCACAGCATGGGGGGCAGCCAGCCACTGCCGCCCCTCACACCCCCGCCCACAGCAGCCCCACCGCCCCTGCCTCTTGCGCCCGCAGCCATTATTGCCCTAGCAGGTCCGATGCTCAAGCGAAATTTACCGTGGCCTCACCGCTCCAGTCTCCTCCAGGTATCTTCGGGACTAACTAGGAGATGGTGTAGTTGGGTAGCAGGGAGGGGTGCAAAGTTCCTGCCAATTCGCCTTCGCTGCAGACAATTTAAATGTGCAAAGTTTGCTGGCCGGGTGTTTTGGCGTGCTCAGAAGCAATTCCTATTGGCTTTCAAAAGCCAATAGGGGGAGTAGCACAGCTCATGCAAAAGTTGAAAAAAAAACCATCAAAAAAAGGTGCCAGAACACTGTTCTGAGCGTTCTATGAGAAAAAAAAAAAGCACTGCAGATTAGTCTTCAAATATCGAAAAGGAGGACATGTAGGAGGACACTTTTCGAGGGAGGACAGAACTCACAAAAGGAGGACTGTCCTCCCTAAAGGAGGACGGTTGGTCACCTTAAGAACAGAAATATCAAAGATCATGTAAAAAAAAATATATAGCTGCAGTAATGATCCATATCAGACTTCATACAGAAACAAAGCCATGTCTTTTCTTTCAAATTATCAAGGATGATGTTGGCTGATTGAAGATGAAGGTGATAACAGAATAATAGAGTTGTAAGGGGCCTTGGAGGTCTTCTAGTCCAATTCCTTGCTCAAGCAAGAAACCCTACCTCATTTCAGATAAATGGTTGTCCAGTCTCTTCTTAAGAACTTCCGGTGTTGGAGCACTCACAGCTTCCAAAGGTAAGTTGATTGAGTCTTTATTTACATATTCTGGAGGCAAGCCATTCGACTGATTAGTTATTCTAACTGTCAGGAAATTTCTCCTTAGTTCTAGATTGTTTCTCTCCATGATTAGTTTCCATTCATTGCTTCGTGTCCTGCCTTCAGGTGCTCTGGAGAATAGGTTGAGTCCCTTTTAGAGATTGCAACACTACTATCATGTTACCCCTAGTCCTTCTTTTCATTATACTAGACATACCCAATTCCTGCAACGATACTTCATCATATTATTTATATCTCGTCTTTTATTTTTACTTCAGTCTCCACAGAGAACTTGGGCTTCTAACTTATCATCACTGTCACCCACAAAAACAGGGAACACATCAGCATGCTTGTGAGTTTTAGCTCAGTATTGAAATTGACTCAGTTCACTTGGTTGCCAGCATTATCCCTTATTTTCCTTCTTCTATCATTGGATCCTGCTCTGACGACTTGTCTTCCTCTCCATGGTGTCTATTTCTTTTTGGGATATTTGTTTGTTTGTTTCTGCAATGTGTAGTCCACCCATTTACGATTTTGCCGTTGCTGAAGTAGATATACAAATTGAGACTTGTGTTTGGGTGTGTTTGGGAAGAGAGGGAAAAGTAAAAACTTTGCAACTACTGAACTCACATAATTGTCTGAACTGCTAATTATCCTCCACTTTAAAAAAGACCTTTTCTTCATTTGTGGAAATATCACACATAAATTTGTATGAATGTCAGCTTTCTGGCAAACATCTTTCATTTTGCTGTTGGCCTATACACTTGTATGCAATAAATCTCCATCAAGTGGCAGGTGGTAAAAAATGCTAGAGAGCCCAAATGAGACAAAGTGAACAGTGCCATATCACTCAGCTATCTTCTTATATGAATCACAAGATCTGAGCTGAACTCCTGATGAGAAGGGATTTGGGATGGGGATGGCAATAATGTAGAAGTGGTTTGCCAGTAGTTTCTGCTTTTTTTTAAACACCCTAACCTAATTCACTGCCATGTGATCTCCTGGTGGTCTCCCATCCAAGTAAAAATTAGGCCTGACCCTACTTAGGTTTTTCAGAACAAATCAGGCCACATTTAATCTATATGCTAGATTCAAATATTTGCAAAGAGAGCTTGATATGATTTTATAAAATTTTCCTCTCCTTATTGAAGAAATTTCTCTCTTCGGCAAGTCTTCTGGAATGTCTTGCACAAATACACTGTGGAAAAACCTGTGCAAAAATAGTCCCATAATCTGAGAAATAATGTAGTTTGCAACTAATGAAGTACAATCTTCATTAGAAAGTCAAATAAACAAAGATGGACAAATTGTGGTCATTTTTTTCTACAGTCCTCAGTGTAACAGCATATTGATAACACATGTAATCAATCAATGAATTAATTTTCAGTAGGATAAATGTATACAATCTAAGTTCATAGAGACACGTATGTTGCCTATGAACACTTTGGCTACGTCTCCTAAAAAACTCTAAAATTTCTCACCAAGTAAATGTTTACATGAGGATATAATTATTAACTACATGACTATGTACTCATATTTGTATCCAATTTCAACTACATATAAATAGCAACAGAGGCTTCTATTTTTCAGTGTGTCCCTTAGCACATCATAGTCTGAGTGTGGTCCTACATCTGCCAAACAGTTATGCCTAATTATAGTAAAGTACCAATATTTCAATACTTTGCTATGCTCAAATTTTGAGAATTGGTCCTCTGAAGAACTTCCTAACTTTTCTAAGTACAGATCCAGGCATTTTCAAAGTTAGTTTCTTCATGGATAGTAGGGAAGTTTCTGTGAAACATTCTAGTTCATCAGTTCATGAAATGACATGGCTTAGTATGGACATTTCTTCACAGGTGTGTGTCCATGGATTATAGCAAATTTAATAGTCTGCAAATACCAAGGCATGGTCCTAATTTATACAGCATGTGCCACTAATGAAATTCCCAGGCAGAGTCATGTCATTTCATGAACTGATGAACTAGAGAGGGGCAGGAAAATATTTTGTCAATTTGTTGAAACTTCAAGAGTCTGGTCTGCACAGCCCACAAGAAAAATCTCATTTCTAGAAATGTTTCCAACGTAATTGTTTCTTATTGAATGTACATTCAGGTCAGTTGGATCTCAGATTCTCAAAGTGTAATCCCCAGTTTCATTTCATCTCATGATACTTCCCTTCTAACTCTACGGTATCTCCATAGAATACTATTCAAAACAAATTTAATGAGTTCTCATCCTCCTTTGCAGCATCAGTTTTTTAAAACAATTTACAAACAGAATGATAAAAGCAGTAATTTAAGGTAATAAAAATACCACCATGAAAACTGTACTTCAGGGGAGGATGCTAATGCATCCAATCTTATCATCAAGTATCTTTCTAATCCCAATAATACCAAAATCTCCTAAGAAAATATCCAATTGGTTGGGAGCTCTGAAATGTATTTTATTTATTTAAATTGATTCATACGGCTGCCTATCTCACAGTGCATACAAATTATGCTGTGGCTCAGAAAGCTTGAAATATATTTAAATCCTGACAATGAAATTCAAAACACCAGATCATACATAACAGATTGCCAAAATCTTTGGACATTATATTGAAGTGTATTCCATGCCAGTGTTGAAAAGCTGACTTCCTTTTATATATATGTATTTAAAACACTGTAAACTCATGTAATCTCATGGTCATATGATTTTTGGTGGACCCACATGAAATCTCTTAAGATGTCAATAACATCACTGCAATTTGATCAAATTTCAAAGACCCATTGTAAGGTCTTGCCTCAGCTAATTCTCCCAAGAAAGCAGAACTCTTCAAACTGGCATTGTTTCAAAAGGAACTTTTATTGAGATGTAGTGAAAACAGGAAAGCTAGGCAAGATCTGAATAATTCCTGTGTGAAACATTACATTAAACCCCTCTCTTCAAAACCTCTCCCAGGTGCCCAACTGTTCAGTCGAAATCCAGCCAATCCACAGGTGTGTAGTTGTTATGGGAACTGGCAGTTGAAGGAGCGATAAAGCTCTATCCCCAGGCATTGTATCCTCTTCTCAGTGGAGCAGAGATAATGCAGGTGGCCCCTGGCACATTCCTCCCCCCTTTTACACCCAAAGAGATACATCAAAGGTTGAGCGAACAAAGCAAAAGAAATACATCCCAGAGCCCATTACCTCCCCTCTCCCGACAGAGAAAAAGCCTCCCCCCTGGCATTAGACTTATATACTGTTCCATAGTGCTTTACAGCAAAGGTCCCCAACTCCCAGACTGCAAACCTGCACCAGGCCAAGGCCCGCCAGGAACTGGGCCATGCAAGGAAGCGAAATCTGACCTGTACACATGCGGGATCCAGGCAGCGTGCAAAACCACTCCCCCTGGTCCACAGAAAAACCACCCTCCATGGAACTGGTCCCTGATGCCCAAAAGGTCGGGGCCCACTGCTTTTCAGTCCTCTCTGAGTGGTTTACAATGTCAGCCTATTGCCCCCAACAATCTAGGTCCTCATTTTACTGATCTTGGAAGGATGGAAGGCTGAGTCAACCTTGAGCTTGACAGGATTGAACTCCAGATGTGTGGGCACAGTTGCCTGCAATAACTGCATTCTAACCACTGTGACACCAGGGCTCCCGATGATGGTATTCAAATCCAAAATTGTGGCCAAATACCTCCTTATTTACTCCCTTTAGTTTGGCCAGGATAGATGCCACATTCCAGAGAGGAGGGTTAGTTTGCCTGCGGGATACTTCATTTATAACCAACTTTGTTACTTTGGTAAACAGAAGCTTCTTGGAAGCTGTGATGTTTGCTTTGGCTCAGCACTAATGACTGCAAAGCTGCACACACACCTAGCTTCAGCTTTCTATCAACTGGCCTTGTACAATCAGGGCCTTATCAGAATAATCAGGAAAGCAGCTTTCCAATTTAATTGCCAGACTGTTGGCATTTGAAGTTGCTTATGCTCAGCCTATAATGTCTACCAAGAGGAGCCTGCTGTTTTCTTGTTTACTTTAGGCAAGTACAGAAAGAAAGGATCAAGGGCCTCAACAGCCAAACTCCACGAGGCGACAATAGAGGGTCCTGAATAATACATAAAGCAGCTCTGCTCTTATCCCTAAAACCACAGGTGTGAACCAGATGTCACCCTTATCTCCTCTCCAGATTATAGCAAACAAAATCCCTGCCTGCTGCATACAAATTATACTGTGGCTCTCAGAAAGGCTGAAATATATTAAAAAGCCCGATGCTGATGTTCAAAAACACAGGTAATCACCAGCAGACTGCCAAGTTCTTTGGAAAGTACGTTAAAGTGTGTTCCATATCGGTCTTCAAAGGCTGACTTCCCTTTTTTTTCCTTTTAAAAAAATTGGTTCTGAGAATTCCGTCTGTACAGGTAATCCTTGATTTACGACCTCAAGTGAGCCCAACATTTCTGCTGCTAAGCGAGGCAGGGGTAAAGTAAGTTTTGCCGATTTTAGCACCTTTTTTTTTTTTGCCACTGTTAAGTGAATCATGTGGTGGTTAAATGAATCCGTCTTCCCCCTAATTGACTTTCCCTATCGGAAGCTGGCTGGGAAGGTTTACCAATGGTGATCAATGCTGACCCCAAGATAGGCAAACGTCATAAATACAGGCCGGTTGCCAAGTGCCTGGATTTTGATCAGGTGACCATGGGGATGCTGCAACGGTCGTTAAGTGTGAAAAATAGTCGTAAGTCACGTTTTTTGAATGCCATTGAAACTTCAAACTGTCACTGAATGAATGGTTTTAAGTCAAGGACTACCTGCAGTGCCTGCAGAGGCCACAATGGTAAGGTAAACTGGCTGAAAACTGAGCAATAGTTGGGAATTCTCAACAAGCTCTTGTTTCTTCTACTTTATTACTTTTGCTATTAAATAAATAAAATGAAACACTAATGAGCCAGCCTGACATTTGGTTTTCTAGCAGCAACTGTATTCTGATGGGGCATCCATAATTTAGTTCAGACATTGTAAGCGACACTAGTTGCCTGCCACAGACGATGCAAGGTTTATTTTGTGTATCTCTGGCTCTTTGCCACTTGGCTCTTGTCTTTACTGTAACTTGCATTGATCACTTCTTCTTCTCTCCTTCTGTTATAATATTTGCGGTGTTGAAGGTCTAGAGATTAGGTACCCAGACTATGCTTCTGTTTGAAGCAAGAAAGGGGGAAAAATACATTATGCAGGAGGAAAAGACTTAAGACTTACTTGCTTTCTCTAAAGTAGGTTGCCCTGCCAAAATGCCAAAGCAGAAAAGAAGACTAACTATATTTACACAATTCTTCAATCTCCTTCCTTATCTTGTTGCAAAAGTAGTCTCTTCAAGACTCAGAGTATTTATTAGCAAAACGGTTACAGCTGCTCAGTTCATTCACTATTTATTTTTCACAAAAGATGATCCAGGAAATGGACAGGGATCAAATCCCATTTTCAAAAACACGGCCCTAATCAATTCTACTCTAACTCTTCTCCTGACTCATCCTTCATCCTTGTCTCCAAATCTATTGAGCACAAGACTCTATTCCCAACTCGGAGGATGTTTTCCTAACTACACAACAATCCTTTTAAAGACAGACTCTTTTCCTTCCCTCATCTTTCCCCAGATGTGATACCTTGCATGGGTTTGCTGGCTTAAAACTGCCTTCTTGGGTTACTAAAATTTACATAATTGATTTTTCTTTTTTAACTGGGGAACTCAATCCAAAGAATGGCTGTCTTATTTACACTCAAAAGGAAACCACCTTGTAGTAGCTGTATAGGGTCAGAATGACCCATGAGCTCAGTCTGAAAGAAGAATAGATGTTTTCCTGTGCCATCTGGGAAAGTCCCGTGCCATCTCCTAAAATCTGCACTGCAGGGACATACCCAGCACTATAACTGGTCAAGAAAATTCCTCCAAAATGAAAATAGCAGAGTTGGTTTTTGAAGTAGTAAGCTACCCTTTTTTCTGTTCCCAAAAATATCTTTCTTGTATCCTTTTCATTCCAACTGCAGTAAAGAAGTATGCATTTATTATAAAAAATGTACACCTCACCTTCCATCTCCAAAGTGGATGGATAACAGGCTTCCATGTGTTATCCTTACAACAATAACAACAACAACCAGATAAAGCCATACAGTATAACTTGATGGATGTTACAGATCAGGCCAAGGGCCTCACTGCTGACACGGGATCTAAACCCAAGTCTAGTCTAGCCACAAACTCTCACCACAATGCCATTCTCTGCTTTTATAGACAATTCCTTTTCTCACAGGCCATAAATACAAGTTAGGGGGAAGGGAAAGATGCCAAGAGATCAATGCAGTCCCTTCCCATCAATATCACATCAGCAGTGTTTGAAGCTAGTAGACCGAATCCGAACAGATTTCCCACAGTGATTATGAAGTTCCAAAATGAGGTCACTTTGTCCTATTTATAATTCTACATAAGAAACTATTTTTGGGAAAGTATGATCTTGAGAAGATGACCATTAGAGAGAAGAGATGAGTTTAAACTGATTTGGAGAAATGATCTGAGGATTTTTAAGAGCATATTACAGTACCCTACTACGGTAGCAATAAAGATCTTTTTTAGGAATTGTTTCCCTGAGTTTGCCATTCTCTCTGGACCTGATCAAGAAATAGTCTTGAGTTGGGGAGTAATGGTTGGAAAAGGCTCTATTGGAGCAATTAAAATAGACTTGCCTGCTACCTCTTTGCATTTTTGTCAAATGAGGCCAGGTCATTTGATATGCAAATTCTAAAAAATTAATGTAAAAAATAAAACAAATTAGCTATGAGAAAAAAAAAGAAAAAAAAAGAAATAGTCTTGAAATGAAGACTGAAACCATTTCTATCTTCCTCTCTGATTTACGAAAAGACTGGAAATCAGATGGATTTCTCATAACCTTTCTACACTGGATTGGATCAAATCCCATCCACTTTCTGTAGAAAGAAGACAGAACTGGGCCATCTACTGACTCTGATCTTTTGCTTCCTGCCATATTTACCATTCTTGAGCTATTTATTAAGATTAATATATCAAGAGGGCCACAGCTTGAATTTTCTTAAAGCTTGAATCTCGTGCTGAACTATTCAAGGTGTTTTTATCCTCGGTGAATTACTGGAGCACATAGCATATTAATTTCTCCACAGTCAGTAGAGTTGGCACTAATAAGTACTGACTGGCCTGTTCTCTTGAGTTACCTGGATAATGCTGAGACAGGAACTTACATGTGAATGCTATTAATAGAAATATACTATAATTTTAAATATCCTTGTATAAAAGTTTTTCTCACAAAAGTCTCTTAGTGCTTAAATACTTCATGCACTGAAGGCATTTATAAAACAAGGAATGAATTTTCAAATGCATGTCTTTGAGTAATAACCCTCTTGAGACAACACCAATTGCTAAATATTGCCTCAATTTAATAGCACACAGCTCTTAGGAAATGAAAAAGAATGAGGGCTATTAAATCATTCACAAATGTAACAAAGATTATGATAAATATTGCAGCCTAGGCTTTAGTACTTCACTGGATAAGAAGTGGAATTATTTTGTCTCACCAGTCATCAGACATCTCATAAAATGCAATTCACAAAGAATAATGAAAGAATAATCAGGAAATTCCTTCCTTCAGAATGGAGCAGCGTCAATATAATATATAATAAAATATAAAGAAATATAAAGATTATAATATAAAGAAACTGTATTAACTTGTTCATTTGAAACCCAACTGAGGCATAGATGTGTTCCCTGATGACCATAGAAATATTGATCAAGGGTATGCTGAGGAAAAAGTAGCCTCGATCCCATAAACTCCTAAAAAACCTTCTAAGTCTGTGATTAGCAGTGCTAAGTCTTGAAGGCCAAACCACCTTCGATCAAGAGGAAATCTTTTTACTGGCACTCAAAGTCATACCACAGTATTTGCAGAATGTGATCTCTGGTTATTACCGTAGCTACATATATGTCTTAAGGATCTCAGCTATAACCAGCAATTGCCAACTGCATTTTACAAATGCAGTGATAACCTATTTCAATGTTCTACTCTCTCTGCCTCCAAAAGTTATCTGAATTCATTTACAAAACATAAATAGGAATCAAACCAAAGTTCCATCATTAAATCTACAAACTAGAAGCAGAGGCAAGGAAAAAACACACACAAGAATATAATTGACTAGAATATTTGACACAATGGTCTTTGATCTATGAACGTTCTTCTTGATTTTTGACTAGTGTTCTTTCCCAGGATTCATGTGTAAGGAGTAGTCAACAAATAAACTCTCCTGAAGATCCTTACTCCCATCAAATAACATTAAGAGAAAAGAATAGCTCTGCTATTCTTTAGCCCTGAAGGTTCATTTTAGATCACCATATTGTAGCTCACATTAGCCAACCGAATGCCTTTGTGATGTTCATAAGCAGGAGGTAAAGATCTGCTATTTAGAGACTTGGGGTTAGATTTGTCCTCCATCAGTGTATCCTTTTCTCTGTACAATCCTCACAAATAGACAAGACCCTAACACCTGACAGTTAAAACAATTAACCAGTGGAACAACCTGCCTCCAGAAGTGGTGGATGCTCCAACACTGGAAGTTTTTAAGAAGAGACTGTCTGAAATGGTATAGAGTTTCTTGCCTGAGCAGTGGTTGGACTAGATGACCTCCAAGTCCCTTCCAACTTTATTATTATTATTATTATTATTATTATTATTATTATTATAAAACCTCATGTGTGTTCTGTGTTGCATGGAGGCTGATGTCATCCAATTGACATTGGTGTATGGGAAAGTTGGAACAATGTGAGATTTCCTTATTTTTGCATAACCGTATAAGCCAATTAAATTCTCAGGGTCCTATCATTTTCTAACTCAGTAATTGTGAGATTGAGGGCCAGTTTGGTCTGGTAGTTAAGGCATCAGGCTAGAAAGCAAAAGGCTATGAGTTCAAGTCCCACCTTGGCCATGAAAGCCAGCCAGGTGACCCTGGGCCAGTCATTCTCTCTCAGCCCAACTCACTTCACAAGATTGTTGCTGTGAGGTAAAATAGGTGGAAGGTATGTTGGATACTTCTGCTGCCTAGAGTTATTTGTAAAAATAACTCTAGGTGGGATATAAATAAATAAAATAAGTGATTTGATAGAGTAACGAATGACACCTTTCAGTACACTTGGATTTTTTAGGCAGGTACAATACAACCCATTGAATATACAGATAGATAGATCTAGAAGTGCTAGACATTAAAGGCAGAGCTTAAGAACCATAGACAGCAGTGCATCTCAAATATGTCTAACTGCAATAATACATAGTGTTTTACACAAACACACACAAACACATACGCACACACATGCTGCTTCACCTTTGATGTGCAATATTTGCAATAGTATGTCAAAAATCTACCAACTAAAGCTGTTTCTCTCTTTCCTGAAGTTTCTTACTTCAATTTTCTAAACTTTTTAAAAGAATGAATGGATGGATGGGAACGCAAGGTTACAAATATTATGACAATTGAAAAACATCCTTTTTATGCATTTCAATATATTTTCAGCAGCTCATACAATATAAACCTCTCTAAAGTGTTTCCCAATGCATTAGCAACTGATTTTGCAGCCACCACCATATTAATTTTATTCCATGTCGACTGTAATCTATTCTCTGCTATTGTTTCACTCATTCTCATGTTGATGCAAGCAAGATGTAAACACCAGGAAATTATTCAACCTTACAAAAACACTAGAAAGAGTCTTCCCTAAGCAATTCTTTTCATAGCTTCAAAAAGCTGTCATACCTTCAAAACAGCATTTACATGAAACACACAGAAATCAAATAAAGCAGTAATTTTCTTTTGGTACAATTAATGTTTTGTGATCTATACAATAACAAACTGTCAAATCACAAAAAGTGGTGCTTTAAACAATTAGGATTGTTTTTTTGAACATGGCATTACATGTAATATTTTTCTTCTCAAGTTTCAAATCAACTGCCGGAGGGTAATGAAAGAATTTATTCTACTGCAAGTACAACTGTTCAGAAGGGGCGTTGTCTTACCTGAACGCCTTCTCTCAGCACGGAGATGGATAATCCACCAGTGGGTTTAGACTGTGTTCCTGCCCAATCAGATCAGTCAGCCAAAGTTGCCACCCCCGTCCTGGACCATAGAGATCCCAGTCTTGACGCGAGCATAGCCATTGACTGACCGCAAGACGTGTTGGCTCATAAATCTAGCCCTAGGCCTAAGTAACCTGTGAGGGTGGGAGTGGATTATCCATCTCCGTGCTGAGAAAAGGCGTTGAGGTAAGACAACGCCCCTTCTCCAGCACTGGAGATGGATAATCCACCAATGGGACATACCAAAGCCTACTGTCCCTGAGGGAGGGGAGCAGGCCGGTCTGGCATGGCACTTTAAGGTATGACCTGTTGGAGAACCCTCCTACCAAATGAGGCGTCCGCCGAGGCGAACCTATCAATTTTATAGTGCCGTATAAAGGGAGATGGTGAAGACCATGTGGCCGCCCTGCAGACGTCCTCAATGGACGCCTGAGTGGCCAAGGCTGTGGAAGTAGTGGCACTCCGAGTAGAGTGGGCTGTAATCCCTCGTGGAACCGGCAATGAAGCAGCTTGATACGCCCCCGCAATGCAAGCCCTAATCCACCTGCCAATCGTGGAGGAGGAGACCTTCCGACCCCTGGAGGAAGGGCAGAAGGTTACAAAGAGGGCCTCTGAGTTGCGAAACGCTGCTGTCCGTGAGATATAGTACTGGAGCACCCTGCGGACATCCAATAGATGCCATTGCCATTCCTGATCATGCGATGGGTTAGGACAGAAATCCGGGAGCACGATTTCCTGGGCCCTGTGGAAAAGGGAGTTGACCTTTGGAAGAAAGTTAGGATCGAGGTGGAGGACCACTTGATCCTGGTGGAAAATGCACAGGTCATCCCGGATAAACAGCACTGCCAATTCGGAAATGCGTTGCGCCAACATGATTGCCACCAAGAATGCCACCTTGTGGGACAGATAGTGAACATCACATGTTTTCAGAGGCTCAAAGGGTGGCTTGGTCAGGGCCCGAAGAACCCGTGGAAGCTCCTACTACAGGGGGCCTGGTGTTGGCGGCCCCCATGAGGAATGAGAGGAGTAGGGGGTGATGTCCCAGGGAAACCGCAGAGTCACAGGTGAGTACTGTGGAAAGCGTGGCGATCTGTCTGCGCAATGTGTTTGGGGCCAAGCCCCTCTCCAAGCCCTCTAATAGATAGTCCAGAATATGGGGAATCGTAAGGTCTGAGAGTGACAAGTGTCGAACCGAGCACCACGTGGCCTCGTAAATGCGATTTGTAGAAGGGCGACGGGAAGCTGGATTACCATAATGACCCCTGGAGAGCAAAGCTCCCGTGACAAGATTCAGTGCTCAAGTGCCAGATGGCGAACTGGAGCCATTGGGGGTCCGGATGGAGAATGGTCCCCTGGCTGAGCGAAACTCTGTCTGGAGGAATCCTCCATGGATCCACAAGGGAGAGACTCACCAGATCAGCGAACCAAGGCCTCCGTGGCCAGTACGGAGCCACTAGGAGGATCTCTGCCTGCTCCCGAAGAAGCTTGTGGATGACCTCCAGAAGGAGAGGGAGAGGAGGGAAGGCGTAAAGCAAGCCCTCCGGCCATGGGCTAAGGAGAGCATCCGTTCATTCCGCCCCTGGAGATGGGAACCGGGAAAAGAATCGATGTAGTTGGGCATTGCCTGGAGACGCGAAGAGGTCCAGCAATGGCAGGCCGAACCGGTGACAGATTTTTCTGAAAATCCTCGGGTGGAGTCGCCATTCTGAGTGATCTACCATTGCCCTGCTCAGGAGGTCGGCCTGAGTGTTCGCCTCCCCTGAAATGTGATCGGCCTTGATGGAGGCCAGATTAGATTCTGCCCAGGAGCCCAGTAGAAGGGCTTCGGTCAATAGGGTCCGAGATCTGGTGCCTCCTTGGTGGTTTATATGAGCCTTGGCAGCCACGTTGTCCATGAGGATCAATACGTGACACCTCGTCACCAGGCTGTGAAAGCGGTGAAGGGCCAGATGTATGGTCCGGAGCTCCAGCCAACTGATATTGTGCCGAAGGTCTGAGCGAGACCAACGGCCCTGTGCCCACTGTGAGCGAAGGTGTGCTCCCCAGCAGAACAGGCTGGCGTCACTCGTCAGCACGAGCTGATCCGGCTCCTTGAAGGAGGACCCCTTGAATATGGCGGGCGAGAGCCACCATGTGAAAGAGCGCGATACTTATAGTGGGAGTCTCACCCTTTGCTGGGAGGCGCTGAAGTTCTGTCTTTGGAAGGGGAGCAGGAACCACTGAAGTTCCCTGGAGTGGAGCCTGGACCAAGGGACGATCGCTATGGCCGAGATCATCTTCTCTAACAACTGGGAGAGACTGGCCAACGTTACAGCTCGCCTCCTTCGTAATTGGAGGACTAACTACCTTATGCTGTCCCGGCGTTCCTGTGATAAGTAGACCCGGCACTCCACCGTGTCTATGACTGTTGTGGGAACCGTATGGCTCTTGGGGAAGTTTACCGAGAACCCGTGATCCTGAAGTAGCTTCACCACCAGTTCGAGGTCCGCCAGGGCGGATTGGGTGGACGATGACTGGATTAATATGTTGTCCAGGTAACATTGGACTCTTACTGGCATCATCCTTAGGTGAGCTGCTAGAACCACCAGGATCTTGGTAAATACCCTGGGAGCCGATGATAGGCCAAATGGGAGTGCCCTGTATTGACAATGGTGCCCCTTGTGTGCGAACCTTAGAAACCGGCGGTGGGCGAGAGAGATGGGGATATGGAGATACGCTTCCATGAGGTCGATAGATGTCAGGAAGTCCCCTTTCGTTACGCTTCCCAAGATGAAGCGGAGCGTTTGCATCTTGAATTTGCGATATGCAAGATGATAATTCAAGCCGTTGAGATCTCCATCCACCTGACGCCTTGGGAATGACAAAGAGGATGGAATAAAACCCCCGACCTCTCTGGTCTGCTGGCACCGTTTCTATGGCCTGTATGTTTAGTAGATGTTGAACGGCTTTGTTCATTAGTCTTTCCTTTGTTCGATTCTGTGGGTAGGGGCAGGAGAGAAATCGATTTGGAGGGTTGGAGATGAACTCCAGGGACAGGCCGTGATGTACGGTGTTTAGTACCCACGCGTCTGTGGTGATGGCCTCCCATTGGTGGGCAAAGAGAGAGAGTCTGCCCCCTATGGGAGGGACCGCTGGGGGGTCACCTGGAGTGGCGGAATGGTCGGCCGTTCCCACAAAAGGGCCACTTGTCCTGAGATTGCTGTCTAGATCTGGCCGCCTGCCTGTCAGGCTGCCTATCCTGTCTGTCCTGCCTGGCCGGGAAGGGACAGATGGGTTGAATGTAGTTGTACCTAGCCCCTGCACGAAAGTACCTAGCCCCTGCATGATCTCTTAAGGAGATGATTAAGGACCTTGGGTTTGTCTTTATTCTTGGTGAGATAAGGATTCAATGCGTCCCCAAACAGCTTGCCTCCCTGATAAGGTGCCACTGATAGACGCCATTTAGACTTGGCGTCGGCTTGCCAGTGCTTCAACCAAAGCATATGGCGACCAGTGACGCTGGAAGCCATAGCCCTGGAGGAAAATCTGGCAGCCTGGAGAGTGGCATCTGACGCATACTCGGTGGCTGCCACCATCTTGCTAAGGTCCTGGTGGGTGCGGATATCCTCCACTGGGATATGGGCCTAGAGCTGCCTTAGCCAGTGGAGGGCCGATCTGTTGAAGAAAGATGCGGAGGTGCCGCTCTAATAGCCCATGCAGCCACTTGATGCGTCCTGCGGTAGGTGAGTTCACACTTACAGTCCTCAGCTTTGAGAGCCTCAGAGGTGTCACCTGGAATGACAGTGGGTGATACTAGGTGCCCTAAGGGCTCATCCACTGCGGGCACCTCCAGGGCCTCCTCCAAATCCTTAGCCACATTGTAAAGCTTTTTGTCGGTATTACCTGGGAGGGGAAGGGAGGCCGGGGATGTCCACTGCTTTCGGACCGTGTTCAGAAACGTTGAAGGGCAAGGAATGCGGTGTTGAGTTGCATTGCTTATGGATCCTTTTTTTAAACTTTCTAACGGACTGCCTGAACCACCATATAGTATTCAGAGATGTTCTTAGAAAAGAAAGTTGTGACAGTAACTTTGTGCTGGAAAAGTGTTTTTGAAATACCTCATTACCATTTTTATCATAGATGCCTATCTCTGTAAACCTAAGCAATTGATTGCATTGGTAAATATTATTTTATTTTGTCCTGGGTGATTTTCCTGCTTTTTAATCCCTAGAACTCGTGAAAATTAAAGGAGAAAAGATCTGCAAAGTCAGCAGCAATTAATAATTTATCCAACTGAGTTTGCTAAACCCTAACCAGGGAAGAAACAGTTTCTTCGTCTGCCTTCCAAGGCTGAATGTGTAACTATCAGTCTTGACGGTAGCTTCTGAATCCACAAGTTGTGGGTTCATTTAAATTTTCTTTACTCGAGTGATTTCCCAGTTGAGAAAATGCTATTTTTAATGAAATCAAATAACATTAACTGGTTGTGATGAGAAGCAAACTCTGCATTAAACACTGCATAAGTAATTCACGTCTTTCCATTTGGGAAGCTTCCTCTAGAACTGCAGGAAGAGGAAACTGTCTAAACTAAAATGCAACTGACATTGTGTGACTATTAATAAAAGAAACTGATCAATTTGAGAAAAGTATGGCCATTTATTGGGTGCATTTGCATATTTTTAATATCGAAGTTGTTCTTCAATTGGTATCATGTGCCCTGTTTTTTCATGCATTTTATCTCATCTAAAAGCAAAAAGCACAAATATATCCTACACATTTTCTTGTTCTGCCTGTATAAAAACATAGGCCTTTGATTTATCCAGCCAAGTTGTGCTGATCTCAGGGATTTCACTGTTCGAAGTTTACCCAGTCCAATTTCTGTTTGCAAAGAATATATCTTCTTGAAACTATTCTGTCACTTACCATTTTAACATGAATATCAATACTAAGGTGACCAACCGTCCTCCTTTAGGGAGGACAGTCCTCCTTTTGTAAGTTCTGTCCTCCCTCGAAAAGTGTCCTCCTACATGTCCTCCTTTTTGATATTTGAAGACTAATCTGCAGGGCTTTTTTTCCCTCATAGAACGCTCAGAACGGCGTTCCAGCACCCTTTTTTGATGGTTTTTTTTTTCAACTTTTGCATGAGCTGTGCTACTCCCCCTACTGGCTTTCGAAAGCCAATAGGAATTGCTGCTGAGCGCGCCAAAACACCTGGCCGGCAAACTTTGCACATGCAAGTTGTCTGCAGCGAAGGCGAATTGGCAGGAACTATACCATCTCCTAGTTAGTTGTGAAGATACCTGGAGGAGACTGGAGCGGT
Organism: Bothrops alternatus; assembly: GCA_034064705.1. Lineage (NCBI taxonomy): Eukaryota > Metazoa > Chordata > Lepidosauria > Squamata > Viperidae > Bothrops > Bothrops alternatus. The sequence goes on along the minus strand of JARGCV010000050.1, from coordinate 504,685 downwards.
AAGTTTCTCTTGATCTTCGGCTCTGCTAGGGCAATAATGGCTGCGGGCACAAGAGGCAGGGGCAGCGGGGGTGCTGTGGGCTGGGGTGTGAGGGGTGGCAGCGGCCGGCTGCCCCGCATGCTGTGGGAGCCGCAGAGCCCTCTCTACACGGGACTGCGCAGGGTGGGTGATGGTGCTGGTGGGGCGGCTGCAGGCGGGGTGTGTCGACGGCGGGCCTGCCCCTTGGACCCAGCATGGCTGGTGCTTTGGGAGCTGCGGGGCCCGCTCTACAAGGCGGGGCAGCAGTGCTGGCAGGGTGGCTGTGGGTGGGGGCACGGAAGGCGGTTGACCTTCAATGGGCCGGGCCAGCTTTTACAATATTTTTTCTTCAATTTATTTGTGTCCTCCTTTTCATTGTAAAAAAGTTGGTCACCTTATCAATACAACAATCAAGAAGTTTTCATATAGACTAGGGGTGTTGAACCTTGGCAACTTTAAGGCCTGTGGACTTCAATTCCCAGAATTCCTCAGCCAACCATGCTGCCTGGGGAATTCTGGGAACTGAAGTCCTTAAATCTTAAATTTCCCAAGATTGGATCTAGACCAGGGGTGTCAAACTGGTGGCCTGCAAACTGGACGTGTCACGAGGAAACCACACCTACCCCATTGCCAGCAATGGGAAAAAAAGTTCTGATACATCGCGCAACATCATGTGACGTCGCAAGTTTGACACGTCTGATGTAGACCATTTTCTTGAGCTCTGATTTTTTGTAACCCTCAAAGATATCCCCAAAATTATGTGACTGAAATGCAGCTTCTATAAAAACAATCTTAAAAGGCTCTGAGCAGCTTAACAACACTCTCAAACGTTGAGATAAATCACAGGAAATTGCCCTTCTTGGTTTCTATTACATCAAAATTGATAGTTTCTACAATATTAAGCCAATGGAATATCAAGATGATATTGTTCCACTTTGATAATACTAGAAGTTGTATTACAATTTCTAAACCTCAATTATAAAGGCAAATTTAGACTGAATTCTTCTGGCCCAGAATTTAATTTAACCTAACCCGTCTCAGAATAGCCTCTTCAATCTTTCAATGAATCTTGAAATGTAGAGGTCAATTAACGTTCTCACAATCTTCATTTCACCAATAAAGATACATTTAATTTCACAATTTAAAAGTGGAAGTATACTTGTGCATTTTTCAGTGGACATTCTTAAAACTTTGATTTCAGCTGTATATGGTATCCTTCCTCACCTATTCAATAATAATTATAAAACATTAATTATTACATGGAAATACCATTAAGGGATATAGTGGCATTGTACCTAGGTTACATTCATTTCTTTGAGGGTTAACCTAAGCCAACATGCACCCGTAACTCCTCCCTTCCCAAATACTGTCATTCAGCAGCAGAGTTCATGATTTGAGAAATACTTTTTTTTCTGGTATAAACTAGATTGAGAAGGAGTAACTGACTCAGTGTCTTAATTCGGATTTGAAACTGACTGTTCCCCACTCTTAATCCAATTCTCTCTCCTTCACACTACAGTGGAATAACTGAAGAGGAAATATGATACCTAGAGAATTCTGATATCTGTGTGTATATACACAAATTTTGTGCATGTCCTTGTCTGTGTGTGTTTAAGTATGCTTGACTCATTTTACTCAAACGGCAAAACCTTAACACAATTTTAATCAAAGACCAGGCTTAGGTAACAGGACAAATTCTTTAAATACTGATGTTAGAGCAGAGGTCCCCAACCTTTTGGGTCCCGGGGACCAGTTCCGTGGAGAGAGGTTTTTCCGTGGACCGGAGAGTACATGGTTTTGTGTGCTGCCTGCATCCCGCTTTGCTTGTTTGTGCTGACCAGTTGCTGGCATGCCATGGCCCGATACTGGTCCACGGACCAAGGATTGGGGACCCCTGTGTTAGAATATATGCATGCAGGAAGATGGTGTTGTAGCTGACTTATAGGTACTTTACAATAAAGTTACTTACTAGCAGTAAAGCTGACATATTCGAACATTTTTTCTGCTCTTCTTGATCCCAGGGCATCAATATAAAAATGGGGAAAGCTTGTCTCTAAAATTACCAAGGTATGTAAGAAACATATTCTACTGAAGGAAGATCCTCTATCTTAAAGGTTATAAAGGGTGGAAGGAGACACTCCTGGGAACATGAGGCTTGTGGATCTCTACCTTACTTCTTGGCCATATCATTGCAATCAGAATTTTTATTTCCCCCAGTGAAGTGTAGCAGAAGGGTGGCTCTCAATAAGATGACATCTATGCATTTTGTGTTTCTAGATTATGTAGGAGAAAATTGAGGAGATGGTAGGCCGCTCATTTTGGCAGCAGCCAAGTCTCATTCTCAGAGTAAGTTCCAAGCTAATATTTTATAAAAAAAATAAAAAAATAAAAAAAATCTGAAATAAAATCAAAGGAGTAGTGGTATTTCCTCCCATTAATGCTAAATAAATATAAAAATGTAATGTAAGGAAACATTATTCTTGCTTGTATCCTCTGTCCTCTTATAAAGAAAAAGATCAAAGGGAAAATGGAAATGAGTTTGCCATTTCACTGTGCCTCCAAGATATCAAGTGATAAGTTTGGAGCATAGCACTGCTTCCTTCACTTTTTGTATGCAGACTTCAAAATAAACAATTTTGGGACGGAATACAAGAAGGAGAAATTCTGTGCTATATACCTCCTCAATAAAAAGATGTATCAGAGAGTGTCCTCAGGATAAAATGGCCCCAGGATAAAATCATTCAACTTCAGCCCATCAATCAAAGCTGCAGATTCAATCACCACTGGTTTCTGACATTCCAAAAAGTATCTGCTAAACACTTAAAACATATTCACTCATTGTTTAACACTGACATTTAAAAAAATCTTTTAAATAAATTTCCATAGGATATTTTAGAACCTGATATAACAAAGAGCACAGAAAAAATATACTGGGCATACACTGAATGCTATGCTAGCCGGTCCCATTTAAAAATTTATACAGCTTTTCTCAGTCTGAGTTCTCCCAATGAGAGGTCCTTGGTGCTCTCTGATCTTATAATAATAATAATAAAGTTTGAAGGGACCTTGGAGGTCTTCTAGTCCAACCCCCTGGTCAGGCAGGAAACCCTATACCATTTTGGACAAATGGCTGTCCAGATTCTTCTTAAAAACTTCCAGTGTTGGAGCATTCACAGCTTCTGGAGGCAGGTTGTTCCACTGGTTAATTGTTCTAACTGTTAGGAAGTTTCTCCTTAGTTCTAGGTTGCTTCTCTCCTTGATTAGTTTCCATCCGTTGCTTCTTGTCCTGCCCTCAGGCGGTTTGGAGAAGAGCTTGACTCCCTCTTCTCTGTGGCAACCCCTGAGATATTGGAGCACTGCTATCATGTCACCCCTCGTCCTTCTCTTCATTAAACTAGACATACCCAATTCCTGCAACCTTTTTCTTGCAACCTTTTCATCCCCCAAGCTAGGTAACATCCTCACTGCTAATAATGATTGGGATTTGCTCTCAAAAGAAAACAACCAAGCTCAGAGAGCACCAAGGACCCCTCCTATTGTTTGCTGCTTTGTGTTAATCTCTACTTATCTGGTGTGGTCTTAGACTTGCAGGGGTTCTCAACCTTGGCAACTTTAAGACTTGTGGACTTCAACTCCCAGAAGCTTTGCTGGCTGAGGAATTCTGGGAGTTGAAGTCCACAAGTCTTAAAGTTGCCAAGGTTGAGAACCCTTGTCTTAGAGGTTCTTTGGTTGGGCTGTTTACTATTGGCTTGTTTGGCAATTCCTTGTCTGGGGTATTTTTTACTTCTTGATTATTGGCCTGATGTTAATCTTGGAGTTAATCTATGCACCCCCACCAACACTGACAGGGTTAGCTACTACAATACAAACTGAGTACAAACCCCACTCCTTACTAGCACCGATGATGTTACCTAGTTTGAGGAATGAAACGTCTGCAAGAAAACAACCAAGCTCAGAGAGCAGCAAGGACCCCTCAGTTCAGCCCTGAGCTACAAATATTCTCCTTTATTAGTTCTTCCAATGTATTGGTTGCGTGGAGGTTGTGGCATTCCAGTGGTAGAACTGCTGCTCTTTATCCGCCTCATGTTTGGGGCGAAGACAGTCCTAGCAAAGGCCACAATACCGGTAGTATCCCAAATGGCTGGACTCCCAGGAAAATAGTAAGGCTGTATCCCTGCTCTTCCCCCTTCAAAGGTTTTGCCTATTAAAGATATAGCCTCTTTTTGAAACCAAAAGCAGCTTGTGAATGCAGGGTGGGATGGAGAGACCCATCTTAACACTTTCCCACCTTGATGAAAACAAGGCAATTGCCACCATATACTTGCAAAGTCAATTGAAGAAGAGCATTCAGGTTCCAGCTTCTCTCCCCCCCCCCTCATTTTTGCAGGAAATGCTTTCAGGCAGAACATCTGTTACTAAGCAGACAGCTCTTTTCCCTGAATGATTTCTATATTGGGCACAGCCATTAATCAGCACCTATGGAGACTAATATACCTAGACGAGACTGTGCATACACAGCTCTGAAGGTATATATTTCCATTCTAATTGTCCCTTTGCCTATTTATCGTTGTCTAGTAACCTGTAGACTTGCAGGGAGGGAGTGCCCCTTAATTACTATAAAGCTCTTTCTTTTGAAGAATCGAGGGATAGCGGTGGTGATGGTTGTAATGATCTTAATAATAAACACTCATATTTTCTTTATGGCACTCTCACTGCTGCTTCACAGAGCACTGACCTACACAAACATCAGCGCAAACTGACTATTTTGAATTTGAATACTTTTTTGGTTTTATTTCCTGGTTTTCATACACTTAGGAGTCTCAGTCTTCTCCTCTACATGCACCCCCACCCTAAGAAGCAATCTTGCATATTCAAACATTTATCGTGTTTAGAAACCACCCATCTCCCCCCCAAAACAAATTCTGGTTAAATTTAGTTAAAGAAAATTAGCAAATTTCTTGAAGGCCCCATCTTGCGCTGATATTTGATTACCACAAGTACAAGCCCTGTACAATGGCAGATAACACATGCATGTTTATTCAGAAATAAATCCTATGGTGTTCAATAGAAAGGACCTAGAGGAATAATACAGGGAAATGACAGAATCTTGCTCCCACACAGTATCTTCAGGAGAAAAAAATCCTGGGATTTAAACAATTTTCACTATTCAAAATGCACATAAGGCATCTTTTTAATTATCTGTGACCACAGAGAACTTGGCAACGTAAAAGGAATTCTGGATATTTAGCTTAGTCTCGGATGGAATACCCCAGAATGGAATAGCAGAATAGGTAGAAAATATGATCGGAGGTAAACGAGGCTCCTGATTTCATAACTCTGGCAATAATGCAACAGACTTGTAACCTAAGGCTTCAGAGATTCCTTTCAGATAGTCCTAACTGGATTATCACTAATGTTTACTAGTATCCTGAGAGAAATTCTCCCAATTTTAAATAATCCAATAGCAATTACCAACAGCTTTTCTTTTCATTGGTACAAATAATGATTTTCAGAGCTTGTCAATAATAGAAGTAAAGATACGATTTATCTAAGAATGAAAAGCATTCTCCTTATGCCCAGTTAATGTTTTTAAGAGTCAGGCACTATCCATACAATTCCAAATAAGGGACCATGACTCTTACAACTAGACATCCAGGAAAATGTATTTCATATTAGTTTTATGCAGCTGATAAATCACTTGAATAATAAATGGAGACTAACAACCCAATCGTCTCTAGGAATAGATGCGATTAAACTCAGTGACAGAATTACACTTGGTAAAATCTAAAGAAGTAATATATAGTTTACTCTCTTGGTTTTAAAGCCAAACACAAATAACAGATTTAGACTAGATTTATATTTACCTGCTAGGCTAAAAGGTGCTGATCTGTTGATGAAGACACAATTACCTGAGTTTATGTACTATAAGTCATAACAATATTTTATAAAACACAGAGACTGAGTTTTGAGTGTGTGCAATCCCAAGCTTATTCTCAAAAGAGCAAATAAATAATAAAGATGATTATGACTTAGTGCAATTTGTGTGCCAAGCCATATGCTGGGGTTCATTGACCGCACTCAGTAATAATGCGGTTCCTTGGTTTTAGCATCATGTAAAATGTCACCTTATAAAGTAAGTTTTATGGCTTAGTTTTATTTATGAACCTGACCACTATGACTTGTTTCATAGACCATATTTGGAATAAATCGTGGCCGTTAAGTGTCTTGGGAATGCAGCCATACAGCTGCACATATTTATTATTTATTCATTTTCTATACCACTATAATCACTACAGACTTTCTACTTTCTAACATCAAGAAAACTACCAATAAATATTTGTAGCTCAGGGCTGAAATGAGGGGTCTTTGGTGCTCTCTGAACTTGGTTGTTTCCTTGCGGATGTTCCATTATCCAAACTAGGTAACATCACCAGTGCTAGACTGATGACGTTACCCAGTTTGGGTAATGAAACGTCTGCAAGAAAACAACCAAGCTCAGACAACATCAAGGACCCGTCATCAAGAAATCTTCAAAGCATACCTCAAATATAGTAATACATATAATTCCTGATTGCCTCAACTTCATCATCCAAATATTACCTGCCAAAGTTCAGTATTTTCCCAATTTCTGGAAAATCATTGGGGGTAGCTACTCCATAAAAACACTGTTTTGTGGTCTCATCTACCAACCTCTCAAAAATGGGAAACCTATCATAGATTTAATCTAAAAGAACATATTGGGCGGATTGGTTCACTTGATAAAGGTTATGATGCCCATATTTAAAAGCCAAAGGATAAAGCATAGTATTTGGGAATTGCATCCAGGAACTTTGTAGTTAGGAGCACAGGACCCACTACACAGCTAATATGTGATTACAGTAATAATCACTGCATTTCACATTAATTGCAATTTTCTTCTTCAAGGATTATTTCCTTCTTCAAAATCTTCAAAGATGTGTCAAATGTCTTTGAACCTTTGTCAATGTTCAAAGTCAAATTTGTCAAAATGTCGAATTTATTGCTGGAGTCCAGGTATGTGATGCTGAGGGCATCAGTTCCTTTGTTCTGTGTATGGGTTGTAATAAAAATGTCTGCCTGGATATCAATTCATACGGAAGTTAAAGTTTTGGTTACATTAGTTTATTGTTCTTAAACATCAGCCAGGATTATGACATTATATGATGATGCTAATTCAGACTGTGCTTGGCTCTAGGAGTCTGGGGAAAGAACAGATCTAGTTTTTAAGAAGATATTGGACAGCCATTTGTCCAAAATGGTATAGGGTCTCTTGCTTGAGCAGGAGATTGGAGTAGAAGATCTCCAAGGTCCTTTCCATCTCTGGTTTTTGTTTTTTTGTTTTTTGTTTATTCTGTACTTCTTGTGCATTGTTCTTCACTACCTAAATAACATGACCTGGTAAAGTCAGTGATTGGATTCAACCAGTTCGCACCAGTTTGGCAGAACCAATAGCTAATTTTTTGTTGCCCAGGCCCAGAATGGACTTCTGGAAGCAGCATCCATGCAGAGAACCAGTTGTTCACATATTTGAATCCCACCACTGGGTAAAGTCTGTTCTGATCACTTATAAAAGAACAGTATCATATTTCAAGGCTCAAGCTGTACTATCCACTGTTTACAAAAGCACATTTGGGAAGAAAGTGTTCATATATTATTACATAAACTAAGCTTTTTCCTTCTTTCTCTCCTTCCCTTATGGAAAAGCTTTGGCCTTACCTTTCACAGTGTGTTAATTAATTGCTTGCCAATTTCTTTTCCTCCCCCAGTAGCCTATCATAAACTTTGGATGATATGCCAAGGAGAGAAAGCAAGCTGTACTTACTTTATTCCATAAAGGGGTTTAGAAGTCTGTAACACTGCAAACTCCTGGTTTATAAAGGTTTAATAGACTCATGATCAAATAAGTAAGCCAACCTGTTCTATAATGTTTCATCTCAATCTTTTCATGCACGACCATTAGGGGAGCAAGTGATGAAACAGGCATGACGCCGTAATGGAAATTGAGGATGCTACCGATATATAGCAGCGGTTTGTGTGTATTTACTTAGATGTACCTTCCATCTTCTCTCAGGTTGTCAAGGAGAAATACATAGTACAGCATTCCATTCCCCCAACATAGTTAGGCTCAGGGAAAATAACTGTCTACTTTGTAAACTGAGAGTGAGTTGGGCAGCCATATACATTTTCATAAATAAATAAGTAACGAAGTAAGTTACCCAGTGAGCTGAGGGTAGGCTTCTGTCAGACATTGGGATGCACATATGGAAGGGCAAAATTTGACTCTTGACATCCCCAAGCTTATCTCAGCATTTTGACATAATCTCAATTTGGATTTCATCTTCTCACACCCTTAGCTTCCCTCTGTTCCTTCACAACCCAGTGTAAATTTCTGGAGACAAAATTAAGGAAGAAAAAACAGGTGACAGTTGATTTAGGCAAATCTTAGTACTGCTTGGACTCACTATTTTATGTTCAATACCACGAAACTGGATTTCTATTGATCACAATTTGGTCACTTCCCAAGACAGTTTATGCAACTTGCGCCATGGCAATACCACCAAGTCATGTGGTATCACAGATTTCATTTCAACAACTGTGAGCTTGTAAAAATTTCTGTAGTTTTACAGAAAAACTATAGTTCAGCTACTGCTGTAATTATATATCCTTCTACTGAGCCAGGGCAACACAGTGGTTAGAATGCAGTAATGCAGGCTGACTCTGCTCACTGCCAGGAGTTTGATCCTGATCAGCTCAAGGTTGACTCAGCCTTCCATTCTTCCAAGGCTAGTAAAATGAGGAGCCAGACTGTTGCGGAGCATTATGCTGACTCTGTAAATCACTTAGAAGGTACAGTAAAGCACTATGTAGTGGTATATAAGTCCAAGTGCTATTGCTATTCTATACTTGTGAAACAGAGTACCAAAACTTCATTTAGAGATCAGATCATGGGGAATAACAGAATAACAGAGTTGGAGGAAAACCTGGCGGTCTTCCAGTCCAGCCCCCTAATCAGGCAGGAAACAGTAGACCAATCTTAGAATGGTTTCTCTTCTTAAAAACTTCCAGTGTTGGAGCATTCACAACTTCTGGTGGCAAGTTGTTCTACTGATTAATTGTTCTAACTATCAGGAAATTTCTCCTTAGTTCTAGGTTGCTTGTTGCCTTGATTAGTGTCCATCCATTACTTTTTGTCCTGCCTTCAGGTGCTTTGGAGAATAGGTTGAGCCCCTTCTTTGTGGCAACCCCTTAGATATGGGAACATTGCTATGTCACCTTCTCTTCATTAAATTAGACATACCCAATTCTACCAACTATTCCTTATATGTTTTAGCATCCAGTCCCCTGATCATTTTGCTGCTCTTCTCTGTACTCTTTCTAGAGTCTCAGCATCTTTTTTATATCACGGTGACCAAAACTGGATGCAGTATTCCAAGTGTGGTCTTACCCAAGGCATTATAAAATGGTATTAACATTTAATGCAATCTTCATTCTATCCATCTGTTAATGCAGCCTAGTACTGCATTGGCTTTTTTTTTTTGCAGTTGCAGCACACTGCTGGCTTATATTTAAGTAATTGTCCACTGGGACTCTAGGGAGTCACTAGTCCACTAGGGAAAAATGCATGCATGTTGTCGACAATTTGGAATGGCAATTAAGTGATTAAGCAAAGCAATCACCAATTGCAACTATGTTTGTGATCTTACCTCAACTTCCATCACTGTTGTAACTATGAAGTGTTGCTAAATGATGCAGTTGCTAAACGAGAACTACCTCTAGTTGCAAATGATTAAATTCAACAGCCACATTTGCAAAAAAAAAAAAAAAAAATTGAGCCAGAATTCTTCAAACTCCTAGTTTATTATTCATCAATCAATCTACCCTTGATTCATGCTGCAAGAAATTTACTGGGATGAAAAGACTTAAAATGTACTTAAACTGGGATTCTAGGCTTTTCACTCTGGTAATAAGCTAATAAGCCCATCCATAGCAGGGGAAGTGATAAAATGTTTGTCATTGTCAATGACAATGCAACACAAACATTACCTCTTCTGGACACACATGTGATGATGCAACACAAGTACTTGTTTTCTGATATCCTTTTGGCATTGCTGAGGCTAGCTGAAGACATCTACCGGTATGTGCGAGACCTTGAAAACAGGACTTTAAGCCATGAGAATCAACAAACTGGAGTCCAGATAACTGTAAAGCTAAATCGGTCCCGCCCTATCACTTTCTGGTAAATTTAAATAGTCCCATTAGCAGGGAGTCTTAAGTAGAAGCAAATGTCCTAATTATTTTACAGTTCTATAATGAGTTTAAATAAAGTAGACACATTCATAATTTAAAACTGCCTAAAAGATAAGCATGAGGTAGGTGCATTCTCACAGCCTTTTTTTCTGCTGATAATTTGTTACAGCGCAGTGTGACACCAGGAGAATCCAGACCCCTTTATTGGCTAGTGATACTTAATTTTCACTCATTCTTAACTCAATCCTACATAGATGTCTGGCATCCCATCTGAAATATGCATATTGGTAGGGGAAAGAAAACCTTTCTGTTTCAAAATAAAAAGCTAATGTTCCACCAATTTCCATCAAAAAGACAACGCGCATTTGTTCATTCTCGCAGGTGATGAGTGTGCAAAGTCCAAGGTTAACCTTTAATTTGTGCAACCTGAACTAGAATTCCCCTGAGCTATTTTACCCCTGAGTTAGCGCTCTGTAACTTCTGTGCTATGCAAAACCATGTTTTCGGAGTTTGGCAGGCAAGCTGTTCTGTCTAACAGAATAATTTACAGATGGTGTCTATGTGACACAACATATTTATTGTGCAATATTCTCAGGCTATGTAATTTTCCCTATGGTTAACATTGCCTCGGCATTTGGCAAAAGGTAGATGAAATTAGTTACACTTCTGAAATTCTTCATTCACAAAACAGCTTCTTGAGGAGGGTGAAAAAAAACCCCAACAGGCTAAATAACAACAATAAGAAGAAACTTCTTCTTTTTTTAACTGCAAATCAAAATATACTGGATTAGATCATTGGCTGTAGGTGCTACTTCTGAATTTCCATATGGTTAGTGTTCTTTGCTTATCTATAATTTCTATAGACTATATTTCCTTCCTTTTTGTCCTTGAACCATCTCATAGCATTTGAACATCTGATTATTTATGGCTTTTCCAGGATTGAGGAGTCAACAAAAAACATGTGGATAATCTTTATTTTATTTAGCTATTAAATTTATATTCCACCTTTATCACTTTATAGGTAGCTCAAGGTGGCAAACATACACAATATTCCTTCCTCCTATTTTCCTCACAACAATAACAACCCTTTGAGGTGGGTTGGGCTGACAGAGAGAGGGACTGGCCCAGAACCACCCAGCTGCTTTCATGCCTAAAGTGGGACTAGAACTCACGGTCTCCTGGTTTCTAGGCCAGCACCTTGACTACTACAGCAAACTCTCTCTCTCTCTCTGTGTGTGTGTGTGTGTGTGTGTGTGTGTGTGTGTGTGTTAAATTTGGATTGCTAACAAAGAGTTAAAGGGAAACTTTACACAAAAATGATTGCCACAGACTGCTGCTTGTGGATAGCCCTAGATTGGGGCTGATACAGGCAAAAGCAAACCATTAACATGAAATCTGTTCCCTGAATCAAAATGAATGACAAAATAACTAAATACATCTAGCAAATCATATTACATTTTCATTTGATGAAAGTTGGCCACAGTTTCATAATTCCTAGGGCTCTTAAGATAACAGAGAAGTATTTGATTTATGAAGTTGTAAAGCGGCCTCTCCCAAACTGATGCAATTTACCCTCCTCAATTGTACTGGGACCAGGTCTCCAAGAACTGTCATCAAGCGCAAAGGCTGGAGACTCTGGGGTTTGCAGTTCTAAGCAGTTCTGAAACACCTGGAGGGCATCAAGTTAGGAAGGCTGCCCTAAAAGTAGGTCACATGCATTTTATCTATTTATTTTTTTCAGAAATGCAAAGCAACTCACAGTATCATATTCGTGCAATTATACTTACACAGCACAACAACCAACAAAACTGCTGAGATCTCCTAAACCGAGAGAAGATGAAGAGAAAGGGAAGTTCTCATTAACTTTTTGAACCCAGCATCTACTGTAAATCAGGGGTGTCCAACTTTGGAAACTTTAAACCTTGTGGACTTCAACTCTCAGAAGTCTTCAGCCAGCAAGAATTCTGGGAGTTGAAGTCCACAAGTCTTAAAGTTGCCAAGCTTGGACACTCCTGATCTGAATGTTCTGTTGTTGTTTTCATTTTTTTTAAACCACTTTTTACTTACTGTAGGTTATTTTTAGAATGTATGTTTTGCATTATAATTATTTGGGTGTTTGGTTCCTTTGTCCTTTTTTGTGTTTTTATTTTAAAAGCAGTAAAATGATTTTAAAAAGCCAACTTCTAAGTGTGCTAAAGGTCAGGGGTTAGTGAATGACAACCAGGGGGGCTACCATCAGTAAAGATCTTCCTATAGTCCTGTCATACGTCTACTGAAATATCCGGAAGGGAGATTGCATGACCCCAAAATCGTTAACTAGAGTGGAGAAAGGTAGATGAAAACAGGCAATTCTGTGAGGCAATTTCATACTTTTATACACATACATCTTTAAAAAAAAAAAAGGAAAAGGAGACAAAAAGGGGGGGAGGGGAAATCCTTATACTGCAATGTTAGCAGATTTGTATGACAAAAATAAATCCTGAACTGTCTCACTTCAATTCTTCAGAGCTCAGAGAGCTGGCTAATTTTAGCAGTACAGCAAACCTATTAAGGTAATGGCTAGGTGAGTGAAGTGGGGGGGAGGGCGGAGGAGGAAAGGCAGGGCATGCATAATCGCTTTTTCATTTTTTTGGCATGGTTTTCCAATACTGCAGATGGCCGGAGTGTTGGCGTTGTTGCTGTGGCATTACTTCAGGGATCATATGAAGCATGATACGAAGCTAACAGCTACTCACACTGCCTATTCAAGGCTGATCTTCTGGTTCACTGAATGACAGGCCTTTTTTTTTTTTTACTCAATTACCTCCTCCTTGGTATGTCTTTGCTTCTCACCCACTGGTGAGTTGCAAATGATGGGGCACATCTGAAGATGCCTTTGTCTGGCTCCTTTACAAAACATAGACAGCAAAAGAGGCGGAGGGGGGGACACAGCTCTACGACACTGCCTCTTGATAAGAAACAATGGCAGGGGTTGGTACATCATGGTATCCTAAACAAACCAGAATCGACTGGTTTCCCACCTTATTGTCAAGCCCCTGGGCTTGCCATGGGCCAGGAGATGGGGAGCATGCAGTCAGCAGCTGACCGATGCCCGCATAAAAGTCCTGAGGACCTCCTGACTCCCGACAATTAGCTGGGAGTCGGGTAGGCGTCTGGAGTTTGGCGGAGCCACTATGAACCGCCCGGCTCCCGACAGCCAGCTGAGAGTCGGGTCGGCGTGTGCATGCCAGCTGGGAGTCGGTGGAAATGTCAGGTGCCGCCCATCTCCCGAATGTCGGCCCAGCTTCTGGGAATCAGCTGGGAGGAGGCTCGGCTCTCTGCCGGTAGCAGGGGGCCGGCATGGCCACCAGACGCCACGGGTGCCTCCAGCCAAGGAGCCAGACGCCGGAGACGTTCCCACCACCGGCTGGACATTTGGACTAAGCAAACTGGACGAGGGGGGGATTGCACCTCACCTTGGCTGCCTGTCCCTCCCTCCTGGTGCAGGGAGGAGGAGGTAGAGTGCTGCCTGGTTATCAGAGGTAAAGGCTGGAACAGCAGAGGCTACGTGGGTGAGTCTGGAGGGGGGGGAATGCAGGCTTTGCACTACGCCTCTTATCCATATGGACCGGATGCTGGCTTGCTGAGTGGGGTGGCGTTGGAAGGTGGAGCACATCTATGTAAAGCACTGGGAGCAGTTCACTCCCAGTGCTGACTTTTTCCTTTGCATTAAAGTTTGCTGGTCACCTGTTCCTTCTGTGTCTGGAGTTTATCAGCAGCTGGCAGAGGACAGCTGACACTTATTCGATACCAGTGACTGATATCAGGTTTTCAAGCACTTTGCATCAACCAAGGAAACAATTTTAAAAACACTGTATTTTGAGACTTCCGGTTCCGGATCGCGGCGCCTCTAGCCGAACGGGGAGACTTGTCTCCTCGTTTGGCTAGTTTCCCTCCACCGGTAGACCCCTGTGGGGGTCGAAAGTCGCCCTGGAGGGCGTGACTACCGTCGAGGAGGCTGTGCTCGGCTGCAGAGGAGCGGTGGCTCCTCTAGCTGTCCGAGCTGACTCTGAGGGCCAACGGAGAAGAAGATCGGCCATAAAATGGCCGATCACCTAGCCGCACCAACCACAAGTCACAAGAACAACTAAGCATGAAGAACCACCGTGGTGAATCCGGTGAGACCTTTCCTTCTCTCACTATCCTGACCTTTCCTGTAAAGAGTTTCTATTTTCCTTTATTAAGAAAGCGGCAGCTGCCTATATGTGGAAAGAAGAGCTAAAAAGAAAAAGATTAATTTTGTGTGTGTGTGGTTGTTGGGTTGGTTTTTTTTTTACTATTTGACTTCTGTTGGGTGAATTTCAGGGAAAAGAAGGAAAAAAGGGACATTGTTACTTTCCTTTTTTAATCTGATAATGTAGAAGACATTTTTGTTGTTTTTTAAAAAAGAGAGAAAACTTTCCTTTTTTTCTTTCTTTAACTTGATTAACTTGGAAAAAAAAGAAGAAAAAGACTTTATAGTCCACTGAGGACATCTGGTGGTGAAAAAGCAAAACTCTAACTGTATTTCTCCCTGTTATCTGAAGAGGGATTGGATTTATGTGATAATAAAAGAGAAAAGATAACTGGACAGCTGGGTGGTGAAGCTGGTTATTAGACCTTTGGAGGCGGATATTTGTGGATCTTTCTCAAGTAGTCTCTAATAAAGAAATAGGCAAAGCTACCACCAAAATGGCTGAAAGTTATTCACATCTTGACTATGATTTAATACTGGAAAAAATATTAGAATTTACAGAAGATTTCAAAACTTATTGGAAATCTTGGAGAAAATCCAAAGATGCCACCTTGGAATCTTACACTGACCCTCTAATAATGAACCAAGTTATGGAACAAGGAACAATAGAAGATGAACAGAATAGTCCTGAACAGACCTACATACAACTTAAAGAGACAGAGACACTATTCTTACAACCTAATTGTGAATCTGCTTGAGAGAAAATGTGGAAACCACTGAATCAACTAATTCTACACGTCACCTACAATTGATGGACAATTTTGATGACCAAGAAATAACTGTAATTGACTCAACTCAACTACCAAAAATAACAAAAGATTGATACCCAGACACAATTTTTCGGAAATTACAATAAAGAGGAAAGGGAAAGAAAATTTGTTCAGTTTGAACTGGTTAGGAATCCTCGTAATCAAATCTTGAAGTTTGATAACCGAAAAGCCTTATTATGGGAACCAAATTGGCATAGAAAGAAAGCTAGAGTCAGGTTTAAATGTGACATAAAATGTTATTTGACGGGTTAAAAAGGCTTTAGAAATTGTGTCTGATTTAATGATGAATGAAGGATGTAAATTTACTGTTACCATGGTTGATAATTATTTGAGGGAGTAAATCTTTCTAGAGGACAAAAAGACCTTATAGATGTAGATTGATGAAATGATTGAATATATTTTTTAAAAAAGGGAAAAAATGGAAATGTATTTTTTTTATTTTTTTGACTTATACAGTAATTTTAAATTTGATAATTATGTTGTAATAGAGAAAGAGAATATGTTTGATTTAATTAGGAATGAAAGATGAGAATTTTCTGTTATTATAGTTGATAAGTATTTGAAGATATAAACTTTATTAAGGCCAAAGCAAAGCTGGCTGAGGAATTCTGGGAGTTGAAGTCCACAAGTCTTAAAGTTGCCAAGGTTGAGAACCCCTGCCGTAGATGAAGATATTCTACAGCAGACTGGTTAATTGAGCCCTGATTTGTATGACACAAGTATTAGGGATTTTGTGGGGTAATGAAATTAGAACTCGTATTAAACTAACAGATGAAAGTTGGAACTTCTACCAGCACAAGTGCAGTGAATTTCAGCCTAGAAGCTACTTGTGCTTCACTTATAAAATGATAAATGCTGCAATCATAATCAGAATGTTACAAGGGTTTCTGTGCTTTTACTTTCGTGCTGAAAGGTCCAACAGCAATAAAGCAATGCAAGTAGTAGGCACTTAAGTTTATGAATGTCAGATGCAAGACTTCACATATGTCACTGCACAGTATTGAATGCTACAGCCAAACATTGCTATTTTTATTATTTATTAGGATGTAGTCAGGGCAGGAAATGCAAGTAAAGTGGAAAAGAGAAATGACGGCAATGCCAATGAATCAATTCCCCTTTTGTCGCTTTAATGCATTATTGGTCTAATCATTCCAAACTGTTCTCAAAGGATTCTCATGCCTAACTTGAACTCTAGACATCATTTTTCAGTGGCTTTTTGATTGGCTTTTCTTCCTCCCAAAGCTACCATACTTTCTAGTGAAAATAGTTTGAAGAATACACCTCCTGCAGGATTTGGATTTTCTATGTCAGAATTCTCCAATCAGCTGCCCCCACGTGTTACTCTATTGTCCCCCTAATTCTCGGCCAATATACCAACATGGCTTCAGTGCAGGTCGTCCTTGACTTATGACCACAATTGAGTCCCAAATTTTTGTGACTAAGTGAGAGTGGTTAAGTGAGTTTTGACCCATTTATTGTATGACCTTTCTTGCCACAGTTGTTAAGTGAATCTCTGCAGTTGTTAAGTTAGTAACGCTGTTGGTAAGTGAATCTGGTTTCCCCAATGACTTTGCTTGTCAGAAAGTCGCAAATGGGGAATCACATGACCCCAGGTCACTGGAACCGTCATAAATATGAGCCAGTTTTCAAGGGTCCAGATTTTGATCACGTGACCATGGGGGTGCTGCAACAGTGGTAAATGTGAAAAACGGTCATAAATCACTTTATGCTGATATAATTTTGAACAATCACTAAAGGAAAGTTGAGAACTACCTGTCCATGAAGTTGAGAACTACCTGTCCATGAAGAAGGAATCTATAGAGAGGATTTAACGGGACAAAGCAGGATGAGAAAAAGAGATCCACTCACTGAATGTACTTTCTGGTAGAAAAAAACAGCTGCATTTGGAAACAGCTGAACCCATGTCAACAAGAACACTTTGAGAAAGATGCTAGAAGATCAAGAAGCTCTTTCTGTTCCCTTCTTTAGGTTAGAAGCAAACTCAAGAAACAAAAGTAGTGAAGCTATGCAATGGAATGAGCCTATTGTGGCAAGGAATACCTGTGTGAATCTGAAGAATGGATGCATGAACAAAGTGCAAAAAGCTCTATAAGAAATATAAATAATTAAGCTGAAATCCCTGTGTATGTGAGAAAAAAGCACAAATTATTTAAAAGCATTAGTGCATAACAATAAGCGTAACTAATTTTGAGAAAAATGCCATCCACCCACCTGGGAAATTCCTGTCCCTTTTCCCACTCTGATATACCTCCAACTGTGCACATTCTTTATCTGAAAATTTCATTCATCACAAGGTATAATATGATTCACCTTCAGTGGTTAAATGCAACGGAGCTGCTCTGGGAATTCAGCGCAGATACTTTTGAACACAAAAGGGAAGCCAAAGTGAATGTAATTTATTTAAAGGTGGCCACAGAAAGTCAAATAAGGGAACAAGTTGTTAAGTCTGGAAATTGTATTGTAGATTTCCCAGTTGAAGGTCACATAAAGAGTGTTAGTTTAAAAAAAAAGAGTCTTTAGAAGCCAGCAGATCAAATTTAGTTAGAAAGTTTGGAAACTCTGAAAGACTATTCAGTTCGCTTGCAATAAAAAATAGTTCCATACACTGAGGGAGAATTGTAGAAACCACAATTCCTATCTGACTGCAGGAAATATCCATGCATCAGTGCTGGTTCTCTAACCAGGTTTGGGGTTCAATGGACTACAACTAACCAGGTTTGGGGTTCAATGGACTACAATGGATCTTCTTCAGATGGGCAAAGAGTTGAAATGACTGAATGGATAGGACCAGGACCATCTTCTTATGCTTGCACAAACTCACCTCAATAACTTTATTTTTATAATACCCAGTGGTTAAGGCACTAGGCTGGACAGTGGGAGACCATAAGTTCTAGTCCCACCCTAGCCATGAAAACCGTAAGTTCTAGTCCTGCCTTTGCTGGGTGATCTTCTCTCAGACTCTCACTCTCAGCCCAACCATCTCATAGGATTGTTGTTGTGGAGAAAATAGTAGGAGGAAGGTGTGTTGGATATGTCTGTCACTTTGAGTTATTTTTTAAAAACAATAAAGGCAGGATATAAATAAATAAATGCCTTGTATCATTTAAATTATCTTTCATTACTATAGGCTATTTATAGCAAAAATGAAGTACTGTACAATTTAGAGCTCTTTCACAACATGATTCAGATCAGTGATCAAGTATCCATTCAATTGGTGATTATGAAAATGTGCTAAAGCAGACATGTCAAACTTACGACTTCACGTGACGTCGTGTGACATATCGGGAGTGTTTTGCCATTGCTGACAATGGAGTGGGTGCGGCTTCTGCATGATGTGCCTGGCCTATGGGCCGGCAGTTTGACACCCCTGTGCTAAGGGGAAAATTTTCCTCATTTTTTAAAAAAAAATTGTAACACATAGCTTCTTTTTACCGCATCATGATGATGCACCTCACTCTTTTAGTGTGGAGCTGATGAATTATATTGTTCCCTTAGACAAACTACTGAAGAAGACTATGCTCCAGTTACTTTGAGCAAAGTGGAAAATGTTGATTTTATCTCTCACCAATACCCACTCAAATTGTACAAACGAGTGGGTGGTTAAAGTGCCTTAAGAGAAGGCTAATCTCTTGCAATCTTGCCAATACTACCCAATAACAGCAATTTAAAGCACTTATATTACCCTTAGAAATGGTTCATATATTTTACAAAAGTCACAAAAGCAAAAACACATGTTACTTATATAACCACTTTTTTCATTTCGGTTAGGGCCAGAAAACTTGATTTGGAAAATTTCATTCCTGGGACTTGCACTGTTTGAGCTACAAAACAGTCCTCATTTCCATGTTTTTACTTATTAAAACCTATTATAGGTAGTCCTCGTTTAACCACCACAATTGGGACCGGTAACTCAGTCATTAAGTAAAGCAGTTGCTGAGTGGAAACCATATGACTATGACTGTGCTTCTGATTTTACCTCAGTTTTTGTTGCTTCACGCAACCTCCTACAGCTGAATGGAGATTGTTTTTCTTTCTCTTTGAGAATATTTTGATATGGGGTAAATAAACAGGTGAAAATGAGAGGTGGTCATAAATGTGAGGACTGGTCTCTAAGGTATTATTTTTAGCATTGTCATAACTTCCAACAATCACTAAACAAGGCAGTTGCTAAGCAAGGACTATTTTCAGATACAGATGTCCTATTTTCTCCAAATATGTGAGTTAAACCAAAGATTTAATCAATGGATTTTGAAGGAGATGAGTTTTCTTCCTTTTTGAAGCTGACATAGAGACAGACCGAATCCTTCTTAGTATGAAATATAAAATTGAATTACAATTATTTGGAAGATAAGGAGAAAGCCTCCTCAACCACCTCAATTTGATTTGGGAAGAACTGCAGCTTTGCTTTATTGATTTTTCTGCCTATTCTTTTAAAGGAGATCAAGTATAGTATTAAAAAAAAAAACCTAAATACTTTCAGTGAAGACAATCTTAACTATGGAAAATATAGCCATGACAGTCCATGACAGAAAGTCCAAACTTTCTGGAGAAAGTTTGAAAAATGTCCCCATCTTACTGCAGGCTTCATACTGTGCCAAGAGACTGCATTAGGTGACTTTTCAACGAGAAACAAATGCAGCAATTATTGTGTTTAATGAGGATGGCCAGTGCAAGTGCTCACACCTTGTTTCCATCCAGTGAGACATGCCACTTCTTGGATTTTTAGTAAAATTGTGTTAAGCTTTGAGAAAGAAAACAAGCGGATGTGTTAAAATTGTCTACAGGTAGTCCTCCATTTATAACCACAATGGGGACCAGAATTTCTGTTGCTAAGCAAGCTGGTTGTTTAAGTAAGTCATGCCTGAACTTACAACCATTTTTGCCACAGTTGAATGGTTGAAGAGAATCACTGCAGTTGTTAAGTGAATCATGCAGTCACTAAGAAAATCCAGCTTCTCCCATTGACTTTGCTTGTTGGAAGCCAGCTGGAGGTCACATGACCCAGTACACTGCAGCTATCATAAATACATGCCAGTTGCCAGTTGGGGAAGCTTGGGGATGGTCATAAATGCAAGGACTTGTTGTAAGTCACTTTTTTTCAGTGCAGTTGTAACTTCAAACAGTCATTCAACGATTGTAAATTGAAGACTATTTGTACTTCTAGTTCTTACATGGTCAGATTTATGACATTGATTTAAATCACACTGCTGGAACAAAATATTTGCACTAAATGAGATCTATCACTTCGTATCATGCTTTAAAATACATTAATAATAATGGGCCTTCAGCAAAGAAGGTAGTACAAAGTTTCATCCTTCCTGGATTTGGAATGTAGCCAAGAATTCAACCACCCCTTTCCACTTCTATCCATAATACAGCTTTATGACTTTAGAACTAGTAGAGAGAGAGATGTCTGGCAGAAGTGACCTTCTCCATCAAACCTAATTTCAGTATGCAGAAACTTTTTTTTTTTGGGATGCTCAATTGTGCTCCTCTAAGGACATCTCTGTCTTTGCTTTTGTACAGCAAAGATGTCCCTCTGAAGATGACCCAGAAACTGCAGCTGGAACAGAGCAGCCTGCTTCTTGGCAGGTGTGAACTACTCTTCATGACCTACGTTCTTCAGGGATTGCATTGCCTACCAATAACTTTCTGAATAAAATTTCAATTGTTGCTTTCAACCTATAAAATCCTGTATCATTTGACTCTTAGATATGTGACAGTGAGGACAATTAATGTGAAACTGCCAGCCCACGGGCTGGATGCGTCACGCAAAACCACGCCCATCCCATTGCCAGCAATGGGGAAAAAGTCACGATACGTCGCAACACGTCACATGACATCACAAGTTTGACATCTGTGGACTAGAAGATCCCATCCAGCCCTATGATTCTATATCTGTAGAGCTGCCTACTTCAGGTAGAACTGTCTGTCCAGATGCTGAGAATGCCCCCAAGTAAGACTAAGAGGGAGAGGCCAGGGACACTTTTTTTTCCCCAGGTATTTATTCTGTAACATCTTGCCTCCAGAGATCCAAAAGGGAACCCCTAAACAATCTTTTGGAGGATACTTATAACTCTTCTGCAGAGCTTATAACAGATGAAGAGCTAAGGACTTGCTTCCTGGTCCTTGAATTTGGGTATGGGTATGTGTTTATGCATGTATGTTCAACTTTTATAAATAAGCAGGACTCCTTGTGGGGATGGCAGTACAGAAATGCTGCAAACAAGGATAAATTGGTAAGCAAGCAAGCAACTTGGTGTTTCTAACTTCCATTTCTGGGTTCAGTGCATAAGAAGATCTTCCCTATGTATACAGGGCTTTTTGAACTAGGAAATGCAGTACTTCTGTTTTGTTTGTTTTGCTGGTTAATGTGAATGAAAAGCAGCTGGTTAATGTGAAGAGCTGGGGGAAAGAATAGTATCCAAAAACCTTTGCTTGAACTTTTGGAGTAGGGGGAATGGCAGTTCACGTTGACCACTAACTATTTGGAAAGGTTCAAAATAAAAACAAAATTAGAAATGGTGTCTGGAAAAGAAGGATAAGAAATGTATACCAACTGAAAGAGCCAGCTTGGTGTGCTGGTTAAAGCAAAAAAACTAAAAAAACCAGGAGGCTGTGAATTCTATCTAGCCTTAGGCACATATCCAGTTGGGTGATCTTGAGCCAGTCATTCTCTCTCTGCCTTGGGAAGGAGGGAATGGCAAACCACTTCCAGAAAAACCTTGCCAGGCAGGCACCAGAAGTTAACAATGACTCAAAGGCACATATGAACACACATACTGTATCTATACACAAAACTGAAAAAGGAAACTCTACAAACAATGTTTTCCTTTAAGTCCTTTGTAGAACTTCGTAGAAGTGACACTGTTGTCTGATGGCCTTCTCTGGAGGCCATAGATTTCTTTAGTTCAACTATGTAATCACTATCTGGCTCGGTAGTTGGGTCAGTTCTCAATTAATGCAGCCTGGTATGAAGACCAGGATGCAAACCATATATATCTGAATAGATACCAACATCTCCGAAGGAGCTGCGTAGATTGCTTTCCAAGAAGGACATCAAGATGAAAACCAGCCTCACTCATTTCATTAGAGAGAAAGAATGGCTGTGAAGAGGTTGCTCTTCCTTTCTAGGAGATAACACATTCAGCTCTACCTACTGTAGCTGCTGGCTTAGAAACTGACAGGTAGCTTCATTCAACAACTACAGGACCAAGAGCCGTGAAAGCCTGCATAGAGATAATCAGCCCCGCTTGGATTGCCTGGAAATCCTCACCCGTTTCTTTCCTTCCTTTCTGGTTTTACAGAACTTTTTTCCCCTTCTGCCTCTAATTCCCTCTGCTTTCCTGGAAGCTTTCTTCTCTCTTCTAATTGATGTAGCTGCTTTGGAAGCAATAACATTCTGAAAAGTGGGATGAAAATGCAGCCAATAAATAATCCAAGCAGCTTTTGCAAGAGAAAACGTTTGGAGTCCCCAGCAGACCTTCTGCCTATAATTGCTGAAAATTCTTGAAATTTTTCAAACTACGAATCACGGAAACACTGTTGTGTAAGCTCTGAAAAGGCATAAGCAGCCACCAAAACCCCACAAAACCTACCCTCCTAGACTATCTCCAATTTAAACAAAAAATGGGAAAATTCCAGTTCTTCTGTCTGTGACACATCATCATTCCTTCCACTATGTTGCTCTATTTTCCAGATCAATTCACCTTGTGAATTTAACCAAGGGCTTTAAACTGCATTGGTGAGCTCATCAGAGCTGTTGGTTATAGAACAGTGGTGACGAACCTGTGGCACATGTGCCAGAGGAGGCATTCAGAGCCCTCTCTGTGGGCACGTGTACTGTCGCCCCAGCCCCGCCTCCCCCCACGACCCCCTGCTCACCAGCAGCTCCCTCGGTGGAGAGTTGCTCCCTGCGCAGAGCAGTGCAGCCATGGACATGGCAGCCGGGCAGCAGGGACAAGACTCCACCCTCTCACCACATCACGCACAAATGATGCTACGGGGTGCGGGCAGAGGACATGGCCACCATGGTGCTGCTGGGCTGCCTGGGCAATCTGCTACAGTGGGCCATGGAGGCAGTGGGTGGCCCCGCGGGCAGGGTGGGGCGCAGAGTGGGGGCAGGGGGGCAGGGCAGTTTTGGGGCACTTGGTCTCTAAAAAGGTTTGCCATCACTGTTATAGAATATTCCAAGTGTTTATTTCAATTTAATGAATAGGGCTGCATTCCTGACATAGTCTCTGCTTATCTCTACAATCCCACAAAATGTCTTGTTTTTCCATGAAAAATTAAAAACCAGCTAGTCGTCTACCTCAGACACTTTGAAGGTACTGATCTTATATTTTTTTTTTGTCTCTCAGCTCCCCATCTCAGAAGAAGTCACACAACCCAACTTGGCAAAAAGCTCCATGGGATGCTAGGTGGACAGTGTGTGGCCTTATTATTGCAATTGCTCATCACCCTTCGTCTGCCTTCTTCATCCTTCCCTTCCACTTTTCTCAGGGCAAAGTCTATTTCTAACAAAAGGATTTAATGAAAACCATACATTTCACAATGCATGCCTTGGCCACACACGCCAGATTTGTTTGAAAAGAAGATTACGCTTCTCTAGGAAAATGATGGGAGATTAAATCATTAAAAATGCATGATATGTAATTACTTTATCGCTGCCAAAACTGGCGGGGGTAAATCTAAGAAAAAACAGGAGATGTTAGTAAGGGATTCCTTGGAAAGATCAATGCGGCTGCTTCCGCCAAGTAGAGACAAAACTCTAGTTTATCTGAACTCTCCAAACTGTAAGACTAGAGGCTCTTTTTTTTTTTACAGTGTCAACTTCTGAGGGCCTCAGATTTCTGTCAGATCCATCTGCCTTTCAGTTGCATTGCAATATGCTCCACAGCATGTGGTTTCCACTTGGCTATGTTATCTTGACTGGAGCAGTACTGTGATGCCTGCACATTCTGAAAGATGCTGTGATGTTGTATAAAAAGCCACACAAGGAACGGAGTACTTCCAATCTTCCCAAGTATATTTACAATGCAATAGCCATTATACCATCCACCTTCCAAGTGCACATAGTGTCTCTGCTCATCGCCTCAGAAAGACAATCCTGAAACAAAATTTCAAGGTTCAAAATGCTTACCTACATACTAACAGAACAAGGTTAAACGTTTCTTCCAGATTCTGAAAATACTGATATTTTCAGGATATCAGAGAGATGGCATGGGAGAGAGAGAGGGAGAGGGAACTTCACTTGTTTTTCTGAATCACCCTTCAGTTTGGCCTTATTTACCAAAAGCAAAAATCCTATCCATAATGTTTCTTTCTGATAACTTGAAAAATCAGGAAAAAATGAATCTTTCCATGAAAAACTTCTTGTATGTGTTCTTTTTTTTTTCCAATTCTGCTTTAAAAAGACTTTATAAAAATTTTATACAGACAAACCCAGATTTCCAGTCTTTTAATCATCAACTTACACTATTAGTCTTTGGCTGGATGAATGCTTTTAGAAATCAGGTTTATTGATCTCTTATGGCTTAAAAATGATTTATTGGCTTATAGGAGATTTTGGCTATGACTCCATCAGGCTTTATGAAAACTTTTGAAAGATGGATTTTATTCTTGGTCTTTAGAGTGAAAATGCAGTGTGCAAATATAACAATACATGCATATTAATAGTAATTATTTATTTGTCTTATATATTGTTAACTTTTCTCATGCTTTGCCATGTCATGAATCTTTGTAGATATTCATAACTGTATCAAAGTCTTCTGCAACAGATCAGAAAAGAGGAAACAGCACTGTGCCACTTAGATATATGAATTTGCATCATTCAAGAAAAATCAAAAGCAACTTAATCTCTGTGGTTGCACATACAGAAGATGTTAGAAAGTTTCAGTTCAACAGCATAGCACTCAAATAGGAATACATATGCTATTTTGAACATTTCTTCTTTTACTTTTTTGTAACAAAGCTCAAACAATTTAGCCCATGATGTTAAAATTCAAATTTCAGCACGAAGATGGGCCATCCATTTCAAAGCACCCAAAATGTTTCCCACTTTACATACAGAATAAAAAGGGTAGAATCCACAGCAGTTATAGTGGATCCTCCCCCAAAAGATATTTATGACCATCTTCTGAAGTACTTAATACTTCTGAGGTACTTATGAGCCTCTTCAGCCCCCCTCAACGGTCACATGACCACAGGTTGGGTGCTCAGCTACTGGTCTGTATTTATGGCTGTTTATAGTATCACATGGTCATGTGACTGTGTTTTATAATATTTTTTGCCAAAAATGGGCATTTACTTCTGGGTTTGGGCAAGAACAGCCCATAGTGAAAGAGCGTTGTCTTACCTGAACGCTTCTTCTCAGCATGGGGATGGAGAATCCACTATTGATGGGTTTGTATCCAGCTCCGCTGCCCGTAGACTAGGACCAAATTTCTTAGCTCCGCCTCCAACCGGGACTTCCTGTCCTCCCAACCGGGCTTCCTGTCTCCCAGTTTTTTCACCGGCGAAGCTCCTTCAACGTAGTTTGGTCCTCGTGGCTCCTGTTCATATTCCTGTAACTCAAATCTGCCTAGACTGTTAGTGGAGGGTGTGTGGATTCTCCATCCCCATGCTGAGAAGAAGCGTTCAGGTAAGACAACGCTCTTTCTCCAGCATGTGGATTACGAATCCACTATTGATGGGACATACCCAAGCCCTCCCATGTCCCCCAGGTGGGAGTCTAGGCTGAGGTCTCATCTGAGGCAATGACCTGCTGTAGCGATCGTCTCCCGAAGGAGGCCCCTGCCGCAGCGAAACGATCTATCCTGTAACTTCTGATGAAGGAAACCGGGGACGCCCATGTTGCCGCCCTACAAATCTCCTCCACCGGTGCCTGCGTGTGCCAGGCCGCTGATGTGGCCGCACTCCTGGTGGAGTGTGCCGTTATTCCTGTCGGAACCTGCAATGACTGTGCCCCGTAGGCTTCTGCTATGCATGCCCTGATCCACCTGCCAATGGTTGAGGAAGAAACCCTGTGACCCATGGTCGCTGGTTGGAAGGAGACAAATAGCGACTCCGATTTCCGGAAGGCAGATGTCCTTTTGGTATAAATGAGTAAGGCCCTGCGCACATCTAAATTGTGCCATTGCCGTTCCCGTGGGTCAGAGGGATTTGGACAGAAACTTGGTAATGCTATCTCCTGGGCCCTGTGAAACCAGGAGTTGACCTTTGGGATGAAGGCTGGATCTAGGCGTAATGTGACAGTGTCCTCTGAAATGATCATCAGGTCCGCTCGGACCGAGAGAGCTCCCAACTCCGAGATCCGCCTAGCCGATGTGATGGCCACCAGGAAGGCTACCTTCCATGTCAGATGACGGAGTGAGCATAGTCTCAGTGGTTCGAACGGAACAGATGTTAGGGCCTGGAGTACCTTGGGCAGATCCCAAGACGGGTAACGGTGTACCACCGGAGGTCGTACTGTGGCTACCCCTTTCATGAAGGCTTTTACAGCCGGATGCTGTGATAATGACTCCCTGCTGTCGCAGGAGATCACGGTTTGTATGGCTGCCACCTGTCTGCGAATAGTGTTAAGGGCTAGGCCCTTCTTAACCCCTTCTACCAGATAATCTATGACGATGGGAATGGTCGCCGTTAAGGGGTCTATCTTTTGCTTGCCGCACCAGTTGACAAAGCTCTTCCACGTTGCCTCATACACTCTGTTAGTGGAAGGCCGGCGGGCAGCCTGGATGATCTCTATGGCGTCCTTCGAAAAGGACTGTCTTGCTAGTCCCTCCCTCTCAAGTGCCAAGCGGCTAGCTGTAGCCATTGTGGGTCTGGGTGTTGCAGCTTCCCCTGGCTGAGCGACACCTGGTGGGGAGGTATTATCCAGGCTGGTGAAATTGACAGGTCCACCAGGTCTGCGAACCAAGGCCGGCGTGGCCAATGTGGGGCAATCAGGATCACCTCCGCTCCTTCTAGGATGATCTTGCGGATGACTGCCTGTATCAACGGAGGAGGCGGGAATGCGTACATCAGCCCCGGGGGCCACCTGCACCTGAGGGCATCCGTTCCCTCTGCTCCCCAGGTCGGAAACCTGGACATGAAGCGAGGGAGCTGCTTGTTCATGTGAGACGCGAACAGATCTACTAGTGGCCGCCCGAACCTGTTCGAGATGGCCTCGAACAGGCTCGGGTCCAGTTTCCACTCTGCTTGATTCACCGTGGCTCTGCTCAGTGAATCTGCTTGGCTGTTCGCCTCCCCCGATATGTGCTCTGCCTTTATTGACCCTAGATGCGCCTCTGCCCAAAGTCCCAGTTCTCGCGCCTCCTTCATGAGAACTGTGGATTTGGTCCCTCCCTGCTTGTTCACATGTGCTTTGGCAGTCACGTTGTCCGTTAGAACTAGCACGTGCTTTCCCGCCAGGTAGGGAGAGAATTGTAGAAGGGCTAAGTGGATCGCTCTTAGTTCGAGCCAGTTGATGTTGTGACCCAGGTCCCTGGGCGTCCATCTGCCCTGAGCTATCTGGTCCTGGAAGTGGGCTCCCCAGCCGAACTGGCTGGCGTCGGTGGTGACTGTTATTCTGTCTGGTTCCTTGATCAGCGTTCCCTTGGCCGTGGCGGCTGAGGTCCACCATCGGAGGGATGCTAGGACCTGAGGAGGAAGGATGACCCTTCTGAGGGATGCTGCCTGCCTTTTCCTTTGGTAGGGGAGAAGGAACCATTGGAGCCCTCTGGAGTGGAGTCTGGCCCATGGAACGATGCCCAGGCAGGATATCATTTTCCCTAGGAGTTGAGATAGTTGCACTATTGTGGCTGACCCCTTCCCCTGGATGGTGCGTGCGAGCTTTCGAACGCTGTCCCGCCTGTCCTGTGAGAGGTGTACTAACCCTGCTTCTGAATCTATGACCGCCCCTAAATGTTGTAGGCGTGTGGAAGGTGTTAGATGGCTCTTTTTGTAGTTTACGGAGAAGCCGTGTTCTTGTAGTGTGCTTAGTGTGACCCTCAAGTCTGCGTGAGCTGCTTGTAAGGACCTTGACAGGATCAGTATGTCGTCCAGGTAGCATAAGACCCGCACCGGTAGGCTGCGCAGGCGTGCTGCTAACACCGCCAACACCTTTGTGAATACTCTGGGTGCCGACGAGAGGCCGAAGGGTAAGGCCCTGTATTGGAAGTGTCTGTCTTGGTGGCAGAAACGTAGGAATTGGCGATCTTCCTGCCTTATTGGTATGTGTAAGTATGCCTCTGTGAGGTCTATGGATGATAACTGATCCCCTTTTCGAATGCTGGCCAAGATGGATTTGAGGGACTGCATTTTGAACTTTTTGTATGTTATGAAGTGGTTTAATCTCTTGAGATCTAGGATTGCCCTCCATCCCCCCGATGTCTTGGGTACGACGAACAGGATGGAGTAGAACCCCTGTCTTTCCTGTTCTTGCGGAACCGGTTCTATGGCTCTTATCTCTATCAGATGTTCTATGGCCTGTCTCAGAAGTTTTGCTTTTGAGGGATTTCTTGACTCTGGGCAACGTCTGAACTGGTTCGGGGGGGGGAGCGTAGAACTCTAAGGCTAGGCCGTGAGTTACGGTGTCCCTTACCCAGGCGTCTGTTGTGGTGGCCTGCCACACTTCCTTGAACAGCGCCAGGCGACCCCCTATGGGGCTGTCCCAGGCGTCACTTGGAGCGCCTGTAGGGTCGCCCCGCCCCGCCTCTGGCATTGCGTTTTGGGAACTGGCCCCTGCCTGCGGCCGGGCGGTCCTGGAAGCGCTCCTGACTCGATGAGGAGGGGCGCTGATTTCTGGGCCAATCCCAGGACTGCCCCCCGCGAAAGGGCTGCCTCCCATCGCCGGTCCCGCTCTGACGGAACCCCTGCCTGCGGAACTCTTGTCGCCTATCCGTCCCTTTGGACGGGTGGGCGAGGATCTTTCTCTTATTCTTGTCCTCGATTACATACGGGTCGAGGATGGTCCCAAACAGTTTAGATCCTGAGTATTTATCGGTGGCTAGGCGCCACTTAGACTTAAGGTCCGTCTTCCATGTCTTGAGCCAGAGGAGCCTTCTAGAAGCTACTGTGGAACCTATGGCCCTGGCCGAATACTTGGAAGAGGACAGGGTGGTGTCTGCCATGTACTCTGCCGCCATCAGCAGCTTGTTTAGTGTTTGGTGCGCACGTACCTGGTCTGGTGTTAGACTTGCCTGCAGATCCTGAAGCCACAAGATTGAAGCCCTGGCTGCCAGCGAGGCTGAGAGCGCGGATCTGATTGCCCAGGCTGATGAGCTGTGCGTCTTGCGAAGTGCAAACTCGAATTTCTTGTCCTCGGCCTTCATGGATTCCGCCATATCTCCTGGAATGGCGGATGAGGCAAAGAGAGATATTAGTGGCTCATCCACCTTGGGTACCTCTATGAGGGAAGCTAAGGCATTGCATACATTTAGAATCTTTTTGTCTGTGCTACTTGGAGATGGCGTGGTAGCCAATGAGGTCCATTGTGCTTCCAGGGCAGTGTGGAATACTAATGGACACGGTACCTTTATCTCCTCCGGTGCTGGTGGGTGTAGCACCGGATGGACCTTACCTTCCTCCTCCTCCTCGGGAGAGGAGGGTTTTGTCACCTTTGGCCTGGCTGACAGGCACAGGGTGGAACAGATCTTGAGCATGAGTGAACGGAAATCAGCTGAATTGAACAGCCCTGAGGCTGGGGCCTGTTCTGGGGTCTCATCTTCATCCTCTGACAGTTGGCGTCCCGATACTTCCCAGTCCTCCGGTTCCTCCTCCGTAAGCTGTGAGGAGGCCTCAGATTCCTCGGAGGTTGGGGTGGACACGCCTCCTCTGTGAGGCGGAGGCGCTGGTTGTTTGCTGTGCTCCTGAGGAGAAGAGGAAAGTTTAGTAGTCATAAACTTATCAAAGGCCTTCTGCATAAATGTCTGTAATTGTTCAGACCACCCTCTAGGTAGCTCTGTGTTTTCCAGTTCCGTCTGCGTGTCTGTATGGTCAGCATGCTCTGGTGTGGAAGGCATGGATTGGGAAAAATCAGCCTGTTCGTTCTCTCTGGCCTGAAGTCTCTGGGCCTTGGCACACTCTCTCTCTAGCACCTGGTGCCGTCTTAAGGCCTGTCGCTCGGCTGCCTTCGATGGCTCCTTGTTTAGGTGCTTAGTTTTAGCCTTCTTCTTGCCCCCCCCAGTTCCGGATCCATGGCCTTGCGTTTTGGGGAGGAAGGGGGGGGGCTTGAGCCTTGGTACACCTGAGGCGACGCGCTGTCTGCCATCGTGCGTCTGGGAGGCTATGGATTGCTCCAGACAAGCGGGAGTAAGTGGGAGGCTTAGCTCCACAGGCAGGTGGAGTCAGACCCTCTTCTGCACTGAGGCACTGGCAAAGACAGGCAGGCAGACTCTCTCTGGGTAGGTCTGCGAGGCTGATTATCCCTAGGGTTTAACCCCTTCAAGATCACACACCCTCCAAAGACTCCCTTGTCGGCCTGACTCAGCAGGCGCAGAGGTGGCAGGACTTGCGGTTGCCTATGGCAGCGGATGCTGCCTCTGCTGGCCTCCTGTGTTCCGCGATTACTCGGATCCAGAAGTCCCCCCACCTTGCTCGGCGCTCGGCTTTATTCCGGAGATTGGGCCTACAAAAAGATGGCCGCTCCTGCCGCCCTTTGGGGCCCCGCCCCCTTTTCAAGATGGCCCCTCGCGCCAAAACACCTCGAGGTCGGCTGCTCAAGATGGCTTCCGCCTCTTCCACGCGGTCCTCGATGGCCGCCGGAGCCCTCGACTCGCTTTCGCTGTCGATCGGTCTCCGCGCCGCTTGCCGGTTAACAGCTCAGCGGCGCCTTCCTCCCCCCTACTGCACCCCCCACTTGCGGTTTGATGCGCCGGATCCGTCGCCGCTTCTGCCGCTTGGTCCTCGCCTCTCTGGGTCCTGGGGTGCCTTCCGGGGGAGAATCCTCATCCATGAAGGGGATTCCAGTCGCGGTCTGCGTTGGGTGTTGTTCCTTCCCGCTTCCCCGCGTGGTCCGAGCGATCCGGGGAGGCCCCCTGGATCGTCTGGCTCCGAATCCTCCTTCTGTTGTTCGATTAAAATCCTCCTTCTGTTGGAAAGTCTAAAGGAGGTCTAATCCAACCTATCTACTCAATTTTAAAGTAAAAAGGAAAACAAACCTAAACCTAACTTGAATTCTAAGTCCTATTCTGGAGCCTGCTAAATTAGCTGTTGACGGGCTGAAGACTAGGAAAAAACTGGGAGACAGGAAGCCCGGTTGGGAGGACAGGAAGTCCCGGTTGGAGGCGGAGCTAAGAAATTTGGTCCTAGTCTACGGGCAGCGGAGCTGGATACAAACCCATCAATAGTGGATTCGTAATCCACATGCTGGAGAAGAATGATATTCACTTTATGACCGTGGAGATCACTTTATCACTGTGGCAGTTGCTTAATGACCATTGCAAAAAAAGTTGTAAAAATAGGTCACATGGTGACCTGCTTTACGACTATCATGACTTACACTTGTAATGGGCAGGCTCCATTACGGGCATAAGTCAAGGACTACCTGTATTATAAATTCTCAGTGTATATTTTCAATCTATGTTTTGGCATATTTTGCATATTGGGAGGCAGGAGAGATCCCACACCCTACCCAGACCTCCAGTCACAATTGCAACTGGGTTTCTTTTTATAGAAATAAGGAAGGTTTAAAACAGAGAGTAATTAAGTTGCGGAAAGCATAACCATTGTTATTTGTAGACCTTAAGTTCAGCACTAAAGCTAAACTTGGAACAGAAGAAGCGAAGACAACAATTATGTGTGGAAATATAGGTAATTTCCAAAGATCTAAGGCCAGAGGGAATGAATATGGAAGGAAAATGAATGAGAAAAGACCTCCATGTCGGAAAGGGGATACATGAATAATGTTTGTGACATGCACATCGTGATCTACAAGAGCTCTACATGTAATGCAAAATATTCTATCACAATTAGGCAAAGCTGCTATTATGCAGCACCTTTTGTATGGTGTCAGGCAGTAATTAACTTGTTCAAGATAAAACAGTAGGCAACTGTGAAAATATTTAAACACCATTTTTTCCCCCTGACCTAAGTGCCACTTGCACAAAAGAATGTGAATGTGAATCCAACTGGCACAGAGATAATTGTTATCAACTGAATAATACTTAGATCTAACACTTACCCCTTGCTTACTTGCCACTGTTTCTACTGCTAACTTTGCTCTCAAACACCCCTAAATGGATTTGTCCGTATATATTCTCATGTGTACTTTCCCCATGGGAGACATTAACTCATAAATTCAGCCTAGCACTAGCATTCTAGGGGCATTCAAAAAACAATAGCAAGGTATCTACTTGACTTTTGAAGGCCACATTTATTGGGTAGCCAGACCAAAAGCTGGCTGGTAGTCCTCAACTTAAAACCACAACTGACACAACTGACATTAAACACTGATCAGAACCAATTCTATGATTCTCTAATAGCAAACTTCCAATCCTACTAGGTCATAATCCCAAACAACTCCCTTTGCAAATCCCTTTATTGTTGAAGACTTTTTTTCTTAGCCTGAAGGCTGCACTATGGAGATGCATATTAGCATCTTTCAGAGTTATTTCATTAATATATATTGAAGGAGCCTTTTTAACTCAGAAGAGATTCACAGAGGTTCATTTAGCAGGTATGGGGTCAGGTAGCTAAATTCTATTTGACTTAGTAATCAAACAGTTTAAATCATTTTTCAGGATGAAGCACATGAGTAAAAATGGAGGAAAAAAGATGACATAGCACAATATATGTCCACAGATAAACATTTGCCAGCTGTGCTTCTGTTATGTGTCTCAGGCTGGTAAATCCACCTGCAACATGTAGAATGGCGCCTGGGGAGCTTAAGTAGCTGTGGCACAGCAGCCAAGCGAGGGAGAAAACACTTGTGATAGAAAGTTATTGCATCTACACAACGCAGGAGGAATTGCTAATCTTGCTGCCTATTTTAGCAAACCTGGTGAATGGAAGAGTTTGGTTATTGCTATTTTCAGCCAAGAAAAACATTATTTGTTGATTTTTTTTCTATTGGCTTTCTATTGGCTTTTTTTCTCTCTAGCTGATACATGTTTTAATGGTAAAACACCTGGGAGCATGAAGACCTGGGAGGCAGCTGTACAGTAGGTATCAATTAAATTGAGCAGATTTATCAGTTTCTAGGGTTCTAAGAACATTCAAATTTGGTTATAGAAAACAGAACTGGAAAACAGATTTGTTTTTACTTTTCATGTCTTTCCCCTTGTATCCTAAGTAAGTTTTGAACATAGGTGGAACAGGGTGATAAATCTGCTATAACTTTTTTTTCCCCTTTTGTTATTTCACAAATCAAAACTTTCCTACTGTCTCCTAGTTCTTTGTCAGTGTGAAAAATATTTTTATCTAGATATGTTAGCTGCAGTCAATGGAAGGGAAGGGGGCACTGGGGGCGAAAAAAAGACTTGTAGATTCTATAAATAGAGAGAAAATGATTAAGCCGGGTCTCTCTCCATCTATTCCTTCCCAAAAGCGAGGCAGGCTGCTTTAATGCAGAGCTTTACGGAATATTTTATTTGGTCCTAAAGTAAAACAGCTATTTCTACTCTTTCTGGGACTGCTCAGTGCCTTTTAAAAACCATGGTTCTTTTTGAGTTAGTTATGGAAAGTATTTTAAACAGAATTAGAAAATGCTTACCCCATAACAGCAAAGTAAGAAGAGACGGTAATCCTCAATTTACAAGCCATTTGTTAGTGACTATTCAAAGTTACAACAGCACTGAAAAAAGTGACTGTTTTTTTACACTTATGGCTGTTGCAGCATCCCCGTGGCCATGTGGCCAAAATTCAGTTGCTTGGCAACCGGCTCATATTTATGGGATCATGTGATCACCTGTTGTGACCTTCTGACAAGAAAAGTCAATGGGGAAGCCAGTTTCACTTAACAATTGTGTTACTAACTTAACCGGTGATTCATGTAACAACTGATAAGAAAGGGCATAAAATGGAGCAAAACTTACTTAACAACTGTGTCGCTCAGCAATGGAATTTTTGGGCTCAACTCTGGTCATAACTCAAAGAATACTCGAAGAAAACAATACTTTTTTTATTGTTTCCTGGGTTATAATCATAACAGTTATCTTTGCTGCCGTGAAAACAATCCTTTTTAATAAGTTTTTCTTTATCATTTATCATTTTCAAAGAAAAACACCGAGGGAACAAACCAGCAAAAAGCAATAAAAAGAAGAAAAACAGCATTTCCTTATCCCTTTTTTTACATTTGATAGTGCTTTGACAGCCGTGCACTTCAGATATGATATTTAACTAACTATATGTGATCTGCATTGTTCACTTTTTATTCGTTGAGTATTTATTATTTCACACAAAGTTAAATAATTCCCTCTTCAGTGAGGAGTACAATATTATGATTGGTATACATTATATCTTTTATACAGCTCTGTATTATAAATCAGCCATTCAATAAATATTCAGAGTGGCATTGATCTCTGGAATGTAATAGATTTCACAGTCAATGGAGTAAACTTTCCCCCTCATACTTACAGTAGATATAAAATAGTTATATATTGACATATAACTCAAGTTAATTAACTCTGAACTAGCCAGTATGGTTTCTGCCTATTCAGTATCAAAATTAATATACAGACCTCAAGGGCCTTACCTCCACATCCCATCCAATTAAACAGCTTCTATCCATAGACCTTAGGTGCCATCATATGGCAGAGAATTGTTCAATAGAAAAGTGAAATACGGTATGTGGGGAAGACTCTCCCTAGTTTAGGTTGCAAAGAAAATGGAGGGATTATATAAATTTGAATAATAATAAATTGTACTCTCATATTTAGAAGGTTCCTTTAATGTACCTTTATAATACAGTAGAATTAGGTTATCTGGTTATGTTTCCTGCCTGGTGTATCTGATAAGATTGACAAATATTTGTTTGTATTCTGTCCTTATTATTTTTACAACTAACTCAAGAGCCAATCTGGTCTAGTGTTTAAGGCAGCAGGCTAGAAAACAGAAGATCATGAGTTCAAGTTCCAGCTGTGTGACTTTGGGCTGGTCACTTCCTCTCAGCCTAACCTACCTCATAGGATTGTTGTTCTGTGGGGAATATAGGAAGAGGAAGGTGTGTGTTTCCTAATAATTTCTGAGTACTTATTACATTTTGCAATGTATTGTTTTGTTTTTAATTTGTTTGAAATTGTTTATATATTCTATAATGTACACAGCCTAGAGTCACTTGTTGAGATAAATATTCACAGATTAATCTGAAAGATAAAGAATGCTTTAGTGTTTTATGCTATTCAGGATAATCTTTATGCATAACTGCAGTGATCTGCCTATGGCTATTGTCTTTATAAGTTTATTTTTGTAAAAAGAAAAAAAACCCTACTAAACAATCCTGTGTTTGTATACAAGGATAAAAAGTTAAGAACTTGATTCTGTAAAACCTCTGCAATTTGTATTTTGAAGATAAACTATCTGAAAAATCAAAGCATCTTTCCTTTTTAATTTTATTTAAATTCTATTCGCTTTGCTTCTCAATGAGAATGCTATGATACAGATAAAATGTAAAGCAGTCCTACTTGCATCTAAAATATGAGCCCCCCCCAAAAAAAAATCAAGTGAAATTGTACTATCTTTTTTATCCTCATTTTATCCATACAGATTTTTTTTCATGGATAAGAATTAACTAAGGGAAAACACACTGCCTTACCAGCATGTCAAGTACAAGATGCAGCTGGAGGTACCTCTAATTCCAAAAAAGGTATGTCACACCTGCTTTTGCACATTGATTTATCCCTTGTCTAAAATGCCTATCACTCCTTAAAGGCTTTTCTTCTCCCTATCATCTCAACCACAGGCCCATCTCCTTTCATAAGAACATTACTCTTGTCAAGTAAATTGAAGGTCTTATTCAAATCACAGCTTCCTGCCAACTCTGATCTTACATTCCATCTTTCACACCATAATCTGTTTAAATGGAAGAAAAACTGCTACAGAAGAAATGCTGAACCTTCTTTCCAGTAAACTTGCATGGAAATTGTATTTGTCATTTTCCATGGCTCAGCAAAGAAGCCAGCCATAATGGAGACTGGAGATTGTATTATGTTGGGAAAATCAGTTGATGTATTCTGAAGACTATCAACATGTCAGATATCCGTTTCTGAGCTTATACCGTAGCTGGTTCCTGATCAACTCCTTTTCTGGAAAATGAAGCATATTTTGTGCAAAGTCCACGCATTACTGGATTCAGATCAGCCTTCAGTAATGCAAGTTCACAGAAGCAAATGCTGAATTATTTCTTCAAATTTAATCCAATTCACAGGAATCTTAATTACAAACGTGAACTTTTGATACCTCAGAATACTAAGAAATTTCCTTCTTTCTAGAAGTCACTTGACTGATTACAAAATGCATATTTACTTTTCAATTAAATCTAATCAAGTTTTAAAGCATTATGATTAACGTTTTTTTTAAAAAACCCATTTCATATTAATATGCAATAATTTGTAAACAATATTACAAGAATTGCAGATTTTTTTTTCAAAGAGACAAGGAAACTTTATGAAGAAACAAATTACTGAAAATATGAAGAAATTCCACCATACAATTATGGCAGTAGACAATTATCAAAATATTTTGATTGCAAGATGCTATGTAGAATTCAGCAGCCATGCTGATTTTCTCCCTCAGTTGGGCAATCAATCCATTTTCTTTTCTTCCTTACAGTTTCTACATCTGTTTTACCCTTATTAAACCATTAACTATCCACGTCTTACACAGCACTTATTCTGCATGGCAAGTGTAGGATGAATATCTTATGAAACCCCTGCAGTTGAATTAAAGTGAATACGTATCTGCTTTAGTAACCGTGAGGATCCATATCTACAGTACATCACAAGGAAAGCTGTGATAAAAGGAACATAATTTAACAGGAAGCTGTCAAACTGTGAGTCCTGTATGGATACCAGAGAGGCATTATTACAGCTGGCAGGGAAGCAAAGAATCTCCTAGGCTAATCCAATGACAGGTTTAACAGAAGACCTTCATGCCACATGACAAAATTCCTCTGGAACTGCTTTTCCATGGGGCATATGTTGTTTTGGAGATAACAAATCAAAAGGTGCTTTTTGATCTCAGATCAATAGTGTAATTGCTAGGATCAGAGGGAATGCATTACCAATGACAGCATCATTAGAGTATAATAGGCATGGGCATAGAGTGGTCCACCAGATATTGTTAGAAAATAAAATCCCAACAAACCACACCACTGGACCTTCTAGCTAGAGATGGAGATTAAAGTGCTGTTATGCTAGGTAATCCTCATTTACCAACTGCCTCGTTTAACTGCCATTCAAAGTTATGATAGTGTAAAAACAGCACCTTTGCACCAATCCTTGCATCTACAATTGTTGCAGGGTGCCATTGGGATGCTTCAAAGCCAGTGTACATTTAGGACTGCTACACCACCCCAGGATCATGTGAACTCTGCCATTTGGGTGCTTCACAACCAGCTTCAGACAAGCAGAGGTAATGGAGAAGGTGGAAGTAAAATAGTTACAGTCATGCAATGTCTTGTTCATGGCCATGATGACTTGCTTAATGACCAAATATAAGTTATAAGCCTGTCACAGTCATGTGATTTTCCACTTAGCAAGCATGACATATAGCAATAGAATTGCCAGTTTCAATTTGTTTACTAAGCAAGGACTACCTGTTAGACATATTGCCTACGCCAGCAATAGGCAATCTAATGTTTTCCAGATGCTTTCAATTTCCATCAGTCCTAGTCAACCTGGCTAACAAGTAGCTGAACTGTAATCCAAACATTTGGAGGGATCTATTTCCCTCCCTGAGACTGATTAACAAGGACACATTTCTGTCCCAGAATCCTTTAACTAGAGTTTCCATTAGGATGGTTGATCAGAAATCAAAGGAAGGAGAAACAAGATAAGCCAGAAATAAACACAGCCCTTGTCTCCCTTTGAAGCTAAATTCAGTGGATTAAACTATAGGGTTAATTAGAGAATTATGGACTGAGCAGAAATTTTGGACCATGTAGATATCAAATATTAAAATTTTAACTAGTAAAAAAGGACAGACCTGTTTGAGAAAGCACATACTTTGATGAAATTGACAGCAATAAACCTAGGCATGAAAATGATGGAAAGCTTTAAAAGAAAAGTCACTTGCTTCTTCCTGCTATAGGTTCTGCCAAATAACCCAACTACCGGTAGCTATTTTATGCAATTGGTATATCTTGTTCATTGTAACTTTATGCTCTTGTAAGCATCATTGCTCTAGTATATCTTATTCTATACCTGGCATGCATTATAATCATTTGATCATCATCCCATTATAAATAGAAATATAACTCTCACTCAGCAAAACATTAAATTACAAGTTGGATACCTTAAGTAAAAAGCAAAAGGATGAAGAATTGAATGATTCCAGGATTCTACTTATTGTTGTAGAGAAGAATAGCAGAAACCTGAAAGCCTGTCAAAATCCCGTGTGTGTGTGTGTGTGTGTGTGTGTGTGTGTGTGTGTGTGTGTAACAAAATGGAATTTTGAAGGCTTTCAAGTTTCTGCTATTTTTCCCTACAACTATACATACATACACATATATATGAGGTGGTGTAATGGCTCAGCAGTTAAGACATTGGACTTTTAGGCTGGAAAGGCCAGGTTCAAGAGCTGAGCACCATGCCATGAGGTGAACTCCCGTTCTTGTCCCAGCTCCTGCCAAATTGGCAGTTTGAAAGCATGCAAATATGAGTACATAAATAGGTATTAACATAAATAGGTATTAATAGGTATGAGTACATAAATAGGTATTAATAGGTGGGAAGGTAACAGTGCTCCATGACAATTATGCTAGCCACATGACTATGGAAATGTCTTCAGACTTTTCAATGGCCTTGAAATGGAGAAGAGCAGCGTCGGCAACGACTAGCAGAGGAAAATCCACAGGACTCTTATACATACATACATACATACATACAGCCGCATAATGGATGGAGCCAGAGGCTCAGAAAAGACCATCCCTAACGCCTCAGCATTGCCATTACCCTAATGGCAAAGGAGACAGTAGGAGATTTCTACTTTTAGACTTGCAAGATTCTATTAATGTAGCCTTACAATAAAGGAGAAGTAGCTCAACTGTTTGTATGTCCTGTCTGGTTTATCTGGGAAGGCTGACATCAATTTTGCAAGTTCATACTCTCTCCCAAAGAGAGTAATTTCTGGAATAGCCTCCAATCCTCAAGGAACTCTGCTGAGCATCTGGCTGCTACAAGGTCACAACATCAGCAGCAAGTAGATGCACAAATATGCAGAATGCCATGATACAACTAACACAATAGCTGGAACATAATTTGTCTCAACCTGCATTAACACAACAAATGACAGCTCAACCAATGCTACTGTGTTCCCAAGGGAGCTGGGTGGAGGAGTTAAGGAGGTTCCTTTCTGAGCCTCATTCTCCATCCATTATGCAGTTGTGGGCTATGCCCTCTCTCATCTGGCTATGGCTTGGGCAGCACTTCTTTCTTCCATTTCTCAAGGCCTTTCTTAGATACCATCTCACCTTCTTAGGACTATGTTGCCCTTTCTATTCCCTTAATGGTTCCTTGCTCTCTTTCCCTTTCCCAAAGCCATAGTATATTGCTTCACAGGAATTCAGAAGAGTATTTCCTTCACTAAAGATCAGAGGTGACAAACTGCTGGCCCACAGGCTGGTTGCATCATACGGATTCTGCACTCACCCCAGCTCCGACAATGTGAAAAAAGTTGTGATACGTCATGACACGTCATGTGATGTGGTGAGTTTGACACCCGTGGCATAGATTATGCTGCCTAGCTTCATGAATGAGTAGGATGAATAAAACATCATTTGTTAACATTTTCTACAAATTGGAGTCTCTGCATTGTTCCTCTCAAAACAAACCAGAGAAAGAAGACACAACTTGTTTTTCCCTTTTAGACTAAGCCATAGAAATCCTGATTCACATTAAGCAAACCATGTTGGAGCCATCCATAGTGTGTTGGCCCCGCCAAACATCAAGAGGAACCAGTAGACTGGATCAAAAT
This sequence comes from Bothrops alternatus, assembly GCA_034064705.1. Taxonomy (NCBI): domain Eukaryota; kingdom Metazoa; phylum Chordata; class Lepidosauria; order Squamata; family Viperidae; genus Bothrops; species Bothrops alternatus. Next base: position 464,224 of record JARGCV010000050.1, on the reverse strand, counting down.
TATATTATGGCTTAGCTTGCCATGAGAACTGATGTATACTATATGCCAGGGGTCTTCAAACTTGGCCCTTTTTATGACTTGTGGACTTCAACTCCAAGAATTCCTCAGCCAGCCACGCTGACTGAGGAATTCTGGGAGTTGAAACCCACAAGTCGTAAAAGGGCCAAGTTTGAAGACCCCTGCTATATGCAATCTCTTGGAACTTTGAATGAAACTGCAGGGGAAAAGATTCAGATTAAATGTTAGAAAAAAATTTCTAACAGTGAGGGTGATCAACCAGTGGAACAGGTTGCCACAGGAGGTGGTGAGCTCCCCTTCGATGGAGGTCTTCAAGCAGAGACTTGGACGGCCATCTGTCTGGGATGGTTTAGGGAATCCTGCCTCGAGCAGGGGGTTGGACTCGATGACCCGGGAGGTCCCCTCCAACTCTACGATTCTATGATTCTATGAACTTGGGGTTGTATTACTCAGCTGAAACAAGTAAAAAATTAACTAGAGAAGGGAATACAATTTTAGAGATAAATCAATGATGAATTCATTTTTAAAGCATTTATTTATTTATTTATTTATTTATTTTGCGGTTTTTATACCACCCCCCTCCCGAAGGACTCGGGGCGGTGTACAACCCAATTAAAAACGTGCTTATCTAATGAACATCTTTGATTGTCAGGTAAAGCTTGCTCAAGTGTGATAAACCTATGATAACGTCAATGAGTTCTGGAAAACTATCCTTACTAATTATACAAAAAAGCCAGTTTATCTGATTTTGAAGTAGAGCTAACACTTCAACTTCACATCAACATGCATGCATGCTTTCTTTGCCACTGTCTCAATTGTTGCAGATGTTCTTTTGAAAACAGAAGATGGAGATGAAGAGCGATAGGGCCCTCAATCTTGTTTCTCATTCCTCAAATCAGTCTCAGCATTCATCATTATTCCAAACTCTAAAAGGGTAGGACCGCTCAATGAAAAAGTCTTAAATTACTATTTGCCACAAGTGCATGTAATTTTCTTTAATACTAATCAGGATTAGATTTAGTAGGAAAGGGTTTTTTTTTTTAAAGCATCCTATGCGACAGCTTCCAGAAAAATGAATGCCAACTAATAGATTTAATTATTTGAAATCAAGTTGACAAAAGAAGGTCAAGAGGCAACTTGATTATTGTGGATAAGGAGCTGCAAAAACACTTGTAGAAAAATTATTTTAAAAAGATGTAATTCATCCTCCAAGCCTTTGGCAGATTAAAATATATCCATGCTATGCTAGATAAGCATAGCATTCATTCCTTGGCATGTAATGGGATATTTCCCGGTGAGACTATCAACATATTGGCAGACACTGAAGTGATTTCTCAGACAAAGTATCTTTAATGACACTTAAATAATTTCCAGGACATATTTTGGCATGGCTGCTATCCATTGACATCAATTCCAGATTACATCATTTATCTTTAGGGTTGGGGTTAGGTTTGTTTGTTTTTTTTTGTCATGAGGACATTTGATGTCTTGCAAAGAGAGTGTTTACGTATCTTTTCTCTCATGCCCCCTGGGAAAAAAGGAGAGCAATGATGGGAGCAGGAGTAGTGATTCAAAGCAGTTATTTAGTAGGAAGCATATATTTTTAAGATCAGTTGGGTTAGGGGTTTCTTGCCCCATAATAGGGTCCCCAAACATTTTGCATCAGTAGGACATCAAGGATAGTGTGAACACTCTGATCAATTGGCTAACACAGCCATCAGAGGAAAATCAGAAAACATTCATTTATCAAAAAGCAAAGTCACTCCCAAAAATGTTCCCTAGCATCCCAGTTCAACTTTGCCCCCCTCTTTTTTTCTTTTCTAAATGAGTAAGAAATACCACTTCCAGCTCACTGAGCTCTGAGATTTTCTTGGAAATAAACATCATGATGGAGATTGGTAATTTGCTTTGTAGCATGCTCGTTTCTATTTAACTGATTTAATTAGAAGAATGTTTTTTTTAAAAAAAAAGCTTTAGTGGGACAGTGTGTTAAATATCATGGGAAGTGTTGGCAAGTCCACTGGTATCCACAGAGACTATACTGGTGACCCAAGGACTATAGTCTTTGGACTTAGTTAAAAAGCAATCGTTATCTTAAACAGAGCATAATGCCCTGCTGTTAAGAAGGATAAGCTTCAATGCTAAGAAAAATAGATGCAAGGCACATAGAGAAATGATAACTGGTGGCTATTCCAGTTATTTGTACTTAAATTCAATGTAAGCTAATTTACAGGTGGGACAGATTGTACCAAAGGTTTCCTGCAAATGGCTACTACAAATCTGGAATAATTTAGACTTCAAAGTCAACATGATCAAATTGGTAAGTCCATGTTTTTGGATCTAAAGAAAGAGAACAACACAGAAGAAACTATCATACAATGTCCTAATAAATTAGGTGCAAAGACAATTTAAAGGCCTTCTTGAATTTATCACTGCAAACTTTCCCTGTACTCAACTCAAAACTTCAAATGTACTTCAAGGATTACATCACAATATATGTTTACTATTTTAAAGGTACTTTTCAAACTTGTGTTTTCTTAGCATGGCAAAACACAAATAGCTGCCTAAATTTCAAAGAAGGCTGAGAAGGTGATAAATTAACAGGCAAAGGTGTCTGCATCCTATTCTAGACTACAGAGCCTAGAATCAACTCTAGTTGACAACTGTAGTTGGGTCAACATGGGCAGAAAATGCTTTTCAATTTATAATAGATTTCAAGACCATTACAGGCATAATGACACAGTAAGTGATGACCAGTGAATGCCTCTCCATCCCTCATCCTCAAAATGGCAGAGAAACAACTTTCTATGGCAGTATTTCTCAACCTTGGCAACTTGTAGATGTGTGAACGTCTAGACTCCTATGCTAGCTAGGGAAATTTGGGGAATTGAAGCCCATACATCTCCAAGCTGCCAAGGTTGATAAGCCCTATTCTATGGTTTGTTTTCAATTGGTCTCTACGTGTACTTCCAGTACCACTAAAGAGAAAGGATCCACCAAAACACACATACTATAGATAAGCTTGGAAGATTCCAAGCAACTGTGATGGTCACCTTAGGAGAGGACCACATATGTGAGTTGGCCTCTCCTTGATATCTCCTAAATACTCCATATTTTGTCATTGATATGTTGTCAATATTCATGTCTATTTTTCTAATAATTAAGATTGTAAGTTTTCACTACTTTTTTTCTAACAGTGAAGGGAAGCTTTCCAAATCAAAGCTTACATTTTCTTCCATATCCTGAAAAAAGCATATCCATTGAGATTTGTCATTATTGAAATTTATTTAAATGTAATTGATTAATCAGATTCAGAAGCACCAGGTGATTAATCAACTAAAATCCTTTAATCGGTTGACAGCCCTCCTAATTACACAAATAATAACCCTAGGGCACATTTATGTGGGAGTAGACAGATCAGATCAGACTGAGAGATTAAAAAATGATCTTTTAGCATTAACTATTCAAAAGGTTTGTATACTTTCTAAAAAAGGTTAAGGCTTTTTAATTGTAACTCCTACAGATTTAATATTAATATATTAATTATATTTAATAAGAAAATAAATATGTTTCTCAATAGTGCCTGATCTGTACCTATTTTTATTAATGTTTCATTTTATGCTTGTTTTTGGAACAACCTATTTTTAAAGCAACAGCACTTGTGTTACCTCTTCCTTTCCACTAAACAGTTCATATGTTCTTTCGTTTTTTTCCCCTTTTTGGAATAACTTTCTAAAAGGGCCTTGCTGTCAATGTCCTCCATTGCAATAATCTCTCTTCTTTATTACACTTCCTGAACCCAACAAGACTTGGATAAAACTAGTAGAAAATTGGAATTAGGCAAAAATAAAATATCTAATGTTTAGTGTATCTTCATTCCATAACTGCAGCATCATAGCACTGACATACAGCTCTAAAGTCTAGAAGCTTAGGGGGAAAAGTAAAAACACCCACCTCAATGTCAAAATGGAGCTCTGCTCAATGGATAGATCTTTTTAAAAATAAAATTCTGCAAGTACCCTGACATCTGAGTGACTGAAATCAAGTTGCCTCTGGCAGGCAGCAAAATGACAACATAATAAAATAGACTAAGCTGTTCTTAGTGAGTTTACATGGAATTAGTTTTGCTAACTGTTGGCACATTTCCAGGACAGAATATAATTTTAGACACACACACCATTCTGACTTCCTTTCAATTACCACAGAAGAAGGAGGAAGGAAGGAAGGAAGGAAGGAAGGAAGGAAGGAAGGAAGGAAGGAAGGAAGGAAGGAAGGAAGGAAGGAAGGAAGGAAGGAAGGAAGGAATGTTTCTCTAATGGAAGTTGAAATATTCTGTTGTATAATGGAACCTTCACACTAATGGAATTACTAATTAAAGGTTCAACCACTTATGTAGATACTGATAGAGGAGAAGATTTATAGTTATAGATTTATAGCTCAGGGTTGAAATACGGGGTCCTTGGTGCTCACTAATGGACTACAATAGCCAATATATAGGACAAATAGGCAGAAAATTAGCAGAGAGCATCCATGAACACAGTGGTGAGATTCAAATACTTTAACAACTGGTTCCCTGCCCTAATGACTGTTTTAAGGAAAAAGGGAAACAGGAAAAAATTCCAGAGCCACAACCCCAGCTAATACTTGGTGGCCTCGCCCCCTTTCCCATATGCACCAATCGGGAAACTAGAGAGATGAAGCGTCTTTTTTAAAATAACCTCTGAGAAGCACCACCTAGTTTTCGCCTGAGTGATGTGATCGAAGGCACATCTCTCTTTGATTTCCATCGCTCCTCTCTTGGCCTAAAGTTCAAGCAGGTGAAAAGCAATTAGTCAGAAAGGCCAACATACAAATTCAATTTAAACCCCATCTTCTTCGTGTGATGGTACTTCCCTTCTATAGAAACAGGGTATTGGCACCTGTTGGTCTACAGCAGATTATGAAGCTAACCTTGAAGAAGGAGTGGAAGAATAGTTAAGCGAACATCAGCTCAACCCTGAGACAGAGGAAGAGAAAGAAACTCAAAATAAAAGCAGGGAAATCCTGCCAGGCTTTAAGAACCTATTATTATATCATACAGCAATAAAGTAGAGTTTTAGCAATTCTTGCGGTATCTGTTTCCTGAAGGACTCTCAGTGGGAGATCAAGGGGGGGGTGTAGATGGTCGGAGAGGAAAATTTGTATTAGTGGATCTGTTAGTGTTGTGTTGTAGGGAGTTCTGAGAAGCTTTTGAGCTTCTAAGCAACCTCTAGAGCAGGCTTTCTCAACCTTGACAATTTTAAGGCATGTGGACTTCAACTCCCAGAATTCCACAGCCAGCAATGCTGGCTGTGGAATTCTGGGAGTTGAAGTCCACATGCCTTAAAATTGTCAAGGTTGAGAAAGCCTGCTCTAGAGCATTTGTGTCATGGTGATTTGCCTCCAGGGTCATCATAGTGGATGACTGTTCCCGTGGCCTGTTGAGCATTCCAAGGTTGGGGAGAATGGAACCATAGGGATGTTTAAGCCAGGAGCAGCCACTACTGTTCAGTGTCAGGTCTGTCTTCAAGAAATCATTCTTCTTCCAAGAGTTTATCATGGATAAGCTGGTGTGTATTATCAAAACAAAGGGAAGTATTTGTCTCTTGGAAATGTGTCCACCAAGGTTTCAGGTTTGACATCATCTGCAACTCCGAGACAAGGAAAAACAGGGGAAAAAATATTGTTTGGGAGGTTCTTTATGGTGGTCACTGAATTGTATATAATCAGATGTATGACTCTCCCTCTGAAACTGGGCACTAGGGAGCAGTTCAGACAGCTGTTGCCATAATCATCTCCCTAGTGCCTAGGCTGCTTGATGCAACTGGGATTGGTAACTGAGTTTTTAGATTGATGGTTCTAGGATATTTCAATCTGTCTTCTCTTGTAGAAGGTCAGAGGTAGTTTGGGAGTTCCCAGATACTGTGATAGCCATAGGGCTGTTCCAGATTATCAAGAGCTCAACACAAATGAATGGTCATATGTTAATTCTGGTTTATGTGGGGGAACATCAGAGCTGAACAGATCAGAGCAACATAAGATCTAAACATCAGATCTTAATATCTATATAACAGAATGAATGTCACAAAGGACCCTGCACACTTCCTAAGAATTACTACACCTGGACTCATTCCAATAATCTCTGTCATCTCTTATCCAGCCAACATTTGTGAGTATATCCAAGTGACTTTATCCTCAAGATGCTCTGCAAACCCTTCTTACCAACCAACTAAAATTAGGGGTCTTCAAACTTGGCCCTTTTATGACTTGTGGACTTCAACTTCCAGAATTCCTCAGCCAGCGTGCCACAAGTCATAAAAGGGCCAAGTTTGAAGACTCCTGAACTAAATGTTATCCTTATCAATTATTCTCCAGCATGGTGGCTGTCTAAGGATTCAATAAAAGCATTTTATTGTTTTACTGCTCCTACCCTCACAGTGTGGTCTTGAACCTGCGCTCTTAAGCTTGATTTAGAATTGTCCGCACCTGCATGTAGATGTTGACGCATACCTATACTGCAAGGTATGTGCCTGTAGGTTTGTGGGTGGTTACTGTTCCTTTTTAAGATATACCTCCAATCCACACTTAACTGTTTAACTTTGAGGAGTGAGGGAGAATATTGACCCAATGTTATTTGTTCAGCTTCAAATCTTAGCTTGGTAGGGTTTTCTGTTCATCTAATTTTTCCTAAGAAAAGCTGAACTATTCCTTGACTAGTTCCTAAATAATCAAGCCAAAGACATCTAGATATTAACCTACCTCCATGATGGAACTCAGAATTCATTTTTTTTTCAAAAATATTTACTGATTTTATTATATATTTTAATGAAGCAGTAATGCTATATCTAAGAATTTGTGTTTTACATGAATATTCCCAGAAATTATTTTATACAACTTTATTTTTAAAAAAAATAAAGTTATTGTTTTTGCCACAAGAAGAAGTTCTGTTGTCACATGCACATATTTAATTATGTATCCAGAGACATTCAAATTTCTCCCCGTCCAACAAACGGCTTCTAGTCAATTTTTAAACTTGAATTTCCAAGATTAGCTAGCATCTTTTTCCTGCAGGACATCATCTGTTTCTTCTGAACTATCTTCAGGGATATCAAGAGTGGCTTTCCACTTTGCCATCTTAAATGCATGTAGCTCACTTTGCTTTCTTTTCTTTCTCTCAACAAAGGTTTCACCAGTGACTTTTTGCAGTCCCATTAGTAATGTTCCCAGAGAGCCACCCAAGAGTCCTCCAATAACACTGCCTCCAATCAGACCTCTCAAGCCCAAGTGCATTCTGAACAAGCTGCCGGTACAAGCTCCAGCAATGGTATAGTGACCAAGGGTACTTTTATCACGATATACAGACAAGCCAGTATTCACTGTGTTGAATATTGCTACAAAAGCAGCAACTCTCCAGCTCCACCGCCAGCCATATCGGATGAATCCCCTCATCGCTATACGTTGCATAGATTGCACAGCATCCAGCCGATTATGGTAGAGTTCTCCTCCACATTGCTCAATGTACTGTTTTTTGGCATTTAGATATCCTTGTATACCGCCATAGACAAAGCCAACAAGACCCCCTGTAAATGTTGCTTTAGTTACCGTATATACATCGTTTCTTCTGGGTATGCCTTTTGTTCATTTCGCTGAAAGAGCTCCCGAACTCGTTCCCAGCCCGAGGCCGGGGGCTGCAGCCAAGGTGGCGAGCCCTCCAGCGCTCCGAGCACCTCAGGGACCAGAGCGGCGCATTCCTCACCCAACACGGCGAGCAGCCGTGCCATCCTCACCGAACTCAGAATTCATTTTAATGCAGGTCCTTATTAGATAATCTAACAATTCAAGTTATGCTAAATCAAAGGATTAAAGGAGATTAAGTCTTCATTGTGGACTGCACAAGATTGGAACAAGATTTCTATTTACTTAAGTAAATTACTCTACTACATTATTCTAAAATAGTGTTCACATTATAACTGATGATTAAAACCATTAACACAAAAGCTCATAAGTGGCTAAAAGCTCACATCAAATAAATACAGCCACGACTGAAATACTGCTTCTGATTTTTGCTCTTCATAGACATAATCAGCATCTTGCACGGAAATGAAACAGGCAATCAGCACCAACACAAGTATGCAAAGATACATTACCTAAATAAAGATAATTGAATATCCGGCATCCTTTTCTACAAATATTCTTTTGATATAACATCAGAAAGAACTCTGTTATTGTTAACTGGGCATTGCTAACTGGGCATGCTGGATGCAGTACCTCTAGATGATAGGTTAAGGAATAGTCTTCAAAGTTTTGCAGAAATCAACAAGTTCCTAATAAAGGAACTGGAGATTCTTCTCAAGCTTAGCAAAAGCTAATTTAATACCCCAGCAAATCCTTTTTATTCATATACTAGCCCAAAGGGATTAAAGTGTAGAATTTCATTTACTAACTCACAGTTACCAAACGAATGTTGGTTACAGACTCTACATTTATAATTTTGAATTCAATGTTCGATAACCCATCGTTTATATCTGGAGGCACTTAAAAGAGATAAATGCATAACTGATCTGTAATGCTTGGAATGGGCTAAAGGATAATGGTTTCTCTGTCAGTTGTATATGACTCTAGGGCACGGTGCTCATTGTCCAAAGACAATTTCCATAGTCATGTGGGTGGCATGGCTATATGGCAAAGGCACACGGAATGCTATTACCATCACACCGAAGTGGTACCTATTTGTATGCTTTCAAATTGCCAGTGGGCAGGTGCTGGGGCAAATAACAGGAGCTCCATTCTCGAACCTGGGCTCTCAGCTCTCCAGCTGACAAGCTCAGCATCTTTATGGGCTATGAAACCATTATTTTAGCTACATTTCAATGCCACACTACTAGAAGCATTGATGAGTAGCTGTTTTCTTCTTCGGCTAGTTTCCTGGGATTAAATCCAGACTGGATTGAATTTAATTCCCAATGGAAAGTATGAAAAAAAAACCCATTACAATTGTAATTCTATTAAAATCAACTCAAACCTACTCAGTCTGGATGCACCTTGGTTAACCTGCAGTAACTATGATCAGGTTCTGCCATTGTGAACCTACTGTTTAAAATCCAACCATCACAGTTTATAATTACATGTTTACTGATCTTGTATGCTGTGTGAAGCCAAATATGCTTGTTCCACAAACTACGTTTAATGGCAGCAGAGTAATGAACCCAGTCAAGGTAAACACAGCAGGAAACAATATCCCAATGAAAGAACTACCAGTTCAGGCAAACAATCAAACAGCAGCCTAATCAAGGAACTACCAAGAAGAAAACAACATTCCCACCAACACTGACAGGACAAGCCACTGTATATAAACAGAGAGCAAATCCCATGATCTTCTTAACCACAGATGATGTTATGTTGGGTAATGAAATGTCTGCAAGGAAACAACCAAGCTCAAAAATCACCAAATACTCCACAATTCAACCATGAGCTACAAATATTCTCTTCTTTTGGAAAATATACTTTGCCTTCATTAATCTAAAGAAACATGAAGCTAATAAAACCTGTCCTGAGATATCATGGAATCGAATAAGGCTAGTGCAAAGAGTAGCCTTATTCCTTGAGCACTCCTTACTGAGTGCATAACCTAAGTTGCATAAAGGTTTCATGTTAGCAAAACTAACAACAAAGCGTGGGATGCTGGAAAGGACAGCTTGCAGTGGATGGCCAAGAGGTCCTAAGCAATATGGTGTGGAGAGAATCTTATAAATAGACACGATAAATGTTATTGTATCAGTGCCTTATAGAACAATAAGCCTACACTGAGTCTGAAACGTTTATATTTACAACAGTCCTTCCAATCTAGGATTGTCTCACTGACTTTTATTATACTCAAATGAGGGCGAAGTGCACAGTGTTTTAGAGCAAGAGACTCTGGCTAATTTTTCCAAGAGGGATGTAGGAAGGAAAAATACTTATAGCATTCCACAGGCTTCCCTGTTGCCAAATTTGGCTTTTGATCTGTGTGTAAAAAGATGTTTCTATTGATTCGGCAGAGAACCGGGACTGGAAGGAAGGGTGTTAACTTTTTTTACTTAAATCCCTTTCCTTCCTCAAAACAAAACATAAACTGAACATGAGTGCGTGAGACCAACATTTTCTCCTTTATTTTTCTTCTGCTTGAAAGATAACAGCTATTGGATAAATGCTATGCCTTTGATCCAATCTCTCAGTAGAGAACGTAATGAAAAGGCTGTTCCCATATATCCTATCCCCTAATTTAACATATAAATCACTTCCAAAAATATGATCCAGATGGGCTCGAAGGAAGGAAGCCAATTAACTCACACTGCCTTACCATCTGACACATTACTTGTGATAATAAAAATACAAACAACATGGTCAAACAATAAGGTTCTCTCTTATATCTGACATTTCCAATTAGTTTTCAAATTCGGTGAGCTCTCCCACCCCCTCCTGCGGCAAGCATTCTGTTTTGCAGTCCATCTTAGCTCTATATTTATGGGTGTGGGGGGGGAGAGAGAAACCCTATGCAGCTGAAGCAGATTTATTGGCATCTCCCAATGGAGCCTCTTTGGAATTGGCACATACAGTCCACATCTGGTTTCTCCATTAGATTTGCAGCACATTTTGTTTTCCAGTGCTCCAGTGACCGAGCCACTGCCAAGCCTGGAGGGTAAAGTTCTCATGGGCAGTCTGGAAATGTTTGATCTGTGCCTGTGGACCACTGCGGATGCTGATGCTTCTTCCTTTCAATGGGTTTCCTAGAAATTTAGCCTCTGGCATTTGGCAAGGCTCTGATTGGCAAGGGAAGTTTTCACGGTGACATAATTAACACTGCACAACCAGACCCTGCGTGTTGAACTGCAAAAAAATAATAATAATGCTAGAAAGTTTGGAGTTGTTGCACAGAATACTTTTATCCAGAATATATCTGGGGCTCAGTTTCAGAAGGAGCTAAGGATAGGCAGCAGCCAATCAAGCCATTAAGGACAATCTCTTTTTTCCCCTGACTTTGGAAAGAAACAATTAACTTTCCTTGTCAGAAATAACACAAATGAGCCTCAAATATTCCTCAAGAAGAGGTGACTGTGAGCTAGGCAATGCAGTTCATTATTTTTGCTATCTCAATTGCTATTTTAAGTATTCTATGTGTCTTATGTCTTGATTTTAGGCTTTTTCTTTTACTGTAAACTACGGTATGTCAGTTAGTGTCAGTCAGTTAATTTTTTTAAATATTTATTATATATGCAAGTGCCTTCAAGCCAGTTTCTTACTCAAGCAACTGCCTAGATTAGTCCCTGCAGTTTTCTTGGCAAGGTTTTTTGGTAGCGATTTATCATTGCCTCCTTCCTAGGAATAAGAGAAAAGGACTGACCCAAAGTCACCCACCTGGAGTTGTGCCTCAGGCAGGACTAGAACTCACAGTCTCCTGGTTTCTAGTCTGGTGCCTTAGCCAGTACACCAAACTGGCTCTCGGTCAATCTTGGCAATTGCTTATCAGGAATAATTTTACTCGACAGAAGATTCCCTGGCCCAGCTTGGATAGATTCACCTCTTTACTGTAGGCAAGAATGAAGCTGATACACAACAGATCCAGTACAAAGAAGTTGAAGAATGTATATATGCCTCTGCTTCAGAGTTTAATCTGAAACTATTTCTTGCCACGTTGCCAAACGGATGTACTTAAAGGCTTTGGGAAGTAATTGTACATTACCCAGAGTCACCCTCTGAGAGTGAGATTGGTGGTACCTAAATTTGACAAACAAAGAAATAAACTACATTTATATAATGATTCTCTCCAACCTGGAAACTTCTGTTTGCCAGATCACTAGACTCAACTTTTAGAGATACAGATAGTTAGATAGAAAGGGCTGGTTTCCCAATCACTGCTACTTTCCAGACAGGCTGAACCTATGGGGAAGGCCACAAGATTGGGGAAGGCTACTCCAAGATTAGCCAATTTTTAATCTTATTAATTAAGAGGGATTCTGAAAATTGTCATCAAATATACTAGAAAGCACCAGGTTGAGAAAGGCTGGCATATATTGCCAAGGAAAAGAAAATAAAGATGTGTATCCAGTTCTCTTGCTCAGCATCAGCATAATAGAATAACAGAGTTATAAGGAGACCTTGGAGATCTTCTAGTCGAACCCCCTGCACAAGCAGGAGACCCATGTTGCTGTCCAATCTCTTCTTAAAAACCTCCAGTGATTTCCGGGGTCAGCAATCATGCAAAACCCAGAAGCGGGAAGGCCTAATACCTTATTTCTGATTGTAATACCGGTATAAGCAAGATTTGGGGCAGGAGAAAAGCTGGTCTGAAACAAACAAACAAGCAAACAAAAAACAGTGTTTTCCCATGCTGACATCTTTCATCCTTAGAGTAAAAATGCAAGTCCCTAAGGATCCTCTACAGACAATGTGAAGATACTGTTGGACAGCAACTCCTTTTCCATTGGAATGCCAATTAGTTGGATAATTGGAACAAGGGAACTGTGTTCCCTCCTGGAAGAAAATGACCTTAAAACTGTGTATACCTGCTGGGACTCTCCAGGCTTTACCAGTATAATGGCTACCTTTATGCTTGTTCCAGAAACTTTCATTAGTTTAAAACTCAGCTCCCAGGATAGTCTCTGAAATAACTCCACATCATACTTCTTTCCAAAATCATATGGAATTTGTCATAATAGACTTTTACAACTTACCACTGAACACTGGATTATTTGAGTCTTTTTTGGATAAACCGCCTCCCTGTATCTAACACAGATCATATCAGTTACATTAAGTCATCCTGTGTCTAAATTTCACTCTCTTTTCTATCATAGACAATTTAATCTATGTAAAAGTTATTTCTTTTAAAAAAACATCTGAGGGTATTACCAACATACTCTCACATTTCTAAATATGTCTGCTAGCTTCCAAACTTTAAGGATAACTATCAGGCTCTTTCTGTATAGGAATGAACTGTGATTCTGCTGCAGAGAAGTTCTCTGGATGTAAAATTAAATATCCACTAAATGTTCTCATGGATCTTCCTTCATTCTGAAGCATAATTTCAGTAAAATAATTTCTTTTGTGCAAAAACAAAAAGTACACAAATTGTGCTGCATGTTTTCATAAGAAGGTCAGATCAAAGCAAGATATTTTTTTTTCATTAAAATAAGTTCACTTATCTTGACCAACCTCAACTGGGAATCTTCTCCCATTGATGCTATGCTCTGAGCCAGCAGATCCATTACTCTGGCCCCAGTGAAATTCAACTTTTTCTGCTTTGAATCTTCCTGGCAATCCAGCACCGCTGATGAAATAATCATCCTTTAGAAGGATGGCAACTGGAAAGAGAAGAAATGAAAAAAGGAACAAGATTGATTTTTTTTTTTGCCACACGTATCAGACTCACATTTATTATCGTTTCATAAACCACTTCTGAAAAAACCTTGTCAAGAAGACTGCAGGAATTATCCAGGCACACTTTTGAGTATTAGACACAATAGAAGAAGAAGAAGAAGAAGAAGAAGAAGAAGAAGAAGAAGAAGAAGAAGAAGAAGAAGAAGAAGAAGAAGAAGAAGAAGAAGAAGAAGAAGAAGAAGAAGAAGAAGAAGAAGAAGAAGAAGAAGAAGAAGAAGAAGAAGAAGAAGAAGAAGAAGAAGAAGAAGAAGAAGAAGAAGAAGAAGAAGAAGAAGAAATTATTTGAAGAATCCACCATATTTTTATCCAAAAAGCCTTAATTTTTTTGCAAGACCACCAAATGTGAAAGTAAGTAGCGTCCATAGAGTCACATCGCCAACATTTGGGTTGCAAATTTGGATACATAGACGATAATTTTTTGGGATCTAAATGCCATCTGTAAAACATTTTATAAAAATTTGTTCCACCACAGAGACTAAGTTGATTTTGAACTTGATTACTGCTGCAAGACTGTTGGTGGGACAATATTGGAAGTCATCTGAAATACCATCTATTGAAGAATGGACATTAAAAGTTACCCATCTTGTGGAGATGGCCAAGATTTCGGCATACCTGAAGAACCACTCAAATGAAACGTTTTTGATGGACTGGAAGAAATGGATTGATTATATGCAAAAGAAATATCAGTTGAAAGAATTAGATTTGATATATAGTTAAATAGTTTAATATAGTAGTTTAGTGAGGTTTCTTGTGTTTTTACCCTGTATTCATTCTGGGAAGTCGGGGGGGGAGGGGGGAGGGAGATAATATACGTTAGCTTATGTTTCTCAACTGTAGTTGGGGGTTTAGGGATTAGATAATTTTTGTAGGATGCTCGGTAGAATTGTAGCTAGTGTTTTGGATGGCGAGGAGGAGGAGCGAAAATACAAGAGGAGTGGGCTGGTGGAGGGTGTTTTGGAGGAGGGTTCCGAGCAGTTCTTTGTATTGTTTATTTTTATTATGTAATTTGTTTGTTTTCAGTTGAGTTAATAGGTTACTATGTTATAATTGTTAAAAGTTTTTTATAAAAAATTTTAATAAAAAAATTATTAAAAAAAAAAAAAAAAAGAAGAAGAAGAAGAAGAAGAAGAAGAAGAAGAAGAAGAAGAAGAAGAAGAAGAAGGAAGAAAGAAAAAGAAAGAAAGAAAGAAAGAAAGAAAGAAAGAAAGAAAGAAAGAAAGAAAGAAATGGATCTCATATTTCTAATACAAGAAACTCAATTTTGCTTTCAGATATGAAGTACAGGTACAATTATGGCTAGTCATTCAGCAACCGTTCCAAATTGCGATGGTGCTGAATGAAGGGACATATGACCTGGGCCCAAATTTATAGCTGCTGCAGTGGCCCCATGGTCACCTAAAGAAAATTTGGGGGCTTGGCAGCCTGCCCGCACTTATGACCATAGAGGCACTGGCCACCTCTCCCTTTCCCATCTCAGCCAACCACCTGGGAGAGGCCTTGGCCCGCTTCCCGACTCCTCCCCTTTATTCAACCAGATCTTCGCATACCTTTAGATTTCTCAAGTATGTATTCAACAAATGTACATGACTGAGAAGAGTTTTTGGCAGAGTACTCTAGAAAGAGAACCATCTGACACAGCAAACAGGTCCCTCAGAGGATCTTTTACACACTGACTTCAGCAGATAATTTTCAGGCCTTTCTGCAAATTACAAGGTGAAGAAAACAAGGTTGCACTCCAGCACCTTGTTATATATGAGAGTCCCACTGAAATTACACAACAGTTTGCCACCGTGACTTGGGAATTAATTAAGCCAAAAAGTAATTCTGTCTAAGAAGAAGGTGGGAGAAATCTTGTTACTGCAGATCCTTGTATCATACATAGGCACTAATTTGTGTGTGCGCACATCCTAATGAATGATGCAATAAAGAATTCTACAGTAAGGGTGTATCTATAGTGCATTTCTGCACTCTGCTTCAATAAAATGGGACACAGTTATTACAAAGATATACGTGCAGGTGGCTAAAAATGAAATTTCTGAATGATACATACATGAATAATTAGATAAGACTGAATGCAAGAAACAACGATTTGGGGATAAAAATAGATCCAGAATGGGCAAATGAGCTGTGGTGGCACAGTGGTTAGAATGCAGTATTGGAGCTAACCCGTTGTTCACTGCCAGAAGTTCGATCCTGAGCAGCTCAAGGTTGACTCAGCCTTCCATCTTTCCCAGATGGGTAAAATGAGGACCCAGATTGTTGAGGGCAATAGGCTGATTCTGTAAACTGCTTAGAGAGGGTTGTAAAGCACTGTGAAGTGGTATATAAATCTAAGTGCTATTGCTATTGCTATCCTTCCATGGTTGGTAAAATGAGGACTCAGATTGTTGGGGGCAATATGCTGACTTTGTAAATCGCTCAGAGAGGGCTGTAAAGCATTGTGGGGCAGTACACAAGTCTAAGTGCTGTTGCTATTGCTAAGTGTGGACCAAGACTATTCATAGCAGTTTTCCTTCAATGTTCTGAATTCTTTATTTAATCTCTGGAAGTATTCTTCTAACAAAGGATGTACATAGGATATATCTCCCTACATGGCACTTAAGAAGCTTAGATATTAATACTATTAGGACAAAAGGTACCAAAAGATATGGGGAATGATAACTTTTGCTGGCCAACTTACTATTAATTGTACAATCTAAATAATCTGGACTGTAACCTGATTGATTGATTCATGGTACCCTCAAGTCAATGTTGAGTCCTGGCAACGTCTTGGCAAGATTTTCGGAAGTGCTTTGCCATTGCTTTTTTCTTAGGGCTGAAGGTCACAAGGTCACCCAGTTGGTTTTGTGTCAAGGTAGAACTAGAACTCACAGCCTCCCAGTTTCTACCCTGGTGTGTTAACCTACACCAGACTTGCTCTCTCTTGGCAATTAGCTACACATTTGCATGTACCAACAGCACCTACAATTAATTCATTAAGAAAACAAATAAATAATGTGACAGCCCCCTTATTGACTTTCCAGGATCATTTGCTTGCTAGCAGACTTTCTAGATCCAAGGCATGCTTTATCTAGATCTTTGGTCTTAGATAAAGACAAAGTACAACAAAGAAGAAACATGACTTGGTTCTGAGCTTTTCTATAAAAGCTTCTCTATAAAACTGTTTTCATAACAAATAAATATTCTGAAAGACTCTCTGGCCTAAGAGCTTCTGAATATTGAGGACCAGTAGGAATAACATATTGACACAAGTCCACAAATAACAAAAGCTCATATATAATTATTGCATAGGCTGAAATGCCATTTGGCTTATCTGAATCCAGTTTGGTTTCTTAAGAATAACATTAAGAATATTTGTGTTGTTTCACTAATGAAAACAAAGCTAAGCATTATATTATAAATTAAATGTATTAAAAATATGGTGTGGAAATGGAGCAGGTCGTGATTAATGTAGCCTTTTTGCAGATTTTCTATGTGACAATGAAAACATCTATTAAAATGTACAAACATGGATGAGGGGGAAAGAAGCCAATTAAAAAGAGTTTTTTCCCCTTTCTTTTTAAAAATGACATGTACTAGGAAGCAAAAAGAGATTTAAAGAGGGTTCCTCCCCTTCTTTTTAATGTGACAAATGGACAATCCCACAAGAATATAGGCTCCTCTGAATCTGTTACAATGCACAGCGGGATTCAGCTGCATTATATAAATATTTGATGATAGCTAAATCATTTATGGCTCTGTCAGGGGTCATTTTACTTGTTTTAGATTAATAATTAAAAGGATAATTAGGAGTATGTATAATCTAAAATGTTCATCTAACTGCTCATTTTACAGTTATCTCTTACTGGGTTTTGCAGCATCTCTCTCTCTCTCTCTCTCTCTCTCTCTCTCTCTCTCTCTCTCTCTCTCTCTCTCTCTCTCTCTCTCTCTCTCAACACACACATACACACACACACACACACACATCTACGTATATGTGCCTGCATTTTGGATCTTGGATGTCTCTTTTTTCTAGTAACACCATCTCCAATATTTTACAGGCATGAAATATTCCTGGAGTTGTGCACTAATCTATTTGCAGATACACCCGTCAGGCATCATTCTGTGTATTAAAAGTGGCACGGATTACCTGGCACGGATTACCTGGAGAATTTTTTATTGTGCTACATACCTTAAAAAAGAAGCACTGGGATTTTCTTACAAAGATCAGTAGCGTGACAGGGCCTATCTTCCAGTTTAAAGAAGACGTAAGACACATGGAAAAAAACAATGAAAATCCAGAAAAAGCAAATTCAGACACCTATCTCCAAATTCCTGTACTCTTTTTTTTTTTTTGACAAGTGAGTTGACTTTTGATGGGTGACAGTCACAGTGTGTCTCCCTAATTCTTCCTTCTGGGAGAAGGATGTGAGGAATGAAAACAAGTTAGTCTGACAACAAGATTCATTGTAGCCAACCATATATTTCTACATTTGGCACTTGGGCTGTTCCAAATGTTTCTTTGTATTTATCAGCCATTGCCTGGGCCAGAAACCGCACACCAGACTGCATTCCTAAAATAAATTGAATAATCCTTTGGCTTTATAATGTCTGTAAAGAACACTGGTTCTCAATTTTGGCTGGCTTTTCTCTACTCTATGGTCACTGAACCTCTGTGGGGTGGGAAAAAAGGAAATTGAGCAAAAGTAGCTGATTTCTCAGAAGAGATAATATGAATGTTCAGTTTTAATTTTTAGGGTTTTTTTCTGTAACTTAATAGTCTCAAAGCCCTTAAATGATGGTGAAGGCCGAACGAAACAGAAAAATAGGACAACATAAAAAATTAACACATGGCCCCCTCTACAGTTTTTATCATACCTTTACAATAAATTATGTGGACATTATCTCTGGAATATAGGCATATAATTTTTTTTTAAAAAAAACTATCCAGAAATTTTGAATTTTGCTTCTCAAGTCCAAATATTATTTTGTTTGTCAAAATCATAATTCTGAAATTATGTGAACATTATCTCTGGAATATAGGCATATAATTTAAAAAAAACTATGCAGAAATTTTGAATTTTGTTTGTCAAGTCTAAATAGTATTTTGTTTTGTCAAAATCATAATTCTGCTGTTTTATAAAAACTTGAAAAATAGGGGAACAAAAGGTTTACATGAGCTCATAAATGAAAAGGAACATCGGAATAGTTCAATGCTTTTTGTAAGTGTGTTTTATATACTTAAGCTTTGTTATAAGCCTTAAAGCATTGAAATGAATGAATTGTAGCCCATGTGCTATGCTTTTGCTTGTTTTCAATATACAGTCCAAGTAAGTTTGGCCTGGTTATAATGGCAAGTTTTACTTGCTAGTAATCTAGAAATCTTATTTGATATATCAGTCAGAATCAGAACTTGGATTCATTAACAGTATATTTATTGTAATCATCTATCTTTATCATAGAAATTTGTAAATAAAACTAAAGAATCCAATAATGCTGGCATCACAGTGGGAGCATAAAATGATCTCTTTTTTATTTATTTGCCAATTTCTACAAAATTTGGATTTGAACAATTTTCACAAAACATTAAAAATAATTTTTCGGTATACCTTTTAAATGCATTTTGTCAGTTAATATAGTTGCTGTGCTTTTTTTTTTTTAAGGAAAAACCCTATTCTTTAAAATGTTAGGGAAAATAAAAAGGTAACTTCTCACTTTTATCAAATTTTCTATTTTTAAAACCATTTTTTCCTTTAGATTTGTCTGAGTGATTGCTTAGCCTGGGAAATGGTTCTTTATGGATAATCTGTTCTTTTGAACTGCTTATTACAAAAGGCTAGCAAAATACTGCCTGCTTGAACAAGTATTGGCTATTACATTTTAATAGGCTTTAGCATCTAACAGAAATAGCTTTACTGAAGCCCATCAAGATGAAGGAATTGGATGACCTAATCTTGGGCATCTTTTTTTAGTCCTAAATGGAATCAGAACTTGTGAGATAGTTATCTTCCAACCTTCCACAATGTAAGTACGATACCAAAAAGTAATAGAAGTTGGTAAGCTAAAATCATTAACTGGAATTATAAAGTCAATTTTGAAAAGTCAAAGATGAACTAACTATCTACAGTCCTAGAGCTGTATAGAGTCCCAAACAACTATTCTGGCATATTTAAAGTATCTTGGGATTTGGGCATTTTAGAAGAGGGGGACTGGTTGATTTAAGGGAAGGGATGTATTAATGTCCAATATTTTCTTTGGTTTAAGGCATAAGGTTGCTTTTTAGTCTTCGTCTTCCCCAAAATTTAGATCTCCCCATTAGAGGGCGAAAATATGTTTTTAATTGTACGGTTCATAGCCCATTTCTGCCTTGAATACAGGTAGCCCTTGACTTACGGTAATTACGATCATTAAATCAAAGCACCCCTGTGACTGGAAGTAATTTTCTGGACTTTTTCACAGGAGTCATTAAGTGAACACCACGGTCATTAAGAAAACCCATTCATATTTTTTTTTTTGCCAGAAACTGGAAAAAAGATAGCAAAACATGGTTATAGGAATGTGGAATACTACAGTGGTTTATAAAGCTGACCCACCCAAAATTTGGTCACATAACCATGGGAAGAATGTAGAGCACCATCCATGATGATTGGGGGTGCTTTACAGGCTGTAAACTTTGAATAATGGTAAAACGTCTTTAAGCAAGCTACCTATATGCATATTACAAGGATCCAAAAGTGTGTTCCTTCTGATACCTCATGCAATACAATACTACTGAGATGTTAGGATGAGTACATTATTTATTCTAGACAGCTTATTTCAAAACAAACTTGCAGGATTGGTGTGTAATGAAGAGAACGAGAAAGAAGAGATTATTTGTTACAGATAAATACACTTTGCAAATAACTACACTACCAAACCAGATTTTGTGTCCTGTGTATAATTAAACCTCTAGGCCAGTGTTTCGCAACTTTGGCAATTTCCACAATGGCCATGCTGTCTGTGGAATTCTGGGAGTTGTAGTCCATACACCTGGAAATTGTCAAGATTGAAAAATTCTGCTCTAGGCACTTCCAAACCACAGATTGCAATTGGGAGAAGGCTTTTACTCTATGTTGGATTGCTTAGACATTTTTATAAAAACTCTCTAAACCAAAATGGGATTTTTTTTAGAATCTCAAATCTGCATAACCTGAAGCACTGAATAAAGACAATGCCCAAGGCATGACTTAACATAATCTTGTGCTTATCGTCATAAGATTGTAAACTAAATTGTGATGTTGCAACAAAAAGGCAAGTAAAAATTTAGATTACATCAACAAAAGTGATGATTTCCAAATCAGGGGAAACAATTGTGCCAATTTATCCTTCATTGGTGAGATCACGTTGGCTATTATGTTTAGTTCCATTTGTTTTCTGCATTTGTTTATTGCATTTTATTTATTATGTTATACTATTCCATTCTTGTTCACCACCCAGAGTCTTAATTGACTGGGATAGCCTACACATTTATATATACACACACACACAATTTTTCAAGTACAGCAGGGTACTAGACAGTTTTAGGGGGGAAAAAAGATTGAAGGAACTTGGAACGTTTTGCCTTGAGAAGAGAAGACTGATGGAGAACACAATAGCGCTGTTCAAATATTTTAAAGAGATGTTATGCAGAAGAAAGTCAAGATATGTTCTCTATCACTGTGGGGTGCAGGACACGGCATAATGGATTTAAGTTAAAGGGAGACGAGTTTTGATTAAATGTAAAAAGAACTCCTTAACAGTAGGAGCAGTTCAACAGGAGAAGCAATTACCCAAGGATGTAGTGGGCTCCGCTTCACTAGATGTTTTTAAGAGGAGGTTAAACACTTCTTTGTCATTTGGGAATCCTTCAGTGCCAGAGGCTTGGATGGAAGGGTTTAAATAGCGCCTTTCAAGTCTATGATTATATTATTGCCTCATAATTCCCCTATTAAAATTCTACTTGACAAGATTTGGTAGAAAAGTGTGACCCATTGCCTGGACAGCTAGGGTCATTTCTGACTACAGCAAAAAAACGTTTGCTACGATTAAAAAATAAATAATGCAATTGTTTCTACAAACTTTAGGAGCACACATCTCCTTTCCAGATCTATTAGATTTGTTTGCTACCCATCTCGCTTCGAGGTGACTTTTTGGGTTGTGTAATTGACTCACTGAAAATAAAGCAGAGTCCAATGTTTTTCAGTCTGTATACAGCAGCGGTTCTCAACCTGTGGGTCGCGACCCCATTTGGGGTCGAACGACCATTTCACGGGGGTCGCCAAACACCGCAGTCCGCCATTTTTTTTGGTCGGCCATTTTTTTGGGTCGGCCATTTTTTCCCCTTTGCGATGCAGGCCGTCGCGCCGTGCATGCACGATGCGGGCCCGCCATTTTTTTTAATATTTTGGTCGGCCATTTTTTTTTGGTCGGACATTTTTTCCCCCTTTGCGATGCGGGCCGTCGTGCCACGCATGCGCGATGCGCCCCGTCGCACCGTCGCACGATGAGCCCCGTCGCGCCGCGCATGCGCGATGCGGGCTGGGGTCGAGCCCCGGAAAAGGTTGAGAACCGCTGGTATACAGTATATAGGATATGGTTTCCTTCATGACAGGATCAATAAAGGTGCCCATCTTCATACAGAGGGAAAAATGCAAGAATAAAGTTCCAAAATTATGGAACTCAGAAAAGAAGTTAGCAGTGAGGGCTGTAATGTTTCTTTCCCTAGGAGTAAATCTATTTAGCACAGCACGACTTCTTGTTAATAAACACTTATGAGCTTGTTCTTAATAGTGCAATTCATCCAAGGTTTCTATGAGGAATGAAAGGGGGAGAAGCCTATGCAATCATAGATATAAATAATAAACTCTCTTTATGGAACAAGTGCTACTACATAATAACAGCATATGGGGAAGAATATATCAATACATTGGTTTTGTAAAAATAAAAAAGGAGATCTTTATTGAGCTAAAAGTTTAAAAGGAGTGTTGGTCTTATCTGAATACCTTTTCTCAGCGTGACGATGGAGAATCCACCAATGGGTTAACTTTGTCTTCTGCCCACAGACTAGTAATCCAATTTTGCTCCGCCTCTCCTCCTGGGACCTCCCTGACCCAGTCTCGACGAGGCGAAAGCTAGTTGGCTATGTTTTCTTGCGTTGACTCCATCCTCTCCCCTCACAGGACCTGACTGGCCTCAAGAGTGGGAGTGGATTCTCCATCGTCACGCTGAGAAAAGGCGTTCAGGTAAGACCAATGCCCCTTCTTCAGCGTGACGAGTGGAGAATCCACCAATGGGACATACCAAAGCCTCACTGTCCTTGTGGGTGGGATGCCATCTGGGCCTGTGTCCCACTCTCTGATACTATGCACTAGAGTACTCTCCTGCCAAAGGAGGCCTCCGCAGATGCGAATCTGTCTAATTTGTAGTGTCTTATAAAAGGGGAAGGCAACGTCCATGTCGTTGCTCTACATATTTCTTCAATCGAAGCCTGAGTTGCCCATGCTGCTGAGGTTGCAACACTGCACGTGGAATGTGCAGTGATTCATCTGGGGACCGTCAAAGACTGTCCCCTGTATGCCTCCGCTATACACCTTTTAATCCATCTACCGATTGTGGATGCAGTGACCCTCCGACCTCTGGTGTGAGAGTGGAAGGAGACAAACAGTGCTTCCGATCTACGGAAGGGTGCCGTTCACTTGATGTGCTGCTTTAAAACTCTGCGAACGTCTAAGGTGTGCCACTTGCGCTCCAGTTCATGGGACGGTTCGGGGCAAATGTTTGGTAGCACCACCTCCTGTGCTCTGTGGAACAGGGAATTGACCTTTGGAATGAAGGAGGGGTCCAAACGTAACACCACCCTGTCCATTTGGAAGATTCAAAGGTCCTCCCTCACTGACAGGGCTGCTAGTTCTGAGATGCGTTTTGCTGAGGTAACAGCGACTAAGAAGGCAACCTTAAGGGTCAGGTACTGTAGGTCACAGGTCCTGGCAGGCTCAAATGGAGGTAAGGTTATGGCCTGTAGGACCTTAGGTAGATCCCAGGAAGGGTATCTGTGCACCACAGGTGGCCTGCTGTTAGATGCGCCCTTTACAAAGGATCGCACCATTGGGTGTCTGGCTAAAGTTTCAGAGTTGCCATAGGTAAGAATGGTTGATAGGGCAGCCACCTGTCTACGAATTGTGTTGTGTGCTAACCCCCTATCCAGGCCTTCCGCTAGGTAGTCTAAGATATCTGGGATAGAGATGTTGCATGGCTCTAGTTGTTGCCTGTTGCACCAACCGCAATAATTTTTCCAAGTGGAATCATAGATCCTGTTAGTTGTAGTCCTTCCAGAGGCCTGAAGAGTTTTAATGACTCTTTGTGAGAAGTTGTCTCTCTCTAGGAGACTCCGCTCAAGCACCAGGCGGTCAATTGGAGCCACTGTGGGTCTGGATGTAGCAGGGATCCCTGGTTGAGGGAAATTTGGTTGTGTGAAATCCTCCACAGTGGAGATGTAGATAGGTTTATGAGATCAGCAAACCACAGCCGTCTTGGCCAGTGCGGTGCAATGAGTATTACCTCCGCTTGCTCCTGCAATATCTTCCTGATGGTTGCTTGTATCAAAGGAAGAGGTGGGAATGCATACAGCAGTCCTTTTGGCTAGTGGCCTCGAAGTGCATCCGCTCTCTCTGCTCCTGGTGTCGGAAAACGAGAGATGAACCTCGGAATCCGAGTATTCTTTGGACTGGCAAACAGATCCAACACTGGATGGCTGAATCTCTCTGCTGCCTCTCTGAAGAGGGCAGGGTGCAGGCTCCACTCTGAGTGGTCTATCGTTGTCCTGCTCAGGAAGTCTGCCTGGTGATTGGCTTCTCCTGAGATGTGCTCAGCCTTGATGGAGGCTAGGTTGTTTTCTGCCCAGTTTCCCAGCGCTTGTACTTTGTTCATGAGGGTCCTAGACCGCATGCCTCCTTGTCGGTTGACATGCGCTTTGGCCACCACGTTGTCTGTGAGTATGAGCACGTGTCGATGCACCACTGTGCTGTGGAAGTGATGGAGAGCCAGGTGTATGGCTCTAGCCAGTTTATGTTGTGCTTTAGGTCTTTCTTTGACCATTGACCCTGTGCTAGCTGTGATTGCAGGTGCGCTCCCCAGTCGAATAGGCTAACTTCCGTTTAAGGGTGACTCAGTTGGCTTCCCTGAACAAGTGTCCCTTCCCCATCGCTGGGGAGGACCACCACTGGAGCGACCTCAGGACCTTTGGTGGCACCTTCACTCTTTGATTTGAGGAGCCTATCCCCACTCTTAGGAACGGAAGTAGGAACCACTGGAGCTCTCTGGAGTCTAGCCTTGCCCAAGGTACAATTGCGAGGCATGACACCATCTTTCCTAGCAGCTGTGAGAGTGTTGCCAGTGTTGGGGACCGTTTCCTTTGGATGAGCCTGACCAGGATTTGCATGTTGCGTTGGCGGTCCTGAGAGAGATGGACCATGCACTTTTGCATGTCTATGACCACTCCCAGATGAAGAAGATGGTTTGAGGGAATGGTCTGACTCTTCTGAAAGTTTACTGAGAACCTGTGGTCTTCAAGAGTTTTCAGAGTCAGTGCCAGGTCGGACTGTGCTGTCTGGGCCGATGAGTATTGGATGAGAATGTCGTCCAGATAGCATTGGATGCGCACCGGAATTGTTCTCAAGTGCGCGGCGATTGTTGCCAATACCTTTGTGAACACCCTGGGAGCTGAAGAAAGTCCAAAAGGTAGGGCCCTATATTGGAAGTGTTGACCTGTATGGTAGAACCTGAGGAACCTCTGGTGCTCTGGAAGTATGGGAATGTGAAGGTAGGCCTCCATCAGATCTATGGATGTCAGAAGGACCCCCTTCCTGATGCTTGCTAATATCGAGCGAAGGGTTTGCATTTTGAATTTTTTATACTCCATGTGTCTGTTCAGACTCTTTAGGTCTAGTATTGCTCTCTACCCCACCCCCCAAATTCTTTGGGACTATGAATAGGATGGAATAGAATCCTTGTCCCCACTGATCTCTTTCTACCGGTTCTATAGCCTGAATATCCAGGAGATGTTGGACGGCCTCCTTGGTGAGGTTCTTCTTGATCAGATCTTTTGGAGATGGGCAAGGAATGAACCGGTTCGGGGGTGTTGAAAGGAATTCTAGGGATAGGCCAAATCTGATGGTATTTAGGACCCAGAGGTCCGTGGTGGCGGCTTGCCATTTGTGGGCAAAAAGGGCTAGCTGGCCACCAATGGGGGGGGGCCTGGGCCGTCACTTGGATCAGCGATAGGGATGTCCCCCGGTTCCTTGAAAGGGCTGTCTTGCTTGAGCCTGTTGTCTGAATCTGTTCCTGTTATTGTTTCTCTCACCTTGACGGTCCAATCTGGGCTGATCTGAGCGGGAAAAGGTCCCCTGATCAATGCCTGCATCAGGTCGGAAGGCCGGTCTGCGGGAATAGGAGGGAGCTCTCCTCTCCGTCCTCTTTGTCAGGTGGGCCAGGATCTTGTGTTTATATTATATTATTTATTTATATTTATATTATATATTTATTAAATTTCTATAAATTGTCCTTATTTTCAATTAGGTAAGGATCAAGCGCCTCGCCAAAGAGCCAGCCACCCTTATAGGGTGCTGCTGCTAAACGCCACTTAGCCTTCATGTCCACTCTCCAATGCTTGAGCCACAGCAATCTGCATGCACCAGTGTTGTACGCTATTGCTCTGGCAGAGAAATTGGTTGCGTGTAAGGAGGAATCTGACATGAGCTCCGCTGCCGCCACTAACCTTCTTAAATTCTGGTGAGTTTTCTTCTCCACTGGGGGAATACTCGACTGGAGTTGGCGCAGCCAAAGAAGAGATGTCCTGGCGAAAAAAGATGTAGTGATGTCTGCCTTCATTGCCCACGCCGAGGCCTGGTGTGCCCTGCAGAAGATGAGGTCCATCTTCTTGTCTTCTGATTTCAGGGCCTCCACTGCATCCCCAGCTATCGGGGGTGGAGAAAAGAGGGTTGCAATGGGTTCATCTATTGTTGGCACTTCTATTATCTCTGATAGTGCCGGATCTATGTTGAACATTTTCTTGTCTGCCCCCCCCTTAGGAGGAAGGAACCCGGTGCCCCCATGTTGTTCTGAACAGAATCAAAGAAGAGAGGTGGACAGGGGACAAAGTGTTGGGTATAGGTGGGCTGTGAAAACACTTTGTTGTTTGTGACTTGGTGAGGGATTGGTGGAGGTTTCTTTCTGCGGAATCGGGGGCCTCTCTATATTTGCAGTGCCACTAACTTTATGTAGCAGTGTCTTGAATAAGGACGGATTAAATAGGCCTACAAATGGGGGAGGATCTGGAGATACATCCTCTTCGTCAGTCTCTGATCTGTCAGCTCATGATCCTCTGCAGGAGACCTCCTGCCTCTGGAGGACCTGGAGGAGGAAATAGAGTCTTGGTACTCAGAGGCCTCCTCTTGAGAAAAGCAGGAGCCACCCCTAGAGGTCACAGACCTTGTTCTGGAACAATGGTGTCTTGAGGAAGCCATGGCCTGTGTGACAGCCTGAGATATCAGGGATTGAAGGTGCTCTGAAGACATTGCTCCATGATTATCTGAGTGACGGGTGCCTGCTTCTGAACCCAGATCTCCAGGCCCCTCGCTTAGGGGAGAGCCGTTCCCCTGTTCCGTATCGGCCTCTGTTTCCAGAGGTTCCTGGCTGGGCTTCCTTGTGCCAAAAATTTTCTCCTCCCTGTAATTGGGTGGCTCTAATTCATCTTCAGTGGAGTTTTGTCTCCTTTTGGCTTGGGAGAATTGTCTCTCTAGAGTCTGGTGATGTCGCTTAGCCTCCCTATCCACTGCTTTGGAAGGCCTTTTGGCCGATGTTGCCTTGGCCTTGATCTTCCTAGCCACCTCCTGCTTGGGTGATCTCTGTCTTTTACAAGTGGGTGGGCTGGTGGTGGCAGGTTCCTGTGCTGTTTGAACTGTGCTGGTATCTGCCATTCTTAACTGGAATAAAATTCAATTCCGGTCTGGTTCAGGGTAATTGTGAGCTGATCTATGTCTTGTGCTCTTCAATTATTACTATTATTATTAATATCAATTTTTTATTTTTATTTTTTAAATTATTATTATTACTTTAATTATTATTATTATTATTCCTATGTGGATAGGAAGAAGGACTGAGCTTAGGTGAGTTGAGGTTGTTATTGGTCAAACCCAAGTCTCTCTCGTGTCTCCCTCAGCTGAATTTCCTGGAGACTGTGCAAAGAAAAAAACAACTGTGCTTGTATTCAATGGAATACGGTCAGCATGAGTTGCAAGGGAGTCGCAGAGATGCAGGGAAACTTTGTGAGGGAGCTGCGGAGTTTAAAAGTCCTCCGCTGACCAGCTAATCCCCGCTTCAGGCAATGGAAAACAACAGGAGCCTTCGAGGTCTTTAGTTGAATTTAGAGTAAGAGCCTTGGAGAGCTGTGATATTCCTCTGCAGCTCACTAGCTCACTATTGTTCCCATGCGGCTCGCCGGCTTCCGTATGATCTGCGGGAGGTTTAAATTGCCTGCTGATCAGCTGTGCTAATGTATTCCGAATTTGCTTTGGCTATCCTGGCTAGCTTTGTGGGATGATTGGTTTGGGGGGGGGGAAAGGAGTTTGTCTCTCCCTTTGTTCAGGGTCACACTTGGTGACCGGAAAATGGCATCCAGTTTCTTGTTTGTCCGGTGATCGGCTGGGCTCAGGCCAGCCTCGTGGTTGAGCTGCAATCAGGCAGCAGAAAAGGCTCAAGCAAACAGCTGTTCATTCTTGCAGTTCCTCCCCCCCCCCCACGGATTGAACAAAATATCAGAAATATACGATCTTAAAGAAGAATCACTTCAGGAGTCAAGAATTCAGTCTAAACGGGCTCAAGACTAGTTGAGACTCGGTCAGGGAGGTCCCAGGAGGAGAGGCGGAGCAAAATTGGATGACTAGTCTGCGGGCAGAAGACGAAGTTAACCCATTGGTGGATTCTCCACTCGTCACACTGGAGAATGGAATGAAGGTACATGAGTGTTGCACAATTAAGAGATAGAGGGAAAGAAAGTGGATAAAAGGACATATCATGAATGGGTGACATTTGAGAGTGGAAAATAAACAGGACAGTCTTTTGCAGTGATTCAACTAAAGAAGTAATATTTTTTTTTTAAAAAGTCTTCTGATGACACAAATGGATTTTCCTTCCTCCAGTTCCCCTTTAGATTCCACATGGCAAAAGCAGACAAGGAGGTTATAGGCATTTACAAGTGACATTTCCAGAATTGAAGATATGGGGAGAGAGAGAGAGAGAGAGAGAGAGAGAGAGAGAGAGAGAGAGAGAGAGAGAGAGAGGGAGGGAGAGAGAGAGGGAGGGAGGGGAGAAAGAGAGAGGGAGGGAGAGAGAGAGAGAGAGAGAGAGAGAGAGAGAGAGAGAGAGAGAGAGAGAGAGAGAGAGAGAGAGAGATCTAATTTGAACATATAAATAGGTGACAAGGTTCGCCATCTGTATACCCAAGCTAATGCTATGTTTAATGACTACATGAATTTATAGTATACAAATTTATAAGATGTGCAGTACAGCACAGCCTGTGTCTGGGAATGCTCACTGAGGTAATGTCAGGTGCACAGGAAGGGCATTTCACTGGTAAACTAGTTTCCTGCGTTTCTTGTTTTGTGCATGGTTATAAAAGCTTTACAAAGCATTGCCTTGGCATGGATAGACCATAACAGAATACCACATAAATATTTGTTGCCCATCAGAGAGAACACTGAATACTTGTTCCTGCAAATATTTACCATTAATAAAACTTGAGATGCTCACACTAGCTGTCAGTGCCTTTGAAAACTGAAATTTTCTGGAAAACTCTTGGGGAAACTTGACCCTGGAGGGCAATTAAATTTGGGCAATAAACACCTTCACAATATCATTTCCCTTCTCACATGATTTTGTTTGAAATACAGGCAGCCATGTAGGGGGGGGGCAACAAGTGGCAAGTGACATTCCATAATGCAAAATATGCATTTTGAGACAATAGATGCAAGTTACGCATTTTATGTTATTTGCTAAGGAAATGTATTTATTTATTTATTAAGATATACACAAAGTTATCATGACTTACTACAACCTTTTTCTGAGGGGGGGAAACAGGTATCTCATTTTCAGTCATAGATTTATTCATGCAAAGTACCAAAAAAATTGTTGTTCAGTTGCTAAATTGTGTCCAAGTCTTCAAAACCCCATGGATTATAGCACACCAGGCCCCTGTCCTCTAGTGTATTGTTGTTCAGTCAGAAAAAATATACATGAATAATTAAGATTTGGAAAATATGCACTAGAATGATAACAATCCAACCATTATCTGAACTCATAACATTAATTGCTATTTTTATTTAATACAATTATATTTCAACGCTACAAAAAAATTTGAATATATAAGTCCTTGAATCCTTAGCCTTTATAGAAACTCACAACACATCTGTTCCTTTAAGCTTACTTCTTTAGTGCATTTAACACTACTCACTGTAGTGGAATGAAATAAAAGGTAAAGTTAATGACCTGCACTATATATCCTTACCTTTTATACACATGATTTACAACTTACATAATTTCTGAAAGATGTATTTGAGTACTAAAAGTTTATATTGCAACCATAAAAAACCTGCCTTCTCAAAAGAAATCCCTGACTCACTTCAATGAAACGTATCTTCTACACAACCTACCTGATGTTAAAATTAAGATCAATGTTAACATTCATAAAATTCAATGGGGCTTACTTATGAGTTCATACCATAAGCTGCAAAGCATGTTTTTGATTGATACCAGAGTATCCTCTATATTTGTCAATGAAAATGTGCATCTTCTATTGTTTTAGTTTTAACACTACAAAAATAGCCTTAAGATCTGTGAAAAGTAAACAAAGCTGGTACTGAGGGCTGCAGAACCTATATTTTTCTTTTCCAAATAATATTTTTAGGGCACCAAGATGTTTTGGTATGAAAAGTATGCTATCTATAGGATATTAATAGTAGCATCTAGAAATAAATTACTACGTAAACTTAGCCTTTACAAAAACATGGCATATGGACAAACAAAAATGCCAGTTTATTAACAAGAAGTTGTTGCTTATGTTCCCTCTTGAATTTTTATTAATCTTTAAAGGATTCTTCTCATAAACAGTTCCTTTTCAGAATTCTAGACCCAGGGTAATAAATGTACTATAATTTATTTTACAGCATAAGCTTGTTAACATAGAGCTTTCTCTTGCCTTACATATTTGGATATAGATTTCCACAATGAGTCCCAGGATAACACACCAATATTAAAAAGCTTATAAAAGCATTATTACAATATGGGGGGAATGGTGCTTGCGTGTGTATTTTGATCTGTGTAAACCACTGGGTCACTCATGGGAGATGGGCAGCTACATAAATCATATAAATAACAAGTAAAATAACACAGAGATTGGGCTTCGTACAAGCAGCCGTCAATTAATAACGGTTAATGTCATGCCCAAGCCCAGAGACGAAATTATGAGATCCAGTCGAGTCCAATTGCTTATTAGCTTTCACCTAATGGGAAGAATCTTGCCAAACTAAAGCTATAACTTTCTAACCCAGAGATCCCCAACCTTTTGGGCACCAGGGACCGGTTCGGTGGAGAGAGGTTTTTCCATGGACTGGAGGGTGCATGGTTTTGTGTGCTGCCTGCATCCTGCGGATGGGGTTTTGCTTGTTTGTGTGAATTCTGCTGCTGGCATGCCACGGATTGGTACTGGTCCATGGACTGGGGGTTGGGGACCTCTGTTCTAACCTACTAGATATATCCTGGGAGATTCTAGGCCAGTGATGGTGAATCGTTTGGGCTTGTTATGTCAAGAATTCAGAACATGCCTTCCTTGACTCTGCTGGCATCTCTCTCTCTCTCTCTCTCTCTCTCTCTCTCTCTCTCTCTCTCTCTCTCTCTCTCTCTCTCTCTCTCTCTCTCTCTCTCTCTCTCTCTCTCACACACACACACACACACACACACACACACACACACACACACACACACACCCATGGCACTTTCTCTCCAGACTTTCTCTCCTCTGGACCCTCTGGAAATCATGCAAGAGGGCCCTGCTCTCCTAGAGCCTCTGGAGTCTTTTAAAATTTCTACTGTGAAGGGGAAGTATCCTTCCTTGGATTGGTGCTCGTATTGCTCTAGCACAGTGTTTTGTTTTGCTTTTTTTAAAAAAAAATGTGCTCTGAGAACTGTTGCAAGTCCCCTCAAGGTCCGCCTCGCAGAGATTAGCGAAATCGAAATGATTGGCTAGCTATTGAAGATATTGGAGAAAGTGTAAAACAATGTCACTCTTCTCATTATAATTTTTGTTTGCTAAAAAAATTAAATTGTCTTCATGAAAAGTATTTTATTTATATCTACAGTATACCTAATGGGTATAACATTGTTATTTTCACATAAGTCAATAAATAAATAATGTATCAGTTTTCATTTCTAATAAGGCAAATAAATATAGCCCGTACAAAGAAAAGCTATTTTGGGATCCTTCGTATTTTTTAAAAAATAGAAAGGGTCCCAAGATCGAAAAGTGTAAGAAACTCTGCTCCAGCAGAATTTGTTTAGCCTCTAGATGGCAATATAGAGCAACCACCCAGCCAGTTGGACAAGCCATGATACCTTAAAGTACAACAGAAGAGGTAGGTAGGTAGGTAGGTAGGTAGATAGGTAGGTAGGTAGGTAGATAGATAGATAGATAGATAGATAGATAGATAGATAGATAGATAGATAGATAGATAGATAGATAGATAGATAGATAACATTTATTGTCATTTTTAACTGTGGGCACAACAGCACACATTAAAAATGAAATTTAGTTGCTTGCTCTCAAAGTATACACATACATAACACACATTTAAACATACATACATACAACATATGTATAGACCTACACCCTTACATATAAGTAACATATAAATATTAATCACTGTCCATCTTTTTTTTAAAGAAATTTTTATTAATTTTATAATCATAATATAACTCCATCTTGAATACATAACGGAAGGAGGAAGCTTTAGAGTTCACAAAGTTAATACTGTATGGAACAAAAGATAAAATACAGGTGCAAAAGGAACACCATCTTGTTCAATGATAAAGCTGCCTTCCCTAGTGCAGTTGGCCATCAGACCTTTCTAAAACATGATCTACATAAAGTTCATTTAAGCATCCACTGCATAGGGAAACTCATCTATGGAAGGAATTTCAGTACTATCTACAGAAACTGAATCCAATGCACGAGTATGGTGTATAGCAGGGGGATGGTGCTCAGGGTTTACTACCACCACCTTCAAAACTTTCCTTGAACATTTTTCATTGTGTCAGTGGCTGCCAGAAGCAGGCTAGAAGTAATGACAAATGGAAAGCAAGCCCAGCAAATGAACAGTCAAGCAGAGCAATCCTTACCAGTTTTCCCAGTATTTTTCATCCACGTCTTGTTAGAAGATTCATTATCGAAGCCAACCAGGCGTATTTCCTGATATTCTGTCCCAACGTGTGCCTGGTGATCGATGATATCGATTGGAGACTGGTGAGTTCTCCCACAATCTGCATTGGAAGTAACCCAATGCTCAGGACCATATGCCCCTGGTTCCAAAGAGATAAAAATAATTCATTTATTATTATTTTATTTATATCCTACCATGATTATTTTTTTTTTTTACAAACAATTCAAAGTGGCAAACATATCTATTACTACTCTTTCCTTCTATTTCCTATACAACAACTTCCCTGTGAAATGAGTTGAGCTGAGAGTAAGAGTGATTGGACCAAGATCACCCAGCTGGTTTTCATTGCTAAGGTGGGACTAGAACTCACGGTCTCCTGGTTTCTACTCTGGCGCCTTAACCACTAGACCAGACTGGACTTGTACAATTGGCTTGTATAGTTTTTTTTATGAACTATAATATTTGTAGCAATGATTCAACCAATGAGGAGACCAACCTGAATTATGAAATGGCGACTTTGATTTGAATTGCATTCTTGGTATAAATCATCATAATATTTGTAAAGAATGCACCTCTTCTTTTTTCTTGCTTTTTTACTGCTAGCACAATTCTCCCGTCCCTTTTTACAGTATATAACTATTGTGCATAATATTCAGAATACAATGCCAAATATCTTCCAAGTGAAAAAGAGTAACAGCAAAATTAGCGTACAATTTCCAACTATGGGGAGGTATTAGTTTATACCTAACACATTTGTGAAGGAGCAAATATTTATTAGCTGGGATAATTTAATATTCTATGAAATCTCTAAACAAGGTAGTAATTTGTAAAAGAATCTTTTTATTCACTGCATACCACCATGGTGTTTAGAGCTGACTAGCTCCTTGCCCATGAAAGCTCAAATGTAGTTTTAATTGAAACTGATCTTCCACTACAGATTTCAAATTAATTCTTTTTTTCTAAGTGTCTCATGCTCCAAATATCTTTGCCTAGAAAGGAAAAAAAATCATATGCCATTAGTGGAAGAAGCAGAGCACATTTTCTAGCTTGTGGGATATTGATTATCCATTCTCTATATCCAAGCTCAATTGCCATTCTACTTTTTGTAAAAAAAAAACAAAAAAAACCCTTCCATAACAGACATTTTATGAGTTCTGTTTCCAGTCATTTTTAATCTGCATTTGGCTGGGCAATTGATTTTTAAAAATTAATATGAATATTCAATTATGTTACTTATATCTTTTCAAATCATGTTTTTTTTAAAAAAATTGTACTTTTCAACAACTGAATTTTTATATAAAAAGTATAAAGGACTGAAGGATCCCAATATGGTACAAAGAAAAAACATCTGTATTTATTTCAGCTCCTTTTAGTACTGCTGTCACCATCAAGTGGAACCGAGATTATGCCTACTCAAAACTATTGACAAATACCATAGAAATAACACCATTTTTTTCTCCTACTACAAGCCACCCTGTTCATCAACCTTCTCCATGAGACTTGGGGGGAGGAAATATAATTTTGAGTCTCTGTTTGGTTATATAGGCAAAAGGCTATAGAATCCTTCCTTAACGCAGATAGCATATGACCAGACCCAAACGCAGAATTCAGACTACTGTTAAAAATATCCTTTCCAAACTATTTCAGACTTCCAGAGAGATTACTACAACCATGGATGGAATCTATATTTTATAATTCATTCATTGTAGGACAACAACAGCCATTCTTCGGCTCACGTGATTAGACTGCTGGATTAACGATTAGCAAGTTAGCAAGACCCAAGTTCTACTGCATGACGGGGTGAGCTCCCATCCCTTGCTCCAGGTCCTGCCGACCTAGCTGATTGAAAGTGTGCATCCATGAGTAGATAAATAGATAAGATAGGTACCACTTCAGTGGGAAACTTTACAGGGACATGAAAGGAGCCCCCAACCAGGCATTCCCCAGGCAATGTCATCAGTGAATGCTTTCAACCCAGAAGAACCTCGTCAAGATGCTTCCGACTTGAATGTAGTAGTAGCCCCTCGATTTTTTTTTTGTAGACCTCTCAATTCAATGACTGATTTTCAGCAATACAATTGCCCAAATTTGGTGGTGAAATTTCCCATTTTGACAATGGAAGGTACAAAAGGTGCACTGGAAAATGTAATATTTAAAAAATAGTTAAAGCATGGAAACTTTAAGCTAAACCTCCCCACCAAGGTCAGGAAACAAAAGATAAATCTAGTTGGCTCTCTCAGTTTATACAATAATTCTATCCAACACAGTCCTCAGCCTTTCAACCCTTAAATAAAATAAATTATAAATAAATAATGATTCAGCATTTGGGGAGATGTTGGAGTAGCAACACGAGAAGAGAACAGTGTGTTCTCCAGAGAAGAAGAGAAGAACCAGTGATTGGGAAGAAAAGGCAACGAGAAAATGGAAAGGTTTTCTGTAGAATCCACTGATGAAATCTGCAGTACCTACACATCCTTCTGAATCTTGGATGCGATATAAATAAAAAAAAGTAACATTACTAGTCCTTTAAAAAAGCAGAAACTTAGAGAAAATATGCAGATACTATTTTCCCTGAGGCTTCGTACAATCAAAAGCAAAATAAAATTTGCATATGGAAATTCAAGAATAATCATAGCTCTGAAACAAGACACTATGAAAACTGTTTACAGAGTCATGGCAACGTAGTATAAGAATGATGGTAAGTATCTGTAGAGTCTTTGTTAGACCTTATGAAACACAGAGAATAACCCATCTACACCTCAGAGTTCAATATCCCTGCTCCATTATATCACCCTCTATAGGAAGCAATAACTATCTGCAGTGGAAATCCTTTTCTTTCTATGGGGGTTCTTTTCATTGTTGAGGCCTTAGAAAATCATGATTCTTAATTGCATGGAGAAATTTTCAGGGAGAAGATAATCTTACTTCAGAGAGTTGCTTTCTACAGATAAAAGGCAACGCACAGGTTAACATACATTCACATGGATAGATAGTCCCTAGATTTCATAATATGTAGTGAGAGTTTTTGGTAAAGTACTGATGGTCAGTGCAGTGGAAATTTGCATAATGGACTCATCCAGTTCAGAAAGAAGGGGTAAATGTTTACAACTGAAATTAATTGAACTGTCACCTATGCACAATTTTAGAGCTCCTGAGATTCACTTTTTTTTTTCATTTACTGCAGCGCTTTTATTTTCCTTTCACAATGAAGTGTTGGGCATTACAATTCTCAACTTCAGGATGACTTACAAATTTTGGTTTTCTACTGTCATGTGACAACATTAAGGCAACATACAAAAATCTTACATAAATTAAACCTGATGATTAAATTTACAGGTGTCAATGCCAACATTGGAGCAACTCAAAGTTGAACAATGTTTTGCCCAGTGATGTCTTGCTGGGACATAGGTGGGCAAGGAAAGAAAAACAGGTTCATAAGGCTTGGACACAATACATTTCCAATCCTGGTAGGAACAGTAGCAAGACAAAAATGGCCATCCTTTTCACAAACTCTTGCCAGCCTCAACAATAAAGACCTGGAATTCTTAGCGCTTTGTGTAGTGAAGTCTGGTCTTTTGCTACCCTGTACAGATCTAGGCTCAAGACTCCATTGCAACATAACTGGTTATGCTGAGACTACTATCCCAGGCAATTAAACCTTATGTTCGTCAACACTATCTGTACTGTGTCCTAGGCCAGATGTGTATAGGGTAGTTATACTGCTATGTACAAAGGGAACTTTAGTTCATTCAGGGTCTTATCAGCAACAGGAAGCTATCCTCACAAGGTTATTGGAGACAGACTTCCCAATGACAAATGTTTGAAGAGAAGGCTTATTCCAGTTTCATGAGGCTAACATGAGGCGTATATATTTGCCCAGGCAAATTTATACTGGTGAAAAAACTTAATGCAGTAAAAACTGCACATTTGCCATAGTCCTTTTAGAAGCATTTACGGTGGACAATAGATGGGCCAGACTCATCATATTCTTGCTTGCTGATCCACATCTGCTGGAAGGTAGAGAGAGATGCAAGAATGGATCCACCAATCCAGACAGTATTTGCGCTCAGGAGGAGCAATAATCTGGATCTTCATTGTGCTGGGAGCCAGTGCTGTGATCTCCTTCTGCATTCTGTCTGCAATTCCAGGATACATTGTGGTACCACCAGACAATACTGTGTTGGCATATAGGTCCTTTCGGATATCCACATCACATTTCATGATAGAATTGAAAGTAGTCTCATGAATGCCACAGGACTCCATACCTAAGAAAGAAGGCTGGAAAAGGGCTTCGGGACACCTAAACCTCTCATTTCCAATTGTGATCACCTGGCCATCAGGTAATTCATAGCTCTTTTCCAAGGAGGAAGAGGAAGCAGCAGTAGCCATCTCCTGCTCGAAGTCCAAGGCAACATAGCACAACTTCTCCTTTATGTCACGGACAATTTCCCTTTCAGCTGTGGTGGTAAAGCTGTAGCCTCTTTCTGTCAGGATCTTCATGAGGTAGTCTGTTAGGTCACGGCCAGCCAAATCAAGTCGCAAGATGGCATGAGGGAGAGCATAACCCTCATAGATGGGCACAGTGTGTGTGACACCATCACCAGAGTCCATTACAATACCAGTGGTACGACCAGAAGCATACAGGGACAACACAGCCTGGATGGCCACATACATGGCTGGAGTGTTGAATGTCTCGAACATGATCTGTGTCATTTTCTCTCTGTTGGCCTTAGGATTCAAAGGAGCTTCTGTAAGCAGTACTGGGTGTTCTTCAGGGGCAACACGAAGCTCATTGTAGAAAGTATGATGCCAAATTTTCTCCATATCATCCCAGTTGGTGACAATTCCATGTTCAATGGGATACTTCAGGGTCAGAATACCTCTCTTGCTTTGAGCCTCATCTCCCACATAACTGTCTTTCTGTCCCATACCGACCATGACACCCTGGTGGCGGGGGCGTCCAACAATTGAGGGAAACACAGCCCGAGGAGCATCATCTCCAGCGAAGCCTGCTTTGCACATTCCAGAACCATTGTCAATGACAAGTGCTGCAATTTCTTCTTCCATTTTGCAGATCTGTTAAAGCGGCAGAAGCTTTCAGAAGGAAATAAAAGGGGGAGTCGATGCTGCTAGATCCGCTGCCGCCTGCTGAGTGAGCGCTGCCGCCGGCTGAGTGAGCAGATTCACTTTTTTCATGTATTTCTGTTAGATTTTAAGATCTGTATTCTACTTTGTAACCTGGTAAGAGGGCTTGTCCTGTCAAAGTATAACAATAAACACTTTTTAAAAAATTTGTGCAAAGCCATCATGTGGGATGCAGAACACTTAACCTTGGAGCCAAACAAAAAACAAAAAAAAAGGTGAGGAATGTAATGACCTCATTCAAACTCCAACTTCTTCTTCTTCTTCTTCTTCTTCTTCTTCTTCTTCTTCTTCTTCTTCTTCTTCTTCTTCTTCTTCTTCTTCTTCTTCTTCTTCTTCTTCTTCTTCTTCTTCTTCTTCTTCTTCTTCTTCTTCTTCTTCTTCTTCTTCTTCTTCTTCTTCTTCTTCATCTTCCTCCTTTTCCTTCTTCTCCTCCTCCTCCTTGCTACTCCCCCTTCCTTCTCCTTTTAATTTCCCCCCTTCCTTTGTAGAAAATAAACAGTTTGCTTCATATAAAAAAGTGGGAATATTATTTAGAGCTACAATTCAAATGTTGGTGCTTATCCTTCCTTTAACAAAAAAAATCTTTTTAACAGCACTTTTAATAATAGCCCCTTTACTGTGTAAGCCATCTTTAAATAGAAGCCAAAAATTAGCTTGTTTTGCTACTTGCAATTGTACATCCCAAATAATGACTTCACCTCACTAATGGAATCCATTAAAAATAATGAATTCCATTTAAATCTAATTAAACTTAATATAAACTTTCACAATTTTTTGGTGCAACACAGTAAAAAATATTTTACAGAGAGCCTATAGATTAGAAGTATAATTTTTTAAAAAGAGATATTAACACTCAGACACTTGACTTTTCTTTGTCTCCATTAGCTTTCCAATTACTGTTTTTGTTGTTTTTCTAAAAAAATGTCCTGCACATATATTTTTTTAACACAATAGCAACTGTTATTTCCCAAGTACCTATGCATCTTTCATTTCTTGTGGGTTTTTAATATGTTTTTAATTGCCAGAGAAGGTGTCTCTGATAATATATTGATTCTTTGCATGCCTCCTATTATACATGCAATATTTTAACCAGCTTTTCATTAAAAGTAGCACAGTTCTCTGATGACAATTCTTCTTCTTACTTTTTTGCTGATTTAAGTGAAATAGCAAACCAGAAAGAGCTTCAATTTTCAGCTGTTTATGACAGTAGCCTTGGCAGAGTAACCCTATCATTTTATACCAACCAATGCCATTAAAGAGCAATTATGGTAAACACACATTACGAGCAGCCCAAACCAGGAAGAATCTGCTCTGAGGATGTATAATACGGATCAGTGTATTATAAAATGAGATAATGAAGCTACTAGTTAAACTAACACTGCTGTATCTTTAATTCAGGAAAATCTGCACTTAACTACCGGTAGGCATCCTAGCAAGGTTTTCTCTTACTAGAAGACAACTTTAATGTCCCTTTACTAATGTGCCTTTACTAACTATAGATTTCCAGAAGATGGCACAGTAGCAAATGTCGGTCATTTCTAATTCTACACATAGCACAGTCTCACGTTTTGTAAAGTTTTGATATGTCACACAAATATCTCTCTGTAGACTTCCAGAAGTCTCTACCGAAGAACCAGGAGTTGGTACATTTACATGTACCACCTTAGCAGAAAAGAGAGTAATGGGGTTACATTCATACAACTGTACTAACATGGTCTGTCTAATCATTCTGCCTGATAACATGGGAGAGACACTTCATTGGGGCCACAGAGATAATCTTCTTCTCTGATGCACCATAAGACACCTCAGCATAATGAAAAAAAATTACTGAAAACTTCCTGAAACAAAAATGTCATTTTTAATCCATTGAAACTGCTGTACGTTCAAACGTATGGTACAGAGTCACTTTGGGTGAGATGGGTGGCTATGCAAATGTTATTCTAAAATGTCTATATGCAAATATTTATAACTGCTCAATGCAATGCTGAGGAGGACAAAATTAAATTGTCAGTGACAACATTATTATTATTATTATTAATATTATTAATAATAATAATAATAATAATAGTTCGAAGGAATCTTGGAGGTCATCTAGTCCAACCCCCTGCTTAGCCAGGAAACCATATACCATTTCCGACAAATGGCTGTCCAGTTTCTTCTTAATAACTTCTAATGTTGGAACATTCACCACTTCTGGAGGCAGGTTGTTCCACTGGTTAATTGTTCCAACTGTCAGCAAATTTCTCCTTAGTTCCAGATTGCTTCTCTCTTTGGTTAGTTTCCATCCATTGCTTCTTGTCCTGCCTTCAGGTGCTTTGGAGAATAGCTTGACTCCCTCTTCTTTGTGGCAACCCCTGAGATATTGGAACACTGCTATCATGTCCCCCCTCGTCCTTCTCTTCATTAAACTAGACATACCCAATTCCAGCAACCGTTCTTAATATGTTTTAGCCTCCAGTCCCTTAATCATCTTTGTTGCTCTTCTCTGTACTCTTTCTTTCTTAAATTGAAATCTCAATTTAAGGAGTTTTTAAACCTATTGTTAAATGAGCCACAAATGACAACCTACAGTTTTGTAATTGGTTGTCATTTAAACCAGGATTTAAAAAAACTGTATGTATTTTTTTCCCAAAAAGCTAACTAAATATATTCCTATTGGTAAAAGAAAAATGGGATGGAATATGCCTTGTTCAGAAATTTACCATGAGACAGAGAGATGTTATCGTTTAAGATGTCACCCAGTGTAGTGATTGTTCTCTTTTATTCATTTGTGGCAAAATTCAAGAACCAAAGGCTGTAACTTCTTACCATACAAAAGGCTTTTTGTTTTTAATATCAATTCCACCAATGAATAATTCATAAAGAATACCACTAATTGCCATGAATGAATAAGAGAGAACAGAAACTGAGTGTAGTATTCTGATTAATAACATCTTTCTGTCCATCTCACTGTCTCTTTGCCAGTAAAGACATGTCCTCTCTTTGGTAATCATTTTCGCATCTCATATTCAAAAACAATTCTTTTCATTTTTGTTTTTGTGATTGGAGTTATAGAAATATTCCCTAAAGTAGAAAACAAACTATTTCTTTTGTTCTCAAAGCACAGCGCTCTGAACAAAGCTATGAAAAATGTATCCTCAACCTATTTATGATGATTTAGTCTGAGTCGTCCATAATTCATTTTATTCAAATTCGTACTACTGTTATTAAATTTCAATTAAATTAAATAACTCAACATTATTCTAAAGAGTTATCAAATGGCACCAGTACTGAAAAAAATAATGCATTAAAAGACAAAGGAGTGCAAAATAGGTGAAATGAACAGTCTATCAGAGTTTTAGAAATAATTTATTTTAGTCAACTCCTGATAATTCAACACTTAGAAATTCAAATAAAAAAGGATATATGCTATTTACAAGGGCAAAGAAGCTTCAATTCTTGAAGGACACTGAGTTGCAAATAATAGGCAAGGACACCTGCCTCACTATTCTTCTTCACTTCCCCCACTTCATTCCAATATTCTGCCCCATTTGCTCAAAATGTGTGGGACGTTCTACCACATTACCACAGATCATTGCAATGAGCAAAAACTTTAGGGAATTCCCAACTCTCAATGCTCAGACACAAGACCTCCAAAATGAAACAGCTTCTTCTGGTATCATTCCTCAACAGAAACAATGAAAGGTGAATAAAACTGGCCCAGCTACCACCCCAAAGTAGTGGTGCTTCACTCAGAAGCCAGTTATGAACATAATCCTCACATTCTTAATGGGAAATAACAAAGAGATATAGAAACTTCAGCTTCAAGAATAGTTCAGGTAGAAATTGATCTTCTGTCCATTTTTGGATTCATGGAGGACTTTATTGAAGAAACTGTGCAGAGAAGAGCAACGAAATAAGGAGTCTGGAGGCTGAACTGTACAATGAATGTCTAAGGGAACTAGATATGTTTAGCCTAACAAAGAGAAGGCTTAGGATGACATGATAGCTGTCCTCCAATATTTGAAGAGTTGTCACAGAGAAGAGGAGTCAATTTATTCTCCAAAGCACCTGGTTTCAAGAGAAGAAGAAATGGATGGAAGCTACTCAAAGAGAGAAGCAACCTAGAATTACAGAGAAATTTCCTGACAGTGAAAACAAGTAGTCAATGGAACAGCTTCCTTTTGTAGTTGTGAGTGCTCCATTGCTGGAAATTTTCAAGAAAAGATTGGACAACCATTTGCCTGGGATTCCTGCCATGCACATGGGGTTGGACTAGAAGATCTTCAAGGTCCCTTCCAGACTTATGATTCTCTTATTGTATACGGAGATCCAATTGGCCATATTTATCTTGTACAGAAGTTATTGAGACAAAGATGGCTTATAATTTACATGTATCGCTTAGCATAAAGTCTTAATCTTTATGGTAGTGACCGGAGCGTCATGGCGCTCCCATGTAACATCGCTCCTGCGTGAGCTGCACTGGTTGCCGGTGGCCTTCCGGGTGCGTTTCAAGGTGTTAGTGACCATCTTTAAAATGCTCCATGGCATCGGACCCGGATATTTACAGGACCGCCTTCTGCCAGCAAATACCTCCCACCGTCCGGTACGCTCCCACAGAGTGGGTCTCCTCAGGGTGCCGTCGGCCAGACAATGTCGGCTGGCGACCCCCAGGGGGAGGGCCTTCTCTGTGGGAGCTCCAACGCTTTGGAACGAGCTCCCCCTGAACTCCGTACAATGACGGAATTGTGTTCCTTCCGTTGAGAATTAAAAACATATTTATTCCGACAAGCCGGCCTGGGATAGTAGCTCCGGTTCCAACAAGGCCATAATTGTTTTTAGGGGATTGAGTTTTTAGATTATGTATTGGGTTTTTAAATGATTGGGCCAAATTATTTAATTTATTTTTCATAATTTTACTTTTTGTATGTTGACGTTTTTAATTGGGCTGTACACCGCCCCGAG
The DNA here is from genome assembly GCA_034064705.1 of Bothrops alternatus. Lineage (NCBI taxonomy): Eukaryota > Metazoa > Chordata > Lepidosauria > Squamata > Viperidae > Bothrops > Bothrops alternatus. The sequence goes on along the minus strand of JARGCV010000050.1, from coordinate 421,205 downwards.
TCCTTCGGGAGGGGGGCGGTATAAAAATCGTAAAATAAATAAAATAATAATAAATAATATTCAAGGCTTAATCAATAGCCGTGGATGTGCATCTTTGAAGTGAGTATGCAAGTTATTCTGAATTTATTGGACTCTTCAAAGAATGTTATCAGAAAAGATAGACTGTCAATTTTCTCTGTTGGCAATGTAAGAAATGTGAAAATATAGTAACTCATATGATTAGATCATGTCTGCTTTTGACTTCTTTTTAGAAGAATATTGTAACATCTAGAAATAGATCTATGGCAAAAGCTATCATGTTAAGATGTCAATGCTATTTTGAATTATATTCCAAAATTGTACAAGTTGATTGTTTGAGTAATATTGGTTATAATCAAGCATGAGGAATAGCCAAGAAAATTATACTGATACTGGAAAAATACTATTGTCCTAAATATCAAAGACCGAATTCAAGCAACATATACTTTATCAGTTTTTGAAAAGGCTTTCTTTTTCTTTTCTTTTTCTTTAAATGACACATTTAGTTTTGACATAGGTTTCATAATATTTTACAAGTATAGACAATTTTAAAGCATAATTTGATTCATTATCAAATGATGAAATGGATATATATTTAAAAGATTTATCATCAATATAGTGTGTTAATTTTCAGGGCTTTTTATTTCTGTCGATTTTATTTTTTCACTTTTCTTTTTATTTACTTTGCTATTACAATTTCAAAACTAATACATTTGTTGGATATATGTTTTAATCAGCATTTTACAATATATTGTTTGTTTGCTTTTCTTTTCTAAAAATTGCTATTGTTTTTGTAATATGATGTGCAAATCCAGCCACTACATAATAAAACTATAAATTTAGTCACCAAATAGAATATGTTTTTTTGTTAGCTTGACTTATTAGCTCACCATGGACATAACTAAAGGGACAGGGAAGTTATGAGTAGCATACATTTATAGGTAGTCCTTGACTTATAACAGTTCATTTAGCGATCTTTCACATGACCATTTTTCACACTTATGACACTTGCAGCATCCCCATGATCATGAGATCAAAACTCAGATGCTTGGCAACTAATTCATATTTATGATGGTTGCAGTGTCCCAGTGTCATGTGATCCCCTTTTGCAACCTTCTGACAAGCAATGTCAACGGGGAAGGCAGATTCACTTAACAGCTGTGATTCTCTTGACTAACTTGGCAAGAAAGGTCGTAAAATGCAGCAAGCACATTTAACAAATGTCTCAATTTAACAATCACAATTTTGGGCTCAATTGCAGCCGTACGTTGAGGACTACCTGTAATTTGATATAGATGAAAAGGTCTAGAAATACACAGAACCAGCTTCAGTGTAAAATTTAGCCAGAGTTCATAGATATTACTGCTAGAAAAAGAACAGATTCTGGAATGAAATGTTGTTGGATACAGGGGTTCTCAACCTTGGCAACTTTAAGACTTGTGGACTTCAATTCCCAGAATTCCTCAGCCAGCAAAGCTGGCTGAGGAATTCTGGGAGTTGAAGTCCACAAGTCTTAAAGTTGCCAAGGTTGAGAACCCCTGGATTAAGAGAAGTATCCTTAAAATGTATTTCTGTAAGAGATAGCTTGTCTGTGCTGGGTTTTTTAAACAAAGTTTTATGCTTGTACCTGAACAACCCTTTCACAACAATAGAAATAAGTAGAACTTACTAAACAGGGAAATAAGTTACTGCTCAATATTAATAGCTACTTACAGTAACTGGAGAAACTTACTTTATTTTTCAAAGTGTCCTGCATGAGCAATATCTAGAAAACAAAAAAACCCACATGGACCTGATACATCTGCATAGTAATTTCTCATTCCAGTGTTAATTCTCAATGGAAACTGTGGGAATTTAAAACAAAACACTGAAACTGTGGCATGCCCTAAGCGAGCTTCTCGTCAGATAATATACCTAGATTTGCAATGTAGAAATTGAGCGAGGCATAAATATTAGGATCTACATCTATCTGGCTTTGAAGGAAAAAAGGTGATATAATGCTCACAGGGCTGCACACGTGAATTGGTAGCTCCCTTCCTAAAGAAGCCAGGTCTTTGCCTGAGTTCACACAACTGGAAAGGTGAATTTTATTTAAAGAGGTCCCAACAAATACAATGTTAACTTTTATATCAGCTGTGAATCACCTTTACTGCTATCAATCCAGACAGATGCAACAGCCCTAATCAATATTCTACCCTTGGAACCACCCCAGGGCACAGCCAGCTGTCTCTGATAATAAGGGAGAAAGGCAAGAACATGTCAGACTTGTCCTGACATTTCTCTTCAGGGTCTAAAGTTTATTCTCTTGGAATAAAAGAATACTAATTTGTTCCATGAGCAATAGCTTTCGGTAGGCTTCTGCTCCATGAAAATGTACTCTAACATCAGATCTCTTGGATACGTTGGGCGATAATTCACAGAAATCCTGAGCATGGATAAACTCTGGCAGCATTCATATTGACTGCTCCTTCATCAGTACTCTGGCAGCATTTTAAACAATAGTTTACATCAGGGGTCCCCAACCCTTGGTCTGTGGACCAGTACTGGTCCGCAGGATGCCAGCAACCGGTCCACACAAACAAGCAAAGCCCCATCTACGGGATGCAGGCAGTACACAAAAACACGTCTCTTCCAATCCACGGGAAAACCTCTCTCCACAGAACCGTTCCCTGGTGCCCAAAAGGTTGGGGACCTCTGGTTTACGTGATTCCCATATAAGAAGAACCTGATTGGATCATGCCACAAATCTATCTAAACCAGCATTCTGTCTTAACAGTAGCAACTGGAAGCATTTGAAAAGTTCACAAATCTGCAGCAGATGTGACTCTAGTAGCATCTAATCAATTCATCATTAGCATAATTTTCAGCAATGAGTATTCCTCTCTGGAACTTTCAAGCTAGGGGTGAAGAAACTATTTTGGATTAAGATGAAATTGTTAAGCTCTCTGAACGATCTTAACCTTTACTTTTCTTGCAAGTGACAGAGAGCTAGGTGATAGGAAGAAGCTCAGAGGTCCAAAGCCTTCTAGAATTGAAGCAGGACTCAGCCAACACTAATCTTAAGGGGAGCTTGTGTGCATATCTGAATTGATGCCAATTATGTGTTAGCCATGATAAACTACCAGTATGCCTTTTAGTGTTTAGAGAGGGGTGCAATATCTGTAACCCTGTTCCAGAACCTTCCTAAAAGTTGCAATCTAATGGAAACCACATGCTAGAAACTCAAAATGATAATATATGTAAACTGTATCTAATCAATTTAATTCATAGTCACATTTAAATTATATTTAGCTGTCATTCTAGTCTTGCCTATTCTTTAAATTGCATTGATTGATGGATTGATAAATTTGAAGGGGGGAGGGGTTCTGGCACACCATCCAAAGGCCACGGTCAACCCTTTACCCCACCCCAAAAGTATATTCTGACTCTAGAAAACAGGGCCTAATCTGAGGTCTTTCACACATTTATTAACCAAACATCCCCCCCAAAAAGTTTAATCAAATCTTTTGGTCAGGAATGCAAATTCTCTTTCCTCAGCAAGAAAAGAGAAATAGAGAAAGAGTCCAAAAAGGAATAAACAAGTTCACATAAAAACTGAAACAACTATTTAAGACCTTAAATCTTGCCTAGCAGGTGCCACCCATTTCAGTGAAGTGCTGGGAGAGAAAAGGAGGAGATGTACTTCCATTTCTATGTCTACTTAATGTACATATAAAGGAGTTACACCACTCTGGCCTTGGCATGTAATCTGGAAAAGGGAAATGTGGGACTTGCTCATCCTTCTTGTGCTGACAGGCCAAGTCTCCTTTCTGGTTTTATCACAATAGTAACAAAGACTTTAAACTTTTTTTTAAAAAAAAAGTATGGAGCCCTGCTCAGGATCAGAATTTGAATCACATAGATGAATGGGATCAAGCTATCAAAACTTTAAACTGAAATTTGAGATCTTTGGGCAGCTTCAGGTCTTAGTTTAAACTCTTGGTGAACCTTACCTTGTTTCTTGCCTCCTGGATCTGAAGTCTAAAAGTCTAAACCAGGGGTACACAACCGTGGCTCTTTTATGACTCGTGGACTTCAACTCCCAGAATTCCTGAGCCAGCCAGTCCACAAGTCATAAAAGAGCCAGGGTTGCCTACCCCTGGTCTAAACCTTTGGGAAGGCTGCTCTAGATAGCCAACTTGCTTTGTGTCATGACAAAGTGATCTTGGTATGAAACAGTTATGGAGTTTTCTCTTCGGTCTTTATCTACACTACTTTCTACTGCAGCTTGGATGCATTAGCTAAATTTGGTTGATCCCAAACCGTGATCCCTTGGCCAGGATTAGTGCTTGGATAGGGCATCTCAAGGGTATCCTCAAGGGCTTGGTTGGGAAATTGGGGGAGGGGGTTAATCTGGGAGAATGGTTCTCCATAACTTTAACTTACAGCTTCCCCTCTGGATTGACACCAAACCATCTTTAGAAGCTGAAACAAAGTTATACATGGCTTCAAATCTTGGGGTTTTTTCCCTCTATCATTCCCAGCAATAAGATGTTAAGTTTATTTCAGGGATAGTATCTTAATTCTAGATTACTTCAACAAGTAAATGTTTTAAAACTCAAACAATATCATCCATAGTATCTTCATGGTCTTGAAAGAGTTTTCATAACTCATATTCAAGCGTTCCAGAGTCATGTTGGCTCAAGAGGGCAAATCAAAGTCAAAAGCAGAAGTGAGCTTTAAGGAAAGGAAATCGAATTGTTAACTGCAACAAACAGATTCCTTCCCATTAGGCAATCCAGGCCCTGTTGCTGACATGGCAAGTATGTTGGTGTCCTGCTTCTTCCTTTTAATTAGCTTGTCTGAGAGACTCCTCTGCAGAGGTGAGTAAAGTGGATACTAAATATAGCACAGCTAGTAGGAAGGCACCAAGCGTGAAATGAAGCAACAAATGCTGTGAAATGTAGGTCAGTATCTTGGGTTTCTTCCACATGTAAACTTGACCCTGACTTTTGAGACCGGGTTAAGAACAAGAGATATTTGGATAAATACCAAGTTGTTTTAGCCCCTTTCTGATGACACAGTTTTCTCCTTGGGTCTACTACAGAAATCTGAAGTCCAGAATGCAGTACGAAAAAAGCTTCATGTGTTCAGAAATACTTTCCTTTCAGGTTTCCCGGCATTCCTAACCTATAGAACAAGGGTGTCAAACTCAATTTCATTGAGGGCCGCATCAGCATTGCGGTTGCCCTCGGGGGGGGGCTGGGTGGGTGTGGTCAAGGTGGGTGAGGCCTACTGGTGGGTGTGGATGGAGTGGGTGTGGCCTATTGGGTGGGCATGGCCAGTTCTACATCATTCACGTCAAGGCTGCCTGTGGGGGCCTGGGCAGGAGTGGGACAGATCTGAGGGTCTCTGGCAGAAGGGGGTGGGTCCCGGGCAAACGCCAAGGCATGGTCCATTTCTTCATTCCTCACAAAGGGTGATACCTCCCCAGCATGCACCCAGGGGGCGGGGCCGACGTGGCAGGGGCTAGTTCCTCACTGTTTCTAGATGGCCTTGTGGAGCTAAGACTGAATGAGTTTCAGCATAGATGGCCACCACAAAATTGTACATTGGCTCCTGGCCGGCCTGGGCCAGGGCCAAGGCAGCAGGGGCCGTTCCCTCACTGTTTCCAGGATGGCTTCACGGGCCACATGAAACCACTTCGCGGGCCGCATCCAGCCCCCTGGACTTGTGTTTGACATGTCTGCTCTAGAAATTAGTTTCTTCTTTTAAATTAAACAATTTGGTATGCTTTAAAACAAAGAGCCTAAGCGACATTCTTAAAAAAAAAACCAATGCTCCACTCACGTGCACACGCCTACGGACCTTATGTGCATGCCCCAAACTGATCAAGTGGAAAGGTGCATTCTGGTTTGGAAAAGGGAATTGGATATGGGAGTGGGAATTGGAGTAATTGAAGAGAAGATGCCCACGATTTTATTTTATTTTATTATTTATTCCTCTCATTTATGTAGCTGCCCATATTGCTGATTGGGACTCTGGGTGGTGTACAGTGAAAAATAAACATTAAAACACTCCATAATAAAAAAACATGAGGTTATTAAGACTAGCAGAGATTATCTTCAGTGTTGCAGATAATGTGGCCATCTCAACAAATTATCATTTCCTCAAGATCCTCAAGCCTGTTGACAGAGTCTTGTTTTGAGGGATTTATGGAAAGCTACCAAGGATGGGGCAAGTCCAGGAGATTGTTATGCTCTGGCCAGAGTCACCTCTGGTGGGAGGGAGGGAAGGAGAGAGGGAAAGAAAGAAGGAGAGAGGGAGGATTCCAAAGAGACATTGTGTGGGCATAACAACAGAAAAAGTGCAATCTTCTGGGTTCTACTAACTGTAATTCCTTAACAAATGGAATCTGTGCCAGACCTGATGGGATGGGCAGAATAATTGGAAGTAGGCTGTCAAGCACTGGAGAAATCAGGAGATTCAGGCACTTCAAATGAGTATAAAGATTTATTGCAAGCTTAAGCTCTCTACAAAAATCTGAGCTACTAATGATCAAAGGAAATGATCAGGAATGAAATAGGCATTCAAAGTGGACTGGACTTAGATCTCTTGCGGGTGCGCAGGGATTCATGACTTATGATACGTTTGACCCCTCCCTTGGGCTCAGCCTGTCATCTTCTTCATAGGCAGCCCCTCAAATATAATTTAGCCCCCTACCATGAAAGGCTTTAAAGGTCAAAACCCTGAAGCAAATTGGCAACCAATATAACTGTTGGAGCATGCCTAACTGCCCACACTGCCTTATTTTGCAGCAGCTGAAGCGTCTAAATACTCTTGAAGGATAGTCCCACATAGAGCACATTACAACTGTCCACCTGGGAGATGACCAGGACATAAGTGACTATGAGCAGAGCCTCTTGATCCAGGAATGGACTCAATGATGCACAATACAAAGTGATACAAAGGTGTTCCTAGCCACAAGAGCCACCTGCTTCTTAAGCAGGAGTTGCAACTCCAGGACAAACCCGATTGTGCACCAGGTATACCTTCCAGTCTTTATGATTGGCCACACATCGTAACGGAAGATATTTGTGAATGGCTACATTCCCTACATGGTAATCATTTCATGAGACTAGGTAAACCAGATTCCCCAGTCTAGATAAAAGGGTGCAGAGAGAAACTTTGACCAGCTTTCAAGATTCTGTTATTCTATCCTATAATGCTAAAGAGGCATTCTTGGAATCTCTGCTGTGTCTGGCTCTGGATCTTGCCTACCTCAAAGGGCTGACAGGATTGGATGACAACTACCTTCATCCCTTGCTCACCCAAACAGTTGGCTTTGTTGGCTGAGGATAACAAATCCAACACACAACATGACCTCCAGGAGGCTTATACTAACCAACTGCTTAAATTAATTACATTTATCCAGAGTCTGAAAGACACATCACGTCACTCTTGGCATGCTTCCTTGAGAAATCTTCATTGTCATCAACAACCATTATGGTACAACTCTATAGAACCTCGGATTTCCTTGTAATTTAGGGAGAAAAAGACAACAGCAGTCTCGTTTTGGTTGAGAGACTAATCTTCCTATTGGTATTACACTTAGAGCCATAGCTGGCCTTATCAGCATTACTGATTCCCAGCTGACTGGATAGATTCATTAACAAAACAATCTCTGGTGACTGAAATGAAGTCTCCTTCTTCCTATCATTGGTGCCTTGCTGTTTGTTGTTGCCTCTTGCTGTGCACACAAGTAATTAAGTTACCATGCTCCACTAGCTCCTGACACATTACTTGGCATCAAAAAATTCACCGGCAGGTAGTTAAGTATGCAGCCCTATTTCTAACTCTACAAACTTTGTCCGAAACCATCCACTTTTCAGGAAATATAGCTACCTCTTCTTGATTCAAGCTGAGAAGGCATGGGTGGGCATGCCACAAAGCAGGGCAACTGGGAATGGTAAGAATCCTATTTTAGCTTTTATATGGCCCTTTGGAATATTTTGTGCATGTATTGTCTCAAAGATCTTAACAATCAGCTTTCAAGAAAGCAGAAGATAATGGATCTTTCAGTGCTGTTAAAAGCACAATGGCTTGCCTGGGGCCATCTTTAATTAATGTTACTGGTTCACAGCTCAACTGCTTCAAAATAACTGTCCTGTGACTGTCCTTTCCCATCCTGCATGACTAATTTCCTTAACTTCTACTTCTTGGTGGAAAGGCAGGTTATAAATAAAGCCACGCCATTCATAAATAGTATAGCCTTATAGTTCAGCTATAAATAAACAGAATCTGTGTCTCTATTTCCTGCCAGGGTTAAGCCAAAAAATATAATTTTATTTTGGTGATTGTGTAAACGCTTCTGCTCTTAACAACTATGCACAAATAATGGAAGGACAGAGAGTATTTGAAAAGAGATGACTGTTCATGTCATGAATTTAGGTTTCCATAGATGGAAACAAGAAGTGAAATGTCCATTGTGACATCATAGCAGAAACCCCAGGACTTATTTGTGACTACCATCAGATGCACATATAAAAGAGCAGGGATTCCATTATGTCATCATTTCTTGGTCATGTTTCTTTGTCAGGATAGTTGCTTGCAGACACCTGCTCCATGAGACTACGCTTTGAAATTCCTCATGGTATCTCTTCTGGGTTTAAAAATAAGAATTCACTTAGACCTTTTGCAAGGACTACTGATACATTTTTCTTCTTTTTCTTTGTTACTGTCTAGGTCAGAGGTAGGCAACCTTGGCTCTTTTATGACTCGTGGACTTCAACTCCCAGAATTCCTGAGCCAGCTGCCTCAGGAATTCTGGGAGTTGAAGTCCACGAGTCATAAAAGAGCCAAGGTTGCCTACCCCTGTCCTAGACCCTTCCTAAATTTGAGGGTTCTTATTGTTCCTTTGCCTTATGCTATTTCTGAGTTTTTGTATTGTTTTGTTTAACAGTGTTTTTAATAACTTTAAATCACCCAGAGTTGCTGAGAATCAGGATCCATGTCGAACTAATAAATAATTGTTGGTTGCACAGTCAGTCAGATGTTTAGTCAGGATTTAGCATTTTTGCCAGTAGGTCTTTCCTGATGTTGCTCCTAGGATGTCTTACTATAGGTGCCCAGACAGACACATCAGTAATACTGTGTTATCAGATAACAACAGGGCATATATGGCCTTCCAGAGGTGGATAAATCTGAGGTACAATTTTAGTACTGCTGTGGGAAATGATGCTCAGCAACGCCGGAAAGGCCACATTTCTCACAGAAGGGCCACCCTTTAGAAATGCCTCAGTGGTATTTAATATGCCCAGGATTCTAATCTACCAATCAGCCTTCTCCAATCTGGTTGCCATCCTGGCTTTGATCGTCTGAATTTCTGACCACTGAGGTTCTTGTTGAGAACAGTGATGTTGAAGGTCACACATTTGAAAGGCATCATGACTGGGGAAATCGTAACTGACCTAGATCTAAAACGAACACAAAGCAATATGTGAGATCTTTTTCAGTTAAACTAAAGGCACGGTTCATAAACTCTTTGCCATCACGAGAGCTAAGAACAGTGAAAACAACATCCCCATTAAATTATTAAAATTATCCCAGCTGCTGCAACTGTAAGAAACACTTATAGCCACAGAAGTGAAACGATACAATAATGCATGTTAACACCACTCGGCTCCAGAGAAACTACCAAATACTTTATTTTAATCAACACCTTGCAAATTTACTCAAAATACAGGAATCTACTTCTTTTTTTTTTTTTAAAGTGGGATGTGAAGAAATAGTGTAAGGGCTGTCACTGAAACAATAAATATAGACCACACTATGCAAAATGAACTTGCAAACATAGAGCTGTATTATAACGAGAGAAGAAGCCTACAAGAGATATACTTGAATGTTACTGATTTTAATCAGGTTCTTCAGAATGGAGCACATAAATTTTGTCTTTGAAAGAAAATGCAGCGTGGCATTTCAGTAGTACTGAAGCTTCTTCCCTACATATCCAAAATGTAAAATGAATATGTTACTTTGCACGTTCATATCATATCATTATCGTCATCATCATCATCATCTGTTAAATTTATATGCCATCCAGTGATTCTGGGCAGTTTGCAATTGTTAAAATTTTATAAAACAAACACAAAACAAAAACCCCAGCAGAAGACGAAAGATAATGGCAAAGAAAACAATCTAGAAGAGAGCAAAAAGGGAGAAAGAAGCATCAGTCTTCTCTCTCATAGATCTATGGACAAAAATGCATTCTATGGAAATATCCTGCCAAGCTCTGTAACCAAGGCCTGGCAGTAAATCTCAGAGTTGACATTCACAGCTTGGCTTGGCAGAAGTCTCACAAATGCAGCTTAGCCAGTGAAGAATCTCTACTGCAGCCAACAATGAAGCCATGTAAAAGTTGAGTCCCTATGGCCACTGAGAATATGTAAATGTCTCCTGCTTGCTGTGGTTTAAACTCATCACTTCTTTCTCCTTCCTTTGCACCAACTGAATGATGACAGTGAATCCAAGAGGTACCGGTAGTACATTTACATAACTCCCCTCTTTGGCCTAGGAATCGCTGGTTCTCACTTTAGGATCTAATGCCAAAGATTGACAATGTTCTTTTTATTCCTATCCCAAATTTCATATGCAAACTCTTTTTTTATTGATTGACAACAAAATACTATTGGCTAGTATTCATCAATAGTCCGTTCATTTTTTTAACATCTTCTGTGTCAGGTCTTCCAGTCCATGTATAATTTTAACAGAGGTAGACAATATTTAACATTTGGATGAAAATTACCACAGTGGATAGGCTGATGGTTGGCCATTTCATACAGCCTGGTGGACCTGGGATTTTTAAAAAATTATCCTTGGTCTATTTTTGGAAGAATTTTTTTTAAAAAAGTCCATGTTAAGGCTATGTTTATTTGTGTGTTTTATTTATTTATTTATTTGAAGTTCTTAGCTGCCCAACTCCAATGGACTCTGGGTGGTATACAAAAGTAGAGACCTTGCACCAACTCTTCCTACCTGAAAAGGCATCTGCATTGAAATCAAGTGGGATTTCCAAAAGGAGTTTTAAGATGTCCATCATTAGATTAAGCTCATAGCTGTCAGTCCCAGGAACCAGGAAAGATACGTGGTGATTCTTCTGAGCAGAGTTCTTTATTGTTCCACACTTATAGACAGAATCTTGCCGGGTTAAAGCACTCTACTATCTACTTCAAGCATATGCTCTGAGAACTATTAGGGAGGGGCTATCTTTACTCTCTTTCTCTCACACAAAATATGTGGACTGAGGTCCTTCTTACTTTTCTGAAATACATCCCCTCCCCCCTGGTTATCCAGACTACTACATTCCATCACATCATGTAGGAATTCTCACATGTAAGTATTTCCACCCCATATGGATAGACAGAGGAACAAGTATTCTCTTGTCCCTAGTTATACCATTGAAATAATGTGCCCATTTTTCCAGACCAAAGTGTCACTGACTGATCAAAACACCATAATTTAATATTTTACCCTTGGCCATCAGGATAAGGAAGTAGCTAAAGCAAAGGGTTACTGTGATTGAGCACAATTTCACCTTTATAATGATAAAAATGTTACTGAATGGAAATTTTTTTAAAGACCTGGCATAAAGGAGCTAAAATAATAAATTCCTATCAAATCTTGCCTTAACTTTATGAACCTCAGGTATTACTTTCCTGTAAGTATGAACTAGGTCATCTCAAGATGGGATTATCTGACAATGTCTAAAAAATGTCCTATTTCTTATATACTTTCCTTGATCTATGATAATTTTCTACATGGTAATATTCAACTTTAATATACCTTGGTTTTCTAGTTTCAACATTTTTCCTTCGTGTGAGAATTTGTCTTTTCTTTTCATTTGCATACACATGGCTTTGTTTGATTAATTAATTGTTGCCTTGAAATTCTTTTGAACAATTTTTATTTGTATCTCTCATTCTAGCCAAAAAATGTGAGGGCCTAAATTTGAAACTTCAAACTTCAACATCTTACCAGCTACAGTAGATGTTACCTGTTTAGCCATTCCGTAGCAGGCAAAGATATAGCTATTGATTGCTCACTGTTTTCTTTCCAAAATCTTTCCAAAGCATGCAATCAACTAATATATATAGCACAGCGGGGGAAGGAAGATAGGATATAAATTAAATCACTAAATTTAACTTTACTGCAAATGCTGGGTAGAAGCCTCTACATTAAGAAGAGGAGGATCAGGGCTTGGAGAAGTTACTGCTAAGTATATGGACCATAGACTTCAAAATCTGAGAATTCTTTCAGAGATATCCAACCTTGGCAGCTTTAAGACTTGTGGATTTCAGCCCCAGAATTTCCCAACCAACCTTGGTAAATTTAAGTTCACAAGTCTTAAAATTGCCAAGGTAGGATACCCCTGATTTATACTATGCCCTTGAATGTCTGCTGTTATTTGCTGTTCAAATGACTTTACATATTTTCTTCAGGATCAAAATCTCTATTCCAAGAATTTCCATAATTAAAGCACTCTGGTGCATTAAACATTAGTCTGCCCTCTGCTATTATCCCAAATGGCAGCTAATATATATATATATATATATATATATATATATATATATATATATATATATATATATATATATATATATATATATATATATATATATATATATATATATATATATATATATATATATATATATATATATATATATATATATATATATATATATATATATATATATATATATATATATAATATCAATGAAATAGGAAAGTGGCATTTTAAAAAAACAATGTTTTGGTGAGAGCTTGAATAAATATTCTTGGCAGAAAAGTTTCAGCGGATTTTGGTAGAATGTTAGACGGCAGGCATTGAGTGTTCTTTCCTCTTACCAGGCAACTGAAGGGGACTACATTTCGATAGTGGAAATGTAAGCAGTCCAATAACTAAATCTTAAAATCCTATGCAGAGGTATATTGTATCTTTCTGATACAATGAAAAAAATATCAAAATCAGATATTGAATGGACTGTGGATGGACCCACTGTTACTAAACTAATAACCTAATCAAGGAGAGAAGCAACCTAGAACAAAGGAGAAACTTCCTGACAGTTAGAACAATTAACCACTGGAACAACCTGCCTCCAGAAGCGGTGAATGCTCCAACACTGGAAGTTTTTAAGAAGAGACTGGGAAGAAGAGACTGGACAGACGGAAGCAGCCGGCTTCTGTGAGGCTCCGAACTCCGAGACTTAAAAAGCAGCGAAAACAGCACAAAACAGCTGTTTTTCGCGGCAGAAAAAACCCCTCCCCGGTGGGAGAAGTGGTCTAAAGCGGGGAGAGGGGGTCGAGACCCTCTAAAAATTCCCTGGAAGAGAGTTCGGGAAGAAGAAAAAAAGAGGACTCCCCCCGGACGCTCACGATAGCTCCAGCCAGGAGCGGACGGACTTACAGACTTCCAAGCTAAAAACAACCTCTGTGAGGCAAACTGCACCAAAGAGGCAAGGAGACAGATGGACTGAAAGCGAGAGCCCAAAAAAGCAAGTATTTCTTATACTATACAGCTGATTAAATACGTTCACAATACACAAAAAGTAGCCAAGATGGCGACTTTTACTTTAAAACAACAGTAACCGGAGAGCAAAGGAGCCCCAGAAGGAAGAGGGTGGAAATTCCCCCCCCCATGGATTAGCAGCGATATTAAAGTTGGGGCAAATGAGGCTTTTACCTTAACTAGCTGGACTTTGTGGGCTGAAAAGGGTATAAGCGAAGCGTAGCCCTCCTTTTTTCCTCGTGAAAAGCAAATAAGAACTCAGAACAAAAAGTGCCGAGGAGGCAGAGGAGGCCGACATTTTGGGCTGAGGGCTCCACAGCATTAAAAGGGGGAAAAAACGAGAAGGGAGACATCTACTGGCCGAGAAAAAAATTGGAGACTAAAACTACAAAGAGCCCCTTTACAATGGTATGCCCTGTTGAATACACCTATAAATATAATTGATAAATGGTACTGTATACTGCCAATGAACTCATAATATTGATTACTACTTATAAGATAATTAATTACTGTGAAGATTAATCTTCTGCATAAAAAGAGCCAGAAAAGAACAAAGAGAAGGAACAGGCTGGCAGAGGGGAGTGAAGAGGAAGCCAATGCAAAGGCACTCAATAGGCTCCCTGAAGCCTCCCCCCTCGAAAGGCTAGACTACTGGACCAGCATCAGACCACAACCTTGCGCCCAATTTGGTCCAAATTGGGACCCAAAACAGTGCCAGGACAACAGGAGGATAACCTCAAAATGGCCTCCAAACAGACCACACTGACACAAACGAAGGGAGTTGTATCCTCCCCAGCCCAGCGTACTAAACCACCAGGAATTACTCTACCCACCCCCACACCCTCCCACCCAAATACAGGCACCCAGAACCATACATCTCCACAGCCCAGCCCAACAGCACACATGATACAAAAATTACAAGAGGGAATAGAAATGCTGGTTGAAAGGTTGGATGGAATGGATAAAAGGTTGGTGGAAAGGGACACAAAGATGGAGAGGAGGTGTGTAGAGGCAGAACAAAAGATGGAGAAAAGATACAACGATACAAAACAAATGCTGCAAGAACAAGGTAGAGAGATGGAGAGGAGGTGCGTAGAGGCAGAACAAAAGATGGAGAAAAGATACAACGATATAAAACAAATGCTGCAAGAACAAGGTAGAGGGCTAGAGAGAAAATGGGAGGAGCAACGCAAGGCGATGGCTGCAGATTTGGAGCAAATGAAGGAGTCAATACAAGCGCACTACAAGGAAATAAGGGAGGAAATGGAGAAAAACTTCCAGAAAATCAGAGAAAAGGTGGACAAGCGGATGGAGAAAGTGGAGAATCAAGTAGAAGGCCAGACAGCGGAGATAGCAGAGATGAAAGGGGCGGCCCAAGACCAAGCCTCCATGATACAGTACTGGCAAATGGCGTCTGCAATCAGGTTTAGAGGCTTGAAAGAGACACCAGACGAAAACCAAGGGAGCTTGACCGGAACCTTTATAGAGGCCCTGGCAGCATTTCTGGGTAAACCAACCCCAGTTATCGAATGGCAAATCGACAGGCTCTACAGAGCGGGCGCACGTATGACAACAAACAGACACCAACCAAGGGATGTGGTCATCCACTTTGTGTCACAGGGATTCCGGAACCTCATATCAGCCACATCCTACAACAGGACCTTATACATAAAGGGGCAGGAAGTGAAAGTACTGAAAGAGATCCCCCAGACGATGCTGCGAGACAGAAAGGAATACAAGTTCCTGGTCGACGAACTGAGATCACGTGCTCTGCGATACAGATGGGAAATCCCCACGGGGATGACATTCTTCTATAAAAATAAAAGACACCACCTGAACTCGGTCCAACAAGCCAGAGATTTCCTGGAAAAGGAACTGAAGCCGGAGGGACCCCAATACACCACGAGAGAAGACGCAGAAAGACCACCAGACCGACAGACCGATACAGGAACACGAGAAAGGAAAAAACCCACTCGAGACACGACGACACAGAGAACAGGAAGCAACAACAACAACAAGGGAGCAGGACAGACTGCAGGGGGCAGGATAACAAGATCCACCACCAAACGCACAGAGCAGCACGACACGATCCCTATATGCAACTCGAACACAAACCTGGATACCATGGGAACGGGACAAAAGAAGGCCACAAGAGATAGAATGGAGGCGGTCTCGGAAGAGTATCCTGAAACCGACAATGATGACTAAATACCTTACCTGGAACGTCAACGGACTAAATTCCCCACAGAAAAGGAGGAAGATATTTCATTATCTGTTTCAAGGAGGAAACGACATAATTTGCCTACAAGAAACATACATCAGAGCGGCAGACCAGAAATATCTGATCAACTACAAACTAGGCGCGCACTTTGTGGCAGCGGCGCCAAGAAAAAAGAATGGGATTGTTATACACGTAAAGAAACATGTAATGGCTAAGCTAATAGAGTCCGACCCCCAAGGTAGATACCTGGCAATTGAAATAACACAAGAAGACAAGAAGATTCTAGTAATGGGCGTATATGCACCACATCAGCAACAAGGCAAATTCTACAAAAAGCTACACAAGAAAATAACACAACTTAACTACAGATCTTACATCATCATGGGTGACTGGAACGGGGTCATAGAGACTGCTCTAGACAAAAAAAGAACTGCACCGAACCCGCAAAAACACTCCAAGTTGCCTAAATCCTTCTTCGACATGAAGGAGGACCTCGAACTGACAGACGTATGGAGGAAAAGGCACGGCAAAGAACAGGAATTCACCTTCTTCTCTGGCAGACATCAATCCTTCTCCAGAATTGACTTTATATTAACTTCTAGTGACTTGCTAACTTGTCTAAACGCGGTGAAAATCCTACCCAAGACACTGACAGACCACAACCCTGTGAGGATGGAACTAAGACATGGCCCAAAACAGAGGAGGTCCTGGAGAATCAATGAAAACCTGTTTAGACACGAAGACAATGTGGCGGAATGCAAAAAAGCTATGAAGGAATTCTTCGACACAAATATGAACAACGAAACACTGATAGAAACGATCTGGGAAGGCAGCAAGGTGTACATGTGCGGGATCCTCATAGCCATGAATAGCAGGCACCGTCGCAAACAAGAACAAAAAAGAAAAGAGTTAGAAAATGAGATAAGTAAAAGGGAGCGGCTACTAATAAAAAGGCCAGAGGACAAAGTCACCAAAGAAGGACTCAAGATCTTAAGAAAGCAATTTGACATGTTGATGGCTGACCAAGTTGCAAGGAATATACAATATGCAAAACATAAGACATTCTGCAAGGCCAACAAACCGGGCCGCTGGCTAGCCTACATTATAAGGAAGAAACAGAAATCCCGCATAATTGAAAAGATAGAATACAAAGGCAAGGAAGAATTCCGACAAAAAACCATCAAGAAAGCCTTCACGGAGTTCTACTCGAAACTATATGCCGAGGATAAGATACAAGACAAAGAGATAGATGAGTTCCTACAAAACGACAAGATACAGGCGATTACCGACACACAAAGAGAAGCCCTGAATGCCTTAATCACAAAAGAGGAAATACACTCAGAGCGATCACACAACTGAAAGCAGGAAAATCGCCCGGGACGGATGGGATAACAGCGACCTACTACAAACACCTCCAAGAGGAGATGCTAGAACCCCTCAGAAAACTATTTGCCAACATTCAAGAAGGAGGCCAGGTCCCACCATCCTGGAAAACAGCCTACATCTCATTAATCCCAAAGGAGGGGAAAGACAACACACAGCCCGCAAACTACAGGCCCATTTCACTACTAAACACAGACTACAAAATCTTCACAAAAATTTTGGCCAATAGACTAATGACTGTACTACAAAAAACAATACACCCGGACCAAAGGGGATTTATACAAGGACGCCAGATGAAAACCAACGTCAGACAGCTGGTGAACATAATAGAATACCTGCAAAAGCACAACCAGATACCCGCCGCTCTTATGTTTGTGGATGCAGAAAAAGCTTTCGACAGACTGCACTGGCCGTTCCTGACGAACTTGGTCCGGAAGATGAAAATGGGAGTACAGTTTCTCAACTCCATAACGGCAATTTACCAGAAACAAACAGGTCAGATCATTGTCAATGGGGACTTAACGGACTCATTTAATATAGAGAGAGGCACGAGACAGGGCTGCCCGCTGTCCCCCCTGCTATTTGTCCTAACACTGGAAATTTTACTGAACAGAATAAGAGCGGCAGAGGATGTACAGGGCATACAGATTAAACAGCAAGAATACAAACTATGTGCCTTTGCGGATGACCTGCTGGTGACAATGTCGCAACCAGCACAATCAGCAAGGAAATTGATGGAGATAATGGAGGACTATGGTAGGGTGTCAGGCTTCAAAGTAAATATATCAAAAACAAAGATGCTAGTCAAAAACCTAGACAACAAAGCAAGACGGAACTTGGAAAGAATAACGGGTTGTGAAATAGTCAAGAAAGTCAAATACTTAGGAGTGGAGATAGAATCAACAAATGCGAAATTATACAACTACGAGGTCCTGTGGAATAAGATACAAGCAGACCTGGAAAGGTGGAAATCACTACGTCTGTCCCTGCTTGGCAGGATAGCGACAGTAAAGATGAATGTATTACCCAGATTTTTATTTCTCTTTCAAATGCTACCCATACTCAAAAAGGATGCGGACCTGGACAACTGGCAGAAGGGCATCAACAGATTTATTTGGGACGACAAGAGACCGAGGGTGAAACTAAAAATCATCCAAGACGCAAGGGAGAGAGGGGGACTCAAAATGCCTAATCTAAAGCTATACTACTATGCAGCAACATTGGTGGCGGTTAGTGACTGGATCAACATGACAAATGATAGAATTCTGAATGTTGAGGGGCATGGTCTACTATTCGGCTGGCACGCATACCTAGTATACGACAAAAAGGTAGATAGGAACTTCAAAGAGAACCCACTACGAATCCCATTGTTATGGGTCTGGAAGAAATATAAGCACCTCCTACACGACAAGATTCCCATCTGGACGATCCCTGGACACGCCACAGGGGATATGAACACATCCCAAGGGCAAGAAGTGGTGCCCTACAGTGAACTTATACTGGGAGAAGAAAACGGGTTCCTCTTGAAACCTCAAGCAACGCTAGCAAACAGAGGAATAGGAAATACCTGGCTATCATATATACAACTACAATCAAGGTGGCGTAAAGACAAGAAGAAGGGCTTCTCCCAGACCGACGAGAATCTAATTAAACAGATTAGAGAACAGGGGATTATGCACATCAAACGAGTGTACAGCATTCTGATAGAAATGGACTCTGAAACCGAGCTAGTCAAGAACTGTATGATAAAGTGGGCACAAGACTTCAGACACCCTATCGCCATGGACACGTGGGAGAAAATCTGGGTGAGGAATGTAGAATTCACGAAATCGCAACACTTAAGGGAAAACTTCTACAAGATGTTCTATAGATGGCATCTAGACCCGAAAAAAATATCACTCATCTACCCGGGCTCCCAGCCCAAATGCTGGAGGTGCGGGGACGGGGAGGCTACTTACTTTCACATATGGTGGGCATGCAGAAAAATCAAAGCATTCTGGAGGAAGATATGGTGGACACTCCAAACTATTTTCAAAAAGCGTATAGAATTTCTACCTCAGGCTTTTCTGTTAGGGATCACAAAGGACTTCACTACCTCAGAGACAAATTTATTTTTGAACTTAATTACAGCAGCAAGATTGTTGGTGGGACAATACTGGAAGAATCCGGAAATACCGCCTATTGAAGAATGGACTGTGAAAGTGACAAATTTGGCGGAAATGGCGAAAATATCAGCGTACTTGCAAAATCGCTCCAATGAACAATTTTTGACGGACTGGAAACAGTGGATAGACTATATCCAAGAGAGACACCAATCAAACAGAATGCAGCTGGCGTTTAGCTGAGGCTCGATGGGAGGAGGGAAGAAGGGTTAACAAATCATATGTTTACAAAAACTAACACCCAATGTTGAAGGTATATGTTCTATAACTAATGCCTCTTAACATAAACTTATGACTAATGTTGTTTGCTTTAAAACTGTTAAAGCGGACTGAATCTCTACCTCAGGATATGAAACTTTTACCTCAGGATCTCCGGTTAGGGACTATAAAAGTTTGCACTAGTAATGGGATGAAGTCAATTCAGAAGCGCAAACGAACAATATGCAATAAACTAGATACAGCAGATAGACCATATATAAGAGAAACACCAAACAAACAAAAGGTACTCGGAGTATACTTGAAGAGGGAAGGGAGGAGGGAAGAACGTTTACTAAAACAGATGTTTACAAAGATTAATACCTAATGTTGTATGCTATGTTCTAGGATGATTGTTTAGCAATAGGATCTTTGGTTTAATGTTGACCACATTAATATGGAACCAGATAAGAGAAACACCAATCAAACAAAGTGTAACAGGAGTATAGTTGAGGCTAGACGCGAGGGGTGGGAAAAAGGCTTACTAATTCAGACGTTTTCAGTGACTAATACCTAGTATTGTATATCAGGTGCCATGATGATTGCTGCACAATATGTTTTTTTTATGTTCAATGTTGATTGTTTTAATAAAAGAATTTTATATTAAAAAAAAAAAAAAAGAAGAGACTGGACAGCCATTTGTCCAAAATGGCATAGGATTTCCTGCCTGAGCATGGGGTTGGACTAGAGAAGATCCCTTCCAATATTATTATTATTATTATTATTATTATTATTATTATTATTATTATTATTATTATTATTATTATTATTATTCCCAGGTTGGGACTGGCCACATATTAAAGCAAAAAAGAAGTCAAAACTGCTTGGTCCACAAACATGTTCCTCTACTGCTGGACTGGCAGCATGAATCTGAGCAATCTGAACAATTAAAAAAACAACAACATCTTGTTATCTTCATTGTCTCCCATTTTTCATATTTTCAGCAAGACCTCATCAGCACACAGGGCAAGAAAGCTTATGTTCTCTTTCTCCATTTGATATGGACAGATGGAGATGAAAATGTTCCTTTAATCCTTGACTGTGGCACTGGAATAATATGACTGTTTTTCCAGACCAAATGTCATTGACTGATTTGTCTGGAAAAAAAAAAACTACTCCACAATGATTCTACATAATTTCTTTTGAACTATAACTTATTGAAGCAAATGGAAAATACTAAAGTGAGATAAGGTAAGCATTCATTGCTTATTTTACTTAAAGAACTTAACGCAGACCAAAAGAAAGATTCATGCTAATGTCGGAATAGAAATTCAACTTTTATGCAGTTTGCACAAGAGAGGCTTGATTAATAATTCAAATAAACTTGACAGCATAAAATCTTATTTAAAGTTCTAATCTGAACTAATGATGACCTGGTCAGTTTGGGGGCAATAGTCTGATTCCATGAATAGACATCTTCTTGGAAAGGCCATTCTTTGAACTAAGAAATCTTTGCCCAGAGTAAAACTTTTATTAAAATTAATACATTTTAACCAAGGCGTTCTTCAATCAGATGTTTATACGTTGCAATACAGAATTTAAAATGGAACCGGAGACAGGAAAAACAGAATAACAGTGTTGGAGGGGACCTTGAGGATCTTCTAGTCCAGTGGTGGCGAACCTATGGCACACGTGCCAGAGGCAACACTCAGAGCCCTCTCTGTGGGTACGCGCACTATGCCCCGGAGATGGCAGCCATCCTTCTTCAAGCAGCCACCCGCTAACTCGCCGAGGTCCCACATGGATTCATCCCAGCACAGCTGTTTTCCCTCCCTCCGTCCCTCCTGGATTTGCATGCTCTCCTTTTCCTGGGTACGACCCACTGCATCGCCTCCTCAGCTGTCGGCCGGCCATCAAGCTCCGAGGCAGCTTCTCTGAACTGCTAGCAACAGGCTGCAGAGCCCTACAGTGTGCCGGTCGAGGGGTCGGCAGGTTGTGGCTGCTGACGGACACCGTTGGCCCCCATGTGCTCGCTGGCCTCTGTGTGTGGGGGCCGATGGTGTCAGGCAGCAGCCGCCTTGGCCCCTGCATCACCTTGCCCTGCGACAATGGCACCCCCACCCTGCCTCGCCTCCCCTCACCCCGCAGGACGAGCCTCCTGCCCACTGACCAGAGACCCCCTGGATCTCCCCCAACCCTGTCCGGCCCCCACAGGAGTCCCTGCCCATGAGCAACATCAAAGTGACCACGCCCACCTTGGCCACACCCACCCATTCTATCATGACCACCATCGCCACACCCACCCAGTGGGCCACGGCCACCTGGCACCCAGCGATAAATGACTTTTGGATTGCAGTTTGAGCACTCAGTCTCTAAAAAGTTTGCCATCACTGTTCTAGTCCAACCCCTTGCTCAAGCAGGAGACCCTATACCAGTTCAGACAACTGATAGAGCACTCCATTAGATGGAGAATGGTTGCAGAAACTATCCTACTTAGTAGAGATCTTTCATCATATGAACCAGCCAAAGAAGTTTCTGCAAGGTACGGAACAAAATGTTTTGATTTCAAGTGACAAGATTCTTGGATTTAAGAGAAAACTGAAGTCCTTGGAAAAAGCATGTTGTAAAAAAGGAATATTGAAATGTTTCCACTTCTGCTTGGGCTTGCGGGTGAAGTAGAATACCAGAAAGTCTCAAACCTACTCGAAAAACTCCTGAAAGTACTACAGAACAAAACCATCCCTACTTTCCCCTCCCTTTCAACCCAATGCATGACTGAATGAGAAGTCCTTTCTCTGCATCTTCTGCTCCGCCTGAGAACTGCCCTTTGAAGGAAGAGAAGGAACTTTGCAAGCTGCAGTGTGATCACAGAACTCAAGATGAAATCCAGTGATCTGCCCATTGGCAAGTTCCGAATCTGTCTGAAAGAAGAGCTTGTTTGTTTGTTTTTTATAGCCTCCCATCTCAGTCAAGGACTCTCAGCAGCTTATCTTGCCAATCCCAGCAAATTTTGCTGCAGTTTTCAACTTATTACATGTGTCCGCAAGCTTTCCCATTTAAAAAGCAAAGTCAGATTAATCAAAGTCTTATTTCAATTGAAGAGAAAAATCCAAGTTTGTGCAGCAAACAACAAGCACAGTTGTTAAAGAGGTCATTCTTCATTCTTCATCTTTAGTTTAAGAACTAAATACACATTTATGAAGTTAATTATTAAGAAGTTAATGCAAATATAATGTATATAATACATATATACAGGCCTACACATGAAACAAACACACAGGTAGTCCTCGATTTGCGACTGTAATGGACCCTGCCCATCACCGTGGTAACATCATCATCATCAAGTTGGAAGGGACCTTGGAGGTCATCTAGTCCAACCCCCTGCTCAGGCAGGAAACCCTATACCATTTCAGACAAATGGCTGCCCAGTCTCTTCTTTAAAACTTCCAGGGTTGGAGCATTCACCGCTTCTGGAGGCAGGTTGTTCCACTGGTTAATTGTTCCAACTGTCGGGAAGTTTCTCCTTAGTTCTAGGTTGCTTCTCTCCTTGGTTAGTTTCCATCCGTTGCTTCTTGTCCTGCCTTCAGGTGCTTTGGAGAATAGCTTGACTCCCTCTTCTTTATGCAGCCCCTGAGATATTGAAACACTTGTGATAGTCATAAAGCGGTCAGGCACCTGACCAACTGGATTTTACAACCTTTGTTGTGATGGTCATTAAGCAAAACACCATGGTCGTTAAGCAAATAGTGCAATTGTTAAGTTAACCAACGGTCCTCAATGTGTACGGTTTTGACAAAAAATCAGAAGTAAATGCTGGTTTTCGACAAAACTGTCAAAAAAAAAAAGTTCATTTGATTGCGGAACGCTGAAAATGGCAATTAACGCGGCCTGACTGCTGAGTGCCCAAAGTGACCATGGGGGTGGTAGTGGTACCGTCAGTACTTTGAATCCAGGTCGTTCGTATTGCCCAGGAATACTTGGAATGGTTGGAACTTCGAACTGGTAGCTAAGCAACCAGTCATTTTTCAAGGGACACTTGTAATAGTTTTATAATTTCTGGCTATATTTAAGCCTGAATGTACAAGAGTTCCCCAAGAACTGAAAAATATTTCAAGGATGCCTCTAGGGTCAAAAAAGCTGGGGGAAAAAAGGGGGTTATAAAATGCCAATCAGGCTCAAGTGAGCCTACTGCAAGTTGGCAACGGCCATCAGGCACAAGGATGTGGTATATTTATGCCTGAATTGTAGGCAAATCAATGTCATAAATAGTTCTACAAACGGAGATCAAATTGCCTTGCTGGACTGATGCACCTTGTGACTCATCGTGCAATGATTTGGCAGCTGATAATAGGCCAAAAGTTTAAGACTTGAAAAAGAGAGAGCAAAGGCAAATGCTTGGATAGGAAGAGCAGCAGAAAAAAAAAAAGGCGTAGTCAAAATAGGTAGAAATAAACGTGGAGGTAGCAAAGGATAACAGAGACAAAAAAAAAAAGGGCAGATATCGAGAAATAAGGCCTTGAAGAGAAGAAAGGGTGATGGCTCCAAGAGTTTGTAAAAATACATCTGCTACCATCAAGTTAAGATTTGTTTTCACACTTAACCCAACATTTTGCAATAACAGTATTAGCAAATTTCTCAGCTCCTGTTCAAAGAGCTTGGAATTCTTAGCTTTTAGATTCTCAGACTGGCTGAGGAATTCTGGGAATTGAAGTCCACACGTCTAAAAAGTTGCCAAGTTTGAGAAACACTGTCTTCAGAGGAAAATCCCACAACGAAGCCTATTAAATGCCCTTCTGAAAATGAATTCTGTTCTTGACATTGTAATACTACAACTCTTTGCAGCCAAGTTAAGGCTAAAGTAACTACATGGGTACTTGGATAAATGGAAATCTTGATAGAGGACTCAATCACATTATAAAATAGTTTCATATAGACGTTGCAGTAAAAGCTTGGAAATCAAGCTTTTGGAACTGGAAGGGTTGTTTCTGTGTTATAGAAGTGTGCAAAATACTTGGTTTTGGAACATTTCAGATGTAAAATTTATGAAAGTTTTACAGGTATTTTGAATTGGAAGTTTAGACTGCATCCCAGATGCTTGAAATGTCTCATTTCTCACATAGATGTTTCACCATAATTTTTTTGAATGTTTTACAGTAAAGTGCTGTTAAAGCTTTGCATACAAGACACCATTGTGGCCTTTTTTTTTTTTAGGATTCCCTGCCAACCTAGGCATTGCTTAGATATAGCAAATAAACACATTTTAAAGATTAAAAAAAAGAAAAGAAGAAGAGTACTCTCCAAGAAGCTATTTATTTGCACTTGTCAGACATGACATAAGGAACTACGGTAGAGTTGAACTGACACAGGCACTTGGAGGCTAAGAAGCTTTGGCTAAGTAATAACACAACTTGGGAGAAACATCACAGGATTGTACACCCAGTGACTTGAGGCTTTTGAAGCTGATTGCTACGAAGATCACAGAGCATTTTGGAATAAATATTCCCATTTGGGTTCCTCCAAACCTTAATTGCATTTCCAGAGACTTTCTTTCCTTTTCATGCTCCTTCGGTTTTGAAATCTTGAGAATATTTTTCGTGGTAGTGACAAGTTTGAAAATGCTCTCCAAAGAAGCACACAAGTAGTCCTTGACTTACAACCACAACTGAACGCAGAAATTTCCATCACTAAGTGAGAGGATTGTTAAGTGAGCTTTGCCCCATTTTACGACCTTTCTTGGCAGACTTGTTAAGTGAATCACTGCAATTAGGTTAGTTAGTATCCGGTTGTTAAGTGAACCTGGCTTCCTCATTGACTTTGCTGGCCAGGTCGCAAAAGGGGATCACATGACCCCAGGACACTGCAACAACAACAACAACAACAACAATAATAAAGTTGGAAGGGACCTTGGAGGTCATCTAGTCCAACCCCCTGCTTAGGCAGGAAACCCTACACCATTTCAGACAAATGGCTGTCCAGTTTCTTCTTCAAAACTTCCAGTGTTGGAGCATTCACAGCTTCTGGAGGCAGGTTGTTCCACTGATTAATTGCTCTAACTGTCAGGAAATTTCTCCTTAGTTCTAGGTTGCTTCTCTCTTCAGTTAGTTTCCACCCGTTGCTTCTTGTTTTGCCTTCAGGCGCTTTGGAAAATAGCTTGACTCCCTCTTCTTTGGGGCAGCCCCTGAGATATTGGAACACTGCTATCATGTCCCCCACTCGTCCTTCTCTTCATTAAACTAGACATACCCAATTCCAGCAGCCGTTCCTTATATGTTTTAGCCTCCAGTCCCCTAATTATCTTTGTTGCTCTTCTCTGTACTCTTTCTAGTCTTAACATTCATAAGTATGAATCAGTTGCCAAGTGTTTGAATTTTGATTATGTGACCATGGGGATGCTGCAAAAGTGGTACAGTAAGCATGAAAAATGGTCATAAGTCGCTTTTTTTAGTGCTACTGAAACTTTGAAGTCACTAAATGAACATTTGTAACTTGAGGACTGCTGTAGATTTTTTTTTGTTTGTTTTCTTTTTGATCCCAGGACCTAGTTTTGGGTTGTATTATTTTAATCTTTATCATGTTCCCTTGCATATAATCACTGCAGAGATTGGTTAGCTTTTAAGTCTTTAATTTGTATTTTGAGGAATAATGTCTCATAAAAACAAGTTAAGGGGAAAAATTTTTTTTTTGCAATCATACAGTATACAATAAAAAGGATTTTTTTTATTTCAAAATAATAGACTTATAAATCCCATGCCACTAGCCTGAAAGTATTTTACATATTTCTGCTTCAACAAAGCCATTTAATGAGAAAAGCAGTATTAAAATAGTGCAGAATAAAATATTATACAGAAAACTATTCATTACTTGATACCTAATTGTTCATGCATCTGGCAACGAGGCTGTAGTTATTTTGACAAAAAAACAACCCACCCCACCTTAGTATATTGGAATATTGCATTGTTTATTTTGTTTGCAACTTGAAAATCTGACTTCATGCAGGTAGTAAATTCTACCCCTTTGCAGTAAAATGCCTCCCACCCAAGAAGGAAACACTTAACCCAGGAGTAGGCAACCTTGGCTCTTTTATGACTTGTGGACTTCAACTATGCTGGCTCAGGAATTCTGGGAGTTGAAGTCCATGAGTTGTAAAAGAGCCAAGGTTGCCTACTCCTGGGTTAACCGATATAGGTAGTCCTCAATTTACGATCACAATTGAGCCCAAAATTCATGTTGCTAAAAGGGATGTTTCTTAACTGAGTTTTACTCCGTTTTACAGCCTTTCTTGCCACAGTTCCTGAGTGAATCACTGCCGCTGTTAAATTAGTTCACACGGTTGTTAAGTGAATCTGGCTTCCCTGTGGAGTTTGCTTGTCAGAAGATCAAAAAAAAAAAGGGGGATCCCGTAACCCGGGACCCTGCAACCGTCATTAATATGAGTCAGTTGCCAAGGGTCTGAATTTTGATCACATGACCCTGGGCAATGGTCAGAAGTGTGAAAAACAATCCTAAGTCACTTCTTTCAGTGCCATTGTAACTTTTAACAGTCACTAAACAAACTGTTGTAAGTCGAGGATTACCTTATTCAAGAATAGAAGTATCGATTATAAAAATGAAATTATTCAGCACAAAGATTCTGAAAACTAGTATTAGAATATATAGCTATAACCAATTCAAGTTGCTTACTACGTATGTTTTACACATCAAGGCACCGCCGTATCTTCATACAATGATTATTCAATTTTCATAAGGACATTACCGGAAGTTGGCAGTGTTACACTATTTCTGTTCTAATCTGTAATCACGTTTTAACTGAGAATGAATTTTAACTGCTTGTTGTCAATGAGCCAGAGAGTTTGCTAGAGGTTTCAAGGAAACTTTTGGGGGTTTTTTTTTCCCCACCAAGCCTCCTGTTGTTTTGCAATTTAAGAAATGATTAATTCCAAGAAATGATATGATCCACTTTCAATGGCAGTTCACCAATAACTGGATGACAGCAAATGCTTCTGCATATTTTAAAAATATTGACGCACATGGTAATGGTTGCAGACACATCTGAGCACCAACTCTGACAATGTAGAAATCTATAATGCACAAATTTTTAATCTAGAAGGGACTAGGAATATTAACTTTATTAATAAATCCAGCAGGGAAGCATTACAATGTAAAGAACCTGCCTCTGAAATCTTGCTGCCAAAATAACTCTTTAAATGCTCAAAGAAATTAACTTTATCACCTTCCTAAAGCTGTTTGCCACTTTGAGGGATATTTCATGATTGCCTTTGCTGGGGAATAACTTGAAATTCTTGGCCTCAATTACTTCCAGTTGCCTTCTTTCCCATTTTGGCCAGCCAGCTTTGTGAAATGTCATTCTCTATTAAAACTATATACCACTTCTGCATCTGCTGACTTGAGGTCACTAGAGGCACCTCTGCAAAAACAAGGCATTAGAAGAGAAGGAATAAGCATTTGATGAATGTGAAAGGCATGGCTTTTATTTTTTTTCTCCTTTTGCTGCACAGTCAATTTTTATCAATCATAGCTTTCCTTCTAATTTTCCGAGCATCGCTGCATTTAGTTCTAATGCAGAGGGAGAGAATGTCAAACTGCTACAACTGAGACATTATTATTATTATTATTATTATTATTATTATTATTATTATTATTATTATTATTATTATTATTATTATTATTATTATTATTATTATTATTATTTATTAAACTTATATGCCGCCCTTCTCCCAAGACTCAGGGCGGCTCACAACAAGAATACAT
Organism: Bothrops alternatus; assembly: GCA_034064705.1. Taxonomy (NCBI): domain Eukaryota; kingdom Metazoa; phylum Chordata; class Lepidosauria; order Squamata; family Viperidae; genus Bothrops; species Bothrops alternatus. The sequence goes on along the minus strand of JARGCV010000050.1, from coordinate 392,911 downwards.
CACAAAATAATTTCCCACGAGTGGACATAAATTTGCACTCTTCTGATCTTGGATTTTGTGCAAGTATGAACCTCAACAGGGACAATGCATTTATTTTCCCAAAAAAGACAAGTGTTTGTTCGTCTGTAGGGCTTCCGCACTTCTACTGCTGGCCTATGAGGACAACTTGAACAAGAATAGTTACTTAGGTAGCATTTACAGAACAAAGAATGATTGTATTAGAAAAGCAGTAACTTTTGAAAATGCAAGCAAATGCACCATCAGTCTATATAAGTTCCACTTACATTGCAACAAAACATATTTATCAAAGCTTCTAAGGGGGAGGTGCTCAAATAATCGGGACTAACATTCACAAAAGTGGGATAAATTGTGAAATTCACTGAAATTTAATAGGATCTTTTAGGTGGTTTTGAAAGAGAATTAGATAAATTCACAGAAGAATGGAATTCATGCAAGCTTCCAATGGTTCCTCATTCTGATGGCTACTTCAAAGTCCTTCTATAATAGCTGCTAGGGAACAAGAATGGAAGCAAATGCATGAGCTGCTTGGAAGTTCTTGAATACACAAAAGACAGAGTAGTCCAGAAATGATAGAGCTGGGCACTGATCTAGTGGATGCTTGCTATGTTGTCATGGTAGCCATTCATAGTGTCCACTATGGTTTCTGCAGCTGCTGCTGACAAAGCACAATCCATTGTTTGAATGTTTTTTGGGTTATATTCATGCATTCCTGAAATCATCATCATCATCATCATCATCAAGTTGGAAGGGACCTTGGAGGTCATCATGTCCAACCCCCTGCTCAGGCAGGTAACCCTATACCATTTTGGAAAAATGGCTGTCCAGTTTCTTCTTAAAAACTTCCAGTGTTGGCGCATTCACCGCTTCTGGAGGCAGGTTGTTCTACTGATTAATTATTGTAACTGTCAGGAAGTTTCTCCTTAGTTCTAGGTTGCTTCTCTCCTTGATTAGTTTCCACCCGTTGCTTCTTGTCCTGCCTTCAGGCACTTTGGAAAATAGCTTGACTCCCTCTTCTTTGTGGCAGCCCCTGAGATACTGGAACACTGCTATCATGCCCCCCTCATCCTTCTCTTCATTAAACTAGACATACCCAATTCCAGCAACCGTTCCTTATATGCTTTAGCCTCCAGTCCCCTAATCATCTTTGTTGCTCTTCTCTGTACTCTTTCTAGAGTCTCAACATCTTTTTTACATCGTGGTGACCAAAACTGGATGCAGTATTCTAAGTGTGGCCTTACCAAGGCATTGTAGAGTGGTATTAATACTTCACGTGATCTTGATTCTATCCCTCTGTTAATGCAGCCTAGCACTGTGTTGGCTTTTTTGGCAGCTGCAGCACACTGCTGGCTCAAATTTAAATTATTGTCCACTAGGACTCCGAGATCCCTCTCACAGTTACTACTATTGAGCAAGGTACCCCCTATACTATACCTGTACATTTGGTTTTTCTTGCCTAAATGTAGAACCTTACTTTTTTCACCATTGAATTTCATTTTGTTAGATAGCGCCCAGTGTTCAAGTCTGCCCAGATCCTCCTGTATCCTAAGCCTGTCTTCTGTAGTGTTGGCTATTCCTGCCAGCTTTATTTTATTTTATTTTAGTAACAGGTTTATATGGTTGCCCATCTACCAATATAACTCTGTGTGGAGAACAACACAAAAAGCATAATATAGGAATCAATCAAAATAGCAAGTTGAGACAATTTAAACACACACATACAGAAACATTGTCTTATCAGCATACCCCATACACACAAACTGGGGTCCATGAACATTCAGACCAGACCACAGTGCCTAGGGGCAAAACCAAGTATTTGTGGCATTCCAGAAGACCCTCAGGCCCCGTGCCATTCAGATCTTGGGAAGAGGCAGGAACCATCACAGACAAGATATGCTTTCTAGACCCTTGGTGATACTGCTTCATCACGGTAACCCAGATTATGCCAAAACTGCTGGATCTAGCAGAACAGGCAGAACCCATCAGAGATAAACAGTCCCATTTCATTCTGAGACTTTTTGGAACCACTGTTATCCATTTCAGGAACAACTCTAAATTGTCTAAATCTTCCCACTTGAAATACGAGTGCTTCTCTAAATAAAGGTGAACTCCAATAACAGGTAAGATGTGGCTTGTCATCTCTATGACACTTTTGAATAAGGTGAGACACAGAAATATGTTGGGCCTCCCTCTAAGGTACAGTGAGGGGAAAATTATTTGATCCCCTGCTGATTTTGTATGTTTGCCCAGACAAAGAAATGATCGGCCTGTAATTTTAATGGTAGGTTTATTTTCACAGTGAGAGACGGAATACTGTATTTTAACCTTAGCATTTGAGCTCGACAATAAATATTGTTTTCAAACAGTAAATTCCATGTCAAAAAGCACAATCTGATTAGAAGCCAAATGATTCATGTTGAGACTGACCAAATTTCTTTACCAAGAAAGACCCACAAACATTTTTGTAAGGCAAATGTTCAAATAAAAAGAATGTACTGAGCATCCTTTCTACAGGACAACAATTCAAACTACAAGTAAAAATTTAGAATTCTTGTTCCATCAAATTGAGCCTCTTGTTATATCTCAACTAGCATATTGTGGTTTTGACTATGGCCTCTGTAGTTATCACTCTCTTTGCAGCACACTGGGTATCAACTACTGTAAGGCATTTTCTGAACTAGACCTTACATTCTGATTGTCATCTATGAAAGATCTAAATATAGATACATAGGGAAAATTGCTGTAAACATCCTGCAAGGGATCAGACCTCACACTCAGTGAAGCAGTAATTTTGGCCAACAACTAACCCTTCTCATTTTTCACCCCCAACTCCAAAGAATGGGGCTTCATTCCCGAAAAAGCTCTGGGTTGCCTCATTTATGAGTTAATTAGCAAGAGTGTTTTAATCAAATTATATAGACTTCCAAAGGTTGCCTTAGCAGCAGGTGTCGCATCATTGCTGAACTGTTTTATGTCAGTCTAAACCTAATCAAAGATGGTGCCGTACAGCTAAAAGAGCACACACAGAATTTGTTTCTACAAAGGAAACAGGAAGCTTTGTTGTTGAATAAGTGCCTATTTACTGTTCAAGTTCTCATCCATCCTTTGCTTCTTGAGCAATTGTTTCCTTGAATGCAGTTTTGAACTATAAGTTCCATTCTATTGCTAAAAAGGGGGATTCTTAGATTGCTACCTTAATCCTTCCTTAGTATGTTAACTGGATCCTCTTCTAACTAGGTCTCTGTTGTGCTCGGAATCTTAACTAATGGAAATTTCATCTAAGCAGAAAAAAGTGTTTGAAGTTTCATTAGAGTCTCAACGTGCATTCATAAGACACGCCACTACTTTTCTATTTGTTTTAAAAGATGCTTACTGTTCTAAATATGCTCATCATAGTAGTCATTACCTAATGGCCTGATCTTTCTAAGAGGCAATCCTAAACATTAGCACTCACTTTACTTAATATTTACTTTCCATAAAACTGAAATCTAGGGTTACAAAAGAAATGAAAGTCCCATGTAGTATACTCTCTCAAAGAGTAAAGGTACACAGGTAGTCCCCAAACACAACCATTTGTTTACAGTCCAAAGTTACAACGGCACTGAAAAAAGTGACTGATGACCAGTGGTGGGATTTAGCCAGTTCGCACCGGTTCAGCAGAACCGGTAGCTAAATTTTGCTGAGTTCAGAGAACCGCTTCTCGAAGTCCAGTCTAGGCCTCGGAGGCCTGGAGGAGGCCTCCCAGGCCTAGAACGGCCCGCCAGAAGTGCGTGGATGGCACTTCCGGAAGTCTGTTCTAGGCCTCAGAGGCCCAGGCCTGCATCCAATAAGAGAACCAGTTGTTCAGGTATTTGAATCCCATCACTGCTTATGACCCTTTTTCACAGTTACAACCATTGCAATATCCCCATAGTAAGGTGATCAAAATTCGGATGCTTGGCAACTGGTTCATATTTATGACGGCTGCAGTGTTCTGGGGTCATGTGACCACCTTTTGAGACCTTCTGATGAGGTAAGACACTGTGAAAGCCAGATTCACTTAAAAACAGTGTTACTAAACTGCAACAATTCCCTTAACAACTGTGGCAAGAAAGGTTGTAGAAAACTCACTTAACAACTGTCTCGCTTAGCGACATAAATTGTGGGCTCAAATGTGGTTGTAAGCAGAGGACTACCTGTATTTTACGAGAGATGTACATCAAAGTAAATCTTTCTTTTTTCAAACAATGCTTGAGGAAGTGATATTCTAATGCAACTCTCGTCTTTTTTTTTTTTTACACATTTAAGCACATAAGAAGCTGACTTATATTAGGTCAGACTTTTTACTTTTCAAGCTCAGTACTTTCTATCACAACTGGTAACGATTTCTAAATCTATTTGCATATCACATACTGCTTGACTCTCCTTTAACTGGAAATACCAAGGATAGAATTTAGGAACGCAGAACGCCCAAAACGTGGGAGCTATGCAACCATCCAAGTGTGCAAAACACAAACCAGCCTTGAGTGTTCCCGACCATCTGTTCTAAATTTTTAAGCATCATTTACCTAAATCTGAGCGTTCCCATCTTAGTAGAGTTCAAGTGCTTTTTATGTATGCATAAGTGAGCGTAAGGAGGAGAGGAGAGGAACCGGCCCATCTGTTTCCTTAATCCAGTAAGGACAGAGCTGGATGTAATGACTGCAGTTCATGGCAGGCTGATTCACCAGCTATTAGAAAAGTTTTCAATGCCTCCCATGGTGTTTCTATTGTTTATCAAACCACTGATAAATGGTTTCCTTCATTTTCAGGGATTTCTTTGCCAAGTTTTCCCTTTTCCACCTTGATTTGTTAAATACAGATAGTCCTCGACAATGGAGCCCAAAATTTCTGTGGCTAAGTGACACGGTTATTAAGTGAACTTTGCCCCATTTTACGACCCTTCTTGCCACAGTTGTTAAGAGAAACACGGCCATTGTTAAGTTAGTAACATGGTTATCAAGTGAAACTGGCTTCCTCATTAGTGTGCTTGTCAGAAGGTCTCAAAAGGTGATTACATGACATTGCAACTGTCATTAAGTATGAATCAGTTGCCAAGTATCTGAATTTTGATTGTGTGACCCTAGGGAAGCTACAACGGTCTTTAAATGTGAAAAATGTTCATAAGTCACTTTTTCAGTGCTGTTGTAACTTTGAATGGTCACTAAATGAACTGATGTAAGTCTAGGACAGGGGTAGGCAACCTTGGCTCTTTTATGACTCGTGGACTTCAACTCCCAGAATTCCTGAGCCAACATGGCTCAGCTTGGAAACCTCTCCCTTTCCCCTCAGCATGGCTGGCTCAGGAATTCTGGGAGTTGAAGTCCACGAGTCATAGAAGAGCCAAGGTTGCCTACCATTGGTCTAGGACTACCTGTACCTCAAAGTCCACATCTTGCTGGGGGACCTTCCAACGTGGTTTTAGTCTTTCCACGCTTCCCCCTTCAGCTTTCACTGCAGGATATTCGTTGGACAATTGCTGCAGCTTATTTTAGTAATTTTAAGGGGTATGGAATGAAATGCTTTTCATTATTCTGCAGGAGTCTTGCTTTTACAGTGGGCGTTTAGCTCTGTGCGTGCCGAGACATAATGATCTGGAAAGCACGGAAAAATCCATACTCCGGTTGGTCTCTGACAGCTGTGACTGTCAGAAATTTAAAATTACATAGAAATAAAATAAATCCCCCCTGCAAGATCCCTTTAAGCCAAATATATGCACGAAGATGCCTGACCCATCCAGTCTGTCAGGAAATAGATTTCTCCCTTGTTCTGGCAATTCAGTCTAGCATTTCTTATCCCTGCAACTCATTCTGCACATTGAACTCATGCATTATCTAGGCATAAGAAGCAATGACTAGCAATTTGGAAGGAACGCAGAGTCCGAATCCAACAGAGATGAAGCATATTGAGTATCTTACAAATCAAGGGAGAGAATAGCAAACTAGCAAAGGGGGTTAAACTAAATGACATTTCCTGAAAGGAGACACGAATGGATGGATGGATAGATGGATGGATGGGTGGGTGGGTAGAAACTTTAAAAGTAATATATTTCACTGGATGGCACATTTGTCCTTTCATATTTGTTTGTTTGTCTGCTTATTTACACCTCACCTTTATTATTAAACAACTCAAGACGGTGAACATACCTAATACTCCTTCTTCCTCCTATTTTCCCCGCAACAACAACCCTGCAAAGTGGATTAGGCTGGGAGAGAGTGACAGGATGGCTAAAGTGGGATTAGAAATCACAGTCTCCTTGGTTTCTAGACTGGTGCATTGACCACTAAACCCAACAGAGCTATAACTTCGGGGTGTTGGTAGGGATGAAAATAATGCCACCAAGAAGTCATAGTGTCTATGGAGATTCTCAATCATCCAGATCATGGCTCTCCCAAAGATGCTTTTCTAAAAGGCAACTGAACTTTCTTGTTTCTCCTTGAAAACATTTCGCTTCTCATCAAGAAGCTTCTTCAGTTCAAGAAGTCAGAGAGTTTGCCACATGAAGCATTTGCCTTGTCTCCGTTCAGCTCCAGGCTTTTGTGAAGCCATTGCTTAACTCTTCTATCACTGAGGTGATTTATTTCCACAGCACTGCAGTACAATCAAAAGGCTGCCAGCCTATATTTTCAGAACTGCACAGAAAACCTCTGTGTTCTAAAACCATCTTGCAGATTATTTGCTAGAGATATCCACTGAAAGCACCAACAATGTTGATGCTTAGTAAAGTGTTGGCTATGTCCAGAACTTTCTTTGTAACTTGGCACAATCCAAGAATATTATATTTCCAATGTTGATGTTTTTCCTTAATATTAGCATTATGGAAAACAGTAGACTAAGGACCTCCTAAGGCAGACATGTCAAACACAAGGCCCGGGAGCCAGATGCGGCCCGCGAAGTGGTTTCATGTGGCCCACGAAGCCATCCTGGAAACAGTGAGGGAACGGCCCCCGCTGCCTTGGCTCTGGCCCAGGCTGACTGGGAGCCAATGTACAATTTTGCGGTGGCCATCTATGCTGAAACGCATTCAGTTTTAGCCCCACAAGGCAGTCTAGAAACAGTGAAAAACCAGCCCCTGCCTTGTCGGCCCCGCCCCCTGGATGCATGCTGGGGAGGTGTCACCCTTTGTGAGGAATGAAGAAATGGACCATGCCTTGGCGCTTGCCCTGGTTCCACCCCCTTCTGCCAGAGACCCTCAGATCTGTCCCACTCCTGCTCAGGCCCCCACAGTCCCCCTTGACGCGAACAATGTAGAGCTGGCCATGCCCACCAAGTAGGCCACACCCACTCCATTCATGCCCACCCAGTAGGCCGCACCCACCCTGGCCACACCCACCCAGCCCCCCCAAGGGCAACCGCAATGCTGATGCGGCCCTCAATGAAATTGAGTTTGACACCCCTGTCCTAAGGAATGCCAAGCCTAATGAAGCCACATTTTTCACTTGTAACAAAGTTTGTAACTTGGGAAGATCCCATTAATTTGGATTGTACAACACACACACGCACACACACACACCAAATGCAGTGGTTAAAAATGTATTTTGTAGGCTCTCAGGAATGTAATGCAAAATATGACATTTTTTAAAAAAAAGAATGAAATCAGTCGAACCAAATTGGGTGATTTAATTTATTGAATCTTTGATATCTTCTCAAGAGGATACCACAATTGAGCCCAAAATTTCTGTTGCATAGTGAAACAGTTGTTAAGTGAGTTTTGCCCCATTTTATGACATTTCTTGCCACAGTTGTTAAGTGAATTTGGCTTTCCCATTGACTTTGCTTGTCAGAAGGTCACAAAAAGCGATCAGACACCAGGATACTGCAACCATCATAAATACGAGTCAGTTGCCAAGCATCTGAATTTTGATCACGTGACCATGGGGATGCTGCAACAGTCGTAAATGTGAAAAACAATCACAAGTCACTTTTTTCATTACCGTTGTAACTTTGATTAGCCACTAAATGAACTCTTGTAAGTCGAGGACTACCTGTATTTAGAATTACATATCCAATAGACTGCACTCTTAATGCTGGACAAAATATATTCACTGATGTTACTATTTATATGTAAAACAATGGCGAACACCACAAAGAGTGAAATAATATATACAGAAAATAGCTTAGTAGCATTAACCCATTCTTGGAAGGACTCACTGGATATAATAAAACCAAGGGCTAACTGAACCAGACAAGAAATACATGTTTCCTTTTCTGCATGATAGATAATGTCATTACAATCTTGACAGCAGTTAGTGCAAATTACCCATAGTATAATATCCTTTCCCAAACATCCCACTGCTTGTTTACTGGGTATTAGATGCTACAAATAAATGAAAACGCTTAGCAATATCAACAAATATAAATAAATTCTAGTTGCTCAAGAATGCACTGAAAACAGGGTGAGAGAAAAGGTTTTCAGAAATGCAATTATGCTGTGTTTTGGTACGTTGTAATTATTTACAACGCTTTCCCTGTTTACAGTCATCATCCTTCTATCTCTCCTTGCTGCATCCTTGCATAAATAATAATAATGATACTATATGATTTCTTTAAATAAGGGAATTCAAGCAATCAGGCACTTCATTTCTCTGAGAGGCGCAGAGGACTCCAACAGAGGTGCCAAGGTGACTGAACAATAGCAGTGCTGAACACATCTCTCCCTGAGGAATTCTTCACAATCTAATCTGTATGCAAAAACCTATAGTTATCTTAAATGTAAACCACAACTTCACAATTGCATGCACTGTGGGGTAATGCAGGCCACTAATTTCCCATCTAAAGTTTTTTTTTATTATTGTAAATGGGAGATCACCCTTTGACAGGAAACTCAAGCCATTAAAGTTCCAGCTGTTATTCTATCCATTGCAGATTGTGAGGGGGGGGGGGAGAGACAAAGCCTACAACGATCTGAGGGTTAGGATCTGCTGCCATCTATTTCAACAAAACAAAAACAAAGCACCCAACCAATTTGTATTTGCAACCACGTTTGCAATAGCAAACATCAGGGTATAAGAAGGCCACAAACATCTAATTACTTTTTTCTTCCACTATTATAGATTCAAAAGTTCAGGGCAGTCAGTCAGTCTCCATTTTTAAGTGAACTTGGTCTAGTTTACACCTTGTGAAGAAATATAACATGTCTCCCAGCTAAGTGATGCAATTTTGAATTCAACATCTGTAGAAAAATGTGCAGATGTATGTTTTGAAGGAAACTATATTTGTAAATATTATTTGGGGGAAATTGCACATAAAAATAAAAAATACTTTATTTTTTTTCTGAGTTCCAAGCTAATTTGGAATTGGATGGAAGAGACTTCCAATTGATTCCAGATGAAATAACATGAACAAGCCTTAAACCCATGCATTCTCTCTGCCTTTTTTAGGCTTATAAGAAGATACGAAGCTTGCCTGGGTTTCAATTAACTGAAGTCTGTTGCAATGGCAAATAAAGAAAAAATGTAGCTGCTTTATAAATGAATTGATGATACAAACAAGCCTTATCCTATACTTTAAAACCCTTGCTTGTACATAGAAACCGTAATTAAAACAAAAGACAGTTCCAAATTTGGGGGCATATTCAATAGCTCTAATTTCCTCCTTACAGCTGCACTGGAAAAAGAAACAGGCTCAAAGTCATAAATGTTAATCCTAACACAACTTCTGAACCTGTCACTTTGGTAGTTCATATTTGATTAATGTAGAGTGATAACTTCATAGAGTTGCACATTCTGCACTTTCAAGTATAAGTCAGCTAACATAAGCAGTCAAGTTATCTGATACTATAACTTAAGAAGTCACTGCTTAAAAGAGAAGTATATATTTCAAAAAGTGTATTGAATTTCTACCTCAGGTTTTTTTGTTAGGGATCATAAAGGATTCCACTACCTCAGAGACGAACTTATTTCTGAATTTGATCACAGCAGCTAGACTGTTGGTGGGGCAATACTGGAAGAAGCCAGAAATACCACCCATGGAAGAATGGACTTTGAAAGTAATAAATTTGGCGGAAATGGCGAAAATATCGGCATATTTGAAGGACCGCTCAAATGAACAATACATGATAGACTGGAAACAATGGATAGACTATATACAAGAGAAACACCAATCAAATAAAATGTATCTGGCGTATAGTTGAGATTAGACGTGAGGAGTGAAGAATGTTTACCAAATCAGACGTTTACAAAGACTAATACCTAATGTTGTATTTTTATGTTTCATGGTGATTGCTTCTTAACATGATCTTATGTTTAATGTTGATAGCTTCAATATTGAAAAGGCGTATTGAACTTCTACCTCAGATTATTGAATCTCTACCTCAGGATCTTTTGTTAGGGTTCATAAAAGATTGCACTACTACTGAGACGAATTTAATTCTGAATTTGGGCACAGCAGCTAGACTGCTGGTGGGACAATACTGGAAGAGGCCAGAATTACCACCTATTGAAGATTGGACTCCGAAAGTAATACATTTGGCAGAAATAGTGAAAATTTTGGCATACTTGAAGGATCGCTCGAGTGAACAATATGTGATAGACTAGAAATAGTGGATAGACTATATATAAGAGAAACACCAATCAAATAAAATGTATCAGGCGTATAGTTGAGGCTTGACGTGAGGAGGGAGGAATGTTTACCAAATCAGACGTTTACAAAGACTAATACTTAATGTTGTACTTTATGTTCTATGATGATTGCTTCTTAACATGATCTTATGTTTGATGTTGATTGCTTTAATAAAAAATTATTTTAAAAAAAAGAGAAATATATAATTTGATTTAATCCTACTAGGAACCTTGGCAATTATCTTAATTCCTCCCCTTGTATTCTAATTTACTTAACCATTCATTTGGACAGTGCTCAAGTTCTTATCTCAGGCTTCTCTAGTTCTTATATTTAATCAACTGGGTAGCTTTTTTAACTAAATTCTGAAACTGGAAACAACCACATTGGGAAGAAAAGAAATTGAAAACAAAGGATACCAAAGTAAGTGATGGGGTGGCGTCAACCTAACCAGGTGGACCAAACAGGAAACACCATCAGATAAGCTAGTTCTATTTTATTGTAAACAACGTTAACCGAATCTTGCAAGTCTGAAAGTACAATACTCTCCTTGTCCCTTTTGCAGTCTGAGAAACTGGGGGGGGGTTTCTCCTCAGTCTTTTGCCCCACCCACTATCCAACTGCAGGCTATGCTGTCTCTTATCTGTTCCCTAGGCAATATCTTCTCACTCCCTCTCCCAAGGTCTTTTCCAGATTCCATCACAGATGGAATTCAGTCTCACTATCTACTCACCCCTCCTACTGTTAAATCACAGGTGTCAAACTCACAATGTCATGTGATGTGTCGCAATGTATCATGACTGTTTTCCCATTGCCGGAAATGGGGTGGATGTGGTTTTGGTGTGACGCATCTGGTCCGTGGGCCGGCAGTTTGACACCTCTGTGTTAAATGGAGCTTCTTATTGCATGGGAGAGTTTCAGCTTCTGGATCTGCTAACTCAGGGGTCTTCAAACCTGGCCTTGTTATGACTTGTGGACTTCCAGAATTCCTCAGCCAGCATGGCTGGCTGAGGAATTCTGGAGTTGAAGTCCACAAGTCATAAAAGAGCCAAGTTTGAAGAGCCCTTTGCTAACTGTTGACAGCAGACAAAATTCTACATATTAAAGGGACCAAAAATGAGCTGCTACATTAGCAAGTTCTCCTGGCTAAGTTGCCCAGTAGACTCCAACAGGGAAAAGCTCCCCTAAATGATTGGCAAAAATATCCTGGAATTAATGGCTTATTTAAATTATTTTGTCATACAACTGCAGACATTGAAATCTAGTTCTACTTAGGTTGTTATGGTTAAGATGTAATAACAAGTAACTCTAATAATAAATCACATTCTATTTATTTGGATATTTATGTGAAAGACTTAAACATATATTCCTCAGAACTATGTATTATAAAATCTATGGTTTTTTGACAAAGAACCACCAAACTTCCTAACTCTGATTACAACTAATCACAGTTTTTACAAACAGCCCAGAAAGTGCCAGTGGGAGTGATATATGATGTTGAGACTTTGTCAGGAATATCAACAGATTCAGCCCTGGACAAACCAACAAGAGAAATAAATTATGAGCCAAAGGGCCTTCAGTGTGTAGATATTCCCCTTGAAACAAAACCAACAAAAAGAGCATCAACAAAAAAAAGCACTGAACCATAGACACATGCCCCTCTATCAGTTCCTGTGACACTCACTTACCCAGTCCCAAAGACAATGTAGATCAATAGGAGAAGTATGAATGGTTGCCTACAGCTCTACATGTATTAATAAAAAAAACAACGTTGTTTCTAGTTCTCATCTCCAAGCAAGTTTTTCTATTATTTCTTATTCTTTTTTTTTCTTTTCTTTTCTTTGGCTAACAGCACAATTGGCTTCACAACGTGAAGTATGTGCAGATGCAGCTACCTTTATTCTTCATTTGTACTCGAAAGCTTCACCTGGACCCCTTAAAAAATAAAGAAGTCAACTTAGAAAAAAAAGCATTACATTGTGATGAACTTCTGGATGCCCAGAAAAGTGGGGACCGGGAGGGAATGCTCTTCAGCAGAATAACAGAAATGCATGGAAATGGTACAACAGGGAGAAAGCACATGGCAGAAAGCACAAAATGTAGGTAAAATAAAAATGTGGAAAATAAATCCATTACCAGTCTTTGTAGAGCTTTGGGTAACTTTTAAAACAAAACTTTTCCTTTACCTGTAATAAATAAAAGCAAATAAATTACTTGCATAATAGCTGTCAGTCAAATCCTCTTTGAATTCTGCTGTAAACCCTCCACAACATGAGCCTGACATGTTCATACATGTGGTGAATCCTTGGGAAACAGTCAAGGATATCCACTGCACACACACACACACACACACACACACACAGTCTGATCACTGGAAGAACCGATGTGCCCACTATTTACATTCCCACCTCAAATCTACCAGGATCACTTCCTGAAAACTCATCTGGAGTCAGAGATGCAGTACTCATCCATCAGCACACTAGTATCCCCAAAACTGTAAGGAGAAAACATGCTCTGGATCACAGCCCTAATGAGAAGCTATTTGAAGCACAGTAGAAAATCTGCCTATACAATTGTTCATTTGGAACCTACCAATCTTTTTTTTACTGCACTCTAAACTGGGCAACTCCTCTGTGAAATGGAAGTCATATCCTTGACCAGTTGGTCCACTCTGAATAAGGCTGGTCTGGTTCACTTATCAAGGCTGACAAGGAAGGAAGGAAGGAAGGAAGGAAGGAAGGAAGGAAGGAAGGAAGGAAAGAAAAAAAGAAATATCTTCATGGAGATATTACTGAGAAATAGGACAGCCAACTATGTTGGAGGGGGGAAGAAAGCTTAATAAATGGAAAGACACCATATTTGCTTCCTCCAACTTTTGCAAATGATTATCCAACACACTTCTTGTGGGAGAAAGAGGAGAAAGTAAACCAATGAGAAAAGATGAACTCATTAAATACAGGTAAAGCTCATTACAACTTAAGAGTCCAAGTATTAACGTCTAGTTTACTCTTCCTAAACTGATACTCTGCAGATAAGTTGGACTCCCTGGTTCCCATCCATTAGGGCCAATCCCTTGGAGACAGTTGCCCAAAATTTAAAATGAATTGCCACCACAATTCTGTCAATGAATTATGAATATGTCTTAGCAACTGAATAAAAGAGTATATAATAGCAAGGATCTGACTTAATTTTAAGAAAGATTTTTATAAGATTCTTTCTTATACTTCCAAGAACTTGGAAGGAAAGAGGGACTGAAGGAAGTATTCCCTTGATTTTTACTCACATGGTTTACTTGCCTGTTATATTTTTACTTCCACATCACCTTTCTCAAAAAGATGAAAATATGAGTCTTGTATAAGGGTAATACTTTTACTTATACAAGACTCCTGGGTAAATTAGGCTAACATTTAGTGTTTCATTTGCCAAGATCACTCAACAACCTTTATTGCTGCATGGGGAATTGAAGGAAAGCCTCTTTGCACAAACTCTAGCCTTGCTTTGAATTTCGAAAACTGGGCTAAATGTTTAAACAGGGAGGGAAGGAATTAGATCTTACCAGGTAAGCGTTAGCCACAACATAATGAGAAGATGAACAGTACAAAGCACTGGAAAGGGATGAGGAAAATGTGTAAGAACTATTGTTAAATCTTGGGGTGTTTTGCAGGAGGTAGACTTTCAATTTTATAACAAGAGAAAAACTAGCAAACTTTCTACCAAATCCTGTATCCCCACAGACCCAATTATACTGTTCAAAATGATGTTCAGGAGAAAAATCTGGAGTGGACTTTTCTGCAAAAGAACTGTGAAATTGATCCCGGTTCTGATGATAAATTCTGGGATAAGAGTGTGTTCAGAAACACCTTGTTCTTTTACTGTCTCACTTGAGAGACCAATTTGCACCTGGTAAAATCTTAATCTTTTGAGTAAAAAGTAGGTCTTGCAAGCCTACTGCCTGTCCATCACTCTTATGAGAAGAGCATTTCTTTCTTAGAAAAGAGAATATTATTTTAACAGTATTACTGCAGAGATATTCTAGTTTTAGAGCAGTTCCTTAGTAATCCTTATTGATGTTCAGTCACCTTACACATTCTTAATCCAACTTTTTAGTATTGATTTAAGAGGTTCTTTTGTTGGACCTAATACACCCTATTTTAATCAATGTCTAACAGAGAGAGTGGATGAGAATACTTTATGTCTTTGCAATACTCAGCTTATATAACTTAAACAATACTGTATCTCCTTTTGGTGGAATATAGTCTGGATTCCCCAGAGGGTTTGCATTCCAGAGAGTGAAGAAATAGTGAAGGTTAGATACGGTAGTTTTGTCAGGGGAGAGTTAAGAAGGCTCCTCCCTAGCAATTCTCAGAATATGTATTTAATGATGCGAATAGTGGCTTCAGTTTGGCAAGATTTCTGTGGATAGATGAGGAGCAATAACGGAAACTACTCAGAAATATAACAAGCGGGTACTGAAGTGCATAACGCCAGACATGTCACTGGAAGACAAAATCACAAAACTGTGTCTCTCACTTATTTTGGCCATGTCATGCAGGGAAATTCACTGGAGAAATCAGTTATGCTGGGAAAAGGTAGCAGTAAAAGGAAATCAGTCCATCAAAGCACATAGTGACTGGATACCATCAAAGCTGACACCAACCAGAGCACAGAATAACTCAAAGAAGTAGTTCAAGATCAGAAGATGTAGAGCAGGGGTTCTCAACCTTGGCAACTTTAAGACTTGTGGACTTCAACTCCCAGAATTCCTCAGCCAGAAAAGCTGGCTGAGGAATTCTGGGAGTTGAAGTCCACAAGTCTTAAAGTTGCCAAGGTTGAGAACCCCTGATGTAGAAAGACCTGGCCATAGATTGCCAATAGTCAGACATGACTGAATGGACTTCATCATTATCCATCCATCCAAAAGTAAATCTACTTTTGAAATTCTTTCTCGATTCTTGGAATCTGACATTTCTACTGAATCAATTGTAACTATCCGAAAGGTGCATATTTTTGATGGCATCCCAGAAGCAAAGAAAATAAAGAGGATTACCTTTTAATCAGCCTGAATTTTTAAAAAAACTGAAAAAGATCAAACTGATCTCGTTATTTTTGTTATGAAAACCTTTTTTGAAATATTATTCAGACAGAGCAGATCAAACGTGCACATAAAAGTCCTGGAATCAAAAATCTCTTATAATAGAAACTACTGTATAGCAAAGAAGCAAAAAGGTAAATAATAAACCTAGGACAAATAGAGTTCATTAATAAACCTAAGACAAGTAGAGTTGTAGTGACTAAAATCAGCAGTTACAGGTCACAAATGGCCAACAAGCATGATGAAGCCCTCAAGATATTTCTTATATTTTCTACATACAGCTAAATTACATACATTAAAATGATATGTATAGAGTGGCAAAACTACCTGAAAAAGCTAAATACAAATGTCACCACAAGTTAAAAAATAAGAAGGGTAAACTATAAGTTGCCTTCCCTGACCTGTTCCTGTTTAGATGTGTTGGACCACAATTCCTACTGTCTCTAAGTGACACACAAGCTGTGGCCGAAAAAGTTGGAATTCAGGAAATTGGGAAGTCTGCAAAGTTTTTCAGCTTACTCTTTTTTACAATTGAAAATTGTGGTTTCTTTCCACAGAAAAAATGCTATAAACCTAGTGCACCCATGCCAAATAAATGTTTGGTTTCCGCCAGCTTCATGAGAACATTTTAAACATTTGGCATGCATATTGCCAAACACATATTGTTAATCAAATTGTTTCTATTTCCTTTGCATCTACATGCACATTTGTGTGTGACAATAGAAGAGGATATTCTGTGAGCATCTCCTAGCCTGGAAAATGATATCTTATTAAAATTCCAGTCTGGCTGATTGTCTAATAAAAGGGACAAACCAGACAGGACATTAAAAGCATCTTTGTGACATGCACAGTGGGTGTTATTGTTGTTCCTTCTATTTTTGAGTGCAAACAGCACTCATTGACACCAATGAGGAATTTATTCCAAATGTTTATCTCTAAACATTTCTATGAGTATGTTGCCAGAGGGACATCCCTAATGGGAACTCCCTCTTCCCCAGCTGCTGCAACCCCAATAATTTTTAGATCATCAAACCACACTCTCTGCATCAGCTATTTCCATTTTCAACCATCCCAATGAAACACTAAGATAGGTTTTTGGTTTTTGGTTTGGACTGAAGGGGGAGATGAAATAGCATCATGCCAAAAAACAAAAGTCAGTAGTGGGGTTCCAAATTGAAATAAAGAGGTGAGAGCTTCATCCAACTTGTAGGGCACAGGTTACTACTACCACTGTGTTTTCCCCCAAAGTAAGACCTAACCGGAAAATAAGCCCTAATGTGTCTTTTGGAGCAAAAATTAATATGATACCCGGTCTTATTTTCGGGAAAATGTGGTACTACTTCCTCCTCATCATCATCCTTTCTGAGGGTTTCTCACTTTTATTTTCTGTATCCTAGCAAATCTTTTCCTCTGTTGACATAAATATTGTGTTAGCAAACCTCAAACCTGTCCTACAGATGAGACCTCCCTGAGGGCCCAAATTAAACAACTTCCAGATAGATGTATTAATTTTAATTCTGTCCCATTAAAG
The DNA here is from genome assembly GCA_034064705.1 of Bothrops alternatus. Lineage (NCBI taxonomy): Eukaryota > Metazoa > Chordata > Lepidosauria > Squamata > Viperidae > Bothrops > Bothrops alternatus. The sequence goes on along the minus strand of JARGCV010000050.1, from coordinate 375,695 downwards.
CTAACGAATAGTACCAGTGGTGGGATTCAGCCAGTTCACACCAGTTCAGCAGAACTGGTAGCTATTTTTTTGTTGCCCAGGCCCAGAATGGACTTCTGGAAGCGGCATCCACACAGAGAACCGGCTGTTTACATATTTGAATTCCACTACTGGTTAGTACTCAATAGTTTGAGTCTAGGGGAGAACATTCTTGAAAGCTGTTTCTTTATCTAACATTTTATTTAAGTTAGATATTGATGGAAGCACTGGATTGACGCACTGACTGCATTCAAGCTACCATTTGAAAAAATAGAATTTTAACACTGAAGTCTGGCAGCTAATTCACACAAAAGACAACTTAAAAAATGTTGCAGTCTAAAGGGTAATTTCTCTCAATTAAAGATTTTCTCTCAAAGGAATTAAAGAATATATATATATATATATATATATATATATATATATATATATATATATATATATATATATATATATATAGAGAGAGAGAGAGAGAGAGAGAGAGAGAGAGAGAGAGAGAGAGAGAGAGAGAGAGAGAGAAAGAGAGAGAGAGAAGAGTAAACTGTTCATTGTGCAAAATAAATGCTTGTCCCTCTATCCTGGGAAATAACTTTAGGATCAAATGGCTGTTGAATACAAAACGCAGGATCAAAATGGTATTGAATTGCTGTTATAAATCACTTCTATTTCCCTTTCAGATGCAATAAATTTCCCATAAATTACTTTTTTTTCAAATCAGGGATTATGCCCGACAGTCATAGATAACCTGAAAGACGTTACTTTTATACAGGACTCACATTTGATTTGTGTTATTTCCGCAGAATAGCTCTGCTTACACTTCATAAACATTTGACATATTTAGGTGTCTAGATATGGTAATAGAAAATGTCAGGTTAAACAAGTGAAATTGCAAAGGCAAAAATAGCTTAAGAACGAAGGTTGTGCAGAAACGTTCAAATGACTTTGATTATACTGGCAATCATTCAGAGGGTTTCGGGCATAACTGTGAAATTTTATTATATCTGGAAAATGTCATGGTACAGTTGATGTCTTTACGGAAACTTATAAAACCCGAGAACATATATAGCATTTTGATATTCATTTCTTTCTTAGGCAATGTGTCAATAGCCCTGTAAGAAAACCCTAAGATCTAGGAACAGAGGCATTTCTTCAGTGAGACCAGAGTTATTTTGAGCTCCAATAGTGCCCATTTCTTTCCATTATTTCAGTTTAAAACAAATTAAATTCAGATAGACCCAGTGCTTTTTTTCTAAAAAAAAAAAAAAAAAAGTGCCGGAACTCACACATGTCATACAACCCGCCTTGCCTACCCTACAAGGTTCCATCCAAAAAAGGTGCCGGAACTCCGTTCTGGGCGTTCTATAAGAAAAAAAGCCCTGGATAGATCTCAACATATGACCAGTCGCTTTATGACTGTTTGAAGTTACAACAGATCTCCACAGATTTACTTAGAACCCATTTTTGGAATTATAACAACTGTGCATACACACACACACACACTGCAGTCACACTATCACATTTTGGGCAATTAGCAGTTGGCTCATCTTTACAACCATCTGTAGTGTTCCACGGTGAAGGGACTGCGGTTTGCTGTGGTTTTTGGTTGGTTTCTGGCATATACTTAAGGTTTCTGGCTTAGTGACCATGGTGTTCACATAACAGCCATGTTAAAAAATGGTCGTAACTTTGAATCCAATCATTTGATGCCTCAACTTATTACTGCCAATAATTTATGATTGAAATTTCAGGCTCAATTATGGTTGTAAATTGAGGACTACCCATTCTGTGACCTGTTCTGTTCTATCAACATTATTTGTTGAGGGTTGGGGCAGGAGGAAGACTCCAAAATACTTACTCAATCTGCTCCCATAAGACAGCCCACTCAATAGCCCATCACACTCAGTCTCAGAAGTAAGTTCTTATATTTCATTTAGGCTGCTCAGGACTTATTATAACAGCTTAAATGAAATCTAAAACCTTATCAAAGGCTAGAAGCATTCCAGGACAAACCAAGCCCACTATATCTTAAAAGCACAAAATGTCAAATAACAGCCAACAGGATAATATAACATCAGTGCTGAGAGTATTGCCAATATGTTTTTAAGCACCATTCTAAGAGCTACACCTCTCCTATAAAGCCCTACTTTCAACACTCTGTGCTTCAAATAGAACCAATGCTATATATGAGAGGTCTCCAATCTTTCCGGGCTCACAGCCCAGAGGGAAGGAGAACAGCTTTCAAATTGGTGTGCGTGCCCACACAAACAGCACCATGCACACTGGCACGGCACTAGCGGCCCCATTCATGCATGCACTAGTGGCCCCATTTGTGCATGTGCAAATGGGCCGTGCACATCCACATAGTGCTAGCGGCCCCATTCGTGCCTGGCCAGCCATTTCCGTGGCCCGCTGGCCAAGAGGCTGCAGCCCATAGGTTGGGGACCCTTGCTATATATGTACTACTTAGTGATGCAGAAGATCCCCCATTAATATTTGAGGAAACAGGAAATGATGTTTTTCAATTCTCACTCAATCCTTATGGAACACTACAACCCCAGAGATTCAGGAAAAACGTTAAAGTATTTAAAATAACTGCTCCAGAGAAAATGCAACCTATAAAGTTGCTAGGAAGGGCACTGTTTTATGGTTTTAGAGATACATGAAAACCATCAGAACTCCGTGTGAAGCCAGAAGTATAAAACACTTATAATATTCAATTAAATAAAGATAAGGGAATAACTTGACCACAAACAGCAAGAAAGACATAACATGGTAAAAGAGGTCAAAGTCATTTGAGGCACACAAAAAGTGATCATTGACTGATATCTTTTGGCTTCTTGTTTTAATCTAATTTCTGTCTCCACATGGGGACATTTATTTATTTATTATTTGGAGAGTGGGCGGGTGCTTAAGTAAGACAACGTTTGGTAGGAGATCATGAAAAAAAAAGAGCACAAAGTAAGGACGGAGAAGAATGTAAGGTTAAATATTAATACTGATTTAATTAAAATTAATAAAGTCAGTTAATGAGACCATTCCAAATGAAATGGAATGGAAATCCTTTATAATGTGAAAAAATTACTATTTGGGAGGCTATTGAGGATTACATCTGGCCCTGGAGCTGAACATTGCATCTCTGTCTTCACACACAAACACAAGCAACACTTGGAGTTGAGAAAATTTGCAAAATCAAGATACATGATTTTAAGTCTCCAAAGTCTTGTAAGCAATCAACCTTATTTGCTTGCAGATGTTTTATTACCCAACTAGGTAACGTCATCAGGGCTTTACTCCCTGTTTCTATATACCGGTAGTAGTTTGCCCTGCCTATGTTGGTAAGAATGTGGTTTTCTCCATGGTAGAACACAACCAAGCAAATACCAAGCTCAGAAAAAACCAGGACTCCCTACAGTTCAATCCTGAGCTATATAGTTATCTTCTATTTAACAGGTATGATTGTGCTGTCAAACCAAAAGGGATTAAGCCATTACAATCTGATTCACAGAATAGTAATATATTACTTTGCAGAGGTGTGTCTTGAAAGCTGTTGATTACACCTTGTGTTGACTGAATGACTACTTCTTGCTGAGAAGCAGACACTGTAAGAGGAATATAAGGCAGCCAATTTGCAGGAAATAATTCAGCAAACAAGCAAATGGAGAGAACAAGTATGAGTATGTGGAATCTGGACTTTTTTTTTTTTCTTCCCCTGACCAAGTGAACAGTGCTTTAGGGTTACCAAATATAGGCTGCAAAGAGAGGCCTTTGGAACAGTACTGGTGAGGTTATCTTGTTTGGGTACTGAAACATCTGCAAGAAAACAACCAAGCTCAGATACCGGTAGCAGTAAGGTCCCCTCAGTTCAACCCTAAATATTCTCCTTTATAGGCTGCAAAGATCTGGATAATCAGGAGATGGCAGAAAGGAGATAGAATTTTCCGATATCTCACTGACGTGTAATAAATCACTCAGATTTTTGCAGTTCGGATATAATACAACTGTTATTGGAATAAGTTAAAGCTGGGAAAAGTTATTAACAACAACACTGTATACAATCATCATGTGGGGGAACCAACATGTCAAACGAAAGTCATTTGGAAGTCTTGGCTTCAAAACACACGTATCTTTGTAATTTTTTAAAAAGGCGACAAAAAGTCCAAGCACTTGTAAACCAGACTGGTTTCAAGGGCTAAATTCCTAGAGGCTATTTAAAATGAGTTGAAAGCGGCAAATAGAATGAATAAGAATCAATTTTCTCTAAAGCTTCACTCTCTCCTCTGACCAATGAGAATACTTTCTTATTGCTAACTCCCTCACTCTCTCTTTCAAAGAAAATTATGATTGATGAGATATCTATATAGCAAGAGCTGCTACATTATTTTGTCGGCAGCCATATTTGCTTGGACTACACACCAAGAACCGAATTTCCCAAAACCTCTGGGGGAAAAAAGAACACCAAGAACCAGGAGAAAAAGTAGAAATGACTCTACTTAAATTAGCATTTAAAATTAAGTAAAATATTAAATTAAATTCCATCAAAATCAATGCATTTATTCCCCGTGGATTTCATAATTTGTCCCACTGTGACAGTAACATTTACAACTCAACATCAACTTTCAGAGCAGCTTTGGAGAATATACTCAAAGTTTTGGAGGATCTGAAGATAGCCAGGAGGTCTCAGAATTTATATTTCCCTGGTGTAAACTGCATGTGATCTCAAAGAGCTATCATTAATGCCTTTCAGCAATGTCTATGTTAAGACAGTGCTGGTAGAGTGAATGAAAATGGGGATATTAATCCAAAGAAGGTAGTAGGGGGGAAAATATAAAATTAAAATTCAATTTACTTTTGTTTCATCTACTTTTTTTTTCTCTTTCCATTACTTTATTTATTTCATTGAATTTTTAGGGCTGCCCAGCCCAACAGACTCTGAGCATCTTACAAAATCCAATACAAAGTAAAAACAATTAAAAACAGACAAAGTAAAGTAGTCTAGACTAGTACAGCTACTAAAACATACCACATGTTGCAGCCTGATTTTACAGTTGTTGAAATTCATTTTTTCTCTCATTTTTTTTAATATAAAAATTCCTTTATTAAAACATTCAGCATTGTACATAAAATCTTTGTATGCATCAAACATCATAGCATCTGGTATACAACACTACGTATTATTCTTTGGAAACGTCTGGTTTGGTAAACATTTTTCACTCCTCACTTCAGTCCTCTATTATACACCTGTTACATTTTTTATTCTCTATGATCCCTAACCATAGGTCCTGAGGTAGTAGTTAAACATTAAATATAAGATCATATTAATAATCAATCATCCTCACTTCCAGCCTCAACTATATGTCTGTTGTATTTTATCTTTTATGATCCCTAGCAAAAGATCCTGAGGTAGAGATTCAATAACCTGGGGTAAAAATTCAGTATCTACTTTTTAACTAATCTTTGAGGGGATGCCACAAAGAAGAGGGGGTCAACCTATTTTCCAAAGCACCAGAAGGCTAGACAAGAACCAATGGATGGAAAGTAATCAAGGAGAGAAGCAACCTTGAATTCAGCAGAAACTTCCTAACTGTGAGAACAATTAACCAGTGGAACAACTTGCCTCCCGAAGTTGTGAGTGCTCCAACACTAGAGGCTTTTAGGAAGGGACTGGACAACCATTTGTCTAGGGTCTCCTGCTCAAGCATGGGGTTGGACTAGAAGACCTCCAAGGACCCTTCCAACTCAGTTACTGTTCAGATACACTAATCAAGTAACAGATATTTAAGCCTTTGCTGATTTTACTCATGTACCAGAAGACGAAGGAATACCTGTAGTTACAAATGCCAATATGTCCACGTTGACTGGTATGCCTGTATTAGTGATAGGTGAGAATATCTATTGCCTTTTTCATGAGCGCTCCCAACTCTCTTGATCAACATGATGGAAAGAATCTGAGATTAACAGAAAACAGAAAAATGAATTCCCCCATCTATTGAAATAAGACGGCACTGTTTTTCTTTAAATACTCATTTGACAGATATGGAACAAAGCAGGTACAACACAATCTATACCCAGCTGGGAACAGATGGTATTTATTGAAATACATGTGTGTGTGTGTGTGTGTGTGTGTGTGTGTGTGTGTGTGTGTGTTATGTATGTATATAAAAAAATAGCAAATATTATCCTCTGGTCAACTTGGGCCAACAACAAATGATATTATTTTCATGCATTAGTATTAGCTTGACAATTATTTGTTCTGATGCCAATTTAATTAATTCCAATAAAGGTTTTACCCCCTGTGAGAAAGATACTTGTCATCTAGTTCAGTTTAAATCCACCCCCCAGTGTACACTCTTGTATGTTAACTATTTTCAGCATACTTAATCCAAATATGCTTATCCAGAAACCATATATTTTGATGAAGTTAATCCACTTAAACATCATGCACCAAATGCAATCCATTCCTTTGTGTGAATTTAGCATGTAACAGAGGAGTGGACTATATATAAACAACAACATCTGTGTTAAGAGTGGCTTTAAGCTTCAAAATAATCTGTGAATTGGACCAATATGTGTTTACTTGAAGAACCTGAAAAGCATGGAGATGTGGGGTTAGTTAAAACCATCACCCATAAGAAAGAAGATCAGATTAGTATTTGATTTATGAAAATCCCTTGTTTACTTCATTAAAATTACTGCTGTTAAAATCATTTGCCAAACAGTTGTTGTAATGGAAGGGTATTACAGAAACCAGATGGATGGATGGACTGCAGCTATTGGAAATCCGGAGCCATCGAAATAGATTTCTTCCTATATAATAGGACTCTTGGCTTTTTTGCTGCTCCCTATTCTTTTCTTCCCAGTAATCCAGAACAAGGATTAAGAGTAACCAGGGGAAAACCTCTCTTGGTTCCTCAGATAAGACATAGGACATGTTATTCAACAACAGCAAAACTAAATGTGTTATCATTACCTATATGCTGCCTGTATGTTTGTGTGCTATACAGAAGAATCTGGATCAATAGTTATGGTAAAAAAAATTGTAAATTAGATACCCTTATAAGGAGTGCCAATTTGGTGTAGTGGTGAAGGCATCAGGTTAGAAAACAGGAGACTGTGGGTTCTAGCCCTGCCTTGGGCATGAATTCAGCTGGGTGAACTTGAGCCAGTCATTTTCTCTTGGCCCTAGGAAGGAGGCAACAGCAAACCGCTTCTGAAAAACCTTGCCAAGAAAACAGCAAGGACTTGTCCAGCCGTCTCCAAGAACCAAAACTGATTGAATTTTTTTTAAAAAAGGTATAAAAATTGGGCAGGATTTTCCTCCATCAAATTCCACATTGGGAGTTTTGATGTAAGGAGGGAGCATTTACAAAGCGAGCAAATGTCCAGCTTTTATTTAGCATTTCTCAGCGAAGGGCTATTTTCTTCCATATCGATTGTCTGAGGAACTCTTTGGATATTCATCTTGTGCATATGTTTATGTTTGATTGATTTTAGATTGCTATGGAGTTTTTAACTGTTGCTGTATGTTGTATGCTGCCCAGAGTCATGTTTTTGTGAGATAGGTGGGAAAGAAAGGCAAAGAAAGAAAGAAAGAAAGAAAGAAAGAAAGAAAGAAAGAAAGAAAGAAAGAAAGAAAGAAAGAAAGAAAGAAAGAAAGAAAGAAAGAAAGGAAGGAAGGAAGGAAGGAAGAAAGAAAAGGGAGGGAGGGAGGAAGGAAGGAAGGAAAGAAGGAAGGATCTGCATGAATGATAGACATCTTTGAAAAGAAATGCATACTTGTTCCACTTCATATCTAAACAGTCATACTGATTCAGTGGATGCTGAAACATTTATCACTCAAACTGCATTCATCACATTTTTGGCTATGCTTCATAATGACTTGGTTACCAATATTTACAGCATCTAGCATATCGACTCCAATGACTCTTAATGGTTAGGAAGCAGGGAAGGACGAATGCATTATTTTACTAATCTCTTTCCAGTGCGCTGGGGCTGTGCAAGCGCTCAGCACCAGTGTTTGGCTGCCAAGTCCCTCTCCTTGTTATTTTGTTTGACAAAGGAAATGCACCACTGACCTGGAAGTGACCCTTCCCTTCAAAAGGCTTTTCCTCTTTACACTTCACAAATAAGCCTTAGAGTAGCCCACTGCATAGAAAAATGGATGTGACTGAAATTAAAGAAAACCTCACCTAATCTTCGCAGGCTGCAAGCTATCAATAGCCTTATTTATAGCTCAGCAGTTGCTTTAGCCAGTAAGAAAATGAACAAGATACCCTTTGTGGCTCTCTTGTCTTTCCAAAGGAAAAATGGGGCAAATGATCAATTTACAAGAGACAAGAGAAATAGAACTCAGAACTCAGTTGCTTCACCCGACTCATTGGCTTCTCCCTTGCTCTTCTGAAAGCTAAGGGTGATACTAATTTTCTCTGATGTCTTTTCCAATAATCCATGCCTCTGAGCTTGAATGCTGACAGGAAGAAGTGTTGTATTTCACAGCCCTATTGCAGAAGACAGTTTTAAGATCATTTATTTAATTATGCAAATGCCACTCTTGTGACAGGCCAGAAGCAGACTCAAAGCGAAAACTCCCCATGCTTAATAATAAAAATCCAGACCCTATCGAAGAAGATTCATGATCTACCGCATAGGCAACTCTGACATCATTATAGCTCTGCAGCAGCAGCGCAAAGCTAAAAGTTGAGACAGCACTTGAAAGTTAAGCCATTATTTTTAGATTCGGGGTTGAATCAAACTGTTCTTTGTGTACACAGCTTTAATTGGTCGCAGAAGACTGAAAAATGCAGGAAGAAGATAAGATCTCACTTCATTTTGCTTGAATACCGGGCTGTTCTGCATGCATATGACAACACTTTAATTGAAAAGAAGAGAGAATCGGAGAAGGTATAGCTATTTGGGAGTTCGAAATCTTCACAACCGCAAGGACTGTAAGGTGTGCAAAGAGAACCAGCAGCAAGTTGTCGTAAGACGAAAACGGTTAGTCAGCACCAACCACCCTAATAACTGAATGGTTCTGATAGTCAGATCTTGTCAGTTACACTAGGTCAGGGGTTCCCAACCAGGGGTGTGAGACTATATTCCAGGGGTGTGTGAAAACACGGGTTTTCAAAATTTTAATTATATGCTTAATTCCTTGCCGTTATTTTGAACTTTTGTAAGGGGTGCGAGAATATATCAGAAGCATTCTAGGGGTGAAAGGTATAGAAAAGGTTGGGAACCACTGCACTAGGTAGACCAAATTAGGAAACCAATTGTGTAAGTAAAACAATATTTCAATAGAATAGAATAGAATAGAATAGAATAGAATAGAATAGAATAGAATAGAATAGAATAGAATAGAATAGAATAGAATAGAATAGAATAGAATAGAATAGAATAGGAATTGGAAGGGACCTTGGAGGTCTTCTAGTCCAGCCCCCTGCTCAAGCAGGAGAATCTATACCATCTCAGACAAGTCTCTTCTTAAAAAACCTTCTGCGATGGAGCACCCACAATTTCTGGAGGCAAGCTGTTCCACTGGTTGACTGTCCTCACTGTTAGGAAGTTTCTCCTTAATTCCAGGTTGCTTCTCTCTTTGATCAGTTTCCAATCCTTTGGTGCTTTGGAGAATAATGTGACCCCTCTTCTTTGTGGCAGCCCCACGAGTACTGGAATACTGCTATCATGTCTCCCCTATTTCTTCTTTTCTTTAGACTAGCCAAACCCAAGTCCTGCAGCCATTCTTCATGTGCTTTAGTCTTCAGGCCTTGGATCATCTTAGTTGCTCTTCTCTGCACTTTTTCCAAAGTTTCAACATCTTTTTTGTAGTATGGTAACCAATAGACTACAGGTAGTCCTTGACTTATGACAGGTAGATTAATGTCTGTTCAAAGTTATAATGGATCCCTTAAAAGGTACTTAAGGACCCAGTTCTGAAGTTGCAACAGTCACCACCCCTGCAATCACACGATCGCATTATGTGTGCTCAGAAACCAGCCCACATTTACAGTCATTTGCAGAGTACCAGGGTATGTGACTATAATTTATTATGTTTTTGCCAAAAACCAGTGTTTTCAGTGAGTTTGCTTAAGGACCATAGATTTGTTGGGGTTCTTTTAATGACCATGGATTCACTTACTGACCATGGTGATTCATTACAAAAAGGGCTGTCAAGTTGGGTAGGTTGGGTAGGTGATCTGCTTTACGACTGTCATGACTTTTGTCTGCAACGGGCAGATTCAATAAGGTCATATTTTAAAAAGCACCTGAAGGCAGGACAAGAAGCAACGGGTGGAAACTAACCAAAGAGAGAAGCAACCTAGAACTAAGGAGAAACTTCCTGACAGTTAGAACAAATTAACCAGTGGAACAACCTGCCTCCAGAAGCGGTGAATGCTCCAACACTGGAAGTTTTTAAGAAGAGAATAGGTAGCCATTTGTCTGAAATGGTATACGGTTTCCTGCCTGAGCTGGGGGTTGGACTAGATGACCTCCAAGGTCCCTTCCAACGTTATCATTATAAGTTGAGTATTACCTTCAGTTTTCTTGCTGCACTATACAGGTAGTGTTTGCTTACCAGCTTCTTGTTCAGTGACCATTCAAAATTATGATACTGAAAAGGAAATTTATGACCAATTCTTAACATTTACAACCAGTTTATGAAATTTATGGTGCTGCTGCAGCATCTCTCACAATCTGAGGGTCATGACTTAAGTCCGTGGTGGCAAACCTATGGCATGTGTTCCACAGGTGGCACGCAGAGTCCTCTTTGTGGGCAAACGCACCATCGTTCCAGTCCTAGGCCTTCAGCTGGGTTTTATAACACTTTTTAGCTTTAGGCCTCCACCGCTGTGTGTAAAAAAAAAGGGGGGGCGTTGTCTTACCTGAACGCCTTTTCTTAGTACAGAGATGGAGAATCCACCAATGGGTTTTCTCTGTCTGCCTGCTCTTGAGACCAAGTAGCCAAACTTGAATCAGCCCCTCTTGCTAGGAGATCCAGTCTTGATGAGGGCAAAAGTGGCTGATGCAAGGACGAGGTGTTGGCTCTCAATTCCCTAATAACGGCCTAACTGACCATAGGGTGTGTGTGGATTCTTCATCTCCGTACTGAGAAAAGGCGTTCAGGTAAGACAACGCCCCTTGTCCAGTACAGGAGATGGAGAATCCACCAATGGGACATACCAAAGCCTCACTGTCCCGATGGGTGGGAAACAGATAAGGCCGAATCTACGTCCCTGAAGACCACTTGCTGGAGGACCCTCCGACCAAAGGAGGTGTCCGCTGAAGCAAAGTGGTCAATCCTATAATGACGTATAAAAGGGGAGGGCGATGACCATGCCGCAGCTCTGCAAATCTCTCCGACGGATGCCTGAGTGGCTCATGCCGCAGATGTGACAGCGCTACGAGTGGAATGGGCCTTGATATGACTTGGAGTCGGTAAGGAGGAAGATTGGTACACCTCCGCGATACAGGACCTGATCCACCTGCCGATAGTGCCAGCGGATACCTTCTGTCCCAGGGAAGCTGGACAGAAGGAAACAAAAAGGGCCTCAGATCTGCGAAAAGTTTCCGTGCGCTTAATGTAACGCTGCAGGGCCCTGTGGACATCCAACGTGTGTCACTGCCGCTCCAAGTCATGAGAGGCATCAGGATAAAGTCAGGCAAGATGACTTCCTGTGCCCTATGGAAAGGTGAATTGGGCATGAAGGCGGGATCCAACCGAAGGACCACCTGATCTCAGTGGAAGGTGCAAAGATCATTCCTGACTGAGATAGCAGCCAGTTCTGAGATACGCCTGGCTGATGTGATGGCGATCAAGAATGTAACGTTGAGATAAGGCTCGCAATGGTATAGTAACTATGGGCTCAAAGGGCGGTTTTGTTAGTGCGCGAAGCACACGAGGCAGCTCCCAAGAAGGGTACCTATGTACCACGGGAGGTCTAGTGTTGCAAGCCCCCTTGATGAAAGCGCGTATCCTGGGATGATGAGCTAGAGGAACTGAGTCCACACAAGTGAGCAATGTCAATAGGGCCGCTACCTGCCTACGAAGGGTGGCAGGAGCCAGGCCTCTGTCCAGACCGTCAAGAAGATAGTCTACGATCTGGGGAATAGTTAAATTGTACACATCCAGTTGCCGCCTTCTGCACCAATGGCAAAAATTGTTCCATGTGGAATCATAAATGCGATTGGTCGCCGGTCTACAAGAAGCCTGAATCATGGTTATTGCCCGTGGAGAGAATTAACTCGTGTCATGATGTTGCGTTCAAGCGCCAGGCAGCTAAATGTAACCACTGAGGGTCCGGATGTTGGAGGACCCCCTGGTGTAAGGATATGCGATGTGGGGGAAATCCTCCATGGAGGAGAGCGGAAGACATTCATTAGATCGGCAAACTAGGGTCTCTGCGGCCAGTACTGGACAAGGATCACTTCCACCTGCTCCTGAAGCAATTTGCGGATGGTCGCCAGAATGAGCGGAAGGGGAGAGAAGGCATAAAGAAGACCCTGCGGCCACGGAGTCCACCGGGCATCCGTCCGCTCCGCCCCCGGAAAATAATAACGGGAGAAGTACCTGGGGAGTTGACATTGCTCGACGATGCAAACAGGTTGATGACCGGATGGCCGAACCTGCTGAATATTTTGGAAAAAAGATCCGGATGTAGTCCCCATTCCGAGGGACTATCATGGAGTGACCAGGAAAGTCCGCCTACCGGTTCTTGACCCCCGAGATGTGTTCGGCCTTGAGAGAGGCCAGGTTGGACTCTGCCCAGGATCCTAGTAACCGGGCCTCAGACATAAGGGACTTGGACCTGGAGCCCCCCTGCTGATTCACGTGGGCCTTGGACGCCATGTTGTCTGTGAGGATTAATATGTGACATCCCCTGATCCAGTGTCAGAATTGACAGAGAGCCAAGTGAACGGCCCTGAGTTCCAGCCAACTGATGTTATGTCTCAAGTCTGCGCAGGACCCTGCGCAAACTGAGATCGAAGGTGGGCTCCCCAATCGAAGAGGCTGGTGTCCGTCGTGATGGTGAGGCAGTCCGGCTCCTTGAAAGGAGACCCCTTGGCTACCACTTGTGAGAACCACCAGCATAGAGACCTGAGGGTACGGACTGGGAGCCTCACCTGCCAGCTGGATGCACTGACATTCAACCGCTGGAATGGAAGAAGGAACCATTGGAGTTCCCGCAGGTGGAGTCTGGCCCAGGGAGCAATGGCTATGCAGTTTGTGGTGACTATGATGGCTCCCAAATGCAGGAGCCTGGATGAGGGAACCATCTGGCTTTTTTGGAAATTCACCGAGAACTCCTGCTGCTGGAGGACCTGGATAGTTAGTTGCAGGTCCGACTCGGCTGCCCGGAAGGAGGACGCTTGGATCAGAATATCGTCCAGATAACATTGGACGCGTACCAGTACCTTCAGCAAGTGGGCGGCCAGAACAGCCAGGATCTTGGTGAACACCCTGGGTGCCAAGGAAGGGCCTTGTACTGGAAGTGGCGGCCCCTGTAACGGAACCTGAGGAACCGCCAGTGTTCTGGATGGATAGGGATATGGAGATATGCTTCCGTGAGGTCTATTGACGCCAGGAAGTCTTCTTGTCTGATGCCTCCCAGAATGGACTGGAGGGATTGCATTTTGAACTTTTTGTATGCAATATAATAGTTCAGACACTTGAGGATTGGAATTGCCCTCCATCCCCCCGAGGTCTTGGGAACCACAAGAGGATGGAGTAGAATCCCCTACTTATGTGGTCTGGCGGAACTGGTTCTATGGCCTGAATCTTTAGGAGATTTTGAATGGCCTCCTGCATAAGTCCCTGTTTTATCGGATCCCGAGAGGTGGAACAGGAGATGAAGCGACCCGGGGGACTGGCCAGAAATTCCAGGGACAGTCCAAACTGGATTGTTTGAAAGACCCAGGCATCCGTGGATGTGAGTTCCCACTGATGGAAGAAGTGGGCAAGTCTTCCCCTATGGGGAGTGTGGCGTGAGAGTCCTTTGGACTTCCTGAAGGGACGTCCTGCCCCTCGAAATGGCTTCTTAGATTGGTTCTGCTGCCTGGGGCGAAAGCCCGGTCTATCATACGGATGATCATATGGCCTGTCCTGCCGGGGTGTGTATGAATGGGAGGGCTGGGTGGCTGCTGAACCTGCTGCTGTCTGAAGGGACTGCCTGCAGAAATATGGAGTGATACGTTTGTCGGACTGTTTATTAAGGTGTTCCATGACCTTCCGTTTATCCTTGTTCTCGACAAGGTACGAATTCAGTACCTCCCCAAAGAGATTGTTTCCCAGATATGGGACAGTGGCGAGATGCCATTTGACTTTGGCGTCAACCTGCCAGTGTTTCAGCCGTAGCATCCTTCTGGTTGTGATGTTGGAGGCTAGGGACCTGGAAGCAAAGTTGGCCGACTGAAGAGCTGCATCCACAGCATACTCAGTTGCAGCCACCATTTCACTTAGGTCCTGGTGAGTCCGAATGTCCTCAGAAGGGACTCTGGCCTGTAGTTGGCGCAGCCATAAGAGGGTGGTCCTGACCAAAAATGGATGCACAGGTGGCTGTTTTGATTGCTCATGCCGCTGATTGATGAGTCCTACGGAAAGTCTGTTCCCACTTCTTGTTGTCCACTTTAAGCGCCTCAGACATATCCCCAGTGACCGCAGTCTGGGATACCAGTGAGGTCTAGGCCTCGTCCACCTTGGGAACCTCAAGGGCCTCACTTAAGTCTGTAGAGGTACCAAAGATCTTTTTATCCGACCCGCTTATGGAAGGAAATGAGGAAGGGGAGACCCATTGCTTTTTGATCCCCTTGAGAAATATAGAAGGACAGGGAACATGGTGCTGGGCTGCCACCGTTTCAAAGAATATCGGATTTGGACCAAAATCCGATGTGGCCACCTCAATATTTGCTATTGAGGTGGCCTTGCGAAGCAAGGGAAGAAACAGGGCTGGATTGAATAGACCTCCAGATGGAGAGGAATCAGGGGGGAGTCCCTCCTCCTCTGAAAGATTGAAGTCCGGTTGGTCCTCACCCTGCGGAGATGAGTATCCGCTCATTGAGGAGTGTGTGGGAGATGTGGGCTCCTAAAACATAGGGATCCCTGCAGGAGGAACATAAGGTGGCGCAGCTGATGTGGATGCCCCCTGTCCAGGTGGATGGAAAGACCGTTCTGCTAGAGCGCGGTCCACCACCTTGGATAACAGGACCTCCATTCGTCCATCGGAGAAAATATCTCCGAGGTCAGGACCCTTGAGCCCTGCTGCAGTTGGAGTAAAGGTAGCCTCAGGGGCTGAACCCAAGGTAAGTGAGGGATTAGCAGCTGTATGCTGAACTAGAGCCGAAGGTGTAATGGGAGCTTCTGTCAGAGACCACACACCCTGAGTTGAGGTTGAAGGACCTAAAGGAAGGTCAAACTCAGGGGCCGCCACTTAGTCCATCTTTAATCCTGCCTGTCTCTGCGCTCTGGAGAGCTCCTTCTCCAGAGCCTGATGCTTATGACTGGCATGCTTTTCGCCAACTTGGAGTTTTTCCTGAGAGTGCCCGTAGCCTTGGTTGTGGGCTTGCCTGCTACCTCCGGTTTGGAGGTGGTCTGTCGGCCGTAATGAGAGGATGGGGGAGCTGTGCACATGGGTTGAGGCCCAGTGGAGTCCTCCATCCTAGGTTGAACTGTCTCAGGGAAACTGAGGTGAAGCTCTGGCAGGCAAGCAGTTGGCGGAAGCGAAATTGGAGCAAGTAACGAGGACTGCTCCTCTGACCACCTGACCAAAAAGGCAACTCTATCTGGGCTTGGTAACGGCAATGGCAGCTGATGCTGAAGGCATGGTTGGGGACCCGCTCTGGGCTCTGCCCGGAGGCCTTAGGTTGCCAGTCAAAGTGCACCAGACAGCCCAATGAAGGGCGCAGAAAGCCTGAATAGAGGCCAGGCAAGAAAAGATGAGGATCAATAGAAGCTTGATTAATTTAGTGTATAATGTATAATATTATGAAACAAACGTCCCTCAAAAATCACTCAGGCCTTTGTGAATACAAGGCTCTGGCCTGACAAGGTCTAAATTTTCCTCTTTTTTTTACATGGCTTTCAAAATGGTGGCCATCAGAATTCAGGGTGGAAATTAGAGACTCTAGGGCTGTCTGACCTGACCAGGGACCAAAGACCCAGAAGGCAGAGGCAATTAAATCATAGGAGGAAGATTAAACAGCCTAGGGTATGCCAGGAAAAACCTTTTACTATTTGTTGTTTTAGCGGTAACAAAATGGCGGCCGCCACTTGCTCTGCTGCCGAAAACAACAACTCTAAGCACACAGGGGAAGTTTCCCCAATGTTGGGAAGATCCTGGCAGAAGCTAGTGCACTAGTTGTGGGAAATTGGCTCAAATTTGCCTTCAATCGTGAGAGAGGAAAAAATGGAGCCTTGGTAGTCATTTTAAATTTTGCTGCCTCAAACGGCAGCAAAAATGGTGCCCGCGGTGTCCCAATCGGTTCTGGAGGTCTGGGAAGTGAAATTGAATCAATCTGAGGTGGGAATGCTGTTCCCTGGTTCCTAGGAGGGGAGGTGACAATCTCACCTAAGGCAGTTTTGTGAGCTGCTCACAAAAAACAACAAATTCCTTTCCCCAAGAGCCCTGGGGAAAGACGGAAGGAATCAAAGGCAGTTGCCTTTCCCTCCCCCACACCCTGCAGTTCAAAAACCTCCGATTTGAGGCAGCGCTGAGCCCAGCGCTGCAGGGGAACAGTAGGAAATGATTCCCAGACTGTGAGGATTATTAAATTACATTGAAGGATATTACTATTAAAGGGAGAATTCACCAATGGGTCAATTCTAATCTGCTGAGAGAGCCAACCCTGACGTTTCTTCAAGAGCTTGAGACCAAGTCAAGACTGCATCTCCTAGCAAGAGGGGGTGTGTCAAGTTTGGCTACTTGGTCTCAAGAGCAGGCAGACAGAGAAAAACCATTGGTGGATTCTCCATCTCCTGTACTGGAGAAAGGTTCAATCAATCAATCAATTTCAACTTCTCGTGGAAAAAAAAGATCTTGCAAAGTTGGAATTGATTGTTGAAACTTTTAGTCCCACCCAGTCTGCCGTTACCACCGCAGCCACACCCACCCAATGGGCCACACCCAACCGGCACCCAATGATACATAAGTGGGTTTTGGGTTGCAGTTTGGGCACTGGGTCTCTAAAAGGTTCGCCATCACTGACTTAGGTGTTTGGCAGCGGGCGCACATTTATGATAGCCACAGCCTCCTGTGGTCTTGTGAATGCCATTTGCAACCTTCTCAGCCAGATTTCAGCAAGGGAAGTCAATGGCAGTCACGTGACCATTGCACTGAATGAGTCATGGTAAATCCCTTAATGATCCACAGCCAGAAGTCATGTCACAGGTTGCCACGATCATATGACATTTCACTTAATGACTAGGCCGCTTAGCAACAGAGTTGCCATTCCCAATTGCGGTCAGTAAGTGAAGGCTACCAGTATATACAGGTAGTCCTCGACTTACGAGCGCAATTGAGCCCATAATTTCTGTTGCAAGACACTGGTTAAGTGAGTTTCGCCCCATTTTACGACCTTTCCTGAGACATTTTTTTTAAGTGAATCAGTGCAGTTGTTAAGTGAATCTGACTTCCCCATTGACTTTGCTTGTCAGAAGATCACAAAGGGGGAATCAGAGGATCCACAGATACTGCAACCATCATAAGTATGAGTCGGTTGTAAGTGTGAAAAATGGTCATAAGTCACTTTTTCCGGTCCTGTTGTAACTTCGAACAGTCATTAAATAAACTGTTGTAACTTTGCTCTGTAAAGCTATGGGATGATAACCTTTTTTCTTTTTTATGAGACGGCTAAGCACTCTCAATTTCCTTCAGTTTCCCCACAAACCTGCATCAGAAAGTTGCAAAGCTACTTTGGAGCAGATTTTAGGAGCTACTCTGAGAGTAGGAGGGCCTGCAATAAGAATGGGCAACCATGTCCTTACCCCTCCATCAGTGGTGTGATTCAGCCAGTTTGCACCAGTTCAGTAGAACTGGCAGCTAATTTTTTGTTGCCCAGGCCCAGAACGGACTTCCGGAAGCAGCAGCCACACAGAGAACTGGTTGTTCACATATTTGAATCCCACCACTGCCCTGAAGTGTTTCTTTTCAAATATACCGTTGGATTCTGCCTACAAGCATAGCGATAGCAATAGCACTTAGACTTATATACCACTTCACAGTGCTTCACAGCCCTCTCTAAGTGAATTACAGAATCAGCCTATTGCCCCCCCCCTCAACAACCTGGGTCCTCATTTTACCAACTTCAGAAGGATGGAAGGCTGAGTCAACCTTGAGCTGGTCAGGATCGAAGTGCTGGCAGTGGGCAGAATTAGCCTGCAATACTGCATTCTAACCACTGAGCCACCACGACTCTTAATAGCATGACTCAAGTATTTAAAGTAATAATAATTGCAGGCAGATATTACAAAATTAGTTTCTTCGGATTTAAATGAAATTCATTCACACGGTGTCGAAGTTGAGTTTCTGTTATTAGAATTTCTAATGTTCCCGGGGAAGGGCTTTGCATTCCTTGGGTGTCTCTGTGTTATTGTTATTTCTAAAGAAAAGAGTGTTGCTACTCAATCTCCTTGTAATTGTACTCTTTTTTTCCCCCAGAATACCTCAATCCTATGTAAAATGTCACAACCAGGCACAAAAAAAACCCCCCCTCCTTTGACTAATCTTTTGGTAAGCTGTTACCTTTTTTTTACAAAATTATCATTCAGGGTAAAATAAAGTAAAAAAAGAAAAAAGGATTGAGTTTTTGTGTCTAAGCCACTGTTTAGCTGATGTGCGAATAAAATGTCTCCATGGTGTCAAACAGAATTACTGTTCATTGGGGTCTGCCCAAAGATAAAGCTTTGTATTTCTATTCTAAGTTGCTGCAAACATGATAGCAATGTTAAAACAAGGAGGTTTTTTTTTTTACTTTTGGATTTTAGCCTCACTAATCCAAGTGAGAAAGATGGAGAAAATCACCGGGATCTAGTATTGCTTTCTCCCTGCAATGGGTAACAAAGTAAAACTTGGTCAATACAGCTGAACGACAGCTGAAATTAAAAACAACCACCCCAGAAAATTAGAACAGCTAACCACATTAGTAATTCCACTGCAAGTGATTGACAGAATATACGGGATTTGATCGAAGAATGAAAGTCTATAAAAATTCTCCAGAAGTTCCAGTTAAAGATCAAACACTGGTTCCTTCTCATAAACTGTGTTACGGGTACCCCTCGGCTTACAGACATTCGCTTAGCGACCGTTTGAGGTTATAACGGCACTGGAACAAATGATTTATGACTGGTCCTTACATATGCAATCACCGCAGTATCCCCAGGGTCATGTAATCAAAATTCATGGCAACAGGCAGTGGTGGGATTAGAACATAAGAACATAAGAAGAGCCATGCTGAATCAGGCCAAAGCCCATCGAGTCCAGCATTCTGTGTCACACAGTGGCCCACCAATTGTACATGGGGATCTCGAGCAGAAAGAGAAGGCAAAACCCTCCCTTTCCCTTGACCCCCAACAAATGGTACCCAAGGGAATCCTGCCTGCCTCAACCAACATAGAGGCGGCACATGGACATCCATTTTAATAACCATCGATACACTTTGCATCCATGAATCTATCTAGCCCTGCCTTGAAGCTGTCAAGGCTGACAGCTGTCACGACCCCTTCAGGAAGTGAATTCCATAAATCAATGACCCTCTGGGTGAAGAAATATTTCCCTTTATTTGTCCTCACTTTCTTAGCTATGAGCTTTAGGGAGTGCCCCCTTGTCCTGGTATTGTGTGATAGAGAAAAGAATTTTTCTCTATCCACCTTTTCTATCCCATGCATAATTTTATACACTTCGATCAAGTCACCCCTTAAACGCTGTCTTTCAAGGCTGCAGAGACCAAGGCGTTGCACACACCACTTCGGCAGAACTGGTAGCTAATTTTCTGTTGCCCAGGCCCAGAATGGACTTCCGGAAGCGGCATTCACACAGAGAACTGGTTGTTCACATATTTGAATCCCACCACTGGCAAGAGCATGTATTTGAGGAGTCCTGGGGTCATGTGATCGCCGTTTACAACCTTCCCTGCCGGCTTCTGACAGGCGAAGTCAACATGGGAAGCTGCATTCACTTAATGACCATGTGATCCAATTAACAACTGCAACTGTTTCTAACTATTTGGCCTTAAGGTTGTTAACTGCTTAACCACCACAGCAAGGAAGGTCATAAAATGACTCACCAAACAACCACCTTACTTCACAACACAAATTCTGGCCCCGATTGTGGTTGTGACTCAAGGATTACCTGTACTCTCCCTTCCTTGGAGAGACCTTGCCAAAGGATTGACCTTGTCCCCAGCTGGGGACTCAGTCTCCTTCCTTTGAACTTCAGCATTCAATTACGAACGTACAAATATACAGGCGGTCCTCGACTTACCACAGTTCATTTAGTGACAAAGTTACAGCGGCACTGAAAAAAGTGACCTAGGACCATTTTTCCACAGTTGCCACCTTTGCAGCATCGCCACAATCACGCGATCAACATTCAGACACTTGGCAACTGGTTCATATTTAGGACGGTTGCAGTGTCCCAAGGTCATGTGATACCCTTCCGCGACCTTCTGACAAGACAGGCAAAGTCAGTGGGGAAGCCAGACTCACTTAAAAATCGGGTCAACTGCAGTAGTTCCCTTATGAACTGAGACAAGAGAAGCTGTAAAATGGGGCAAAATTCACTTAACAAATATCTCAGCTCAAAACAACAGATGTTTTGGGCTCAGTTGTGGTGGTAAGTCGAGGACTACCTCTATTCAAGAAAGAGAACATAGTACGTTTCAAGCCTGCCAGTCCTCTTGTTTCAGCCACCGAAATCACCTTGATTCTGGCTCTAATGCATTGACATGCTCCTGACCTTGATGAATGCTTTAGCAAACCTGCAGAGGTCGATACTGATGCAACACTGATGAGAGAAAACCTAAATCAAAGTCTTATCTCTGGGCTCTTTTCCAAGTGTTTGAGGACGCAAAGACAGCTACAGATTTCTTGCTGTATTGCCAGGATCTTCCTTGCTCCTCCGATGCTATTGACCCCTTTCCCCCCCCCTTCCTGGGTGAAATGAGGTTGATCCCCAATGTATGAAATCTGCAAGACCTTGAAATTTTCTAAGACCCATCTTTTCCCCAAATTGCAGTTTACATGGCACAGATGTCACTTAATCCCTTAATTTTATTCCAAGGTACCCAAATGATCCTGGTATTTATTCTAATTGGATTGTCTGCAATGAGCCTATTTAAGTGGCTAAATGCTGCAAATTGTTCAGCATGACATAACAATGGAGTGATCTCAACCACTGTGGGGTAGGTAGGAAGCTCTCTCAAAGCCTGAAACAGAATGAGGCAATACACATCTCTATCTGGCATGAATCCATTAATCCAAATTCATTTTCGAGTAACAGCTACAATATGCCCAAGAAAGCTTTAGGTTAATATTTTAATATTGCAGGCAACTGCAATCAGTAAATGCATCTTATTAAAAAGCAAAATGCACCAAGTTTTAGCTGCACGTTATTAAAGGGACAAGAATATAATTGTATTATCGATGCCATGCATGGGGGAAACATGTTACAAATGCTACACAATCGTGTGAAATGTTTTTACTTGGTAAATACTTTTCTTTTACTGTACTTATTTATTGGGATTCCTCTGATATGTGTCCCAGACTGGCGGATTGTATCCCAAAGGAAGACAGAAGAACATGATGTAAACTTATTGAAGCATTGGCTTTAAAAATATCCATACACAATGATTTAAAACCATTCATTTAGCAACCATTCAAAGTTACAGTGGCACTGAAAAAAGAAACTTATGACTAGTCCTCACACTTATGTTCACTGCAGTATCCCCACAGTCACATGATCAGACTTTGGGCACTTGGCCACCAGCATACATTGATGATGTGATCATCATTTGCAACCTTCCCAGCCAGCTTCCAACAAACAAAATCAATTGGGGTAGCCAGATTTGCTTAACAACAGTGTGATTCGCTTAATGATCACAGCAAAAAAGTTCGTAAAACTTGGGTGTGATTCACTTAACAACCATATCACTTAGCAACAGAGGCTCCAGTTCCAATTGCGGTCATAACTCAAGGACTACGTGTAGCATCAATTCAGAAAACGCATCCAGGGGTGGAAACAGGCTTCTGGTTTACTGTAGTATAAACATTTTTCTGGATGTTAATGTAAGATAGGACAAAGAATGTTTTTCTCAAGTTTTTCTTATTAAAAGGCCCCTTTTGGCATTCAAACTGGAGCTTGCCTTCCATAAGAGGAGTACATACACTGATCTTTCTGTATAAAACATAATTCCCAGGGGGGTTTTTTTGTGTTTGTTTTTTTTTTACTATTCTGTGTGATTTTTCCTCCATTTGGGTCACTGTGGCTTGTATAGCTGTATCCGTGGTGTTTTATTGTCCTTGTAACTCAGTGTTCTATCTCAGAAGAGGCCTGACTATTAAGATGAAAAGTACCATGGCAATTAAGCTAGAAAATTAATTACATACAGTAATTATCAACAGTATATAATACTGCTTAACCAAAAGATTTCCAAAAATATTCTAACAGCAGGCCAGTAGTGACTAATGACTAATGAGCAGTTGCCACACTTACTACTAGTGTTGCAGCATCCCCAGGAGTCAGGTGCTTGGCAACCAGTATGTATTTATGTTGGTTGCAAAGTCCCAGGGTCCTGGGAGTGTCAGTTGCAACTGTCCTAGGCGGCTTTTGACAAGCAAAGTCAATTGGGGAGGGGGGCAGATTCACTTAATGATACACTTAACAACTGTTGAGGGCTACCTGAATTTACCATCCCCTCTAGTTACCAACCTACCCTGGTATACTGTTTCGGGAAAGCGGACAGAATGTACCCTCTCCAGAAGCAGGAATCACAAAATACTGGGTGAAGAGAGACATCCCAAATAGTTTGAGATCAAGTGGTGGATAGTCATAACTGGGCTTCAATAGCCTGTCCAACATATGTTATTTACCACGAATCGGTTTTCAGAGAGTGAATCAGAGCAATCAGATTCAAAGAAGCAAGCTGTTCTGAAAACACTACCGGGGAAAATTCCAACTCCACCCAGACTTCAGATAAGTCTTTTCCTAATCAAAACACAGATGGGCTAATACTTCTGAGCCAACCTCTGCCTTAACTTGGAACTCCACTTCCAAGAGTTCAGCAGTGAGAGAAAAGCAACTTGGAAAGAAAAGAGTTTAAGAATTCCAGGGTGGGGGGGGGGGGGCGGGAGCCAATCATGAATTCATAAAAAAAGAATGAGAGGCAACAGCATATTATACATACCATTCAAAAGAGATAATCAAAAAGCTACAGGATCGCAACACTTCCTGACCAGCAATCAACACCCAGATAAGCAGAGATTAACACCAAACAGCCAACAATATGATGGGTCCTTGGTGCTCTCTGAGCTTGGTTGTTTTCTTTCTCTTGAGAGCAAATCCCACTCCTTACTAGCACTGATGATGTTACCTAGTTTTGGGTAATGAAATGTCTGCAAGGAAACAACCAAGCTCAGAGAGCAGCAAGGACTCCTAATTTCAATCCTGCTACAAATATTCTTTATTAGTAAACAATATCCCATCAGGAAATGACCAACTCAGTAAACAACAGCTTAATCAAGGAACCACCAAGAGCAGTCCCACCAACAATGACAGAGAAGCCATTTGTATCTGTAAACAGAGAGCAAACCTCTCTCCCTTCTAGCACTGATGATGATACTTAGCTGGGTAATAAAATGTCTCCGAGAAAAACAACCAAGTTCAGAGAGCACTGAAGACCTCCCCACATTTCAGCCCTGAACTACAAATATCATCTTCTGTTGGTAACATATTTGTTCTATGCAGCATGTCTTTTGTCTATCTTGGATGCAGTAACTCTCTTAGTCCCTTCCAGTCTTCACGTTTCATGCCTCCTGCTTCATGTTACTCACTGCCTCTCACACAGGATTGTGATTATAGCTCCTCTAAAAGTCTGGACAAGTTGACTTCACATTTGATCTACAATTTGGTTTCATCTTATCTCATTTCTTCACTTCAGCTTGATTGCTAATCTGAAAAGAGAACTCTGACCTTTATAACTGCCTCTTGGGGAAACTTTATTACACATCTTCAGTTTCAGGCAGAATGATTATGTTGAACAGAATAATGGGTGAGTAGGTGGAAGCTGAAGAATTCTAGGGAAGCCTGACTGGGTTCACAAATCATACTAAGACCCAGTGTGGTTTAATAGGTTTTGGCTAAGTCTATTCTGCACAATTCTGATTTTTAAACCATGCGTTGTGCCAGCATGCAATGTGAGAACCCAGCCAACTATAATTTTAAGAAGTCAAGGTATATAATTTAATTTAATTAACCAAAGTGTGATGTATAAAGCCAGCCTTTTTATTCTAGCTGGAAAATTAATTCATTTTCAACTAATTTCCAAAGTTAAAGCAATCAGCTCTGCTGTAAGAGCTGTAAAAACTGTTAATTAAAACAAATCCTTGTATTTACTACACCCCACCTTCTCTTCTGTTCTAAACCACAACTTTGGGATTTAGAAGGGGAATCAAGTTAGCTATCAGCAAATCCACATATAGTTCAGAAATGCTTAACACACCTCAGTGCAGGGAATCCAAAATGAAGACAAGGCTAACCAGTTGGGTTATCAGAGTGATGGGTTTGCATTTACTCCTAAGTCAAGAATGCAGATGTGGTTCTCCCTTTAAATGGATTATTTGCAGAATCAATATTAAAGCTGTTTGTCAGACAAAGGCTTATATTCTCAGGGGAAAGATAAAAGTACACAGCAAAAGAAATGCAGCTACCAGGTAAACCATTTATTTTTGTTTCAAGCAAACTTCATGTACAAAAAGGTCAGCAAAAGAGCTATGTGCCTACCTAATTTGATAGTTATCTTATCCTTTTTTTTAACGTGAAGAAGAATCAGAGCAAGGTGCATAGGGATTACAACAATTAATTACTTGGGTGCTCTGCCCGAAATGAAGATCCATCAACCTTCATCTTGAGGCTACAGAAAATGTAGCTAGCTCAGGGGTAGGCAACCTTGGCTCTTTTATGACTCGTGGACTTCAACTCCCCGAATTCCTGAGTCAGCATGGCTGGCTCAGGAATTCTGGGAGTTGAAGTCCACGAGTCATAAAAGAGCCAAGGTTGCCTACCCCTGAGCTAGGTGATCCTGGAAAGTAAAGATGATAGGGAAAATGTAAGATTGGCCCAAGACTTTTGAAAGGGCAGTAGCCTTACTTCCTAAGTAGCTAAAATGGGACTCCTCTGTGTTTTACTAATATCACTGGAAAGAGGCATGGTGGTTCAGGGGCTTAATGAAGCTGGATTTAGTCTTTGTTCTGGCTGTCTGAGTCCTAGCACTGTGAGGCAGGATGAACTGCCATCACTTACCTCAGCTTCTTCCTACCTGGCATTTCGAAAGCATGTTATATGCGAGTAGATAAATAAGTACCATTTCGGTGGGAACACAAACCGGTGCTTCATGTGTACAGATTTTCCTGGTTACAACGCCCATTTCGAGGCAGCTTCGGTGGAGGGAGAAGACCGGGATGACACTGCAGGAAAGGTGCTTGTCTTTCTTTCTGGTGTAGAGCGAGCTCGCCCCCTGTGGCGTACGTTGGAAAGCATGCGAGCGTGAACCAAACGGCTAACAATCTCAGGCAGTTAGTCTACTACTCGCACTGTAGCCTCCTCGCTAATGTATCATCACTATATGCTAAATAAATAAATAAAATATAACTGGAAAGGGAATCAAAGTAATTAAAATTGATGTGTGAAAGGATTTTGTTATTCACTGCTGGTCACGTTAAGTGCACACAGGGATGAGCAGGAAAGGTCTTTCTATCTTCTTGTTGTTTTGCCATATCCATTATCGGACGTTGGCGCTCACGTTGGTGATCCTGTTTTTATCAGCAGCCACATGAAAAAGTGCTGCTGAGTTTTGTCCAAACCAGTCCCTTACATTTTGAAGCCATGTTGTTCTTCTTCTGCCTGGACCTCGCTTGCCTTCAATCTTTCCCCGGAGGATTAAATGGAGTATTTTTTTCTGGGTGTCACATCACATGTCCAAAATATTCTAACTTTCGTTTTTTAATTGTTTTGATGATTTCTCTTGGCTTTCCCGGGCAGCTTATCACTTCCTCATTTCTGCTCTTGTCAACCCAGCTTATATGTAACAGCCGCCTGTAAATCCACATTTCAAGTGCTTCTAGTCTCTTCAGGTGGCCTTCTGTCAGATACCAACTCTCTACTCCATAGAGCAGGATAGAAAAAAATATAACACCTGACAAGCCTGATTTTCAATCTTAGGCTTATGTCATGATTGCAGAAGACCTTTTTCATTTTGAAGAATGCTGTTCGAGCTTTCTCTATCCTTGTCTTTACTTCAGTAGTCATGTCCCAGCTTTCATGTAAATTAGAACCGAGGTGCGTGATCCTTTCAACTTTTTCTAACGATGTTCCTTCCGAATTCATTGGTGGTAATAGGCAATCGTGTATTAAATAAATGAACTTTGCTGGAAATATTAACAATATGAAATATCAAATACTGACCAACTACATGGGCAAAACTCAATAGTAAAAAAAAAAAGGTTGTCAGGCTTCTCTCAAGAAGCCAGATTACAAACAAGCACAACAGACATTCAAAAACAGAAGAGTTTCTGAGAAATAGATGATCATAGAAAAGCTAATTAAAAAGCATTATGAAGGAATTCTAACTACTGGTCGGTATCAAACAGAAGCCCTATTCTGTAGTATAATGAAAGTGTAAATTCTTTTGCATTTTCTCCTGCTTGAGCCATGTAGTGGAATTGAAGCCTAATACTAACTCACTTCTACTTGTCACTTGTCTTGGTAATAGACCAATCTGGTTTCAGGCTTTTTCTTCTGATCTTGGGAGAACTATCATCCCCCAAAATGTTATTTATTCTCCTTGTGTTAAATAGGTCTGGTTTCCCAATGCACATAAAGAAGGGAAGTGATATTGGGATGTCATCTGGCAGCACCTGATTTTCTTTCCAAAGTAAACTTTATTAAGAATTTCAACTTATAACCATATATGTACATGACCAAAATAACAACCTCTTCTTCCCTAGTATCTATATTTTAATGAGTAAAAAGTGGAGATGGAATACGACTACCTGGTTAGAAAACAAAACAACCCAAAGACATATGAACATATACAAAAACATAAGAAGAACTGTTGCAGGAATTAGATATTGTGAAAAGAAGGACTAGTGTTCCAATATTTCAGAGGGAGTCAAGCTATTCTCCAAAGCAGCAAAAGGCAAGACAAGAAAGAATGGATGAAATTAATCAAGAAAAGAACCAACCTAGAGCGAAGGAGAATTTCCTGATAGAACAATTAAGCAGTACAATGAGTTGCCTCCAGAAGTTGTTGGTGCTCCAACATTGGAGTTTTTAAAGAACAGACTGAACAACCATTTGTCTCAAGCAGGAAGGTCCTCCAAGGTCGCTTCCAACTCTGTTATTCTGTTAGGCAAAAGCAAGATGGGTTATTTGACAACTTCTAAGGCGCTCCAAAAAGTTCCAGAGACCAATGTTAGCAATTTGCTTCCTAGTAAATGAATATTTTGTGACTGGTCCTGCTCATGCCAAGTGGGATCATCATTTTCTGAACAGGCTGTCCCTCCACAGCCCTTTCTGAGAGTGAATGTGCCAAGCTCTCAAATTCTAAATGTACCCACTGAGCCCAAAGCTTCTCTTCCTTGGCCTAGCAACTGTTGTGCATTGCGGAAAGAATTGTGTGCATAACCTCCTCTGTAGAAATCAGCAGTGCACACAGGAATAGGTCATCTAACTAAGATTAGATAAGGCATGATTTGGACAAGGCTAAAGGGACAGCTGTGTGCAGAAATGGAGTGTGGCAAGATTCCATTTCCCCCAAATTTGGCACACAATTTTAATAAAATCAAACCATATATTTCAGAACAGATAGAACCATTCCATAGCAAGAAGTGGCAAATGAGAGGAGATTCCTTCCTAGCGAGTCTCTTTTCTTCTTACTAGATTCAGAGGCCAGAAGCTTTGGAGTTGTTTGATGGCTTGCCCATATTCTGAAATATGAGGACTATGCAAAACAGAGCTTCACAGTGTGGGTTGGCATGAGTTAAGGTAGCTGTATCCCCTGCCAGGATTGGCATGTCTGCTTCGAAGCTTTCCTAGGTTATCTCCATTAAGCTTTCATGCAGAGCCATCCTGGCTCCCCAGAAGACTCAGCAGAAGGGTTGTCTATATCTGTGCCTGTACATATAGATGACCTGGGAAAAACCACTGAAGTACCATACTGAATCCACAGAGTGCCTTATGCCTTGAAGAGGAATATTGTACTTGGGCCAAAGTGTAACAAAGTATCTTTTCAAAGACAGACACAGTCATCTACTCTACAAATTCGACTATTGTTAATATCTCATTAATCCTTTATGCCCATCTTAAATAAATCTCTCATTGTACTCCACCAGATTTATTTCACATCCAGAATAATCAGGATTCTTATGGTGGATTGACGTGTTTATTTAGAACTGAAAGTCTGTTGCATTAGATTACTTTTTTTCCCTTTAGAAACTCTGTGTACAAGGCAGCTTTAGTCATTTATTTTTCGACAATTTTTTTGTTCACTTTGAGAACAAAAGTCTCCCTATCTCATATAAACACACATCTAACCAAGCACAACTTCCCAAGCTGGCTGTAAAAAAGCAGAGAAATGTACTATCTACAAATATATTTTTTAATAATTCTAAATTCAAAAAGATACTGTGGTGGAATCTGGCATTGAGTTATGGGAGGGCAGAGTAAAGGCAAACATCACTCTTGAGTTATTACTAAGCAGGAAGTGTGCAGACTGGATCCTTCCTAATTTCTTAGCATTTATCAGACAGTTATGCACAATGTGCTTTAGTCTGGCAAGATGTTGTCAATTGGGACATGATAGCAGTGTTCCAATATCTCAGGGGCTGCCACAAAGAAGAGGGAGTCAAGCTATTCTCCAAAGCGCCTGAAGGCAGGACAAGAAGCAACAGGTGGAAACTAACCGAAGAGAGAAGCAACCTAAACTAAGGAGAAACTTCCTGACAGTTAGAACAATTAACCAGTGGAACAACCTGCCTCCAGAAACGGTGAATGCTCCAACACTGGAAGTTTTTAAGAAGAGACTGGACAGCCATTTGTCTGAAATAGTATAGGATTTCCTGCCTGAGCAGGGGGTTGGACTCGATGACCTCCAAGGTTCCTTCCAACTTTCTTCTTCTTCTTCTTCTTCTTCTTCTTCTTCTTCTTCTTCTTCTTCTTCTTCTTCTTCTTCTTCTTCTTCTTCTTCTTCTTCTTCTTCTTCTTCTTCTTCTTCTTCTTCTTCTTCTTCTTCTTCTTCTTCTTCTTCTTCTTCTTCTTCTTCTTCTTCTTCTTCTTCCTCTTCTCCTCCTCCTCCTCCTCCTCATCATCATCATCATTATTATTATTATGCTTTGAGCATTTACATGTGTTGTTCTTGGTTCCCAATGCCTGATAGAAATAGCTTCAGTATGAAAGTATGCATTTGATCACATACGTCATGGGTCTCTAACCCCCATTCTGTGGACCAGTACCAGGATGCACACAAAACCACACATCCTCCGGTCCATGGAAAAAACTCTCTCCATGGAACCGGTCCATGGTGCCCAAAAGGTTGGGGACCTCTGACATAGGTATCAGGGACAGCAGGTCCATATCCATGAAAAAAAGGGAAATTAGAGGTTTGCGCTAACATAGGCTTTCCCTGACATAGTATTATGCTGTACAACACCCAACTTAATGTAATCTGCTGGGTTCTAGCTGAGCTTGACATATAAACCAATATTTATGGTTTAGCTCACTGTGTAAAGAAAGCAAATGTTATTTGTTTAAACATGGTTAAAATAAATTATGGCATAATAAAAGTTATAAATTCAGATGAGAGCCAGTTTAATGCAGTGGTTAGGACATTAGATTAGAAACCAGGAAGCCATGAGTTCTAATCCCACCTTAGGCACAAAGCCAGCTGGGTGACTTTGGGCCAATCATTTTCTCTCAGCTGGGAAGAAGACAATGGCAAACCACTACTGAAAAACCTTCCCAAGAAAACTGCAGGGACTTGTACCTTAGTGACATGCTATCAAAACTAGCCATGACACATCGAGGTTGAGAGTTCAGCTCTGATTCTTGACCCTTTTTTAGACTCTCTTCACATGCATAATGGAGGAAATGGTTTCGTACTTTTAATTCCCTATTAAGCCTGCCTTTGTACAAAAAAGGACACATGAATGTCT
The DNA here is from genome assembly GCA_034064705.1 of Bothrops alternatus. NCBI lineage: Eukaryota > Metazoa > Chordata > Lepidosauria > Squamata > Viperidae > Bothrops > Bothrops alternatus. The sequence goes on along the minus strand of JARGCV010000050.1, from coordinate 345,274 downwards.
CAGTGTAGATAAGCAAAATGCCCCCAACAGCTTGTTTTGTTACTCTTTAATAAAGAGACAAATTCAAACATAAAAATGAAGATCAGTGGTAGAGAAAGTCTTTTTCATTTGTTCTCCTAGAAGACTCACTGAACATAGTGGGAGAACTTACCATCTGGCAACATCCATCTGACCTCTCTACATTTACTGAATCCATGGATATATACAAACAAAAAGTACCATTTTTTTGGTGTTAGTTTGATATCCTGCCTTTCATTTAGCAGCTGAGGTGGCATACCCAGACTCCCTCCTTCCATCCATAACAAGGCCTTGTGGGCCAATCCAGATAATTGCTAGAAGTCATTCAGATCCACAGAACATTTTTTTTTTTGTATTCATGCTTTGATTTTGCCAAAGGAAGAAATAATTTAACGAGCATCCAAAACTAAAGTTAATGGCCATTCCTAAGACAGAAAGACACTTGTATAGGACATTTTGAATTTCATGCCAGCCCTACTTTATGTGATAATGCCAATGCTGTTAGAAGTATTGGATTGTTTTGAATCTTGCGAAACTTGCCCAGGGCAAATGCCAAGATAGGAGGGCAATCCAGTGACAAGATGAAAGGAGACAAACAGCTTTTTGCAAGGAGCAAACAATTCTGAAGCCAAACCTTCTCACATGAAGTTGTAAATTACATCATGAAAGATAACGAAGGCAGAAAAATATCAGAGACCGAGCAGTGTACTTTGAGAGAGTATTAGGATCAAAGGCTTAATAGATTCAGATCTTTGTATAGGAGAACATAGTACCATGTAAAGATATTTGATTATTCAAATGGCTCATTGTACTGGCAATTTAATGTTAAGTAAAGAAGCCATTTGTGAGATTAGGTGAGTTGCATCATGTCAGACTAGTAAGTGAAATCTAATTTCAGAATAAGCCGGCTATAGTTTACATGAATTCTTAATGATATTTAATACTAAAATATTAATATTAACAAGTAACATGGAGGTAAGACATTCATTCATTGAAACAATCTTAATCTGAAGAGCAAATGAATGTCTTACATTATGCTACTTTTGAGATTGATTTTTTTTTTAAAAAAATAACATTTCTATATTTCTTTTTTTTTTTTGAGGTTTGGGTGACTTTATTTACAGTTTTTTTTAAAGCATAAGATCATATTAAGAGGCAATCATCATATAACATAAAATACAACATTAGGTATTGGTCTTTGTAAACGTCTGGTTTGGTGAACATTCTTCACTCTTCACGTCGAGCTTCAACTGTACGCCAGATACATTTTGTTTGATTGGTGTTTCTCTTGTATATAGTCTATCCACTGTTTCCAGTCTGTCAAATATTGTTCATTTGAGCGATCTTTCAAATATGCCGATATTTTCGCCATTTCCGCCAAATTTATTACTTTCAACATTTCTATATTTCTAATACACACACACACACATACACATATAGTATTTATAGATATAGACTTACATCTAGATATATTTTATTGTAGCCTTAACAATGCTTAAATAAAATAATTACGGTGTACTGAAAGAATAAAAATTTCCCAGTTTCACTATTTGACAAAGATAATTATCTTTGAAAATATCAGCATTGAACAGGGACAGAGTAATAACAGATTACCAATTACAGAAGATAAACACGATTTTAATGGTAAAAGACCTACGTTCGGTTTCAGGACTATCGAACAAAAGAAACTGAAGGCATATAATAGTAAAGATGCTGCCCATAGCCTGATTTATACAACATCAACTACTGTACATTAAAATCAGTGTTATAGCTTGGCAAGATATGTAAACCAAGTCAGTATGTTTATAAGGTTCAATGTCACACTGATCATTAGCTTAACAATGATCAACTACCCGTGTTTCCCCTAAAGCAAGACAGGGTCACACTTTCTTTTTATCCCCAAAAGCCCCACTATGTCTTACTTTCGGGGTACGGCTTATATTGATTGGAAAACAATTGTCAGTTTTATTTTAAGTATTTTAAGTATATTAAAGTATTTTAAGTATTTAAGTATTTTAAGCAGGAGGCGGAAGTGGGCAGGAGTAATATGTCTTACTTTCGTGGTACGGCTTATATTAGCCGACCCCCTGAAAACCCCGATACGTCTTACAATTGGGGGTGTCTTACTATCGGGGAAACACGGTATATCTTAACAATTCCAACTTTATCCTTCTTATCCTTTGCTTGTACAAAATTTACACATAATGATTGACTGACCAGTCAATTTCATTCCTTAACTCATTCCTTGAATATGAATTCCATCAGAATTTATGACTCCAAAACTTAAAACCTGGGATTTGATTATTTATTTTACTTGTTACACATATTTTTAAAGTAGATTCAGGTTTAATATACTATCACAAGGACTAAAAACTTAACACAGTCAATGCACAACTCAAAGCAACTACCGGTACTTACAATAAAGAGAAGCAAAACTCTGGCCAACAAAAGAACAAACCACTGTACACATCAAGAAGTCAGCCAGTATAATAAAATTCTCAATATAACCTTTAGAACACCTACTAAGACACCTTTGAAACACCTGCTAAGACAGAATACTCTAAATGGAGAAGGAAGTTAAGAGATAGCTAGGAGGAACTCAGGGGAAAAGTGATCCCAAAGGTGTAACCATCTTCCTTTAACCTCATGGAGTCAGAACTCTAAGGACTTGCACAGCATGGACATCTGAGAGGAGAAGGATCCGTTAACAAGAAATAACATACCTGTGTAAATTGTGAGTTTCTTTAGGGATGTATTTCTTCTTAATCTACCTGATCTGACTTACCAAAAATATATTCATTTTCACTATTTTATTTGGTGATATTATCTGCAGCCCAAAGGGTTTTCAAAACAGCTTACAACAATATAAGGGGCAAATGGTATGGGGAGCAAAGAACTTTAGTTTTGCACATAACAACAACAACAACAACAACAACAACAACAATAATAATAATAATAATAAAGTTGGAAGGGACCTTGGAGGTCATTGAGTCCAACCCCCTGCTCAGGCAGGAAACCCTATACCATTTCAGACAAATGGCTGTCCAGTCTCTTCTTAAAAACTTCCAGTGTTGGAGCATTCACCGCTTCTGGAGGCAGCTTGTTCCACTGGTTAGTTGTTCTAACTGTCAGGAAGTTTCTCCTTAGTTCTAGGTTGCTTCTCTCTTTGGTTAGTTTCCATCCGTTGCTTCTTGTCCTGCCTTCAGGCGCTTTGGAAAATAGCTTGACTCCCTCTTCTTTGTGGCAGCCCCTGAGATATTGGAACGCTGCTATCATGTCCCCCCTCGTCCTCTTCCTTCAATTAGACATACCCAATTCCAGCAGCTGTTCCTTATATGCTTTAGCCTCCAGTCCCCTAATCATCTTTGTTGCTCTTCTCTGTACTCTTTCTAGAGTCTCAACATCTTTTTTACATTGTGGTGACCAAAACTGGATTCCAAGTGTGACCTTACCAAGGCACTGTAAGGTGGTATTAATACTTCATGTGATCTTGATTCTACCCTTCTGTTAATGCAGCCTAGCACTGTGCTGGCCTTTTTGGCAGCTGCAGCACACTGCTGGCTCATATTTAAGTGATTGTCTGCTAGGACTCCGAGGTCCCTCTCATAGTTACTACTATTGAGCAAGGTACCCCCTATACCAGTAGTGGGGAACCTATGGCACGGGTGCCAGAGGCGGCACTCAGAGCCCTCTCTGTGGGCAGGCATGCTGTCACCCCAGCCCCGCCACCCCCATGGCCCCTTCCTCACCAGCAGCCCCCCTGGAGGAGAGTCACTCCGGGCGCAACCTGCACAGAAGAGAGCAGCCAAGGATATTGCAGCTGGGACAAGACTCTGCCTTGTGCCCCATCATGTACAGATGATGTTCTGGGGCGCAGACAGAGGACATAGCCGCCATGACGCTGCTAGGCCGCCTGGGCGATCTGCTGTGGCGGGCCATGGAGGTGGTTGGTGGCCCTGCGGGCAGGAGAGGCAGGGGCAGGACAGGAGCGAGGCGGTTTTGGGTTACTTAGTCTCTAAAAGATTCGCCGTCACTGCCCTATACTATACCTGTACATTTGGTTTTTCTTGCCTAAATGTAGAACCTTACTTTTTTCACCATTGAATTTCATTTTGTTAGATAGTGCTCAATGTTCAAGTCTGTCCAGATCCTCCTGTATCTTAAGCCTGTCTTCTGGAGTGTTGGCTATTCCTGCCAGCTTGGTGTCATCTGCAAATTTGATGAGTTCCCCATCTATCCCCTCGTCCAGATCATTGATAAAAATGTTGAAGAGTACTGGGCCCAGAACAGAGCCCTGGGGCACCGCACTACACACTTCCCTCCATGTAGATGTGGTTCCATTGAGGACCACACGCTGAGTACGGCCGGTCAGACAGCTACGGATCCATTTGGTGGTGATGCTGTCTAACCTGCATTTTTCTATCTTATCAAGTAGTAGGTTGTGATCTACTTTATCAAATGCCTTACTGAAGTCCAAGTAAATTATATCCACAGCATTCCTCTGATCCACTAATTTTGTCACTTGATGTTCTTATATTTCCTTCCAGCTCTAAACATGCTTAGCTTGTTTAAGACAATTTCCTATCAACATTTAGAAAATTTGTCCAACAAATAAGATATATTTGTCCATACTTTGATTCTTCTGTTCTGTCCTCTTTCCCACCAACTAGGACAAGAGTTGCACGCCCTGGTCCTCAACCAGGATTTGACAATTCAAGTCACATCAATATCGCTAACATTATTTTTACATCAGTATCATTCACTTTTATGTAGATTAATAATAATAAATACATGCCATTATCAACAGACTTTCCATTACGGTCCATTTAACCTCATAAAACGTAATTGATTCGTATTTGCTCTGTATCTGATTTGTGCTCAGGGCTAATCTCTGAACTGTGCCATGAAAAGGATAACTAACTAAAACAGCACTATTATTTCTCTGTGGGATGGAGAAGCTTAATTTTAAAGTCTATTAGTTCTCTCAGTCAGTTTACATATGCAGACTATTAGGATCCTAATTCCTACCTTCCTTCCTTCCTTCCTTCTTTCCTTCCAGATTTTCTTTTATCCCAATTACACTCAAGACAAACCACTTCTCTCTCTCTCTCTCTCTCTCTCTCTCTCTCTCTCTCTCTCTCTCTCTCTCTGTGTGTGTGTGTGTGTGTGCGCGTGCGTGTGTGTGTGTGTGTGTGTGTGTGTGTGTGTGTGTGTGTGAGAGAGAGAGAGAGAGAGAGAGAGAGAGAGAGAGAGAGAGAGAGAGAGAGAGAGAGAGAGAGAGAGAGAGAGCAAAAACTGCTTATTTGAAAAAGTAGAGATAGAACCTTTCAAATTCTGGACCATGAGTATGTATTTGTTGGTTTGTTTATTTGCTGCTCAGTCCCCAAGTTGGGTAAGCATACGAACTGAAGGTTTACATACTATATATTGAGGGGCAATCAATTTAGATGTATGAATGGGAACGGTCTTAGGTTCTTTAAAAACAAAAGATACCACAAAAACAGGGTATAACAACGGTTTGTTGTTGTTGCGGGGAAAATAGGAGGAGAAAGGAGTATTAGGTATGTTTGCTGCCTTGAGTTGTTTATAAAAATAATAAAGGTCAGATTAAAAAAAATAAAAAATAATGGCAGGACATCTTAGCTTAAATGATGAATTCCAGCCTTTTGGGATGCCTTGAGTTGGCCTTCTCTCAATTGTCTTTCACTCACTGTTTATTTCTTCATCGTCCAACTTTAGGCGAAGTATTTTTGCTTTACCCTTACTGCTAACCAGGTAGGCCTTCATAGCAGCTCTCACCCGTGTTTGATCGACTTCATCCTTTATCAATCACCAGTGGTGCTTGAGACATCAGTTCCCATGTTTCATCTTCTTCAGCTCTTCCATAAAAGAGAGCAATGAAATCGGCAGGAGGGCAGAGGGCGCAAGGGCATGATCTGGTCCAAAGCTCAGCTACCTTTTCATTCCAAGCAACAATCAAGAGCTCAGCTGGACCATGGAGCAGATTGCCAGAAACCCACCAGTTCCCCATGGAACCCATATACACAGTTTATTTATTTATTTTATTTATTTACTAGATTGATAAGGTCACCCAACCAATATGACTTTGGGCAGTATTCACCCAAAAAAACAAAAATACTAAATAAAACCCACATAACAATAAAACACATCCTATAAACAAATATAAAATCTAAAACATAAGATGGCAATCAAGCTATGTTTGTCTCTAGATTAACTCAGAATACTACAAATCTACATTTTTTTTGTAGTTAAACTTTATATGTTTACAAAGGAGAACATTGTGGAGAAAAGTCATGTTAATATTGATGTGCAAACAATGATAGCAGAATAATAAGGTCTAAAGTAGTTGTTTTTTTGTTTTTAAAGAATAGCTCTTTAAAAAAGCAGCTACATGCTACAGAGGTCCAATTGATCAGTGCGCTCCCTCTCCATCTGTATTATTCTTTAGGAAGCTAATGCTTCGAATCTTATGTAATTAGGGTACTTTGCTGACTTATCTGGTTTTGTACAACCCTAAGCAAATCTGAATATATGTAGCTGGGAGTCTAATTAATTTTGTAAATGGGCTACCATTTTTACAGGGAATTAATTTCAAACAATGAGCATTAATTAAATCATAATTTTTCTCTTGGTGTGCCTTTCTTTGGAAAGTGATTTTGGCCTATAGACATACATACAAATACAAATACACACACATCCCAGGCACACACTTATAGGTGTTCCTCACCTTATGACCACAACTGGGAGCAAAATTTCCATTACTACGCAAGGCAGTTCTTAAGGGAGTGGCATTCAGTTTTACCATCTTTTTTTGCCGCAATTGTTAAGCAAATCACTGTAGTTATGAGGCAAATCATGTTTCCCCCATTGACTTTGCTTGTGGAAGCTGGCGGGGAAGGTCACAAATGATGATCACATGACCCCAAGACATTGCAACAATCGTAAATACATGATAGTTGTTCCTGAAGTTTAATCACATGACTATGAGGATGCTGCAAAGTTTGTAAGTAATAAATGTTTGTGTGTGTGTGAGAGAAAAAAACTGTAAATTGCAAAAGTCTGTATGGGAACTGGATTGTACTTCTGCCACAAAGAAGAGGGAGTCAAGCGATTCTCCAAAGCACCTGAAGGCAGGACAAAGAAGCAACGGATGGAAACTGATCAAGGAGAGAAGCAACCTGGAACTAAGGAGAAACTTCCTGACCATTAGAACAATTAATCAATGGAAAGACTTGCCTCCAGAAGCTGTAAATGCTCCAGCACTGAAAGTTTTAAAGAAGAAATTGGGCAACCATTTGTCTGAAATAGTACAGGTAGTCCTCAACTTACAACAGGTCATTTAGTGACCGTTCAAAGTTACAACGGCACTGAAAAATATGACTTATGACCATTTCTCAGTTATGACCTTTGAAGCATCCCCGTGCTCATGTGATCAAAATTCAGATGCTTGGCAACTGGTTCATACTTATGACTGTTGCCATGTCCCAAGGTCATGTAATTACCTTTTGCAACCTTTTGGCAAGCAAAGTCAATGGGGAAGCTAGATTCACTTGACATCCAGGTTACTAACTTATCAACTGCAGTGATTCACTTAACAACTGTGGCAAAAAAGGTTGTAAAATGGGGCAAAACTCATTTAACAAATGTCTCACTTAACAACAGAAATTTTGAGCTCAATTGTCCTAAGTCGAGAACTATGTGTATAGTGTTTCCTGCCTGAGCAGTAGGTTTGACTAGGAGACCTCCAAGGTCCCTTCCAACTCATTCTATTCTATTCTATTCTATTCTGTTCTGTTCTATTCTATTCTATTCTATTCTATTCTATTATGTTCCATTCTATTCTATTCCATTCTATTCCATTCTATTCTATTCTATTCTATTCTATTCTATTCTATTCTATTCTATTCTATTCTATTCTATTCTATTCTATTCTATTATGTTCCATTCTATTCTATTCTATTCTATTCTATTCTATTCTATTCTATTCTATTCTATTCTATTATGTTCCATTCTATTCTATTCTATTCTATTCTAATCCACTCCATTCTACTTCTATTCTATTCTATTCTATTCTATTCTATTCTATTCTATTCTATTCTATTCTATTCTATTATGTTCCATTCTATTCTATTCTATTCTATTCTAATCCACTCCATTCTACTTCTATTCTATTCTATTCTATTCTATTCTATTCTATTCTATTCTATTCTATTCTATTCTATTCTATTATGTTCCATTCTATTCTATTCTATTCTATTCTATTCTATTCTATTCTATTCTATTCTATTCTATTCTATTCTATTATGTTCCATTCTATTCTATTCTATTCTATTCTAATCCACTCCATTCTACTTCTATTCTATTCTATTCTATTCTATTCTATTCTATTCTATTCTATTCTATTCTATTCTATTCCATTTCATTCTATTCTTGTCCGATTATTCTATTCTATTCTATTCTATTCTATTCTATTCTATTCTATTCTATTCTATTCTATTCTATTCTATTCTATTCCATTTCATTCTATTCTTGTCCGATTATTCTATTCTATTCTATTCTATTCTATTCTATTCTATTCTATTCTATTCTATTCTATTCTATTCTATTCTATTCTATTCTATTCTATTCTATTCCATTTCATTCTATTCTTGTCCGATTATTCTATTCTATTCTATTCTATTCTATTCTATTCTATTCTATTCTATTCTATTCTATTCTATTCTATTCTATTCTATTCTATTCTATTCTATTCCATTTCATTCTATTCTTGTCCGATTATTCTATTCTATTCTATTCTATTCTATTCTATTCTATTCTATTCTATTCTATTCTATTCTATCCTATCCTATCCTATCCTATCCTATCCTATTCTATTCTATTCTATTCTATTCTATTCTATTCTATTCTATTCTATTCTATTCTATCCTATCCTATTCTATTCCATTTCATTCTATTCTTGTCCGATTATTCTATTCTATTCTATTCTATTCTATTCTATTCTATTCTATTCTAGCCCTACTTCTGATTTATTTTTCATTTTAGATTGGAGTCAAAAATAAGAATCTTACTGAGATTCATTTTTTCCAAAAATTGCTAGTCATGAGGCCAATACTGGCTCTAAAGAACAGGTTACAGACCATCTGGTTAATATATGTCCACTATTCAATCTCTTAGCAAAAATAAAACTTAGATACTAAGATATTTAATTAAATATCTAATATTTAATGAGGCCCCAATGGTCCTGTGAACCCATTCACTGGAAACTGTAAGGATAAATCTTATTTTTTAAAATGAAAAGTTCTGGCCATTTGCATATACCTTGAAAATGCAGTATTTTCAATTGTTTGAAGGACAAGGACACGCATCAACCTAGTGACACAACAAATGGAAACTTCCCCAGTTGTGACAGCTTCTGTGTTTGTCACACACTCTTGAACTAAAGGCAAAAAGAACCACAACCAGATGTCAGAAAAGCTATTTCTAGAAGCTAGCCTCTTTTGCCAAAAAAACATGAGTAAGATTAATCACTTTAACCTGACAACTTTAAGAGACTGTGTCAGCAAATCTGTGTTGCTCAGATTGTGGGTTATGAAAACTATAAAGAAGACATTGGGATTTCATTATTTCCAGTAATTTCTTCTAAACTAGAATATTTTTTTTCTAAACTAGAAAACCAAAACTGTTTACTGAACAGGGCTTTGTATAGGGGTAAGAACGAAAAGAAATCTCATTTCACAAAGAAAAGGCATTCTTGTTAACCTTTCACATCAGTACTAAATAGTCAGTGCTAATGTGAGTTTTCCCTAAGAAAATCTAATTTTATTTATTCATTTATTCATTCAGTTTGTATGGCTGCCCATCTCAAACAAGTAACCTTGGGCGGCGAACAATCATAAAATTTTATTCCCAATATTCTTTTTGTTTTCATATTAGTAGCAGGTCATTGTTGCTCTCCTGTTAGCTTATGTTCTAACAGCATCCTTGCCCTTTGAGTAGAAACACATCAAGTTATGGCCTCGTATTGCAAATGCTGGGTAAATGTGTTACAAAACAAAAGGATTACTGATTTTCTGCTGAAGACAATGGGTCCTAAACTCTTCAAGAAATCCCAGGTCTTAATAATCCTAAACCTGGTAATCGTTAAAATATTTTGACTAGCTAGCAACCCTCAAATGCAAAAAGTCTCATCAAAACTAGGCTCTTTTTTTTCCAATCTATTAATACAGAGCTGGACTGCCCTTGTATGAGAATTCAGATTTATATTTTCACCTTAATACAAGTTTAACTCTGGAATTTCCTGGCATTTTGTCACTTTAAATAGAACATTAGTTGGAAGACATCTGGGCCCAATTCATTACTTCTCAAAATGGGTTTTCTCTCTCCCCCTAAATTGCTACAAACAGGGATTATTAGAATTTATAGTGAAGTTACATGCTGTATATTATTCTCCTAAACATCCTAAGGAAGCAAAAATCCACAATTCCCATTAAAAAAAAATGTTAAACACAGTGATAATGCCTTCCACCCTTTATACTGTAAAATGTGAACCTACAAGGAGATAGCCAGCATTTTAGGTGTCTAGAAAATAATAAAAAAGGATTTATTCCATCAATCACATCAAGCCCCAAGGACTTTTATAGGATAGCCCTGTGAATCCAAAGGTTTTATCTACTCCAATGTGGACTAGGCAGATTCTGAACCTGACAAGAAATATAATATCCAGAATGCAAACAAACATTACTACCCATTATTTTCTTGCCAAAGCTAAAAGTAGTCAGTTCCCAACAATGCAAATCTACTGTTTAAATAATATACCTTCATTCTACTCCAGATAATAACATTGATTTGGATTATTTTACAAACAATCCCTGAAGTCCTGGTTGCCATTGTTCGCATTATCATTAGACCTAATAACTTGAAATGGGATCTCTCCAGTTTTAATCCAATCTTTTACCCTTAGCTCTCTGCCCTTATCTTATAGTTTTTATTTCTGAGAAGAAATACTTATGATCAAGTAAACATTTTCCAAATGTTTGTCAGCATTGTTTTCCAATGCAAAGTGTAGTAAATGATATCAGAGGGAATAGATTCTGACTAATTTTGTTGGATTCCATGACATATGAAACTGCCTTCTACCATATGGATCTGTCAAAATTCATTACCTTCAAAGTTTGTGAAACTCCCACTACATGCAAGATCAGTAACTATTAATAATAATAATAATAATAATAATAATAATAATAATAATAATAATAATAATAACGATGATGATGATGATGATAAAGTAGGAAGGGACCTTGGAGGTCATCTAGTCCAACCCCCTGCTCAGGCAGGAAACCCTAGACCATTTCGGACAAATGGCTGTCCAGTTTCTTCTTAAAAACTTCCAGTGTTCGAGCATTCACTGCTTCTGGAGGCAGGTTGTTCCACTGGTTAATTGTTCTAACTGTCAGAAAGTTTCTCCTTAGTTCTAGGTTGCTTCTCTCCTTGGTTAGTTTCCACCCATTGCTTCTTGTCCTGCCTTCAGGCGCTTTGGAAAATAGCTTGACTCCCTCTTCTTTGTGGCAGCCCCTGAGATATTGGAACACTGCGATCATGTCCCCCTCATCCTTCTCTTCGTTAAAGTAAACATACCCAATTCCAGCAACCGTTCCTTATATGTTTTAGCCTCCAGTCCCCTAATCATCTTTGTTGCCCTTCTCTGTACTCTTTCTAGAGTCTTGCTCTTCTCTGTACTCTTTCTAGCATCTCAACATTTTTTTTTTACATCGTGGTGACCAAAACTGGATGCAGTATTCCAAGTGTGGCCTTACCAAGGCATTGTAAAGTGGTATTAATACTTTGCATGATCTTGATTCTATCCCTCTGTTAATGCAGCCTAGCACTGTGTTGGCTTTTTGGCAGCTGCAGCAGACTGCTGGCTCATATTTAAATGATTGTCCACTAGGACTCCAAGATCCCTCTCACAGTTACTACTATTAAGCAAGGTACCCCCTATACTATACCTGTACATTTGGTTTTTCTTGCCTAAATGTAGAACCTTACTTTTTTCACCATTGAATTTCATTTTGTTAGATAGTGCCCAGATCTTCCTGTATCCTAAGCCTATCTTCTGGAGTGTTGGCTATTCCTGCCAGCTTGGTGTCGTCTGCAAATTTGATGAGTTCCCCATCTATCCCCTCGTCCAAATCGTTGATGAAGATGTTGAAGAGTACTGGGCCTAGAACAGAGCCCTGGGGCACCCCACTACACACTTCCCTCCATGTAGATGTGGTTTCATTGAGGACCACACGCTGAGTAAGGCCGGTTAGCCAGCTATGGATCCATCTGGTGGTGATGCTGTCTAACCCATATTTTTCTATCTTATCAAGTAGTAGGTTGTGACCTACTTTATTAAATGCCTTACTGAAGTTCAAGTAAATTATATCCACGGCATTCCTCTGGTCCACTAATTTTGTCACTTGATCAAAGAATGCAATAAGATTTGTCTGGCATGATCTGTTTTTGACAAACCTGTGTTGGCTTTTAGTAATGACTTTATTTGCCTGTAGGTGTTCGCTGATTCGTTGTTTGATTATCTTTTCCAGAATCTTCCCAGGTATTGAGGTCAGGCTGATAGGTCTGTAATTTCCTGGGTCCTTTTTTTTCCCTTTGATAGTGGAGGATCTTTTTGAGTGACTGTTCCTTATCTGGAATGTCTTCAAAGAAATTGGAGAGATTTTTTTCCTTTGTCCATGTATTCCAGAATTCCTTAAACTAGGTTTTAATTCTTTGAAGGTTCATATGATTGTTTTTTTCCTACATGTTTCTTCCTTTGATGAACAATTCTATACTGTTTATTCTATACACTTTATGCTGCGCTGGCTTTTTCTTCTAAAAAAACTTCTAACAAATGTACTAAATCCAAATTAACAGAAGCCTTTTGCTTAAAGCAGAACAATTCCACCTTTCCATCATTCCACCTTTTTTTAACCAACCTTATAAAACACTATGTTACACATCAGCCGATCTAAGAGAATTTTGATATTTTAGGCACATAATGCGGTGCTAGAAATATTTAGGACTGGGTGTAAATTTAGTCACTGAAAGAAGAAGTAGGAAGCAAACTATATGTGAATATCTCTCAACTTCATGTTAGCTTGTGAACAAGACATCCTGCTGGGACAAAGTGGGGGTAGAATTTAGTTCATTTGCCAATCCTGACTAATTCAACTATCACTACAGAGTATTTTCTAACACTGAAGATTTTTGTGGGAGGAGACAAATTCGGTTTCCCAAAATATACTGGTTCCAATACCCAGATAACAGGTTTTTACCAATTTTAACACACACAAATGGAAGTGTGTTCCAATTAGAACTTCTACACTTCTACACAACAACATGTCTCCAGGGTATTAGTAAGCAACTTCATCAACAGTTGTTGATAATGATGTGTCACCTATCAAGATAACAGTCTGGATACTGTAACAACATCTGTTACATTTCTGCATTAGGAAAAAATGGAGAGGAACATAGTTTTGAAAACATTTCATTTTACTTTTAATCACCCAGCTAGACCTTCTGTTGTTCAGTAAACCAGCATTAACCCAGAATGTCACTGCCAAACAGGATGGTGCAGAAATGGCTTTCTGAAGGTTAGTATTTCCACTAGAAAAAAAAACTGAAAATGGGATTTTCATGGAAATGTTTTCTGTAATTTGGAGCCCAGTTCTAATGAATTCTCCTACTAAAGTCTATAAAACCAAATGCATAACGAGGCAAGGAGCTAGGGAACAACTGGACTAAGAGCAAGTTGCAGATTTACAGATCTAATGCAAATGCAGTTCTGTTATTAAATAAATATGGTGGGTTGAATTTTGACAGGATTTTCTTTTAATCCAACACAAAGCTGATAACCAAATTCTAGACATTAACACTGAGAAGTGCTTTCATATAATTCCATTTGCTATCCCATCCCATAATATTCTGAACCAGAGCCACCAATCTTTCTATTTATGATCTTCAGAGTATGGCCTAATTCAAAACAACTATGAAGCATTTTTTCTCACTTCTCTACCGGTTCTTATTGTGACAGGAAAACATAATGTCTTATTTAAATGGAGATGAGCCTAGAAGTGGAAAGTGGGGATAGATAGTTTTAGTCATTCTACAAGAGAAATTTTTTTGTGTGTGTATATTAATTGGAGATGCAATAGCTCTGGCAGATCGCTTCCTTTTCTGCACTTCTATTAAGGAACCGTTCCCTCTGCTATATTTGATGTTCAATCTTGTTTTAAACAGTCCCAAGTGATTAAACTTTAACAGCCATAGATTTATTGACTTGGTTTCCACTTTTTTGCTATTAGTAAGGTTCTGAAAACACGACTGAGGTCTCAACGAGAGGCAATTTTGCACTGCTGAGCCACAAGCTATTCTTATTTTTAAACTGAACGGGGGCTGCAAAAGCTGGTTCTTTAATAAGCTGGTACAACTGGAATTTAAGAGGTGATATGAGTGATGGTTGAAATGTAGCACTGGTTCCGAGGAAATCTAAATTCCAGTCTACCTTCACCAGGAAAACTGACCTGGAGATTTGTTAGTTAATCTAACTCCCAGGTTGTTACTACAGGGAAAAACTATACTTTGAACTCCTGAAGGAAAAGTGGGATATAAATCTAAGCAACAACTCAAAAAACAATGAAAAATGAAAATGATTGACTAGACCTCAAATCTAACTTCTTGCAGGTCAGGATTCCAATTTTAAGAATTCTTATTTATTTGTTTGTTTGTTTGTTTAATTTATTTGCCATCTCACCATGGGGCTACTCTAGGCACTTACAACAATTAAAAGGAAGAAATGAAAAGGAGTATAAACAGAGGACAACATAATAGAACAATAAAATGAACAATGAAAACGAACACAACAAGATATGATAACCAAAAATATGGACAGGTGAAAAGCAGAGAATAAGGCAGGGAGATGGAATCTGCCATCAATCCAGCAGCCACCTCCAGAATCCATTATGGATGGATGTTTTGCCACACTGGATTGCCTCTCACCAAGTAATCAGTTCCACTGCCAAGCTATTACCGGTAGAACAGGCACGCTGGCTGAGGAATTCTGGGAGTTGAAGTCCACAAGTCATAAAAGGGCCAAGTTGAAGACTCCTGTATTAAAGGTTTTCAGCCTTCCTTTTAACTACAGTTTTTACTCCCCTATATTATGCTCCCCTATAGCTGTAATAAAAATTTGATTTGATGCTTTCCTACATTACATGGTTTTCTTCTGGAATGCATCTTCAAAGCATCTGAACAGCACTATCCCATTCCCCCAACTTATCTTTTCTCAAAGCTAAGAATACAGTACTTCTCAGAGAACTTAGTTTTCCATTCCTTGCTCATTTTTTTCTTCACTGACGTCATTTCACTTTTCTAAACCATTCTTAATCTCTGGTGTTTAGACAGAATACTCAGGAAACAGCTCGATTAACAAAGAACCTAACTGAACTATGATTTCCATTATTTTGAATCAATACTTCTATTGATTCAGTCAAAAACCACATTTCCTGTTTTGGGGAAAAATGTAACAGTGACATTTATCTTTTGATCAACTACAATCTAAAGCACACCTCGCACTTACTGTTACTCCATGCTCCACATTCCTTCCTGTATGTCTGTTTTCTGTTTCTCAAGTTAAACACTTTGCATTAATCTCTATAACATTTCATTCTGTTACTAAAGTTACTTTTTTGATAACATATTCATATTGAGTTTTGTTTCTTCTAAAGTTTTAGCTATCCCACCTGCTCTGTCTGTCTGTCTGTCTGTCTGTCTGTCTGTCTGTCTGTCTGTCTGTCTATCTATCTATCTATCTATCTATCTATCTATCTATCTATCTATCTATCTATCTATCTATCTATCTATCTATCTATCTATCTATCTCAGTTAGCTGAAAATAAGCGCTGGTAAGGGGGCTGGTCTCAAGGGGCCTAACTCTATAGTTCTATGAGAAGTGTAGTTCTCCAGAAATAATAGCTGATGGCTTTATGATACTGTAAGATTTCTTTCATGCTCCTAATTAATCAATCAATCAATCAATCAATCACTTTTCGGAATCCAAGCTGGTAACCATAGGGAAGCAACAAGTCATGTGAAGTTGTCTTCTGGCTTTTGAAGAAACAAGAATTTAGAGTTTTGAATATATTTTTTCTCTAATGTACTGCTTTGCCTCAGACTAGCAATTTACAAACCGAAAGCACTGATATTCCCAGCAACATTTAGTGGCAATCCGTGACAGCTCAGCAGTTAAAGATGCTGAGCTTGTCAGCTGGAAAGCTGACAGCCTGGGTTCAAGACCTGGGTGCCGTGCAATGGGGTGAGCTTCCGTTCTTGCTCTGGCTGCTGCCAACTTAGAAGATCAAAAGCATGCAAATGCATGTAGTTAAATAGGTACCACTTTGGTGGCAAGGTAACAGCGTTCCATGCACCTTTGGCACATAGCCACGATGGGCACACGACCACAGAAAATGTCTTCAGACAACACTGGCTCTCCGAGCTAAGAAACAGAGAGGAGCACAGTGCCCTTGAGTCAGACACGACTGATAAGGAAACCTTAATCTTTTTACTAGGAGGGAGCTTTTATTTATTCATCTCTACCATTTGCTAAAGGAAGATTTTTTTTCTTTCATATGCATCTACTGAAAGCATGCATGTCTCCACTACTTAGCATATTGCAAATTAGCAAGAACTGCTTGAAATAGAATACATATTAATCTCAAAATGTATATGTTCACAAGAAGCAGCTGCCTTATTTTAAAAATAGCATTTCTGAATTTAGGGATGTTCTGAATAACTGCCTATTATTAGACATACATATAACTAGATTTGAGGGTTAGTAATCTACAATTACTGGGTGGTTTATCAAATATGAGAGAATTTTCTACATTAAAGTTAAGCTGAAAGTTATTATTATCTTTCCATGGTTATTATGTTGTAAAACACCTGAAAAACCAAGCAGAAGATTTGAAGTAAACTAAATATGTCACCCAATCATAAATTGGCTGGATTAATATGAAACCATATTTTAATGCAAAAATGCTGACGGCCAAGCTACATAAAAATGATAAAAAATCACCAAGCCTTGAAAATGTAAAAATAGATATATGAATAATGAACATCTCTCCATAAAGCTGAGTTATGAAATCTTAAGGCAGCATTTACTATCTTTAAATAGTTGTAAATTAAGAATAATTCACACGAATGAACCAAGTTTAAATGACAATCAAGAATACAATAATATATTTATACTATAATATGGACACAGGAGAGCCAATATGATTTAGTGATTAAGACATCACTAACCAGGAGACTATGAGTTCTTGTTTGGTCTTGGAAAGAAAGCTTGTTGGGCAACCTTAGGCCAATTATTTTCTCTCAACAGTAGGGAGAAGGCAATGGCAAATAACTTCTAAAAAAAACCTTGCCAAGAAAACAGCAGGGATTGGTCCAAGCAGTCTCTGAGAACTGGGCACAATTAAAGGGGGGGGGGGAATGACCAGTCCATGCAGACCTCTTTCCAGAAGATTTGCTTCCATTATTTAAAACAGCAAAATGACAAAACAGGAACCTGAAAGAATTTGCTATAAACTGAATTGTAAGGCAGCACATTAGAGGTATTGCTGGATCTAACATTTCAACAAGGATGCGGCTAACCGTTCAAAGCATGGAACTGGTGAAAAGTTCACACTGGTTTGAAGTCTGCTGATTCGGAAGTTGCCATGTGTCTAAATGGAGTAAAAAGAAATCCTCCTTCTTAAGAAAGGGGGGGGAAGAAACCTACCTTCTATTTCAAAGTGAAGAAATCTGTTTTACCTTCTATAACACTCTATTCTCAGCACACTGAAAAGAATACACAAACTTCCATTTTTCATAGACACACAAAAAACTGTGTGATACATGCCTGAAACACAATTTGTACATTTCTAGATGTTAGAGACAAAAAGGATTACATACACACCTATAAAAGGACAACATACATACTTTGAGAACTTGAAGATATATATATATATATATAAACAAGAACAATCTGGGGAAATTTACATTTAAAAGGGTTCTTTTGGGGAGAATTTAAGTTAGAAATCACCTTCCTCTCTCCTAACTACCTACCTACCTATCTTCTACTTACTTACGGAAATTATATAAACTGTGCTGAGGATGATTCAAAAGACAATGGATATTTTTGAAACTTTTTAAAAGATAGAATATTGTTCTATTAACCAGTGAATAAAGATCTAAATATCCTTATATGTGATACAAGAAAAAGAAAATCTTTCCGAGCCTGTTGCTTGTAAACCTTTAAACTAGGTATTGAATGTGACATCTTCCACATGTAAAATATCTACACTGCCACTTAGCTATAAACCCTTCAACTGGGCTGGAATTAATTCAGTGGAATAACCTAGGAAACACAATTTGCTAAATGGAGGATTAGCTACTTCATCACAATGGTCTGTTTGCACATGGTGCTAAGCAATAATCTAGTTTGTTTGGTTTTGGCTTAGTGGGTAAACCACATGATTAAATTATATATGCAAACCAGACCACTAAGATTAATTTCAAAAAAAGGATTTAAAAATACTAAATAAGCACTATGTATAATATAATCCTCAATGTGTCAGTTCGGAGACTTCAGGTAATGCAGAATGCAGCCGCGCGAGCAGTGTTGGGCCTGCCTAGAAATGCCCACATTTCGGCATCACTCCGCGAGCTGCATTGGCTGCCAATTGGTCTCCGAACGCAATTCAAAGTGTTGGTTATGACCTATAAAGGCCTACATGGCATCGGACCAGGTTACTTACAGGACCGTCTGCTGCCCCATGAAACCCAGCGACCGGTTAGGGCCCACAGAGTCGGCCTTCTCCAGATCCTGTCAGCCAGACAGTGTCGCCTGGCGGGGCCTAGGGGAAGAGCCTTCTCTGTTGCGGCCCCAGCCCTCTGGAATCAACTCCCCCCAGAGATCCGTATTGCCCCCATCCTCTCCGCCTTTCGCAAATTGCTAAAGACACATCTTTGCCGACAGGCCTGGGGCAGTTAACATCTTGCCCCTAGCCAGTGTATGTTTGTGTGCATGTGTGTTTGGATGATTGATTTTTTAATTAAGGGGTTTTTCTTATAAAGTATTTTAATGTTAGATTTCTATCGATGTTGTGAGCCGCCCTGAGTTCCTGGAATAGGGCGGCATAGAAATCCAATTAATAATAGTAATAATAGTAATAGTAATAATAATAATAATAATATTGCTTAGTATCTCTGGGATAGAAGAGAGCTTGATCTAAAGTGGGAATAACTTTTGCCATTCAGAATAGACAGGGACCTTGGAGGTCATCCAGTCCAACCCCCTGCTTCAGCTGTTATTTCTCAATGAGTAGGTTAAAGCAAAGCCTCATTAATGCCTTTGATCTTCTTTCCATTTGTCTCTTGAGTCAAAGGAGGCCATTGCCTGCTTAAGGGATGCAAAAAAAAAAAGAAAGAAAGAAAGAAAGAAAAGAAAAAGTCCATCTCTTCTCGTTCTGTAATATTTTGGAAACCATTTATTTCCCAGGCTAAGATCAATCCATCACATTTCCACAGCGATCTCATGACTGATGTGATGTTACTTCCCCTTGCCAAAGATGCCCAAATGCACTTATTCGTCTTTTGTAACCACAACTTCTTTACAACTCCAAACCAGTCTCGTTCACAATGGCCAGGTTAGAATTATACAGCTTAGAACCTCAAAGTAGGATTTGGGTTTTACTTCTAGCAAATTGTAGTTTGAAAGGAAACCATTTGAACTACCAACTTGCTATGTGGAATGGAATGGAATAGAAATAGAATACAAGTAGTTTTTGACCTAACAACAATTTCTTTAATGACCAAAGTTTAATGTTCAAAGTTACAATGGCACTGAAAAAAAAGTGACTTCTGTCCAGTTTTCACATTTACGACCGTTTATTTATTGGTTTAAACTTATATGCTGCCCTTCTCACATGGTCATGTGATCAAAATTCAGATCCTTGGTGTCTGACTCATATTTATGACTGTCATGTGATCCCTTTTGCGACTTTCTGACAAGCAAAGTCAATGGGGAAACCAGATTCACTTAACAACGTTTTAACTAATTTAACAACTGCAGCGATTCACTTCACAACTGTGGCAAGAAAAGTTATAAAATGGGGCAAACTCACTTAACAAATGTTTCATTTTAAAAAAAAACAAAACCAGAAATTTTGGCATCAATTTTGCTTGTAAATTGAGGACTACCTGTGTGGTTAGACAAACAACGAATTTGTCTCCAGCACAGAAGCACTCAGTGTACTTGCAAAACAGCAGAGAAAATTATAATTATAATAATAAAAGTGTGCAACCAATACAAGGGGGTAAATAAGAGGTAATAAAAGGATAAATAATGTTATAGCTACACTCTATGGGTTAACATAAATTTTAGATGCCAATGAGCAGGTATTTCACAATGCAAATGAAAAATATCATTTTAAAAATGAAGTCTGGAGGAGCCTGTTAGATGCTACATTTCCCAGCATTCATCAGCATTTCCCATCTCAAATAGTCAACATTTCTGTAAACAATGCACATTATTTTTAGCACTGTGGTTTATGTAAATATTCTGTCATTATAGTCTTTTATGAAAATTGGCAACAGCTTTTTAAAAAATGCAGTATTTTGATCCTGAAACTGCAGTTTGATCCTATGCTTCATTTTTAGGACACTAACATTATTTTGTTCTACTGAGTTGGCATTCTTCTCTCAGTATTAATCAAAGCTGTGATTACTTCTGTTTTATATTTTGTGATGTTCTTTTTATTTTCCTATTTTAGCTGAAAACTTTCATACGGAATGACTGTTGCTTACGCATCTTTCTAGGCTTTATTCACTGAGAATGAATGCAAATAGAAATTCAGCATGTAAATAAAAGGAACTAAGATGATGAATTGCTAAAATTCTGAGCTATTGACAAAAAAAATCTCAATTACCATTTTTTTAAATTTTAATTTATTTTATCTTAACTTAATTTACATTGCCCAAGTCACTTAATGGTAAAACTGAAAAAAAAAAAAAAGACAGCAATAGAAGTCTACTCTTATATTTGAGACATTATTCAAAAGTAGCAAATACTCAACCAGTAAAACAGCCAGATAGGCATAGTATAGCATTTGTTAGCCTAAAGTCTCATGCAATAAATGAATTCAGATCACCTTTTCAAACCTAGAGCTATCTTCAGCAAAAAATATGAAAATGTCACATATTTTTATACTGGTCTTCTTGCTGTCGCCGGGCTCACTGTTTCAAATTTCACTCAATCCCTGTGATTTTGTTTGCCTAACTGAACACACTTGCAAAGGCAACACTCTAATCTAAAATGCACAAGCAGTGAGACATAATTTCTCTTTTTCTGAACGAGATTAATTTGGTTTAAACTACCTAAGACATCTATCTCCCACCTCTCTTTCTCTCTTTCTAATGTAAAATGGAAATAAACAGACAAGTTGCTCTAAGAGGTGTCAGGCTATTTAAATGGAAAGTGTTATCATTCGTCTCAGCCTGGCAGTGTGAAATCTCAGAAGATGGGAAATTCAGCACAAATAAATGACAAGGCATATAGGTGCAGTCATTTTGTCTGCTACTTTGAAATATCAGTCTAGCAATGAACAAATGGGCACACTATTTCTCTAAACCTTTTATGCACAGCCCACACAGCACAAATAGAAAGCCATGCCTTCTTAAGCAACAACAACAACAACAACAACAATAATAATATAATGCCTACAAAGTCAAAATTGAGAAGACAGCAACAGACAGTAAGTGCTGCCTATGCAAAGAAGCTGAAGAAACAGTGGACCACCTGGTAGGCTGCTGCAAAAAGATCGCACAGACTGACTACAAGCAGCGGCCTGACAAAGTAGCAACAATGGTGCATTGGAAGATCTGCAAGAAATATCATTTGCCTGTAAGCAAGAGCTGATGGGATCATAAAATAGAGAAAGTCATAGAAAATGATAAAATTAAACTGCTCTGGGACTTCAGAATTCAAACAGACAAGCACCTGCAACATAACACCCCGGACTTAACAATTGTTGATAAGAAAGACAAAAAAGTCTGGATAATGTACATGGCAGTGCCTGGAGACAGCAGAATAGACGAGAAAGAACTGGAGAAGATAACAAAATACAAAAACCTACAAATAGAAATAGAAAGACTATGGCAAAGGCAAGCAAGGGTAGTACCAATAGGTGCTTTGGGTGCAATCCCAAAACTTTGACACCATTGGCATTAACAAATTCACCATTAGTCAATTGCAAACGGCGGCCTTACTAGGAACTGCTTCCATCCTGCGATGATATCTGTAATGCCATCAAACATCTACATCTGCCTATCCCAGGTCCTTGGTAAGGACTCGATAGGTAGACAAAAATGCCAAATCCAGTCTGAACACCTTACTGATTGTGCAATGATCAATAATAATAACAACAACAATAATCTAGAAGGGACCTTGGAGGTCATCTAATCCAAATCAAATACACCTAGTCTTTGACTTATTATCATAACTGAGCCCAAAATTCATGTTGCTAAGCGAGACAATTAAGTGAGTTTTGCCCCATTTTCTTGCTGCAGTTATTAAGTGAATCACTTGAGGTGTTAAGTTAGCAAGATGGTTGTTAAGTGAATCTGGCTTCCCCATTGACTTTGCTTGCCAGAAGGTTGCAGAAGGTGCTCAGATGACCCCTGGACGCTGCAACCGTCATAAATATGAATCAGTTGCCAAGCGTCTGAATTTCGACCGTAAGTCACTTTTTTCAATGCTGTTGTAACTTCGAACAGCAACTCAGCAAAGTAAGTTGAGGCCTATCTGTGGAAAAAGAGGGAGGTTGAATTTTTTTTTTCAATCACCCATACAACAACTGTAGACTGCAAATATTTTTAATTGTTTAGAAAATGATTGTCTAGCGGTGGCTCACCACTAGGCTGTGAGCTGTTTGGAAGCGGTGGGCAAGGGTCTGCATTAGCATGCGCACCCCCCCCTGTATGAACAGTGGGCACTGCTCCACAAAAAATGGAGCTGCGTGTGTGCGCTTGCCAACCGTTCATGCAGAACCATCTCCTCCCTCCCCTCCCCCCCTCCGTCGGTCCACAAAGCTGAAAAGGTTGAGGAACTCTGGTCTACCTGTTGCATAATTCAAAGATAAAGCACAGATAAATAGAAATATATATATTTAAAAAAAAAAACCAGTATAAATCCTTATTAAGTGTAAACAAATGCAGCACAGCAAACTCGGATTACAAAGTTCCTAAATCATCCGGTTTAAGAATTAATAAAATGCACAAAGCTTGCGGGTAGTAAAACAGCAGTTGAACTATAAAAAAGAAATCAAATGCATGAATCTTTAAATTGTTTGAGCTTTATAGTCTCCCAGTTAGATTCCTGAAATGCATTGTTATGCAAAGAGTGCCTCTGAAAGCAATCTGGGAAATTCACAAAGCCTAAACAAGGTAGCTAGACTTGCTACCTGAAATTGCTCAATATTATATGCCACTAGTTTCAACTAGTAAGAAAGGGTCCCAAATGACAAGATATTCGCATTTGCAAATTCATTGGAAGGAGCAAATTGATAAAAGCTCAAACAGTGGGCAAGAAGGTTTTAGAATTTATTCTATTGAATTTTAATTCTAGCAAAACTAGAAGTTCAGATACTCAGATAAATGGGTCTAAATAACTGCAAATGGGAATTAAAAATGCTAACCAGTTAGATGAGTACATTAGCTTTATTCCTAAATTATACACATATGGTTGAATAATCCATCCTGGACGTCGGTTGTAAGCTTCCTCATCCGGAAGACCAAGTAAAAACAAAAACATCCACAGAAATACTGTAGCAGAACTAATCAAAGTCTAGGAAATTAGAAGCATGAGGAGTGAAAAATTAAATGCAGGGAAATGTCATCCTTACAGATAGACCTGTTCTATGCAATTAATCATGTGGATATAAGCAATTTGCTGCTATCCTTGTATATACTGTGAGAAAGAGATAAACAATACGTAAGTACATTCATCCACTATTCCTGGGAGATAGAATGTTTTATTTCACTGCAAAAATGGATAATTACTTAGAATTTGGATTCCATACGGGTGTATAGTTATCATGTACAAATTTAAGATTAAACTGAAGAACTCACTATTTTATTAGTGAAGAAAGGACATCTATCTATCTATCTATCTATCTATCTATCTATCTATCTATCTATCTATCTATCTACCTACCTACCTACCTACCTACCTATCGTGTGACAGTGGAATATTTGGAAAAATCCTGTGATACCTTCTGCAATTCTCATCCCCTCCCAAACCCCATCTTCTGCTCCTCCAGACTGAAATCCTAATTTTAACAACAGAAATCTTAGGAATTACTTCTGTAAGCTAATGAGCCCTGTCAGCCATTGAAATTAAGTACTCTATTGTGCAAGAAGCTAATTATGCTGAGATTAAACCCAGGAGTGATGGGGACATTTACTGTATTTCTAGCAATTAGAATAGCTTTCCATACCAAAGAATACAACTTGTATCTCATAATATTGAAAGAAACCACAGCTAATCTAATAAAAACCCTTGTATATGGAGAGTTGGTGCATGTGCTTTCTTTCTAGAATACTGTGTAATATTTCTAATTCATGTTTTTTACTCATGATATCTCATTACTAGTGTTAAATATAACTGCTTTGGCATGATTCCAGATGATTTTTTTTCTCACAGAACACCCAGAACGGAGTTCCGGCACCTTTTTTGGATGGAACCTTGTAGGGTAGGCAAGTATGATGTGTGTGAGTTCTGGCACTTTTTTTTTTTTTTAAGAAAAAAAGCACTGGATAGATAGATAGATAGATAGATAGATAGATAGATAGATAGATAGATAGATAGATAGATAGATAGATAGATAGATAGATAGATAGATAGATAGATAGATAGATAGACAGACAGATAGATAGATAGATTTCAAATCTTGACTTTTGAGCACGTAGATACACATAGTTGTTGCCTGAAAGCATCTTGCCTTTTTTTTATACATCCCCGCAGATTGCTTTATTTAATTTTACAATTTTTAATATTATATACTGGATGCTTATTTACTTTTTATTTAAGTTGCAATTCATTTTTTATATTATTGACTGTCACATGGCTTCTTGTCAACCACAAAGAGTCTGTGGATAATGACAGGTATAGCTATCATGAATGAATGAGTGAGCAAATGAATGGAGCAAGTTTTTGTCTACTGCAATTTAAAATGTATTCCAGGAACTGTTTGAAGAAAATTACCTTTTTTTCCATCCTTCCTATTTTCCTCTGTCAGGATAGATAGACTATGAGTAAATAATAAGTGCTCTCAGGTTGGACAGTTAGAACATTCAGATACGGTAAAGCACATTTTATATTTTATTAAATGTAGGAGAATGTTATTAGCAGCAATCTCATGGAAAGTTCACTGAGTGCATTTTAAGTCTTTTGTTCCTTCATCTGACAAAAGAATCTTTCATGTGTTATCTCTACCTCTATTCATTATGCTTACACTTCAGCAAAATCTGATTCTTCTTTGACATTTCCCAGAATAGATTTCAACCTCCCTGTTAAGCATTATTTAAAGTAGTTCTCATATATGATGGGTATTGCATTATTATTTTTCCTCCCCCTATATTAAATAACACAATTTTTTTTGTATTTCACATATCATTTCAATCTGTGACCCCATAAGCTTAATTTTAGTACCTATGGGCCTGCTACATTAGCATATCCCTTGCCTAATTTTCTCTCTAAATCTTCTCTCATTATATACATGAGTTAATATTCTCTCTTATATCCATGTATTTATATTAGTATATGTGGATCAATTGATTCAAAATCACTTTTATAACTCTAACTAACATTAACCTGGAAGTTAAAATTAATGCACAGTGTTATGAGGTTATATTACATTATCACCACATAAATTATACCATGGAAGAAAATTAATGTTGGTAATCAATATGAACTCCATAGCTCTGAAAAGTTCTATAAATATTTGGAGATACCAGATCAAAAAGAGTGAAATTGGAACAGAAGGGGTGTTGTCTTACCTGAACGCCTTTTCTCAGCATGGTGGTGTAGAATCCATTTGATTGGGTTATTTCAGCCTTCCTGCTCAGAGAGACTAAGTCAGAGCTTTAGTCACGCCTCCCTTTGGGTGTGTCTTACCAGTTTTCACGAGGCGAAGGATCCTGACAAAGTCTGACACAATGACTCCAAAATACAAAAAAAAATGACAATACGCAAGCCTAGACCTCTATCCAAGGGAGGGTGTGGATTCTACACCACCATGCTGAGAAAAGGCGTTCAGGTAAGACAGCGCCCCTTCTCCAGCATGGTGAATGTAGAATCCACTGATTGGGACATACCAAAGCCCCCCATGTCCCTAAGGGAGGGAAGGTCTAGACTGGTGTCTCCCTAGAGGAAACAACCTGTTGGAGAACCGGTCTGCCAAAAGCGGCGTCCGCTGCGGCAAACCTATCAATCTTATAGTGCGTAATAAAAGATGATGGAGACGACCAAGATGCCGCTCTGCAAATCTCCTCCACAGAAGCCTGGGTAGACCAGGCCGCAGATGTCTCTGCACTGTGCATGGAGTGAGCTGTGATACGAGCCGGGACCGGAAGGGACTGGGACGCATAGGCCCGAGCTATGCAAGCCCTGATCCACCTGCCAATGGTGGAAGAAGAAACCTTCCTGCCCATGGCAGAGGGTTGAAAAGATACAAATAAGGCCTCCGACTTGCGAAAGGACGAGGTTCGCTTAATGTAAAGATGCAGAGCCTTGCAGACATCTAGCTTGTGCCACTGGCGTTCTAGACGATGAGAAGGATTTGGACAGAAACTTGGCAAAATTAAATCCAGTGACCTATGAAAACCGGTGTTCACCTTGGGAATAAAGGAGGGGTCTAATCTAAGGACCACTCTGTCCTCATGGAAGGTACAGAGATCATCTCTGACTGAGAGGGCGGCCAATTCCAAATTCTTCTGGCCGAAGTGATTGCAACTAAAAAGACAACCTTCAAGGAGAGAAAATGCAAAGAGCAAGACTGGAGAGGCTCGAAAGGAGCGGTGGTTAAGACCTGCAACACAGTAGGTAAATCCCAGGATGGGTATCTATGCACTGTGGAAGGACCAGAATTGGCCGCCCCTTTAAGAAAAGCAGAGATAATTGGGTGGTGTGAAAGCGGACCCAGATTGTCACAGGTGAGGACCGTGGACAAGGCCGCAACCTGCCTACGGATGGTACTAGTGGACAAGCCCTTGGAAATGCCCTCTAGCAGATAATCAAAAATATTAGGGTCTGTAACTGTAAGAGGGTCCCATTTGTGTGAGATGCACCACTGGCAGAAATATCTCCACGTGGCGTCATAGATCCAGTTCGTCGAGGGGCTTCTAGAGGTCTGAATCATAGAGATCACCCCCGAGGAATAGGCCTGCCTGGCTACACTCTCCCGCTCAAGTGCCAAGTGGCTAATTGAAGCTACTGGGGGTCTGGGTGCTGGAGCCCCCCTTGGCTGAGAGCTACTCGGTCTGAGGGAAACCTCCACGGAGGAGACAGGGACAGATCCACTAGATCTGCAAACCACGGGCGTCGCAGCCAATAAGGAGCAACCATTATTACTTCTGCTTGCTCCAGGATCAGTCTGCGAATGGTGGCCTGTAAAAGCGGAAGAGGAGGGAAGGCGTAAAGCAGACCCTCCGGCCATGTGCATCGGAGAGCGTCTGCTCTGCCCCCCTTGTCGGAAATCTGGTGAAGAATCTGGGGAGCTGGGCATTGGACGGGGAGGCAAATAGATCCAGGCATGGCCTGCCAAACCTGCTCACGATCATCTCGAACAGCCTCGGATCCAGGCGCCACTCCGAGTGGTCCACAGTCGACCTGCTCAGGGAGTCTGCCTGACGGTTTGCCTCTCCCGAAATGTGTTCTGCTCTGATTGAGCCCAAGATGGCCTCTGCCCATAAACCTAGTTCCATGGCCTCCTGCAGGAGAACCCAGGAATGTGTCCCTCCCTGTTTGTTGACGTGAGCCTTGGCTGCCACGTTGTCCATCAGGATCAACACATGTTTCCCTGACACTAGGGAGGAGAAATGAAGGACAGCCAAATGAATCACCCTGAGTTCCAGCCAGTTTATGTTTTGTTTGAGGTCCACCCTGGACCATCACCCCTGTGCCAAATGGTTCTGGAGGTGGGACCCCCAGCTGAACAGACTGGCATCTGTGGTCAGGACGAGCCTGGAGGGCTCCTTGAAGATGGAACCTTTGGACATGGCTGTGGAAGTCCACCATTGGAGGGATGAGAGGATGTGGGGTGGAACCTGTACCCTCCTGGTGGAGGCACTGAGGTTCCACTTCTGGAAGGGGAGAAGGAACCACTGGAGGTTCCTTGAGTGCAGTCTTGCCCATGGGACTATCCCCATGCAAAATACCATCTTTCCCAGGAGCTGAGACAGTTGGACCAGAGTAACCATCCTTGCCCCCTGAATCCGGGATACTAATTTCCGGATGCTGACCCGGCGCTCCAGGGAGAGGTAGACCCTGCAAAAGTCGGAGTCTATCAGGGCTCCTAAATGAAGTAGCCGCTTTGTGGGGAATATGTGACTTTTTTTGAAATTCACAGAAAAGCCGTGATCCTGTAGAACTTGAATGGTGGTAGCCAGATCTGACCTCGCTAATTGGAAGGACCGGGACTGGACCAGGATGTCGTCCAGGTAGCACTGTACGCGCACCAGCTTCATCCGCAGGTGGGCCACCAACACTGCCAGGACCTTGGTGAAAACCCTTGGGGCCGAAGACAGGCCAAACGGAAGAGCCCTGTATTGATAATGCCGGTGTGCATAACAGAAGCGCAGGAACCTGCGACGCTCCTGGGAAATAGGGATATGGAGGTAAGCCTCCATGAGATCTTTTGAGGAGAGAAAATCTCCCTTCCTGATGCCGGCCAGAATGGATTTTAGGGTCTGCATTTTGAACCTTCTGTAAACTAGAAACCGGTTCAGGTCTTTTAGATCCACAATCGCCCTCCATCCTCCTGATGATTTGGGGACCGCGAACAGGATGGAGTAGAAACCTTTCCCAATTTGATCCCCAGGGACTGCCTCTATGGCCCTGATTTCTAGAAGGTGAGTGATGGCAGTGGTGACCAATCGTGCTTTTGAGGGGTTTCGTGATACCGGACACTGTAGGAAGCGATCATGGGGAAGCGACTGAAACTCGAGAGCCAGACCCCGTCTGATGGTGTCTCTGACCCAAGAGTCGGTGGTGGTCTGCTCCCAGACCTGGTAAAACTGTTCCAATCACCCCCCAATCAGAATGTTCCCTATGATGTCACTTGGAATGTCTATAGGGACGACCGGAACCTCTGAAGGAACATTTGGACTGTGACTGACCCCTGCCTCTGGGGAAGGGATCGGGTGTTTCTGGGCCAATCCCAGGACTGCCCTGCCCGAAAGGGCTGTTGCCATTCCCAAGAGCAAGCAGGGCGGAAAGACTGCCTGCGGAACTCCTGCTGAGGACGCCTGTCAGTCTTCTTGGAGGGGTGAACCATGACCTTATGCTTGTCCTTATCCTCGACCACAAAGGGATCAAGGATTGGGACAAACAGATCCTTGCCAGTGTACTTGGCAGTGGAGAGACGCCATTTTGCCTTTAGGTCAGTTTTCCATTGCCTCAACCATAGTAGTCTGCGAGAGGCCACTGTGGCGGCAATGGATCTGGCCGAGCACTTGGCCGAATGGAGAGATGCATCGGCCATGTACTGGGAGGCAGCCACTAGTTTAACCAGAGTCTGGTGAAGTCTGACCTGATTGGGGGAACTGAGGCCTGAAGGTCACGAAGCCACATGATGGCAGCCCTGGCGAAAAAGGAGGAAGAAGTTGCAGCCTTTATGGCCAACCCCAAGGCCTGATGAGCTCGTCTGAAGGAGAACTCGAACTTCTTGTCTTCCGCCTTGAGAGCTTCTGCTGTGTCGCCTGGGGAGGCGGAAGTAGAGAACAGAGAAATTACAGGGGAATCCACCGATGGAACCTCCAATAAGGCAGCAAAGGAAGGAGAAACATTGTACAGTTTCTTTTCCATACTACTTTCCTTTGGAGTGGATGCCAGGGAGGACTACTGAGACTCCACTGCATCCCGAAAAACCAGAGGACAAGGAATCTGCTTTTGCTCAGTTACCTTTACTGCAAATAAAGGGTTAGCCTCCTGTGTGGCAGAGGTAGAAGGCCTCTCCTCCTGAACTGAAGTCAGGTTGGTAGTAGTGCAGGCCTTCAGAAGAAGGGATTTGAATAGGGAGGGGTCAAATAGACCCGAGGTGGAGGCCTGTTCTGGTGCTGCCTCCTCATGCTCTGACATGGGCGTGTCAGCTATGGCCATGTCCACTGACTCCTCCTCCCACAATTGAGAGGAGGATTCAGAGATATCTGAACCTGCACCTCCCGGCTGAGGAGGGGAACTGGGAGGAGGAGGCAATTGTTGAGAAGGGACTTGGGAGCTCCTAGAGGAGGACATGAATTGAACAAAGGCGTGGTGCATGAATGCCTGAAATTGGCTCTGAGACCACATGTCCCCCTGGACCCTGGGATCAGTCCCAACCACCGTTGGAACATGAGCAACCTCAGGGCTCTGATGGATGGAAGAGGATGAGGAGTGGGGAGGGCCTACCTGTTCAGTTACCCCCAGAGGAGAACTAATCCAAGAGGCTTTTTGCACAGGTGCTAAAGGAGGCTCCAGGATGGAAGCATCCAGTGGGGCAGGGGGAACCGTTTCAGCCCCACTGGATAGGAGCCGCTGTGCCTTGGAGAATTCCCTCTCCAGTGATGTCTCCTCGAGGCCTCTCGCTCGGGTGTTTTAGAGGTCTCCTTAGTAGTCAAATGCTTGGTTTTAGCCTTTTTCTTCCCCCCTGCTTCCAATTCAGTAGATCTGTGCTTTGGTTGTGCAGGGGGTGCACCCGAGACCTGAGATGCCGAAGGAGAAGAGCTGTCTGCCATTGCAATCTAGATAGAACCGTCAAAGGGTATCTAGAAGTGGGGGGAACCCAGGCACGCAGATCAAGGTCAGAGATGGAGCACAACCGATCCTCACACTGGGCCTTGGCAAATGGCAGGACAGTCAGACAGCAGACTACTCCTGTCCGATTAGGCCAGGTGACTAAAGGCCACTACTAACAATAACAGGTGGTCAAACAATTCCCCACTCCAAGGAAGAGGTCTGGAGACCTGTAACCAGTACCAATCCACTAACAATATGTAATAATAGGATTAACAGGTATAATCACATATATACGCCTACCCTGTCAGCCACGGGCCTAGCAAGCAACAGGAAATCCGGCCTAGTCGGCCTTAACCCACTGGAGATCAAGAGGCGTCCGCCTATACCACTCCAACAGTTGATGTAAATATGAAGAAACAGTCCCCCCATTCAGACTTGTCAGCACAAGTCAAGGCAAGCTGCAGGGATAGAATGCGGCCTAGTAGGCCTGAACTTTAGGCCCTAAAATGGCGTCTGCCTGTGGGCCTCCCAAAATGGAAACCGCCTGTTGGCCACGTGGTCAAAATGGCGGCCGCGACTCCCGGATCACCCCACAATGATCCGAAACGACAAAGGAAGATTGGGCCAGGTCTGGAGAATGGAGCCGCCCGCCTTCCCACCCCCCAGCAGTGAGAGAGACTTGCGGTTAGAAGACTGCCGAAATCCGGAGGAAAACGCCATCAGCAGCCCTCGTGCCAGCTCCTCAGCAAGTGGATCGGCGAGGGAATGTCGGCCGGCAGCGAGGACTGTGCTCGCGAGAAGCCGCTCGGATCAGGTATCGTAGTACCCGAGAGTCCGGCCTGAAAAGGCCTTGAAGGAGCCTGAAGGCCGAAAAGGAGGGGGGTAGAGCCTTTTCAGAGTTCACGAAGCTCCGATCCTCAAGGAAAAGGACCAGGTCCTTATCTAGTGGCCAAAGCTAAAAAACCCCTAACAATTTTAGTAATTTGGAAAAAAAAATTCTAATAAAAATCTAATTAGTCGATGTAAAGGGAAAAAACTCTGGAGCCAATACAACCTGCGTTCTGCTGAGCCTAAGACTAAGTCAAAACTGGGAAGACACACCCAAAGGGAGGTGTGACTAAAGCTCTTAGTCTCTCTGACCAGGAAGGCTGAAATAACCCAATCAAGTGGATTCTACATCCACCATGCTGGAGAAATAGACAGTCCTTGACTTATGACAATTGGGACCAGAATGTTCATTGCTAATCAAGATGGTTGTTAAGTGAATTGTGCCTAATTTTACAATATTTTGCCCGTTGTTAAGTGAACCATGTGGTTGTTAAGTGAACCCAGTTGCCCTCATTGACTTTTCTTGTCACAAGCTAGCTGAGAAGGTCACAAATAGCATTCACATGATCATGAAACAATGCAACCATTGTAAATACAAGTCAGTTGCCAAGCACTCAGATTTTGATCACCTGACTGTAGGGATGCTGCAACAGTCATAAATGCAAGGACTAATTGTAAGTCACTCTTTTCAGTGCCATTGTAACTTTGGATGATCACTAAACAAATGGTTGTAAGCTGAGACCCCCTGTATAAGCATTGTTTTATTATTATTATTGTTGTATTTATTTATTAAATTTCTATACCGCCCCTCTCCCGTAGGACTCGGGGTGGTTTACAACTCAATAAAAACATATAATAAATATTTAAAAATAAATTAAATTAAATTAATACAAGGCTGTTACTAAAAACCTGTTAAAAACCCAATTCTAAAACCCGAACAGCCTTGTTTAAAAATTTAAAACCTGAGGAGATCTAGGCCAAGCCGGCTTGATTGAAGAGATGAGTCTTCAATTCTCTTCTGAAGGTGCGGAGATCATGACATATCCGGAGTTCTGGGGGGAGATCGTTCCACATCGTTGGTGCCCCCACAGAAAAGGCTCTCCCCCTGGGCACCACCAGCCGACACTGCTTAGCCGATGGCACCCTGAGGAGGCCCTCTCTGTGGGAGCGAACTGGTCGATGGGAGGTATTTACTGGCAGAAGGCGGTCTTGTAAATAATTGGGTCCTATGCCATGGAGCGCTCTAAAAGTGGTAACCAGTACCTTGAAGCGCACCCGGAAAGCCACTGGCAACCAGTGCAGCTCGCGCAGGATGGGGGCCATTCGTACCCGCCAGGGTGCCCCCACTACCACCCGCGCGGCCGCATTCTGCGCCAGTTGAAGCCTCCGCGTGCACTTCAAGGGGAGCCCCATGTAGAGAGCATTACAAAAGTCCAGTCTGGAAGTGACGAAGGCATGGGTGACCGTGCGTAGCGCGTCCTTATCTAGGAAGGGGCGCAACTGGCGTACCAGACGAATCTGGTAAAACATCCTCCCAGCCACGGCCGTCAGATGGTCCTCAAGGGACAGCCGTGAATCTAGGAGGACTCCAAAGTTGCGAGCCCTTCCCGTGGGGGCCACTGACTCGCCCCCGATAGACAGCGATGGAGTCAGCTGGTTGTACCGGGACGACGGTAACCACAGCCACTCGG
This sequence comes from Bothrops alternatus, assembly GCA_034064705.1. NCBI lineage: Eukaryota > Metazoa > Chordata > Lepidosauria > Squamata > Viperidae > Bothrops > Bothrops alternatus. The sequence continues at coordinate 311,644 of JARGCV010000050.1, read as the reverse complement.
TCTTGGAGGGGTTGAGCTTGAGACCGTTCTTCCCCATCCAGATCCGCACAGCCTCCAGGCACTGGGTCAGCACGTCAAGAGCTTCATTTGGGTGGTTCGGGGTGGAAATGTACAGCTGAGTATCATCAGCGTACTGATGGAATTCCACCCCTAAACCTCGGATGATCTCACCCAGTGGCTTCACATAAATGTTGAACAACAAGGGCGAGAGAACCGACCCCTGAGGTACCCCACAATCAAGGGGCCTTGGGGTCGACCTCTGACCCCCTGTCAACACAAACTGCATCTGGCCAGAGAGGAAGGAAGAGAACCACCAAAGCACGGTGCCCCCTATACCCAGCCCCGCCAGCCGGCGCAGCATGATACCATGGTCGATGGTATCAAAAGCCGCTGAGAGGTCCAATAGCACCAGGATAGAGGAGCAACCCCTGTCCCGGGCCCGCCAGAGATCATCCACCAATGCGACCAAAGCTGTTTCCGTGCTGTAACCTGGCCTGAAGCCCGACTGGAACGGGTCCAGGTACGACGATTCCTCCAGGTGCTGAGGGAACTGTCGAGCAACCACACTCTCAACAACCTTCGCAACAAAGCGAAGGTTGGAGACAGGACGGTAATTAGATAGAACAGCTGGGTCCAAGGTGGGCTTCTTGAGGAGGGGTCGCACCACCGCCTCTTTCAGGGCGGCGGGGAAGACACCCTCACTCAACGAGGCGTTGATAATTGCCTGGAGCCAGCCTCGCATCACCTCAGTGGAGGCCAGTACCAACCAGGAGGGACACGGGTCCAATAAACATGTGGTTGCTCTAAGACCTCCCAGCAACCTGTCCATGTCATCAGGTGTCACGTAGTCAAACTCAGCCCAGATAGCAGTCTCAAGACCGGCCTCAGCCACTTCTGCTGGACCGCCTTCGTTGAAGTTAAAGCCTTCCCGAATCTGAGCGATTTTGTCATGCAGGTATTGCACAAAATCCTCAGCTCTTCCCTCCAAGGGGTCTCCCCTCACCTCCCGATGAAGGAGGGAGTGGGTTACCCTAAACAGGGAGGCTGGGCGGTTATCTGATGACGTAATAAGGGCAGTGACATAAGAACACTTCTCTGCCCTTATTGCCACTAAGTAAGTCCTAATATGGTCTCTTACTCGTGTTCGGTCAGACTCAGAGCGACTCGCCCTCCAACTGCTCTCTAGGCATCTTTTCCGGCGCTTCATCTCCCTCAGCTCCCCGTTAAACCAGGGAGCCGATCGAGAACCATGCCGGTTCAGAGGCCGCAAAGGCACAACCCTATCCAAGGCATCAGCAGCTGCCCTATCCCAGGCAGCTACCAGTGCCCCGACCGAGTTGTGTGTTATATGTGTTAGAGCCTCCGGTATTGGCCCAAGCTTCGTCTGGAACCTCTCGGGTTCCATCAGTCGCCTGGGGCGGTACCAAACAATTGGTTCCGCCTCCCTGCAGTGGGGTGTAGCGGTCCGAAAGTCCAAGCGTAGGAGAGAGTGATCTGACCATGACAAAGGTGTAATAACTATATTTCTCGTATCCAGATCACTCAGACACTGACCAGAGACAAAAACCAGGTCAAGCGTGTTTCCCCCCGTGTGTGTGGGACCTTGAATTACCTGGGTCAGGTCCATGGCTGTCATGGAAGCCATGAACTCCCGAACCTCCCCAGACGCCTCGCCCGCAGACGGCAGATTGAAGTCACCCATGACTACTAGCCTGGGGACCTCAACCGCCACCGCAGCGATGACGCCCAAGAGTTCGGGCAGGGCGGTTGACATGAGGCAGGGAGCCAGGTACGTAAGCAACACAGCCCTCGGACCCCCATGGTCCCACCTCACAAGGAGGGATTCACAGCCTGCCGTCTGAGGAACAGTGACTTCCCTTGGCCTGAGACCTTCCCTAATCACAACAGCCACTCCCCCACCCCTGCCCTGAGTTCTCGGCTGGTGAAATGCAAGGAAGCCTGGAGGGCACATCTCCACCAGAGGGACACCACCCTCTGGTCCCAACCAGGTCTCCGTAATACCCGCCAGGTATTAGTGAAATAATTAGGTATTTGATGTCATTTCTCCTTATTCCCCCAAGTTTGTCTCTTCCTCCACCAAATTTCTGAAACCATAAAGCATGATTTTGATAAGGACTGTTCTGCTGAGGTCAACTATGACTAGAGTCCTAAAGGTAAGAATGACTGAAAACAAAGGGCTGAGCCTTCTAGCAGCCCTAAATGGTAGATTCTGTCTATCTAATAAGATGTTGCAGAAGGGATTCATCTCTATAAGATCCCTTCATTGAGAGTTTACCATCTTTGGGGGCCTCAAGGCAACCTTTCCAACTGCTGACCTCCTTCTTGGAACCATGCTGAGCAGGGGTCCCCAACCCCCAGGCCATAGAATGGTTAGGAGCCAGGCCACATAGTTGGAGGTGAGTGGCAGGTGAGTGAGCAAAGCTTGATCTGTATTTGCAGCCACTCCCTAGCACTAGCATCACCATCTCAGATCCACCTCAGATCATCAGACATTAGATTCTCATAGGAATGCAAAGTCTACTGTAGATTGTGCATGCAAGGAATCTAGGTTGCACACACCTCCTATCCTCTCCCCCCACCCCTCAATCCATGGAAAAATTGTCTTCCATGAAACTGGTCCCTGGTGCCAAAAAGCTAGAGGTTGCAGACACTGAGATCTAAACAGGATTTCAGAAAGTTCATCAAACCTTTTTCAACAGGGCTTGTAGATGAGAATGTTGGGAAGATGAATGAATATAGATTTTATTAACTTCTGGTGCTGGGCTTTGTATACTCTTTTCATCTTAAAAAGGTTGATAGGATAAACAAGCCACTGAGAACCGTATAAGTCGGATGGATGGAAATTTGATCTGAATAGGAATGAAATTAAATATTTTGTTGTCTGAGTTAAAGGCCAAAAGGCTTTTTACTTTTAATTCCATGTGCAGAAGCTGGTCAGACTATTAATAATAATGATAAAGTTGGAAAGGACCTTGGAGGTCATCTAGTCCAACCCCCTGCTCAGGCAGGAAACCCTATACCACTTCAGACAAATGGCTGTCCGGTCTCTTCTTAAAAACTTCCAGTGTTGGAGCATTCACCACTTCTGGAGGCAGGTTGTTCCACTGGTTAATTGTTCTAACTGTCAGGAAGTTTCTCCTTAGTACTAGGTTGCTTCTCTCCTTGATTAGTTTCCATCTGTTGCTTCTTGTCCTGCCTTCAGGCGCTTTGGAAAATAGTAGCTGAATTTGACATCAGCACTAGCCAAAGAACAACCTCTGTCACAAGAGCCTAGGTAGGACAACAAGCTGGCTATGGACTGGATCAAGGCGGAAACTCACAACCATAAATAACTCTGCCCTCAATCATATGAGTCTTCCATGCAGAGATCTTGAGTTCATGATTAAATGTCAGTCCTTTGAACTCAAGTAAACTACCTCTTTGATCTCAGAGATACATAGCTGATACATTAATAGGCAAACTGATCAATTGCTTTAATACTTCATTAAGTAAAAGCATATAATTTTCATGTGACATTTTACCACCAAAGACTCCTTATTAGCTCCTGGATATTTCTAGTGATCCTGGATTTCAAAGTTTTACATCTGCTTATTAGAGACAGAAAGATTCCACTCCTTCTATCCTACAAAAATGTCAAGGTAAATAGATGGATAAAAAAATCGTACACTGGCTTCATCTCTTAGCCAGATGGATAAAAGTAGCTGGACTACTTAAATCCATGTGTGTTTGCACATATCCCTTCATGTGTATATGCACACGTGTGGACACATGTGAAAGAAGACATGAGTTTTTTGTTTTGTCTTATAATGTATTCATTACTGAGTTAATACTATCAAAAGGCAGGAAATGTAACTCTTACACGCATACATACATATATTTTAAAAGGTGAACAGAGCTATGTTGAATGAATAGGGACTGCAAACAAAGAAAAAAGCATTGTGATTTCCTTCTTTTGTAAAAACATACCTACTTTAATTTTTTTCCCCCTTGCATACTGTTTATTTGTCCAGGTTTCAAGGACTGTTTTTTTTCCCCATCATGTTACCATTGTCTCATGTCTTCTTAATTTTATTTTAAACCAGTCTAGTAGATCATGAATAGTTAATAGGATGTTCATGCAACACTATAAAGGAATGACATACATACACTATCAAGATCCAACATTTTAAAAGATAAATTAAAAAGGAGTCGTATTTTCTTAATCCAATCAATTTTTCCCCAAATAAAGGAATCACTTTTACTTACACCCTCTTTGTCTAAAAGTTGGAAGAAGTTGAATTGCTAGTCACAATGCGTTTGGGTAGCACATAAATTTAATGACTAAAATTTTGTTTTTTCAGAACAAATCAGAACAATCCATGGATTCAGAGGCCCCCCAGGTTTCTGAGACCAGAGAGCATATTTAACATTCTGTGAACATCTCTTGTGCTCCCTTCATAAAATGAGAGTCATGGCACTTATTTATGATTGATATGGCTACTCATCAAAATCTCTCTCTCTCTCTCCTTCCCTCCTTCCCTCCTTCCCTCCTTCCCTCTCTCTCTCTCTCTCTCTCTCTCTCTCTCTCTCTCTCTCTCTCTCTCTCTCTCTCTCTCTCTCTCTCTCTCTCTCTCTCTCTCTCTCTCTCTCTCTCTCTCTCTGGCGACGAGGATGGGATCCTTTGCAAGCTGAAACAAGGCGACGAGGATGGGATCCTTTGCAAGCTGAAACAAGCATTTTAAGACTTACCTAGGAAGTCCTGAAGAGGGGAAGATGTCGTCTGAATCAGTGTCCCAGCCTGCCAGTATAGCGTCGCTGGAAGGTGAGCTCAGCTAAAGGACCCTTTCCCCAAACAGCAAACCAAGCTCAGAAAGCATCAAGGACACAAAGTTCAACTCTGAGCTACAAATATTTCTCTTGTATTGGTACTTTTCTTTGTATCACACCAAGTCCCTTTTTATATTAAAAGCTAAAATAATCTTTAAAAGGAGTAACAATAGAAGAACAGACTTGCAGGTACCAATACAATGCCTACTAGTGCCATATTGGACATCACAGCTTCAGTGAATTTTAGTGGAGTGGATTATAAATTGGGAAGAAGGGTGACTGTAGATAGCAACCAATTACTATGGATAGAAAATTGTTTGCATAGATTAACCTTCAAACACCCACTTCATTATTGTGTTATAGACTCATAATTTTACATCATATATTATAATCATAACCTATTAGTACTAGAAGTTCTGATTTGATTTTATGTACTCTGAACATTAGTTAAATTACGTGTACAGGATATAAAGAACTTGGTAGTGTCAAGATACCGTGTACAATAAAGATAAATGATAGAAATCTATACTCATCCAATAGGTTTCAGCCATACTTATCTGTCATCATAAATCAGCTATTTAATCACACTTATGCCAGCGCTGAGTACTTTTTGGGTGTGTATTAACAATCCTTCTCTCTTTCCCCTATAAAGCTATTCATATACTTCCTTGTTTTTCTTTGAAGATGTTTCACTTCTCATCCAAGAAGCTTCTTCAGCTCTGACTGGATGGTGGGAAATGGAAGGATTTATATTCCTTGCAGACAGCTGGTCATTTGCATTCTTTTAGAGAGTCATTGAGGCCATTTGGAGGTTTATCTGTGTCCTCAGGGTCACCTGAGCAGTGCAAATGGATGTGGCACCTTCTTGGCTGCAGGATGTTTTCTGCCCTGTGTCTCTTCACTGCAACCAAGAAGGCTCCACACCCACTTGCAGTACTCCGGTGACCCTGAGGACACAGATAAACCTCCAAATGGCCTCAGTCATTCTCTAAAAGAATGCAAATGACCAGCTGTCTGCAAAGAATATAAATCCTTCCATTTCTCCACCATCCAGTCAGAGTTGAAGAAGCTTCTTGGATGAGAAATGAAACGTCTTCAAAGGAAAACAAGACAGTCCAGTTGCCTCTTGAAAAAGCACCTTTGGGTCACAAAGGTAATGATTACACGACTATCCAAGACAGTGCAACTATCATAAATACATGCCAATTGCCAAGCAACTGAATTTTGATCACATGACCATGGAGATACTGCAATAGTCATAAGTATGAAAAATAGTCAGAAGTCACTTTTTTTCAGTGCTGTTGTAATATTGAATGGTCGCTAAATGGATGATTGTAAGTCGAAGACAACCTGTATGTCTTATGATTGAAAAAGCAGTGGATTTACTTACCACATACATCAAATTTGTACTCTCTGAACCTTCGTAAACTTCAAAAACTTCTGGGAAACCTACGCCTTTGTTGTTAATATAAAGATCAGACCCGTTTGTTTTCTTTGTTTATGCTTTCAAAATAAAGACGTTAAACATTGACAACAGCAAGAAGTGAGCTCTTACTCAGAAACCACTTAACCATATCCCTGCATTTTGTCTTACAGCTTCATCAATCCATTTCTAATTCATTTTGCAGGTTTACTTCAACAGCTGTGCTAAAGCAAACTGCAATTACGGGTAAAATGAAAGCAATTAAAATTAGTTTACTTTCAAAGACTTCAGACCCAAACAACTTTTGTTTTTCAACACAGAAGACTTGAGGGAATCGTTCTATACAAAGTGAAAAGATTGACTCATGAGGTTTCTTGTGAAGATTTAAAAAGTGTGGGTGTAAACTATTCATTTAAATAGGTTTAGGATACTTCATAATGTAAAATGACAACAACAAACTTGGACCAATGTGATTGAACTTAAGTATTAACTTAATTTAATACTCTGACCCATAACAATGAGAACAACCATCTCTTGGGTAAATGAATAAACAACATTCCATAAATTTTAAAATCACAAACAAAATACCTAAAAATATACCCAATAAATAACATCAGTTCCATCAACCTGGGCAATCCTGACAAAGTGACATCATGCTATCCATACGGCTTCAGGGAAGGAAACAATCAGAACAGTAGCTGAAATTAGTACAAGCTTGTTTTTTTTCTTATTTAAATATTTAGACTGTAATCCATTTCTCCATAACACAGTTTCTTCAATGACAGCATTGCTGTAAAACAGTTTATAAAGGTAAAGCATTTATTTTTAGAAAGACAAATCAAACGATCAATTAAAAAAAGGTAAAGTACATTAAAAAGGATAATTATTTCAGCACCTATCTAAAGGATGGTGACAAATTTTAAGGCAAGTTCCCTCATTAAGTCAAGCCTGCTTTTATCATGGGGGTTTTACTCGGAGCCTAGCTTTAGGCAGAATTGCACAACTATATTCAGCACGCAGCACACTACCATTCCTATTATTTTACAAAATTTCTACTCGCAGTCGTGTATTCATTCCCAAGCTGCATTCCTATTGTTGGCATTCATTCACTAGTTTTTCGTATTAGCTTAAGTTGATTCTTTAGCTGAATGCTTCAAGGCAAATTAGAGAAATAATTCTTTATAGCAAAAATTAGCGATGGGCAGGGAAGGATCAGTTTTATGAAAGGCACATATTCAAGATTAAAGCTTCAATGAAAGAGAAACACGTCATGTTCAGGTAGTCCTTGACTTACAACAGTTCATTTAGGGCCCACTCAAAGTTACAATGGCACTGAAAACAGTGACCTGTGACCGTTTTTCACACTTACAACCATTGCAGCATTCCCCGTGGTCACATGATCAAAATTCAGATGCTTGGGAAGTGGTTCGTATATATGATGGTTGCAGTGTCCTGGGGTCATGTGATCAGCTTTGGCAACCTTCTGACAAGCAAAGTCGTTGGGGAATCCAGATTCGCTTAACAACAATGTTACCAACTTCACAAACACAATCATTCATTTAACACAGTGGTTCTCAACCTTTTTCAGATTGAGACCCCACTTGCGCCGCCCATGCATGGCGCGACCCCGACCCGCGCCACACACGCGTGCGCGACGGGCCGATCTGTGCATGTGCAGCGCGCGCGCGACGGCCCAAACTGTGCATGCGCGGCGCGCGTGCGGCGGGCCCAAAAAATGGCGGAACACGGTGTCCGGCGACCCCCACGAAACGGTCTTTCGACCCCAAATGGGGTCGCAACCCATAGGTTGAGAACCGCTGACTTAACAACTCTGGCAAGAAAAGTCATAAAAAGGGGCCAACTCACTTAACAAATGTTTCCCTTAGCAAGATAAATTTAGGGCTCAATTGCGGTCGTAACTTGAGGACTACCTGTAACTTCTAGGCTATGAAGGTAATATTACAGAAGGAAAGTTCTAGTCCCAGAACAGGAAATATATGCCCACATGAAGGAAAATGGGGGACGCGGGACTGGAGATTTTTTTTTGTAAAAAAAAAAAAAAAAGTCCTGAGAGTGCTGATCACATGACCTAAAACCAGGAGTGGGCAACTATGGCGACTTTATGACTTTATGACCTGTCGACTTCAACTCCCAGAGTTCCCGAGTCGCTTAGTTCCTGCCTAAAACCCACCTCTTTTCCATCTGTATTGCATGAGGCATGGAGAACCATTTATCTGAAATTGTATGAGGTTTCCTGCTTGAGCAGGGGGTTGGACCTAAAAACCTTCAAGGTTCCTGCCAACTTCGTTATTCTGTTTCAGCTGCATGGCCATGCACTTGCTGTTTGATGACTGCAGTATGCAGATGTCCTTGGGAAAGCATGTAGTATTGTCTACACTAGTCAAGTGCTATTATTCTCCTAGGAGATGAATTAACTTGTGACATGAGAAGATTCATTTAAGGATATTCCATTAAATAAGAGATGTTCAATATTCTTAATTTTTCAAGTGCTAAAGGAAGAAAAAGCCCATGAAAATGATCAGGATTAAGCAGATAAACTACATCTTCCTGCTTTTCTTCCCATAATCACAATATTAAACTTATTAACATCTTAATTGAAAGCAGGGCTTCGTTTAGAGCAGATTGTAAGAATGGGCAGCTCAGATCAATATAATCATTACTATTACAGGAAATTCTGAGCTTATGACCAGTAATTGGGACCAGAATTTCTGCTGCTAAGCATAGGAGTTGTTAAATTGCACCAGATTTCTGCCATGGATCTTAACGAATCACTGCAGTTGTTAAGTGTATCATGCTGTCATTAAGCAAATTCAACACACCCACACACATTGACTCTGCTTGTCAGAAGCCAACTGGGAAGTTGCTGGCTTCTGTGATAGTGATCATGTGACCCGAAGACCCTGCAAACATCATAAATGCATGCCAGTTTCTGTTGTGAGTGTCCCTAGACCAGCTTGGGAAGTGTCAGAATATGAGGATCAGCAGCCAGGCCCCTCTGGGTGTTTTCCCCTCCCGGCAGCCGAGGAAGAGCAGCCAGGTCCCTCTGGGTATTTTCCCCTCCCGGCAGCTGAGCCAGACAGGGAGGAGATTTACAGGCAGTCTGGATCAGATTCACAAAGTGAGGAGTCAGATTTGGATCAAGAAGATAAATGGCTTGATCCGACATTCCGAAGGTTTGATAAGCGACGGTGTCAGTTAAGTGGAAAAAGGAAGTAATGAGGGGAAGTGACGTATCAGACACTATATTAGAAGGGGACAGAGAGACTACGCCTTTGTCACGAGCAACGTTAATCAAGGAGTAGCCTGATATCTGGAGCATTGCCTTTGAATTCAGTCTTCTGATGTTTTGGAAATCTACGGAAGAATAATGAGGTATTGGACAATGTGATAAAGAAAGAGTGAGTAATTGGAAGGTGTGGGCAGAGCCTGTTTTAATCTAAATGTAAATAAATGAGATTTGGCCGTTCTTGCCAGCAACATGCCAGCAGCGTGCTCTGAAGTGAATCCTTTTGAAATGTGTTAAATAAACCTCTTAAAGACATATTTATGTGGATTTTAATGAGCTGAGAGGGGCCAGACAGAACAGTTTCCAAGGACATAAATTTTGATCACATGATTTTGGGAATGCTGTGACAGTCGTTAAGTGCAAGGACCAGTCATAATTTGATTTTTTGGTGCCACTGTAACTTTGAATGGTTGCTCTTTAGAACAAAGAGATGACTAAAACTCCCCATGGAGTGTACATCAAATTATCTCTGTAGTATTAGACTGCAAGTAGCTTAGCAGGTGACTTCTCAGTGATAATATATGGTAAATACGTGTGAATCAATCATAGAAGAAGTGGAAGAAATAACAGAATTAAAGGTTAAAAAGACCACCTTTTCTTAAGCAATGCCAAAGTCATGGTCATTTATCTATCCACATCCAAATATAATACAATTTGCATGCAGTCCAAAAATAAAATATAGCAATATTTCCTGATGGTTTGTGAAATAAGCTAAATCACTGAGTACTTAATGCATGGATCACACACTTTTTATGTAAATGGGCACCCGATTAGATGGCAGAAGACTGATACAACTGCTGCAAGAAAAAGAAATGTACAGCAGTAGTATGAAATGAAGGAAACATTCATTCTATACAGATGTGCACACTGTACCCCTAAGTGTGGAATATATATCAAGCATGGTGGATATTTGTATACATATGAAGCTTTAGGAAATTTTAAATTTGCACTGATATACTTACGTTCATACAAAGCAATGTTCCATTTCTAAACGTTTTCTTTTTTAGTGCTGGATTATTCAGATTTCGCTGTTCTCCAAGGAATTTAAAGAATTCCTTTTTAAGTTGGGTGCTTTTGAGTGGTTTATTTTTATTGGTTGCTTTTTAACACTTTAATCTGTATTGCATTCTATTGTGTTGACTTTAGCATTTCTGAATTTTAAAGTTAACATTTCCCCTCTTCACATTATTGTTCTTTTAAAGATGATTATACTGTACAATCCTTGGAGAATGTGCCTTATTTATTTGTAAATACTGAATAAATAGAAATAATAGGGTAAGGCTTAGATGCTGCATGGATTTTCTTGTAACATTAAATTGTCTTTCTTGGACAATATTAATACAAAATTAAGAAGGTAATGTAAATTAGATAAACACACACGCATACACACAGAGCAGATGGGAATTCTAATGGAAGAAAGAAAAAAATGTGATGATTAACAAGTGTTGCTCTACAGCAGGGGTGTCAAACTGCTGGCCCACGGGCCAGTTTCATCATATCAGAGCCGCGCCCACCCACTTTTTCACGGCAATGGCGAAAAAGCTTTGATACGGTGTGCGACATCACATGACGTCGCAAGTTTGACATGCCTGCCCTACGGGTATAAATGTAATATTAAATAAATATACCTAACCACAAAAGCACATGCCCAGAGTTATGCCCACTTTGGTTTTAAATTCTGCTCATTGGGATCCTATATGTTCAAGATATAAAAATAAGTCTGACATTAAGCAAGAATGTAATGAAGTAATATAACTGGCATTAAGAAACATGTCTCTGGCTACTGCAAATATTCCATTTTCTCCCTAATTGACCTAATACATTCAGCAACGTGTAATCTGAGCCAGATGCAGAAGGTACATTTTGTTTGCTGTTAAAACCATCTTCAACTTGCCTACAAATTGGTTTCAGAAGGTCCAAAGCCTATAATACAACCAATCCACTCAGCCATTAAGAAGGAATTTTCCACAATTCCCCAGACTTCTGTTGTGTAGAACTGTGACATTCTAAGTAAGAAGGTTAAATTAAACTGATTCCTTGAGTTTTCTTGCTTGGCTCTACATGAACCCTCTCACTTCTTATCAGCATAAACCAGATATTTATTGTAACAATAAGGATGTTTTGGTCTATTTCACTTTCACTGAAGCCTCCAGATATTAAATGAGATCACTTACTTTCCTACAATGCAATTTGAAGAGACACATTGAAAAAAAATGGTAGGTGTTAAAAGGTTAAGTTCCATTAATTCCAAGGAATGTTATTTCCTTCTTCCCCTTCAGTTCTTAGCCATAAATCTGCAAATTATAATACGATGCTCCAGTTAATTCTATAATCACACACAAGAAAAGGAAAAAAAAATGAAGAAGGAGATTATCTGGCTTATATTTTCTCTTGCTCTTCTCTAAGTCCAAAAAAGTCCACCCTACGCATATTGAAACATCAATTCCCTAAACCTGGCAGTCTAAGTTAAGTACTACATTATGCCAATTTTTTAAAAAAAATGTATCTTTATTTAAAACATTTATGTAGCCATTCTTTTTATAATCAACTCTGGGGGATTCTTAATCAAACGGAAGACTGGGGAGGTCCCAATCAATCAACAAGTAAAAATAATTTCAAATCAGGTAAACCCAATCCTCCTCTTTCTTTTACATCTTGTAACACTTTATATTTAAGTTGTGGTTTTTTTCCCCCTGCCACACAAATTTAGATATATCTTTCTGCCATTGTTTAATTTTTATATCAGTTGTCAAAACAGGTATTGTCTGAAACATTCTAGGCAAAACATTAATCTTAATCACAGAAATCCTCCCCAACAATGACAGCTGCATTTTCTGCACAATTTCAGTATTTACAATCATGCCGGAGATGTTCTGCAGCAAGCTAGCATCTTTTTTATTGTTTAAAATTTAAGTAATAATGTAAAAATAAAATCCAATTGAGTAACGAGTCCGTTAGCACCTACAGGCACCATGGTGGAGAGACGTGGTGTAGGCTGTGAAGGTTAAAATTTATTTTTTCAAGTTGTGAGTTCACTTCTCCGCACTGTATGCTTGTTTCACTCTAGAGCAGGGGTGTCAAACTCACCACGTCATGTGACGTGTCACGACATATCACGACTTTCCCCCCATTGCCAGAGGTGGGGTGCGCGTGGTTTCAGCATGATGCATCTGGCCTGCCGGCTAGCAGTTTGACACCCCTGATTTAGAGTACTTTACACAGCATTATTTTAAAATCATTTAGAGGCCTTATAATACAGGTAGTTTTCAACTTACAGTCTCTTGTTTAGTGACCGAAGTTACAAAAGCACTGAAAAAAAGACTTATGACTGTTTTTCATACTTATGACCATTGCAGCATCACCATGGTCAGGTGATCAAAATTTGGATGCTTGGCATTGGCTTTGGCTCTTATTTATGACGCTTGCAGTGTCCCAGAGCCCTGTGATCACCCTTTTGAAGCCTTGTGACAAGCAAATTCAATGGGGAAGCCAGATTCACTTAACAACCATGTTACTAACTTAACAATTGCAGTGATTCACTTAACAACTGCAAAAAGAAAGTTTGTAAAATGGGGCATAATTCATAACTCACTCCGCGAGCTGCATTGGCTGCCAATTGGTCTCCGAACCCAATTCAAAGTGTTGGTTATGACCTATAAAGCCCTACATGGCATCGGACCAGGTTATTTACAGGACCGTCTGCTGCCTCATGAATCCCAGCGGCCGGTTAGGGCCCACAGAGTCGGCCTTCTCCAGGTCCCGTCAGCCAGACAGTGTCGCCTGGCGGGGCCTAGGGGAAGAGCCTTCTCTGTTGCAGCCCCGGCCCTCTGGAATCAACTCCCCCCGGAGATCCGTGTCGCCCCTACCCTCTCCGCCTTTCGTAAATTGCTTAAAACATACTTTTGCCGGCAGGCCTGGGGCAGCTAACACCTTGCCCCTAGCCAGTGTATGTTTGTGTGTATGTTTGTGGAATGATTGGTTTTTCTTTTTTAACTTAGGGGTTTTTATATTCATGTATTTTATTGGTAATTTCTATCATGTTGTGAGCCGCCCTGAGTTCTCCGGAATAGGGCGGCATAGAAGTTAAATAAATAAATAAATAAATAAATAAATATAACAATAATAATAATAATAATAATAATAATAATAATAATAATAATAATAATAATAATAATAATAATAATAATAATAATAATTTAAGAACTGTCTCACTTAGCAATGGAAATGTTGGGCTCAAGTGTGGTTATACGTTGAGGACTACATATAACCACATTACATTGCATGGTTCACCATATTTAAACATTCAAGTACAGACAGAATAAGCAAACTCTAAAAGCATTACTTAGGGTTGATGTTGCATCTATTTAATCCTGCATGATTCTGGGAGAACGGTCGTTTCCTGTTCTAGGGTGTTGTCCAGAATCTCCACAAGGAAAGTCAGTAAAAATAACCTGTTGAGTTTTGTTGCAAGAAAAAAAAGTATGGAATATTTCCCATTTGAGGAGGAAGTAAGCTTGTCTGAACCACAGCCGTTTTTACTCCTTAAAGAATATAAACAATCTAAAGTGCTTGAAACCTGTTTCTTTTATAGGAAGTACCATAAAATGAAATAGCATTTTTTTTACCTAGACACTATAAATTTGCTTTAAGAGTATTGTCTCTTTTAAATAAAACTTGTTTAAATTAGAGCTCAACCAAAGTAATTAGACCAATATATAATTGTAAAGAAAAGGAAGTCTCATTTTAAATAAAATAACGCAGAGAATATTTCTGGGAATAACAATGAAGCTTTAAGAGATAAAATCACACTCTTTTCTTTCCTACGAACAGAAGGGGCGTTGTCTTACCTGAACGCCTTTTCTCAGCATGGTGGATGTAGAATCCACTGATTGGGTTATTTCAGCCTTCCTGCTCAGAGAGACTAAGTCAGAGCTTTAGTCACGCCTCCCTTTGGGTGTGTCTTCCCAGTTTTGACGAGGCGAAGGATCCTGACAAGCTCTGACGCAATGACTCCAAAAATACAGAAAAATGACAATACACAAGCCTAGACATCTGTCCAAGGGAGGATGTGGATTCTACACCACCATGCTGAGAAAAGGCGTTCAGGTAAGACAACGCCCCTTCTCCAGCATGGTGGATGTAGAATCCACTGATTGGGACATACCAAAGCCCCCCATGTCTCTTCGGGGGGGAAGGTCTAGGCTGGTGTCTCCCTAGAGGAAACGACCTGTTGAAGAACCCGTCTGCCAAATGTGGCGTCCGCCGCAGCAAACCGGTCAATCTTATAGTGTGTAATGAATGAAGACGGGGACGACCAAGATGCCGCTCTGCAAATCTCCTCTACAGAGGCCTGGGTAGACCAGGCCGCAGAGGTTGCTGCGCTGCGCGTGGAGTGAGCCGTGATACGAGCTGGGACCGGAAGCAACTGGGAGGCATAAGCCCTAGCAATACAAGCCCTAATCCACCTGCCAATGGTGGAAGAGGATACCTTCCTGCCTATGACAGATGGTTGAAAGGAGACAAACAAGGCCTCCGACTTGCGAAAGGACCCAGTACGCTTTTTGTAGATGCGCAGAGCCCTGCGCACATCCAGCTTGTGCCACTGGCGTTCTAGCCTGTGAGAAGGACTTGGACAGAAACTTGGTAAAACAAGATCCAATGATCTATTTATTTTTATTTTTATTTTATTCGGATTTGTATGCCGCTCCTCTCCGAAGACTTTGTTCACTTTGGGGATAAAAGAGGGGTCTAATCTAAGGACCACTCTGTCCTGATGGAAGATACAGAGATCTTCCCTGACTGATAGGGCGGCCAACTCCAAAATCCTTTTGGCCGAAGTGGTAGCAACCAAAAAGGCCACCTTCAAGGAGAGAAAATGCAGAGAGCAAGATTGGAGAGGCTCGAAAGGAGCCATGGTCAAGGCCTGCAACACAGTAGGTAAGTCCCAAGATGGGTATCTATGCACTGTGGGAGGACCGGAATTGGCCGCCCCTTTAAGGAAAGCGGAAATCGCTGGGTGGTGAGAAAGTGGACCTAGAGTATCGTAGGTGAGGACCGTAGACAAGGCCACCACCTGCCTACGGATGGTGTTAGTGGACAAGCCCTTAGAAATGCCATCCAGCAGATAATATAAAATGTTAGGGACAGTAACTGAAAGAGGGTCCAGTTTACGTGAATTGCACCACTGGCAGAAATTTTTCCAAGTGGCGTTGTAAATCTGATTTGTCAAGGGGCGTCGAGAGGCCTGGATCATAGAGATCACCCCGAGGAATACGTTTGCCTAGCTAGACTCTCCTGCTCAAGTGCCAGACGGCTAATTGGAGCCACTGAGGGTCCGGATGGAGGAGCTCCCCCTGATTGAGAGCCACTTGGTCTGGGGGGAACCTGCACGGTGGGGATAGGGACAGATCCACTACGTCTGCAAACCACGGGCGTCGAGGCCAATATGGAGCAACCAATATTACTTCCGCTCACTCCAGTATCACCCTGCAAATGGTGGCTTGTATCAGCGGGAGGGGAGGGAAAGCAGATAGCAGACCCTCGGGCCACCTGCACCGAAGGGCGTCCGTCCCCTCGGCCCCCCTCGTCGGGAACCTGGTGAAGAATCTGGGGAGTTGAGCACTGGATAGGGAGGCAAAGACATCCAGGCATGGCCTGCCGAACCTGCTCGCTATCATCTCGAACAGCCTCGTGTCCAGACGCCATTCTGAGTGGTTCACAGTCGCCCTGCTCAGGGAGTCTGCCTGTCGGTTTGCCTCCCCCGAAATGTGTTCTGCCCTGATTGAGCCCAGGTGTGCCTCTGCCCACAAACCTAGTTCCATGGCCTCCTGGAGAAGAGGCCAGGAATGTGTTCCCCCCTGCTTGTTGACGTGAGCCTTGGCCGCCACGTTGTCTGTCAGGACTAGGACATGTTTGCCTGACACTAGGGAGGAGAAATGGCGGAGGGCCAGATGAATCGCCCTGAGTTCCAGCCAATTTATGTTTTGCCTGAGGTCCACCCTGGACCATCACCCCTGGGCCAAATGGGTCTGGAGGTGAACCCCCCAACCGAACAGACTGGCATCTGTGGTCAGGACGAGCCTGGGGGGCTCCTTGAATATGGTCCCCTTGGACATGGCTGCAGAAGACCACCACTGGAGGGATGTGAGGATGTGGAATGGCACCTGGACCTTCCTGGAGGAGGCGCTGAGGTTCTGCTTCTGAAAGGGGAGGAGGAACCACTGGAGGCTCCTCGAGTGTAGTCTCGCCACGGGACTATGCCCATGCAAGATACCATCTTTCCCAGGAGCTGGGACAACTGTACCAGAGGAACCTTCCTCGGACCCCGAATCTGGGATACATATTTCCGGATGCTCAACCGTCGCTCCTGGGATAGATAGACCCTGCAAAGTTCGGAGTCTATCAGGGTCCCTAGATGGAGTAGATGTTTTGTGGGGGAGGTGTGGCTTTTCCTGAAATTCACTGAAAAGCCATGATCCTGAAGGATCTGAATGGTGGTCAACAGATCTGATCTTGCTGACTGAAGGGACCTGGACTGTACGAGAATGTCCAGGTAGCACTGTATGTGCACCGGTATCATCCGAAGTGCCAATACCACTAAGACCTTCATGAAGACCCTTGGGGCTGAAGAGAGGCCAAACGGGAGGGCCCGGTATTGATAATGCCAGTGTGCGTAACAGAATCGCAGGAACCTGTGGTGCTCCTGGGAGATTGGGATGTGGAGGTAAGCCTCGGTGAGATCTATGGAAGAGAGAAAATCTCCCTCCCTGATACCAGCCAGTATTGACTTTAGGGTCTGCATCTTGAACCGTCTGTACACTAAGAATCGGTTCAGACCCTTTAAGTCCAGTATCGCCCTCCATCCCCCTGATGCCTTGGGGACCATGAACAGGATGGAGTAAAAACCTGTTCCAACTTGACCCTTTGGTACTGGCTCTATGGCCCTCATGTCTAGGAGATGCTTGATGGCGGTGGATACGAGACGTGCTTTCGAGGGATTCCGTGATACTGGGCACTGAAGGAAGCGATCGTGAGGGATCGCATAAAACTCGAGTGCCAGGCCACATCTGACGGTGTCCCTGACCCAAGAGTCAGTGGTAGTCTGCTCCCAGACCTGGTAAAACCGCTCCAGGCGCCCTTCTATCGGAAAATCCCCAATGGCGTCACTTGGAGCGTCTATAGGGACGACCCCCGGAACCTCTGAAGGGATGTTTTGCCTGAGACTAACCCCTGGCTCCGGTGCTTGGGCAGTCCTGTTGATGATCCTGCCTCTGGGGGAAGGAGCGCGAACCTCTGGGCCAATCCCAGCACTGCCCTGCTCGAAAGGGCTGCCGCCACTCCCAAGAACCCAAGGGACAGAAGGACTGTCTGTGGGAGTCCTGCTGTGGCCGCCTGTTGGACTTCTTGGAGGGGTGCACCATGACCTTGCACTTGTCCTTACCCTCGACCACGTGTGGGTCAAGGATAGGGCCAAACAGATCCTTACCGGCGTACTTGGACGTGGAGAGACACCATTTGGTACTCAGATGTTTAGTTTTGGCTTTTTTCTTCTCCCCTGCTTCCAATTCTGTAGATCTGCGCTTTGACTGCGCAGGGGGTGCACCAGAGACTTGTGATGCCAGCGGCGAGGAACTGTCTGCCATTGCAACTAGATAGGGCCTGCAGTAGGATATCTAGCGAAAGATGGGAACCAAGGACGCAGATCAGTAGTCAGAGATGGAATGCACCCGTTCCTCACACTGAACTAAACATGGCAAGAACAGAACAGTCGGACAGGTTGGTAAGCCTGTCCGAATGAGCCTGGTGGCTAAAGGCCACTGCTACCAGTAACAGGCAGTCAGAAAAACTCTTCGCTCCAATCACAGGACCCTAGGCCTGCGAGTAATAAGGAGCCCTTGTACTTATCTACTATTATTATTATTATTTTTTTAAAATTTAAAATCTTAATGAGAACAATGAAACGGGGAAAACCACGGCAACTTCAGTGCACGGACCTGCCACCACAGGTCTGGCCACCACACGAAAACCTGGCCTAGCCGGACCTAACAGTCTAAGAGGCCACGGAATGGCATCCACCCACCGGCCTCGCAGCAGACTGAATTAAATTGAAGAAAACCAACTTTCCCAGCACGGACCTGTCACCACAGGCCAAGGCAGTAAGCAAATAAAAATTCTGGCCTAGAAGGCCACAACTGAATTTACCCAGCTGGCTTTAGTGGCTAAGGCAGAACTTGAACTCACTGTCTCCTGCTTTATAGCCTGGTGCCTTAACCACTAGACCAGACTGGCTGCCTTAAGAAGGAAAGCTTCTGAACTCACAAAATGGTAACAGAAGCAACTCACAAAACATCCATTAATCAGAAAGCAAATTGATTAAAAATTTTCTTGGCATACATACTGTTGTGTCCCGAGCCTGTTGCATCCCAAAAACTGCCCGGGACCAGACAGAGCAGCGCCAGCCTTGTGTGCATGCGCAAGGTGCGAAAATGCTCTGTTCACATTGGTTGACATTGTCCGGGTTTCTGGCCATACAAAAAGGCCTGTGTGCCTTTTGTTTTTGCCCGGGTGTTGTTAGAAGGAGAATAAAGAATTGTTCAACCTCGCCATGTGTCTTCATCATTTGCATGCGAACGAAGTATACAACACATACCTTTCAACTTTTTGCTATCTCCTAAAGCCAAGATATATTCTTAAAAAAGGATTATAAAATCTGATTTGATTATTAACCTTCAGGAGTTATTCTTGACTAAAGAATTATGCAAGTGTAATAAATACATACATTCATAGGCATTTATTACACTTGCATAATTCTTTAATCAATCTTGATTGCTTTTGGAAAGAAACAGTTGGAGCAAGAGCTTTGTGGAGACTAAAGAATCACATTCTTTTGGAAGTGAAACTCCAGATAGAATCCCCACAATAAATACCCACACAGATACTCCTCAACTTACTACCATTCATTTAAGAATGATAGAAAGTTACGACAGCCTCTGAGTGACTTATAACCCTTTGTCAGGTATTACCGTCCTATCATCCCTACAGTCACATGACTGCAATCTGGGTGTTTAGCAACTGGCTTGCATTTATGATGTTGCAGCATCTTGCAATCACATGATCACGATTTGCAACTTTTCCAGCCAGCTTCCAACAAAAATAGCCAATTGGGGAAGCCAAATTGGCTTAACAGCTTGTGATTCACTTAACAACCAAGTGATTTACTTAATGACCAGGATAAAAAGTCAGTTGTTAGTGAGACGGGTGGCATATAAATTTAATAAATAAATAAATACAAATACAAATGATCATAAAATCGGCTCCTCACCACTTCACTTAGTGATTGAAATTACAGTCCTAATGGTGGATATTAAGTCAAGGACTATCAGAATAAAGAACTAGGAGAATTTATCAGCATACAAACTAAGTTCTAATTCCCCAAAGGCATCCATTCCCCTGAGTTTCTTCACTAAGAGAGCCTGCAAGCTGTCTTAGCTTGCTGAAGCTTTTTAAACAATCATCTACTTTAAATTTTGAATAGAGTACACTCAGGGTACTCATCTATTGTTTTTTTTTCATTCTGGTTTGATTTGCCTTTCTTTTCTCTTTTCTAAAATTATTTTTCCATCTGGAATTCTCCTTTGCTACACTGTTCCTCCCCTACCATTTTCCTTTTTGACAAAGCATTTTAAATTTACCTTGGCTTTTGCTGCAAACATTTATTTTGCAAAAGAAAGCCAATAACATAAAAAGGAGAACTCCTATTTCTCACTGACATGGTACAATAGGTTTTTTTTTATGAAGTGAAGTACATTATAAATAATGTATTCCCTTTGTATCTTCTAATTACTTACTTTCCTCTAGTGTTTGGTCAATACTTAAGACCACAACTTTCAATGGGGATGTCTATTAATTTTTTTCTGAGTAGCACTTACTTCTATCATTTTAGACATTCATATTATTATATTCTTCCTCAAAAGCTGAGGGAAGGAGGGAAAGAGAGGCACACACATGTAGACACACACTCGCTGTATTAGCACACTACATGATTACTTGTAGCAGAAATAAAATCTATAAAACCACTGCGGGCAAACAAGAGGGTGATCAAAGAAAGATTGTTACAATGAGGCTTCTACAGGTTGAAAATATATAAACAGATTAAAAAATAAATGGAAAGTTATTGATCTGTTGGGACCAAAGCCACTGAAGACTACACACAGGTTCCAGATATTAAAATGTAAAATGAGCATGTGAACAATAACTTCTTAATCTGTAAGGATGCTATGCATTATGGCTAGCTCTCAACTTACAACCATAATGGACCCTGCCCATCAGGGTCATTAGTGAGGATGGTTGTAAAACGGTCAGTCACATGACTGGCATGATTTTACAACCTTTTTTGATGAATTGTTAAGGAAATCTGATGGTAATTAAGTGAACCAATGGTCTGCTATGGACGTGGTTTTCCCGAAAACTGGAAATAAATGCTAGTTTTGGCCAAAACCATTGTAAAATTTGGTCCTATGACCACAGGATCCTAAAAATGGTCATAAATAAGGCCCAGTTGCCAAATGCCTGATGTTTGGTCAAATGACTATGGGAGGGGAGGCACAACCATTGGAATGTTGAATTCAGATAGTATGTATCTCCCTGATAGATTCATTGTAATTTCAAATGACTGTAAATTGGGGGCTACATGTATTATATTTTGTATGTCACTTTTTTATACAAAGTACAGTGATACCTCGGTACTCGTCATTAATTGGTTCTGGGAGATGTGATGAGTACCAAAAATGATAAGCACCAAACAATTTTCTCCCATAAGGAATATTGTAGCGAGTCACAAGACAGTGGACACCAAGGACTAGGGGTGACATGGTAACAGTGTTCGAATATCTAAGGGCTGCCACAGGGAAGAAGGGGTTAACTTATTCTCCAAAGCACCTGAAGGCAGGACAAGAAGCAATGGATCAAGGAGAGAAGGAACCTAGAACTAAGGAGAAATTTCCTGACTATAGAACAATTAACCAGTGGAACAACTTGCCTTCAGAAGCTGTGGGTGCTCCAACACTGGAAAGTTTGAAGAAGAGACTGAACAACCATTAGTCTAGAATAGTATACGATCTCCTGCCTGAGCAGGGCTTTGGACTAGAAGACCTCCAAGGTCCCTTCCAACTCTGTTATTATTATTATTATTATTATTATTATTATTATTATTATTATTATTATTATTATTAAGCTCTAGTTTATGCACCAAACAAACGATGAGTACTGGGACAAAATTTTGTCAAAATGTGTTGAGTACCAAATTTGAGAGGTTCAAAGCAGTTGAGTACCAAGGTACCACTGTAAGATAATGAAGTTGGTGCGTTTTTTTATCATCTTATTGTTCCTCTATGGCAGGGGTTCTCAACCTTGGCAACTTTAAGACTTGTGGACTTCAACTTCCAGAATTCCTCAGCCAGCTTTGCTGGCTGAGGAATTCTGGGAGTTGAAGTCCACAAGTCTTAAAGTTGCCAAGGTTGAGAACCCCTGCTCTATTGGAATTTTCAACGTGTACAATCCTTTAGGAGTCATCGTCTTCACCCAATTCATCAAATGCTATCATGCAAGGAAAGTGTCAAACTTTTGTTGTTGTTGTTGTTGCTCAAAAACAAAATCTTTCTTGCCAAGGAAGAGAACAAAAATGGTGCAAATGTTTATTAGTTGCTTGGGATATAAATAGGGGTATTTGTAATCAAACCTGATGAACAATGTCTCAACTTCTGAGTGAATTCATAAGTAAAGCGGCCCTTAGAAGGAACTGTGAAAATTAAAGCGACAGAAGAAACCTACTTATTCCTCTTAGTATTATTTGGCTAAACAGTCCTCAAGAATAAATTTTCTAGTAGTTTAAAATATCTGGAAAATTAGTTCATTCTACAATTATCCCTGATTACAAAAAGCTGTAGAAGTCTCTTCTTCTTTTTTCTTTATTCCACTGCAGAAGGCAAACTGCTCTTTGAAGAGAGAACAGCTAAACGTGCAGCGGGCAGAGAAGAAGTAAGATGAGGTAGCAACTTAACAAACGTTGCATTTTCTTCATCTAAGCCTTGACTGTGAATGACCACTGCCTCACTATCTCTTTGCCATCCAGCCACAAGATGGTAGGGTGGGCAAAAACTGGAGGACAATCACAATTTAGCAAAAAAGTAGTTAGCACGAGATCCCTGCCCTTCCTTTTCAACCACATTTACACAAGGTTGTAAATTCTGTGTTAAGTCAATGAAGGCTTACATGGAGAACAACCTTGTCCAAGTTGATGACCTTCAGATACAAGGGGGAGGTTGTTCTATATGACCACATGGGCACTGCAAAGGCCATAACGTTGTGGGTCAGATATAAGTACCATTTGTTCAGTGCTGCCATAACTTCAGTCACTGAATGAATGGTCTAAACTCTAAAGCAGGCATGTCAAACTCATGATGTCGCATGACATCGCACAACATATCAGGACTTTTTCCCCATTGCCAGCAATGAAGTGGGTGCAGTTTCAGCATGACGCATCCAGCATGCAGGCTGGCAGTTTGACATGCTTGGTCTAAAGTCAAGGTCTGCCTGTGATAGTTTAGAGGCTGAATGCCAATTAACAAATGGATTGAAACAAGCAGTGAGGAAGCTCTAAGTCAGTGTTTCTCAACCTTGACAATTTTAAGGCATGTGGACTTCAACTCCCAGAATTCCACAGCCAGCAATGCTGGCTGTGGAATTCTGGGAGTTGAAGTCCACATGCCTTAAAATTGTCAAGGCTGAGAAACACTGCTCTAAGTAAATATGGCCATTAGTGTTCTACTCTTTTTGTCTCCAGGTAGCACAATGCCATGGAAGCAGATCTGAAGGTCAAAACTTCCAGAACACGTAATTACCCACGCTAAACATATCCTCTATCATTTCAAGACAAGACAAGTGCCGTTTAGCTATAAAAATAACAGATAAATGGTAAAATACTGTTTTCTTTAAAATTATTAGATGAATATTATATTTTACACAATTGTTGCGAATGGAAACCTCAACAACACTGATGTTTAAGATCAGTTAACATATTTGCCATTAAATATTTGAAATACATATTCAGTTTTATGTCTTTTTTATTAAACGAGCCTGTGGTGTGCTTTCCTTTCACTTTATGAAATTAAAAAAACTGTGATAGGCATAGTTTATGTTTTACATCACACAATAAACAATAAGAAACTCTCTGCTCCTGGACTGATTAGACAGCAACAGCACAGCTAAGAATAACTAGTCTTGACCTTTTCAGATATTGAATGATGGAAAGATAGAAACTCTTTTCTATTCACAGGATTGTTAATAACCTTGAAAATTCAGTAATTGAAAACTCAAGTTACATTTTTAAGAAGTTGGGAATAACGATAAGAACCAGATATCGTAAAATAATAGGAGAAACAACAATGAATAAATTAATGCTCTGTGGATGTAAGGATTGGGTGTAAAGGGAAGCCCATCTTTAGCCTTATATTAGGGTTAGGCCAACTGAATCACAATGTTCCCCAATGTCAAAACCTCTCTGAAGAACTTGACCTCTTTGAATGGTCCCAGTAAGAAGACTGAATTTATTTACAGTCCAAAGATCAAAGAGAGAAGCAACCTGGAATTAAGGAGAAACTTCCTGACAGTGAGGACAATTAACCAGTTGAACAGCTTGACTTCAGAAATCATGGGTGCTGCATCACTGGAGGTTTTAAAGAAGAGGCTAGACAGTTACTTATCTGAGATGGTATAGGTTCTATTCTATTCTATTCTATTCTATTCTATTCTATTCTATTCTATTCTATTCTATTCTATTCTATTCTATTCTATTCTATTCTATTCTATTCTATTCTATTCCATTCCATGTTTTCCGCTTCTTCTCTCCTCCCCCTTTTATATCCTCTCTTCTCTTCACTCCTTTTATATCCTCTCTTCTCTTCCCCCTTCTTATATCCTTTCTTCTCTTCCATTTTATATCCTCTCTTCTCTCCCCCTTCTTTACTCTTCCGTGCACCTCCAGCTGATCTTCTCAAGACTGCACTCCGTCTCTCTTTTGCAGTCCCCTTCTCTTTCCCCCCCATTGTCTTTTTTCCCTCTCCCTCTCCCGCCAAAACTTTCTCTTTTTATAGCCTCTCCTCTCTCCCCCCCATTTTATTCCATGTGTGCCGGAAGTGCCAATCCTGGGGCTTCTGTCTCGCCCCTGCAGCCCTGCAGAAACGCATGCTGATCCTGGGCTCCTGCCCAGCCCCCATAGCCCTGCAGAAGCATGCACTGATCCTGAGCTCCTGCCCAGCCCCCATAGCCCTGCAGAAGCGCCTATCAGCTGTAGCTGCATGCACCGATCCTGGGGCTTCTGCTGAACCCCAACAGACCTGCAGCTCCAGCTGTCTCTCCCTCAGGCTTGTGCGGTGCTGCCACCACTGTAGCTCATTCCTCTCCCCCGCTACACTTGTCTAGGATGGTCGGGTACCACCTGCCAGGTGCCAAAGTACCACAGGTGGTACGCATACCACCGGTTGAAAAGGCCTGCTCTAAATAATAGAAACACACACCATTTGTTGTGATTACTCTGGCATCAATCATACAGAGTTTTTTATCCACTTGAATGCATTACTGCAAGGCCATACAAAGTTATGTGAGTTTGATACAGTGCGGAGACAATCATTCTTTAAACAACTTCCCAATAGTAGAACTCATAGGCTTCCCCCTTCTGAGTTACTTTTTAATTTTGTGTTACATTTCTCATTTGTACCTCCTCTTCAGTGTGACCACCAAGCTTAGTACATTTCTTTGGCACGCTGAGCCGGAATACCTTCATCCTGATGTTATACTTGAGGAATTTCTAATAAGAAGTTAAGCAGGGAACAGTTCCACACATAAAATGCCTAGGGTTAGTTCAATGCCCCATTAGGCCATTTAATAGCTTCTTGTCAGCAAGCTTTTCTCTGTGAGCAAAAATCCAGAGGGAATAATAGATGCAACTGGAAATGTTATTAGTAGCCTTCTGTTTTATCCCATTTCTGCACACAGAACATTTTGATAGTGCTGAGGAGCAACTATAATAAGTTTTAACTCTCTCATACACAAATATAAGCTTGTATTTTCCCCCAAAATGCATAATTTCCCTTTTTTAGTTTTTAATCTACTTTTTTCTGAACTTCTGAGATTTTGTATGCATGAAGAGAGTAAAAAAACAGAAAAAAAGAAGGGAAAAGATATTTAGTTTGAAAATTATTACCTAGTAGTTTGCCTCCATTAATGAGGAGGATCGGTAGGAGTATTTGCAAAAATAATATGTATATGTATAAAAACTTCCATTTTATGACCCTGTAATCCCTTAAATTGGGGTAGAGTTGGCATGACTGGATGAAGCTGAGCATTTACTGGACGGATGCCCTTCCTGACGCCACACAGAGTTCACAGCAGATGTTTTTTCTTTGTGCCCTGGTAGAGAAACATCTGCTGCTACCTAGTAGGATTGAAATGTGTGTGTGTGTGTGTGTGTGTGTACCTAGAATTTAAGAAAATATAGATTAGCTTAGCATTTGTTAAAGATTTCTCTGGTTTTCCCTATATTGTACAAGTAATACAATTTTTTCCTTACAAGAAAAAACAAAGATGGGGGAAAATGTTATTCATACCATCCCAATTTCTTGTCCATAGATATTTTCAGTGTAAAGTCAATACAAGTGAATTAATTACCCAATTCCATTCAAGTAGCACTTTTATGAGTCAGCACTGTGTTTCAATCTTTTTCATTGTTTTCTATTGGACAAAACTCACAGAAAAAGAGTAGTAGAAAACATGAGCACAGCAGAACAGTAGGAAACCATCTTTTAGCTCCTGGTGGTACACAAGTACGTGTGATCCGACAGATGGTATACATTCAATCAAAGCGATAAGGAAATTAAGACTTCTAATTGTCAACCGAAGAAGTGCCATGGTGCAATTATACATAGTTATTTATGGTTTGCACTACATCTTTTGTACTAAAAGAAAATCCATTCCTTCCAAAGTAAATATTACGTGCCAAATTAAAAAAGCACTGTGAAATGTGTTGTTTAAAGCAAGATCCAGCTAAAGTAGCGGCCAACTAGATTGCTATAACCTCCACTGATTTATTATCTACCATAAATTTGTTTCTGCCTGTAAGCCAATACCAATAGTTAGAAAACATATACTATTTTGGATAATTAGAGACTCAATGTTCCATGCTCATTTACGAGCAATCCAAGAATGAATAAAAGGGTTTTGATTAAAGAAAAACGTTGCATTCATTTTTCAGGAAACAAATAATTGTGTTTGATAAGTGCAAAAAAAATCTTAAATTACTAAATTATGAACAGTTTTCTGAACCTCTGGAATTATCCATATTGCTATATGATTTACAATGTAATTAGAACCCTGCAGGGTCCTTGGTGCTCTTTGACCTTGCTTGTTTTCTTGCAGATGTTTCATTACCCTAACTAGGTTACATCATCAGTGGTACTAAGGAGTTCTGTTTGCTATCGGTTTATATTCTGGTGTCTTGTCTGTCTGGGTGGGTGGGGACGGTCTTAGGGATTCTTTGGTTTACTAATGGCTCTTTGCAAGTTTCTTGATTGAGGTATTGCTAACTTGATTGTTGGTCTGAAGTTGACCTTGGAGCTAATCTATGCTGATCTGAGTGCTGATTACTGGTGGAGAGGTCTTTTTCTCTTTTGGGCTGGCTGATTATCTCTTTTGCATAGTCTATAGATGTAGTCTATAAATTAGAACTCTATTTAAGCCCTATTTATGAAGAAAAAAGATTCTGGTTGAACAAACACTTAAAACAGCCACTGTCAACATTCACTGTCTTTGTGGGTACATGTAGGATAACCAGCTAAGTTAAGCAGGAATGTTGAGTCAGAGATGCCAATCAATGAGATGACAGATGTGAATTTGAGGGGCCAGACAAATATAAAGACACCTGTTCTCATCATCAGAGTCTACTCTGTACAACAAGGTTTTGTGGAAATGAAGTGAAAATATGGCATCCATGGCATTCTGTGAACTTGGTTGTCTGCTTGCAGATGTTACCAAGTTGGCTAATGAAATCTTCTTCATCATCCTAGAGTCTAGACTAAGTTGGGTAATGAAAGGTCTGCCAGAAAACTAACAAGTTCAGAGACCATCGAAGATTCCACAGTTCAACTCTGAACTACATATATCATTTTGTATTGAGATGAGCTGGAAAGGAATGCCATGAATTCTGGACTGTACCAGCACAGAGGAATGTCAGGGTTTGTGCTTCTAAGCTAAAGCTTATACGCAATGCATCATGCAGCATGGCACCGATCGTAAGCTCAGACCCAAATCTATACTGGAATGACTAAAGCAGAAGAAACGTGCTTCGAACTGGATCAGTCAAAGCCCTGGTCTTCACCTATTAGACTGTTTTGGCATGACCTGAAGCGAGGGTGCTTGGCAATTGGCAAGTACTTATGACACATGCTATATCCTGGGATCGTGTGATCACTATTTGTAACCTTCCCAGCTGTCTTCCAACAAGCAAAGCCAATGGGAGAAAGCCAGATTCGCTTAACAACTGTGGCAAAAAAAGGCCACAACATGGGGTGCACTGAACAGCTGTCTTGTTTAGCAACAGAAATTTTGGGCTCAGTTGTAGTTGTATGTTGAGGGGTACCTATATTCAGAAAAAGTGAAGGTTGCCTACTGATGTAGTCAAGACTTCGTTGGAGGGAGCAAATGTCAAAACAAATATCCACCACTGCAAAAAAAAAAAAATCCTCCACTCTTTTTATATGTCTATCACATTCCATACACTGTATGTACACAAATGGGTACATGGTCCATCATGCCATTGTGCCAAAGGGATCATATATAAAAGGAGATGAGAAAAGTTGAACTTGTGGATTTCAAGAAATGAACCAAATGAAGGCTGGGCTATCCTCTTTTAATTTTTAAGATCAAGCTCAGAATTTCAGAATAACATTTATTATGAAAGATCACATTGCATTAAATTAATTAATCTAACTGGAACTATGGAGAATCAATGCTGAATGTAAGCAGCCAATATCAAGGAATATGATCTTGTCTCAGATAAAAGACATATTTAATTAATTGAGAAGGGAGACAGCAACTTTTCCTATGGAATACACCAAATAATGTTTATTTACTACAAATAAATAAATTTGTTTCATGCAGAGATGTTTGATTTCAAAACACAAAAAGCAGAATTTAAATATCTTTAAATGAAAATTGCTTCACTCCATCTTGATTCACTCAAAGCCTGCAACTTTTGTGGTGAAGCTCTGAAGCTGACATCAGATCACTTGGTTTGTTCCTGTGATTCATTCATTTTAGCTGGTGTTAAACCAGACCACTATTTTTTCCTCCAACAAATACAGTTTTAAAAGTGCTGGCACAGCAGAATGTGTAAACTATATTCTTTGAATATTAAGATTTTAAATTGGAATCTGTATATAATATGTTAAAGGATACCATCCTAGGAATGCAGATTTATATTAAATAAAGCTCACATTTTATGAATTTGATCTCAATATTGATGCACCCAAACAGCCACAGTTAAATTAGACTTCCCTAATTGTCTTCTCTAATCAAAGAATACCTGACTTTCACAGGCAGCTTTAACAATCAAATTGGACAATGAGGTTTACCTAAGGGATGCTGCATGAAAAAGTTCTCACTGCTAGCTTGATTACAGAAACTGAAAAGGGAACAATGAAAAGAAAAATCAACACAATCGTCAATCTGCTTGTCTCTCTTTCTTATCTGCCATACACATAGTGAATTTTTCATGATATGGTGTGAAAATTATGAAACTACAGCTATTTCCTATTATTTTCTCCTTCCCAGACATTGTATCTATTATTAATAGACACACAATGGATACAGAAAAAAATAATATCAATTATCATTCTTGGTTCAAAAATGAAGTCATAGTCAGGTAGATAATGTTAAACTTCAACATCATGATTATGGGTCATTATTTTGGGATAAATGGCTGCCTTTTGTTTTGATGCTGAAGATTACATACTAAATGAATGGCCTTTACAAAGAACTATGGCTAAGTTTACAACCAGTAATTATCATTTCTGGCATGTACAGTGTACCCCCAGTTAAGGACATGTTACATATGACTGCATCCAGTTTTGATCGCCACGATGTAAAAAAGATGTTGGGACTCTAGAAAGAGTATAGACAAGAGCAGCAAAGATGATCAGGGGACTGGAAGCTACAACATATAAGGAACGGTTGCTAGAATTGGGGTTGTCTAGTTTAAGAAGGACGAGGGGGGACATGATAGCAGTGTTCCAATATCTCAGGGGTTGCCATAAAGAAGAGGGAGTCAAGCTATTCTCCAAAGCATCTGAAGGCAGGACAAGAAGCAATGGGTGGAAACTAATCAAAGAGAGAAGCAACCTAGAGCTAAGGAGAAATTTCCTGACAGTGAGAACAATTACCGGTAATCAGTGGAACAACCTGCCTCCAGAAGCTGTGAATGCTCCAACACTGGAAGTTTTTAAGAAGAGACTGGGCAGCCATTTGTCTGAAATGATATAGGGTTTCCTGCCTGAGCAGGGGGTTGGACAAGAAGACCTGCAAGGTCCCTTCCCATTATTATTATTATTATTATTATTATTATTATTATTATTATTATTATTATTATTATTATTATTATTATTATTATTATTATTATTGTTGTTATTGTTGTTGTTGTTGTTGTTGTTGTTGTTGTTGTTGTTGTTGTTGTCGTTGTTGTAAGAAAATGCAATCTTACTCTAGGATGTAGTATGCATTAGTATATAATGCTTAACATGAACACTAGTTAAATTAAATGGAAGATACAAATGCAAGTGCTGATTGTTTTCATTATTTTTGCTGAAATACATATGTGCAATATTTACCCACATTTAAAAAATGTTGGATAGCAGCTATGACTTAACTATTATACACATGTGGAGTCCTGTATTTTCTCTGAGCTTTGTTGTTTGTTTACAGATGTTTCATTGCCCAACTAGGTTTCATTACTCAACTAGATAACATCAACAGTGCATCATCATTGGCACTGATATTACCTAGCTGGGTAATGAAAAATCTGTAAGAAAACAACCAAGTTCAGAGAGCACCAAGGACTGTACAATTCAACCATGAGCTACAATATTCTCTTCTATTATATACATTTCTAAAAGTAATGAAAAAGAGTTACCATATAATCTTTCCATTTCATAATATTATAGTCATTAAGTGACACTTTTAAGTTTGCCAAATTTTGAAGACAGAACTACAAAGTTACTTCCTGCAACTTGGGAAGGCAAGAAAGTAAATTGTTTCAGTTGGGTGATGCCTAAATCAAATTGAAAAGGAAGGAAAGGAAGAAAAAAAGGAACAAAAGAAAGAGAAGTAGAAAAAAAATTCTAAGGTCCATAGTTGGCTAACAAGCTGTTTGGGAATTTGGGGAATTAAAGTCCTGACATCCATAAGACAACAACTTTGGAAAGACTATTGCACTAATACAGTTGCATTTTAAAGCTACCTAAATCCTAAATGCAAAGATTGGGCTGATTCAAACAGGTACAGGAATAGTTTTGGATGGAACAAAATCTACCTTTAGGTTTCCTTTCTTTTTTTGCTCTGATTTCTTTTTTTGCTCTGATAAAAGGATTATAATATTGAACCCAATGCTGGAATGCCCAACAAAGGCTAACACAGCAGTGTCTGAAATCTCATTGTCAAGAGTTGGAGCTAATTAGTTCTGCTCTATTTTATGAATGTCTTCCTTAACAGATTAGAAGGATCTGTAATTAATTTGAGACTTACAACCCTGAATTTCTTTTCAATGCTGGTCATCAGCCTGGTTAATGAAGCAATGGCCAAGAAAAATGTAGCACTCAATTGTTGAGGATGTGACTTGTTAGTCGACTGCAAGTTTGTTTTTCAGCATTTTAATTATCCCACAAAGCAAAAGAGGTGAGATGTATGAGCAGAAGGCCTTTTCTCTGCTAGGGCTTCCAAGATCATGATTGAAAAAAATGTAAGCATTGTTTTTTGAATATTGTTCAAGGTTTGAGACCTGGTAGTGCAGTGGTTAGAATGCAGTATTGCAGGCTAACTCTGCCCACAGTCTAGAGTTCAATCCTGATGGGGTCGAGGTTGATTCAGCCTTCCATCCTTCCGAAATCAGTAAAATGAGGATTCAGATTGTTCGGGGCAATATGCTGACTTTATAAACTGCCTAGAGAGTGCTGTAAAACAGGGGTCCCCAACCCCCAGCCCAGCACCGGTCTGCGGCATACCACCAACTGGATTATGCAAATAAATGAAGCCCAATCTGCAGGATGCAAGCAGCATGCAAAACCATGCTCCCTCCAGTCTGTGGAAAAACCTCTCTCCACAGAACCAGGCCCTGGTACACAAAAGGCTGGGGGCTGCTGCTGTAAAACACTATGGGTGTTATTTAAGTCTAAGTGCTACTGTTATTGTTATTTGTGTGCCAGGCAATACTAATTTTCATGCAGGGGTTCCCTGAGACTTGGAGATTATTTTAAGGGTTCCTGTAAAGTAATAAGGTTTGAGAAAGGCTGCTTTAGAGAGTTACTATTAAGTAAAAGACATCCAGATCTCATCAGCCAATGATTACCAAGATCTTCTGGGACTACAGGCCTGCATCTCCTGAGCCTTCCTCAAGTGATGGGAACATGAGGACATAACTTTCTCTGTGGTGGCAGTTCAGCTTTGAAGCTCTGCTTTCAAAAATATTAAACTGCGTCTTTCTCTGCTTACTCTCTGATGAACTGTGAAGATGTTTTGATTGGTTGAGATCTTTTACCAAAACATTTAAAAATGTATTTTGATTAGCAAGCTAGTTAAGCACGGAGTGGATGACATTAATGTGGGTATCTAACTGGCTTTAAAAACCATACTCAAATGGTTCTCCATGATTCCTCATCAAATTGGACAGAGGTATTACTTGGGTACTACAAGAATCAACTCTTGATCCTTTTACTTCCCAGAATTTTTATTAATAATTGGCATGAAAATGTGGAAATGATATTTATAAAGGTTTGCAGGTGACACAAAATTGGTAGGATAGTTAAAAGAGAAAAGTGCAAATATCTTCACTTTAGCAATAGCACTAGCACTTAAACCAGCGGTTCTCAACCTATGGGTCGCGACCCCATTTGGGGTCGAACGACCATTTTGCAGGGGTCGCCGGACACCGCGGTCTGCCATATTTTTTTTGCCCGTCGCACGTGCGCCGCGCATGCGTGGATTGGCCCGTCGCGCGCGCATGCGCAGATCGGCCCGTCGCGCGCACGCGCGCGGCACAGGTCGGGGTCACGCCGCGCATGGGCAGCGCAAGTGGGGTCTCAACCTGAAAAAGGTTGAGAACCACTGACTTAAACATATAGCTTCATAGTGCTTTACAACCCTCTCTAAGCGGTTTACAGAGTCAGCATATTGCCCCCAATAATCTGGTTCCTCATTTTACTGACCTCGGAAGGATGGAAGGCTTATGCTGACTCTGTAAACCACTTAGAGAGGGCTGCAAAGCACTATGAAGCGGTATATAAATCTAAGTGCTATTGCTATTGCTATTACTAAACCCTCACAGCTGCTCCTAGATTTGAGCTACAAAATCAGCAGGCATAAATTTTCAGAGAAGCTTCAGCTCTGCGGCCAGTCAAACTTGAGCTTTCAAAAGTCTATAAATCGATTGCCAGCAGTAGAGCAGTGCTAATGCTATTGTACTATTTTATAAGGCAAAAAGTCCTTTTCTCATGGAGAGAAACTATTAGGATGAACAAGGAGTAAGTTATGGGCTTGTATAACAGCACAACAACTTTATTCTTGCAGAAACTGGTGACACTTAGCATTCTTTGCCATACTTACACATCCCGTGGTGCATGAAGACCACACTTTGCATTCTCCACTTATTTTACAGCAGGTGCAGGAGAAAAGGAGAGATGGAAAGAGGTCAGCAATTTCTTCGGGAATGATCGGCAGTGTTGTGGAGCCCTGGCTGATTAAGGTTGTGTTTCTTTTCTCAAAAAAGACAAAAGAGCAAGTTGCTAGCAAGCACACATGAAGGAGAACTTAAGGATTTTTCTAATTTCATTTCAAAGGAGCTGGTGAGAGACACACTGCTAATCTGTCAAGTGGTTTGGAGGATCACACCTGCAACCACCTCTGAATAAGAAATCATTAACTGCATAGGGCTTATAAGCCGTGTCTTCTACATGGAATTTAATGTGGATTTCAGTTTTGTTCATATTCACTTAACCAGCGCGTTTAGTCAATCACTTCCTCATTGGCAGCTTTAAGCTCCTTTTTTTCAGTCTCAGCTTTCAGTGAATAAACCCTTGTTAACCATTTCCGTGTCTGAAAACCAGCTGATAACCTGTTTTAAAGAGTACTGTTACTTCATTTGTGCATTCTGCCATATTTCTCTATTTAAAAATGCTTCTCAAAGAATCATTCAAAGATTCGACCAATCGGGCCAGGCATTTCCAAGTCCCTGTTTGATAAATTTGCTCTGATTCTGCAAAATTAACTTCAAATTATGGCAGTGGGGAGCCAAAGGCAGGATTTCTCCAATGGTAACTCATAAAAGCATTGATTCTATGTGTGTGCAAACCAGCGAGGCTCATAACGCAAGGTCAAAATATTTCCCCCAGTGGGGCTATTTGAGTCAGTGATTAATATAAGTGAAGCATAACAAATAGCCATCACTCTATATATCTGCCGCAAACAAGACCTATGCAGGTTTGGTTGGAGGAACGGAAAGGTCATTCATTAGTCAGAGGGAAGAAACACATGGCAGATCTGTGATAAATAACAGTCATTAGGGCATTACAATGCACCCTGGGCTTCCTTGCTCCAAGCATGTACAAAGCGTGACATTAGCCATCTTTCTCCTTTAAGAGAGAGCTGGGAAGAAAATTGCACGCATAACCGTTCATGTTGTGCCAAGATCTGTCCTGCAATTTTGGCAAAGCTTGCTTCCTCTGTCAAATGGGGCTGCTGTAATTTTCTTTTGCTAGATATTTCGAGTATACGGGTAAGTTCTCTAACTTGCGACGGTTCGTTTAGTGACCATTTGAAGTTACAACAGCATTGAAAAAGTAACTTATGACTGTTTTTCCACACTTACGACCCCACGGTACGCGTGATGAAAATTCAGACTCATGAAAACTGAATCATATTTATGATGGTTGCAATATCCTGGAGTCATGTGATCCCCTTTTGCGACCTCCTGACAAGCAAGTCAATGGGGAAGCCAGATTCACTTAACAACCGTCTTACTAACCTAACATATGCAGTGGTTCACTGTGGCAAGAAAGGTCGTAAAATGGGGCAAGGCTCATTTAACAAATATCTCACTTAGCAGCAGAAATTTTGGGCTCAATTGTGGTCGTACATCGAGGGCTACCTGTTCTGAATTGTAAGGTTATACGAATGTTGGATGAGAGAGAGGGGGGGAGGGAGGGAGGGAGGGAGAGAGAGAGAGAGAGAGAGAGAGAGAGACAGAGAGGGAGGGAGGGAGAGAGGGAGGGAGGGAGAGAGAGGGAGGGAGAGAGAGGGAGGGAGAGACAGAGAGAGAGAGAGACAGAGAGGGAGGGAGGGAGACAGAGAGGGAGGGAGGGAGAGAGAGAGAGAGAGAGAGGGAGAGAGGGAGGGACACACACAGAGAGAGACAGAGAGTGAGGGAGGGAGGGAGAGAGAGACAGAGAGGGAGGGAGGGAGGGAGGGAGAGAGACAGGGAGGGAGGGAGGGAGAGAGAGAGAGAGGGAGGGAGAGAGAGAGTGAGTGACCAAATCTTTTCATCTCTTTACTGCCTCCCCAGCTGGCTGTATTTGTGGATTTGAGAAAAACCTATAAGATGGGGAAGGACTGCTATCTACCAAAGTAGTTACAGAATCTGGTATGATCTCATAAACTCATGGAGATGGAAGGGACCTTAGAAGTCTTCTAGTCCAACCCTCTCTGCTCAAGGCAGGAGTCCTTATACCAGCGGTTCTCAACCTATGGGTCGCGACCCCATTTGGGGTCGAACGACCGTTTCGCGGGGGTCGCCGGACACCGCGGTCCGGCATTTTTTTTGTTTTTTGTTTTTGTTTTCGTCGCATTGAGAACCACTGCCTTATACCCTCCTTGACAAATGGTTGTCCAATCATTTCTTGAAAATCTCCAGTAATGGAGCATCCACAACTCCAGGAGGCAAGCTATTCCACTGATTAATTGTTCTCACTGTCGGGAAAGTCCTGCTTATTTCCGAGTTGGATCTTCTTCTGATGCTTAGAATGATCTCCTTCCCTTCCAAAATAATCAAACCTTATTAGGGCATCAGCTTCTGTACGCTGGCTAGCAATCCTTGAAGCTGCTATCACACTCAGCAATCTGCTCATGAGATCACAAGGGAATGAGTGACTTTAATCAGTCTTTTGTTCCAGGAATAGACACAGGTGAATTTGCACAACCGAAACCTAGCGAAGGCTACAGTTCCCGCCTACTATTCCAGCACAAGCTAAGAATTCAGAAATGTTCCTGGATTGAGTACCAGCTCTTTCACGTACATATTTTGAGTACATTTTTTGTCCACAACCCCCTCCAACTTTTGTACGTGTGTTTGCATAAAACTTTTTCGAACAGAAATATTGTTTCCAAATATGTGGAGCTATGTGCACAACCTTCCCAAATCTCTGTATTAATTTGGAATAAACATTAGCAGACTCCCTGACGTGCCACGTGAGCTCTGAGAAAATGAAAGCTGGATCAAACTCAGTCTTGTAAAAGGATTTAAGCTCAATAAATCTTACAAACACTTTATATTATGAACAGGCCCGATTCTTAATTCCTGCCATTTACTATTTGCCAGGAAACTCAACATTTTTACTGCAAGGAAAGTGCTAGAAAAGGAATTCTACAGTGAAAGAAGTTAGTCATGTGACTCCATCCTAAGAATTAATATCTTAAGATTAGTTCCATTCTTCTGGATGTCAACATCAGAGAAATTAAAGGAAAAATTTTCCAAAAGAAGGAAAAAAATATATCCATGGATGTTATGTGTAAGAAGATCTAAGCCGATTTTCTTCCTTGGAAATGGTTTCAATACTATTTTACGATGGGTGGATGGATGGACAGGCAGATGGTATGTCAAATCAAAGAATAAATTTATAGTTTATAATCTAAATTCAAATTTTAATAAAAATGTTATGGACTTCAGTAATCCTATATTCTTAAGTATAGGATTACAGCCTTAGCCATTAAAGTCAGGAAACCATTTTCCCCCATATTATCCAAAAAACCAGACATTCTGTTTCTTATATTCATGTTTCACTACATAAAAAGGAAAAGGTTTTTTTCCTAATCTTTGGAAGAGACTGGTACTCAGTAGGCTTCTGATTAATAAGTATTTGTGGGCTGCTGCTACATCTACCCAAAAAGCAGTCATGCTGAATTTAACCCTCATCTACCAAGGGGAATATTAAACAAAAAGGCATTGCAGATTTTATTACTATATTCTCATAGAATCTACTGTCACCACTTCCTTATCTTATATTACTTACAAAAGATGTGGGGTTTATTCCAGGAAAATACAGCATTTATTCAAGCCCTGAATTATTCTGTCATATCCAAACAAGAGAAAAAAATAATATTTTTGAATCTGCAGCAGAGTTGCACATCTCTCTCTCTCTCTCTCTCTCTCTCTCTCTCTCTCTCTCTCTCTCTCTCTCTCTCTCTCTCTCTCTCTCTCTCTCTCTCTCTCTCTCTCTCTCTCCCTCCCCCTCCCCCTCCCTCCCTCCCTCCCTGGGAGAGGGTGGTGGAAATAACTTGGAGATTTGCAAAGCCAGAATTTACTGAAATACTTCTAGTGATTTCCAAATGCAACAGGCCATAATTTTTCCAACATTCAGAAAAGGAACCGCACAACTCTCATCCAAGTTAAAGGTTATTAAGCAATTGCGCTTAGGAATGGAGGCAGAGCCAACTTTCTTAGTGTTTTAACTGTTTTCTCGAACACTGTACCTAGCTAGAAACCCAGAGACTGTGAATTCTAGTCCTGTCTTAGCCATGAAAGCCAGCTGGGTGACATTTGGCCAGTCACTGTCTCTCAGCCCAACCCACATCACAGGGTTGTTTTTCTGGGGGGAATAGGAGGTAGCCATACTGGATATGTTCACCACCTTCAGTTATTTGTAAAAATAATAAAGGCGGAATACAAATAAATTAATAAAATTGCAGTTGTGTTGATTGTTTTGTCATTAATGTTTGTTTACTGGGCTCAGAACAAATTTTATTGGATTGGTTAGCAATTATTGTGATTCTTCTATTATTATTATTATTATTATTGTACCATACCTTGGAGGTAAAAAAAATGTTTTTTATCTTTCATGTTGCTGATCTCTAACTCTACTTTTCAGTATCTAATGAATCAGGAGAAACCATGAAGACATTGAACCAGTATTGTACTTGATAAGAGGAAGGATAGAGGCCAATACACTCAGGCTGAAACTTAATATGACAGAACTAGTATTAGATAAACAGTAACTGAGAATCTCCTTTTCACTGGGTTGCATTATGCTTGAAGGAGCAAGTATGGAAACGGCAACTGTCATTTGGTCCTACATTATAATTGGAGATCAGATTGCCTTAGTGACATGAAACACTTTACATTTCTTTTGATTTGTTCTTGGATAGGCAGAGCATTGGAAAAAAAATCCCTCTTAATAAGGTGACCAACTTTTTTACAATGAAAAGGAAGACACAAATAAATTGAAGAAAAAAATATTGTAAATAAAAGAAACATTTTATTCATTGCAACAATAATACAGACAACTTGCATGTGCAAAGTTTGTCAGCCGGGTGTTTTGGGGCGCTCAGCAGCAATTCCTATTGGCTTTCGAAAGCCAATAGTGGGAGTAGCATAGCTCATGCAAAAGTTGAAAAAAAAAACCATCAAAAAAAGGTGCCGAAACGCCGTTCTGAGCATTCTATGAGGGGAAAAAAGCCCTGCAAATTAGTCTTCAAATATCGAAAAGGAGGACATGAAGGAGGACACTTTTTGAGGGAGGACAGAACTTACAAAAGGAGGACTGTCCTCCTTAAAGGAGGAGGGTTGGTCACCTTATCTATATAAGAAGTGAGTATGTCTCAAGGAGAGAACTAATAACAATAATCCTTTTGGAACACCGTATCTGATGATTCTATTTATGTAATACTAAAATATGAGAAACATGGTATAGCAGTGAACAAGAACTAGGCCCAACATTTTCTTATTGCTAGGTAGAAACTGAGAGACAATAAATCCCTGGGTGACTTTAGGCTAGCTACTCTTTCTCTGCCCTGGGAAAGCAGGAAATGGCTTCTGAAGTATTACCACAAAAATGTAGAGACTTGTCCAGGCAGTTGCCAGGAGTCAAGATTGACCTGAAGGCATATGTTTCTTTTTCTCTTTAAGAGGAAACTTTGAGTCTGTACAGCCAGAGCCTCATTTTAAATATAAGCCTCTAGAAAAAACTCAATTTAAACTTGGCTGATATACACTGTGACAATGTATTCTATATCGCCAGCTTCACAATTTCATCAGGGATACTTTGAACCCATTCAAAAAATCATTTTTTATTTCTCGAATGAAATAAGCAGATTTGGCTGCTGGAAGTATATTATATAGAGGATAATTCAGTAACCTTAACTAAATTTTTACAATAGGTTTGGCTTTATATACTTCACTTCCCGCGTACAGATTTGAAGCCATGGCCCCTAGAATTCTGCTTGGATACTGGAAAAACAGATTAGC
The DNA here is from genome assembly GCA_034064705.1 of Bothrops alternatus. NCBI lineage: Eukaryota > Metazoa > Chordata > Lepidosauria > Squamata > Viperidae > Bothrops > Bothrops alternatus. The sequence goes on along the minus strand of JARGCV010000050.1, from coordinate 272,260 downwards.
CAGGATAGCCAGTTGGAACGTGGGTAATGAAAGGTCTGAAAGAAAACAACCAAGCTTAGAGAGCACCCAGGACCCCTCAATTATAGTAGTACGGCTGGCCAATTGTAGCGGTTCTGGCATTTTTGGAGAAAACAGCATTTCCCTGCATTAACCAATGGCATCTCTAACTTCAAATATGAGCTACCATTATTGCAGCTCTTGTTCTTGAAAGACCAATTGGAAGCATGAGGAGACTACAAAATAGTTTGCACGAATTGCAATGGCTTATTGTACTTTTACAGGCTTGACTTATTTTTAAATCCATTTCCAATTTTGGGCCAATTTCTTACAGAGATTGTTGTCTCTCTCCCCGGCCCTCCACTTGTAAGGTAGTTAACAGGGATTAGCTGTTAAAACAGAATCATCAATTTTTCTGCTCTCTGGAATGAGCTATTAATGGTCATCAAGACAAATGTTTCCTTTACAACTTTCTAACAGAACCGAAAAAAGTATTTTATTTCAGTAATTTTTATGACAGTAGGCTTAGGGGGTGCTAATTTGTTATTTGTTTTGTTATTTGACTTGTTTCAAGGTATTGTTTGTTTACTACAGGTAGTCTTCGACTTACGACCGCAATTGAGTCCAAAATTTCTGTTGCTAAATGAGACATTTGTTAAATGGGGTGTGGCCCATTTTACGGCCTTTCTTGCCACAGTTGTTAAGTGAATCCACTGCAGTTGTTAAGTTTGTACCATGGTTGTTTGTTAAGCGAATCCGGCTTCCCCACTGACTTTGCTTGTCAGAGGGTAGCAAAAGATGATCACATGAACCTGGGACACCGCAACCGTCATAAATATGAGTCAGTTGCCAAGCGTCTGAATTTTGATCACATGACCACAGGAATGCTACAATGGTCACAGGTGTGAAAAACGGTCATAAGTCATTTCCTTTCAGTGTCGTTCTAACATTGAATAGTCACTAAAACAACTGTTGTAAGTCAAGGACTACCTGGATTAACTATTTTGAGCCTCAGAAATATTAGGTACCCTACTAATGGGGAAGCAAATAAAGTTAGTCTGCTCTCTGGTCCCTTAGATGACCCTGCTCAATTCACATACCTACATAGCTATGTTCTCCTTGTGGAATGCTACACATCTAGCTTAGCTTTCCTTATCCTAGCATACTTTAGAGGCACAGATGGGAATTCTGTGCACAGCAACCCCACTGCATCTGGAGTGCAATACATGGAGCTAGGCAGTGGTGCGATTCAGTCGGTTCATGCCGGTTCGGCAGAACTGGTAGCTAAATTTTGCTGAATTCGGAGAACTGGCTGAATGCACACTGCTTCCGGAAGTCCAGTCTAGGCCTCGGAGGCCTGGAGGAGGCCTCCCAGGCCTAGAACAGCCCGCCGGAAGTGCATGGATGCTACTTCCAGAAGTTCGTTCTAGGCCTCGGAGGCCCAGGCCTGCATCCAATAAGAGAACCAGTTGTTCAGGTATTTGAATCCCACCACTGGATTTAGGCTATTATAAATATCACTAGACAACTTATGGCATAGTTGTTAGAATGCAGTAGTGCAGGTTACTTCTGGTGACTGCGGGCTGCCAGCAATTCAGCAGTTCCAGCCTCACCAGTTCAAGGTTGACTTAGCCTTCCATCCTTCCGAGGTCATAAAATGAGGACCTAGATTGTTGGGGGGCAATAGGCTGATTCTGTAAACTGCTTTGAGAGGGCTGTAAAGCACTGTGAAGTGGTATATAAATCTAAGTGCTGTTGCTATTGCTATGACCCATTGGGTCATTGTTTCAGAGATATTTTCTTACCTGAACAAAGCAAAAAAAATAAAAAATAAAACACACACACAGAGAGAGAGAGAGAGAGAGAGAGAGAGAGAGAGAGAGAGAAATTAGAGAGAGAGAGAGAGAGAGAGAGAGAGAGAGAGAGAGAGAGAGAGAGAGAGGGAGGGAGGGAGGGAGGGAGGGAGGGAGAGAGAGAGAGAGAGAGGGAGAGAGAGAGGGAGACAGAGAGAGAGAGAGAGAGAGAAATTTCCTGCCAATCCCAAAGGTGCTTTTTCAAAAGGCAATGGGACCTTGTTTCGCTTCTCATCCAAGAAACTTTTTCAGTTCAGTTCTGACTAATAAGTTCTGACCTGGATGAAAAACGAAACATCTTCAAGGAAAAACAAAGTTCAGTTACGTTTTGAAAAAGCACATTTGGGACAATCATGTTCTGGATGATTGAAAGTCTCCATAGACAATTTCTTGCCAGCTTCTCCACTGACTTTCTTTGTAGGAAGGTAGCAGGGAACACTGGGAATGATGATCATGTGACCTTGCTTGATCATAGCAGCATGGCGATATGGCAGCACTGAAGCAGCCACAAACTTTGCCAAATTTTAATCCCAAGGAAATTATGGATCCTGGATTTTGGACTTACGTTAATTCAAAACGTATTGCTCAATGACGCACTATTTTGCCAAATTGAAGGTTACAAACTATCAAACAGACCTGAGAGTTTTAGTAGTATATAGATGGATTGTCTTCCTTACACTTTTATTCTAAAATGTTGTCTTATTAAGCAGAATTCATGGTTGAAAAAATGCAAATTGAGGCAGTTAAAGTTGCTTCTTAGAGTGCCTGGAAGCAGAGAAAGCAACAATTATTCTGTCTTGACTTTGCTATTCATTAAAAACATGCTGAAATCTCATTAAATATTAGGAGGTTTGAAAAGATGAAACAAATCTACGCATTAAAAAAAACACATACACAACACCATTGTATGTTAATGTTGATTGCTTTCCTATTAGGTAATTTTCTTGTTATGTTCTTGCCCATAACATTGTAGGTTTTATTTCATTTGCATGAATCTATGATAGCAAATGAAGTGATAACATTGGAACAAAGTGTAGACTAGCAAGATGATACCTGGTGTGTTGCTATCCTATAAATGTGAGCCAACTTGGTGCAGCGGTTAAGGCATCAGACTTAGGCACAAAGCCAGCTGAATAACCTAGGCCAGTTCCTCTCTCTCAGCCCTATGAAGGAAGCAATGATAAACCACTTCCAAAAAACCTGCCAATAAAACTTCAGTCACTAGGAGTCAACACTGAGTCAAAGACATCCTCCCTCCACCAACAAAATGAATGAATGAATGAATGAATGAATGGTAGGCAAATCAACAAAGAATGGGGCCATGTTGCTGATTCAACATATTGGAATACTGAACATTAATTAAGAGTCTTCAAAGATGAAATGTTAAGAGGTTGCTTTCTTATACCACAGTATCCTCCAATTCCTAAAAGTATTTATTCTAGAACACAGAACATCATCAGAGTTGGAAGGGACCTTGTAGGTCTTCTAGTGCAACCCTTACTCTAACAGGAGACCCTATACCGCTACCATTTCAGACAAATGGTTGTCCAGCCTGTTCTTAAAAGCTTCCAGTGATGGAGAACCCACAAACTTCTGATGGCAAGTTGTTCCACTGGTTAATTGTTCTCACTGTTAGGACATTTCTCCTTAGATTATTTGTCTCCTTGGCTAGTTTCCATCCATTACTTCTTCTCTTAGCTTCTGGTACTTTGGGAAATAAATTGACCCCCCTCTTCTTTGTGGCAGCCCTTGAAATATTGGAACACTGCTATCAGGTCACCCCTAGTCTTTCTTTTCATTAATTAGACATACCCAATTCCTGCAACTGTTCTTTATTACGTTTTAGCCTCCAGCCCCCTAATCATCTTTGTTACTCTTCTCTGCACTCTTTCCAGAGTCTCAACCTCTTTTTCAGAGTCTTTGTCCAGAGTCTCAACATTCTAGACCAGAAGGTGGAAGTTGTAACCCTGTTCAAGTTCTTACGAGATCTCAAGAAGTTAGAAAGTCTGATGGAACTTTTTTTTTTTTTTTACCGATTGGGCCATTGGCAAGAGCAACGCGTCTGAGCGGAAAGCGGCCTTGGAACAAGTGGGGCAGGTAAGGAAAGAAATCCTCGCTCCCCACAGAAATTGCTTTTCTTTCCTTACTTGACTCCCATCCCATGCCATCTTTCCTTCGTGATCCACTGCTGCCACATGCAAGGAAACAAAATAAGGTTTTTTTGGGGAAAAAAGGTCAACCAATCAATTCCAACTTCGCGATCTTTCACTTGTTCCAAGGCTGCTTCCTGCTCAGATGCTTTCGGCTGAGTCGCTTTACAGCAGCATTGAGTGCAATACGCGAGGCAGCAAACGGCCACATCACGCCGAAACTGGCCTTTTGCTGCCTCCTGCCCAATGCCGCTGCCATGAGACTGTGGTATACTGGTTCCTTATCTCATGGCAGCGGCATTGGGTGCGACGCGCAAAGGCGGCAAATGGCTGCGGCCGGCGGCAGTCATGTTGCACCAAAACCGGCTGTTTGCTGCCTCCTGCCCAATGCGCTACCATGAGGTGTGATGCGCAAGGCGGCAATTGGTGGTCTGCATCACGCACTTCCCTCTCTCCTACTCTGTCTGCTACAGAGGGCTGGCCTGGTATTCACAGCGGGCTGCAGAGCCTCAGAGTGTGCCAGTCGAGGGGTCAGCAGGCTGTGGCTGCTGACAGACACAGTTGGCCCCCATGCACTTGCTGTGTGCAGGGGCCGATGGTGTCAGGCAGCAGCCACCCCGGCCCCTGCCTCACCTTGCCTTGCCCTGTGGCAATGACACCCCTGCCCTGCCCCCTGCCTCACCTCACATCACCCCGCAGGATGAGCGTCCTGCCCATCATCCCACTGGCCAGACACCCCCTGGATCTCCCCCAACCTTGGCCGGCTCCCACAGGCATCCCTCCCCACGAGCAATATCAAGGTGGCTACACCCACCCCAGCCACACCCACCCAGTCTGTCATGACTACTGCAGCCACGCTCATCCAGTGACCACGCCCACCCACTGGGCCATTCGGTCTCTAAAAGTTTCACCATCACTGGCCTAAAGCATTGTCTCACTGGGGTAAGACACACCAGGCAAGGCCCATCCAGGCAGCATCTCAAAAGCCACCAATTTATAATGTGTAGCTTGATCAGAGCCAGCAGTGCCATACTTGACAAAGTAATGGTAAGTTTTCCTCATCTCATATCCACTCTTGGTCCCAACTACTTTTACTCCCTGCATTGTTCTGATGTCCAAATTTGGACAGTCCAATTGACTGTTATTAAGATAAACATAACTCTATGTTAGGGTATCACATGAAAGAATATCCAAAGCAATTACGGTGATATATCAAGCCAAACCAGTTTTAAATCTATTGTACAATACAGGGGTCCCCGACCTGTGGGCCATGGCCCACTAGTGGACTGTGTGGGGTTTGCAACTGGGCTGTGGAAATGGCCGGCGAGCACGCGCACACCTCCTCACTTGAGTGAGCAGTGAGCCGGAAATGTTGAGGAACTCTGATATAACATATCATGCAAACTAATTGTATGCATTCTACATTGTGTGCTGGATAAAATAGGTAAACAGGTAAAATATTATTATTGGTATAGGGAAGAGCAGCAGACCAAACAACTACCATGCAAAAGATATCTCAGTCTACAGAAACAGAGGGTATGTGGTAAATGTTTTCCAAGTGACTCTCCCTATTTTTCTGGAAAGTAAAAGGAAAGGAGGGGAGGAATACTTTCAAACTTTGCAAAATTCTGTTAATGTAACTGTCATGGTTCCAACAGATGAAACTCTTCAAAAGAACTTCGAGGCATAGTTTACCTTAAAAATCTTTTATTCGAGTAGCATAATATCGGCACTACATAATTGAAGCCAAAAACTGAATTCCCCTCCCCTGGGCATATAGTATCAAAGCACAATTCCTTCCTCCAATTAACAGTCATAAATCACATTCCCCAATTAGCTTGAAGCGCAGGCTTCCTCTCCAGCTCTCTAGCCCACCAATTCTTTATCAGCTCTGGGCTCAATAACCTTGATTCTCATGCTACGTTTAGTGTTGTTATGTCTAGCTGGACTCTCATTCACATCCCCCTTCCCAGCATCATCTAACTCTAAAAGCAAAAGAGAAAAGAGTCTACATTTCCATCTGTTGTCAATGCAAAAACATCCGATGTTAGCAGTGTTGACAGTAACCTTACAATAACAAAATAATTAATTATTGTTGTGTTTCTTCTCTGGACTTTCTCAAAAATGTAAACATGGGTGTCTTTTGGCTAGCCTGGGCCACATTGAGGGAAGAGGATTTATCTTAGTCCATATATAAAATATATTTAATAATATAAATCACATAATATGAAAAAATTACGATCTTGTAGTGCTGCATGTGGCTGGCCCATAGGCCGTGGGTTGACCATACCCAGTCTAACAAATGTTTTGCTGATTTAAGCTTTATTACACAAATTCTAATTCTAGCATACTCCAGAATGAAATTTCCCATCACTTTTATGCTTATAAACATGATTGGCTGCTTAAGACAAACAACAATCAGATGATAGAATGAGATATATTAACCTTCATATTTCCTGTAAGTATTTAAACATCATAATAGGAGTTTTGATTATATTTTCAGGTAACCCAAATATTGCTTTGTGTTCTGAAAGGTTTCTTGCCTGTCTGCATTTCAATGTTAAAGACATCTAACTGTTTCTGAACCCTGGTAGGTAATGAATTAATTAAGGAAAGAAAAAAAACCCCTACTGTTATTCAAAATGGACTGGTTTCATAATCAGAAGGTCAGATAATGTGATTCCCTAATTGTACCTTAGAAGGAAAACAATTATTGCTATGGTGAATAAAAGCTACCTATCATTCTCATGTTTATTTATGCAGGATTAAAAGATTTCACCAATTCATAGAACTGCCTGATGCAAGGACAAGTCTTTGTGGTTTTTTTTAAGCATTTGTTGTCAATTTGACTCAGTGGGTGATTCTTCTGACAGAAAGCTGATGTGAAATGTTGCTCAAAACATGAGAGGTCTTTAGTTAGTGCAGCTTTTTCTGTAAACTACACAATACTCCATTTTCTAATCTAATATGGGTGAAAAGCACTACATTTTGTTGATTCAAAATACAGTAACTTTCCTGCTTCTTCCTCCCAATAATTTGGACCAAGCTTCAGAACATTAGATACTATTCTAAAAGTTCATTTACTAAAAGCAATGCTGACATTGTTTGTTTCCTCCCCCCACCCCCATTTCTAGCTTCTATTACAGGCACTCTCAGTTTCATTTCTGGCTATGAAGCTACATCTTTTTCTATAGACAGGCTTGGCCATTGTGTTAAACCATGTTTTAATCAGTGGAGTGCTCTCTGAGCTGAGCTGTTCTCTTGCAGACGTTTCATTACCCACATTAGGCAATATTATCAGTGCTAGAAAGAAGTGAAGTTTTCTCTCTGTTTATATACAGATGGCTTGCCCTGTCAGTGTTCGTGAGAATATTCTTGGTGGTTCCTTGATTTGGGCTCTTGTTTACTGTTTGATTGTTTGTTGGAGTTGGTAGTTTCTTGATGGGTGTTATTTTTTGTGGCACTCTTGGCACTCTCTTTCTTATTCTTTCTTATTCAAATAGGTAACAGTGCTAGAAGCTTTAATGCAACCTTACAATAACAACTCCTTCTAGCATTGATGATGTTATATAGTTGGGTAAGAAAGAAAACAAGTAAGTCAAAGAGCACCCCACACCCCACAGTTCAACTTTGAGATACATATATTCTTGTCTATTGGTATTTTTTACTGCTTGATTGTTGGTCTGCTATTAATCCTAGTGTTAATCTCTGCTTATCTGGGTGTTGATTGCTGGTGAGAAAGAGGTGTTTTAATCTTTTTGCTTCCTTTTTTTTTTTAGCTTTTTACCCCTTTTTGTTTGCTTTTCATGTGTTAATCACTTTTAAATAATTCATCTATTTCACCCAGCATGATAAGCCAAAACCAAACAGCTCCCATGCCGCTGTGTGAACTCAGCCTGTATCTGTATCTTTTCACATCTCTCCTTCTGCATAAGTATCCAGAACACATATTTCCAAACAAAAAGAGAGTTCTACTCACATTTTTACCCCCTAAACTACAACCCTCTCTTCTTCCAGGGTTTTTTTTTTATTTGCTTTCAAAAAACTGCTAGTACACAAGGGCTGCTTAGGAAGACGATCTAAACAGCAAGGGAGATGACATTTTCTCCTGTCAACCTGCAGCTATCAAAGACAGTGGTTTCTCAAACAATCCCTGGAGGCAACTTAAGGTGAAGTGGAGAAAGCAGGGAAGCTGTGGCTGTTTTGCCTATTAAGCCACTGCAGACAAAGACCTTACCAGCTCCTCTGGCAAATGGGTGGCTATTCCTCAGGTATAGGATGGCGATGAAGAACAGGCAGAGGAGAATAAAGGAAAACCATCCACTGTTAACTGGCTTAGGAAATAAGATCTTCCCATTTGAGCCTCTGACTGTGTGGCATTACATGACATATGTCAATCTTGCTTCCAGAGCCAAGGGGAGGATGCATCTCCTGTTGTGATGTAGGCATCCGCACAGTTCATAGATGTGGTGTTGTCACCAGCTGAAGGAGAGGGGGGGTCTCTCTTGGGGAAGTAAAGAGTCATTCCCTTTTGGAGTTGACTCGGGAGGAAACATCAGAGGTCAAACCCTAAGGCTGTGATGGTGAACGTATGACATGCATGCCACAGATGGTAGGCAGAGCCCTCTCTGTGGGCATGCACACCATCGCCCCAGTCCTAGGCCTTCAGTGGGGTTTTATAAAACCTTTTCGCTTTAGACCTCCGCCGCTGTATGCAAAAAAAAAAGGTTCAATCAATTTCACCTCGCGGGGAAAAAAAAAGATCTCGCAAAGTTGGAATTGATTTTTAGTCCCACCCAGTCTGCCGTTACCACCGCAGCCATGCTCACCCAATGGGCCACACCCACCCAATGGGCCACGCCCACCTGGCACCCAATGATACATAAGTGGGTTTTGGGTTGCAGTTTGGGCACTCGGTCTCTAAAAGGTTCGCCATCACTGCCCTAAGGTCTATCTGTCATTTCCCAAGGGAAGGCAGACAGTGTGGTGAGATTCTTGTATTATAGGTGATCAACAATAAAGTATCTACTTGGCCTACTCACCAGTGTATCTGATTGCTTGCACCTGACATATCACTTTGACCAACATTCAAAGAACTCAATTTTTGCAGGCAGTCAGACAACCCTCTTTCCTCCCTCTCCTCCTTTTTAAAAAAATGATAATATGCTGATGTTATAAAGAAAGATTGTCAACAATCTATTACTTAGATAGCTTAAGAGTACTGGAAATAAAGAAGAAGAAGAAAAAAACAATTCCATCTTCAATTTTAGATATCAGTATTACAAAAATAACATTATTTAGCCTTTCCATCTAAAATTGAATATAACATTAAGAAAAGAACCGCTGTGATTCACATCAAACTATTTGTTATATGACAAAAGGCTTTGAACTGAAGTTAATTATTTAATATTAACATCTCTGTTGCACTGTTGTGTGGGATGTGCATATGTGTGTGTATTTGTTTGTGTGTAAATGGAGTAAATTTAATAAAAACTGAAATATTCAAAAATAGAACAAAAATAAGAACAAGAACAAAAATAAATCATTGAATTTCTGCCTTTCCCCTTTTTATACATCTGTTAATTTGCAATATTTGTAAATATTTAAGCCCCCTTAGAAACCAAACTGTAAGTGATTATATTTGATGTGTTGTATCTATGGGAATCATTTCTGCTTGAATGTAGTTAAACTTCTATTATATTATTGTACGTATATTATTAATTTTGGCTCTTTTGTGTACTTTCATGAGTTTAACTTTCCAATCAATATTTTCAGAGTTGTGTTTTTCTTCCATTGAGCAAAATTTATTATTGCTGCTGTAAGCATCCTATCTCATAAAATTATAATTTTTCTCTTGGTTTTTTTTCTGAGGTTAGACCTAGTAACAGGAGTTGTAGTTTCATTTCAAATTTAAATTCCAAGATGTTCTGCATTGTACTATGTATATATTTCCTATAATGCTGAGGGTTTTTTTTTTTACATGTCTACCATATGTGGTAAATTGTTCCTTTTCTTTCCAACATGTTCACTGTCAGGAGTTCAATTCTGACTGACTCAAAGTTGACTCAGCCTTCCATCCTTTCAAGATCAGTAAAATGAGGACCCAGATTGTTGGGGGCAACATGCTGACTCTGTGAACCTCTTAAAGAGGGCTGTAAACAGTGGTGGGATTCAAATACCTGAACAACTGGTTCTCTTATTGGATGCAGGCCTGGGTCTCCAAGGCCTAGAACAGACTTCCGGAAGTCACATCCATGCACTTCCGGCAGGCCGTTCTAGGCCTGGGAGACCTCCTCCTGGCTTCCCAGGCCTAGACTGGACTTCCAGAAGCAGTGTGCATTCAACCGGTTCTCCAAACTCAACAAAATTTAGCTACTGATTCTGCCGAACTGGTGCGAACCAGCTGAATCCCACCACTGGCTGTGAAGCACTGTGAAGCGGTATATATGTCTAAGTGCTATTGCTATTTCTCTAGCTTAGATAATACTGAGGAAGTTGTATACCATCGGTGCTGATTTTTGTGCTGATTTTCCTTTTACAGATTTAGTTCGTAAAGGTAATACTTGAATTATGATCAAAATGGAGTCCATCCATTACGGTCGTAAGTTGTGACAGTTGTAAAATGGTCAATTACATCACTGAGCTGATTGTATAGTTTTTGCAGTCGTCAAGTGAACGCTACAATATTTAAGTGAACCCATTATTTGCTGTGGCACAGTTTTCCTGAAAACAAAAAGGAAGTGCCATTTTTTGGCAAAACACAGAAACAGTGGGCACATGACTGCGGGGCCACTACAAGTGATAATAAATGTGGCTGTGTTGTACAGGGCCTGAAATGCGATTGCATAACCATCTCCCCCCCCAACTGTCGGGATTTTGAATCTGGGTCATAACTACCATTTTTCAGGTAGATCACAACTTCAGCTGGTTGCTAAGTGACTGGTCAGAAGTCAAGAACTACTCGTAATTCTTCCCATTGTTGTGTTGTAATAATAATTATTTTTTAAGTTTTACATCCATTTTATCATACAGTGATTTTGTTTGATGCCTCTATGTCATACCTGAGTAAAAGTTTACATATGCATCCCAATAGATGGCATTGATTTTGTAAAAAGTTTTTTTCCATTCCTTTTTTTAAAAAATATCCCTCCCTTCCTTCTTGAGATCTGATTTTTATCCTTCCAGCTAATACATCAACCATAATATATTCCAGGCTTCATTAAATAGTTTTTTTCCCTATGTTTTTAATCTGTTTGTAAAATCTGAGTGGCCCATCATCTGCATATGCAATTACATTTTTCTTGCCGTAATTATCTCTAACATGAAAGAGAAGGTAGAAGTGAAATTGTTGGGTTTATTATTCCCTTTGTAGAATTCCGTACTTTTATCAAAACTTTTGTCAGTGTGTCCTTCTAAATTTTTATTCTCCTTTATATCTCTATACTGTAATTATCTGTGAAGTTCATTAACTCAGTCGTTGCCTTCCATAACTGTCATTTTTTATTAGGGGACTTTATCTACTCTGTTATCCATGACAAGCAGCTTGTTTTATGATATGGTTTAAAATTTGGAAAGCTGATAACTGCGTCTCTCTTCGGAATCTTGCAGAGTTTTTTCTTTGACCCCAAAAAGTCTTTTCCAAATCCATATGACTTTATTGGCCATTTCTGGTCATTCTTAGAGAGGTCTCTCTGAAATTCTGATTGGTACCATTTGGAATAAATAATAAACCTTTGGCAACCTTTATTTTGATACAGGTAGTCCTCACACCCTTCCATTTAGTGACTGTTCAAAGTTACAATGGCACTGAAAAAGTGACTTAGGACTTACAACCATTGTAGCATCCCCATGGTCAGTGATCAAAATTCGGATGCTTGGCAACCAGCTTATACTTATGACTGTTGCAGTGTCCCGAGTTGATGTGATCACCTTTGGCAACCTTTTGACAAGCAAAGTCAGTGGAGAAGCTAGATTCACTTTGCAGTTGTATTGTAATTTAACAACTGCAGTGATTCGCACAACAACTGTGGCAAGAAAGGTTGTAAAATGAGGCAAAATTCACTTAACAACTGTCTCGCTTAGCAATAGAAATTTTGGGTTCAACTGTAGCTGTAAGTCGAGGACTACCTGATTGTAATAGATCTTAGCCAGGATAACTTAATGTTCCTCCACTGTTCAATGTCTTGTCATAATTTGAACAAAGTTATTTTGATATATTTCTTGACTGCTGTCAACCTGTCAAGTGCAAATATTTCACTGACAACCAGATTCTTTTCTGCAAAATATTGATTTCTTTTATCTTGAAGAGGAAGGGGGGGACTGAAAGATTTTCTGCCCCCTCAGTTAGTTTTAGGAAGGTGTCAAAACTGTTAAAATCTTAATGATGCTGTTATCCATGGCAGCTAGCAGCATATGAGAACAAGGAAGAAGAATTAAAACATTATTTTTATTAGCAAAATTAATAACCTTTGATTTACTATTGAGAAATTAAATTTTTGAAAGGACACGTAAAATTCAATGATCCATCTGTCTTCTCTGAGAGCTTAAGGGAAAGAGGACTGTATATATAATTTCCATATATATATAAGAATAGAATAGAGCTGGAAGGGACCTTGGAGGTCTTCTAGTCCAGCCCCCTGCTCGAGCAGGAAAACCTATACCATCTCAGACAAGTGACTGTCTAGCTTCTTCTTAAAAACCTCCAGTGATGGAGCACACACGATTTCTGGTTAATTGTCCTCACTGTTAGGAAGTTTCTCCTTAATTTCAGGTTGCTTCTCTCTTTGGTCAGTTTCCAACCATTGTTTCTTGTTCTCTGGTGCTTTGGAGAATAGTTTGACTCCCTCTTCTTTGTGGCAGCCTCTCAAATACTGTTTCTTCTTTTCTTTAGACTAGCCAAACCCAAGTCCTGCAGCCCTTCTTCATATGTATGTATATGTATATATATATGTGTATATATAGGTGTGTGTACATTTTATTTAAATAAAAACATATATATATATTTGTTCCTGCGGATGGCTCTGGGTTGAGCTGAAACAGGTAAAAGAAAGAAAGATTTCTTTCTCCCATATTTGGGTTTACAGGGTGCAATTTAAAAAAGAAACACTCGATATACATATATATATATATATATATACATACACATACATATATATATGTATGTATGTATGTATGTATGTGTGTATGTGTGTATGTATGTATGTCGAGTGTTTCTTTTTTAAATTGCACCCTGTAAACCCAAATATGGGAGAAAGAAATCTTTCTTTCTTTTACCTGTTTCAGCTCAACCCAGAGCCATCCGCAGGAACATATATATATATATATATATATATATATATATATATATATATATATATATACATATATATATATATATATATATATATATATATATATATATATATATATATATATATATATATATATATATATATATATATATATATATATATGTTTTTGTCAAGTGTTTATTTTTTAGATTGCACCCTGTAAACCCAAATATGGGAGGAAGGAATCATTCTTTCCTTTTGCTTGTTTCAGCTCAACCCAGAGCCATCCTGCAAGCACAAATATATATATGTTGTTTAAACTTGTTGACAAAGAAATAAGGGATTTCTGATATAGCTATTTCGAGTTTCTTAACTCTCTTCAGTCAGAACTCACCCTTCCGGGATTCGAACCTGGGCAGTCTGCATGCTAAGCAGATGCTTTAACCTATTGAGCCACAAGTTCTCTCCCGCTTTGTCAGTAGTCAGGGAGTAAGGATATGTGTCAAGTGTTTATTTTTTAGATTGCACCCTGTAAACCCAAATATGGGAGGAAGGAATCATTCTTTCCTTTTGCTTGTTTCAGCTCAACCCAGAGCCATCCTGCAAGCACAAATATATATATGTTGTTTAAACTTGTTGACAAAGAAATAAGGGATTTCTGATATAGCTATTTCGAGTTTCTTAACTCTCTTCAGTCAGAACTCACCCTTCCGGGATTCGAACCTGGGCAGTCTGCATGCTAAGCAGATGCTTTAACCTATTGAGCCACAAGTTCTCTCCCGCTTTGTCAGTAGTCAGGGAGTAAGGATATGTGTCAAGTGTTTATTTTTTAGATTGCACCCTGTAAACCCAAATATGGGAGGAAGGAATCATTCTTTCCTTTTGCTTGTTTCAGCTCAACCCAGAGCCATCCTGCAAGCACAAATATATATATGTTGTTTAAACTTGTTGACAAAGAAATAAGGGATTTCTGATATAGCTATTTCGAGTTTCTTAACTCTCTTCAGTCAGAACTCACCCTTCCGGGATTCGAACCTGGGCAGTCTGCATGCTAAGCAGATGCTTTAACCTATTGAGCCACAAGTTCTCTCCCGCTTTGTCAGTAGTCAGGGAGTAAGGATATGTGTCAAGTGTTTATTTTTTAGATTGCACCCTGTAAACCCAAATATGGGAGGAAGGAATCATTCTTTCCTTTTGCTTGTTTCAGCTCAACCCAGAGCCATCCTGCAAGCACAAATATATATATGTTGTTTAAACTTGTTGACAAAGAAATAAGGGATTTCTGATATAGCTATTTCGAGTTTCTTAACTCTCTTCAGTCAGAACTCACCCTTCCGGGATTCGAACCTGGGCAGTCTGCATGCTAAGCAGATGCTTTAACCTATTGAGCCACAAGTTCTCTCCCGCTTTGTCAGTAGTCAGGGAGTAAGGATATGTGTCAAGTGTTTATTTTTTAGATTGCACCCTGTAAACCCAAATATGGGAGGAAGGAATCATTCTTTCCTTTTGCTTGTTTCAGCTCAACCCAGAGCCATCCTGCAAGCACAAATATATATATGTTGTTTAAACTTGTTGACAAAGAAATAAGGGATTTCTGATATAGCTATTTCGAGTTTCTTAACTCTCTTCAGTCAGAACTCACCCTTCCGGGATTCGAACCTGGGCAGTCTGCATGCTAAGCAGATGCTTTAACCTATTGAGCCACAAGTTCTCTCCCGCTTTGTCAGTAGTCAGGGAGTAAGGATATGTGTCAAGTGTTTATTTTTTAGATTGCACCCTGTAAACCCAAATATGGGAGGAAGGAATCATTCTTTCCTTTTGCTTGTTTCAGCTCAACCCAGAGCCATCCTGCAAGCACAAATATATATATGTTGTTTAAACTTGTTGACAAAGAAATAAGGGATTTCTGATATAGCTATTTCGAGTTTCTTAACTCTCTTCAGTCAGAACTCACCCTTCCGGGATTCGAACCTGGGCAGTCTGCATGCTAAGCAGATGCTTTAACCTATTGAGCCACAAGTTCTCTCCCGCTTTGTCAGTAGTCAGGGAGTAAGGATATGTGTCAAGTGTTTATTTTTTAGATTGCACCCTGTAAACCCAAATATGGGAGGAAGGAATCATTCTTTCCTTTTGCTTGTTTCAGCTCAACCCAGAGCCATCCTGCAAGCACAAATATATATATGTTGTTTAAACTTGTTGACAAAGAAATAAGGGATTTCTGATATAGCTATTTCGAGTTTCTTAACTCTCTTCAGTCAGAACTCACCCTTCCGGGATTCGAACCTGGGCAGTCTGCATGCTAAGCAGATGCTTTAACCTATTGAGCCACAAGTTCTCTCCCGCTTTGTCAGTAGTCAGGGAGTAAGGATATGTGTCAAGTTAAGTTAAGAAACTTAAGCTCGAAACTCGAAATAGCTATATCAGAAATCCCTTATTTCTTTGTCAACAAGTTTAAACAACATATATATATTTGTGCTTGCAGGATGGCTCTGGGTTGAGCTGAAACAAGCAAAAGGAAAGAATGATTCCTTCCTCCCATATTTGGGTTTACAGGGTGCAATCTAAAAAATAAACACTTGACACATATCCTTACTCCCTGACTACTGACAAAGCGGGAGAGAACTTGTGGCTCAATAGGTTAAAGCATCTGCTTAGCATGCAGACTGCCCAGGTTCGAATCCCGGAAGGGTGAGTTCTGACTGAAGAGAGTTAAGAAACTCGAAATAGCTATATCAGAAATCCCTTATTTCTTTGTCAACAAGTTTAAACAACATATATATATTTGTGCTTGCAGGATGGCTCTGGGTTGAGCTGAAACAAGCAAAAGGAAAGAATGATTCCTTCCTCCCATATTTGGGTTTACAGGGTGCAATCTAAAAAATAAACACTTGACACATATCCTTACTCCCTGACTACTGACAAAGCGGGAGAGAACTTGTGGCTCAATAGGTTAAAGCATCTGCTTAGCATGCAGACTGCCCAGGTTCGAATCCCGGAAGGGTGAGTTCTGACTGAAGAGAGTTAAGAAACTCGAAATAGCTATATCAGAAATCCCTTATTTCTTTGTCAACAAGTTTAAACAACATATATATATTTGTGCTTGCAGGATGGCTCTGGGTTGAGCTGAAACAAGCAAAAGGAAAGAATGATTCCTTCCTCCCATATTTGGGTTTACAGGGTGCAATCTAAAAAATAAACACTTGACACATATCCTTACTCCCTGACTACTGACAAAGCGGGAGAGAACTTGTGGCTCAATAGGTTAAAGCATCTGCTTAGCATGCAGACTGCCCAGGTTCGAATCCCGGAAGGGTGAGTTCTGACTGAAGAGAGTTAAGAAACTCGAAATAGCTATATCAGAAATCCCTTATTTCTTTGTCAACAAGTTTAAACAACATATATATATTTGTGCTTGCAGGATGGCTCTGGGTTGAGCTGAAACAAGCAAAAGGAAAGAATGATTCCTTCCTCCCATATTTGGGTTTACAGGGTGCAATCTAAAAAATAAACACTTGACACATATCCTTACTCCCTGACTACTGACAAAGCGGGAGAGAACTTGTGGCTCAATAGGTTAAAGCATCTGCTTAGCATGCAGACTGCCCAGGTTCGAATCCCGGAAGGGTGAGTTCTGACTGAAGAGAGTTAAGAAACTCGAAATAGCTATATCAGAAATCCCTTATTTCTTTGTCAACAAGTTTAAACAACATATATATATTTGTGCTTGCAGGATGGCTCTGGGTTGAGCTGAAACAAGCAAAAGGAAAGAATGATTCCTTCCTCCCATATTTGGGTTTACAGGGTGCAATCTAAAAAATAAACACTTGACACATATCCTTACTCCCTGACTACTGACAAAGCGGGAGAGAACTTGTGGCTCAATAGGTTAAAGCATCTGCTTAGCATGCAGACTGCCCAGGTTCGAATCCCGGAAGGGTGAGTTCTGACTGAAGAGAGTTAAGAAACTCGAAATAGCTATATCAGAAATCCCTTATTTCTTTGTCAACAAGTTTAAACAACATATATATATTTGTGCTTGCAGGATGGCTCTGGGTTGAGCTGAAACAAGCAAAAGGAAAGAATGATTCCTTCCTCCCATATTTGGGTTTACAGGGTGCAATCTAAAAAATAAACACTTGACACATATCCTTACTCCCTGACTACTGACAAAGCGGGAGAGAACTTGTGGCTCAATAGGTTAAAGCATCTGCTTAGCATGCAGACTGCCCAGGTTCGAATCCCGGAAGGGTGAGTTCTGACTGAAGAGAGTTAAGAAACTCGAAATAGCTATATCAGAAATCCCTTATTTCTTTGTCAACAAGTTTAAACAACATATATATATTTGTGCTTGCAGGATGGCTCTGGGTTGAGCTGAAACAAGCAAAAGGAAAGAATGATTCCTTCCTCCCATATTTGGGTTTACAGGGTGCAATCTAAAAAATAAACACTTGACACATATCCTTACTCCCTGACTACTGACAAAGCGGGAGAGAACTTGTGGCTCAATAGGTTAAAGCATCTGCTTAGCATGCAGACTGCCCAGGTTCGAATCCCGGAAGGGTGAGTTCTGACTGAAGAGAGTTAAGAAACTCGAAATAGCTATATCAGAAATCCCTTATTTCTTTGTCAACAAGTTTAAACAACATATATATATTTGTGCTTGCAGGATGGCTCTGGGTTGAGCTGAAACAAGCAAAAGGAAAGAATGATTCCTTCCTCCCATATTTGGGTTTACAGGGTGCAATCTAAAAAATAAACACTTGACACATATCCTTACTCCCTGACTACTGACAAAGCGGGAGAGAACTTGTGGCTCAATAGGTTAAAGCATCTGCTTAGCATGCAGACTGCCCAGGTTCGAATCCCGGAAGGGTGAGTTCTGACTGAAGAGAGTTAAGAAACTCGAAATAGCTATATCAGAAATCCCTTATTTCTTTGTCAACAAGTTTAAACAACATATATATATTTGTGCTTGCAGGATGGCTCTGGGTTGAGCTGAAACAAGCAAAAGGAAAGAATGATTCCTTCCTCCCATATTTGGGTTTACAGGGTGCAATCTAAAAAATAAACACTTGACACATATCCTTACTCCCTGACTACTGACAAAGCGGGAGAGAACTTGTGGCTCAATAGGTTAAAGCATCTGCTTAGCATGCAGACTGCCCAGGTTCGAATCCCGGAAGGGTGAGTTCTGACTGAAGAGAGTTAAGAAACTCGAAATAGCTATATCAGAAATCCCTTATTTCTTTGTCAACAAGTTTAAACAACATATATATATTTGTGCTTGCAGGATGGCTCTGGGTTGAGCTGAAACAAGCAAAAGGAAAGAATGATTCCTTCCTCCCATATTTGGGTTTACAGGGTGCAATCTAAAAAATAAACACTTGACACATATCCTTACTCCCTGACTACTGACAAAGCGGGAGAGAACTTGTGGCTCAATAGGTTAAAGCATCTGCTTAGCATGCAGACTGCCCAGGTTCGAATCCCGGAAGGGTGAGTTCTGACTGAAGAGAGTTAAGAAACTCGAAATAGCTATATCAGAAATCCCTTATTTCTTTGTCAACAAGTTTAAACAACATATATATATTTGTGCTTGCAGGATGGCTCTGGGTTGAGCTGAAACAAGCAAAAGGAAAGAATGATTCCTTCCTCCCATATTTGGGTTTACAGGGTGCAATCTAAAAAATAAACACTTGACACATATCCTTACTCCCTGACTACTGACAAAGCGGGAGAGAACTTGTGGCTCAATAGGTTAAAGCATCTGCTTAGCATGCAGACTGCCCAGGTTCGAATCCCGGAAGGGTGAGTTCTGACTGAAGAGAGTTAAGAAACTCGAAATAGCTATATCAGAAATCCCTTATTTCTTTGTCAACAAGTTTAAACAACATATATATATTTGTGCTTGCAGGATGGCTCTGGGTTGAGCTGAAACAAGCAAAAGGAAAGAATGATTCCTTCCTCCCATATTTGGGTTTACAGGGTGCAATCTAAAAAATAAACACTTGACACATATCCTTACTCCCTGACTACTGACAAAGCGGGAGAGAACTTGTGGCTCAATAGGTTAAAGCATCTGCTTAGCATGCAGACTGCCCAGGTTCGAATCCCGGAAGGGTGAGTTCTGACTGAAGAGAGTTAAGAAACTCGAAATAGCTATATCAGAAATCCCTTATTTCTTTGTCAACAAGTTTAAACAACATATATGTTTTTATTTAAATAAAACACACACACACACACACACACATATATATTTGTTTTCTGAGGTTTTCTCCCACGTAGAATTTGAAGTGTCTTGCCGACATTTCGACGAAGTCTCATTCGTCATCTTCAGGCTGGTGCTTGTTATATATATGTTTTTATTTAAATTGCTAACAAAGAGTAAGGGAGAACTGGAATAGCTATTTCGAGTTCCTTAACTCTCATCAGCCAGATCTTACCCTTCTGAGATTCGAACCTGGGCTGTCAGCATGTTAGGCAGTTGTATTAACCTCTAGACCACAGTCTCTGTCTCGCTTTGTTAGCAGTATCAGGGAGGGAAGAGATGTATATCGAGTGTTTCTTTTTAAATTGCACCCTGTAAACCCAAATATGGGAGAAAGAAATCTTTCTTTCTTTTACCTGTTTCAGCTCAACCCAGAGCCATCTGCAGGAACATATATATATATATATATATATATATATATATATATATATATATATATATATATATATATATATATATATATATATATATATATATATATATATATATGTGTGTGTGTGTGTGTGTGTGTGTGTGTGTGTGTGTGTGTGTGTGTGTGTGTCTGTGTCTGTGTGTCTGTGTGTGTGTGTTTTTATTTAAATTAAATATAATGCACATATATATATATATATGTGTGTGTGTGTGTGTGTGTACACATCACCTAAAGCTAATGTACTATGTACAATACAGCGGTCTAAAGAGTAAGGGTCCATGAGTTCAGTATCTGGCTACTTACTTACACCTAGCAAACCTCAACAGGACAAAACCAATCATAGTGCCTGTTTCTTAAAGGTCAATATAACATAAATCTTCTTCTGGACTTTTAAAGGTGATTTTCAGGGTAACAGAGGGTTACCTTGCATATCTTAAAAGCTATACAAAGATATCCACAAATGGTTTACAATGTTACAAGAAGTCTGGAGCAGAAGGAAATATAATTCACCACCTCCCCCTTCAACTTCTTCACTAGCTGGAAAGGGGCTTGGCCCATATAAGGATCTCTTATAGTAATATCCTGTAAGTGCATTTATGAAAGAATATGAAAGCAAAACTCTAATCTTTTTAATGCTTTTTCCTCTTTGTGGCCCATGTCCTAACATTCTGGTTTTATATTTATCCATCACTACTCAATCAATACAAACCTACTGAAAAGGAACACTACTATAACAGGGCATTACCAAAACAAAACTGAAATATTTCCAAATATTCCCCTCGCAATATTTCCAATCTACCATAATCAGATGACCACCAGTAGTGCTGGATTATCAGATTACTCTATCCAGATTACTACTCTACTGAGGATGACAGGACTTGTAGTGAAGTACTGCTGAACTATTGTGTGAACTTCTTCAGTTGACTATTTCCAGAAGAGTCAAAAAGCAAAATTAGAATTGATGCAAAGCACTTTTTCCAAAGTTAGGATAAGGCACCTCCTTTAGATTTGACGCCAGACACCATTACAAAATTCTCTAATTCAGTTTTAATTATCATTAATTCTCCATCTTAAACACAATTCTACAATAGAAGCCAAGGAAGGGCTGTGTGTCTTCAGAAAACAAGGGAAAGGGCGTTGTCTTGCCTGAACGCCTCTTCTCAGCATGGGGATGAAGAATCCACAGATGATTTTAGGAGTAGGGAAGTGTGTGTGTGATCTTGGGGGTTTGCCTTTAAACTCCAGGGATAATCAGCCCGCAGACCTACCCAGAGAGAGTCTGCCTGCCTGTCTCCGCCAGTGCATCTGTGCAGAAGAGGGCCTAGCCCCACCTGCCTGCGGAGCTAAGCCTCCTACTTACTCCCGCTTGTCTGGAGATTCCTGTAGTCTCCCAGACGCACGATGGCAGACAGCGCGTCGCCTCAGGTGTACCAAGGCTCAAGCCCCCCCTCCCCAAAACGCAAGGCCATGGATCCGGAACTGGGGGGGGGCAAGAAGAAGGCAAAAACAAAGCACCTAAACAAAGAGCCATCGAAGGCAGCCGAGCGACAGGCCTTAAGACGGCACCAGGTGCTAGAGAGAGAATGTGCCAAGGCCCAGAGACTTCAGGCCAGAGAGACCGTTCAGGCTGATTTTTCCCAATCCACACCTTCCACACCAGAGCACACTGAGCCCACAGACACGCAGACGGAACTGGAAACCACAGACCTACCAAGAGGGTGGTCTGAACAATTACAAACAATTATGCAGAAAGCATTTGATAAGTTTATGGCCACTAAACTTTCTTCTTCTCCTCAGGAGCACAGCAAACAGCCAGCGCCCCCGCTCCGCAGGGAAGGCGCGTCCACCCAAACCTCCGAGGAATCTGAGGCCTCCTCACAGATTACAGAGGAGGAACTGGAGGACTGGGAAATATCGGGACGCCAGCTGTCAGAGGATGAGGACGAGACCCCGGAACAGGCCCCAGCCTCAGGACTGTTCGATTCAGCTAATTTCCGTTCGCTCATGCTCAAAATCTGTGCCACCCTGTGCCTGTCAGCAAGGCCAAAGGTGACAAAACCTGCCTCCCCTGAGGAGGAGGAGGAAGGTAAGGTTCATCCGGTGCTACACCCACCTGCACCGGAGGAAATAAAGGTACCATGTCCGTTAGTATTCCGCACTGCGCTGGAATCACAATGGGCCTCATTGGCAACCACTCCGTCTCCAAGCAGCACGGATAAAAAGATCTTAAATGTATGCAATGCCTTAGCTTCCCTCATAGAGGTGCCAAAGGTGGACGAACCACTAATATCTCTCTTTTCCTCATCCGCCATTCCAGGAGATATGGCGGAATCTATGAAGGCCGAGGACAAGAAATTCGAGTTTGCGCTTCGCAAGACGCACAGCTCTTCAGCCTGGGCAATTAGATCCGCGATCGCAGCCTCGCTGTCGGCCAGGGCTTCAATCCTGTGGCTTCAGGATCTGCAGGCAAGTCTAACACCAGACCAGGTACGTGAACACCAAACATTGAACAAGCTGCTGATGGCGGCTGAGTATATGGCAGACACCACCCTGTCCGCCTCCAAGTACTCGGCCAGGGCCATAGGGTCAACAGTAGCCTCTAGAAGGCTCCTCTGGCTCAAAACGTGGAAGACGGACCTTAAGTCTAAGTGGCGCCTGGCCACCGATAAATACTCAGGGTCTAAGCTGTTTGGGGCCATCCTAGACCCGTATGTCATTGAGGACAAGAACAAGAGGAAGATACTCGCCCACCCATCCAAGGGAACAGATAGGCGACAGGAGTTCCGCAGGCAGGGGTCCCGTCAGAGCGGGCCCGGGGAATGGAGGCAGCCCTTTCGCGGGGGGCAGTCCTGGGATTGGCCCAGAAACCAGCGCCCCTCCTCATCGAGTCAGGAGCGTTTCCAGGACCGCCCGGCCGCAGGTAGGGGCCAGTTCCCAAAACGCAATGCCAGAGGTGGAGCGGGACGACCGTACAGGCGCTCCAAGTGACGCCTGGGACAGCCCCATAGGGGGTCGCCTGGCGCTGTTCAAGGAAGTGTGGCAGTCCACCACAACAGACGCCTGGGTAAGGGACACCGTGACTCACGGCCTAGCCTTAGAGTTCTACGCTCCCCCCCGAGCCAATTCAGACGTTGCCCGGAGTCACGAAACCCCTCAAAAGCAAAACTTCTGAGAATGGCCATAGAGCATCTGATAGAGATAAGAGCCATAGAAACGGTTCCGGCAGAACAGGAAGGACAGGGGTTCTACTCCATCCTGTTCGTCGTACCCAAGACATCGGGGGGATGGAGGGCAATCCTAGATCTCAAGAGGCTAAACCACTTCATAAAATACAGAAAGTTCAAAATGCAGTCCCTCAAATCCATCTTGGCCAGCATTCGGAAAGGGGATCAGTTATCATCCATAGACCTCACAGAGGCCTACTTACACATACCAATAAGGCAGGAAGATCGACGCTTCCTACGTTTCTGTCACAAAGACAGACACTACCAATACAGGGCCTTGCCCTTCGGCCTCTCGTCGGCACCCAGGGTATTCACAAAGGTGCTGGCAGTGTTAGCAGCACACCTGCGCACTCTACCGGTGCGCGTCTTATGTTACCTAGACGACATACTGATCCTGTCAAGGTCCCTGCAAGCAGCCCACTCAGACTTGAGGGCCACACTAAACACACTGCAGGAACACGGCTTTTCCGTAAACTACAAGAAAAGTCACCTCACACCATCCACACGCCTACTACATCTAGGGGCGGTCATAGACTCAGAGACAGGGTTAGTACACCTCTCACAGGACAGACAGGACAGCGTTCGAAAGCTCGCACGCCTCGTCCAGGGGAAGGGGTCAGCCACAATAGTACAACTATCTCAACTCCTGGGGAAGATGATATCCTGCCTGGGTATCGTTCCATGGGCCAGACTCCACTCCAGAAGGCTCCAATGGTTCCTTCTCCCCTACCAAAGGAAAAATCAGGGCGCATCCCTCCGAAGGGTCATACTTCCCCCTCAGGTCTTGTCATCCCTCCGATGGTGGACCTCAACCGCCACGGCCAGGGGAACGCTATACAGGGAACCAGACAGACTAACGGTCACCACCGACGCCAGCCAGTTCGGATGGGGAGCTCATTTCCAGGATCAGATAGCTCAGGGCAGATGGACACCCAGGGACCGGGGTCACAGCATCAACTGGCTCGAACTAAGAGCGATCCACTTAGCCCTCCTACAATTCTACCCCCACCTGGCGGGAAGGCACGTGCTAATCCTAACGGACAACGTGACTGCCAAAGCACATGTGAACAAGCAGGGAGGAACAAAATCCGCAGTTCTCATGCAGGAAGCGCGAGACCTGGGACTTTGGGCAGAGTCTCACCTAGGGTCAATAAAAGCAGAGCACATATCGGGGGAGGCAAACAGCCAAGCGGATTCACTGAGCAGAGCCACGGTGAATCACACAGAGTGGAAACTGGACCCGACCCTGTTCGAGGCCATCTCGAACAGGTTCGGGCGTCCACTAGTAGACCTGTTCGCGTCCCCCAAAAACAAGCAGCTCCCTCGCTTCATGTCCAGGTTCCCTGCCTGGGGGGCAGAGGGGACGGATGCCCTCAGGTGCAGGTGGCCCCCGGGGCTGATGTACGCATTCCCTCCGCCCCCGTTGATACAGGCGGTCATCCGCAAGGTCATACTGGAAAGAGCGGAGGTGATCCTGATCGCCCCACATTGGCCACGCCGGCCTTGGTTCGCAGACCTCGTGGACCTGTCAATCTCACCAGCCTGGATAATACCTCCTCACCAGGTGTCGCTCAGCCAAGGGAACCTGCAACACCCAGACCCTCAGTGGCTACAACTAGCCGCTTGGCACTTGAGAGGGAGGGACTAGCCAGACAGTCCCTTTCGAGGGACGCCATAGAGATCATCCAAGCTGCCCGCCGGCCTTCCACTAACAGAGTCTATGAGGCTACGTGGAAGAGTTTTGTCAACTGGTGCGGCAAGCAGAGCATAGACCCCTTAACGGCGTCCATTCCCATCGTCATAGATTACCTCGTGGAAGGGGTTAAGAAGGGCCTGGCCCTTAACACTATTCGCAGGCAGGTGGCAGCCATACAGACGGTGGTCTCCTGCGACAGCAGGGAGCCACTATCACAGCACCCGGCTGTAAAGGCTTTCATGAAAGGGTTAGCCGCAGTACGACCTCCGGTGGTTCATCGCTACCCGTCTTGGGATCTTCCCAAGGTGCTCCAGGCCTTAACTTCTACTCCGTTCGAACCCCTGAGACTCTGCTCACTCCGTCATCTGACATGGAAGGTAGCCTTCCTGGTGGCCATCACATCGGCTAGGCGGATTTCGGAGTTGGGGGCTCTCTCGGTCCGAGCGGACCTGATGATCTTCTCAGAGGACACAGTCACATTACGTCTAGATCCATCCTTCATTCCGAAGGTCAATTCCTGGTTTCACAGGGCTCAGGAAATAGTATTACCAAGCTTCTGTCCAAATCCTTCTGACCCACGGGAACGGCGATGGCACACCTTAGATGTGCGCAGGGCCTTGTTTAGTTACATACAAAGGACATCTGCCTTCCGGAAATCGGAAACGTTATTTGTTTCGTTCCAACCTACGACCATGGGTCACAAGGTTTCATCCTCGACCATTGGCAGGTGGATCAGGGCATGCATAGCAGAGGCTTACGGGGCACAGTCACTACAGGTCCCAACAGGAATAACGGCTCACTCCACCAGGAGTGCGGCTACATCAGCGGCCTGGCACACGCAGGCACCGGTGGAGGAGATATGTAGAGCGGCGACATGGGCGTCTCCGGTTTCCTTCATTAAAAGTTACAAGATAGACCGTTTCGCTGCGGCAGGGGCCTCCTTCGGGAGGCAATCGCTGCAACAAGTCATTTCTTCAACTGAAACTTCAGCCTAGACTCCCACCCGGGGGACATGGGAGGGCTTGGGTATGTCCCATCATCTGTGGATTCGTAATCCACATGCTGGAGAAAGGGCGTTGTCTTGCCTGAACGCCTCTTCTCAGCATGGGGATGAAGAATCCACACACCCTCCTCTAACAATCTAGGCAGATATTGTGTTACAGGAATTTGAAAGGAGCCACGAGGACCAAACTACGTTGAAGGAGCTTCGCCGGAGAAAAAACTGGGAGACAGGAAGTCCGGTTGGAGGACAGGAAGCCCCGGCACCTCCTTTAGATTTGACGCCAGACACCATTACAAAATTCTCTAATTCAGTTTTAATTATCATTAATTCTCCATCTTAAACACAATTCTACAATAGAAGCCAAGGAAGGGCTGTGTGTCTTCAGAAAACAAGGGAAAAAAGAGACTACTCTTAATCCTTTTTTTTTTTTTGCTTATGCAAATTCTTGTTATTCACAGAAAGCTTTTTTTTGTTTGTTTCTTTCCTAGTGCTTGTCATTTCTGACAACATTTCAGGAAAAAACTATTTAAATTAGTCTACATAAATTGGCTTCCGATTACATTGGAAGCAGAGACAAATAAGGGGATTTTGCAATTCTATCAATTTAATAAATCTAAGAGAAGTAAAGTATTTGTAGCAGTGTTAAGTTCAGATCTCAGAAGAAATTAACAAGTATAATAATGCATTCACTTTCTAATCAAATCATCCACCCAACTACAGGCAGTTCCCAGTTAACAATCATTCATTCAGTGATCACTCAAAGTTACAATGGCACTGAACAAGTGGTACTTACAATCAGTCCTTGAAGTTCCATTCATACAAATATTGCCATGGTCATTGGATTGCAATCCGGGTGACTGTCAACTACTTCGCACTAATTACATCTGAAGTACCCTGCAATCTAATGTTCACCATTTGTGACCTTCCTTGAAACTTCCCACAAGCAAAGTTAATCAGAGATCTTGTACTCAGTAATGTGTGCATGACTGCAGCAATCCCCTACTCACACTCTGCGAGCACATGCACACGCACCTGTGCTTCAGCAGCCACCTGCACACCCTCCTGCACCCAGCAGCAGCCCCTGCTGCCCAACTGTGCTTGCACTGCAGCAGTCACTGACCTGGATGCTAAGTTTTGGACCACCAAAATCTCTCTGGAGAAAGGATACATCTTGAAATTACCCATACATATTCTGGACAGCTATTTTTCATGAGTAGACAAGCAAGGCAGAGATTTTTGATATTGGTTTGTGTACAGCAGAATTTGTGGGATTCCATCAAGCTCATAGCCGAACCTCACCTGTTCATCACTGTGGCTGAAGGGGGAGGTTACTTCTTTCTCTTTCTTTTCTTTTTTTGCCATTTTTCTTTTTATATTTTCATCTTTTGTAGTTTTTATTATTTTATATTTATAGCCCTTAATAAAACTATTACAAAACAGAAAAGGACAGTTTGTCATTGCTCAGCATTTCAGTCATGTGATATCATCCTTTATGTCCCATGTTCCTACCTGATGAAAATTCCGGTCCCAATTTTCATTGTCAAGTGAGAATTGCCTGTACATATGATACTCTGATGAAGAGCTTAGAACACCTGGTGAGCTATATCTAGCTACCCTCTGAATAGGACATTGGAAGCTCTGAAAATGATCCTCCTCTCTTGTAAGCAATGGGTGGAACTAACCTTTGACCTATTCTTTAGATCAGTGTTTCTCAATCTTGGTGATTTTAAGATGCATGGAATTCAACTCCCAGGGCTTTGCTGGCTGGTAATTCTGGGACTTGAAGTCCACACATCTTGAAGTTGCCAAGGCTGAGAAACACTGCTTTCCATGATTGTAATTTACTCAGTATTTGGGGATATAGAAAGAACAAATCAAATTGATTAGTGCTTAAGTAGAAATTGAACAATCATGCGGATGCAATGTCATTATTGGGTCTGCAAAAAGTAAAAAGCTTGTTTCTCTATAAAATAAAATGTGGACAAAGAGACCTGTGAATCTTGTTAAGATGGTAAAAAAACCCATCATGTTCAATGGTGGAATTAGCAAAAAAGTTACTTAATATGAAGTAGCATTATCTATTGTTCTAAAGCTCCCTAGTAAAATTATGTTCAGTGATCGTACTGTAAGAGTTTAGTTTATTTTTTTTTACTTTCAGTGCAATTTATCACAGTTATTTTTAATTAAAGAGAACAAATTTAAAATTACTGTCTGCACAAAAAGATTTTTACATTTCTAAGAAAGCTACACATTTCTAAGAAAGCCACACCGAAAAACAGATCTGAACGTCTCCATATCGGTAGGAGAAAAGATGTTTCAGCAAATTGCCCACCTTTCTGCCTGAGCCATTAAATAAGAGTTTATTAATCCTTAAATGTTGATCAGATAAATCAATCAATAAAAAAATAAATATGATGGAAAAGAACAAGATAATCTTATGAGATGTTCTTAGGTGCTCTTTATCCTGGCTGTCAAGAAGACTCTAGAGCAGGATTGTCAAACTCGCAACGTCATGTGATGTGTCGCGACGTATCATGACTTTTTTGCCATTGCTAGCAATGGGGTGGGCCGCGGGCTGGCAGTTTGACACCCCTGCTCTAGAGCAGGAAATGATTTCTGTTTACATGGCTTCTAAGTCAATAAAAAACATTTTGAAAGACATTACTTGACTGATAGATGCTGGCATTTTATTGCTCAGCCAATGCCACTGATGTGATCAGAATATAGTTGCCATATGTATTATCAAAGCACTCAATCAATACACTGGATATTTTCTATACATAAAAGCCTGCATCCTAAATCCATCCAAATTCAAGGACACAAAATGTTAGCATGTAGAATCTTCTCTCAGCTTTTTATTTTCAGATGTATAGAACTTCAAAGATTTTGCTAACTTAGAAATACAGTGAATAAAGGCCCAATATATAGGAAGAGCTTCAAGCTGGAGAAAAGAAGTATATGCTACAATTAGATTGACATTTTGCTGACTTGGCTTCAGCCAGGACACAGCAATCAACATTTTTTCTAGAAACAAAGTCACCACTCAGGAACAAGCCACGGAAGAATAAAGCATGAGACTCAGATAGATAAGTTGCTTTTATTGTAGATACAAAAAGTCCTACCATGAACAGATGATTACTACAGAATCTAGCTATCCAACATTCTATATACAGTATAATAATTCCTGGGTTTAAATATTATATTTCTTTTTCCTGCCCTTATAGAACTTTTTCTCCTGATACAGAAACAGACTTCATTTCCCAAACTATCCACTGTTTTGATAACTGTCCTGCCTGGACTCAGCTTCTTTCCTTCTCTCCTAAGCAACTTCAATCCACACATCAGCAATTGGCAAAATATTGGGAAAATGTCAGTCTGCATAGTGACTTGCTATAAATGAAGGCATGATGTACCAAGACACCATAAGCATACTGGGTGCAGTGTGCTTTAAGACTAACCTGATGGGTTTGGTTTTGACAAGAGCATAGATTTGAAAATTAGTGTATCGAAGTCCAAGGTCATTGGGTAAGGAAGTTAAGTTTTCCCATCGTGAAAAGTAAACATTATAGGTAGATCTTGACTTACAACCACAATTGAACCCAAAATTTTCATTGCTAAGTAGTGTTAAGTGAGTTTTGGCCCCCTTTTTTGCCATAATTGTTAAGCAAATCACTACACTTTTGAGTAAATCATGCTGTCATTTATCAAAACTGGCTCCCCCCCCAACTGACTTATACTTGTCAGAATCTGGCTGGGAAGGTGATTACATGACCACAGGTTAGTGTAAATGTCATAAATACATGCCAGTTGCCAGGTGCCCAAATTCTGATCACTATGAGTGTCATGGTTCCAACTGAGGAACCCAACCAAGCAAACATCTTTAAGACATTCCAATCTCTGAATGTAAAATTTTGCTGAGTACTTCACTTTAACACATATGAAAGCAAAACCAGCTCTGGCCAACCCCAAGCCAAACCCCTATAATAAAAGTACAGAATTCCCCCTCCCATCCCTGAACAGGTCATATTGCCCAATTAGTAGCAAATATATTGTTATGAGAAAATGTCTCTATGTCAGGTCAGACACCTGGTGCCTCGTCCTTGAATCTCACGATCTGTCTTCTTTATCTTTTTTTTTAAAAAACATTTTATTGATTTTATGATTTTAACAATAGGTGCTTAAAACACACTGTGGTGATTGGGTAAACAAAAATTCCAGAATAAAAACATACATAAACAGCTCAACTTAATACATTCACTTTCATCTTTCTATTTCCCTCACCCACACAAAACAAAAAACCAAAAACATATAAATTTAATATATTCCATTTCTGTCATAAATTTCTGTTAAACCTATTTTAAGACTTTGTCAATTTCATTCCAAACTCTCCCCGATACATATACCATGATATTTATAAGGTGTTACCATACATTCTTTTACATTCATATATACAGTACTTTTAATGAAATGAGGTAAATACCTACATGTAACTTTTGGTGTTGCTCTCCCATTTCCCCTTTCACCGCATCCACACTCTTTCTTCTCTACCTTCTTTCTCCCTTTCTTCTCTTCCTACTTCCCTCTTCCCCCACCCCTCTCCTTCCCTTTCTCTCCACTTCTCCTCTTCTCCTCCAACCTTCCTACTTCCTTCTCCCCTCCTTCACTCTTTCTTCCCTCTCATCCCTCTTCAGATGCAGTTCAGGGGTAATGTCCGAGCAACTCCTCTCTCAAAATTTCCCTACATTAATACTTCTATCTCAGTAAATATTTACTGATTTTTCCCATCTTTCCCCAAAAGCTTAAGACACAACATAGTGATCAGGATATCCAATCATTCAACGACAAAGTCATATAAATGTAGCTCAAATTGAATATGGTATTGCTTATTAAAATTTATACAATTACAAAAATCATCAAACACATGCAATTATAATCTGTATCCTGTTTTTAGGCTGTACTCCTTACAGTTGTCATACTCCAACTACATTTTAGTAAGTATATAATTGTGATTTCAGGTAACCTTAATAAACAATCGTTCATTGAGACAGATTTTTCCCCTTATCACAAATAACTCTTTCTCTCTCTCTATTACAACATAGTTATCATATTTAAAATAATAATATAGGTCCAGCAAATACAGTCCTTTTTAAAAAAAATATATTCTATCATTTCATCAATCTACATCTATAAAAAAAAGAATCTTTTTAAGGCTTTGATAAAGTTTATATCTTCAAATACTTGTCAATTATAATATCAGGAAATTCTCATCTTTCATTCCTAATTAAATCAGACATATTCTCTTTCTTTTTTCCTTTTTCTTACTAGATATATTCGATCATTTCATCAGTCTACTTCTATAAGGTCTTTTTGTCCTCTAGAAAGATTAACTCTCTCAAATAATTATCAACCATAGTAACAATAAATTTACAGCCTTCATACATTGTTAAATCAGACACAATTTCTAAGCCTTTTAAACCCGTCAAATAACATTTTGTATCACACTTGAACCTGACTCTAGCTTTCTTTCTATGCCAATTTGGTTCCCATAGTAAGGCTTTTCGATTATCAAACCTCAAGATTTGATTACGAGGCTTCCTAACAAATTCAAACTGAACAAATTTTCTTTCCCTTTCCTTTTTATTGTAATTTCTGAAAAGTTGTGTCTGAGTGTCAATCTTTGTTATTTTTGGTAGTTGAATTGGGTCAATTACAGTTATTTCTTGGTCATCAAAATTGTCCATGAGTTGTAGGTAACGCGTGGCATCAGTTAATTCAGTGGTTTCCACATTTTCTCTTGATGCAGATTCACAATTAGGTTGTAAGAACAGTGTCTCTGTTTCTTTAAGTTGTAAATAGGTCTGTTCAGAATTATTCTGTTCATCTTCTATTATTCCTTGTTCCATAACTTGATTCATTATTAAAGGATCAATATGAGATTCCAAGGTGGCATCTTTAGATTTTCTCCAAGATTTCCAATAGGTTTTAAAATCTTCTCTGACTTCTAATATTTTTTCCAGTATTAAATCATAGTGAAGATGAGGATAACTTTCAGCCATTTTGGTGGTAGCTTTGCCTATTCCTTTATTAGAGACTACTTAAGGAAAATCCACAAATATCCACCTCCAAAAGTCTAATAGCCAGCTTCACCACCCAGCTGTCCAGTTATTTTTTCTCTTTTATTATCATCTAAATCCAATCCTCTCCAAATAACAGGGAGAAGTACAGTTGAAATTTCGCTTTTCACCACCAGATGTCCTCAGTGGACTATAAAGTCTTTTTCTTCTCCCCCCCCAAGTTAATCAAGTTAGAGAAAGTTAAAAAAAGAACAAAAAAGGAAAGTTTTCTCTTTCTTTCTTTTTTTTTTAAAAATCAACAAAAACTATCTTCTACATTATCAAATTAAAAAAGAAAAGTAGCAATGTCTCTTTTTCCCTTCTTTTCCCCTGAAATTCACCCCACAGCAGTCAAATAGTAAAATAGTAAAAAAAAAAAAACACACACACAAAAATTAATCCTTTTCTTTTTGGCTCTTCTTTCCACATATAGGCAGCCGCCGCTTTCTTAATAAAGAAAAATAGAAACTCTTACAGGAAAGATCAGGATAGCGAGGGAAGGAAAGGTCTCACCCGGATTCACCATGGTGGTTCTTAATGTTTAGTTGTTCTTGTGACTTGCGGTTGGTGCGGCTAGGCGAACGGCCATTTTATGGCCAGTCTTCTGCTCCGTCGGCCCTCAGAGTCAGCTCAGACAGCTAGAG
Source organism: Bothrops alternatus (assembly GCA_034064705.1). Taxonomy (NCBI): domain Eukaryota; kingdom Metazoa; phylum Chordata; class Lepidosauria; order Squamata; family Viperidae; genus Bothrops; species Bothrops alternatus. The sequence goes on along the minus strand of JARGCV010000050.1, from coordinate 239,631 downwards.
GAGCTGCCGCTCCTCTGCAGCCAAGCATAGCCTCGTCGACGGTAGTCACGCCCTCCAGGCGCGACTTTCGACCCCCGCCAGGGTCTACCAATGGAGGGAAACTAGCCGAACAAGGAGACAAGTCTCTCCGTGCGGCTAGAGGTGCTGCAATCCGGAACCGGAAATCTGCCTTCTTTATCTTTGAGCCTGAATTTCATTTCCACATCCTCCCCCTAAGTTCCTTGGCAAGCTAAGAAGCAATCATTGTTGCACCAAAAAAGCGAACTTCAAACTTGACAGGATGGTGCAATGATCGTAAACTGAAAAATGGTCAGGAGTCAATTTTTTTCCGCTGGCATTGTAACATTGAACAGTCACTAAACAAATGGCTGTAAGTTGAGTACTACTTGTAGCACATTAAGCTGTTTCAAAAAGAAGGCTAAATAAGAGAAAGTGTTTCAATCAAATTTGAACAGATTGTTATAAATAGAGCTCCCACACAGAAATCACTGAATTTTCTTTCATAATGAAAAAAAAAATTTCTTTCATAATGGATATATAGATTTACAGTAAAAAAAATCTACTTATTTGAGTCTTCTGGGAAATATATTCCTAAAGCATTGGGCATGAAAAGCCTGACATTGTGAATTATGGGAAAGATAAAACAGATGATGCTAATGTTATACATAAATGAGGAAAAAAACTAGAGCAAATGCATGAATTTCTGTATTTTAGTATGGCATTTGTTAAAAATAGGAAACTGGATAAGTTTTAAGATGTAAATGCTGGTAATGGATGATCTGTTGCAAGGAATATATATTTATTGAAAGGAGCAAAATGGCTATGTTTAAGAGTAGTGCTTATGCCCATTTTGTATCATGAAATGTATGAAAAAAACTGGAAAGCAAAGATTATATTTACAAAGATTGAAAAGTACTGCAAGATATCATGAATAGAGTTGGTATAAAATACATTTGGGTGTTTCTTTTTTCTTATCTCAATACTTTAATTTTTTTAGCTTACTTCTTGCCTGCGTTATACATAACATTGCTTATTCCAAAAGAGAATATGGGTTGCTTTATAATAATTTTCCCTAGGAGACTTCTAAAAAACCAGAGATTTATTTCTATTTAAATCATGCAGAACTCGTTTTCAAGAACACCAGTCAAGACAATTAAACATATAATCTCAATAGAAGCAAGATAAACAATATTTAATCTCTCTCTCTCTCTCTCTCTCTCTCTCTCTCTCTCTCTCTCTCTCTCTCTCTCTCTCTCTCTCTCTCTCTCTCTCTCTCTCTCTCTGTGTGTGTGTATTCCTCTCCTTTGAGGTGGAAATTATTGTTTCATTTTGGCTCTCCTAGAATTCATGCAAAGGTCAGTCTCCTATAGGTTTTCCTTGAATAAACCTCACGAGCCTTCATGTCTCATCCAATTTAATGTACTGCTCTAAAACAAATGTACATAACTCCATTCTCCCATCCTCTGATAAAAGTTTAAGAACACAAGCATTTTGTGCCCTTGACAATAACAACTTTTCCCCTCGTCCCCTCACAAGCACCTCTCAACACATCCCACAAAAGGACATATAGTCCTTTACCTATAAACTAAAGATATATGCCTATTTCATCCTCTCATTTTCCTTTGAGCTATAATTCTTAGTTCAATGTATAAAGCAGCCTGCCTGGACTTTGGCCATGGATCCTTCTTAGCAATAGCACTTAGACTTATATACCGCTTCACAGGGCTTTACAGCACTCTCTAAGTGGTTTGCGGAGTCAGCATATTGCCACCAACAATCTGAGTCCTCGTTTTACCAACCTCAGAAGGATGGAAGGTTGAGTCAACCTTGAGCTAGTCAGGATCGAACTCCAGGCAGTGGGTAGAGTTAGCCTGTAATACTGCTTTCTAACCACTGTGCCATCACCGCTCTTATCTAGATCTGGGGCTACCAGAGGCTATCTAGATTTTCAATAGAGACTGTGATGTAAATAAAGATTCCAAGGATATTATATTTCTAGTAGAAACATATACTCCACCCTATTGTCCATTCTCAGAGCTTTTTCTTAACTGGTTTCATTATTATAATACTGACTACTAAGAGATGGTTTTCTATGCACCACCCTACACCAGCCCTCAAATATGAAAAAAAATCAGAATTAAAACTAGAGGTATTAAAAACTGTGAAAATCAACAGAAATCCTATTTTGAAAAGAAGCCAATAAAGCTTAAACAGCTGATAAAGCTAATAAAGAGGTTAAGCCTCTCAAGTCAACAGGGATTGGATGCCAAAAAATGGGGTGATTATAGGAAATTTGATCCTGAGTTGACGGGAGACAGGCTACAACAGGGGTGTCAAACTCACAATGTCACGTGACGTGTTGTGATGTATTGCAACTTTTTTCCATTGTCGGCAATGGGTTAGGTGCGGTTTTGCCATGACGTATCCGGCTGTGGGCTGGCAGTTTGACACCCCTGGGCTACAACACTTGTGAGTCTCCTCAGATAACATTAGTGAGCGGGAAGAAGAAACCTACACATAAAACCACATTTGTGAAAACAGCTTGGTTTTGAATTACAAGGTTCTTGATGGTAATATTCAGCATTTTGTACTTCACCTGGAAACAAACCATAGCCAATGCATTGTTTTTAGCACAAGTATCACATGGTTTCTAAGTATTCTCAGAGATCAAGCTGCTTACTGATTTCTAAGCTGAAATTAACTGAAGTTTCAGATCTAGATACAAAGCAACTCTCATGGGTAGTTATACTAATCAAGGTAGAAGTTATCAGCATCTATGTGAACAATGTTAAGTTTACTTCTCCCTCGATTGACATGCTGGTAATGCTTCCATTTAGCATGTTAACAGAAGACTAACAAAAGATATAAGCCACTTCTGTCTCTTTCATCAGTCTGGGAAAATAGAGAGATTTGGACCCAAATTCTCATACTAACATAATTTTTCTAGAAAAAAAAATACAAAAAAAGATTCCCCCCCCCCTTTTCCCCACCTTTCTGGAGTTTAACCCTTCACAATGAGCATTTCAGTTTTGTCTGGCTAAGTTTCAATTTATTAATTTCTTTCCAACCCATTATCAACTCCAGGCAGGCCACAAGGGAAATCATATTATTAGAAAAGATATTGCCGAAGGTATCTGGTAACATTTGAATGTTTTTTTTAAAATACTTATTTTATTTATATCTCATCTTTATTATTTTATTTGCGTACTGATACCAACTAGCCCTGACTCTTCTGATGGTTTGTCCCAGCAGGTTGTTGATACTGTAAAACAATGGAGGCAGAGTGGAATATTAAGGGACATTATACCATAAATCTGATTTCAAGGAACATTTTTTTCCAAGCAACAGCTATCTGAAATTCATATAAGAGAAGGAATCACTGTAAAGCAGGTCTCTTATACCCAGATCTCATGAACAATCCAGAAGGATACCATGGTTGAAGATATTGGAGCCTGCCAAGAGATGAAGAAGAATTTAAAAAAAGCTCACATATCTTTTGTAAATCTCCTAAGAAGATGATACGCATATAGACTCTTAAATCCCAAAGCCTTCTCTGAAGCCATTCTGAAATAGGTCAAAATAATTTGATTTTTCAAATTTGTATTTACACAGACTGGCAAAGCCACTTGCTTCCTCCTGGTTTGTATGTAGTTGAGAAGCCACTATACTATTCTCGTCTAACCACAGATTAGAGATTGGCCTATAAGAAGACTTTTTTAGAAATATAGGTAGTTCTCATCAGTTTGTGACAAGGACAGAAGCAGCACAAATAACTGGTGAAGTTCTGAGTGTGTTCATCTGTGTGGTGGACTGATGTTGTGGAAGTCAGCAGCAGAATGCAACTGCAATTTCATCTGGGACCATGCTTTCTGGTGTGGAAAGCCCTCTGGAAGTCAGTGATGGTCTGGGGATCGGCTGTTTTTTGCTCAATTGACAAGCAACATCTGGCTGGAGATGAAGGTGTGTCAATTCAATGGAGGAAGCAGCTAGACAACTGTGGAACTGATGCATCCCTCTCTCCATTCTGAGCTCGCACTTGGGGAAGAGAGGCATCTGACTGGACAGGCTGGCACACTGGACTACAGTTCCAGTAGCATCTGAAAAAGGGGGCCTTGGTGAAATGGAGGAGTTGGATGTCCAGGTAGGAAACAAGAGTGGGAGATGGTTGGCAGCGCTGTGAAATGACCAACCCGCTGTTTAACTGGACCCTGGCTGCAGCAGCCATTTCTGCTGTCTTTGTCTTCCTCCTGGGACTCCGAATCTGGAAGGATGGAAAATTGTAGTACTCCTACCAATGCAACTGGATGCAAAGAACAGCAAAACTGCTGTCCCCCCAACATCTCCCACCCAGAGGGTAAGCAGATCACAATATTTCAAGTCATCTCACTTCCACAACCAAGATCATCACAGTCCTATTTGGACACTACTCTTGTATAATCCTAGAGAACAAAAATTATTAGGCATCACCATATAGTAATTGACTCTGTGTCAATATTGTCATCCAGAATAGGCCGCATGTAAGAGATTTTATCTGTGAAAAAACCAACAATCCTAAATTACAAGAAGCCACCATAATGGAAAAGTCTGATAACAGAAGGAGGCAGTTCCCTCACCACCAGAAACGTCACAGTAGATTAAGCTTACAATCAGAATATGTCTAGGGAACGTATTTTTTTCTGCTTCATGGCATAAAACTTTAAATGGGCTATGTGGTCTATCATATCAGATTTGAGTCCAATTTTCCTCCATCTGCCCTTGGGCTTCTAAAGTTCATTTATCTACTCTAGGGCCATTTCTGATCAGAAACAAAGCTCAGGTGTACCAACTATCCTATCAAGTCCACGGTTGCTGTTATGAAAAAGAGCGTTGTCTTACCTGAACGCTTCTTCTCAGCATGGGGATGGAGAATCCACAAGAGGATGGGTTCATATCCAGCTTCTCTGCCCGTAGACTAGGACCAAATTGTTAGCTCCGCCTCCAACCGGGACTTCCTGTCCTCCCAACCGGGCTTCCTGTCTCCCAGTTTTTTCACCGGCGAAGCTCCTTCAACGTAGTTTGGTCCTCGTGGCTCCTGTTCATATTCCTGTAACTCAAATCTGCCTAGACTGTTAGTGGAGGGTGTGTGGATTCTCCATCCCCATGCTGAGAAGAAGCGTTCAGGTAAGACAACGCTCTTTCTCCAGCATGTGGATTACGAATCCACAAGAGGATGGGACATACCCAAGCCCTCCCATGTCCCCCGGGTGGGAGTCTAGGCTGAGGTCTCATTTGAGGCAATGATCTGCTGTAGCGATCGTCTCCCGAAGGAGGCCCCTGCCGCAGCAAACCGGTCTATCCTGTAACTTCTGATGAAGGAAACCGGGGACGCCCATGTTGCCGCCCTACAAATCTCCTCCACCGGTGCCTGCGTGTGCCAGGCCGCTGATGTGGCCGCACTCCTGGTGGAGTGTGCCGTTATTCCTGTCGGAACCTGCAATGACTGTGCCCCGTAGGCTTCTGCTATGCATGCCCTGATCCACCTGCCAATGGTTGAGGAAGAAACCCTGTGACCCATGGTCGCTGGTTGGAAGGAAACAAATAGCGACTCCGATTTCCGGAAGGCAGATGTCCTTTTGGTATAAATGAGTAAGGCCCTGCGCACATCTAAATTGTGCCATCGCCGTTCCCGTGGGTCAGAGGGATTTGGGCAGAAACTTGGTAATGATATCTCCTGGGCTCTGTGAAACCAGGAGTTGACCTTTGGGATGAAGGCTGGGTCTAGGCGTAATGTGACCGTGTCCTCTGAAATGATCATCAGGTCCGCTCGGACCGAGAGAGCTCCCAACTCCGAGATCCGCCTAGCTGATGTGATGGCCACCAGGAAGGCTACCTTCCATGTCAGATGACGGAGTGAGCAGAGTCTCAGAGGTTCGAACGGAACAGATGTTAGGGCCTGGAGTACCTTGGGCAGATCCCAAGACGGGTAACGGTGCACCACCGGAGGTCGTACTGTGGCCACCCCTTTCATGAAGGATTTTACAGCCGGATGCTGTGATAATGACTCCCTGCTGTCGCAGGAGATCACGGTTTGTATGGCTGCCACCTGTCTGCGAATGGTGTTAAGAGCTAGGCCCTTCTTAACCCCTTCTACCAGAAAATCTATGACGATGGGAATGGTCGCCGTTAAGGGGTCTATCTGTTGCTTGCCGCACCAGTTAACAAAGCTCTTCCACGTTGCCTCATACACTCTGTTAGTGGAAGGCCGGCGGGCAGCCTGGATGATCTCTATGGCGTCCTTTGAAAAGGACTGTCTTGCTAGTCCCTCCCTCTCAAGTGCCAAGCGGCTAGCTGTAGCCATTGTGGGTCTGGGTGTTGCAGCTTCCCCTGGCTGAGCGACACCTGGTGGGGAGGTATTATCCAGGCTGGTGAAATTGACAGGTCCACCAGGTCTGCGAACCAAGGCCGGCGTGGCCAATGAGGGGCGATCAGGAGCACCTCCGCTCCTTCTAGGATGATCTTGCGGATGACTGCCTGTATCAGCGGAGGAGGCGGGAATGCGTACATCAGCCCCGGGGGCCACCTGCACCTGAGGGCATCCGTTCCCTCTGCTCCCCAGGTCGGAAACCTGGACATGAAGCGAGGGAGCTGCTTGTTCATGTGAGACGCGAACAGATCTACTAGTGGCCTCCTGAACCTGTTCGAGATGGCCTCGAACAGGCTCGGGTCCAGTTTCCACTCCGCTTGATTCACCGTGGCTCTGCTCAGTGAATCTGCTTGGCTGTTCGCCTCCCCCGATATGTGCTCTGCCTTTATCGACCCTAGATGCGCCTCTGCCCAAAGTCCCAGTTCTCGTGCTTCCTTCATGAGAACTGAGGATTTGGTCCCTCCTTGCTTGTTCACATGTGCTTTGGCAGTCACGTTGTCCGTTAGGACCAGCACGTGCCTCCCCTCCAGGTAAGGAGCGAATTGTAGGAGGGCTAAGTGGATTGCTCTTAGTTCGAGCCAGTTGATGTTGTGACCCAGGTCCCTGGGAGTCCATCTGCCCTGAGCTATCTGTTCCTGTAGGTGGGCTCCCCAGCCGAACTGGCTGGCGTCGGTGGTGACTGTTATTCTGTCTGGTTCCTTGATTAGCGTTCCCTTGGCCGTGGCAGCTGAGGTCCACCATCGGAGGGATGTTAGGACCTGAGGAGGAAGAATGACCCTTCTGAGGGATGCTGCCTGCCTTTTCCTTTGGTAGGGGAGAAGGAACCATTGGAGCTCTCTGGAATGGAGCCTGGCCCACGGAACGATGCCCAGACAGGATATCATTTTCCCCAGGAGTTGGGATAGTTGCACTATTGTGGCTGACCCCTTCTCCTGGACGGTGCGTGCGAGCTTTCGAACGCTGTCCTTTCTGTCCTGTGAGAGGTGAACTAACCCCGCCTCTGAATCTATGACCGCCCCTAGATGTTGTAGACATGTGGAAGGTGTTAGATGGCTCTTCTTGTAGTTTACAGAGAACCCGTGTTCTTGTAGTGTGTCTAGTGTGACTCTCAAGTCTGCGTGAGCTGCGTGTAAGGACCTTGACAGGATCAGAATGTCGTCCAGGTAACACAGGACCCGCACCGGTAGGCTGCGCAGTCGTGCTGCTAACACCGCCAACACCTTTGTGAATACCCTGGGTGCCGACGAGAGGCCGAAGGGTAAGGCCCTGTATTGAAAGTGTCTGTTCTTGTGGCAGAAACGCAGGAATTGGCGATCTTCCTGCCTTATTGGAATGTGTAAGTATGCCTCTGTGAGGTCTATGGATGATAACAGATCTCCCTTTCGAATGCTGGCCAAGATGGATTTGAGGGACTGCATCTTGAACTTTTTGTATGTTATGAAGTAGTTTAGTCTCTTGAGATCTAGGATTGCCCTCCATCCCCCCGATGTCTTGGGTACTACGAACAGGATGGAGTAGAACCCCTGTCTTTCCTGTTCTTGCGGAACCGGTTCTATGGCTCTTATCTCTATCAAATGTTCTATGGCCCTTCTCAGAAGTTTTGCTTTTGAGGGGTTTCTTGACTCTGGGCAACGTCTGAACTGGTTCGGGGGGGGAGCGTAGAACTCTAAGGCTAGGCCGTGGGTTACAGTGTCCCTTACCCAGGCGTCTGTTGTGGTGGCCTGCCACGCCTCCTTGAACAGCGCCAGGCGACCCCCTATGGGGCTGTCCCAGGCGTCACTTGGAGCGCCTGTAGGGTCGCCCCGCCCCGCCTCTGGCATTGCGTTTTGGGAACTGGCCCCTGCCTGCGGTCGGGCGGTCCTGGAAGCGCTCCTGACTTGATGAGGAGGGGCGCTGATTTCTGGGCCAATCCCAGGACTGCCCTCCGCGAAAGGGCTGCCTCCCATCGCCGGTCCCGCTCTGGCGGAACCCCTGCCTGCGGAACTCCTGTCTCCTATCCGTCCCTTTGGACGGGTGGGCGAGGATCTTTCTCTTATTCTTGTCCTCGATTACATACGGGTCGAGGATGGACCCAAACAGTTTGGATCCCGAGTATTTATCGGTGGCTAGGCGCCACTTAGACTTAAGGTCCGTCTTCCATGTCTTGAGCCAGAGGAGCCTTCTAGAAGCTACTGTGGAACCTATGGCCCTGGCCGAATACTTGGAAGAGGACAGGGTGGTGTCAGCCATGTACTCTGCTGCCATCAGCAGCTTGTTTAGTGTTTGGTGCTCACGTACCTGGTCTGGTGTTAGACTTGCCTGCAGATCCTGAAGCCACAAGATTGAGGCCCTGGCTGCCAGCGAGGCTGAGAGCGCGGATCTGATTGCCCAGGCTGATGAGCTGTGCGTCCTGCGAAGTGCAAACTCGAATTTCTTATCCTCGGCCTTCATGGATTCCGCCATATCTCCTGGAATGGCGGATGAAGCAAAGAGAGATATTAGTGGCTCATCCACCTTGGGTACCTCTATGAGGGAAGCTAAGGCATTGCACACATTTAGTATCTTTTTGTCTGTGCTACTCGGGGATGGTGTGGTAGCCAATGAGGCCCATTGTGCTTCCAGGGCAGTGCGGAACACTAATGGACACGGTACCTTTATCTCCTCCGGTGCTGGTGGGTGTAGCACCGGATGGACCTTACCTTCCTCCTCCTCCTCGGGAGACGAGGGTTTTGTCACCTTTGGCCTGGCTGACAGGCACAGGGTGGAACAGATCTTGATCATAAGTGAACGGAAATCAGCTGAGTTGAACAGCCCTGAGGCTGGGACCTGTTCTGGGGTCTCATCTTCGTCCTCTGACAGCTGGCGTCCCGATGCTTCCCAGTCCTCCGGTTCCTCCTCCGTAAGCTGTGAGGATGCCTCAGATTCCTCGGAGGCTGGAGTGGGCACGCCTCCTCTGTGAGGCGGGGGTGCTGGTTGTTTGCTGTGCTCCTGAGGAGAAGAGGAAAGTTTAGTAGCCATAAACTTATCAAAGGCCTGCTGCATAAATGTCTGCAATTGTTCAGACCACCCTCTAGGTAGCTCTGTGTTTTCCAGTTCCGTCTGCGTGTCTGCATGGTCAGCATGCTCTGGTGTGGAAGGCATGGATTGGGAAAAATCAGCCTGTTCGTTCTCTCTGGCCTGAAGTCTCTGGGCCTTGGCACACTCTCTCTCTAGCACCTGGTGCCGTCTTAAGGCCTGTCGCTCGGCTGCCTTCGATGGCTCCTTGTTTAGATGCTTAGTTTTGGCCTTCTTCTTGCCCCCCCCCAGTTCCGGATCCATGGTCTTGCGTTTTGGGGAGGGAGGGGGGGGGCTTGAGCCTTGGTACACCTGAGGCGACGCACTGTCTGCCATTGTGCGTCTGGGAGACTAAGGATTGCTCCAGACAAGCGGGAGTAAGAGGGAGGCTTAGCTCCGCAGGCAGGTGGAGTCAGACCCTCTTCTGCACTGGGCACAGGCAAGACAGGCAGGCAGACTCTCTCTGGGCAGGTCTGCGAGGCTGATTATCCCTAGGGTTTAACCCCTTCAAGATCACACGCCCTCCGAGACTCCCTTGTCGGCCTGACTCAGCAGGCACAGAGGTGGCAGGGCCTACAGTTGCCTATGGCAGCAGATGCTGCCTCTGCTGGCCTCCCGTGAACCGCGAGTACTCAGGTTCAAAAGTCCCCCCACCTTGGTCGGCGTTCCGGCTTTATTCCGGAGATTGGGCCTGCAAAAAGATGGCCGCTACTGCCGCCCTTTGGGGCCCCGCCCCCTTTCCAAGATGGCCCCTCGCGCCAAAAACCTCGAGGAGGCCTGCTCAAGATGGCTTCCGCCTCTTCCACGCGGTCCTCGATGGCCGCCGGAGCCCTCGACTCGCTTTCGCTGTCGATCGGTCTCCGCGCCGCTTGCCGATTAACAGCTCAGCGGCGCCTTCCTCCCCCCTACTGCACCCCCCACTTGCGGTTTGATGCGCCGTCCGTCGCCGCTTCTGCCGCTTGCTCCTCGCCTCTCCGGGTCCTGGGGTGCCTTTCGGGGGAGAATCCTCGTCCAGAAAGGGGATTCAAGCCGCGTTGCGTTGTGTTGCTTCTTCCCGCGTGGTCCGAGCGATCCGGGGAGGCCCCCTGGATCGCCTGTCCCCGAATCCTCCTTCTGGTGTAGCTTAAGAAAAACCTCCTTCTGCTGGAAAGTCTAAAGGAGGTCTAATCCAACCTATCTGCTCAATTAAAGTAAAAAAAGAAAACAACTTAAACCTAAATTGAATCTAAAAAAGAAACCTATTCTGGAGCCTGCTAAATTAGCTGTTGACGGGCTGAAGACTAGGAAAAAACTGGGAGACAGGAAGCCCGGTTGGGAGGACAGGAAGTCCCGGTTGGAGGCGGAGCTAACAATTTGGTCCTAGTCTACGGGCAGAGAAGCTGGATATGAACCCATCCTCTTGTGGATTCGTAATCCACATGCTGGAGAAAGGAATGGCTAGAATCACTGGTGGGACCAACACTGACTTCTAGAAATCTGTAAGGATTCAATAATCTTTTGGAGCAAAGTATGCCCCAGATCCATTGCCCCTGCTGAGATTAGATGTAAGTGCTAATCTTTTCACAATAATGGGAAGACTTAAAACATTACCTTCTTCTTAGTCAGAACAAAAGATCAAATAAAAGTATTTGATCTTTTGTATGTACAATATATAGATCCTGTGACCCATTGTTTAATGCTATCTAATGTTGTCATGGCACCATGTGATAGCAGACATTGGCCAATAAAAAGTTGATAATAAATACTAATAATGATATTTTCTAACTTTATTCATTTTTAATACATATGCTATTTTAAAAAGCCACTCTTCTTCACCAAGATTAAAGCACATAGTTCTTTATTAACAATTATAACAGGAGATGAAAGGAAGAACCAGAAAAGTTCTCTGCAAACTCAAAATTAAAAAGAAAGGGAATAATAATATATTAAATTATCTTTTTCCTTTTAAAAGATCTCACCGTCAATGGATGATAAGCATATAAAATTCCATTAATATCTAAGCTTCTTCACAGTAATTAACAACTTCACAACCACCTTAACAAGGATAAGTCGATATGCTTCAACACAGCTCAAAAAGGTGTTATTTACTCTGGAGGAAGAAAGGAAATATATGAAAGAAAATGACCTATTAAAGCTGTTGGCATCCTCAAATCTCAACTGAAAGTGATGAATTTATTTTCAAAATAGACTACTATTTTTTCTTCTCTTTTTTAACAAATATGCGTGTGATTGAAGTTATTAATTCAGTACAGTTTCTCTTTCATGGGTACCCACGTTTCACTATATAAGTAAATGACTGTGCCAAATTTGGGTCCCATATTTTAAAAATACCAACAATTTGAAATGGGTTGGTAGAGACTTTTAAACTAAGCTTTACAACAGAGGTGGGGAACTATCGCCCTTATATGACTTGTAGACTTCAGCTTCAGAATTCCTGAGCCACCATGCTGTCTCAGGAATTCTGGGAGTTGAAGTCTACAAGTCACATAAGGGCTATAGTTTCCACCCCTGCTCTACAAGGTTAAATTTGGCAAACTGATATACTGAGTCTTGGAATTGAGAATGGAGGGATATATAGGAGTATCTGAAGTTAGACCATAAATCATTGATCTTGAATATTAGGAAAACAATGCAAAATAGTAAGAATAGTTTTGCAGTATGTTAAGGTCCCCCAACAGAATAACAGAATTGGAAGAGATCTTGGAGATCTTCTAGTTCAACCCTCTGCTCAGGCAGGAAACCCAGTACCATTTCAGACAAATGGTTGTCCAATCTCTTCTTTAAAACCTCCAGTGTTGAAGCACCCACAACTTTTGTAGGCAAATCATTCCACTGATTAATTGTTCTGTCAGGAAATTTTTCTTTAGTTCTATGTTGTCTCCTTGATTAGTTTCTATCCATTGCTTCTTGTCCCACCTCCAGGTCTGTCTTTGTGACAGCTTCTTAGACATCGGAACACTGCTATCATGTCACCCCTAGTCCTTCTTTTCATTAAACTAGACCTAGGCCTAGTTTAGATCTACATCTAGACATATTTGTGCACAGCCCAGAAAGGCACCAGACATGGAGTTTTAATATGAATTATTGTTCAGGACAGAAATTGAACCCAGGAGCCATTTCTATATTTCTATAATTCTTGGAATCTGCATTGAGTTCAAAGGGACTTACTTCCACATAAATGTTCATTTCAGCCTAAATAATTTGTTTTCACTGTTTCGTGATGAAAGGATTTTCAAGGCAGTACACAAAAACATAGAAGTATGATTTAAAAATTCAACAGATTTTAGCAATGCAGTGCAATCAGGGCATACAAATATGAATATGTAACGCATCCTAAAATATTAATTTAGAGCTGAAGGCTCTATATTATTAGAAACAAGGCAAGAGATTAAAGAAGCATCTCTAAATGGTACTTTAATTTAAGTTGCTGTATCCAGCTGCTCTACTAATAGACTGAATGCTGGACTGAGATTTGTAAGTCATTGAGTAAATCTGTCTACAGGTGGGTCCATAAAAGAGAAAGGAGAGACTCTTCCAGCATATTAATGTTTTGTCCAGCTCATATGTGTTCCCACAAAACTGCTGATGAAGTATAAAACATTTTCAATACACTGTCTTCATTCAATAATAACACATACAGTAACAGCTTATACAGTACAGTCAACTCCAGTGGGTTAATTTCTGCAAAATATCTCCTAGTGTGAATTAGTCCTTTCTGACTGTTTCTGAAAGGAGAGCATAAAAAAAGATTCATCACCTGCTGTGTTCAATGGAGCTTGTATCTCCATTGGTTTTCCTTAGTGCCAGTTCTGAGCCAGATCTGATAGCCTGCCTAATAACACTGTAATGCTGCCAGTTTTAAGAAAAACGGAACAACACCAAAGCTTTAGGTGATGAGGGATGAACAATGAACTGAAACAAAAGTAATAAAAGTAGTATTGGAAAGCATTAAGCCCCCCCCGATCTCTTTATTGCTCTTAAAAAAAAAGTCTGTTCCAAATGCTTTAGCATCATTAACTGTGATATTTAGAAATGTAAGTTCTAAGTAGGTGGCATTGTCTCGTTTAACACTACAGAGTAACATAACAGGCAGAGTAAATTTCATAGGAGAATTAGCTTGACACAGAGGCATAAAACTGATTTCCCTCTGCTGTTTTTAAACGATTACAAATGATAAGCGTTGATGATATGTCCAAGTATCTGTCAAAGAACAGAGTGGTAAAAAGTAACCTGTGGTTAACTCAGAGAGAAACGCAAGATGAAAAATGAAAATACATATATACAAAAAAGCAAAAAAAAGGAGGAATAATATGCCTTTAAAAACCTATTACGTTATTTTTAATGTTTGAAGACAGAGAAGCAACTCCTCAAACGTTGTTAAAACTTACTGGAAAATACCGTCTTATCCTTTAAAAAAAATGGAACTACAAATTCTATGCAGTTGCATCAATGCTTGTTCCAGAACTTGTGGGAGAAATTATACAAACTTCCAAAAGACATTTAATGTGTTGGACTCATTTTCTTCTTCAAAAAGTGACCACCACATTTCCAGCTAAACATATCTGAACTCTGTGAAGAGATGCCTTGGCTTATCCCTTTGATCCAATGTTGCTCAGTGGCATTAAATAAATTTTAAAACACCTCCAAATTAAATTCAATTCCTGGAGAATAAAGAGACATAACCATGAAGTTTGTTTTTTTTTTGCAAGCAACCCTACTACTGAATTAGGCAATTCATAAACCACAGCTCCCTTTCCTTTACATTCTATACACAAATTGTAAGGAGGAAAGGAGCTGATCATTTAAAGGAAACTTGATGATTATACCCCACTTATAATAGCAAGATCCCAATGACCCATTTCCTATTTTAACAGACATGAGCCATGCACTGTTTCTGTAAGTGGAGAATGTACAATAAAGCGTATTCTCTACCCTCTGCCTCGCCCTTCACATCCTGCAACCCAGTATTTTTAGAACTATAAGTAACCAGTTCTATGGACGGCCACAGAAATTAATTAATTAAAATTGTTGCTTATTTTCTACAACTACCGATTGCAGAAAAGAGTGGCTCATTCAATAAGGGTTAATTTGAACCTGGATGTATGGCGGTTACTCGGACCGTTAACCAGCGTTAACTATGTTTCTTCCTAATATGAGCAGCCTCTTCACACGTGCCTCCTTTCCTAACGGAGAAACAATGATACCTGTACATCTGGCTTTCTCTTTCCTTTTTTCTGCAAGGAAGAGGGGGTGCTTCACAGAAAAACCCTACAGAGCTAATGATTGTCTGGTTCAGTGCAGAGTGATGGACTTTCCAGCCCTCTCCCCCCAGCCCCCTTCCCAGCCAAAGAAAGAAGAGAGCAAATATGCCTATATGTCTGTTTTAAAATTTTTTAATCTTTATCTATCTAAAGTTTATATTTAAATTTTTAATTAATTGGAATGTTTTAATACTGTTTTAATTTTTAATTTTTAATTATGGACAATATAAGAAGTATTGATTGTGGAATGAATTGGGTTGAATGGATGAATGACTGTATAAATTGGATGGATGGAAGGGCCGACCTGTCTGCACCTACGGAAGCTAGTGAAGTGGAGGAGCCTTGCTCTGAAGGATCAGAGGGCCAGTCTATACCGGTCTTATGGGGAAGAGGCAGATACGATGGGAGGCCTGGGGTAGGCCGCTCTCGGGGAACAAGGCCTCGCTGCTTGAAAGCGATTTCTTGTTCTGGCCCCTTGAACCTCTCCCGGGGTACTGGTAATGAGCGAAATCCGGACCCTGGACTCAGGCTGCTGCTGCTCAATGCCAGGTCGGTGGTAAATAAGGCTCTCCTCATCTAGGACTTAGTTCTGGATGAGGAGGCCAACCTGGCATG
Organism: Bothrops alternatus; assembly: GCA_034064705.1. Lineage (NCBI taxonomy): Eukaryota > Metazoa > Chordata > Lepidosauria > Squamata > Viperidae > Bothrops > Bothrops alternatus. Next base: position 224,319 of record JARGCV010000050.1, on the reverse strand, counting down.
TGTGACTGAGACCTGGCTGACCCCAGAGGGAGGAGTTCCCCTCTCTGAGATGTGCCCAGTTGGATTTCAGGTATGGCATCAGCCGCGACCCCAGAGAAGGGGGGGAGGAGTGGCGATTATAGCTAAGGAGTCACTCAGACTGCGCAGACTCGCTGCTACCGAGATATCAGGTTGTGAGTCCCTCCTTATGAGGTTGGACCTAGGTGTACAGGTGGGCTTGTTGCTTACAGACCTGCCTCCCAGCTGTATTTCAACAGCCCTGCCCATGCTACTCGAGGAGGTAGCCGGGTTGGCGGTTGAGTTCCCCAGACTTATAGTCTTGGGGGACTTTAATGTGCCATCACTCGGTGAGTCCTCTGGGTTAGCGCGGGAGTTCATGGCTACCATGGCAACCATGGACCTGACACAAGTAATTGAGGGCCCAACCCACGAGGGGGGACACACACCTGACCTGGTCTTCCTCTCGGAGCAGTTGAGGTATGATCTGGAGTTAAGGGGCTTAGAAGTGTTGCCTATGTCATGGACAGATCATTTTCTGCTGCGGCTTAAGTTTATGACACCTATCCTCCCCCACAGGGAGGCGGAACCGATTAAATGGTTCCGCCCCAGATGCCTGATGGACCCTATGGGCTTTCAAAGGGCGCTTGGGGAATTGCCGGATTCGTTCATACACAGTTCAGCAGAGTCCCTATTGATGGCCTGGAATATGGCCACTACGGGGGCTCTAGACCGGATTGCACTGTTGCGACCTCTCTGTGGTAGCAGACCCAGGAGATCTCCTTGGTTTACCGAGGAACTCAGGGGGATGAATCGCCAGAAGAGATGTTTAGAGAAGCAATGGAGGGAAAGCAGATCCGAATCTGATCGAACCAAATTGAGAGCTTATATTAAGACCTATTTGGAAGCGATCTCTACGGCAAGATCTCAGTATCTTTCCGCATTGATCGCGTCTGTGGAATCCCGCCCGGCTGCCCTGTTTAAGGTGACTCGTTCTCTCCTTGATACGGAGAGGAGGGAGAAATCTTTGCAGGGCAATGCCGAGGAATTTAACATCTTTTTCGCAGACAAGGTCACTCAGATCCGGGCTGACTTGGACTCCAATTGGAATGCAGTGTCGGCTGACAATGAGTTAGTCGAGATGACAGAGGCCCGTCTTAGTCTGGTTGAATGGGATGAGTTTGACCTGGTAATTCCTGATGATGTGGACAAGGCCATTGGAGCTGTGAGTTCTGCCACCTGCTTATTGGACCCGTGTCCCTCCTGGCTGGTTTCAGCTAACAGGGAGGTGACACAGAGCTGGGTCCAGGCTGTTGTTAACGCTTCGTTGAGGGAGGGGTCCTTCCCGGCTCCCTTAAAGGAGGCACTTGTGCGCCCCCTCCTCAAGAAGCCTTCCCTGGACCCAGCAGTCTTGAATAATTACCGGCCAGTCTCCAATCTTCCCTTACTAGGGAAGGTTGTTGAGAAGGTGGTGGCACTCCAACTCCAACGGTCCTTGGAGGAAGCTGATTATCTGGACCCTCGGCACTCCGTGTTCAGGTCAGGTTACAGCACGGAAACTGTTTTGGTCGCGCTGACCAATGATCTCTGGCGGGCCCGGGATAGAGGTTGTTCCACTATCCTGGTGCTTCTTGTCCTCTCAGCAGCATTCGATACCATCGACCATGGTATCCTTCTGCGCCGGTTGGAGGGGTGTGGAGTGCGGGGCACCGTTTTACAGTGCTTCACCTCCTACCTTTCTGGACGGTCGCAGTCAGTATTTGCAGGAGGTCAGAGATCGGCTCCGAGGCCTCTTCCATGTGGAGTGCCTCAGGGGTCTGTTCTCTCACCTCTGCTTTTTAACATCTACATGAAGCCGTTGGGTGAGATCATCCGCCAACACGGGGTGAGTTATCATCAATATGCTGATGATACTCAGCTTTATGTCTCTACCCCGCGTCATTACAGCGAAGCAGTGGAAGTGATGAACCGGTGCCTGGAGGCTGTTGAGGTCTGGATGGGTGCCAACAGGCTCAGACTCAATCCCGACAAGATGGAATGGCTATGCGCTCTGCCTCCCAAGGACGAGTCTGTCCGTCCATTACCCTGGGGGGAGAGGTTTTGTCCCCCTCGGAGAGGGTTCGCAACTTGGGTGTCCTCCTCGATCCACAGCTAAGTTTAGAACATCATTTTTCAGCTGTGGCGAGGGGAGCATTCGCCCAGGTTCGCCTGGTGCGCCAGTTGCGGCCCTATTTGGATTGGGAGTCACTCCTCATAGTCACTCATGCTCTTGTCACCTCAAGATTCGACTACTGTAATGCTCTCTACATGGGGCAACCTTTGAAGAATGTCCAGAGACTGCAGGTTGTCCAGAATGCGGCCGTGCGAGCTGTCTTGGGTCTCCCAAGACATGATCATATCACTCCAGCTCTCCATGAGCTGCACTGGCTACCAATTGGTCTCTGAACACAATTCAAAGTGTTGGTTATGACCTATAAAGCCCTTTATGGCAATGGACCAGGTTACTTGCGGGACCGTCTTCTGCCTCATGAATCCCAGCGACCGGTTAGGGCATATAGGGTTGGCCTCCTACGAGTCCTGTCTATTAGGCAATGTCATCTGACGGGTCCTAGGGCAAGGGCCTTCTCTGTTGCTGCCCCAGCCCTCTGGAGCCAATTTCCCACAGAGGTCTGCACTGCTTCCTCCCTCCTAGCTTTTTTATGCCGACAGGCTTGGGGCGTATGAACAGTGCTCTGCCCCCGGGCCTAGGAATGTGCCTCCATCGTTGATTGTGTGTTTGATTGTGATTGCATGTTGTATGTATGTGTTTTAGATTGAATGAATGTGTTTTTGGATTGGATGGTTGATTATTATTATTAAATTCCTCACATGTAATTATATTGTTGTTGTAAGCCACCCTGGGTCCTAGGAGAAGGGCGGCATAGAAATTTGAATAAATAAATAAATAAATAAAGGAGAATATTTGTAACTCGGGGTTGAAATGAGGGGATCCTTGGTGTTCTCTAAGCTTGGTTGTTTTATTGCTGACATTTCATTATCCAAACTAAATAACATACCAGCATCACTAGAATATCACCAGCACTGATGATGTTATCTAGTTTAGGTAATGAAATGTTTGCAAGAAAACAACTATGCTCAGAAAGCACCAAGGATCCTTCTCCTTTATGCAACTATTTAAGGGGTCAAATTAAATTGCCATTGTTCCAAATGTAGAGGATGAGATGCTCTGTCATGCCACAGGTGGTGATTTACAATAACATGCTCTCTTGTGACAAGGACACGGGTATAGTACAATGGCTTTTGTAATTGCCACTAATGAAACCACACAACTGAAGGGTGGATTCAGCTACACAAGCTTGTTTGTTTAAAAAAAGATATGCATCAATCAACTCCTAGAAGATAGGGTTATATTGTGGCACTCTGGGTAGCCACTCTGAAGTTTTTTCTCCAGATCACAGCAATCGGCTTACCTCCATCTCCATAAATAAGACAAAAGTGGAAAACTGCACTGTGATCCTTCTGTTATTTCTTGAAAAGCAGACCAGAACAAAATATTGATCTGCCAGCAGGTAGTGTGGCAGCTACTGCTATTTCTGTTGGGGAAGTGAAGAAAAGGGATGGGGTTTTTCCCCTTATCTGCCTCTCTCTGATTCGACCCTCACTGCCTCATTTCTTTGACATTAGTGTAACTTTTGTCTTGCAACGAGTTGGCTGTGGTGAGTTGGCCGTGGCAAATTGGCCGCAGTGAATTGGCTATGGCAACCTGTCATAGACCCGTGCTTTACAGCACTCTCTGAACAGTTCACAATGTCAGCGCTCTGCCCCCAACAATCGGAGTCTTCATTTTACTGGCCACGGAAAGATGGAAGACTGAGTCAGTCTTAAGCCATCAGGATCAAACTCCAGACTGTGGGCAGAGTTACTGTAACTTGCAATACTGGATTGTAAGCGCTGCTCCAGGAAGGTGAGAGAAATCAGTATTCCAATTGGAAGCAAAAAAGAAAACTCTGATTGCTGAGAAGGGCTGTCTCTGTGATAGATAATGGTCATTGAATAGCAATAGCACTTAGACTTATACACCACTTCACAGTGCTTTACCGCCCTCTCTAAGCTGTTTATAGAGTCAGTCTATTGGCCCCCCAACAATCTGGGTCCTCATTTTACTGACCTCGGAAGGATGGAAGGATGAGTCAACCTTGAGCCAGTGAGAATCGAACTGCCAAACTGTTGGCAGTCAGCAGTCAGCAGAATTAGCCTGCAATATTGCACTCTAACCATTGCACCACCTCGGCTCTTATAGAGTCCCAAGACCAGCTAGGAGAAGGCATATTGGAATCTTGAAGGTTTCTCAGGATCCTCCTCCATGTGCCTCTGAAATTTGCACCAAGCCCCTAACAGTGAATATGAACCAGATGCTAGATTCAAAGTCTCATTAATCAGGTTTAATGTAAGGAAAAAGTGATCTGAATTACAGACACTTAGAAACAAGGACTACTTATATACCTAATTAAGTATATAGGTGGTCCCTTGACTTATGACTGTATTTGAGCCTGGGATTATAGTCATAGGTTGTGCCAGTTGTTAAATGGGTCATCATAAGACTGCACTTCATTTTATGCCCTTTTCTGCAGCAGTTATTAAGCATATGCCTTGGTCATTAAATGAATCCCTCAATCGTTAAGCGATCGCAATTTAACTAGAAAATGGAAGTAAATGCCAGTTTATGATAATAAATGTTGCAAATCTTGGTTATGTGAGCCAGGATGCTGCCAACAGCCATAAATGTTCACTCATGCACAAAATACGATCATATGATTGGGTGAGGGAGGGGTTGAACTTTGAATCTGGATCATTACACATTTGGGGAGGGGCATCTATTGTAATTCTGAACAGTTGCTAAGCGATCAGTTGTAAGTCAACGACTACCTGTACTCTAATCTTCATTTAAATAAAGGTTGGATCCTTGCTAGTGATCTGATCCTCTTTTTCACAGACGTCATTGTTAGTGGGTTTTTTTTAATTAAAAGTTTTACAAAGAACCTAAAAATTAACACAAACTAATAAAGAGTAAAAGAAGCAAAGATAGAAAGAAGAAAAAAATGCAGAAAGAGAATAGAAGGAAATAAAAGAAGCTTCTGATTTCCTTTGCAGCAAATGTAAATACAATTACAAAAATCATCTCTTACTCTGATTACAAAAAGAAAAGCTCATTTTTCTATTATCCAATCTTTTTTTTAAATCATCAACACCATATATCATAAGAGCATTCTGTTTCATGCAAAAAAGTCTCTAAGCGGTTTCCAGTCAGGTATAAATATAGATATTGTTTTTTCTTGGATCAAATAAGTTAATTTAGCAATCTCTGCAAATTCCACCATCTTCACTAATCCTTCCTCAATTATAAGTAGTATGTTTTTCAAAGATGTCTTAATAGATGGCCTAATTACTCATTTAAGAAATAACGTTGGAATGTCCATGTCATTGTTTGCCATGTTTTGGCAACATCCTTTTCTGGTGAATGGTAATATTAAATCACTATAAATTCCAATACATTTATTCTAGTTATTCTGTACAAATCAGATAACATCTCTTAAAACAAACTGCAGTTCACTTAAGATTATCAAATTATTATTTTAATCAACTTCATCAGAAGGGTCAACTCAAGTTGGATAATGCATCTCAATTCCTTTCACAACCATCCCATCCTTTTATCTTGTAAGGGATTTTAAATAAATTATGTTCAATATTTTTGCTCTATTCTGCCACTTCAAAGAAAATAATTGGATTATTTGTTTCCCTCTATCTCTCCCTCCCTCCCTCCCTCCCTCCCACCCTCTCTCTCCTCATATACAAATGCAACAGCTAAAAAGAAAATCAATGAAACCTGGATATTTTGGCTCCAAACAAAATAAATATTATTTGGAACAGCAACTGAGTTTCCTTCCTGAATTCCTTCCTCTAAGACAGGGATGTCAAACTCAATTTCACTGAGGGCCGCACATCAGCATTGTGGTTGCCCTTGGGGGGCCAAGTGGGTGTGGCCAGGGTGGGTGCAGCCTACTGGGTGGACATGGCCAGTTCTACATCATTTGCATCAAGGATGCCTGTGGGGGCCTGGGCAGGAGTGGGACAGATCTGAGGGTCTCTGGCAGAAGGGGGTGGGACCAGGGCAAGTGCCAAGGCATGGACCACCAGGGCAAGTGCCAAGATGGCCATCACAAAATTGTACATTGGCTCCCGGCCGGCCTTGGCCAGGGCCAAGGCAGCAGGGGCTGTTCCCTCACTGTTTCCAGGATGGCTTTGCGGGCCACAAGAAACCACTTCGTGGGCCGCATTCGGCCCCCGGACCTTATGTTTGACATGTCTGCTCTAAGACAACCTATGGCCATATGGCTCTCTTGTCATGGAAAAGAATTTTTTTCTGTCAATATGCTACCAAGTACCTTAAAACTATAGTTGTTTTAAAACAAATAAACCGGAAGAAAAGTTATTCTTCGCAAAAATATATAGCAGTGGTATCAATCTTGTTGGTCTGGGGCATGCATCCTTAATTTCCAACCATTTAGTTTGAAAATGGAGCATTCCCAATTTAAATAGTAAAATTAATTTTGTGTATCCAAATAAGAAAATTAATAGCAAAAAGGTGTAATCTGAATTCTCATAAATAAAGCTCCATTTTGTAATTTCTAGAAGTGACCTGAAATACAAGGACATTAGAAGACATTAACTAACCATTTGTAATAGATAAGTTGATAGGCAGATCAATAATACTAAATAATACATTGAACATTAATCAGTGTAAACACTGAAAGAAGGGATAGTAAAATAATGTTTACAACAGAGATCATGCTTACTTATTAAACTGATGAACCAAAAGAAGAAAGAAAAGGGAAGAATCTTACTAAAACATATTAAAGAAAATGATAACTATGGATAATTTCACAGTGTTTGAGCATATTTGTATTTTAACAGAGAAAGTCTATTGATGTGCTGTTTGTCAACAGTCTAGAAAAAAAATTAGATTCAAAATGCCCATCATACAGAACTGGAATATTGTTTTGTTGTTGGTTAATATCAAACAATGATCTAATAGTATACACCATGGGCAAAGATTAAAAAAATATTTGTTCAATTAATTTTTTTAATTAATTTCTCTTAAAGAGACCTATCAAGGTACTAGAAAGTAGCCCTAAATATTGCCAAGTGTGCACAAAAGAATTGGCTGCAAGTTGACCAATGAAACCCAGGCAAACAAAAGAATTTTACTTCGTATCCACAGTATTATACTTCTTTTTGGTTAAAAATAACCCTAGGAATAGAAATTACTCCATGTATATAATATATAGTACAATAATACCATAATCATGGATGAAGAGCTTCCTTACCAGAATTCAGCTTTACCATCACTGTCTGTCAAAATAATAAACTTCACTTTCTTTTCTTTGAAACTGATGGGTCACAGTGAAAAATACTGGTCTATTGTACACTTAGGAGGCAGATATATGAAGATGAATTTTACATTAATTGAGTCATCACTGTGGGCTTCTGACATTCAGCTCTTCCATTTTAAATTGTTTTTATGCAATTATACTACTCCATATTTCATCCTGAAAGCAGGCAGTCCCGGGCTATGTTTTTTCATGGGTTTGAATCAAAACAAGCAAGACAGTAAGAATCAATGAACATTTTCTTTAAATATTTATGGAAAAACAAAAGTCTTTGTAATAAATTGAAAGCAAATTATGACAGAGATTGTGCAGTATCATGGACATCCATGACCTTCTGTCTCTTATTTCCTTTGAGGGCCTTGACCATAGTTTTTTGATGATCTTATATATATATATATATATATTAACCATCAAAGAGAATTCATGGTAGCACCCTGGAAGAAGAGAGAAAGAAAGGAGAACAAAAGAAACAAAAGAAGCTGACAGAGCATTTCAGCTGAAATGTGGAATCTTTGATGAAGCCCAAGAACATTGATCATTACCCTCAAACCCCAGAGCCTGTGCTACTAGGCAGATCACAGAGGCAGAGTAGTAGTGACAGGAGCTGATATCTAAAAAAATTCAGTTGGATCAAAACTGAATTCAGATGCAGGAATAGCAGCCCTGCTGCAAACAAAGGTCTGCTGTGTGGGAGCAAATATGACAATGATCAACAGGATCAGAACAATTCTTGGTTCTTAAAAACATCTGGCTTGGACTGCTAGCCACTGTCACATTTACTCCCACAGCTGTTCCAGAGCAATGAAAAAGCATTAGCAAGAGGGTCCTGGGGGCTGATCTTCTCCCACCCAAAATGTAGGCAATAGTAGAGGTCAGTGACAGTCATCACCACCCCTATAAAGCCACTGACTTGAGGACAGCGTGAGCAAGAGAGGTTTGGCCACCAGTTTCAAGACCCATCAAGGAAAGGGCCAAAATTAGAACAAGCTAAAGTAGAACATATTGTAAGAAGCAAATGGGTAACACACATGCACACAAATGTATATCTGCAAGAAAGAGAATTGTTTTGCCTCTCAACTGATTGTGTCACCATCCCTCCCCAAGTCATACCCACAATGAGAGAGGGGGGGAGGGAGGGGGGGAGAGAGACAGAGACATGTTTATGTCTTGAGGTTCCGTACTGGGAATCGGGGTCCTTGGTGCTCTCTGAGCTTGGTTGTTTTCTTGCAGACGTTTCATTACCCAAACTAGGTAACATCATCCATGCTAGCACAGATGTTACCTACTTCAGGTAATGAAATGTTTGTAAGAAAACAACCAAGATCAGAGAGCACCAAGGACACCTCATTTCAACCCTGAGTTACAAATACTCTGTTTTATTGATACTGGGAATCCCCAAACCTAAAGGTTTCCTTGACATTCAAACAACATAATCTACCAAGCAAACTCTATATGTTACTCAATAGATTTGCCTCCATTTTTAGTAGCGTACTAAAAATTCAGTGGTTTAGAATTCTGATCAAAAGCAATGCGTTCAAAAATTATAAATTCACCTGGAATGTATCTCTATGCCTGATATTCGCCTTTTCCACCTTGATTTGAAGTTACTTTTCCCTCACAGTGGTATCATTTCAGTGCTATTTTTCAGGGGAGGGGAGATCGATGTTTCTTTCACCACATGCCTATTATGTATCACATAATGCACATGATGACATAATGAATCAGATTTAAGTATAGACAACTCACTCAAACCAAGCCAAATGCGCAAAAGGGCAATGTTTCCCAGACAACTTTTATCTATTACACCAACCATAAAATCACTAATTATCCTTATTCGCCATCCTTTCTTTGTGTCCCTGAGAAATTGCTGAAAGAGGTTAGAGATTATTCATAGCAAGTAACCGCTCTTTTTAACTCAGTTTATTGTTCACTTTCTAATCCAGTGAATACTCAAAGCAGCTAATTAAAAAAATATCTATAAATCTGAAAATATAAGTTAAAATTAGTACTTTATTAATACTAAAATTAACTAATAATACCTCACAAAAATGCTATCTTTACAGATTTTCTAAACTGTGAGAGATTGAGAGCCAAATGTAAGTTTTAAGAGACTAAACTGCATTTGCTGGGAACATATCAGAAAGATTACTATTTTTTTCTTAAAGAAGTTTATACAACCGCTCAACACATTTATACAATACATAAGTGATTCCGGGTAGCTTACAATTTTTTTTAAAAATCCACCATATAATAAAAACCCATAAAAAAGCCCCCACCCCATACCCTCAAAATTGGACTATTCAACCTTCAAAGTTTAAATCTTCATCACTATTTTTCGATTTGTTAATTAAAAGACTGGAGAAAATACGTAACAATGTGTTTAGGTTTGTAGTCAGCTGAATCCAGTGCAAACACATAACAAAGAACATAGACCACAAGGATGAGAACTAATAAGGTTCTTCCAGATTATTGCTAATAATCCAAAACGCATTAAGCCATTCAGTCTTTCTCTCTTATTACGAATAATCAAAAGTGCATTAAACTGCCATTCTGTCTTTCTATCCTTAATGGATTATTTGTATGATGGGCAAATTTCATGTGAAACATTTCCTTCCTTCCCGCATCTATGAATAAAGCAGAGTTATGGCATAAGACACCCTTGCAGGCATAGCTCAGAGATGATCAAGATGGTTCATTAAACAAATGAGAACCAGTCCATGGTTCACAACGCAGGTCTTATAGCTGGCCTGTCACCAAAAATAAAAAGTCTAATCAGGAATAGGCATTTTAATGCATAACATTAAGTAAATGTTGCTGCACGGTAAAAAAAAATGAAGTATTTTTACTTTAGAGACATCTCTAGGACTAATCATCTAGGCTTAAAGAAATCTGCAAGGTTTGCTATTTTATTCAATTATTTTCATTAGTATATCTGCCCCCACCTTGTACATATATACTATTTATGTTACAAAGACAATGTGTTGCTACCATTAAATTAAGGCAAGCATATTTTTGGATGAGCACTAAAACTATTCTATTCTATTCTATTCTATTCTATTCTATTCTATTCTATTCTATTCTATTCTATTCTATTCTATTCTATTCTATTCTGTTCTGTTCCCATTCCCATTTTATTTGAACAGACTGCATACTCTGGCATATCCTTCAGGATTATATCCCAAAAAAGAGACCAGTGTATAAGAGATATCATTTTAAAAAAGATTGGAAGAAAAAGTCCCCTCCTCAAATGAAAGATTCTCTGTGTTCCCCTTTTTACACTAATTCAATGTCACTACAAGATTAGAACAAGGTTGTACCTCAATCAAGGTACAAGCAAGATTACAGCATCTAATATTTTAAACAAAACAAATCAATTAAGGAATCTCATTGGTACATGTCACTTGATATGATATACATCAATCTACTCTGCAAAAACAAATTGACCAAGATCTAAGATAATACCAGACCTATTAGCTAGAAAAAAAAAATCTTGGCAGAACATAAGCAGAGTATGGGACTTCAACATTCAAGTAGATAGAATCAATGTTTCCACCTCTCATACAGACAAAATGCTCTCTCCCCCCCCCTGAACAAATTTATATTACTTATATAATATTCTGTATGCCACACATAGAAAGCTCTTGTCACAAACCCTTATAAATGCTCTACTCACTAGGGTGACAGGTAGTCAATATGTAAACCTTCCATATGAAGATTGAGTATGTATCCCTTTAAAAATAGAGATTGAGTCAGTTTCATACATTCCTTTAAAGGGCCCATTGTACAGGGACTGGCAATTAGAGCTTATACATTTGCTTTTTTAGTTTGATAAACTTGACTCATGATCAGACTGAGGTATTCTTGTTAAATGACCAATGCCTAGATGTTTCTAAGGCAGATGCTGACATTTTTATTTATAGTCTTAATTTATAGAAATAATTTGGTCCCTTCTATGCAGTGTTAAGTTTATACAGCTTGTCTTGTGTGTGTGTGTGTGTATATATATATATGTGTGTGTGTGTGTGTGTGTATGTATGTTCACACCTGTATGCATATGGCCATACCCATATACATACATATCCAAACACTATGTGCTAATTAAAAAATATTCTGTGATTTGGCCTTGGTCCATTAATTCATTAATTATCTTTTACATTAATTCAAGATCCTATCAGAGTTCCCTTTAATTCAGTCAGGAATGGAGAGAAATTAAAATTCTTATTCTGATTGGAAAGATTTTTTTTTAAAAAGAGGTTCCTATATATAAGCAAATAAAGCTATCATATCACCAAAACCTACCTACGCTCCTCCCTCCCTCCCTCCCTCCCTCCCTTCCTTCCTCCCTCCCTTCCTTTCTTCCTTTCTTCCTTCTATAAAAGTACTTCACTTTTAGGTTTTCACCAGACTGAACTTCTAAGAATGTTATTTTATTTTTTAGACTATCAAAACTATGACCTAAAGTTAAATTTCTGAATCATTGAGGAAGGAGGGGCTGCCAAACTGAGATTAAGCCACAGAAATAATTTAATTAATTGTTTTATAGCTGGGGGGGCACAGAATTGCCTTTGCCTCCTCTACATCCACAAAGTAGGACAAACACTGAATCATTAAAAGTATGTAGTAAAAAAAAAAACCTCTTCACAAATGTACACAAATGTACTACGAGCATATAGTGTTAAATTTTGATTTTATGTCATCAGGTATCTGAAAATGTATTCAAACAGAAATTCTTGTCTTCCTTCAAAGATTTATCCAATACAATATAAAATATGATAAATACAGGCTACCACGCTTTATAAACTTGAAACTTCATTCCCACTAGAACAGTAATCACGTTTGATTACCCTGGAACCTTATTCAAGTCTCAAGTTTTATCTGCTTTTACAAATGGCTGGGGTTCTTTTGCCATGAATTGCTATATTTTATATTCAGTATTTTTAAAAACTCATGCAACATTCAACAGGAAGGATGTGTGGCACTGTCTCTCAACATGCACCCAAGCCATTTATCTAATTGAAGATTTCTATTTAGATTGAAAAAAAAAATCCTTTCCTTTCCTCTCATTTATTCATTCAGAGTCTTTGCTGCTGGTCTCATACATCCTCTCCCATTATTGTTTTCCAAAAGAAATAGTGACATTACCTAAATAGAATATTCAAGTCTGCCCAGTTTGAAAGAAACCGGGGAATGAAAGCCATATAAAGGGAAACAAGTTCATGAAATTGGTTTTGCTATACAAATCACATTCGGTACAAAGTGTATCACTGCGTGTGGGTGGGACAAGGAGGAAAGACATCGGTAATCCCACTCAAATTCTCAATTGTTTTTATTGATATTGTGGTATAAAATACCTTAAGATACAATTTTATTCTTGTAATGTTAACAGGAAGCTTACAAGGCTATACATCAGACTCATTATTATTATATTATTAGCGTATGGTATAGTTACATTAGCCAGGAGACCACGATGCTATTGCAGAGTATAGTTTGGCTGCCAATTTACCGCTCTCTGATAGGACATGATCGCATGTTCTCTCCAGGCTGAATCAAAAGGAACTAACCACCGGTGATGGCATAAGAACCCTAACCCTAACATCCCACTTTGCTGACTGAGCACCTATATTGCATTTGGGGACTTGGTGCTTGGTGTGGTTTGCCACCTGCCCCAACTATCCGATGCTTACTGCATTACGGGATGGCAACTCAGACTGATGCTTATTCAGATAATCCTCGACTTACAACCATTCATTTAATCACCTTCATAATTACAATGATATTGAAAAAAGGGACTTTACAACCGGTAGCCCAACAGTCATGTAATCAAAATTTGGACACTTGGAAATCGGTATATATTTATGATGGTTGCAGCATCCATGAGTCATGTGATTGCCATCTGTGACCTTCCTAGCTGGCTTCTTACAAGCAAAGTGAACAGGGTGAACTGGATTCACTTAATGGCCGCATGATTTACTTAACAGCTGCAGCAATTCGCTTAACAACTGTGGCCAAAAAGGACATAAAATTGGGCATAACTCATTTAACAAATGCTCTGCTTAGCAATGGAAATTCTTGTCCCAACTATGCTCATGAGTCAAGGACTACCTGTATAGCAGCCAACTAGCCAGAAGTTCAGTGATGGAGTTACTGCAGGAAGAAATGCCCAAGCAAAGAGAAGGAGAAGACAAAAATGGTCAAGAATTGGCTGGAAGAAAATGAGTATCCTCTTTCAGTTTCCAAAGATGAGCCCTGACAACTATACTTTCTGCAGGTAAATAGGTTCAGTGTGGTATTGAAGAGGCCTTTTATGTTATGACCTTTTTTATTTTAACTTAAAGATAACCTAACTAGAGACAAGATGTATTGACCAGATGCTAATTAAGTTATCTGTTGTATTCTTGTCAAATCAATACCACCAGACCACTGTTTTTACTTCTTTCCATACAGGGCACAAGAGTTAAGGAGGACATTAGACAATTTAGAAGAACAGTCTTTCAGTCCAGGTCAACATCAACTTTCAACCTCAATCTTCCCCTTAAAAATATAGCTTGAGGTCTTTGGAGAATCAGTACCAAATAACACCATCTACTTTTCACAAATCCAGCCCAATGTTGTCCTTTACTCCAGATCCTTTCTCTGCTCCACCTGAAGGTGCTGATAAGCCAGTCAAACATGATCTGTAGTCTGCAAACCTCAGACAATGAAGCTGTAACCATCATGTAACAAAAGCAATGTGTCCAGATGCAATATTTCATTTGGATAAAGCCTTTCCTCATTTGGGGGGGGGGGAAAGGATAAATAATGCCACATGTTCAGACTGCCTCTTATGATTAAAACAGGAAAGCATTTTCCTCCATACCAGTGTTGACTGATAGATTAAATAAGAGCTATCTGTAAGTAATTCATCAAATCCCCATTACAATTAGCTTTATTTGCTCATCTTTTCCTCTTCTCCAAAGAGAAATGCTTGACAATGCTAACACAGACAAGACTGGTGTTTTATGTTATATATTTTTTTTAAAAAAGCACTAGATTTTCTTAATTGAACCCTTTCCTTTTGGATAGAGAATTCTAATGTCTGCTAAAATGAGCGACACCATGGTGATTTTATAACACAGCTCCTGTTAGCTCAATGTTCTGATTTTCACACTGTTGTTAATTCAGTTGGAGGTAAGGCAACCATCGTGTCCCAAAGGCGATGTCCTAAAGGGACATCCTTAGCATTCTGCTAATGTTGCTTTTAGCAAATGTAAAGAAGCTTACTACGAGTCTGGGGAGTATTAAATGGTTCTGTACTTTTTGCTGCCCTCTCTCGCCCCAAAAATCTTGCTGTTCTCATTCAGACTGTGATCTAATGAAAGAAGGTACAACTATAACCCCCAGGCATGGAAGTAGGACGGATTGTATATTTCTCTCTCTCTCTCTCTTTCTATTGCTAACAGCAATAGCACAAACAAGTGTCAAACAATACAAACATACCAATATACATATCCATGAGTAGTGATTCTTTTTTTAAAAAAAAATATATAAAACCTTGAAAGTTGGATTCTCTGTTCAGACTGACAATGCATTAATTATCCGTCCATCCCTTGATTATTTTTCTGGATGATCAGCTTGAAGTATTTACATATCCATATTTCACACGTTGGCAGACACAGCAATCATTCATCATCTAATCGCAGCATTCCATGCCCCAGTTCATGGATCCATGCACTATTAAAAAGCTTTCTCTTTCATTTTAAAATGTGATGCATAATTACATGTAAAACAACAACAACTCTTAGCTAATCCACTGAAGTGCATTTTTGATAAATACAAAAGAATTATCTTAAGCGTTTCATTCCATTCAATCATGTCCAATTCCTAGAGAGTGCCAGGACAAGTCCCTACAGCTTCCTTGGCAAGGTTCTTCTGAAGCAATTTGCCCTTACTTCCTTTCTAGGGCTGAGAGAAAATGACTGGCCTGAGGTCACCCAGCTGGCTTTGTGCCTAAGGCAGGACTAGAACTCGCTGTCTCCTGGTTTCTAGCCTGATGTCTTAATCACTATACCAAACTGGATGCATTAAATTTGAGTAATTTAAAAGCAAAACATGCTCAAATGTCCTAAAAGATCATTGCCATCCCCATCACACTCAAAATGCTTGATATAGCAGTATATGATCACTTAGGGTTTTTTTTGTTTGAATTCCCCTGTAAGAAAACACAGTTGAAAGATGTGGAAAGATGTTCAGCTTATAACCATTCATTCAGTAACCGTTTGACGTTACCACTGTACTGAAAATAATGACTTATGATCGTTTTTCACACTTATGGCCACTGCAACATCCCCATCAAAATTTAGTCACTTGGCAACTGGTTCATATTTATGACGGTTGCAGTGTGATGGGGTCACCTTTTGTGATCCTCTGACAAGCAAGGTCAATGGGGAAGCCAGATTCACTTACCAACCATGTTACTAACTTAACAACGGCAGTGATTCACTTAACAACTGCAGCAAGAAAGGGGGCAAAACTCACTTAACACCTGTCTTGCTTAACAACAATAATTTTGGGCTCAATTGTGGTCATAAGTCAAGGACTATCTGTACATTGAATTCTCCTTTTTTTCTTGCATTATAAATCAGATGGCACAGTGACTTCTGAAATTGTAAGAACTGTGGTTAGTTCTTATTAGGATAAGCTATCCATGAAAATTTGGATTTATTGTTTTAAATCAGTTGGCCAAAAATACTGTGAAGGCTGTCCCAGAACCGATACAATTTGCCTGATCTTGTATATATTATATCTATAGAAAACAAGCAAGAAATAGGAAACATATGGTTAAGAAAAGAGAGAGAGAGAGAGAATGCCTTCTTGCAACAGAATATCCTAACCGCCCACTTTTTTTTTGTTATTAATGTCTGCTTTCACTGGCAAGTCATTGTAGGAAAGACTGGAGCTATAATGAAAGTTTCTGGTTTTCCTTCCTGCAAATATGCCTTTGTATTTTAATTATTTCTGTGTTGCAAGTTGTAGGTAGCTATGTAATTTCCTGTAATTGTTCTGTGCTTAATGTAGCATTAATACATATAGAAAATGTATATTAATAATATGCATTATTATTAATACCATTATTTCTGAATTGGTTCAAGTTTTCTATGTTGTATGATTGACCTGCCCAATATGGGAATTAAACATGTCGAGGATATCTGTTTGGGGAAGGCTGGTAAACCGACACTTAACAGACTATATTGCTCCTCTGCTCGACTTTCATCCTTCTAATCCAAATTATTATAATCATTTTACAGGAGTTGCCAAATCATTCCATGAACCCAAGTCCCTCAAGTATGTACCTTGCCCACATCATAAAGAATATTCATTTTGGATACTTAGTGTAGGTTTCACTAGTATCTGAGATTTTCTGACATAATAAATACCTAATGTTCTGGAATGTTCTCGTTCTGGCTCTATTTTATTCTCTCGGGCCTTTCATTATTTTTTAATATTTTAAAATGTGATTATACTCATCTTAGTCTCTGTTGCTTAAGTGTTTATTTGCATGATCTCTTTGGATTTTTGCAAATACCACTCTATTAAACAAATGATAAAAATACGCAGAATCATCTTCTATGTACATGGTTATAAAACTCCCAAAGAAATAGATCATAAGCAAAAAATAGTCAGTATTTTTGAAAGGACGTGATATGTATGTATAATTCACAGATACAAAAATATTTTAAAGCTTCTCTGAAGAAGAAATTAACCATCCTTTGGTTTATGGAATCTTATTTTCTTTTATGTAGCTATGTTTACATCATAGCCATATCTTTTCATACCCTTGAGATATGAATTGTAACTATACTAACTGGAAACTAATCTAGTAAACACTAATCTAGTATCCCCAGAGGATATTTATCAGTGAGTATTCACAGCTCTGTAAGATGTATCACTTTCTTTCCTCTGATAAAAACTGGTCTTTTTGTCTAATAGGATTTTGAAACTGAGGCCCTGTTCAGAGAATCCAGAACTATGTTTTTCTTCTAAAATGCTGGTTTTGAAGAAAAGGGCATTTGCTCACATCTAAGATGAAGCTAGGTTTGCAGTGACTAACATTCTGAAATTCACAGCGTTACAAAGAACAACATTCTTTCATGTTTTTCCCCCAGATATTTCTAATTTATCCATTTAAAACAAAGATGAAAAAGCTACAATATTTAAAGCAACAATGGTGAAGAAAGAGAATCCCAAAACAAAAACCATGAGAAAAACTAGGCCTTATGTGCAGTCAGATTAGTTTCACATGTTAAGGAGTAGATCCCTCCAGATGGAAGGGATCCTCTCCAGAGGATAAGGTGAAATGGAAGTTTTCCAAAGACCAGATAATATTTAATCTGTTCAGTTCTTTGATTTCAATCCAATTTGGCCTTTAGGTTTTATAACCAGTGCCATAAATTGCTGCAGAAAAAACTATAATTAATGGATCTAGGGCAGGGGTAGGCAACCTAGGCTCTTTTATGACTCGTGGACTTCAACTCCCAGAATTCCTGAGCCAGCATGGTCATAACAGAGCCAAGGTTGCCAACCCTGATCTAGGGTTAAAACCCTAGCTGCCATAGTTTAGGTCAAGCATGATTTCCCAAAAGTTTTCAAACATATCTAAGGGCCACTCTAAAAAAAGAGATATATAGCACTGTAAGAGATGACAAGCACAGTTAAAGCCAAACTCCGTAACCTCTGGAATCAAATAAAACATTAGGATGAAGTACACCTCATTCTAGTGTGCATTAAAATTGAGGACTATCCAGATGACTGGAAACTTAATAACAATAGCACTAGCACTTATATACCGCTTCATAGTGCTTTTACAGCCCTCTCTAAACTGTTTACGGAGTCAGCATATTGTTCTGAACAATCTGAGTCTTCGTTTTACCAACCTTGGAAGGATGAAAGGCCGGGTCAACCGTGAGGCAGTCAGGATCGAACTGCTGGCAGTTGGCAGTATTAGCCTGCTATACTGCATTCCAACCACTGTGCCACCATGGCTCTTAATGATCATTCTTAATGATGATTCGAAGTTATGACAGACCCCAAAAAGGTACTTACGATCTGGATTCAAAGTTCCAACAGCCGCCCTGCTTCCCTATGGTCACGTGACTGCATTTTGGGAGCTCGGTGACCAGCCTGCGTTTATGGTCATTTGCAACATCCCGCAGTCACATGACTGTGATTTATGACACTTCTTGCTGGAAATTGATCTTTATTTTCAGTTTCTGGCAAAAAAAAAATGCCCATTGCGGACAATGGGTTCGCTTAACAACTGTATTGCTCACTTAATGAGCAGTGCAAAAAATGACATAAAACGGGATCAAACACATGATGACCCACTTAATGACCAGCATGACTTACAACCATAATTCCATGCTCAATTACAGATGTAAGTTGAGAATTATAGTACCTGTAGATATTCCTTCACATCCCTCCATATTCTATTCTCACACAGGCAGGGCAATTAGCTAGACATTCTTGTTTGCCAAATTAAACACATTTATTCTCCTTTGCAAACACTATGCCAGTGAGGTGGATTCACTGCTTTTCATCCCACTTCTTATGGCAAAAGTATGGCAAAGCTGTTACTTTGCTCTCAACATCTAAATTGCAATCACCAAGGTAACCAGGCTTAATTCAAACAACGTATCATGGAGCATTGCTTAATTCCATTTCTGTATATCAGAAAGACATCTGCCATTCACTTTAAATCCTGTCAATTCTTCCTACTACTTCAGAAATAAATCAAGCATCTGAAAACCTTTGGAAGTAACATAACTTAACCATCTTTTCTTTCAAGCATCCTTCCCCTCCTTTATTTTCTTTCTTTGTAAAAAGAAAATCTATTTTTCCAGATGCATAGAATCAACAGATTGCTATCAAAAATAAAAATCAATAGCAGCACAAAACTAGCTAAGTTCTGTAACAGAGAAACGAGTCATCTAGAAATGGTTCAAATGTCTTCAAGAACCCGCTTCCAAAATCCTGCCACCAGCAGCAATGAAGCACACTGATAGAAATGTGTTTTTTCCCAACCATGCCGGATGTAAACTGATAAAGTTATGTGCCCTAAGCACAAAACGTCCATTTCAATCTCCCAACAGTGTTGTTTTCAGCTCAGAATACTTCTTTCAAGGTTAGAGTCATGTCAAAAAACTTACTGTATTATAAGATCAAAGTAGCAGTCATGAACTTGAAACCTTGGCATGCTTTTATTTATTTAGAGCACATATACATTACCTTTTGTCTGGAAAAAAATTGGAAGACTGGATTTTTCAAGCCAGACCCTTTTCTTTCTTACTAAATTCATTTATCTGTTCTCCATCTCGGCCAGAATATCCTGTAATATTAATTTGTATGTTCCTTTCTTAAGCATATGTAAAAGTTTTCAACCATATACTTTGCTGATCAACATTGTGGGGCACATGGTAAACAAGCATCATATGAAAGGCCTTTTAAACATATCATTGTAAAATATTATTTTAAAGATTTGTTTCTTGATATGTACTATAGACCTACTAGGGATGCAAAATATTTTACGCCCACCCCACCGTTATAGATACCCTTGCTCTACAATATTTAATCCCTTATTTACTCCTCTGTTTTCACCATTCCAAACATAAAGGCAGATATGAATTATTTTTAATTATTAAAACTTAAATTTTAAACTGCCTTCCAGATATTCTGGCCTATATTACAAGTTTGGTTTTTTTTTTTCAAGTTAGCAGTTATTAACTTAAAAAAAAACCCCAAACTTTTAACAGACCAAGAAAAAAAAACCCTTGGAACTGGCAAACCAACTAACTTCTTGACATACTTGGATGATATTTGATATAACTGGATGATACTTGCAGAAACAAATACAAACATTTTATAAGATTGCACCTACTGAATTTTAGACAGATAAGTGCACAGGATCCTGTTCTATGTACAGTATCTTTAATTTTTGCCTTATTTGTTTAGAACACTGATAACTTCTATTTTATAATAGATGAAATTTGCTTGCAAAGTTGATTCTTTGAGGTTAAACAACCTTGCCATGGACTAGCTTAATAGGTTTGGAGATGTTGTACAAGACC
Organism: Bothrops alternatus; assembly: GCA_034064705.1. Lineage (NCBI taxonomy): Eukaryota > Metazoa > Chordata > Lepidosauria > Squamata > Viperidae > Bothrops > Bothrops alternatus. The sequence continues at coordinate 203,774 of JARGCV010000050.1, read as the reverse complement.
GGCATTTACATTTTTTTTTTTTACAAAATAGGCCTTTCAAATGTACTTTTAAAGTGTACTTAGGAGTACACAAAACATTTCATTAACAAATACTTTAAGACTTGCAACCTCCACAGTCCCCCGCCCCCAGAACAAAACTTTTCCATACTAAGCAATGTTATTCCCTGTTTTCTGACAGTGACAACTCAGCTATTGTTTTGTGTCTGGGTGGTTTCTCTCTCTGTTTCTCTCTGTCTGTCTCTCTCTCCCCACCCACCCACCCTTTGTCCAGTCTATTCAAATTATGCCCTTTTGCTATTCTTACCAGAGTGATGACTAAGAAACAGTTAAATGCATAGCCAGAAGAAGATTGCCAGCCTACTTGGTAAATTAGGTGTGTGTGTGTGTGTGTGTGTGTGTGTGTGTGTGTGTGTGTGTGTGTGTGTGTGTGTGTGTGTTTTACATCTTCTCTGAGAAGTTGATAAAGCTGGTGTGGATGGGTGGTAAATGATTAAGGTGCTTTTTTTTTCTGGAAGTGCAGTCTTGCTACCCAAGGAAAATGGTAAGAACAAACAAAAGAAGATACATACAAAAGTCTGCATGAGTTAAGCATATAGCAAGAGAATTGTTTCTTCTGAAGCATTTTGAGAGCTTTAAAAACATCTCTTCAATCCTCTCTGTGTAATCAGAAGAGCCAATAGAGGTAATGACAGAGGTTTAATCTCCTATTCATATGGCTCCTGGGTGCCAAGCTACAGAACCTGGGATTCGCATTGTTTGTTATGGCAGGAACACTTGAAACATTTCATTTCTGCTTGAAATGCACCTATCTCAGGATATTCTGGTTGAGTATTTATTTAGGTTATTTTGTATCCCACCTTTATTATTTGTATAAACTATTCAAGGTAGCTAAAATACCAATACACCTTCCTCTTACTATCCCCACAACAACACTATGAGGTGGATTGGACTAAGAGAGAGTGACTGGCCCAAAGTCACCCAGCCAGCTTTCATGCCTAAGGCAGGACTAGAACTCAGTCTCCTGGTGACTGGCCCAGAAAGCCAGTGTTGAAAGAAAAGTCTTCATCGTGGTTCAGTCCAAGCTGAGAATAAATATGGCGACTGTTTTAGAAAGAAGGTTGCAGTTTATTGAAGAGGAGAGACAGACAGAAAGATGGCTCCGGCAGGAAAGAGAATGAGCACCTGTAGGAAGTGGGTTTTTATATCCTCTGGAGCCTTTTGTTTGGAGTTGTTCCTGTGGCATGAACTTTGACTTGAGTCTGAGTGTCCCCTTTGGTATCTCTGTGTTAATCCTATTATGTCCCGTCTTAAGTTTGGGTGGGGTATGTAGATTTTAGGAGTTTTTGTCTTCCTAAGCTTCTGGCTTCAACCTTCCTGATCTGCATTTCTACAGAGCTGGTTTCTGCTTGGGGGAGACAGAAAAAATGGGCATGCTTTTCTGCCTCTTTAAGGTCCTTTGAGGAAATATATTTTCCTGCCCTTTTAATATTTTCTTCTCTGGGGGTCTGACTTCCCACACCAACTTTCATGCCTAAGGCGGGATTAGAACTCAGAGTATTCTGGCGATTGGCCCAAAATCACCCAGCTGGCTTTGATGCCTAAGGCAGGACTAGAACTCATAGTCTCATGGCTTCTAGATAGTGCCTTAACCACTGGGCCAAACTGGCTCTCATATGAAATATCTCACTTCATATACATTATCTCACTATTTAACACTGAGCAATGCCCACAACACTGGGATAACAGAACTGATGACCTGTGTAAATTCTTGCAGCAGTGAGCAAAGAAATAAGGAGATTTTTTACCTCTTCAGTTACTTAAAATGCAAAAGGCCGTTTTATCATAAGGCATTAAAGATGTAAGACATTTAGACGCTTTAGCTAATAAAAGTTATATATGTGGCACTGACAAATTAAGCAGATGAATTAGATAGACCAATAGAATAAAAGAGTTATCGTCACAAATAAGAACAGCTATCATTATGAAACCCCAAAGTAATGAATGACTATTGCGATTATTTAATTTATTAATGGTGAATAGGAAAACAAAACAAAGCTTATTCGATGTCCAATTAAGAAAAAAAAAGTCAATACATTAAGCCATTCTGCTATTGCTGTATCCAGTCTTGGTTATTTACTTTCTTGTTTCCTCCAAGTTGGAATCACAAAGTAAATCTTTATATCCCATTTAGTAAGCAATACATGTTGGCTCAGGAATTCTGGGAGTTGAAGTCCACGAGTCATAAAAGAGCCAAGGTTGCCTACCCCTGACCTAATTCATTAGGGACTACATATCGGGTACAGTTTTTCAGCCAACTGAGAATCCATCTGGTAATGAGACAATCCATCCCATATTGTTCCATGTTATGAAGAAAGAAGCAATGAGTCAATTTTACTTATTTTATTTATTAAAAAAAATTACCAGCTCACACACAGATACCCCAGGCAGCTTACAACATTAACATTCACAACATCAAACTTTATTCAATGCCTTCATAGGAAAGTAGACATTTACCATGAAATGCTGGTGGGAAAAGATCCTATGATCAACTTTTCTATGCAGAGGAATACCAGACAAGACAATATGTTCAATTCCCTATTAAAATGAACATTAATCTAATTAACATTCTCTTTGAGCTCTTCAGCACTGCATGTCCACTATTAAGGCACAAGAGTATTTCATTAGTTTCTGCAAGGATATTTGAAGGCAAAGAAGCAAGAATATTTTTCTAAATACCAATTCATTTTACAGTGCAACATTCTCAAAGAAAAAACATTAAATTATTATCAGAGAGTACATTAGCATATTAACAATAAAAAAGTATTTAGCACTGCAGGAAAAATTCTCTATCCTGGAAACCTCGTCGTGTTTCTCTGCAGTTTTCTGCCCCATAGAAAAAAAAACTCCATGTCCCTACCCTAAACAGATCTCTGCTAATTTCTGCTTATCCTTGTGTAAATGTTACACAATTGCTTTTGTTGTGGGTGGTGGTATTCTTCACCAATCCCACCTATATATTTTCATGCTAAGACTGAGGATTTTATCAATTTGTAATGCTTCACCTGGAACAAATCTTTAGGATAGGAAGAAACGTGACATTTACAACTGAAACTAAAGCCTCTCTCACTTGTTATTTGCCCTGCAATTGAAGATGTAAAAGATTAATGCAAATACAGATAATACTCCAATTCCAGGTTACGCTGTCACCTAATATGTATGATTACAACTGGTATCTGAATGTGAACAACTTAACCTTTGGGGAGGGGAGGTTTGAAAAGCATTACTCCCAAAAGGCCAGTATTGCTGCAATTTCACTAAATAGGATTAAAGTGTAATCATAGTGGGATAAGATGGAGATAAACACCCCAGAGTGGATGGCTTGGGAAGGATTACCAATGATTTAGGCACTCCAAGAAGAACAGAATTATTGGCCCTGGTCCAAATAACAGCTTCTTTGAAGTGATAACCAACAGACAGAAACACATATTTCAGAATTATGACAGGACTGAAAGACAGACTACAAAAATAGCAAATAATTTCGGCAAGGTTGAGGGAAATAGAAAGGAAAACCATTGGATAAGGTGGATGGGCAGGATCAAGAAGATCATTGGAATGTCCTTGGAAGAGTTACAGATTACTCTCAGGGTTGGATAAAGATGGTTAGCATTTGTTCATAGTACCCAAATGTTAAACCAAACTTAACATCCCTCAACCAATTAAGCATATAATCACTCTATCAATCAATATATGGAGTCCTAGGATAAGGTGCTGCCATCAGAAAGCTGCTTGTCAGTTAGACTCTTACAAAGAATCTTTTTTCATGGGGAGGGGGAATCAGATTCTTTCATAAAACATTCAGATATTGTAATGGAATGCATGGATGACCTTGAGGAAAGGAGAGAAGAGATGCTGCATAGTAGATAATCAAACAAGAACAGAAGGAGCCCACAATCACATAATGGTAAGAGAAATAAACTAAGAAAATGCCTGCAAGCAGTTCAAAGTAGAGGGCAGGGACTTTGTACTTTCAGAATTACAAGACTACTGTCAGTCTTCCAAGGTAACCTAGACAGGAAACATGAATAGATGTGCTAAATCTACATTATTAGAAAGCTACATTAACAGAAATCTGCAGGTCTGAAAGTACAAACTTCCTTCCTCATTTTTAACTGCTTGCTCCATTAGAGCTGGTCCTTCCTTCATTTCTTTCTCTGACCATTAAGCCAGGGATTTTCAACCTTTTCACCCATTGTACCACTTTCATCCAAGTACCATCAGTCGCCTAGCAAGGTGTCAAAAATTGATGACCCCCCCAAAAGGAAAAAAGTGATAAAGTACAGGTAGTCCTCAACTTACAACAGTTCGCTTAGTGACTGTTCATAGTTACAATGGCACTGAAAAAGTGCCCCACAAGCCACAGCCGAGTAAGACATCTGCCTGCCCACCCAGCGGCGTTCTTCCTCCTCTCCGAGGTTTTCATTGTTGTGAGCATTTTGTTGAGGATTGGCAGCGGGGGTGGGGGGTATTTGGTTTTTATTCCCCCCCCCGTCTGCTGGGTGGTTGCAGCAGGTTTTGGTCACTTCACATGACCCTGGGACACTGTGACCGTCATAAATATGAATCAGTTGCCAGGCATCTGAATGTAAATCACAAGACCCTGAAGATGCTGCAACATTCCAGCTGATCGGCACTTCTTCTGGGCTCAGCAGAAGCACCAGGATCAGCGCCGAGCTCTAGCTGGATCCTGGCGCTGATCCTGGCACTTCCACTGAGCCCTGACACCCCAAAGAAGTGCCAATCAGCTGGAAAGTGGCACTGATCCTGGCGCTTCCACTGAGCCCTGACAGCCCTGCAGCTCCAGCCGTCTCTCGCTCAGGCTTGTGCGGTGCTGCCACCAGTTCAGCTCATTCCCCTACCCCCCTACCACTTTTCTAGGATGGTCGCGTACCACCTGCCAGGTGCCAATGTACCACAGGTGGTACCCGTACCACTGGTTGAAAAGCCCTGCATTAAGCAACTAGAGGCTCCTGACCCACTTATCTGATTGTTTCCCAAGCAATATATTTTCTACTCTTTCCTCAAGGTCACCCATGCATTCCATTACAGATATTAATTTTAACAATTTTAACTGCAATTTTTATTAGCTTTGTTGCTCTTATAACTTCTTTATACATATAACTACATGCAAATTGGTGTCAAATTTATTACACCAGAGTTATTGTTTACAGTATTCTAGAGCACGATCAATCAAATAGTATCATTTCATCCAGTTCTGTCCAAAGGCAAAATGTTACAGCTTCAAGTGCAAATAACCAAGAGAATTTGCTGAGTTCAAAGCACAAAAGAGTGTATTATTGCTACCTCTAATACAAGAATCTAGTCAACTAATGGTCAAAGCTAAAATGGAGCTAGATAAGGGTCAAAGGAATTCACGGGCAACTGGTCTTAGGACTTGTGTGACAATGTATTGATTCCAAAACAATGGCACATTTAACTCCACCTTCCACTCAGCCTCTTCTTCTCCTACATGTGTTGTTTTTTCATTCAACTCCCTTGAGTTACCTCTTTGGTTCCTGGGTTAGTGAATATAACCAGACATAACTTATCCCAAAGAGAGCTTTTGAACTCTAAATGCAACTTTCCAGAGAAATAGTCCATTCTGAAGCCTATTCCAAAGATTATTTTTTTAAAAGATACATCAAATAAAAACCATAGATTTGATTAATATCTCCTTTCTTGATCACCAGTATAGATAATGATAAATGGAAAACCCTTCCACCCTTTCAACTTCCCCACCTTCAGTTTGTCCAGCTTATCACTGTACACATCACATCTCTAACGAAAGGAAATAGCTTCCTCCAACCATACGCTTCACAATCGTTTTTGAGATCATAGAAGCTAGCAGTGTCAGTTGACACAATCTGCTCAATATCTTTTGAGGCCAGTTAATAGTTGGATAGGATGGTCCCCATACTACAGGAAAGTGTAGGCTAGCTCATAAAATGAAAAAGCATTGCAGACAAGCATATCTCTTTTATGCTGAGAAAGAGCGTTGTCTTACCTGAACGCTTCTTCTCAGCATGGGGATGGAGAATCCACAAGAGGATGGGTTTGTATCCAGCTCCGCTGCCCGTAGACTAGGACCAAATTTGTTAGCTCCGCCTCCAACCGGGACTTCCTGTCCTCCCAACCGGGCTTCCTGTCTCCCAGTTTTTTCACCGGCGAAGCTCCTTCAACGTAGTTTGGTCCTCGTGGCTCCTGTTCATATTCCTGTAACTCAAATCTGCCTAGACTGTTAGTGGAGGGTGTGTGGATTCTCCATCCCCATGCTGAGAAGAAGCGTTCAGGTAAGACAACGCTCTTTCTCCAGCATGTGGATTACGAATCCACAAGAGGATGGGACATACCCAAGCCCTCCCATGTCCCCCGGGTGGGAGTCTAGGCTGAGGTCTCATTTGAGGCAATGACCTGCTGTAGCGATCGTCTCCCGAAGGAGGCCCCTGCCGCAGCGAAACGATCTATCCTGTAACTTCTGATGAAGGAAACCGGGGACGCCCATGTTGCCGCCCTACAAATCTCCTCCACCGGTGCCTGCGTGTGCCAGGCCGCTGATGTGGCCGCACTCCTGGTGGAGTGTGCCGTTATTCCTGTCGGAACCTGCAATGACTGTGCCCCGTAGGCTTCTGCTATGCATGCCCTGATCCACCTGCCAATGGTTGAGGAAGAAACCCTGTGACCCATGGTCGCTGGTTGGAAGGAGACAATTAGCGACTCCGATTTCCGGAAGGCAGATGTCCTTTTGGTATAAATGAGTAAGGCCCTGCGCACATCTAAATTGTGCCATCGCCGTTCCCGTGGGTCAGAGGGATTTGGACAGAAACTTGGTAATGCTATCTCCTGGGCCCTGTGAAACCAGGAGTTGACCTTTGGGATGAAGGCTGGATCTAGGCGTAATGTGACAGTGTCCTCTGAAATGATCATCAGGTCCGCTCGGACCGAGAGAGCTCCCAACTCCGAGATCCGCCTAGCCGATGTGATGGCCACCAGGAAGGCTACCTTCCATGTCAGATGACGGAGTGAACAGAGTCTCAGTGGTTCGAACGGAACAGATGTTAGGGCCTGGAGTACCTTGGGCAGATCCCAAGACGGGTAACGGTGTACCACCGGAGGTCGTACTGTGGCCACCCCTTTCATGAAGGCTTTTACAGCCGGATGCTGTGATAATGACTCCCTGCTGTCGCAGGAGATCACGGTTTGTATGGCTGCCACCTGTCTGTGAATAGTGTTAAGGGCTAGGCCCTTCTTAACCCCTTCTACCAGATAATCTATGACGATGGGAATGGTCGCCGTTAAGGGGTCTGTCTTTTGCTTGCCGCACCAGTTGACAAAGCTCTTCCACGTTGCCTCATACACTCTGTTAGTGGAAGGCCGGCGGGCAGCCTGGATGATCTCTATGGCGTCCTTCGAAAAGGACTGTCTTGCTAGTCCCTCCCTCTCAAGTGCCAAGCGGCTAGCTGTAGCCATTGTGGGTCTGGGTGTTGCAGCTTCCCCTGGCTGAGCGACACCTGGTGGGGAGGTATTATCCAGGCTGGTGAAATTGACAGGTCCACCAGGTCTGCGAACCAAGGCCGGCGTGGCCAATGAGGGGCGATCAGGATCACCTCCGCTCCTTCTAGGATGATCTTGCGGATGACTGCCTGTATCAGCGGAGGAGGCGGGAATGCGTACATCAGCCCCGGGGGCCACCTGCACCTGAGGGCATCCGTTCCCTCTGCTCCCCAGGTCGGAAACCTGGACATGAAGCGAGGGAGCTGCTTGTTCATGTGAGACGCGAACAGATCTACTAGTGGCCGCCCGAACCTGTTCGAGATGGCCTCGAACAGGCTCGGGTCCAGTTTCCACTCTGCTTGATTCACCGTGGCTCTGCTCAGTGAATCTGCTTGGCTGTTCGCCTCCCCCGATATGTGCTCTGCCCTTATTGACCCTAGATGCGCCTCTGCCCAAAGTCCCAGTTCTCGCGCCTCCTTCATGAGAGCTGTGGATTTGGTCCCTCCCTGCTTGTTCACATGTGCTTTGGCAGTCACGTTGTCCGTTAGGACTAGCACGTGCTTTCCCGCCAGGTAGGGAGAGAATTGTAGAAGGGCTAAGTGGATCGCTCTTAGTTCGAGCCAGTTGATGTTGTGACCCAGGTCCCTGGGCGTCCATCTGCCCTGAGCTATCTGGTCCTGGAAGTGGGCTCCCCAGCCGAACTGGCTGGCATCGGTGGTGACTGTTATTCTGTCTGGTTCCTTGATCAGCGTTCCCTTGGCCGTGGCAGCTGAGGTCCACCATCGGAGGGATGCTAGGACCTGAGGAGGAAGGATGACCCTTCTGAGGGATGCTGCCTGCCTTTTCCTTTGGTAGGGGAGAAGGAACCATTGGAGCTCTCTGGAGTGGAGTCTGGCCCATGGAACGATGCCCAGGCAGGATATCATTTTCCCTAGGAGTTGAGATAGTTGTACTATTGTGGCTGACCCCTTCCCCTGGATGGTGCGTGCGAGCTTTCGAACGCTGTCCCGCCTGTCCTGTGAGAGGTGTACTAACCCTGCTTCTGAATCTATGACCGCCCCTAAATGTTGTAGGCGTATGGAAGGTGTTAGATGGCTCTTTTTGTAGTTTACGGAGAAGCCGTGTTCTTGTAGTGTGCTTAGTGTGACCCTCAAGTCTGCGTGAGCTGCTTGTAAGGACCTTGACAGGATCAGTATGTCGTCCAGGTAGCATAAGACCCGCACCGGTAGGCTGCGCAGGCGTGCTGCTAACACCGCCAACACCTTTGTGAATACTCTGGGTGCCGACGAGAGGCCGAAGGGTAAGGCCCTGTATTGGAAGTGTCTGTCTTGGTGGCAGAAACGTAGGAATTGGCGATCTTCCTGCCTTATTGGTATGTGTAAGTATGCCTCTGTGAGGTCTATGGATGATAACTGATCCCCTTTTCGAATGCTGGCCAAGATGGATTTGAGGGACTGCATTTTGAACTTTTTGTATGTTATGAAGTGGTTTAATCTCTTGAGATCTAGGATTGCCCTCCATCCCCCCGATGTCTTGGGTACGACGAACAGGATGGAGTAGAACCCCTGTCTTTCCTGTTCTTGCGGAACCGGTTCTATGGCTCTTATCTCTATCAGATGTTCTATGGCCTGTCTCAGAAGTTTTGCCTTTGAGGGATTTCTTGACTCTGGGCAACGTCTGAACTGGTTCGGGGGGGGAGCGTAGAACTCTAAGGCTAGGCCGTGAGTTACGGTGTCCTTTACCCAGGCGTCTGTTGTGGTGGCCTGCCACACCTCCTTGAACAGCGCCAGGCGACCCCCTATGGGGCTGTCCCAGGCGTCACTTGGAGCGCCTGTATGGTCGCCCCGCCCCGCCTCTGGCATTGCGTTTTGGGAACTGGCCCCTGCCTGCGGCCGGGCGGTCCTGGAAGCGCTCCTGACTCGATGAGGAGGGGCGCTGATTTCTGGGCCAATCCCAGGACTGCCCCCCGCGAAAGGGCTGCCTCCCATCGCTGGTCCCGCTCTGACGGAACCCCTGCCTGCGGAACTCTTGTCGCCTATCCGTCCCTTTGGACGGGTGGGCGAGGATCTTTCTCTTATTCTTGTCCTCGATTACATACGGGTCGAGGATGGACCCAAACAGTTTAGATCCCGAGTATTTATCGGTGGCTAGGCGCCACTTAGACTTAAGGTCCGTCTTCCATGTCTTGAGCCAGAGGAGCCTTCTAGAAGCTACTGTGGAACCTATGGCCCTGGCCGAATACTTGGAAGAGGACAGGGTGGTGTCTGCCATGTACTCTGCCGCCATCAGCAGCTTGTTTAGTGTTTGGTGCGCACGTACCTGGTCTGGTGTTAGACTTGCCTGCAGATCCTGAAGCCACAAGATTGAAGCCCTGGCTGCCAGCGAGGCTGAGAGCGCGGATCTGATTGCCCAGGCTGATGAGCTGTGCGTCTTGCGAAGTGCAAACTCGAATTTCTTATCCTCGGCCTTCATGGATTCCGCCATATCTCCTGGAATGGCGGATGAGGCAAAGAGAGATATTAGTGGCTCATCCACCTTGGGTACCTCTATGAGGGAAGCTAAGGCATTGCATACATTTAGAATCTTTTTGTCTGTGCTACTTGGGGATGGCGTGGTAGCCAATGAGGTCCATTGCGCTTCCAGGGCAGTGCGGAATACTAATGGACACGGTACCTTTATCTCCTCCGGTGCTGGTGGGTGTAGCACCGGATGGACCTTACCTTCCTCCTCGTCCTCGGGAGAGGAGGGTTTTGTCACCTTTGGCCTGGCTGACAGGCACAGGGTGGAACTGATCTTGAGTATGAGTGAACGGAAATCAGCTGAATTGAACAGCCCTGAGGCTGGGGCCTGTTCTGGGGTCTCATCTTCATCCTCTGACAGTTGGCGTCCCGATACTTCCCAGTCCTCCGGTTCCTCCTCCGTAAGCTGTGAGGAGGCCTCAGATTCCTCGGAGGTTGGGGTGGACAGGCCTCCTCTGTGAGGCGGAGGCGCTGGTTGTTTGCTGTGCTCCTGAGGAGAAGAGGAAAGTTTAGTAGTCATAAACTTATCAAAGGCCTTCTGCATAAATGTCTGTAACTGTTCAGACCACCCTCTAGGTAGCTCTGTGTTTTCCAGTTCCGTCTGCGTGTCTGTATGGTCAGCATGCTCTGGTGTGGAAGGCATGGATTGGGAAAAATCAGCCTGTTCGTTCTCTCTGGCCTGAAGTCTCTGGGCCTTGGCACACTCTCTCTCTAGCACCTGGTGCCGTCTTAAGGCCTGTCGCTCGGCTGCCTTCGATGGCTCCTTGTTTAGGTGCTTAGTTTTAGCCTTCTTCTTGCCCCCCCCCCAGTTCCGGATCCATGGCCTTGCGTTTAGGGGAGGAAGGGGGGGGGGGGCTTGAGCCTTGGTACACCTGAGGCGACACGCTGTCTGCCATCGTGCGTCTGGGAGGCTATGGATTGCTCCAGACAAGCGGGAGTAAGTGGGAGGCTTAGCTCCACAGGCAGGTGGAGTCAGACCCTCTTCTGCACTGAGGCACTGGCAAAGACAGGCAGGCAGACTCTCTCTGGGTAGGTCTGCGAGGCTGATTATCCCTAGGGTTTAACCCCTTCAAATCACACACACCCTCCAAAGACTCCCTTGTCGGCCTGACTCAGCAGGCGCAGAGGTGGCAGGACTTGCGGTTGCCTATGGCAGCGGATGCTGCCTCTGCTGGCCTCCTGTGTTCCGCGATTACTCGGATCCAGAAGTCCCCCCCACCTTGCTCGGCGCTCGGCTTTAATCCGAAGATTGGGCCTACAAAAAGATGGCCGCTCCTGCCGCCCTTTGGGGCCCCGCCCCCTTTTCAAGATGGCCCCTCGCGCCAAAACACCTCGAGGTCGGCTGCTCAAGATGGCTTCCGCCTCTTCCACGCGGTCCTCGATGGCCGCCGGAGCCCTCGACTCGCTTTCGCTGTCGATCGGTCTCCGCGCCGCTTGCCGGTTAACAGCTCAGCGGCGCCTTCCTCCCCCCTACTGCACCCCCCCACTTGCGGTTTGATGCGCCGGATCCGTCGCCGCTTCTGCCGCTTGGTCCTCGCCTCTCTGGGTCCTGGGGTGCCTTCCGGGGGAGAATCCTCATCCACGAAGGGGATTCCAGTCGCGGTCTGCGTTGGGGTGTTCTTTCCCGCTTCCCCGCGTGGTCCGAGCGATCCGGGGAGGCCCCCTGGATCGTCTGGCTCCGAATCCTCCTTCTGTTGTTCGATTAAAATCCTCCTTCTGCTGGAAAGTCTAAAGGAGGTCTAATCCAACCTATCTACTCAATTTTAAAGTAAAAAAGAAAACAAACTTAAACCTAACTTGAATTCTAAGTCCTATTCTGGAGCCTGCTAAATTAGCTGTTGACGGGCTGAAGACTAGGAAAAAACTGGGAGACAGGAAGCCCGGTTGGGAGGACAGGAAGTCCCGGTTGGAGGCGGAGCTAACAAATTTGGTCCTAGTCTACGGGCAGCGGAGCTGGATACAAACCCATCCTCTTGTGGATTCGTAATCCACATGCTGGAGAAAACCTTCAATCATTGTATTCCTGAAGTCATGAGGAGTCAAACTTGACTTGATGGAATCTTCAGCCTTCTCTTTTTTTTAAATAGTAACATAAATATAACATTTAAAATGCCACAGACAAGGAAAATATAACATTTAAAAGCCATAGACAAGGAAAAAAACAATTTCAGGTTATGTTGGCATGTTGAGAGTATGTTACTAACACTGTTAGAATAAGGGACTTCCTATTCAAAACCAAAATTATTATTGATAGCATCCTTTTACAAGTATCTGCTTAATTTAATTTTAAACATTTTTTTCTAAGAATGGCCAATGGATATCCAATATTTGAACTAAAACATTGCCTGAGATTTATTTATCTCATTCACATCTCCCATGGGAAAAGACAGTTGTGAAGAGTGACATATGAACTATATGCAACTATACTGACAACTGTTAAAATGTTTCCATTAGAATGATTATTATGCTGTTTGAATGCTATCATTATTACAAAATGAACACCATTGTTTTTATAAAGGCCATTTCAAGCTGCTGCTCTTTCCCGACACCTAAATAAAATAAATCCTGTCTTGTTTCCTTTGCAAGAATTGATAAACATTTCTCTCATGTTTTGAACATTATTCCTGTTTTTTAAAGCATCAAAAATAGTAAATAATAAAAAGGGTTCCGATTAGACAACAGTAAGCAAGTGGAAGCATATTTGATAAAAAAAAAAAAAAGAGTTTGCTATCAATGCTTTGTGAAACAAAGAAAACAGTATTTTTTTCCCAGGCCCTACAAATCTGGACTAGTCAACAGACAAGAGAATAGCACTTCTACGAACAACTATTCAGCTCAATTGCAAATTTCTAAAAGAGTAGCAGAGAATATTTTTCTGTTTGAAATGGGATGAGGAATGCAGTTATGAAGTAAAATTTAAAACAGAGTTTAAATGCTGAAACAGAAGAATCCTACCAAATATAGAGTTAATAATATACAGCCCCAAACAGCAATAAAACATCCAGGATAGCAAACCATTTAAAACAATTTTGAAATAAATGATTAAATCCTTTGTATCACCATTTTTCCTTTAAAAAAGCTGACATGAATCTTCCAGACATTATTTCAGTAATAAAAGCTAAATAAATATGACATTCATTATTTAAGATCCCATGTTCATTCTGATAATGAATCAACTGTTTATTTAAATTGTGGCTTTTGCTTCGGTGTATAATTTTTGTAAAGCAAGATATATTTAAGGAGTAATATAGATTTATATTGACAATGGGCACAGTTCCAAGGAAGAGCGAAGTACATTTAACATCTTATTCATTTCTGCAGAATTTAAACACCTGTAGTCTAGATTTTTCTTAATTTTCCCCCCCAATGTCTAGACACCCTCAATTGCCACATGTCACTTAATATACAACATGGAAGCAAGATTTGTTTAGACAATCAGATTCACAACACAGACATAGATTCCTTCAGTTTTGAATTCACTTAACATGAATAAATAAAAAAAGATAAAATGAGCAAGATGATGGCAGGATATATAAGATGGCTGGCGAGACAAACCCATACGGTTGAAAAATAGGCTGGATCCTGACTACATTTCTAATGGTTCCTTAGTCAGAAGCCAACAATCAAAATTATAAGAATGATTTTCTCAATACATCACTGGGTAAAGCTGAAGTATGGCACAACTAAACTGAAAATAAAATGAAGATGAGAGTGAGCAATGTAGCATGTGAAAAAGAGAACCGAGTTTGTACAGATACTCCTTGACTTACAACCAGTTGCTTAGTGACTGGTCAAAGTTACAACAGGCTTACATGGGCGGGTACTTATGACCCGGGTTTGAAGTGCTGATAGTCGGCCCTCTGCAGGGTCATGTGATGGCATTTGGCAATAAGACCAAATTCACGGATATTTGCAGTGGCATTTACTTCTGGTTTTAAGCAAAACTGGCCCATTGCAAACCATTGGTTTCACTTAAAGACCATGGCATTCACTTAATAGCTGCTGCAAAAAAAGGTCCTAAAATTGGGTCAGTTGCAGCTTTACAACTGTCTATGACTACATAGATGGGCAGACTCAATTACAGTCATAACTCAAGGGCTACCATTATTCCTCCCCATCCATCTCCCAATGGGATCAAATTTATTCTAGTTTGATTTCTACTTTCTTGCTTGCATAGTTTCCTGAAGACATTTTGGTTCCTGAAAGAAAAATCCAGCTATTGCCTACACCGTACTTCATTTTGTTCTATATCGCACAGAATATACTTGAAAACACAGAATATAATTGAAAATGGAATAATTACCCCTTGAACTCACTTGCCGTTTCATCTCAGAGCACTCGGTTACCACAGTTAAACAATGGTCACTATGATCCCTGGTTGCTTTCATTATATGACTATTGTTGAACTGTGGTATGTATTTTGCAAGATGGACCAAAAGCATTTTCAGCTTCTGAGACACCAGAAATGTTTGTTAAATCCTTTAAATCTAAAAAAAAAAATTGTTTCTATAGATATTTGTTATGAATAAATCAATTTGATAGGCCGATATAAATAAATGAGTGGAATAAAGAACTAGAGATTCATATATTGCTTAGACCAATCTTTCTACCTTGGCGGCCCGGCCAGGCACAGGGGGGGAGGGCGTGTGAAGGACAGGCGCACATGCACACAGCTCTATTGGCACAAGTGGAGGGTGTGCACACGAATGGAGCTTTGTGCTTGAACGCAAGGGCCTACCATTCACACAAGTGGAGTTTTGCATGAGCACACATTTGCCATCACTCATGCGGCCCAGTTTCAAACAGGCCTTGGCCCAGGGACTGGGGGTCCCTGGCTTACACAATGGGAAGGTGTCATAACTTCTAACTTCTTAACAGCAACAGTGTCAATGGACCATAAACTATGATGTTCTCTCTTTTTTAAAATGCCATTTTTAGAAGACACAGCATTAAATGGTAACTAAAATTATCCCTTCAGATAAAGAAAAACATAAAATCAAACTGGTATTCTAAAATAACATTGTTTAAGGGGAACACAAATAGAGAATTTTCTGTGATGGTTTTACAGTAACAATGTTCTGTAACATTCTCAAGATAATGTTTAACAAAATTGATATTTCTTAATTAGAACTTAATAGAAGGGCGGTCCTTTCTTTCTCTCTATTCTCTCTTTCCATGCCTTATGGATATATTGTGATTCCTTATTTCTAAAGAAAAGGGAAGATTCCCTCAAGCCAAACCAATTTCACATCCAAGTTGTTTTCTTAGCAATTAAACAAAAGTGGTTTGTCCATGTCTTCTACAGGGATTTCTCTCCCCCCCCCTTTCCCACTCTAGCCTACCCTCCTGGCATTTTCTGATGATCCACCAGCGTTAATCAGACGTATCTGATTCTACTTACCTTTCTTGACATTAGCCAAGAGATATCAGACTTGTTTCTACATGCCTCTTAGAGTCATAAACTGATCTCACACAAACAATGGGGAGCCATTTTCCCCCCATGAGCTTTCATACCTTCACAAATCATCTGTACCAGACTACATCCTGGGGAAGATGTGGCTAAGGCCAGAAGTGTTTAGGACAACTCTTTTTCATCTTTCTTTCTAAAACCTCTTATCTCTTCCCTCTGGACTTATTTCTATCCTGCCATCATCCAAAACACTGGTTTTGCCTTGTCTCTTGGTTCATATAAGCATGCATCTAACCTGTAACAAAACGGTGTCTCCTACAAGCTTACGCCTGTACTAACATTTGAATGCTTGCCTGTGTTTCAAGTTATGTAGAATTTAATACCTTTTTGGTGCTTAACAATAAATAATTGAATAAAATTGAATAAAATAATGCAAAAAACAAATTAATATGGATGAAATGAGCAGCAGTAAGCAGCAATTAATATATAAACATCTGGATAAAGAAGATTGAGGCTCAGTATTGCAACCTTCCAGCTTTTAACTGTCCATATAAAGAGTTGTTTATAACCTTTAAGGCAGGGGTCTCCAATCCCTGGTCCATGGACCAGTACTGGTCCGCGGCATGCCAGCTACCGGTCCGCATAAACAAGCAAAGCCCCATCCGCGGGATGCAGGCAGCACACAAAACCATGCCCCCTCCAGTCCTCAGGAAAACCTCTCTCCACAGAGCCGGTCCCTGGTGTCCAAAAGGTTGAGGACCTCTGCTTTAAGGAATACCTTTGAAAACATACAGGTAGTCCTCATTTAGTGACACTGACAATTCAGTTGTAAAGCAAAGTGGCCACTAGGTGCTTAAAACATACTTCAGTTTCCTTTGCTTTACAGACCTGGGAAGATCATAAATGTGAGAATTGGCTGCAAAGTTACTTTTTCATCACCACGGCATCTGTGAAGGGCTGCTGTATGAGGAAATCGGTAAATGAGGACTCTGTACAACTCTCACCATTGGCAATTAGCAACCAACAATTAGAAAGTCCCTGCCAGAATGCTTGTAGGAATAAAGCAACATCAGTCCTGTATCAACTTACATTAGTTAGCAATTTGTTTCCATGCTCAGTTGTTCATGCTTGCATTAATTTTTAAAGCGCTGAAGCCCAAGCTCTTGCAGAGGCATTTTTCATATGGACAATTATAACAGGAGTAATGAATGGATACAGAATTTGATTGACGGAAACCAAGTGCCAGACTTTGGATGAAGCAAAACCATACTACTACCGGTAGCAAGTCTTTCTTGCAATACTTAATAACTCTTCCGCAGCTTTTTTTTTTTTTAAAGAGGGCTGAAATTTTTCATTTTCAAATGTCTCAGGCATTTCATTTTCAAATGTCTCAGGCAGCTGACTCTGTTGCTTTATAGGGTGATCAATTTTATGCTGCATTTAAGGCTGGTATAGATCAAAAGTCAGATATAAGATTAAACAAACTACATTTAGCAAAGAGCTATTTTATTTTTAAATGGCTACTCTGTTTGAAGCATAGAGATGAGAATATGAAATACTGTCCTATTTATCCATTTTCTTTATTGAGAGTGGAATGACATCTTTTTTTAAAAAAAACTGTCACAATTAGATGCCAAATATACCTTACTGATTTATTAAGGACAAACATTCAGATTTGCCAAGTATACAACAACAGTCTCACAAATGAATAAAAGATGTACAATTACTGCTTAACGGTGCACCCACTCAGTTCAGTTGCAACCTCTTTCTGGTTAATAAGATGGACACAAGTTTGTCCCCATCTTCCTTCCTTAGCATGTCACAATCAAAGTAAATTCATAACAATTTTCCCTTACATCGGAAGCAATAAACGTTAAACTAAACCTGATAACTACTCTTTCCTTTTCGGATTTATTGGGACGTTATTATTAATTAACTTAAGAAGCTTTCAAAATCAGCCCACTGAAAGGGAGAACTAAGTCTGGAGGAAGGCTTGTGATGATCTCATCCCTAAAGTGAAAGGCAAAGATGCTTTGACTGAAATTCCACTCCTGGTAACTAGGTGGCGCTTGTTCAGTAACTCCCTCGGATAGCGACCATTTGCAAATACAATAACTGAATTGAAACTTGCTTGGGATAAACATAGGTCCATCATGTGACAAAAATTAAAAATTAATAAAATATAACAATATGGCGCAACCAAGATTACTTCCGCTTGCTCCAGTAGCAGCTTGCGGATGGTGGCCTGGATCAGGGGGAGGGGAGGGAAGGCGTACAGCAGCCCCTCGGGCCACTTGGACCGCAGAGCGTCCGTCCCCTCGGCCCCTCTGGTCGGGAACCTGGTGAAGAACCTGGGAAGCTAGGCAAAGAGATCCAGGCATGGCCTGCCGAGCCTGGTCGCTATCATGTCGAATACTCTAGTGTCCAGTCGCCACTCTGCGTGGTCCACGGTTACCCTGCTCAGCGAGTCTGCCTGCCGGTTTGCCTCCCCCGAAATGTGTTCCGCCCTTATTGAGTCTCTGCCCACAGCCCCAGCTCCTTGGCCTCCTGGAGGAGGGCCCAGGAATGTGTGCCCCCCTGCTTGTTGACGTGGGCCTTGGCCACCACGTTGTCCATCAGGACTAGGACATGTTTGCCCGACACTAGGGGAGAGAAGTGGAGGAGGGCCAGATGGATGGCCCTTAGCTCTAGCCAGTTTATGTTTTGTTCCAGGTCGGCCCTGGACCAACGCCCCTGGGCCAGCTGGGTTTGGAGGTGAGCGCCCCAGCTGAACAGACTGGTGTCTGTGGTCAGGACTACCCTGGAGGGTTCCTTGAATACGGTCCCCTTGGACATGGCTGCAGAAACCCACCACTGGAGGGACGTGAGGAGGAACCTGAACCTTCTGGGGAGAGGCGCTGAGGTTTTGTTTCTGAAAGGGGAGGAGGAACCACTGGAGGGTCCTCGAGTGGAGCCTCGCCCATGGGACTATCCCCATGCAGGATACCATCTTTCCCAGGAGTTTGGACAACTGCACCAGGGGGACCCTTCTCGTGCCCCGGATCTGGGATATCAGTTTCCGGATGCTCAGCTGTCGCTCCTGGGATAGGTAGACCCTGCACCGTTCTGAGTCTATCAGGGCCCCCAGATGGAGGAGTCGCTTTGAGGGGGAAGTGTGGCTTTTCCCGAAGTTCACTGAGAACCCGTGGGACTGGAGTACCTGGATGGTGGTCATCAGGTCTGCTTGCGCCGACCGAAGGGACCTGGACTGAACGAGGATGTCATCCAGGTAGCACTGCATGCGCACCGGCATCATACGGAGATGGGCGGCCAAGACCACTAGTACCTTCGTGAAGACCCTTGGGGCCGAAGAGAGCCCGAACGGGAGGGCCCGGTACTGGTAATGCCGGCACGCATAGCAGAAGCGCAGGAACCTGCGGTGGTCCTGGCAGATTGGAATGTGAAGATAGGCCTCTGTGAGGTCTATGGAGGAGAGGAGATCCCCCTTCCTGATGCCGGCCAGTATGGACCTTAGGGTCTGCATTTTGAACCATCGGTACACTAGGAACCGGTTCAGGCCCTTTAGGTCCAGAATCGCCCTCCACCCTCCTGATGCCTTGGGGACCACGAACAGGGTGGAGTAGAAACCTGTCCCAGTCTGGTCCCCCGGTACGGACTCTATGGCCCTGATGTCCAGGAGGTGTTTGATGGCGGAGGATACCAACCATGTCTTGGAGGGGTTTCGCGACACCGGGCACTGGAGGAAGTGATCGTGTGGGATCGCCTCGAATTCGAGTGCTAGGCCTCGCCTGACTGTGTCCCTGACCCAGGAGTCGGTGGTGGTCTGCTCCCAGACCTGATAAAAGCACTCTAGGCGCCCCCTATTGGGATCTCCCCGAGGGAGTCACTTGGGTCGCCGGAAAGGGCGGCCCCCCAACCCCCTGAAGGTGCGTTTAGTCTGAGTCTGGCCCCTGGGTCCTGTGTTTTGGTGGTCCTGCTGATAGTCCTGCCTCTGGGGGAAGGAACGTGAACCTCTGGGCCCATCCCAGGACTGCCCTGTTCGAAAGGGCTGCCGCTACTCCCAAGGGCCCAAGGGACGTGAAGACTGCCTGCGGGAGTCCGGCTGCTGCCGTCTGTTAGACTTCCTGGAGGGGTGGGCAATGACTTTACGTTTGTCCCTACCCTCGACCACATGTGGGTCAAGGATGGAGCCAAACAGGTCCTTGCCTATGTACTTGGCTGAGGAGAGGCGGCACTTTGCCTTAAGTCTGCCCTCCAGTGTTTCAGCCACAGGAGCCTGTGGGAGGCCACTGTGGCACCTATTGAGCGGGCCGAACACTTGGCCGAGTGGAGGGAGGCATCGGCCATATACTGAGAGGCCCCTACCAGCTTGACGAGTGTCTGGTGCACTTTGACCTGCTCCGGAGGGATCGTGGCCTGAAGTTCCCGGAGCCACATGATGGACGCCCTGGCGAAGAAGGAGGCTCCTGTAGCTACCTTGATGGCCTGACCGGAGGTCAGGTGCGCTTTTCTGCAGTTGGCCTCGAACTTCTTGTCCTCCGCTGTGAGGAACTCTGTCATGTCTCCTGAGGCGGCAGAATTTGAAAACAAGGAAGCTAGAGGGGAATCCACTGAAGGGACATCTAGCAGGGAAGCGAAAGATGGGGCCACATTATAGAGCTTCTTTTCCAGGGTGCTTTCCCTGGGGATGGTGGACAGGGAAGCCCACTGGACCTCCACCGCATCCCGGAACACGAAGGGGCAGGGGATCTGCTTGTGTTCCACCACCTTCACCTTGAACAACGGATTGGACTCCTTGTCTACTGAGGTGGAGGGTTTCTTCTCCTGCATGGAGGTTAAAATGGTAGTGGCGCATGCCTTTGACAATAAGGATGTGAAGATGGAGTGATCAAGGAGGCAGGATGCAGAGGCCTGATCGGGCTCTGCCTCCTCCTCGTCTGACATGGGGGTATCCGCTATCCGCTATGTCCGAGTCCTCGGACTCCCCCTCTCCCACCTGGGATGAGGCTTCCGAGATAACAGATTCCGGAGCTGAGGTGTACTCCTGCTGAGGGGGAAGACCGGTGGGGGAGGGTGGGACCTGTGGAGGAACCTGTGGCATCCTCGGTGGGGCCATGAATTGCACAAAGGCGTGCTGCATGAAGGCCTGGAATTGGGCCTAGGACCATGCAGGCCCCTGGCCCCCAAGGGTAGCCCCTACCAACGCTGGGGCAATAGCCACTTGGGGACTCTGCTGGGGAGGAGGGGAGGAGTGAGAGGGACCTGCCTGATCGGTTTCCCCCAGAGGAGTGGCAATACAGGTGGCATTCAGCACAGGTGCCTGGGTTGGCTCCGAGATATTGATATCCAGTGGGGCAGGGGGAACCGGATCGGCCCCACTGGATAGGAGCTGCTGTGCCTTGGAGAATTCCCTCTCCAGTGCCTGGTGCCTCCTCGAGGCCTCTCGCTCGGCTGCCCTAGAGGTCTTTTTGGAAGTAAGGTGCTTCGTCTTAGCTTTTTTCTTACCCCCTGTATCCAATTCTGTGGGTCTGCGCTTTGATTGCACGGGGGGAGCACCTGAGACCAAGGGAGCCATTGGTGAGGCACTGTCTGCCATTGTTACTAACCAAGCCTGCAAGAGGGTGGCTAGTGGAAAAGAATTTGGAATTGCGGTCGTAGGATGGTAGTCAGGTCAGAGCGCAGCCGCCCCTCACAGTGACTACAGACTATAAGGCAGAGTCGGGCAGGCTATAAACCTGTCCGGTAGGCCTAGTGGCTAAAGGCCACGGCTAGGAATAGCAGGCGGCCTGTTAAATCCTTCACTCCTGCCGGGGCCTAGGGAACCAGAGCCCACGGGGTACTGCCTCCTCTCCCAGCTCTAGAAGGGACGATGAATTGCAGTCAGGCAATAGTCAACCACGCTGGTGGATAGGGCCCTTAGATCCGGGATCCTCCTTGTGGCCTATGCTGCCCCGAAGGGAGGCCTAGGGTCCGGCAGGGCCGGCCAGGAGACGCGGCCTGCTCGGAGGAGGACAGCCATCGATTAGCCTCCAGGCGCTGGAAGCGTGTTGGGAGGCTATCCCTGCTCGGGCCTGGCACCCCAGGCCAAGTCAGGTATAGTGACCGGTGAGGCCTAGTAGGCCCTAATCCAAGATGGCGGCCTTCGGGATTTATGCAGAAGGCGGCCTCTGTAAACCATGCGGCCGTTTGCGAGGGAAAATCCCTCAGCCGAAGAAACAGCTCTAAAATGCCGTACAGGGGTGAATCTGTGCTACCCGATACCCCCCCTCCGATCGGGCACTTGAGGTTTGTCCGGAGCGTTTCCAGCGACAACGGAGCCCCGTGCCTGGATCCGATGTCCTCCGGCTTCGATTGCTGCAAGCTTGCCCTGTCGGAGCGTCTGGGAGCGCAGGCAAGGCTGCCTGCAAATCCTGGAGCGGATCCGAGCTCCAAGGGGGGAATGGAGTCTCTTTGAATCAAAGTACCCAGCTCTGGAAGGGATGAAGTCCCTGCCCCAGAGCCTGGTCTAAAGGACAACCAGTTGCCCCTTTGAAAGCAATTTGGAAAAAATTCAATTAGAAACTGATTTAAATTAAGGTTGGAATCAATTCCAACGGAGCCAGGAAAAAGGTGTCTGCTCTGAGCCGAGACTAGGAAAAAACTGGGAGACACGCCCAGGGGAAGGCGTGGCTAAAGCTTTTTTCCTAGTCTCTTTGAGCAGGAGGGCTGAAATAACCCATTCCAGTGGATTCTACATCCACCATGCTGGAGAATCAATGGACCACAAGGTCCATGACACTATTTATTTATTTATTTACTTATTTTATTCGGTCTTGTATGCCGCTCCTCTCCAGAGACTCGGAGCGGCTAACAGCATGTATATAAAACATCAAATTTCAATACAAGTCCAAATAAAAATATCTAAAAAACAAACTAACACGCACTCATATTCACCATTCAATCCACAATCATCCCCAGGCCTGCTGGCAGAGGTAAGTTTTAAGGTTTTTACGGAAGGCCAGGAGCGTGGGAGAAACGCGGACTTCAGGAGGCAGTTGGTTCCAGAGGGCGGGCGCCACAACAGAGAAAGCCCTCCCCCTAGGGCCCGCCAGCCGACATTGTTTCGCTGACGGGACCCGGAGGAGGCCGACCCTGTGTGGTCTCACCGGTAGTAGGGAAGTATGTGGCAGAAGACGGTCCCGTAAGTATCCTGGTCCCTTGCCATAAAGGGCTTTATTTCTGCCATCAGTTATCTATGTTTCTATGTTTCTACAATGATTAACAAATGGGAATTAAAAAATTCATTTTTGGAATCAGGTGGCATTTAGGATCACAACAGCCTTCAATATGAAACTGATTAAGGTCTGGTCAGTCTCCATGGCAGGAGGGTTCCATTCAACTAATTAAGATTGCAGAACTGAGCTTGTTAATTTGTGGTGAGCACTTTGTAGAGAAGCACTTCAAAGAAAACAGCTCGGGAAAAGAGAGTTTGAACAATCTCTTCACCCTATGAGGGGGGCACAAAAAGGTGGAGCAATTGGTCAGACCCAAGACAACTGTAGCAGAGAATTTTATCTGACTGAGATGGCAGCAAATAGTCACATGGTTGGTTTACCATGTTGTTTGGTGACCACAGGAACCAATGGCAGTCACTAAACGAGGACTGTATAGAACCTTGGCTATGCAGTTGTCTTGCTAGTATTTTCTCCTGAGAGGTTGTTTCAGCAATAGAACATAATAGGACCTCGGAAGAAGGATGCAATCCATCTGCAAATCTTTACAACCTCTGATAATCTCACCACCTTCCCCTTGTCTATCCAATGTTAATTTTTTAAATTCTGCACAGCATCAACTACAGCAATTCCATGTTATTGTTGTTTTAAAAAATAGTGCCATAGAATGAGAACTTGCCGGCCTACTAATGTATTGGTGTACAGTTCTTATTAACCATGATGACGGGAGGGATTGCCCAAAATATGTGGATGGCTTCGGACTGCTTACTCCTGCTATAATCACAAAAGTGCTTTATTTAAAAAGGCAAGACGTTTCGCTTCTCATCTAAGAAGCTTCATCCGCTGTGACCACATGGTGGGGGGGATAGATCATAACTGATGAAGTTTCTTGGATCAGAAGTGAAATGTTTTCTTCTTTCTTAAAAAATCCACAGTCCAGTTGCCTTTTTTTTAAAAAAATAGAGCACTTTGGGGACAACTGTGACCTGGATGACTGAGAATCTCTATAGTCATTTATTCCTGATATAGTTTCTGGCAGTACCTGATCCATTCCATTAACAACATAGTTAACAAATAATAATACTTTTAATGTCTCATGTAATTTCTGTATTCTTTATCCTCCCGGGTTTCAGACATTAAAAGTATTATTATTAAGGCCTATTGGTTTCATTCGTTCGTTTCTAAATCTTTCAGGCTCTTTTTCATTACAAATAATTGCAACTACAAGCCCATCATAAGGATAACGGCCTGAAAGGGCCATAGTTGGGGATAACAATGACGGTAATATAGTAAGCAGTAAGCATGATGGGGGAAAAAGCGACTGACTGATACAAAGCTCAGGCTAAGGCACTCTGAACTTGAAATCCATTAGAGACAAAGAATATTCTCTTTCCACAGAGCATAATCGTCTTAAGTATAAACCATGGAGAGTAAAGGGCAAGGACCTTCAAAAGCACAATCAAGATACGCCACGCTGACAAAAAATGAACAGCAAATGTCAAAATACTTTACTCGCATTTTAAACTATAAATCAGCAGAAGTGAAAAAATAATCTGAGAAGCAATACAAAAAAAAAGAGCCTTTCTCTGTAAGACTTTTAGCAATGCCAATGAACTGAAATACAATGTTCTAAGCAACTGAATTTCTTTTGTCACTTTTCTCTGTGGCCCCAGAAATGGCAGCCACCAAATCAACACGAAAACTACACAGTCCAGGACATTTTGTTCCTTGGATATGGGCATCCACAGGTGGTGGCTGCAAACTGCAGGATTGATAGCCCCACTCCCTTTTTATGTGTGCTGCATATCACCACATATAATAAAGGGGAGAGCTTTGGCCGTGGAGTTGAGTCCACCATCTTATCTCTATGCCCTACCTCCTGGGCAGCTCTCTGCCTGAGAGGCAACACCAAATGGTATCTGTGTGCACATTCCCCAGGCAAGGTCCATGGGATCTAAGGCTAACCAAGTTGCGAAAATCTCACAAGTCTTTGTTTCCTAAACAGCATCAATGCAATAATAACAGCAGCAGCAACAACAACAACAATAATAGACTAAATTAATCACTGTCTGACCTTTCAGGCTATTCAAAACCAGCTGCCCATGGTAATGTTTTACTCTACCTAATACCTTGGCCCTCAAGATGGCAAGTGCTGTTCTCCATCAAGCAAACATTTCACAGTGAATGAGCTACCTGCAAAGCTGGCCCCGTTCTTTTTACCTGCGGTACTCTTCTTGTTCAGCCCAACTCACCTGAATATGCCCAGTAAAGATCTCCAGATGCTTTCCGCCTCCGGATCTGCACCAAACTGCCATGTCGACTTTCATGCAGGGGGCCCTCATAACCTTCAGTCAAAGCTGGGGAGCAGAAGAAGAGGAAAAAGCAGAGGCAATTAGCCAAGTGACAATTCCTGATAGAAAATTTAATTTTTTTAGGTATTCTTAGAAATGATTTGATCAGCAGCCTCTGTGCAGCTGAAAAATACCCAGGTTAAGGCACAATAATTCTGCTGAGGAATTCATCATATGACAGAACTGCTTCCCCCAACTTTTGTCCTCCTGTTTCCTTGTTTACAGGAGAGATGACATGTTCCCCACATTAGGCTGATGCAAATAAACAAACCAGCAACTATTGCACCAATAAAGGTAATGGGAATTCACCTGGTCCAAGGAACCAACACTCAATCAAAGGGCTTGCAGGTGATATGCAACCTGCAATTCTGCGCAGCCTATTGAGCAGGTCTGAGGATTGTTCTCTAAACCAGGGGTCTCCAACCTTGGCAACTTTAAGTCTTGAGGACTTCAGTTCCCAGAATTCCTCAGCCAGCCATTCTAGGAGTTGAAGTCCATAAATCTTAAAAGTTGCCAAGGTTGGAGACTTTGTTCTAAGCCACAAATTTTCAGGATGTTATGGGCAGGGCCCCTGGAAATCCAGAAACGACATGCTACATGTTTCCAACATTGATTTACTTATTTATGAGAAAATGTAAATAGCCGTCCAACTTACTTACAGTGTCTCTGGGCGTCACTGTATTAAAAAATTATTAGAAAATTATTTGTGATTATTTGTAATAATTATTTAATTATTTGTAATATTATTAAATAATTGTTTGTAATACTTATTAAATAATCATTATTATAATTAAAATATTTATTACAAAAATAATACCCCAATTCAAAAGCCAATAAGTCCCACCCCCCTAGTGACAATAATCAGACCAACCCCTCGATGGATTCCATATCACCCTGAGGTCTCCAAGCCTGTTGGCAGAACCACATCTTCAGGTCCTTTCGAGAGAATGTCAAAGTGGGGCCCAACTTTATCACCACAAGGATGATGTTACAACAGAAAGGGAGCCACCAAGGAGAAGACCCTCATGCTTAGTCTCACTAGATGGACCTTCTTAACAGAGGGGACCCCCCCCCAGATAGGTCGAACAGATATGACTGGTAAAAGACAATCCCAGGCCATGTAGAGTTTTAAAGGTGACAATCAGCATCTTGAACTGGACTTGGAAGCAAATCGGCAGCCCATCATAGTTTACATGTTTCCAGAAGCTGGAGACTATTCTCAGAGAAATGTTATTTCCTGCCCACGTAATTTGAACACGGGTCTTTCTTTCTTTCTTTCTCTCTCTCTCTCTCTCTCTCTCTCTCTCTCTCTCTCTCTCTCTCTCTCTCTCTCTCTCTCTCTCTCTCTCTCTCTCTCTCTCTCTCTCTCAGAGAGAGAGAGAGAGAGAGAGAGAGAGAGAGAGAGAGAGAGAGAGAGAGAGAGAGAGAGAGAGAGAGAGAGAGAGAGAGAGAGAGAGAGTTTGGATACTCCAAGAGTGCTCATTATTTTGTAAAGCTTCAGTTGGTATACAGCGTTGACTTAATAAGGGTATATAACTACTTTTGTTTTGCTTTCTCTTTGCTTCCTGTGGTCAGCACAAAGAAGTCCTCAATGCTTCTTGTGCACCTGTGCTCTAAGAACCTAATTTATACAGATCTTATTCTTTCTCTTCAGAAAGGCTTTTGCCTGGAAAGGGCAACAAGAAGATTAAGCTGATCATCAAAGAATTCAAAATAATGCAGAAGGGGGGAAACTGGCTGTATCTTGTAAGATTTTGGAAAGAAACTCTTAAGAAGAAAGAAAATGTCAGATGGAACAATGCCACTTTAGAGCCCAAAACCTTAAAATTATTTGGTTTTTAATGCTTTATTATATTGATTAAACTGTGTACCACCAGGAGCTTAAAAAATTTGAAAGGTAGGTAGATAGGTAGGTAGGTAGGTAGATAGATAGATAGATAGATAGATGTAGATAGATAGATAGATAGATAGATAGATAGATAGATAGATAGATAGATAGATAGATAGATAGATAGATAGATGGACGTTGTATAAATTATCATCATGAGAACTGGTCTGATTTATTTTTTTTTAGCTATGGCTATGTTTGTTTATACTCTCAGGTCATATTTCCACTCAAGGAAACATTTTACTATCACTCATCTCTGCTTCCAAATACCTACTGACCTTCTGCTATTCCAGCGGCCTAATTTCTGCTCAGGTTTTTCTTATATAGCAACACCACGGCCTCCTACAAGCACTCTGTTGACCTTCATCTTTGGAAAGGACTCCGTTCACTATTGCATATCATACTTGTCCTTCTTCAGATTTATTCCCTTATGCAATTCTATCTAAGGAGATAGGATTTCAAGAGCACTGGATGATTCTCATAATTGTACATATCAGTCTTGTGGCCTTTGGACCTGCGGTTTCTAGCTGTCTTTAAAAAAATCATTTTCTACGTTCCCCTCTTGGTCTTGGAAAGCCCCTTGCACGCTTGTGCGCCATTAGCCTCCATCAAAGGTAGGAATGGAGGAATTTGAGTTAGAAAGCATTTTGGATTATCAGTAGAGGAGGGTCATACAGGAATAGTGGATTCATTTGATGAGCTATTCAGACAGTGTTGATTCTTGGCAAACAATTTCACGGGTTACATCTCTTCTGACTTCCATCTACAAGCTGCTCAATTAACTTCAGTCCCTGCCAGGAATTCCCATTCTGAGAGAAAAGGACACTTGTTTGGAGAGAACAAGTGCAGAGAAACTTCTTTATAGCCAACGAGACAAACGTCCCATCCAAAGGTATGAGTGAGAGATCCAGAATGGGAGAAGTTCCTGATAAACAAAGAGAAGAAACTGAAATTCCTCCCATTCTTGCTCTTTTGGGTTGGGAAAAGAAAATTGAAAGGGTGGAGATATCTCCAGTTCCAGACAATGGGGAAAAAAATGGAAAGGGAGCAGAGAATATCCTGCAATCACACCCTATTAAAAGGAAGGAAGGGGACACCCCCAGATCAGAAGGGGAGAGAAAGAAGGAAGTAGAAAAAGAGAAGGTACAAGGAATGAAACTGGTGAAGCAGAAACCACTGACCTACAAATTAGCAAGAACCATCAAGTGAACAAAAGTCTAAAGGCAGTGGTTTTTAAACTGTTTCACCCAATTACTCCTTTTCTTCAGCTCAAATAATGTTGTTATGCATAGACACACAAACACACAAAGATTCTTGTTTTACGCAATTATCTTGGCAATAGCAGTCCCTCACTGGATCCCCAACTCACAAATAAGCAATTATAAATTGCTCCATTACCCCCAGGCTATGCACAAGTCTAAGAACTGCTTTTAGGGATGTGAAAAGAACACCCCAATATCTGTTGACTCAGAAATGTCGGGGAAAAAAGCAATATGATTTAAATGCTGGAGCAGAGAGCTATATAGATGATTATTCAGCTGGAAAGGGGTAAAACACATCCAAAGCTGTGAGTCACCATCTTTTCACATATACTAGATATTTTTATGAATATTCAAATTTCTAAGAAATACATAAATAAGAGCTTTGATTCATCCAAATACAAGAGATAAATTTGTGCATTTATGGCTTCAATTGTGTCTGCAATAAAGAGGCCCTTCTTTCCACCCTATCTAAGGAAGAAGAAACTAAGAAATAATTTCTTCCTTTTTGTGTACATAGTGCTCAAAGGGTATCTAATAAACGTCTTCAATAACAGCAGTGACCAGTATCTTTTTCTGTGTAGGAGGGGGTGAATTTAAAATAAAGTAGGTTTTACTTTCTGGAATAACAGGTCTTAGCTAAACCTTTGTCTCTTAAAGAATGTTTTGGTTCAAGCCTGTATAATGTAACTACTCACTTGATTTTAAATAGTTGCTGTATTTAATTTCTTATTGTATGTATGTATGAAAGATTTAAGTTTTTAATCAAAAACTTGCATCACATGGAAGCTAGCCAGAATATTACGTGCTAGCCAGTTGATTTTTTGTGGAGAAGGAATAGTTTGAATATAGAAGGACTTCATTCTGTGATATGGAAAATAAATTCGATTCTGTTTTAAAAAAAAAAAGAAAAGAGGCCCTTCTTTCCTTCCTTCCTTCCTTCCTTCCTTCCTTCCTTCCTTCCTTCCTTCCTTCCTTCCTTCCTTCCTTCCATCTATCCATCCATCCATCCATCCATCCATCCTTTTTTGCATGGTTCCTCCCCCTCATCTGCCACAGCACCTTAAAAGTCATAAAATAAAAGTCATAAAATAAGCAACAACATGTTTAGTCCCAAATCCACGGCAGATATATCTAAGTGTTCACTGTAGGCAATACCCACAGCAACCATAAAAATCATGCTATCTCAAAACCTCAAAGCAATCTCACCCCCATGCCAAGGAACACAATCAAACCTTTAAGGTTTTTTAAAAAGCTGGCGGGGACAAGGTGTTCCAGAGATTGGTAATGCAAACAAAAAGAAGAGTCTACCTGGGACCCCCTGATGACAATCTTTTATCCACAGGATCTGTAGCCTTTCATTCGAACCTACAGGATGAACTAGAACAACTGAAGAGAAACTATCCTGCAAATAACCCATTGCTATCCTACAGGTGACAACAGGCACCTCAAATCACACTTGGAAGCAAATCACAAATCACAAAACAAAGTTGTAATATGGACGTACCAAAGTGAACCCATCACCACCCACCCTGGACCAGTTGCAGCTCTAGGATGCTCTTCAACGTAGAATGCATTGTAGTCATCCATTTTGGTGGTGACTGAGTGATGTCCAGGAGCTTCTGTCAAGTAAGCTAATTCGCAAATAAGGAGTTAAGTGTTTGGAGAGTTGTGATTTACACCTCTGCCAAATGGGGAGCTTGACACACTGCCTACATTAAGTGCCTACAAAAGCTGAATGTGTTTTTAAAATGAAAAAGAATAAATGTGCTAGCCTGAGCATGACTGACACAAAAGCAATCAGAAGCTCAGTCAGTTAAATGGGATGTTTGAGTGTAAACATATTGAGTGACAAAACTTTCCAAAAGGCTGTGTAGGAGCAGATCTAGAGTTAGAGTTTCTACCATAACAAAAATAGCCAAGAAAGATAATAAGAGATCTTCAAAAAGACATATAGGTGCTAACCATCTTGGGGTCTGTCAATGTTCTATGCAACCTATATCTTGGAGAGGAAAAAAATCTACCTTCTCTAGCTTGAGATATAATAAGGGGGTGATCACAGTGGACAAGAACTTTTTAAAATAATTTATAGTTGTGTAAAAGATATATGCAATAGCAGTATATACTTATCTGGGAATTTTATCTATGATTTGTGTGATGTATTTCTATGATGTGTTAGGTGTCAACCCTGGTATAACCCTGGTATTATTGTGTTAAAATTTATCTGTGGGAAAACGAGTTCATTACAGTAAGTTTAAATCAATTCCTATCCAATATTAAAGAGAAAAGCAACAAACTGAAGATAGATATTTAAAAGATTATCTTTAATTACAGAGAAGAGACAGCTTCTCAATGAATTATCTTTTATAGTCAGTCGCACTAATTAAACTATTTTCTTCATATGGGTTGCGAAAAGAAATGCAGTTAGTACTTAAATGGAACAGATAAATCCAGAAAACCAGAAATATATAACTGGACCATTTAGAAGATCAGTTGAGTTCAAATAAATCGATTCAGAGCATACCAACCCTGTACAGCCAAGCAAAATTAATTTTCACTAGTACACAGAGAACACCAGAAAATGACATTGGGAAAGCTAAGCGGAAGGTCCTGGAAGCCAAATTTAGGTTGCTAGGTAGAAGATTAAAGTCCAGGACCCCCAAGGTTGCATTCTCAGAAATGCTACCTGTTCCACGCGCAGGGCCAGCTAGACAGGCAGAGCTCAGGAGCTTCAATGTGTGGATGAGGCAGTGGTGCCGGGAGGAAGGGTTTAGATTCATTAGGAACTGGGAAACATTTTGGGACAAGCCACACCTGTACAGAAGGGACGGGTTACATTTGAACCATAATGGAACCAGACTGTTGGCGATTAATATTAAAAAGGTTTCAGAGCAGCTTTTCAACTGATTCATAGGGAGACTTCTGGTTCCGGTCACGAGGACCGGAGCCTTTCTTTGAGAGCTCCGGGACGGGGCTCGCGCGAAATTCAAAATAAAAAAACACCGAGAAAGTGAGCGACGAAGAAAGAGGTCGGGATTGAAGAGGAACCTCGGATCTTTTTAAAAAAGTGAGACTTGCTGCCGGGAGGTCCCGGGAAGCCGCGGACGGAGCCGCGGAAGCCGGTGGCGGCCGGGCGGCCAGCAGGCCCGAAAACACCGCGCCGCAAGCGAAGGAGAGCTGGAGAGCAGGCGAGAGACAAGCGGCGGAGCAGGAGGAGGACACCGGATCGCTGCCGGGGGGGGCCTGCCGGCCTGAGGAGGACCCCCGGACGAGTTGGAGAGAGGGAGGAACGGCGAGAGAACAGCGGAGGACTGGAGCAGCAAGCAGAGGCGGAGGCGGCCAGAGCCAGAAAGAAAGAAGCCGACAAGAGCAGAGAAGTGAGAGGCGGAAGCGAACGAAGCCAACAGGACACCGACAAGAGCGGAGGAGAGCAGAGGGAGCAACAGAGAAAAAGAATACCTGCGGGAGGTGAGTTGTTAAAGGCGAAGAGGGCGGCTGGAAGACCAGAGGGGGAAGAGGAGGTGGAAGGCCTGGGAGAACTGGGAGAGAAAAGTGAGGAAAGAAGCCCATCAGCTGAGCCCCCTGAACCAAGGGAACCAAGGGACCCAGAAGATAAAGAAGCACCAAGGAGGGAAGAGGAGGTGGAAGGCCTGGGAGAACTGGGAGAGAGAAGGGAGGAAAGAAGCCCATCAGCTGAGCCCACCACTGAAAGGACAGAGTACTGGATCATCACCAGATCAGTCTAGTGTCTAATTTGGTCTAATTTGGAAACCAAACCAGTACCAGGAGAACAGGAGGATAAGCTCAAGATGGCCTCCAAACAGACCAAACTGACACAAAGGGAATTGTTTCCTCCCCAGCCCAGCTTACTAAACCACCAGGAAACACTTTACCCACCCCCACACCCTCCCATCCAACTACAGGCCCCCAGACCCATCTGTTCCCACAGGCCAGCCCAACAGCACACATGATACAAGAATTAAAAGAGGTAATAGAAACGCTGGTACTAAGGATGGATGGAATGGATAAAAAGTTGGTGGAAATGGACACAAGGATGGAGAGGAGGTGTGTAGAGGCAGAACAAAAGATGGAGGAAAGATGCAACGACATAAAACAAATGCTGAAAGACCAGGGTAGAGAGCTAGAGAGAAAATGGGAAAAGCAACGCAGGGCGATGGCCGCGGACCTGGACCAAATGAAGGAGGCAATGCAAGCACACTACAAGGGAATAGGGGAAGAAATGGAGAAAAACTTCCAGGAGATCAGGGAGAATGTGGACAAGTGGATGGAAGAAATGGAGAACCACGTAGAGGGACAGATAGCAGAGATGAAAGGGGTGGCCCAAGACCAATCCTCCATGATACAATACTTGCAAATGGCGTCCGCAATCAGGTTTAGAGGTTGGAAAGAGACACCAAACGAAACCCAAGGAGGCCTGCTCGGAACCTTTATAGAGGCCCTGGCAACATTTCTGGGAAAGCCAACCCCAGAGATCACATGGCAATTCGACAGAATCTACGGAGTGGGCGCATGGACAGCAACAAACAGGCGTCAACCAAGGGACGTGGTCATCCACTTTGCGACACAGGGGTTCCGGAATCTCATCTCAGTCACATCTTACAACAAGAGTTTATACATAGAGGGGCAGGAAGTGAAAGTGCTGAAAGAGATCCCCCAGACGATGCTGCGAGACAGAAAGGAATACAAGTTCCTGGTCAACGAACTGAGATTACGCGCTCTGCGATACAGATGGGAAGCCCCAACGGGGATGTCACTTCTCTATAAAAATAAAAGATACTACCTGAACTCGGTCCAAAAAGCCAGAGAATTCCTTGCAAAGGAACTGATGTCAGATGGACCTCAATACATCACGAGAGAAGACGCAGAAGGGCCACCGGAACGCAGAAGGGATCGAGAACAACGAGCAGCCCACCCAGAAATACAGACCAACGCAGTAGCAAGAGAAAGGAAAGGACCAACTCGAGACACGACGACACAGAGAACAGGAAGCAACAACAACAAGGGAACAGGACAGACTGCAGAGAGCAGGATACTAAGATCCACCACCAAACGCACGGAGCAGCACGACACGATCCCTCTACGCAACTTGAGCACCAACCTGGATACCATGGGAACGAGACCAAAGAAGAACACAGGAGATAGAACAGAAGCAGTCTTGCAAGAGTATCCTGAAGCTGACGATGACAACTAAATACTTGACATGGAACGTCAACGGACTAAATTCCCCACAGAAAAGGAGAAAGATATTTCATTACACGTATCAAGGAAGAAACGACATAACCTGCCTACAAGAAACACACATCAGAGCAGCGGACCAGAAATACTTAATCAACAACAGACTAGGTACACATTTTGTCGCAGCGGCGCCACGAAAGAAGAACGGGATTGTTATATACGTGAAGAAACATGTAATAGCTAAGCTAGTAGAGTCGGACTCCCAGGGTAGATACCTAGCAATCGAAATAACACAGGAAGACAAGAAAATTCTAGTGATGGGCATATATGCACCAAATCAACAACAAGGAAAATTCTACAAAAAGATACACAAGAAGTTAATACAACTCAACTACAGATCATGTATTATTCTGGGAGATTGGAACGGGGTCATAGAGACTGCCCTGGACAAGAAGAAAACAAAACCTAACCCACAGAAGCACTCCAAGTTGCCTAAATCTTTCTACGACATGAAGGAGGACCTTGTACTGACAGACGTCTGGAGGGAACGGCACGGCAAAGAGCAAGAATTCACTTTTTTCTCCGACAGGCATCAATTATTTTCCAGAATTGACTTCATCCTGACATCTAGTGACTTGCTAGTCCGTCTAAACACTATGTCAATCCTACCCAAAGTACTAACAGACCATAACCCGGTAGGGATGGAATTAAGACAGGATCGGAAATCGAGGAGATCCTGGAGAATTAATGAAAACCTGTTTAGACACGAGAAAGAGGTGGCTGAATGCAAAAGTGCCATGAAGGAATTCTTTAGTATAAATATGAACAATGAAACACCCATTGAAATGATTTGGGATGCTAGCAAGGCATTTATGCGCGGGATCCTCATGAACATGAACGCCAGGCACCGACGTAAATAAGAACGAAAAAGAAAGGAGCTAGAGGAGGAGATAAAGAAACAGGAACAATTATTAATAAAAAGACCGGAGGACAAAGCCACAAAAGAAGGAATTAAGATACTAAGAAAACAATTCGACATGCTGATGGCGGATCAAGTAGCAAGGAATATACAATACGCAAAACACAAGACATTCTGTAGCGCTAACAAACTGGGTCGGTGGCTGGCTTACACCATAAGAAAGAAACAGAAAGCCCGCATAATTGAAAAGATAGAGTACAAAGGCAAGGAAGAATTCAAACAGGAAACCATTAAGAAAGCTTTCACCGAGTTCTACTCAAAGCTATACGCCGAGGAGAAGATACAGGACAAAGAGATAGAAAAGTTTCTACAAAGCGAAAAATTAATGATACTCACCGATACACAACGAGAGGCCCTGAACGCCCCAATCACGAAGGAGGAAATACACTCAGTGATCAAACAACTGAAAAAAGGAAAATCGCCCGGGACGGATGGGATAACAGCGACCTACTACAAGCATCTCCAGGAGGAGATGTTAGAACCCCTCAGAAAGCTCTTTGTCAACATACAAGAAGGAGGCCAAGTCCCACCCTCCTGGAAAGCAGCCTACATTTCCCTAATCCCCAAAGAGGGGAAAGATAATGCACAACCGGCTAACTATAGGCCCATCTCACTATTGAACACAGACTACAAAATCTTCACAAAAGTTTTGGCCAACAGATTAATGACTGTATTACAAAAAATAATTCATCCGGATCAAACGGGGTTTATACAAGGACGTCAGATGAAAACCAACGTGAGACAGCTGTTGAACATAATAGAGTACTTGGAAAGGCAGAACCAGGTACCTGCTACCCTCATGTTTGTGGACGCAGAAAAAGCCTTTGACAGACTGAATTGGCCATTCCTGACGAACCTGGCCCGGGGGATGAAAATGGGACAGCAGTTCCTCAACTCCATAATGGCAATCTACCAGAAACAAACAGGCCAGATCATTGTGAATGGCGAACTAACAGACCCATTCAACATAGAAAGAGGCACGAGACAGGGCTGTCCGCTGTCACCACTGTTATTTGTCTTAACGATGGAGATTCTGCTGAACAAGATAAGAGCAGCAGAGGACATAAAGGGCATACAGATTGGACACCAGGACTACAGACTGTGTGCCTTCACAGACGACCTGCTGGTGCAGTATCACAACCAGTACAATCAGCAAGGAGTTTGATGGAGATAATGAAAGACTATGGCAAGGTATCAGGTTT
Source organism: Bothrops alternatus (assembly GCA_034064705.1). NCBI lineage: Eukaryota > Metazoa > Chordata > Lepidosauria > Squamata > Viperidae > Bothrops > Bothrops alternatus. The sequence continues at coordinate 168,211 of JARGCV010000050.1, read as the reverse complement.
TAAAGTGAATATATCAAAAACGAAGATGCTAGTCAAAAATCTAGACAACAAAGCTAAACAGGACTTGGAAAGAATAACGGGTTGTGAAATAGTTAAGAAAGTTAAATACTTGGGAGTGGAGATAGAAACAACGAATGCGAAATTATACAAAAATAACTACGAGGTACTATGGAACAAGATACAAGCAGATCTGGAAAGGTGGAAAACACTACGACTGTCCTTGCTGGGCAGGATAGCAGCAGTAAAGATGAACGTCTTGCCAAGATTTCTATTTCTCTTTCAAATGCTACCCATACTCAAAAAGGATGTGGACTTGGACAATTGGCAGAAGGGCATCAACAGATTTATTTGGGATGGCAAGAGACCGAGGGTGAAACTAAAAATCATCCAGGACACGAGGAAGAGAGGGGGACTAAAAATGCCTAATCTAAAGCTATACTACTATGCAGCGACGTTGGTGGCGTTGAGTGACTGGATCAATATGACGAATGATAGAATACTGAATGTTGAAGGGCATGGTCTACTATTCGGCTGGCACGCATACTTGGTGTACGACAAAAAGGCAGACAGGAACTTCAAGGAGAACCCACTACGAATCCCATTGTTGTGGGTCTGGAGGAAATATAAATACCTTCTACACGATAAGATCCCCATATGGACGATCCCCGGACATGCAATAGGGGATGTAAACATAATCCAAGAGCAGGGAGTAGTGCCCTACAGTAAACTGGTACTGGAAGAAGAAAATGGGTTCTCCTTAAAGTCACAAACAACGCTAGCAGATGAAGGAATAGGAGGTACCTGGCTATCATACCTACAACTGCAGTCAAGGTGGCATAAAGACAAGAAGAAGGGCTTATCCCAGACTGACGAGAGTTTAATTGAACAGACTAGAGAGCAGGGGATCATGCATATCAAACGAGTGTACAGTGTACTAATAGAAATTAACTCTGAAACGGTGCTAGTCAAGAACTGTATGGTAAAGTGGGAACAAGACTTTGGACATCCGATCACGATGGAAACGTGGGAGGAAATCTGGGTGAGAAATGTAGAATTCACGAAAGCGCAACAGCTAAGAGAAAACTTCTACAAGATGTTCTACAGGTGGCATCTAGACCCGAAAAAACTATCATACATCTATCCAAACACCCAGCCCAAGTGCTGGAGGTGTGGCGATGGGGAGGCTACATACTTTCACGTATGGTGGACATGCAGAAAAATCAAAGCCTTCTGGAGGAAGATATGGTGGACACTCCAAACTATATTCAAAAAGCGTATTGACTTTCTACCTCAGGATTTTTTGTTAGGGATCATAAAAGATTGCACTACCTCAGAGACGAGCTTATTTCTGAACTTGATCACAGCAGCCAGATTGTTGGTGGGACAATACTGGAAGAATCCAGAAATACCACCTATGGAAGAATGGACTTTGAAAGTAATAAATTTGGCGGAAATGGCGAAAATATCGGCATATTTGAAAGATCGCTCAAATGAACAATATTTGACAGACTGGAAACAGTGGATAGACTATATACAAGAGAAACACCAATCAAACAAAATGTATCTGGCGTACAGTTGAAGCTCGACGTGAAGAGTGAAGAATGTTCACCAAACCAGATGTTTACAAAGACTAATACCTAATGTTGTATTTTATGTTATATGATGATTGCCTCTTAATATGATTTTATGCATAATGTTGTTTGCTTTAATATTGAAAAAGCGGACTGAACTTCTAACTCAGGTTATTGAATTTCTACCTCAGGATCTTTTGTTAGGGATGAAGCGTTGTCTTACCTGAACGTTCTTTCTCTGCATGGGGGGATGGAGAATCCACCAATGGGTTAACACTGTCCTCTGCCCAATGGGAGACTAGGTCCGAACTTTAGCTCCGCCTCCGGCTTCCTTCTTCCCCAGTTTTTGCCAGGCGAAGCACTCCATCAGGTCGGACCGTGTAGCTCCTTCTCAATGACCTGTAAGAGAACTCCTACCTAGACCGGTTAGAGGAGGGTGTGGATTCTCCATCCCCCCATGCAGAGAAAGAACGTTCAGGTAAGACAACGCTTCTTCTCCTGCATGGGTGGATTCCGAATCCACCAATGGGACGTACCCAAGCCCTCATAAGTCCCTTCGGGTGGGGGTCTAGGATGTCTCTTACTAGTCCTGAACTATCTGCTGCAAAGACCTCCTTCCAAATGAAGCCCCTGCTGCAGCAAATTGGTCTATCTTGTAATTTCTTATGAACGAGGATGGAGAAGCCCATGTGGCTGCTCTACAAATCTCCTCTAGTGATGCCTGGGTGCGCCAAGCAGCTGATGTGGACGCACTCCTTGTGGAATGCGCCGTGATGTTGTCTGGTACTGGCTGATCCAGCGCCTCATAGGCCTTGGCTATGCATGTCCTAATCCATCTACTAATGGTCGAGGTTGATACCTTCAGGCCCTTAGATGTTGGGTGATATGACACAAAGAGGGCCTCGGACCTTCTGTAGGCCTCTGTTCTGGTGACATAATGGCGCAGAGCCCTGCGCACGTCCAGTGTGTGCCATCGTCTTTCCAGACGATGAGTGGGATTCGGACAGAAATCCGGTAGTACTAGGTCCTGAGACCTGTGAAACCATGTGTTGACCTTCGGCACAAAGGATGGGTCCAGGCGTAGGATTACCCTGCCTTCTGCGAAGGTGATCAGATCCGGTCGGACCGAGAGGGCCCCCAACTCCGATACCCTTCTTGCCGATGTGATGGCCACCAAAAAGGCCACCTTCAGCGTCAGGAAACGGAGTGGGCAAGTCCCCAGTGGTTCAAAAGGACCCTCGGTTAATGCCTGTAGAACCCTGTGTAGGTCCCAGGATGGAAAACGGTGAACTACAGGGGGTCGTCTAGTGGCTGCCCCCTTTAGGAATGCGCTCACCGCTGGATGTTGTGACAGAGGTCCCCGGTCCTCGCAGACGAGGACCGTCTGTAATGCTGCAACCTGCCTGCGGATGGTGTTGAACGCTAGTCCCCTGACCATGCCGTCCCAAAGATACTCTAGGATGGTAGGGATGTTGGCGGTCAGTGGGTTTATGTCCTGTCTGCTGCACCAGGAAGTAAAGTTCCTCCATGTTGCATCATAGATCCTGTTTGTAGAAGGGCGTCGGGCATCCTGTATGACCGAGATGACATGTTGGGAGAATGCCTGCCTACTCAGACCCTCCCGCTCAAGTGCCAGGCGGCTAGTTGTAGCCACTGCGGGTCTGGGTGCAAGAGTTTCCCCTGGCTCAGGGACACCTGGTTCGGCGGTAGTTTCCATACAGGCGAAAGCGATAGGTCTACCAGGTCCGCAAACCACGGACGCCTCGGCCAGTATGGCGCAACCAGTACCACCTCCGCCTGCTCCAGGATGAGCTTGCGGACCGTTGCTTGGATCAGGGGCGGAGGAGGGAAGGCGTACAGTAGCCCCTGGGGCCACCTGCATCTTAGCGCGTCCGTCCCCTCCGCTTCCCTGGTCTGGAACCTGGAGAAGAAGCGGTGGGTTTGAGTGTTCTCTGGTGTTGCGAAGAGGTCTAGGCACGGCCGGCCGAACCTGTTCGAGATCGCCTCGAACAGCTCCGGTGCCAGCCTCCACTCCGCATGGTCTATGGTGACCCTGCTGAGGGAGTCTGCCTGGTGGTTTGCCTCCCCCGAGATGTGTTCTGCCTTTATTGATGCCAGGTGTCGCTCTGCCCACAGGCCCAGCGCCCTGGCCTCCTGCATGAGAGCCACTGACCTGGTCCCGCCCTGTTTGTTTACGTGCGCCTTTGCTGTTACGTTGTCCGTCAGGACTAGCACGTGCTTCCCTGCCAACAGGGGTACAAACTGAAGTAGGGCCAGGTGGATGGCTCTCAGTTCGAGCCAATTGATTCTGTGCTTTAGGTCCCCTGGACTCCACCTTCCCTGGGCCATCTGATCCCCTGAGTGAGCCCCCCAACCGAACAGGCTTGCATCGGTTGTGACGGTTACCCTGTTGGGTTCCCTGAGTGGGGTGCCCCTGTTCAGGGCCCCCGACCTCCACCACCTCAGGGAGGCTAGGACCTGTGGGGGCACTCTGATTTTCCTGGGTGAAGCGCTCTGATTCTGTCTTTGGAAGGGGAGCAGTAGCCACTGCAGACCTCTGGAGTGCAGTCTGGCCCACGGGACAATTCCCAGGCATGATATCATCTTTCCCAGGAGCTGGGAGAGCTGCGCCACTGTGGCCACTTTCCTCTGCATTACCAGAAACGCTAGTTTCTGTAAGCTCTCCCGGCGCTCCTGGGAGAGGTACACCATGCCCTGGTCCGAATCTATGATCGCTCCCAGATGCTGGAGCCTCCTTGAGGGTGTGAGCTGACTTTTCTTGTGGTTGATCGAGAAGCCGTGCCTCTGGAGTACGGCTATGGTGGTCTGGATGTCCCTTAGGGCTGCCTGGTGGGACGCTGAGAGTATCAGGATGTCGTCCAGGTAGCACTGGACCCGCACCGGTCTCATGCGCAGGTGCGCTCCCAATGCCGCCAGCACCTTTGTGAACACTCTGGGCGCTGAAGACAGCCCGAACGGGAGTGCCCTGTATTGGTAGTGTCGCCCCTTGTGGCAGAACCTCAGGTACTTTCTGTACCCCGGTCTTATTGGGATATGAAGATAGGCCTCTGTGAGGTCTATAGAGGACAGCAGGTCCCCTTTCCGGATGCTGGCCAGTATGGATCTGAGGGACTGCATCTTGAACTTCCTGTATACTACGTAGCGATTTAACCGCTTGAGGTCCAGGATTGCTCTCCAGTCCCCTGATGTCTTTGGTACCAGGAAGAGGATGGAGTAGAAACCTTGCCCCTCCTGTCCTGGAGGAACCTGCTCTATGGCCCTTATCTCCTCCAGGTGTCCAATGGCCTGAACTATGAGGCCCGCCTTGGTCCTGTTGCGTGATAGAGGGCAACTTATGAAGTGATCTGGTGGTGTGGAGTAGAATTCTATTGCTAGGCCCTGGGTCACTGTTTCCCTGACCCAGGCATCCGTCGTGGTCGCCTGCCATGCCTCGCTGAACCGTGCCAGGCGACCCCCGATGGGGCTGTTCCAAGAGTCACTTGGAACGTCTGTAGGGTCGTCCTCCCCCCCCTTTAAAAGGGCGTTTGGACGGTTGGCCCCTGCCCGCGGCTGGACGGTCCTGACCGCGCTCCTGCCTGTATGAGAAGGTGCGCGGATTTCTGGGCCCTTCCCAGGACCGTCCCCCTTGAAAGGGCTGCCTCCATTCTCCGGCCCCATTCTGACGGGGGGCCTGCCTACGGAACTCCTGGGTTCCCTTGTCCGTTCTTTTGGAAGGGTGAGCTAGCACCTTCCTTTTGTTTTTGTCTTCTATCAGGTAAGGATCCAGGATTGCCCCGAAGAGCTTTGATCCTGCATACTTAGCTGTGGCGAGTCGCCATTTTGACTTAAGGTCCGCCTTCCAGTTCTTGAGCCATACCAACCTCCTAGCTGCCACTGTCCCTGCAATGGATCTAGCTGAGTATCTGGACGCGGCCAGTGCGGAATCTGCCATGAATTCCGTTGCCCTCCGCAGTTTGGTTAGTGTTTGTCTTACACGTACCTGCTCAGGTGGGACACTTGCCTGGATCTCCCGTAGCCACCTGATCGCAGCTCTGGCGACTAATGAGTTCGTAGATGCGGCTCTGATGGCCCAGGCAGATGAATGGTGAGCCCTGCGGAGGGAAAGTTCTACCTTCCTATCCTCCGCCTTCATGGATTCTGCTAGGTCTCCTGGGATGGCTGAGGAAGGAAGAAGAGAGCTTAGTGGAGCGTCCACCTGTGGCACCTCTATTAAAGTTGCTAATGGACTGCAAACATTATACATTTTCTTTTCCACGCCATTAGGCGTTGGGATGGTGCCTAGATTAGACCACTGGGTCCTTACCGTTGACCTGAACACCTTAGTGCATGGTACCTGGATCACCTCTGACACCGGTGCGTGAAGCAAGGGATCCTTTGCGTCCTCCTCCTCTGAGGACGGCGGTCTGGCCTCCTTGGTCTTAGCTGGCAGTTCTAGAACAGAGCATGTCTTAATCATGAGGGAATAAAACAGATTATGGTCAAATAAACCTGACACTGGGGCCGCCTGTGGCTCTGCATCCTCATTTTCTGACAACGGGGCATCCTCATCGTCCCAGTCCTCCTGCTCCTCGTCTGCCACCTGTGGAGAGTTCTCAGACTCATCAGAATCCTGAAACAGTATCTTTTCCCCACGGGAAGATGGTGTGCGTGTTTTGTGAGCTCTCTTGGGAGGAGAACTCCTCCTAGAGGCCCTGAGGTGCACTAATGTTTCCTCTAAGAGGGAATGAAGTCGTGAAGGCCACTTACCAGATCTCCTTCTTTTCCTACCTCTGTGCTCAGGATCCTCCTGGCTTGTGGAAGGCTCTGAATGCTCTGGTGAAGATGGCACCGAAATGGGGGACACCTCCCTTTCTGTCTCCCCCCTGGGAGACCACTCCTGTTCAACCGCCTCTGCAGGCTCGAAGGAGGTTGGTGTCTCCCCGAGGGACAAGGCCGGACTTTCCATCCCGCTGTCCCTCAGTCTCTGCGCCTTGGCAAACTCCCTCTCCAAGGCTTGGTGTCTCCTTGCGGCCTGGCGCTCGTCCGCCCTTGATGGCTCAGACAGATGCTTTGTTTTGGCCTTCTTCTTGCCCCCCCCCGCTTCCTCCGTTCTGCGTCTAGTCGGCGACGGAGGGGGCGCTGAGCCCTGGGCCGGTGTTCCTTCTGCCATTGCCATGTGCCAAGAAGCACCCTTTCCGGGTATCTAGTAGGCACAGACCGATGTCGGCAGCGCTACAGGGAATGCCCCTAACGTGCCTGGTCAAAGAGCTCCTGCGGTCACGAGGAAACCTAGCCAGGGAGTTTTGTCCCTATGCCCGTCCAGACCGCCTTGACTCCGCTGGGGAATCTGCTAGGAGCCAAAAACATCGAGAACACACACACACACACGCCTATCAACTGGACCCCCCTGGGTGCTCGGTCTCCGTTTCCTTGGTCTGGCAGCCGGAGCTAGGCCTCCGCCTCACCGGCAGTCCCTTCCCTTCCCCCTGGCCCGCAGGCACTCGACCGGGTGAAGAAAGGAGATTCGCGCCAGAAACAAAAGACTTTCACGCCAGGGGTTAAAGGCTTTCGCGCCAGAAAGCGAGGGCCCAATCAGAGGTCTGAGGCGCTCTGATACGCCCCCTTTCCAAAATGGCGCTTCGCGCCAGTAGGCGAGACCGCCCCTTTTTAAAGATGGCCGCCGCGCCGAATTTTCGTTCGGAGCTCTGTGCTCCCGGCCACGCGGTGCCTTAAGGAAAGCTGGCCTCGGCCTACCCCTCCGGTACCGACGGTCCCGGCCTCTGTCCGCCTCCCGGCTGACTGGCTGGACTCCTCCCCGCGCCCCCTTGCCCCACTTGCGGTTTTTGGGCGACGATCAGCGTCGATCTCCTCGAAGCTTCCCTCGACGCCTGGTCCCTCGGAGCTTCCTGGGGCGCTGCGAATCGAATAGCGGAGTCCAGGGAAATTTCCCCCTTTCCCTCCGCTGTTCCCAGGCCCTAGGCCCGGGCGGGCTCGCAGCCGCGCTCCCAAAGCGTGGGGGGGAAGGATCGACCGAAGGTCCCGAGGAAAAATGCTAGAAAAAAATCTCTAAGGTCAAAAAAACAATTCCAACTAAAGTTCGAACTAAAACTAACTCCAAAAACAATCAACAAGAACCTTTCTACCAGTCCTAACCGAAAAGAAATTTCCTCTTTTCGCGGAGCTACGCAAAGAGCTGTTCCTTGGGCTTAGACTAGGTAAAAACTGGGGAAGAAGGAAGCCGGAGGCGGAGCTAAAGTTCGGACCTAGTCTCCCATTGGGCAGAGGACAGTGTTAACCCATTGGTGGATTCGGAATCCACCCATGCAGGAGAATATAAAAGATTGCACTATTATTGAGACAAAGTAAATTCTGAAGCGCGAATGAACAATATGTGATAGACTAGATATAGTAGATAGACCATATACAAGAGCTGTTTTTTCAGGTCTCATGAGGACAGCTTATCATTATGAGCCCAGATCTAAAGTTGATTGCTTTAATATTGGAAAGGCGTACTGAATTTTTACCTCAGGTTACTGAATTTCTACCTCAGGATTTTTTGTTAGGGATCATAAAAGATTGCACTACTAATGAGATGAATTTACTTCTAAAGCTCGAATGAACAACAGGTGTTAGACTAGAAATAGTAGATAGACCATATATAAGAGAAACACCAATCAAATAAAATGTATCAGGCGTATAGTTGAGGAATGTTTGCTAAACCAGACGTTTACAAAGACTGATCCTTAGAGTTGTATTACAGGTTATATGATAATTGCTCTATAATATGATCTTATGTTCAATGTTGATGATTTTAATAAAATAAAAATTAAAAAAAAAACAAAAACTGATTCATAGGGGCAAGTCGACAGGAGCTGGGCAGCTTCCGGTTCGAGAAGGCGCACTGCCTAATATGGAGGGAGGAAGTTATGCACACATTGGTGAGTCAACAGTAAAACTAAATTGTAATAGTCAAGCAGAAGGACATGGTAGACCATCTACAAATTCTACAACCAAATTCTACAGTCAAAATCCACAGTCAAAGTTGAAAGTGCACCAGAAAATTACATATAAAGGTCTGTACACAAATGCTAGAAGCATTCGAGCAAAAATAGGGGAATTGGAATGCTTGGTGAAGGAAAATAATATTGATATTATCGGCATAACAGAAACCTGGTGGACAGATGAAAACCAATGGGACACAAGGATTCTAGGTTACAAATTGTATAGGATGGACAGGAGAGGGAGAAATGGTGGTGGCGTGGCCTTGTACATAAATGAGGAGTTAGAATCTCATGAACTCGAAATTCAAGAAAATTCAAACTCACCCACAGAAACATTGTGGATAAAAATCCCAGGACAGGAAACTAATCTGACGTTAGGGATCTGCTATCGCCCTCCCAACCAAACTCCAGAGGCAGATTGCTATTTGGAAAATGAATTTAAGGAGGCCTCAAAAAGAAATAGGGTAGTCATAATGGGGGACTTCAACTATCCCCAAATAGATTGGGTAAATTCTTGTTCTACACATAAAAGAGAGACAAAGTTCCTCGACATGTTAGCCGATTATTCCCTTGAGCAGATGGTCATGGAACCTACCAGGGGAAAGGGGATCCTGGACTTGGTTCTAACTAACACACAGGATTTGGTTCATGATGTCCTTGTAACCGAGCCCATAGGAACAGCGATCACAACACAATAACCTTCAACTTAACCATGGATAGCAAATTGTCAGTGAAAACTAACACAGAGACCTTAAACTTTCACAGAGGGAATTTTGACAAAATGAGGAAAATAGTAAAGAAGAAACTAAAAGGAACAGTAAAAAAAGTCAAATCCCTCCAAAATGCTTGGAAACTGTTTAAAAATACGTTACAGCAGGCTCAAATAAAATGCATTCCTAAAAGAAGAAAGAGGATTGGAAAGTCCAAGAGGATACCAGTATGGCTTACGAATGAGGTAAAGGAGGTTATTGGAAAGAAGAAAAACTCATTTAAGAAATGGAAGGCTCTTCCTACCGAGAAGAACAGGAGGGATCACAAACTCTGGCAGACCAAATGCAAGGCGATAATCATGAAAGCCAAGAGACACTTTGAGGAGCACATAGCCAAGAATATTAAAAATAATAACAAAACCTTTTTTAAGTACATCAGAAGCAGGAACACAACCAGAAAATCAGTTGGGCCACTTGATGACAATGGTCAGAAGGGGATAATCAGAGAAGACAAGGAGATTGCTGAGAGGCTAAATGACTTCTTTGCCTCCGTTTTCACCGAGGAGGATAGAGAACATTTGCCTGCCACTGAATTAGTTTTCCCAGGGAGGGAAATAGAAGAATTAAACCTGATAGAGATAAACAAGGAAGATGTTCTTGCATGCCTTTCTAAACTAAACATCAACAAATCGCCGGGTCCAGATGGCATCCACCCTAGAATTCTCAAGGAACTCAAGTGTGAAATTGCTGAACTTCTAGCTAAAATATATAATCTTTCTCTAAGATCAGGCACTGTACCGGAGGATTGGAGGGAAGCAAACATAACCCCGATCTTCAAGAAAGGATCCAGAGGTGATCCAGGAAACTATAGACCAGTCAGTCTAACCTCAGTTCCAGGCAAACTAATGGAAACCATTATTAAAGATAAAATTACAGGGCACATAGAAAAACAGGCATTGCTGAAAGAAAATCAACATGGTTTCTGCAAAGGCAAATCATGTCTTACTAACTTGTTAGAATTCTTTGAGGGTGTAAATAAATACATAGATAAAGGGGCCCCAGTTGATATTGTATATCTTGACTTTCAAAAGGCTTTTGACAAAGTCCCTCACCAAAGGCTCCTAAAAAAGCTCTCCAGCCACGGAATTAGAGGACAGGTCTTGTCCTGGATTGGTAACTGGCTAAATTGTAGGAAGCAAAGGGTGGCAATAAATGGACAATTCTCCTGATGGAAAGAAGTGAGAAGTGGTGTACCCCAAGGTTCAGTTTTGGGACCTTTACTTTTTAATTTATTCATCAATGATCTGGATGTAGAAGTTAATAGTGAGGTAGCCAAGTTTGCTGATGACACTAAATTGTTCCAGGTTGTGAAAAGTGAAACTGATTGTCAGGAGCTCCAGAAGGATCTCTCGAAATTGTGTGAGTGGGAAACAAAGTGGCAAATGCATTTTAACCTAAACAAGTGCAAAGTTATGCACATCGGGGCAAAGAACCCCAATTATACTTACCAACTGATGGGGACCAAACTTTCTGAGACAACCCAAGAAAGGGATCTTGGCGTTTTGGTGGACAGTTCGATGAAGATGTCAACCCAATGCGCAGCAGCAGTAAAAAAAGCAAATTCCATGCTTGGCATGATTAGGAAGGGAATCGAAAATAAGTCAGCAAGTGTTGTATTGCCTCTGTACAAATCGATGGTGAGACCACACTTGGAGTACTGTGTACAGTTCTGGTCACCGCACCTCAAGAAGGATATAATGGAACTGGAAAGGGTGCAAAAAAGGGCAACAAGAATGATCAAGGAAATGGAGCGCCTCCCTTATGAAACCAGATTGCAATGCCTTGGTCTCTTCAGCCTTGAAAGACGGCGTTTAAGGGGTGACTTGATCGAAGTGTATAAAATCATGCATGGGATAGAAAAGGTGGATAGAGAAAAATTCTTTTCTCTATCACACAATACCAGGACAAGGAGGCACTCCCTAAAGCTCATAGCTAAGAAAGTGAGGACAAATAAAGGGAAATATTTCTTCACCCAGAGAGTCGTTGATTTATGGAATTCACTTCCAGAAGGGGTCGTGAGAGCTGTCAGCCTTGACAGCTTCAAGGCAGGGCTAGATAGATTCATGGATGCCAAGTGTATCGGTGGTTATTAAAACGGATGTCCATGTGCCGCCTCTATGTTGGTTGAGGCAGGCAGGATTCCCTTGAATACCGTTTGTTGGGGGTCAAGGGAAAGGGAGGGTTTTGCCTTCTCTTTCTGCTCAAGATCCCCATGTACAATTGGTGGGCCACTGTGTGACACAGAATGCTGGACTCGATGGGCTTTGGCCTGATTCAGCATGGCTCTTCTTATGTTCTTATGTTCTTATGTTCTAGTTGCCTAGTAATGAAACATCTGCAAGAAAACAATCAAACTCAGAGAGCACCAAGGACCCCTCATTTCAACCCTGAGCTACAATTGTCTCGCTTTTGGTACCATTTATCAACTGCAAAATTCCGAGCTCAATTGTGGTCATTAAGTGAGGACTACCTGTACAGAAATGTTTGTGCCAACATGATCAACCTTGTTTGTCTCACTGGAAACAGAGAGCACAAACACAAGTACTCTACTGGATTACATTTAAGTTCCATCCTTAAAAGCTTTCCAGGGAGAGTTGGAAGTTCTCATGCAGTCATTCCCTAGTATGAAAGACATGCACACAAAGAGATGAATGTAAGGCGCCAGGAATCTAAAAAGCAGGGATTTGGCCAAGAGCTACTTTACTTGCATCCTACCAGAAGAGAACTTTGCACTTCTGTGCAAAGCTGGAGGAGGTTTTTCATTCTAATTATCAGCTCAGTATAAATACGGACATAAATGTCATAACAGTCCTATAACACAGCCTTTGCCAATATGACATCCTCCAGATATGTTGAACAATTGCTTTTATGTATATATATATTTCATATGTTGGATGGTGGAAAGCTACTTTTGTGTCAAGTTCATCTTTCTGGTCTGCTCCTCGGATTGAGGAAATCCTAGCTCAGTGATGGCGAACCTTTTAGAGACCAAGTGCCCAAAAACTGGCCCTGGCCCCGCTCTGCCCCGCCCCCGCTCTGCCCCCCATCCCCTGCTCCGCCTGCCCACAGGACCACTCACCATCTCCAGGGCCTGCCGCAGATCGCCCAGGCAGCCCAGCAGCGCTATGGCGGCCACACCCTCTGCCCACGCCCCGCAGCATCAACTACATGATGGGGTGTGAGGTCAGAGTCTTGTCTACACTGCCTGGCTGCCATGTCCTTGGCTGCGCTGCTCCAGGGGCGACTTTCCTTCAGGGGGATGCTGGAAAGGAGGGGTCGTGGGGGGAGGCAAGGCTGGGACAACAGCATGTGTGCCCACAGAGAGGGCTCTGAGTGCCGCCTCTGGTACCTGTGCCATAGGTTTGCCACCACTGTCCTAGCTAAACTAAGATCTACTGTCAAACAGGGGCACAACTTTTAGATCAAGAAGTTCCAACATTCAGTGGCACTACAGGTAGTCCTTGACTTACAATAGTTCATTTAGTGACCATTTAGTGACCAACAGCACTGAAAAAAGTGACTTATGACCATTTGTCCACACTTACAACCAACTGCATCATCCCTGGGATCATACAATCAAAATTCAGAGGCTTGGCAACCGACTCATATTTATGACAGTTGCAGTGTCCCAGGGTCATGTGATCACCTCTGGTGACCTTCTGACAAGCAAAGTCAATGGGGAGGCCAGATTCACTTAACAACCGTGTTTGTTAAGTGATTCACTTAACAAATGTGGCAAGAAAGGTTGTAATATGGAGCAAAACTCACTTAACAACTATCTTGCTTAGCAACAGAATTTTGGACTCAATTGTGGTTATAAGTTGAGGACTACCTCTATAAGTAGGGCTCTGAAAACTGTCAAATATTGTGGCTGAGGGACTTCATCTCTCATTAATCCATTGCTATTGACAATTAACCCATCAATCAGAAGGATGTAAAAAATAGATGCATCCAAACTTCATCTTCTATACTTCTTCCCCCCGTCCACTTCAAATTTAGACTAGAAAATTAAAGATTAATCTAAAGCGGGGTGTCAAACTGCCGGCCCGTGGGCTGGACACATCACGCCGAAACCACGCCCACCCCATTGCTGGCAATGGGGAGAAAGTTCCGATATGTCGCGCGACATCACATGACATCCGCGAGTTTGACATGTCTGATCTAAAGCAATAACTAAAGGCTTAACATGATATCTAACACTGGTACAATTTTTCTGTAAAAAGAAAAGCCTGATGCTAATAATTTCTTAGTTCCGTGTCTCTTTTAGACTTTCCAAAGGCACAAGGGTAAAGAGAACAGATTTAAAGAGTTTATAGATTCTGAGGAGAAAACACTCTGTCAGCACTCAAAATGTAATCAATTGTAAAATCTTTTGTATTGTACTTTTCAATGGCAGCATGGCTCTTCTATGGTATGGCTATGAATCATGCTATTGATTTCAAGTATCTTCTGTGCGGAAAATTAAATTATGCAAATCCAGGCCTTTATGAATCCTTTACTACAATGGTGTAAAATTGAGCACTTGCTTAAGTCAGCATCTTATTTATGCAATTAAACATCTGATGCACCTCTGAAAATGTCCAACTTTCGCTCATCTCGTTGTAGGTTCCCGAAATGGTGATAAATCTAACTTTGTAATGGGTAAGAAGCTGAAAGCACTTGTAACACATAAGGTGTTCATCTGTTAAAGAAACAGGAAAAAAAATATAATACAGCGTGGAATCTTCAATGAACACCTGTGCTGTTTCTAGTAAGGTGCAACATATAGATGAAATACTAAAAGGAGTACAAATAATTACTTCATTTTAATGGATGTGTGTATATGTTTGTGTGTGTAAGTGCAAATACACATACTTCCTTAAATGGACCTTTAGGCAAAAAAGCAAAAGTGTAAGTATATTATAAAAGTATTTTTCTTTAAATTTACACACATGCCTGCACACACATATTAAAGAGATCCTTCCCTAGCCCTATTTTAAGTGACCTCAGCACATTATAATTTTCACAGGATTTTTTATCTTCGTTCAAAATTAGTTTTAGCGTATTTTTCGTTCCATAAGACGCACCTGCTGATAAGACGCACCTAGATTTTAGAGGTGTGTCTTATCAGCAGAGCTGGTCAGGCATGATTGTACTGGCGGCGGCGGCGGGGAAGGGAGGGGAGCGCCGGCCGCTCTTGCAGCGCCTTTTCGGCTAAGCGGCAGGGCAAGCGAGGCAACTCTTTCCAAACGCTCGCATCGGCGCAATGTACCTGTGGCGATTCCCTGGCGGGCCCTGGGCTAACGGGGCTGGCGGCCACGCGAGCTCTTTGCTCCGGCCTTTTCGCGGGGCAGGAAAGCGGGGCGAGCGCACTTTGGCGAGCGGCACCCCGGAAGAAGGTCGGCCGAGGGAGTCGGGAAGGAGGCGGGGAAGAGACGCCGAGGGGGGCAGCTGGACCTCCCCGCGCAAGCCGAGCCCCGAGCCTCTCCAGCCGCGCGCCGGGCCAGCAGGCTGCGCAGGGAGAGCCGCTGCTGCCGCCGCCGCCGCCAAGGCTGGCTCGCCAAGCTCGGAGGGAAGGAGGCTCCCTCGCTTGCTCCGCACAGCCCTGCCACCCTCTCGGCCCAGCGCGATGGGAAGCGGCGGGGCGAAGTAGCGGGCGTCGCTGCCGCGGGGAAAGGAGCCGGTGGAGGCGATGGGGCTGGCGTGGCGGGGGGGGAGCGGAATCCAGAGCTTTGCGCCGCTCCCCTCCCCTCCCCTCCCTTCCCCGCCGCCGCCGCTCACTCAGCCCGCCGCAGGGGGACGAGGGGAGGCGCACCGGGAACCTCTCCTTGGCGCAGGGAGCTTCCTTCTGGCTGGGGCAGCAAGAGACCGGGAAGAAAACCCGCCCCTCCAGCTCGCTCACTTACCCGCTGCTTCGCTCGCGCTCCCTTTTCCGGCGACCAACCTCCCTTTCTTTTTTTTCTTTTTTTTTTCCAATTGCTCCAGCGCCTTCCCCCTCCCTGCCTCCATCTTCGCTCCATAAGACGCGGCTGATTTTTCATCCTACTTTGGGAGGGAAAAAACTGCGTCTTATGGAGCGAAAAATACAGGTAAGTGTTTTGTTTCTTAGTTTGAGAGTGCCTTTTGGTCAATCTTGACTTCTGGTAACTTCCTGGAAGTCTTTGTTTTTTCTTGGCAACATTTTCAGAAGTTGCTTGCCATTGCCTTCATCCTAGGACTGAGAAAGAAGGAGTAGCACATATACTTAACATGAATTTAATGAGAATTTTTACTGTAAGTCGACAGAAGTAGAACCTCTAATAAAGCATTCTAAGCACAATTCCAACTGTAGCCCATCACTCTTAACCCCCTCCCCCAAAATAGTCACTTCTTTCATTACTTTCATTTTTTCCTCTTTTTCTGCCTAGTATTTCCTCTTTGTGAAACTCTTTGGTTCTTCTCATTTTTAATTTGAGTAAAAGGATACTTTTCCCCAAGCGTTCTGCGACTTCCCTTTGTATGGAGTATGGTGATCTTCTAACTACTCTAAAAATCCATATTCTGCAAAGAAATTCTGTTTTAGGTTGACTCAGCTTTTCATCTTTCAAGGTTGGTAAAATGAAGACCCAGATTGTTGGGGGCAATAGGCTGACTCTGTAAACCACTTAGAAAGTGCTGTGAAGCACTGTGAAGTGATATATAAGTCTAAGTACTATTGCTATTTAGCATGCTAGATACACACTGGGAAGAGTGTTTGCTGCTGTAATCAATCAATCAGCAGAACATATTCAGTGCCTTTCCAACCATAGAAATTATTATATAAATTCACCAAGGTAGGCTCTACCCAGAGAACTCTGTAATCTATAATTATAGGGAAGTTATTTGTAGTTAGGGATTTTTAGGAAAAAGATTCTGAGATACTAAATGGTCTATGGCTGTTCAGAAAATCAAAAGGTAGCATTTCCAAGACGCTTCATCTATGTTATATAGCCACCATGGAAAACATTTTCAGATGTACTCATATACATATACATATATGCATATACATACACATATATACATATACACACCATATACATATGTATACATACATACATACATATACATACTTACACACACACACATAAATACATACCCAAATTTTCTCATATATATTTATCAGCAAATACCAAATCCTATAATATTTCCATTTTGAATATTTTAAATCTATGAGATTCTGCAGCCTAGGACCAAAAAGGTTTCTAGAGATGTAACACAACTCATCCTTATTGGGGGTAAGATTAAAAAGAAAAAAATCTGTAATGTGTTTTCTATGGACCTGACAGGATGAAAGGCAAAAAGTTAGAAAAGAAAAGACCAGGATAAAACTGCATTCTTTTAAAATAGAAACCCTGAAACAAGATTAAAAGAGTCGGGGCTGGTTGCCAGGATATTTTTTTAATGAAAAACAACAGGAAAAGTAAATTAGCCATGCATCCACAAACAGTTATTGTAGATTAGTGCTTTTCTGCCTAAGCAAAGAGAAGTGGAATTTCCTAACTAATGTATCATGTTAAAATCATTCGTGGAAGAGACGAGGAGGATGATTCTGAGTTTTGTTATCCAGTTCAATTATTTATAGGAGAAAATCTAAGAGCATTCCTCCTGTGTTAAGGCACAATTAAGATTCCTGGAGCACAGACCCCCCTATGATACAAAAATGACAACGGAGACTGATGCCACAATGCAACCTCAAGAATAATTGGAATTGTAACAGAAGCAGCAGCCAGAAAAATGGAAATGTTGTTTAAGGGCCTCTACTTTTGCTAAATTTAGCTATTTGATGAGGAAAAATAAAAGGCCTGGCAAATGCCGGCACAGAATAGTCTTTACTGTACTCAGACTCCAAACAAGGTAAATCCTGGTTAGTTCTGGAATGGGAAATTCCTAGGGATTTGGGGAGTTTAAAAAATACCCAAAAGGAGGAAATGGCTGGCCATGTAGTTGCTAGGAAAGCTATACGGATGTGACTAAGGGTGACTTTATTTTAAAGATAAGACGGATAGAATCTAAAGCTATTCTAAATGTATTTCAGAAATAATCCATAGAATCTATGGCTCTATGGCTGGATTAAAGCATCATGCTAAGCCAAGTGATCTTTCTTTTTTCCTTTTGGCTTAGAGTGTTATATAAATACAGCAGCTGAGTCTTCTAAATCACCCTCAATTGATAATGGTGGAGTCCTTGGGCATCTCTGAACTTGGCTGCTTTCTTGCAGATATTTCATTACCCAACTAGGTAACATCATGATGTCTCTGAAGAACTTGTGAAACCTGGACTGGGTTCCAATATTCTGCTAAACCAGTGTTCTTCAAACATGGTAACTTTAAGCTGTGTGGACTTCAACTCCCAGAATTCCCCAGCCATCTTGCCAAGTTTAAAAAACACTGTGCTAAATCATGGCCTGCTTAATTATAATTTATTCTAAGTAAACTATAATTTATCTACCAAGATAAGAGAATATTTGTAGCTCATGGTTCAACTATGGGGGGTCTTTGGTGCTCTCCGAGTTTGACTGTTTGCTTGCAGACATTTCGTTACCCAAACTAGGTAATCTCATAATGATATGGCAGTTAAAGTCCATACTTCTTTAAAATCGCCATGTTTGAAAAAAGCAGAATGTTGGAACCCAGTGCAGATTTCACAGATTCTTCAGAGACTAAGCCAGCCTTCAGTCTATGTGGAGAGACAAACAAGCAAGCATCGAGAGTGGTTTCTTTGCAACACACACTTCCAGAGCTGTAAACAATTCCTGCTCCTCAGCTGAACGTCCTATTATCTCCTCTGTCAGCTGCTTCCAAGGCACACCTGTACAACCCCATTACTGACAAAGCTCCTGCAATATTAATGGTTGCTTATGTGGAACAACAGTTTCCCTCACAGTTCATGGAGTAAAGCATTCTTATCATGCCCAATTTCCTTCTATTTTAATCAACATGAAATGTCAGATCAAACATACTGAGTAAAATAACTCTCTCTTTATGTCACACAGCCACCTTTAGCTGAAGCAATGAAGTCTCATACTGTTTATTTAACATTCTAATCGGCTTCCCATTTGCTCTGTCTCATATTGAAATTTTCATTCAAATGCATTTGATAAGTGCCCTCAGAGGTATAGTAAAGCAAATCCTCCCTGAATATCTTTCACAACTTTTGGAGGTTAAGTTAAAGATATAAAGCAAAACAAAAGTCAAGTGTAGAAATTGGTTTTCTCTGCACACCATTTCCTGAGTACACTGTTACTCTATGTTACTATTCAAACACTGTATCTGAGATACTAGTGCAAAGGAAAAACAGAATATTAAAGATAACCATTCAGCCTGTAATACTACCTTATTTCACTACTTACTTTTTTATTTTAGATCTCTCGCTATGCTTCTTACCAAATCGAAATCTTGCTACTTTGAAATCAGGTTAGTGATTATTAAACAGATTCTTAAGCCAGCTCAGAACCAATAACATAATTTACCCAACTTAAAATATTGGGGATTTATTGTATACAGAGACCCAGACCTACATTTTAACCATTATGCCCTTATGAGTTAGACTTGTCTAAGATTAACTCAGTTTACAAGCTATTTGTAGTTGGCACATGTTGCATTGGCATATTTCTACTATAGTATTCAGGGCTTTTTTTGTCATAGAACACCCAGAACGGAGTTCCAGCATCTCTTTTGGATGGAACCTTGTAGGCGGGTTGTATGATGTGTGTGAGTTCTGGCACAAAAAAAGCACTGATAGTATTTAATTAAGACAGCAATTATTTTTATGATGTAGTTAGTATTTCAGACTCTCCATGTTCCCTACATTTTAAATGAATATACAACATACAAACTTAAAAGCACATTGAACATACAAACCTACAAGCATATGATAACCATATACAACATACAAACCTGCAAACACATGCAACATACAATAGGGAGTCCAGAATGTGCCTTTTGTTTCTATGCTGTTGAATTTATAATAGGAAACTCAATTATTTTTAATTTGGTGTTGTCTCAAGATTTAACATGTTCCCTTTATTATGTTTCATAATCGGTCCTGGCTAAGATGAGTGGACATATAAATTGGCTAAATGAATAAATAAATGTATTTACAAAGTTAAGCTTCCTCAAGTGCTAATCACCAAGTTACCAATGATTAAAACTTAATATTGTGTGATGCTTCTTATCACTATTGGCTTTTATGTTATTACTCCAACAAATGTTAGACATAAAAGTTATTTTTAATCTCCAATTGCTGAGCACATTGACATAGCGCCTCCCAGAACACCTGTTAATGCAAACTGGGAAAAAAGAACTTTATTATTAGAAGCCAAAATCAAATGCATATACTAATTTTTATCTATAACTTAGCAGGTTTCTGCTCAGTCATGTTATCCACATTCCCAACATATATCAATATGGATAACAATAACAACAATAATTATTTATTTATTAGCCATATGACTCTATCATAAAGCTAAAAAAACAACAGAAAATAATGGAACATATTCAGGATATTTTATCATCCCTGAATTCAACCAGAATTTATTCTAGGTAGTCTATGCACTTCAGCTTGATCTTTTGACATTTCAATTACTCTAGTGATACCTAAGTGTGTTTCCTGGAAGAAGTATGATAGCTTATACAAAGTGTCATACTTAGTATAATTTACAATCAAACAGATAAGTGCAATCTTCAACATTTGGTATACTGTATACTCTCGATCTTCCTTCAGTTGAAGTCCATGGAACTTTCATATATTACTACACAATTAAGCCATTCAAAATATGCTCTAGAGCAGTGTTTCTCAACCTTGACAATTTTAAGGCATGTGGACTTCAACTCCCAGAATTCCACAGCCAGCAATGCTGGCTGTGGAATTCTGGGAGTTGAAGTCCACATGCCTTAAAATTGTCAAGGTTGAGAAACACTGCTCTAGAGAAAGCACTTCTAAGATTTTGGGTTTTATAAACTAGGAACAAAGAAAAAGGCCATTACAGATCTAAATGAAGATACTATGAATTGGTAGGGTGGAATAGATAAATACAGTATATGCAGGAATTTATTTTAGTTTAAATCAGCGGTTCTCAACCTTTTTCAGGCCGAGACCCCATCTGCGCCGCCCATGCGTGGCGTGACCCCGACCTGCGCCGCGCATGCGCGACGCGACGGCCCGCATCGCGCATGTGCGGCGCAACGGCCCGAACCGCACATGCGTGGTGCACATGTGACGGGCCGAACTGCGCATGCGCGGCGCAACAGGCCGAACCGCGCATGCGCAGCGCAACGTCCGAGGGGAAATGGGGAAAAAATGGTGGACTGCGGTGTTTGGCGACCCCCGTGAAACGGTCGTTTGACCCCAAATGGGGTCGCGAGCCACAGGTTGAGAACCGTCGGTTTAAATGATCATATTTATTATGGCCATTCAGTCTTGAAGACTCTAGGTTGGTTACAAAATACAAATGATAAAAACTTTTGCAACCCACGTAACAGGTATAGAACGATAAATATAAATACAACAAAGCCCCCACAGACACATAATAAACACATTAAACTTAAGATCTATCTTAAGGATAGGAAGATGAAATTGTATGTCAGAAAGAATAAGGTAATGTTACTCAGGTTGCTTTACATGCATATAAAAGAAGGAACCCAATATGGTTTACAGTTTGCACAGTTATGAATTGGAAAATCTCTAATTTGGGACCTTTGGAATCTAGAACAGATGTCACCAACCTTTCTCAGCTGGCAGACCAGAGGGAAAGGGAGGGGGAAGCATTTTACACGTGCGCGGATGCGCACGGGGCAGCGAGCACACGTGCAATGCAAACAGGATGGGACTAGCACACACCCATTCTTGCATGGTGCAGTGCCCTGATTCCACACCCCACGGTGCAATGGCACCCGTTTTTGCATCCCGCAGTGGCATCCTGTGTTTGCACCCCATGGCATGGCGGCATCCTGTTTACGCATCCCAAGGTGCAGTGGGGTCCTGTTTTTGTGCCCTGTGGCATGGAAGTGGCCTGTTTTTATGCCCCAAGTCTTGGTGTCCTATTTTCGTGTCCCGTAGCCATGGCACTAGTGCAAGTGGGGGTGTGCCAGCCTGTCTCGTGACCCAGTGGCCAGCAGGCCATGGTCTGCTACCGGGCTGCGGCCCACAGGTTGGGGACCCCTGATCTAGAACATGCACAGCCTGGAAGGAATTGGGATTTAAAACTTGGACAGATTCTATATTTTTTCTCAAAATAATCCTAACACATCAAATATATCTAAATGTACAGATATAAAAGTGATAGTTGCATCTTGTGCTTCAGTGAATAGTGAAAATGGAAAAGCCAGAATTGAGTTTTGAAAAGATGTGCAACTTTCTGAATGAATGCTATCCAGGAGAAAAAAATTCTTTTGTTAAATGACATAAATCAATGTCTGTAAATAAGATGAGAGAATGAGAAAAGGTGATTCAGAGACCAAAGAATTGGTGAGTATCTGCTTACAAAAAAGTTTATTTCTAATAATGGTTCTATTCATGAGTATACATATGAAAAAAAATGCACATCTACAATGAATGTTTCTGGTGAAATATTAAGCAAAAACTTGGGGACAAAATCAACATGGAATAAAAGAAAAATAGAAATGAAACTGCTGAAATGATGGAGTCTGTAGATGAAAAAAGAATACATGTAATAGTACCATTATGCTGAACATGAGATAAATATATTGTATAATGGAGTGGTCCTCAACCTTTCCGGCTTTGCAGGTGGCACTGCGGTGGCGGCAGTGGTGTGTGGGGGGGGGGGGGAAGAAGGAATGGTTCCATGTAAGCGATGGGCGAGCGTGCACACACAGCTCAATTTACACAAGCAGCAGGCGTGCTTGCCCGCCGCTTGCACAAGTGGGGCCATGCATGTGCATGCTCACCTGCCGCTTTCATGACCCAGTTCCGAACAGGCCTCAGCCTAGTACCAGGCCTCAGTCCAGGGATTGCGGTATAATGCATTCATACAAGAAAGAAATGGAAAAGATTTTAACAAGCAGATAAAACGCAATGCAATTTCACAGGAATTTAAAAAAACAATTTGAACACAGGAAAGAAAGCCTCAGTAAGGAACCTCCAGCAAAGTGAATATAGAGTCAAAAACAAAAAATGATCAAATGTTTTGGGATGAAACTGAAGTGAGAGAAAACGGAAAGGAGTATTTTAGAGGCTCGTATGGAATGTCAGGACTATACTGAAGAGCAGAACTGGAGTGCTATAAATAGTGTTGAAGAAAAAATAGGATGAAAATGCACTTTGTAAGAACCTTGGAAAAAATGGTAAAGATATAGTACAGATGGTATAACTAGAAAAATGTTCAAATATAGACATGGTTTATTATGAAGTGATCTGCAAATTATGTAAAATGTGCTTAACAATTGCAAAGTTGACATTTTTCTCCTATATAAAGGGAAAAGTAGCAAAAATTAATAGAGATGGTGTGTTCCTGGGAAGATGTAAGAAATGACAGTGAACAAAATCTAGGAACTGTAGTGAATCATTATAGGAATGTGCATATCGTATTACTGATCATCAGCAGGTCACTAAGAAATGAATGAGTACGAGAAAAATGTTCATTATATGTAGGCTGATTTGAAGAAAATCTGAATTACAGAATGCTTTGTGCAAAAACTGAGTTGATGGTTGGTTGCCTAAGGTCATAAGAGTGTTATATGATGGAAGTACAGCATGCATGAGAATAAATGAAATTCTTATTCAATGGTTTAATATTCAGCAGGGAGAAATCCAAGGATATCTGAGGCACCCTTGATTGTTGAGTGTATTTATGGATATACACCAAAAGAATGTCTATGAGATTCTCAGTCATCCAGGTCATTGTAGTCCCAAAAGTGCTTTTTGGGCAACTGGATTTTGTTTTCCTTTGAAGAGGTTTCGCTTCTCATCCAAGAAGCTTCTTCAGTTCTGACTCAGTGGTGGAGGATGGAAGGATTTATATTCCTTGGTTTGCAGCCATGCTGGCTCAGGAATTCTGGGAGTTGAAGTCCACGAGTCATAAAAGAGCCAAGGTTGCCTACCCCTGCTCTAGTACCAATATTTCCCAAACTTGACAATTTCAAAACATGTGGACTTCAACTCTGAGAATTCTCAAGCCAGCACACTGAAGTCCGTGCATCTTAAAGTTATCGAAGGTGAAAAACACTACTCCGAATAAACATTTAGGAAGCTGGTTGAAACCTGGGTTGTTTCAGAGAGCTCTGATGATAAGTGAGTCACGTTGTTAGGATGTTATTAGTACAGGTAATCCTCAACTTACAACAGTTCCTTTAGTGACGATTCAAAGTTACAATGGCACTGAAAAAAGGTGACTTATAATTGTTTTTCACACTTATGAACGTATGGTCACATGATCAAAATTCAGATGCTTGACAACTGACTCATATTTATGACAAGGTAACTGAGTAACTGACTCATATTTGTGACAGTTGCAGTGTCCCAGGGTCATGGGATCACCTTTTGTGACCTGCTGACAAGCAAAGTCAATGGGGAAACAAGATTCACTTAACAACTGTGTTCCTAACTTAAGAACTGCAGTGATTCACCATGGCAAGTAAAGTCATAAAACAGGACAAAACTCACTTAACAAATGCCTCACTTAGCAACAGAAATGTTGGGCTCAATGGTGGTCATAAGTTAAGGACTCCCACAGTGATGATCGACAGGATATTAAAGTGTTGTTATGGTGTTGCTTTAGGGACTTTGTTTTAAATGAGCAATTCTGTTGAAGATATTGTGGTTTTATTCATTTGCTTCAAGTACATACATCGTTCAAAGATAATGTGGTATGTTGCTTGATAATCATAATGTCATCCATTCAATCTAATTATCAGTGGCTCTATGGACCAGCTCTCTCCACATTTCCCAATCTTGTACAGCTTCTGTCAGTTGTTTTATCCTCTGGCTGGTATTGGCTTTGACGGTGTCTAGCCACCATATTTTTTGGGTGACCTCATTTACTTTTACCGCTGACCAATCTGAACATAATTGCCTTCTCCAGTGAGTTTGATCACAAATCATAAAGTAAAGCAGAATTTCATAATGTTCGCCTTCCAGCAAGATGTCTGGTTTTATATGGTCCAGTACATGTGTGCAGGAGCCTTCTCCAACTCTACAACTTGAATGATTCAATTTTCCTCCTGTCTAATTCTTTCACGGTCCAGAGAGCTATGGGAAGCACAATAGCCATAGACTAATCTGCTTTTATTTCCCAGGCTAATGTCCTTGCTTTTCCCTACTTATTTCATGTTCAACGTTGCTGTACGACCCAGAATAATTCAATACTTTATTCTGGACTGCCTTCACTGTTTGGATCCAGCTGCGATCCTAGAATCAATAGTATCCTAGAGATTCTAGAATCAATAGAATCTCATCTAGGATTCTATTGATTATGCCACTCAGTGTACTACAACTCAAAATGCCTTAAAAACACTCTTAATTAAGATTTCCACTTTCTCCACATTGCCTAAGAATCCACAAACCTTATGATAGAGATATTTACTGGATGTCAATCTTCTGGTGTATAACAGATCATAGTAAGTGGAATTCCTTCACTTATTTTCAGTGTTTGCCTGAATCATTTGCCAAAACTTGAGACGGCAGTGATAAAACTAAGTAGGACATAAATAGGCCTTTATGATACAAAGCCTGAGATTTCGGCTGCAGTCCTGCACACAGTTCATTAAGACGAAGGATTATGGAACTCAAAAGTCCTTACTTGAGAGAAGAATTTTAGGGCTTTTACATTCAATATTTAATCTACTTCAACATTAATGGATTTCCCCCCCCCCACATATGTGCAACATCTCTAGTATTAAATTGCAGAATCATCTGGAACAAAAACACCAATCTGGCTTTTCATTATGAGAGCCCAGCTCCTTTTATTTAGTCATAAAGAAGAACTTAGTTTATGTTAACAAAAATAGAAGGCAGTGCTGAATTGCATTACCAGTCAGAAAATGAGACAATCATGGTGGGTTGAATTCCCTCCCCTCTGCATGTCCCCAATTGCTCTGGAGGGTTGAGAGACTATTCAGAATAGATTTGAGAAATAAGCAGGGATGATGCATGGTAGAAGAAAGCAAATGGGGAGGGGGGGGGACTCCTAAGCTGAACAGAAATTTCCCCCAAATGACCAATGGTTAAATGACATTTTCTTTCCCATTTATTCTGCAGAAAACATTCTATAAGAGAGAATATACAATACAATTCTCCCATCAGAGTATTTATTGGGTTCCAGTAGTTTTTACACTGCTTAAGACCTGAACATTTCTAGAAAAAAATAAATTAGCTAAAATCATTTTTTGCAAAAGATTCTGGCTGAAGAATAGTACTAAAAGACATTAACCTAATGCAGATGGTTAAAATTAATTTCCATAAGTATAGACAGAAATGGAAATCTCTTAGAGCAGAGGTCCCCAACCTTTTGGGCACCAGGGACCGGTTTCTTGGAGAGAGGTTTTTCCGTGGACCAGAGGGTGCGTGTTTTGTGTGCTGCCTGCATCTCACAGATGGGTCTTTGCTTCTTTGTGTGGCCCGATTGGTGGCATGCTGCGGCCCAGTACTGGTCCACAGACTGAGGGTTGGGGACCCCTGTCTTAGAGCATCATTCATGATATAGTATTTCTTCTGATTGCAGATTCATAGTATTTCCAAGGTTTTCAAGATGAAAATACTAGTCTGCTAATTCAACATAGAGTTCCTCTTATAATTTAGAATTGCGAAATGCATCCAAAGGTGTAATTATATGTCTGTGGTTTTAAATGTCTGTGGTTTTAAAATGTTTAATGTTATATTTTTATTCTGTTTTTAAATAACTTCCTCCTAGCTAGCATATATTTTTATTATTATTATTAAACAGCTTTGAGATTTTTAAAATAATGAAAAACATCCACCAGACCTGTGTTTGTGTGTGTGTGTGTGTGAGAGAGAGAGGGGGGGAGGGAGGGAGGGAGAGGGAGAAAGAGAGAGATACATGCCCACTTTTGAAAATAAATAAGCAGCTTTATATGCTCATATGAGATCAGATGCCTTGGCTATGAATAGATGTTCATGCATGCAGAACTGAAATGTTTTATCAGCACCACAAGACGCTATTCTCAGATGCTCAGGTATTATTATGACAAAGTAGACCACAACCTACTACTTGATAAGATAGAAAAATGCGGGTTAGACAGCATCATCACCAGATGGATCCGTAGCTGGCTGACCGGCCGTACTCAGCGTGTGGTCTTCATGGAACCGCATCTACATGGAGGGAAGTGTGTAGTGGGGTGCCCCAGGGCTCTGTTCTGGGCCCAGTGTTCTTCAACATCTTCAGCAATGATCTGGACAAGGGGATAGATGGGGAACTCATCAAATTTGCAGACGACACCAAGCTGGCAGGAATAGCCAACACTACAGAAGACAGGCTTAGGATACAGGATGATATGGACAGACTTGAACACTGGGCGCTATCTAACAAAATGAAATTCAATGGTGAAAAAAGTAAGGTTCTACATTTAGGCAAGAAAAACCAAATATACAGGTATAGTATAGGGGGTACCTTGCTTAATAGTAGTAACTGTGAGAGGGATCTCGAAGTCCTAGTGGACAATCATTTAAATATGATCCAGCAGTGTGCTGCAGCTCCCAAAAAGGCCAACGCAGTGCTAGGCTGCATTAACAGAGGGATAGAATCAAGATCACGTGAAGTATTAATACCACTTTACAATGCCTTGGTAAGGCCACACTTGGAATACTGCATCCAGTTTTGGTCACCACGATGTAAAAAAGATGTTGAGACTCTAGAAAGAGTGCAGAGAAGGGCAGCAAAGATGATTAGGGGACTGGAGGCTAAAACATATAAGGAACAGTTGCTGGAATTGGGTATGTCTAGTTTAATGAAGAGAAGGACGAGGGGGGACATGATAGCAGTGTTCCAATATCTCAGGGGCTGCCACAAAGAAGAGGGAGTCAAGCTATTTTCCAAGGCGCCTGAAGGCAGGACAAGAAGCAACGGGTGAAACTAACCAAAGAGAGAAGCAACCTAGAACTAAGGAGAAACTTCCTGACAGTTAGAACAATTAACCAGTGGAACAACCTGCCTCCAGAAGCGGTGAATGCTCCAACACTGGAAGTTTTTAAGAAGAAACTGGACAGCCATTTTTCCGAAACTTTTCTGCCCAACTTCCCCTAAGCAGAACTGAGCAGATCCCTTACAGCTCCTGTCTTGCTATCTCCATCCTCTGATCTTGATTAGGCTATGATCAGATCCCTTCTTGGAACTGCTTTCCACATTTTCTCATCACCCTCCATGGTTGCTATGTTGTTGTTTTTTTTAATCCTCTCAAATCTAATAACAAGCAACAGTGACCCCACTCAACAGACCCCTGTGTGTAGGTATGGGATATAATTTAGCATATAATTCCTGAAAAGTGTTATTATTTAATGCATTTAAGGTAGTTCTGCTATATATGCTTGGCCAAACTGGGAAAATGAATAAACGCTAAGCTAAACAAGTCATCTTTTTAAAAAAAACAAAACAAAAACCAGATCTATAGTTGATAATTAATTTAACAAATAAATCAATTAATATTTAAAAAAATGCTGATAATAAATATATCAAATATATCCAAGTAAATTCCTTTTTGAGCAGATTATGAGCAACTCCTGTAGTAATTTTAGTGAAATAAATTAAAATGTAGTAAATTACAAGTAATTGAATATGAGGCAATTTATGCAAGCCTAATTTAATGTTTTCTCTTTTCTATCATTGTTTATATGTTATGGCTCACTGAACAGTCCTGTTGAGATACAGAACTACTCTTTTAAAAGAAAGCAATCTAAAAGGCAATTTGTTAGGATCAAGATTTCAATTTTATAGGTGAAATAATTTAACATATTTCAAATAAACCAATAAACTTTTCACTTTGAACCAAATTAGTTTTGAAATAAAGTTATTACAAGTGAACCGTTAAAAATATCCTAATATAAAAATGATCACCTTTTCTTCAAAAACACACAGATACACAAATACACATCTGTGTTTATCTCCTCTATGGGAAAATATCCCATAATATGCTGAAATGTTTCATGGCCACTGATATGAATGAACAGTCACAAGGATTAGACTTGGTGAATAATATGATTCAGAATGACGGGTGGGAAGTGGATCTTGTTTTAATTTATAATTAGAACTAAGTTATTAGAAGAACATCTGTATTAAGTGTGAAACTACAGGTAGTCCTTGCTTAATCCACAGGTAGTCCTTGCTTAATGACCGGTCACTTAACAACCATTGGAAGTTATGGCAGTCTCCCCCAAAGCTAATTATGACCCACTTGGAAAATGGCAACTGCTTCTTGGGGTGCACCATGTAGCCCAGCAATGGATAACTTTGCTTACCTTCACTAATGCTGCTCATTTTTTGAATAGCCGCTTCCGGGATCGAGCTGCATATCCCGGCAATGAAGCAGCTTGCTGTTGTGCAATCCTGGAAGTACCCCAAAAGTTTCCCCAAAAGGCCTACCCCGAAAATAAGCTCTAGCTTGATTTTTGGGGATGGGCCTAATAAAAGCCCTACCCCAAAAATAAGCCCTAGTTTGGGGGCGAGGCACACACCTAAAAATCAAAGTGTGTGTGGAGGTGCCCCACGTGCCCCGCACCCACTCACCTTGTAGCCAGGCCTCTCCTCACTAGCCCACTTCTTCTGTGGCATCTTCTGCAGCTAGGCCTGGATTTCTCAGTCACAGCCCTTTCCAGAAGGCCACTGCAGCCGAGAACCGAGTTATGGATTCAATCCATTGTTCATTACTTGGCTGCATAGGCCTTCCAGAAAGACCTGACTGCAAAAAGCAGCTGCAGAATGAATGGTCCTTCAGTCAGAAGAAGTGGGCCGGCTGGGCGGGGTTTTCAGTGCCAGAGTTGAGTATAAAAGACACCCCCTGAAAATAAGACCTGGTGCCTCTTTTGGAGGCAAAAAAAAAATAAGACCCGGTCTTATTTTCGGGAAAACACAGGTAACTGCTCAGAAAAGGATAGCTACTTGTGGGATTACAGCAATAAACCGCATGTTGGTTTGCTTGACAGGAAAAAGCTTATGGCAGTGGTTCTCAACCTGTGGGTCGCGACCCCATTTGGGGTCGAACGACCGTTTCACAGGGGTCGCCAAACACCGCAGTCCATTTTTTCCCCTTTTCTCCTCGGCCGGCGCAAGGGGCAGCACCGCGCATGCCGCGTCGCGCATGTGCGATTCAGGCCATCGTGCGTGCCGCGCATGCGCGATTCGGGCCGTCGCGCCGTGCATGTGTGATGTGGGCCGTCGCACCGCGCATGCGCGATTTGGGCCATCGTGCACGCGCTGCGCATGCACGATTCGGGTCGTCGCACCGTGCATGCGCGATTCAGGCCATCGTGCGCGCGCCGCGCATGTGCGATTCGGGTCATCGCACCGTGCATGCGTGATTCAGGTCGTTGTGTGCACCGCGCATGCGTGATTCGGGCCGTCACGCCATGCATGCGCAATTTGGGCCGCCGCGTCGCGCATGCGCGATTCAGGCCATCGCGCCACGCATGCGCAATTTGGGTCATCGCGGTGCGCATGAGCGGTTCGGGCCATCACACCACGCATATGCAGTGCAGGTCAGGGTCTCGGCCTGAAAAAGGTTGAGAACCGCTGGCTTATGGGGATCCAGCAGAATGGGAAAAACAGGCCCAAGAGCTATGGGGATCCAAGGGGCAGGAAGCAGAACATGGGGTGTCTCAGGGGATCTGGGAGGCCTTGGGAGGCCCAGGGCAGGCACTCCTACTTCTGTGCTGGGTCTCCCACGTCCTGCCCCATACAAGATACCCTGTGCTCTGCTTAACAACTGCATTAAGAGACAGAGACGGGAGGATTGTTAATCAAGTCATTGACTGGGACTCTAATGGTCAAAATTCTGTTAATGATAGGGAAATACTACCAGCAAACTTTGATGCCTGTATGCCATTCTTTTTAACCATTTAATTGAGCTGTAACAAGTCAG
The DNA here is from genome assembly GCA_034064705.1 of Bothrops alternatus. Lineage (NCBI taxonomy): Eukaryota > Metazoa > Chordata > Lepidosauria > Squamata > Viperidae > Bothrops > Bothrops alternatus. The sequence continues at coordinate 137,831 of JARGCV010000050.1, read as the reverse complement.
AGCTAACAGGATCATGTCTACTTTTCTTTGCATTTCGTCTGCTCTCTTGCCATTTTCAAATAAGGGAAGGATCAGGCAAGAAAATGTCCTAGCTGATAAACGAGACCTTAATACTGGTGAAAATAAGCTTATCTATCCAGACTCAATTTACAGGCATCAAGGAAAGGTTTATTCCACTACGTAGTTCAGTAACACTGATACTGCAATCAATCAGCAAAAATACCAGCATTTTCAGGAAATATAACCTTTGCAAGAAGGTACGAAGCTTGGAAGAGGACCTAATCAGCAACCCTGGAGTGGAATTAGTTCATTCTCTCCATCTATAGGGTGATACATAAAAGGTGCATTCTTTACATATATCAAATGATTTAGGAGAGGCTGTCAAAAAGAGCAAATTCATCCAGAATCTCTCAGATCTATGCAATCTGCTGATCTAATGGCCCAGCATTCAAGGCGAAGAAGTAAAGCAAAAGTGATCTACACAAGAGAAGCTATAAAGCCACATATTAAAAAAAGAGTCCTTTCAACGCAAAAAGCATCATCCATTTTGAATTGAGCCAACTTTCTATTTTTGAAACAAAGAAGAAGATCTCAAAGGCAGAAATGTAAAAAGTGAAGAAAAATCCCATACAGATTTCTGGAAATGTTTGGTGGAACTGATATTTCTATTTAGGAACAGGTCTTTCTCGTGAAACTGAAATCAGCATTACAGGTTTTATGAAATTGCTGGTTTAAATTTGATCAGTCTAACTCTAAGGATTCTGCCAGACTTCTGTGCTATACAGATAGTCATTTAGTGACTGTTTGAAGTTACAAGGGCACAAGAAAAAAGTGACTTATGACAGTTTTTCACACTTGTGACCATTGCAGCATCCCCGTGGTCACGTGATCAAAATTCAGACACTTGGCAACTGACTTGTATTTATGAGGGTTGTAATGTCCCGTGGTCATGTGACTGCACTGAATCTTGATCACATGACCAGGAGGGACGCTGCAACAGTGGTAAACATGAGGACCAGTCGTAAGTCACTTTTTTCAATGCTGTTGTAACTTTGAATGGTCTCTAAAGGAATGGTTGTGAGTCAAGGACTACCGGACACAATCTTTCAATGCAGTAAACCAGCTTCTTTTCCTCTTCCGGCAAAAATTCCCTTATCTTACCTTCTCTATATATCCCAATATGTAGAACGTCATATCCTCGTTCTGCCTCTAATGAGCAGAAATTGAGGCCGCTTACCCATTCACCCAAAATGGTGCTGTAAAACTAACAAGAGGCAGAACAAACAAAGCAAAAAATGAAAAGGTATTTAGTAAATTACATTCTAGCCCTTGCTAAAAATAGATCTTTTGCAAATGCCTTTTAAAGTAATATGAGGGAAACACTGCTTCTGGCAGACTTTCTGACAGCAGAAAAATTAAAAAGGTTGTGAGGCACACATCCATATAAAATTGTCAAGGTCAAAATTATGGAAAGCAAGCCACTTTGAATAAAAATAAATAATACCCCAAGTTTATTACAGAGAAAGAATTCACATACGTACCAGGGTTGCTGATCATCTATTGTCCTTTTTCTGGTAGTTTATTATTTTTTCAACCCATTTTAATTATTTTTGCAACAATGATGCATATAGGCTTAATAGAATGCTCGCCAAAATAGCTCGGTTTTTAACATCCCAAACATCATTCGAGAGGAGATTGTTTGATTTCAGTTGGGAGGCTATTCCACAGAATGCAATATGAACACACGTACAAATACACACAGCATCCAGCGTTGGCTTCCCTCACCTGCTGGAAGAGTCACACTACAACGGGTTTGACTGTAGATGATTCAGTAGCCCAGACTTTTTCAAGTTTGATTGATGGTCCTGCAGATACCCAGATACTGAAGGGTAAGCTCTTATCCACCAATCTAATAACATGTCAGGACATTACAAAACAAAAGATTGCTGCGTTTGTCAAACACAACAGTCCACCTACTCTAGCAAAACAGAAAGCCTATTTTGAGATCTCTAGGGACAAGAGAATGTTCTGCTATGCTAATCGCATTGTAACCAGTACTAGTTTGCAAAAGGTGAGTTAGGATCATAGTTATCTTACCTCATATAGGTGGCCCTCGATGTACAACCATAACTGAGCCCAAAATTTGTGCTGCTAAGTGAGACAGTTGTTAAGTGAATTTTGCCCCATTTTACAACCTTTCTTGCCACATTTGCTAAATGAATCACTTCAGTTTGTTAATTTAGCAACAGAGTTGTTAAATCTGGCTTCCCCATTGACTTTGCTTGTCAGAAGCTTGCGAAAGGTCATCACATGACCCCGGAATACCGCAACCATCATAAATATGAGTCAGTCGCCAAGCCTCTGAATTTTGATCACATGACCATGGGAATGCCACAATGGTCATAAGTGTGAAAAATGAACATAAGTCACTGTTTTCAGTGCCATTGTAACTTTAAACAGTCACTAAATGAACTACCTGTAGTATTCTTATTTTTAGCAGATAGCATAACTTTTTCCAGTCAGTTTAGAGACGGCTTTCCTTAAGATATTTTATACCTTAAGAGCTCCTAGATTTATTAAGCCAGCCATTAATTAAGATATAGTTTCCTGTATCTCCAGTTTCACACTGAAATATCTCTGCCTTTAATAAAAGAACATTCAGCTTTTTCTATTAGGCTGGGAATGGATTCTCACCCCAAGCACCTTAATAACAACACAGCTGTGCTCCTACGAACAATGTATTCTCTGTATAGTACCTGCTTTACAGATGTAATACTTATTTTCGAAGTACACGTTTAAATTTCACCCAATGCATAAATGAACTTCTACAAGAAAGCTTAAGTGTGAACCTGAAAAATTAAACCAATTCAGTACAATCCCCAGTTCATTCTCAAAGTTGCCCAATCTGATTAAGTTATGTTTTGCCAAAATAAGGTCTCCCTCTGTAGATCTGAGAATTACTTGCCCATCATGTCTGAAATTGTGCTGGGAAGGGAAACTTGATACTTCAAGCCAAATCAGAAATTCTAATCCAAATCAGTTTAAGACCAGAGAGGGAACAAACTCTAGATTTGAAACAAGGCGCAAGGGACTTATTAATGAACCATCCAGATCTACTAGTTATTGCAATGAGCCTGTTTTTTAAAAAAGAAAGAAAGAAAGTTTGGAAGACATGAATGGGAGAGACTGCCAGGTTCACTTGGAGATGCCTCTAGGCAATTAGCTGTGGTACCATACCTACTTCACTCGATATTGCATGGATAATGATATTTGGGACCTGTGAGCATTTGGGACCTGGCATCGCCAGAGGAATTGGCATCAAAGCTAGATAAAGTAGCCCAGACAGCACATTGTGCCAGACAGAAATTTCATTCTTACCATTTAATCCACAGAATACAATGTTTTAATGCTAACCATAGGTGCCCTAATTTACAAATTGGATTCCAAGGACTATTTTTTATCCAGCAGATCCAGGAAGGACAGTTTCCATTCTGTATACAGCCTTTTCCAATCTGTTGATCAGTGGATGTGCTATTAGTTAAAAATTTAGGAAACTAATGTTTTGAAACATGTGGAAAGCTCTCCAGATAAGAACATAAGAACATAAGAAGAGCCATGCTGAATCAGGCCAAAGCCCATCGAGTCCAGCATTCTGTGTCACACAGTGGCCCACCAATTGTACATGGGGATCTTGAGCAGAAAGAGAAGGCAAACCCCTCCCTTTCCCTTGACCCCCAACAAATGGTACCCAAGGGAATCCTGCCTGCCTCAACCAACATGGACATCCGTTTTAATAACCACCAATACACTTTGCATCCATGAATCTATCTAGCCCTGCCTTGAAGCTGTCATATGGGAAGCTGTCATACAGCTGTCACGACCCCTTCAGGAAGTGAATTCCATAAATCAACGACCCTCTGGGTGAAGAAATATTTCCCTTTATTTGTCCTCACTTTCTTAGCTATGAGCTTTAGGGAGTGCCCCCTTGTCCTGGTATTGTGTGATAGAGAAAAGAATTTTTCTCTATCCACCTTTTCTATCCCATGCATGATTTTATACACTTCGATCAAGTCACCCCTTAAATGCCGTCTTTCAAGGCTGAAGAGACCAAGGCGTTGCAATCTGGTTTCATAAGGGAGGCGCTCCATTTTCTTGATCATTCTTGTTGCCCTTTTTTGCACCTTTTCCAGTTCCATTATATCCTTCTTGAGGTGCGGTGACCAGAACTGTACACAGTACTCCAAGTGTGGTCTCACCATCGATTTGTACAGAGGCAATACAACACTTGCTGACTTATTTTCGATTCCCTTCCTAATCATGCCAAGCATGGAATTTGCTTTTTTTACTGCTGCTGCGCATTGGGTTGACATCTTCATCGAGCTGTCCACCAAAACCCCAAGATCCCTTTCTTGGGTTGTCTCAGAAAGTTTGGTCCCCATCAGTTGGTAAGTATAATTGGGGTTCTTTGCCCCGATGTGCATAACTTTGCACTTGTTTAGGTTAAAATGCATTTGCCACTTTGTTGCCCACTCACACAATTTCGAGAGATTCTTCTGGAGCTCCCGACAATCAGTTTCACTTTTCACAACCCGGAACAATTTAGTGTCATCAGCAAACTTGGCTACCTCACTATTAACTTCTACATCCAGATCATTGATGAATAAATTAAAAAGTAAAGGTCCCAAAACTGAACCTTGGGGTACACCACTTCTCACTTCTTTCCATCCAGAGAATTGTCCATTTATTGCCACCCTTTGCTTCCTACAATTTAGCCAGTTACCAATCCAGGACAAGACCTGTCCTCTAATTCCGTGGCTTGAGAGCTTTTTTAGGAGCCTTTGGTGAGGAACTTTGTCAAAAGCCTTTTGAAAGTCAAGATATACAATATCAACTGGGGCCCCTTTATCTATGTATTTATTTACACCCCCAAAGAATTCTAACAAGTTAGTAAGACATGACTTGCCTTTGCAGAAACCATGTTGATTTTCTTTCAGCAATGCCTGTTTTTCTATGTGCCCTGTAATTTTATCTTTAATAATGGTTTCCATCAGTTTGCCTGGAACTGAGGTTAGACTGACTGGTCTATAGTTTCCTGGATCACCTCTGGATCCTTTCTTGAAGATCGGGGTTATGTTTGCTTCCCTCCAATCCTCCGGTACAGTGCCTGATCTTAGAGAAAGATTGTATATTTTAGCTAGAAGTTCAGCAATTTCACACTTGAGTTCCTTGAGAATTCTAGGGTGGATGCCATCTGGACCCGGCGATTTGTTGACGTTTAGTTTAGAAAGGCATGCAAGAACATCTTCCTTGTTTATCTCTATCAGGTTTAATTCTTCTATTTCCCTCCCTGGGAAAACTAATTCAGTGGCAGGCAGATGTTCTCTATCCTCCTCGGTGAAAACGGAGGCAAAGAAGTCATTTAGCCTCTCAGCAATCTCCTTGTCTTCTCTGATTATCCTCTTCTGACCATTGTTATCAAGTGGCCCAACTGATTTTCTGGTTGGGTTCCTGCTTCTGATGTACTTAAAAAAGGTTTTGTTATTATTTTTAATATTCTTGGCTATATGCTCCTCAAAGTCTCTCTTGGCTTTCATGACTATCGCCTTGCATTTGGTCTGCCAGAGTTTGTGATCCCTCCTGTTCTCCTCGGTAGGAAGAGCCTTCCATTTCTTAAATGAGTTTTTCTTCTTTCCAATAACCTCCTTTACCTCATTCGTAAGCCATACTGGTATCCTCTTGGACTTTCCAATCCTCTTTCTTCTTTTAGGAATGCATTTTATTTGAGCCTGCTGTAACGTATTTTTAAACAGTTTCCAAGCATTTTGGAGGGATTTGACTTTTTTTTACTGTTCCTTTTAGTTTCTTCTTTACTATTTTCCTCATTTTGTCAAAATTCCCTCTGTGAAAGTTTAAGGTCTCTGTGTTAGTTTTCACTGACAATTTGCTATCCATGGTTAAGTTGAAGGTTATTGTGTTGTGATCGTTGGTTCCTATGGGCTCGGTTACAAGGACATCATGAACCAAATCCTGTGCGTTAGTTAGAACCAAGTCCAGGATCCCCTTTCCCCTGGTAGTTTCCATGACCATCTGCTCAAGGGAATAATCGGCTAACATGTCGAGGAACCTTGTCTCTCTTTCATGTGTAGAACAAGAATTTACCCAATCTATTTGGGGATAGTTGAAGTCCCCCATTATGACTACCCTATTTCTTTTTGAGGCCTCCTTAAATTCTTTTTCCAAATAGCAATCTGCCTCTGGAGTTTGGTTGGGAGGGCGATAGCAGATCCCTAACGTCAGATTAGTTTCCTGTCCTGGGATTTTTATCCACAATGTTTCTGTGGGTGAGTTTGAATTTTCTTGAATTTCGAGTTCATGAGATTCTAACTCCTCATTTATGTACAAGGCCACGCCACCACCATTTCTCCCTCTCCTGTCCATCCTATACAATTTGTAACCTGGAATCCTTGTGTCCCATTGGTTTTCATCCGTCCACCAGGTTTCTGTTATGCCGATAATATCAATATTATTTTCCTTCACCAAGCATTCCAATTCCCCTATTTTTGCTCGAATGCTTCTAGCATTTGTGTACAGACCTTTATATGTAATTTTCTGGTGCACTTTCAACTTTGACTGTGGATTTTGACTGTAGAATTTGGTTGTAGAATTTGTAGATGGTCTACCATGTCCTTCTGCTTGACTATTACAATTTAGTTTTCCTGTTGACTCACCAATGTGTGCATAACTTCCTCCCTCCATATTAGGCAGTGCGCCTTCTCGAACCGGAAGCTGCCCAGCTCCTGTCGACTTGCCCCTATGAATCAGTTTAAAAGCTGCTCTGAAACCTTTTTAATATTAATCGCCAACAGTCTGGTTCCATTATGGTTCAAATGTAACCCGTCCCTTCTGTACAGGTGTGGCTTGTTCCAAAATGTTTCCCAATTCCTAATGAATCTAAACCCTTCCTCCCGGCACCACTGCCTCATCCACGCATTGAAGCTCCTGAGCTCTGCCTGTCTAGCTGGCCCTGCGCGTGGAACAGGTAGCATTTCTGAGAATGCAACCTTGGGGGTCCTGGACTTTAATCTTCTACCTAGCAACCTAAATTTGGCTTCCAGGACCTTCCGCTTAGCTTTTCCAATGTCATTGGTACCGACATGTACCACAACAGTTGGCTCCACCCCAGCACTGTCTATCAGCCTGTCTAGATGCCTCGTGATGTCCGCAACCTTTGCACCTGGCAGGCAGTTTACCATGTGGTCAACGCTTCCATCACAAACCCGTCTCTCTATATTTCTAACAATTGAATCACCCACTACAAGAAGCCCCCCTCCCACCACCCGCGGAGACGTATCCTCGGTGCAAGAGGATATGGGCACATCCTCCAGGGAAGGGGTCTCAACTAAGGGAGCCTGTCCCTCTTCCACAGATTGATGTCCTCCCTGCCCAAGATCTCCATTCTCCAAAGCAGCTGGAGAGCTGCTCAGCATGGAGTGGGACGCTCCTGCTGCATCCCTGAAGATCTTCTCCTGCCTCGCTATCTCTCTCTGCTTCTCCAGGTCTGCTACCTTGGCTTCAAGGGAAAGAACCTGTTCCCTGAGAGCCAGGAGCTCATTGCACCGATCACACACCCAAGACTTCTGTCCAGCAGACAGATAGTCATACATGTGACACTCAATACAAAACACTGGGAAGCTCCCCTCCGTCTGTTGGCTATCTATCTCCATTTCTTGTTATTATATGTTTGCTGTTATTATTATACTAGTTATTATTTTAAAAAAACACACAACTTTTTTTGGGTTGTTCAAATTTTTTGTTTTGGTCTCAGTTTACTTTTTGGATTTTTTTTTCTTACTTGTTTTAGGATTTTATCACGCGCCGTCAGGGGTGCGATGGCTGCTAAAAAAAAGGTGAATTTGTAATTAAACAAGAAACCCCATAAACTTACCAGGGCTCAGCAGGTTCCGTTGCCCCACAAGGAAGAATGAGCTGCTTGCTCCCAGCTACCAGGGATTAGCCAGCAGGGGGGCTGCAGCAGAAAGCTCCACCCCCTCCAAACCTGTGCTGAGGGCAAACTTTAGAAGAAAGGGGAAGGAGAAACCCCTTTTATGGCTTCAGGGCTCAGCAGGTAATTCTTCCCAAGGTTCCTGCCAAGTTCTCTAGTCCCCTTTTATTTCCTGTTTTAATTCCTTATTTGAAAGAGCTCTGCCCAAGCAAAAGCAAAAGCAACTGCCTCTCTGGCCCACAAGGAAGAATCAGCTTCTTCCTTGTGGGCCAGATAGGGAAGGTATAGATTCATATTCTCCCTCTCTCTGTGTCTTTCTCTCTCTCTTGCTTTTTCTTGCTTTCTGAAATTTTATATACCGTAATGCCCAACTTACTTTCAGTGACTCCAAGTGGCCTAGAAAGATAAAATCCCTGTAATAAATCAATAACCCCATCCCTCCGGTGGCAACAATTAGACCACCCACTTGATCACCTCCATATCACTATGTCTTAGTGGGGGGGGGAAAAGAAAACCTTCCTCTTGGTCCCATTAGATGAACTTCCTTAGGAGAGAGGACCTGTAGTATTTCCTGCCTTCCCACCCTCATGGGTTGGTAGATATAATTGGGAAATGACTGTATCCTCAGGGCTGATTAACTGCTTGTGGTATTGTGCTGACGCCATGCATGTATGGGTAACGCTACCGTTATTCATCAGGAAAACAGTTAAAGGAAGGATGACATAGAAGAGCTGTAGAAATCAAAGAAAGCATCATTTCAACTAATGGTTTCTCCTCACAATTTGTTTTCTGATGTGATCCTTCTTCAAAGTGTTGGTGAACAGAGGAAAGGCATAGATTGCCATATAGCACAATAAAATCAGTAGGACATTCTGGCTAAATATATTTTATTTCTATTTTAAAACAATGTCCTTTTGTTCGGTTTTGGAAGAACCGGCAAGGAAAAGGAAAGTTAACCACAACACATTATAATCTTAACCCACTTTCCCCCCCCAAAATACCACTACTGAGAAACAGAGCAAATCAGCAATCAATAAAAACTAATTCTTTAAAAAGTGAGCAATATTTTAAAATACAGCTGTATGTGCCTACTCTGTAGCAAGCTTCATTAAATGCAATCAAGCAAATTCCAAGGCATGTTTTATAAAATGACAGACTAAAAGCCTGAAAATAAACACTAAAAAGCACAGAAAATTAAAACATCACTCGGTTCCAAAAAAATATTAGAATCAAGGCTACGAAACTTCTCCAGAAATAAACCGTCTTTCCATATTCCTTATTGAACTTAAAAGCTTCCATTGTGGGAGATCAGTAAAACATACCATGGACTTGAAAAACAAGAGCACCACATTGAGAATTCCTGTACATTCCAATTCATGTAAAGAGAGGCCATTCCACAGAAAAGAGTAAAAACTGTGGAGCTGTCCCCTTTATTTTCTGGATGCAAGGATCATCAGAATATTCTGATGGAGTATATGTACTGGGCAGATTACATTAGTCGCTTCTATGTAAGGGAGGCATTCTGTAAGTAACTAGACGCCAAGTCATGTAGGACTTCGAACTGCACTCAGAAACTACCCATAACCAGTAGGCCAAAAATACGAGATTTAGATTGTATACTCTACTTTGGAGCTCAATTGCCATCTTTAGGTAGACTTCAAAGGCAGTTTCATGAAGAATATATTCTAGTAACCCAATCAGAAGATCATAAGTTCATGAGTCACCATTGCTAGGGCCTCTGGCCAGCTGCAACTGGATTTGCCTATTAAGCAATATAGGTAGTCTTTGACTTACAACCATTTGTTTAGTGACCATTTACTTAAAACTAGTTGCTTAGGGATTTTAGCAATACAGGTCAAGCTACCCGACCCTTCGTGTTTTTATCCACAGGAGCTGTGTGGAAGACCCTGGAAATTAACTTTTAGTAAATTTCCTCGGATATAATCTTCTCCGCAGGTTTTACTGCCAAATTCTTTCTCCTGGCCTCACACCTAACTATACAACATGCTATTCTGCATTCTCCATAAAAAAAAAAGTAACTACAGGTAGTCCTTGACTTACAACAGTTTGTTCAGTGACCGTTCAAAGTTATAACAGCCTTGAAAAAAGTGACTAATGACCATTTTTCACAGTTACAACGGTTGCACCATCCCCATGGTTACATGATCAAAATCCAGATGCTTGGCAACTGACTTATAACAGTTGCAGTGCCCTGGGGGATCATGCGATCACCTTTTGTGACCTTCTTTCAAGCAAAGTCAATGGGGAAGCCAGATTCAATTAACAATTTGTGTTACTAATTTAACAGTTGCATTGATTCACTTAACAACTGTGGCAACGAAGGTTGTAAAATGGGGTAAAATTCACTTAACAACTGTCTTGCCTGGCAATGTAAGTTTTGGGGCTCGATTGTGGTTGTAAGTCAAGGATTATCTGTAGCAGTGAGTCCAGGAAGCTAATTGCAGACTTACTCTTTTAAACTCATACGGAGTTAACATCAGGACAGAGAACCCTTTCACAGAAACTCCATCTTTTGTCCCTTCCTGATCTATTTCATTCATGGTCCTTCTAGACCAGGAATGTCAAACTGCCGACCCGTGGACCGATTGCATTATACGGAGGCCGTGCCCACCCTAGTTCTGGCAATGCAAAAAAAGTCATGATACATCGTGACATGTCATGTGATGCGACAAATTTGACACCCTTGTTCTAGACCACAGGTCGGCAACCTGCGGCTCCGGAGCCACATGCGGTTCTTTGAGTTTGAGCCTTCCCCTGTAGCTCCCAGCCTCCTCTGCCATTTGCAGAGAGAGACAGAGACAGAGAGAGGCACTTGCGCTTCCCTGCTTTTCTCTCTCTCTCTCTCTCTCTCTCTCTCTCTCTCTCTCTCTCTCTCTCTCTCTCTCTCTGTGTGTGTGTGTGTGTGTGTGTAAAAGAGAGTGCACTCACAGTGTTCTCCGACAAGCTGAAAAGCTTTTTGGCCAGGGCTCCTCCTTTTGCTGCGTCTCTGCAGGAAGTAGGAAGGGTAGGAGAGAGCTAGGTAGCCCAGCTATGCTGACTCAGGAATTCTGGGAGTTGAAGTCCATGAGTCATAAAAGAGCTGAGGTTGCCTACCCCTGAGCTTGTTGGAGAACAGCTTGAAGCCAGCTTGCCAGGTGAGCAGAAGATTGGAGAGAGGGGGGAGGGGGGGAGAGAAAGAGAGAGGGGGGAGAGAGGGAGAGGGAGAGAGAGGAAAGAGAGAGAGAGAAAGAAAGAGAGTGGGGGAAGAGGACTGGCAGACCAAGGGCAGAAAGAGAGAGAGGGAGGGAGAGACAGATAGAGAGACCCTTTTGACATGTAAAATGAAGATAACACTGCATATATCCTTTTTTACATTTATATAATATAAAGGTAAAAAAGGATATATGCAGTGTTATCTTCATTTTAGATATCAAAAGGGTTTTGTGGCTCCCACTATTTTGTTCTCGGTGGGAAACAGGTCCAAGTGCCTCTTTGCGTGTTTTGGGTTGCCTACCCCTGTTCTAGACCAATAGCCTCCTAGCCTCTGTTCCAGACATCTATGGCATCTCCGTCTCAGCCTAGAAATGTACAGCTGAGAATCATCATAGCATTGGCATCTCACCACAAACAGATGAAGTCTCCTTAGACAGAAGAAGTTTTCTCTCTCTTCCAACATACGATGAGTTAAATGGAGGAAGAACAAAACAACAACAAAAACAAGGTGTCCCTCTACCCCAAAGCAAAGCACAAGCAAAATAAATTAGGGACTTTATTATTTTTTTTAACCATAAGATCATATTTATAAGCAATCCTCATAGAACACTACATATAAAACTAAGTATTAATCTTTGTAAACGTCTGGTTCGATAAATATTAGTACATATACATTCAACAATAAGTGTTAGTTTTTGTAAACATTTGATTTTTGAAAGGATCAGATTCCATACCCTCCGCCTTCCCACACATGCAACCTTAAAATTTAACAAACATTGTACCCAGGCCAAGATGTTCTTAATTCCTATTGGTAGCATGGCCTTTGACCTGAGTTCACCCTGCTGTAATTAAGCACCATGGCACATGGTGTTGCTCGACAACTTCTGGAAAGATAATAATGTGACCCTAATGGGATTTTCTGTGGTTTCACTTTTAACTTTCTCTGCATTGCAAAATTGTGCTTATTCTCACTTCACTTAATCTACGACGCTAATAATGCACACAGGCAGAGACAAACCCCTTAGCACAAGAACCCTTCTGTTAACCTTTGTTCATACATACCGAAAAATACTTAATGAACGGAAGAGAGAAATGGAGATTTATTTTTTAAAAAATAATAATTCCTACCATCTCTAAATCCCCTCTAAGATTTCAGCAAGCACAATACACTCAGCAAGCAAGTAAAATCACACAACTAAAGAAAGATTCCAAAAGAAAATGGATGTTCCAGTGATTTCTCACATTTGATGCTAGAAGGCAGTATGTAGGGCAAAAAACTGTGATGATAGATGATAGCAAAGAGAGACAGAAAACCTTCAGTTTTCTTCTATCTCTTTGCACTCGTCTTGTGATAATCCCAAATTACATATAACTGGATGGATGGATGGATATTGTGGGTTAAGTATCTCGATTTTTTGTTTTTATAGTCTGTAGTTTTGTTATTGTTGCAACCCACTGAGATTTGTGTTTTACAAGATGGAGAGCCACATACAGGTGGTCCTTGACTTACGACCAAAATTGAGCCCAGAAATTTGGTTGTAAGTCACTGCAGTCATTAAATCGAGTCAACACATGACTGGATTCAACTTTATGACTGCTTTTACAATGATTAAGTGACTCATTGCACTTGTTAAAACAAATCACATGGTCATAAGTCCAAATCCAGTTTATCCAATAGCCCTTTTTTGCTGGAAAATGGCAAAACACTTAACAAAACACAATCACAACAACCACAGGATGCTGCAACTGGTCATAAATTTGAGCTGTTGTGAAGCACTAGAAATGCAATGTTAAAAATGTGTCCAGATCCTGAATTCATCCCAGAAAGAGCCTTAAAAAATGGTGACAAGAGGCTGTATTTTGGTGATCTGTTTTGAAACTGGACATACCCATTAAAGCAGCGTATTTTTATAGAGTCCATAATGTGCTCTCAAGATTGCTGAGACTCTTGTCATAGATCATGAAACTACAATGGCCAAGTTTTATAACATCTTAAGTCAAATCAACCAAGCCATATTTATGCCAATAAAACTTTGTTCTCCTGTTTAAGAACTTCATTAATATTGTTAGTCTTCTTAGTGCTGAAAAAGCTAAGGCAGAACTAATATTGATATTAGCAGTTCTAAAAAAAAAAACATGACATGAGCCACTATAAAAAGGGGAGAGAGAGAGAGGGAGGGAGGGAGAGAATTTTCATGTCACATTATTGTGTTTAACCAAAAACCTTTGAATTCTGGCATCCAGACTGGAGTCAAACTTCTGAACAAAGCAAGCAAAAGAGAACTTAAATATTTTGCAGCCCTAAAAGTTCAGATTGAAACTGGGGAGAATTCCAGTGATAGAAATGAAGTGATAAATACTATGGTCTTGAAACTTGAACATTCTTTCACCATTTGGAAATTTACAATGTTTAATGTCTGTTGCTTTTTTGCATTCTTGGCAATGAAGGTGTGCCATTCTCAGATTTACTGCCTGCTAATTACCATTTAGAATATGTCACCTGCCTTGGCATCAGCTAGTGTCAAATTAATAGAGTTTCCCTTTTTCCTCTTAGCTTCATCCACAATAACGATTATTAGGTCACTTCCCTTACAGCTCAATCTGAAGGAGAAAAGAGATAGCAGCCCAATTCCTAAAAACATCTTGAAGTCTCTGATCTGCCTTCCCAATAATTAAGGGTCTCTTTCTGTCTTGTTCAGTTTGAGTTTCCACTTGTTGGCTTTCGCCCAGTCCAATATAAATGGAGGCTATGAACTCGGAATTGTTTTCTTGGATTGAAAAGAAAAGCAAGGATAGAGTTATGCGACAACATACTGGTCTAGCATGAAGTATCTACTCAGACCATCTGATTTCTCTAATAATCAGTAATTACCAACTGTAATTGTACCAATACTAATCAGTAGAGATCAACTGATACACATTTTGTTTCATTGAGACATTGTTCTGAACTGCTATCCCTTCTCTGGGGAAAAAATAAATAATTGTGTTATTGCAGATTGTACTATACGGGGGAAAGAAGCATGATCTTTGGAGTCACTGTCATGACTGGGCTAGATAGTTGCAATGACTACAGCATAAGAGGTTTCCCACAACTCTAATAAAAAGAATAGAATGACAATGGGTTTCTGCTTGATACAGAGGTAGAACACATACTCCATTCATTAATGTTTTGAGAAAGAGTTGGTTATAAAGCCACACATTGTATCTGTATCATTACCCAGCAATCCCTTTAAATTTGGGTAGGAAATCAATTCATCTAGCTCTGTAAAATGCATTCATTCTTTTTCATTTTTTTTAATTTTTCTTTTTTTTACAAATGAATTATTAGGAGCTTCATATGGTTCTACCAATAAATAAAAGAAGTCTGAAGGAACGAAGTGTGGTGCTTGCTTCATTCATTCCATAAACAAAACAATCCATATATGATGTGCAAGTATGAAAGAGTCCCAAAAAATGCTTTTTCAATAGACAACTGGACTTTATTTCTCTCTTCTTTTTTTTTTGAAGATATTTTGCTTCTCATTCAACAAGCTTCAGCTCTGACTGGTTGGTGGGGAATGGAATGATTTATATTCCTTGCAAGCAGCTGATCATTTGCATTCTTTTAGAGAGTTGTTGAGGTCATTTGAAGGTTTATCCTCAGAGTCACCTGAGTAGTGCAAGTGGGTGTGGAGCCTTCTTGGAACTGTTGAAAGGATGGTGTTGTAGACTGGAGATAGATGATGTCCCATCCCTCCCTCTATTGAGAGAGGGCTGTTCAAATTCTGACACAGATGTCCTCTTTAACCCCATGACCTGGATGACTGAGAATCTCCATAGACATTTAAGTAGAAAGAGACATCCATTAGTTTCATGAACTGGTTGAACCACTTTTACTCAACTGAATGTACCCTGTAGCTGATGATCAACCCTTTCACGTTGTTCTGTAGGAGTTTTGGTCCATTCTACACTTCCAAACCATAATATCTGAGGGTTTTCCAATATGAACTACTTAGTTCATATCCCATCACAATAATTATATGGAACTCAAAACTGAACCTTTATGGGGCCATTCCAAAACGCTGAATTTATTCCTCTCTATGCATTCTTTCATAGGCTTGCTTGTATATTTGGAACGAAGGTCTTGCTACCTTCCCACAGACTTCAGCTATGACAGATGGTGTCATAGTCTCCTGTAAAATTCTCTGATGTAAAATTTGCCATTGTTGTCAGGTGGCAAATGGCAAGTTGTCCAGGTACCCAAACTATGACAGCATGAACCCCACACTTGTCCGGAGGCTCTTCTTGTAGAAGGCAGCGTCTGGTTTGCACTAGGTGGAAAAATACCCATGTAGACCATAAACTTTAACTGTGGATCATATATTGATAAAGTATTCCATTGCAAATCTTGAGATTTACCCAGGTTTGGGAGGGGGGGGGGTTTGGCAAGTATCCATGTTCTCCTTAGTGACCAATTAATTCCATCTTGCTACTCTCCCACGAATTCCATTTAAACCAGTCCCTTTCTGATGGCAGAATTATGAACATTGTGTTCAACCAAAATTAGAGAAACCTCCAATAAGACAGATGTAGTTCTGGGTATCTTGTGAGTGTTTTGAACAATTCTGTGTTTGTATTCTTGGAGTGTAGGATCAGGATAATGTCTTTTCATTGTATTGTAGATATACCTCTAGAAAAAAAAATCAATGATGAAGAAAGCCAAAGTTTGTGAAATAATTAGGGTAGGACTGGGCTAACACATTCCTGGTTGTTTACTAAAGCACTCACACAACTGGTCCTCACATAATTAATTCAATGATAGGGTTGATTACTTATTTTACATTGCCATATCACAGGTTGGATGTCTGTGTTTATGAAATAAGCACAAAACATTAGTGCTATTTGCTCACTCAGACTCCCTTTGTATATCAGTGTCATCCCCATGAGGCTCTGCTAACATAACCTGAAACCAGACTGTGTTGTTTCTTTGTGTCATATAATAGAGGTATATGCATAATTCTGTATTTATTTATTTATTTTTGTCATATTTATGTGTAATGTATATCGGAGGTGGTGACCCACCCTTTGAGAGCTGTACGCAACGAAATTTCATTTTAACATATGCCGATTAGTCTACATTCAAAGTGACAACAAAGTTCTTATTCTTATTCTATTCTATTCAGTGGCAAAGACATGGGGACTTTCAGAGAACTTAAAAAAGTGAGAATACTTTTTTTTCACAGAACTAGATAACTCTGGGAGAGTCCACCAGTAGGAACCCAAATGTAGCGTGTCCATATTCTGCCAACTAGATTGAAGCCAGTTTTTACTCTTACAGGCTGGCTTGGAGTTAACTCTGCTTACCATGTTGCTGCCAACAGCACTAATGTAAAGGGCAGAGATTGGCCTGTAAAACTCAGCAAAGAAAAGACAACATTAGTTACAGTAGCTGCCTTGACATTAAAGATATGCACTGGGTGACTATCAGCCACCGCATCTCTGGAAGGGAAAGCAGCCATTAAGAAGATATTCGCTGCCATCTGTTGGAAGATACGGACCATTTCGTTCTACACAGTCAAAGAACGGCAGAGAAGCTGGCATTTGTTTCATCTTTGTTTGTTTTTTTAAAAAATGGTAGAAGATGCCAATGACTAGGTGGGAGAATGGTATTCAAGAGAAGCATATCAGAAACTTGAGCGAAGAAGCATATGAAAAAGAAAGGCAAGATTAGGTAAATAAGGTAAAAAAAAAATCAGCACAGAACTAAAACAGAAAATGGCCATCCGAGAACTTTTTAATGCCAAAAAACGAACTTATATAGGCAATGTGACTTGGGAGTGCAGAAAGAATCGGAATGGAGTGGCAGTTTCAAAATCACAGAAATTGGCCTTGAACTTCTTTGTGCTAACTTGCAGGGGTTCTCAACCTTGGCAACTTTAAGACTTGTGGACTTCAACTCCCAGAATTCCTCAGCCAGCTTTGCTGGCTGAGGAATTCTGGGAGTTGAAGTCCACAAGTCTTAAAGTTGCCAAGGTTGAGAACCCCTGTTAACAGGGGAGCAAGAGAAGTAGGACAATTTCTTGATAGGATGAATGCATTTTTCCGACTTGCTATGCCAGAGAGTTTATACACACACACCACGTCTTGCAGAAAATCCAAGAATCTTGCTGAATATTAAAATCACAGAACACATTATTTATGGAGAAAGGGAAGTACTCAGGATTCCTCGGGGATCCTAGGAGTAACAAACCTTCCCTATCGCTGAGACTGTCACGCAGCCTTGTTCTTATTTCCCCCTCTCGCTGAATGAGAGGCATTTTTCAAGCAAATGCATTCCCATCAACCTAACATTCATCTTAAGTTAATTTCTTTATTTCCTCCCAGACATTTACACCCATTTCCCCCCCCCAAGAATGTTGCTAAGTATCTGCTCTTTTGTTTCCAGTGACTCCAGGAAAAGTCACCCACATTTGATCCAGAGCTGAGAGGGTTCTGGCTTTACTCTCTCCTTACTCAGCCAAGTAATTCGCCCCTTGCCCCATTCATGTATTTGTTCCAGCAGCCTGGGGGAGCCGTAGGCAGACCTAATTTCCTTCTTCCTTTATTCTAATGGCACATTACATGCCTAACACCCTCAGCCCTGTTTTTGTGGAGGTAGATAGAGAGCAGGGGGCATAGAAACTTTGAGTAGTTGGCAAAGAGCTGCATTTTTCCAGCCTTTTGTAGCTTTTAGTCAGCTGGAATGAATGGAAGGGACTTCCATTCCCAGCGCTATTAATCTGGTTGTTACTACAAACATTTAATTCACTTTACAAAATAGTGCTAATGAACTGGATTGCCTACCAACTGTGCCACAACCACAATGCTTGATGTGCAAGTCACATCCTTCTTAAAGAAGCGGTGATGCTCTCCTTCGGGTTTCATTCACACTTAGACAACACAAGGGCTGCTGTTAACTTCAATCATTGCACACAATTAGGTTTTTTGCACAAATCATAGCCCTCAGCCAGGAACACAGCCAAGCAAATCTGTCAACAATGGGGAGGGGAAGGGGGTTCTCCTTTTAAAAAGGAAGCTGGATTGAAGTTTAAATTACAACACCCTCACCCCTATCTGGAAGAGAAAAGCATCCCAAATGAATTCTGTCACCCTTGGAAAGTTTCCAGTATATAATTTGTTCCAAAGGTAGGCAATGATGAGCTAATAAAGCATACCAAAATGAGCAAGCTCCTCTTATGTACCTTTTGGCTATCAATTATTGCTATTTCTCTTTTGCCTCCCATCAGGCCATGGGCCATCCCCTTCTTCTTCCTTTACTCATTTCTACTAAGTTTATAACACAGAAGAAAAAGAAGCAACAGGAAGAAATTTAACTGTGGGCCTTGGTGGGAGGTTGCCCTGTACAATAATTCTGTCTTCAAGCACTGTTGCTTACAGTGGTTGCTATAACACAAACAACAATAGGTTAATGATTAGGAAACTCTGAATTCCCTCTTTTTATTCCAATGGATAGCTGCCAGGCTCCCCAAGAAAGAGACACTGAGTTTCTTCTACGCAGTTTCCTTTATTGTTCTTTACCTATAGACAGAAATCTTGCCAAACTAAAGCAAACAACTTGCATCATCAAAGGTACAGTCTGAGAATTTCTGGGGAGGAACCCTCTTAACTCTCTTCCTCCCAACCAAGCTATCTAAATTTCACTGTCTTTTGGTCCTCTGGAATGCAACCCCTCCCTCCTGGGAATCCAGACTGAATTCCACCACAATTGCCAGATTAGGCATGTTTCTCTCCCAATTTGCAACATAACTATTCCTTTTCCTTCCTACATCTGCTGCAAGAATGCAATGTTCTTTTTCAAGAAATAGAAAACATTATGTCTTTTAGCACAAACAAAACACAAAGTCCTTAAGATTTAATAGCACCACTATGATTAAAAAAACATGACAGGTGTGTAAAAACCATACTGAAAAGAAGTATTTTAAGAATCAATATTGTTCCTACCTGTATGCTAACAGAACTGTACTTATTGTTAAAGGCAGCATTATGTGGTTACAATCCCACACTCATTAACTTGGGAATAAGGCCTATGAAGAAAAATGGTCTAACTTTGAGTAAAGCGAAACAGAATGCATTAGAAATGGACTGTTTTATTAATTGTCCATATTATTACTCTTCAATTCTGCAAGAATATTTACAATAGCAGACTTAAGTTTAACCAATCTCTTCTTTAAAGCTATTTCCAATAGCTGTGCTTACTGAGATGTGATAAAAAGTCACTAAAAAAACCTACAGTACCTGGTCAGACAGCAAACTATCTTCAAGACTCTTTAAAAAAAAATACAGTTTGTTCCTTTGAGGAAGCCTTACCCTATGAAGCACAATGAGAGGCAATCAGGTTTTGGGCACCAGGTTAGAAACTACCCCAAGTCATTCCTCAGAAACCAAACACACCTTGTCATTGATAGAGGCAATATTTGTCAGAAGGACTAGAAACTGTCATTAAAATAAAAAAAGCTTAAGGAATTCCCCTCCCTTTTTTTGCTCTATTATTTGTTTATTTTCTTATTAAATAGATTTATATGACAGCCAACTTACACACAGTAACTCAAGGCCCTATCCAACAAAATGAGTTTCAATGTGGAGAAAATCAAAGTTGTACATTTAAGCAGGAAAAATCAAAGGTACAAGTACAGATTGGGTGAGACTTGGCTCAAAAACAATAACTGTGAGAGGGACCTTAGAATCCTAGTGGACGATCACTTAACTAGTATGAGCCAGCAACGTGCAGCAGCAGTCAAAAAAGCCAATATAATCCTGCACTGTATAAACAGAGGCATAGAATCAAGATCACACGAGATATTAGTACTGCTCTATAAAACCCTAGTAAGACCATACCTGGAATACTGCAGCCAATTTTGGTCACCATACTACAAAAAAGATGTTGAGAGTTTGGAAAAAATTCAGAGAAGAGCAACTAAGATGATCCAAGGCCTGGAGACTAAAACATATGAAGAACGGCTACGGGACTTGGGTTTGGCTAGTCTAAAGAAAAGAAGAAATAGGGGAGACATGATAGCAGTATTCCAGTATTTGAGGGGCTGCCACAAAGAAGAGGGCATCAAACTATTCTCCAAAGCACCAGAGGGCAGGACAAGAAACAATGGTTGGAAGCTGATCAAAGAGAGAAGCAACCTGGAATTAAGGAGAAACTTCCTGGCAGTGAGGACAATTAACCAGTGGAAAACAGCTTTCCTTCAGAAATTGTGGGCACTCCATCACTGGAGATTTTTAAGAACAGACTAGACATTCACCTGTCTGAGGTGGTATAGGTTCTCCTGCTTGAGCAGGGGGCTGGACTAGAAGACCTCCAAGGTCCCTTCAGGTTCTATTTTCTATTCTACCTCTGTTTTGAGCCTTAGCTTTTTATTTACCTTAGTGAAAGAAACAGCAGACGGCTGTGGCCCTGATCTTTCATTTGAAGGATTTCAAAAGGCCTTGACAAAAGAGAGAGAGGGGGGAGGGAGGGAGGGAGAGAGAGAGAGAGAGAGAGAGAGAGGGAGGGAGAGAGAGAGAGAGAGGGAGAGAGGGAGGGAGGGAGGGAGGGGGAGAGAGAGAGAGAGAGAGGGAGGGAGGGAGGGAGAGAGAGAGAGGGAGGGAGGGAGAGAGAGGGAGGGAGGGAGGGAGGGAGGGAGAGAGAGAGAGGGAGAGAGGGAGGGAGGGAGGGAGGGAGGGAGAGAGAGAGAGAGGGAGGGAGGGAGGGAGAGAGAGAGAGAGAGGGAGGGAGGGAGGGAGAGAGAGAGAGAGAGGGAGGGAGAGAGAGAGAGAGGGAGGGAGGGAGAGAGAGAGAGAGGGAGGGAGGGAGAGAGAGAGAGAGAGAGAGAGAGAGAGAGAGAGAGAGAGAGAGAGAGAGAGAGAGAGAGAGAGAGAGAGAGAGAGAGAGAGAAGCTGGCAGGAGTGCTAGGCATGGTATGAGAAATTAAAGAGGGTGTGGGATGAATATGTAGAACAATAATTTATAATATGAATCCTTTCATTTCAATCTTGAGAAAACATAAAACTCAATTAATTTTTCATGCCAATATAATTGACCTACTGAGCTAAAACAGGGGTTTTAGATTTACATGATTCTTTCTCTATTTGAAGGGAGAAAAAAATCAGCATTCCTGGAAGGGGTTTTTTTTCCCTTCCTTTTTTCAGAGGGAAAGTGAACCTGAAATTTTGGAGCTATGGGTCATTATTCAAGTTTTCTATATAGAGTGAAGAGAATCTTCACTCTGACTTGGCTCGGTGTCACTATATTCCAATTCCCCATTGTTGTGCATTAGCTCATTTTGAGTGGTGACAGGAAATAGCCACAAATACTATCTTTCGGTACAACACTGGTTTATTTGAAGTTATTTTAGGATGACAGTTTCGCTTTTAAACCACATTTCAAAAGACTGCAGATGGAAAAAAAATACCTACAGGAAAAAAAGATCGATGGAAAAATAGCACGCTCATGACACTGAGCAACTATATCACATCTATTTATATTTGAATCCTGCCTTTATTATTTTTACAAAGAAGTCAAGATGGCAAACATATCCAACGTATCTTCCTCCTCCTATGTTTTGGGGAAATTTCTATAGTTTCATTGAGTCTGGTTCTTCTGTATTGCAATTTCTGATTACACATAATATTTCTCAGATAACAATCCATAAAAGATAACACAAAGAAATTGGAATCGGTCCTAAGGAACAGCCCCAGAATTTTCACAAGCCCAGAGATAGTCTTGCATAAGAAATTGTCACCCCTTATTCATAGTAGACCTTCCAAACCATCAGAATCAGCTTTTACACCTCAGATTTAGGACTGTTTCCAAAAAGAACATGTATCACCTCCCAGTTCTAAAACACAATGACACTTCATACCACAGTAAGTTTTTATGGTTCTTTTTTTTAATAAATATTTTATTAATTTTATAATTATAAATATAACTCAACTAAATACAATCGTTTACAACTTTTTCGACACAAAACAAAGCATAAAAACTTACATGGAATAGTTGTTGCTCAGCAGCACCCCCTCCACCACATCCCCCTCTTCCTTCCTCCCTACCTCCTACTTCTATCCCCCCCACCCTCTCTCCCTCCCTCTCTCTCCACCCTCCTCCTACAACCTCCCTACTTCCCTCCAATCCTTCACTCCTCAATCTCCACCCCCTCCAGATGTGGTTCCGAGGTACTGTCCGAGCAACCCCTCTTTTATCAAAAAGTATATCATGCTTATAATACCAATATTACATTTGCATACATTGTAACACCCCCCCCAACCATGGTTCTTCATGGCTTTAGTAATCCTGTCAGATTGGCCAAAGGTTCAGAAGAAATTTGCACCTGAACAACTTTAAGGTATGTGGACTCCAACTCTCAGAATTCCTCAGCCATTAGAATCACTGTGCTAAACTGCTTCTCTTCTGCACATGAGCAGCAGAGCTAGTGCTCTATCCAAGGTGCTGAAGAACAAAATCTAATTCTAGACCGAATCTAGCTAAACCAAAGCTTTCTTAATTAGGCAGCCCAGGCTTTACACTCTCCAAATTTTCTTTTGCATTACCTTGTTGGCACTGCATTATACAGTACATTTATAAAACAGCTGTTGCTATTCTACCCACATATCAAATGCAATTACCTAAAGCTTGTTTCTTGGAAGCTAAGAGGTTAAAAAAGCCGGAGCACTAACTGCATAGGAGAAAGACTATCAAGCCATAGGGCAGCTACTATCATTAGTACATTTCTCTCTCTCTTATTTTACTCCTCAGAGAATAGTTTGAAATAACTGTGTAGCATATTGTATCTCTGTCCTGGATTTATTTGCCTTGTTTTATAATAAAGATCGAATTTAAAATCCAGACATTTAAAACAGTTACAGTGTGGCAATTAAAACAAACAACTATAATTAATAACTAAAATTAGCAGTTAAAATTAGCACTCAGAAGCGTGCACAAAAAGATCATTTTAAGGGCTTTTGGAAAACTAATAAAGAAGGCACACTATTTAGTTCTGCAGGGGGTTGCATGCCAAAGAGCTGTGATGGCAACAAAGGAGATTTAGTTCCGCACTTGCTGCCAGACGAGATTGTAGCAACTATAGCTAGTCCTCAACCTACATCTGCAATTGGAACCAGAATTTCCATTGCTAAGCATGGCAGTTGCTAATTGGTTTGAAACATTTCGTTCCTTATCCAAGTAGCTTCTTCAGTCTCAAGAAGACTAAAGAAGCTACTTGGATAAGCAGTGAAATGTTTCAAACTAACAAGAAAAGAAGTCCAGTCGCCATGACTCAATTTCCAGACAACTCTATCTGGGTGACTGACAATCTTCCTCAACAAGGCAGTTGCTAAGTGAACCATGCCCAATTTTATAGCCTCTTTCGGCATGGTTTTTAATTGAATCACTGTAGCTGTTAAGTATATCATGTGGTCATTAAGCAAATCTGGCTTCCCTCCCCCCCCATTGACTTCATTTGTTGGAAGCTGCCTGGGAAAGTGGCAAATGGTGATCATGTGACTTTGGGACAGTGGTTGCCAAGCACCCAAATTTTGATCATGTGACTCTGGGAATAATATGAGGTTTGGTCATAAGGCCCTTACTAATGAATGGTTGTAAGTCAAGAATGTATAGGCTAAACATAGTACAAGATTCCTATCAAAGAGGTACTCTCTCAAACTATTTGAGTCTAACTGAATAGGGCTAAGGATAATGATTAGCACTGTATGTTTTGCCTGGAAACAAACTGGTAGCCAATTCAGTACTTTAAACACAAGTGGGCTATAGCCAGCTGTTGAGATCTGAAGTATTTTGGACAAGACTTAAAGACGACACAAATACAGCAAATTACTATAATCAAACCTGGAGGTTACCAGCAGATGAATCACAATCTTGAGATCATTATTGTTTAAGGTAGTGAGACAGGTGGCTGATCAACCAAGGCTGGTAAATCCACTTGGAATGGCACCCCTGACCATTTCTTTATTGTATGAAAACAAACATTTATATCCAGAAACAATCCTGAACTATATACTACCTCTACTTGAAACAGTGTCATATTACAGGATCTTTCTGAAATTATAGCCCCTCTTAAGAAGCACCTCCATCTTGTCTGGATTCAATTTCGATTTCATGTCCCTTATCTAGCCAGTTACTGAATGCAGGCAGAGATTTAGAGGAGCCTCACTATTGCCTGAAGATTTGACTGGTAGATCTGAATGACATCAGCATTCCAACAGCCTCTAGGTCCAAATTTCCTGGCGGTCTCCACCGGTGGTTGGATGTAGATGCTTAAAAGAACTGGAGACAGAGTGGCACCCTGAGGGACCCATTGCAATATATCTCCCATTCTGAGAAGCATGTGTCTCCTAGGAGACCATCTGAAATGTATCTGAGAGACAGGAACAGAGTCACTTCAAAGTCATGCCTCGCATTCTAATGCTTTTCAGGCAATCCAGAAAGATTCCACACTTTATAGTTTGAAATCCGCTAAGAATTCAAGAAGTATCATCAGAGTCACACTTCCTTTGCTGATACCTGAAGCTTATTCCTCATGCCAACCAAGACAGTTTCAACCCTACAGCCCACCCTGAAGCCAGTTTGAAATGGTGAGGATCATTTGGTTCCTCAGGGATTGCCTGATGTTGACAAGCTATTACTATCCCCAAATATATAATAGTAGTAGTAGTAGTAGTAGTAGTAGTAATAAAATAATAATAATAATAATAATAATAATAATAATAATAATAATAATAATAATAATAATAATAGGAAGGTATCTTGGAGGTCATCTAGTCCAACCGCCTGCTCAGGCAGGAAACCTATACCATTTCAGAGAAATGGTTGTCCAACCATTTAACCAACCATTTTAAGATAGAGCGCTTTTCTCTATCTAATAAATGTTTCAGAGACACATTCATGAAATTAACTAAGTTAACATAACCTGAGGGGTCCTTGGTGCTCTCTGATCCTGGTTGTTTTTCTTACAGAAATTTCATTACCCAAACAAGATAACATCATCAATGCCACCTAGTTTAGGTAATTAAATGCTGCAAAAAATCAACCAAGCTCAGAAAATACCCAGGATGTCTCATTTTAGCCCCGAGCTACAAATATTCTCCTTTATCGATTAGCATAACCTCCCAGTTAAAAGTTACAAGCCAAATAATAAGAGAATTATCCAGAAGACAATGGTGAAGTACACCATAATGAGGAGCTTCTCCTTCCTCCAATATCACGAATTGAAACTGTTCCAGCTTAACCATACAAGATGAGTAACTAGAGAACATATTTGGCTCTATATCAGGGTCAACACAAATATGATGGATTTTATCCACAAAACAAAACCACTGAAGGCTTAACAAGGAGTCTCTGAGGATTCAGTAATAAAAGTCTGGGAGATGAAACCAGGATATATATCTGTGAAGATTCTCACTCATTCAAGTCATAGTTATCCCTTTCTTGTCCAGTTGCCTTCTGAAAAAGCACCTTTGGGAAAACCAGGATATACTGGTAAGACATCCTCCACATAACCTGGAAAAACTCAACAGGACTTTAGAGATGTGCTACATGTCAGACTTTTGTGTGTGTATGGCATAAAGCTGCAAACGGATTTATGAAGTGTTCTATTAGATTTGGCTTGGGTGTCAAATCTCCAGATATCAAGTTTTCAAATGTTTGTTTAGTTAGTTTACCTAATTTTTTTTTTACTTCCATCAGGCCTGACTTTAAACATTAATTAACATCAATATGCTAATCATTTTATCAACAAACCACAAGGCTCCAGATGTAATTATATCTATCATTCCATAACCAATGCCTGAAAAAACTCTCACGTTCCCTGTATATCTTATTGCAGCTGCCATCATTCTTAAGTGCAACTAATTATTGATTGATCAACTGATCGATCAAATTTATATGGCTGCTCGTCTCGCGGAAAGTGACTGCAGGTGGCATACAACGATCCAATCAAACACAACATATAAAACAATCGTTACTCAAAACTGTTACAATATATAATAATTATTAAAAAGCATTACAATGAATAAAAGCAGAACTAAACAAGAAAAGGAAGTAACAGATGATGGGATATTAATAATAACAAAGCCACTGACAAGTTTACCCATCCCTGGACCAGGCCTGCTGGCATAACCAGATCTTGAGGGACATTTGAAACCATGAATACCTATAGGGAAAATCTTCTAAAATCTCCTAAAAAGTTTCATATATTGAAAATTTGTATCACCCATATTTCAGTTCACTCTTAGGTCTATCAGTGAGCAGTCATGTAAAAATAATTAAACCAGGAAATAA
The DNA here is from genome assembly GCA_034064705.1 of Bothrops alternatus. Taxonomy (NCBI): domain Eukaryota; kingdom Metazoa; phylum Chordata; class Lepidosauria; order Squamata; family Viperidae; genus Bothrops; species Bothrops alternatus. The sequence continues at coordinate 111,297 of JARGCV010000050.1, read as the reverse complement.
ATATATATACATTGTAATACCTAGCACTGACTTTTGTAGCCAATGGTTCAATGCATCCTTTAGGGCAGGGGTTCCCAATTCCTGGTCCATGGACCAGTACCGGGCCGCAGCATGCCAGCACCTGGTCCGCACAAACAAGCTAAGCCCCATCTGTGGGATGCAGGCAGCACACAAAACCATGCACTCTCCGGTCCATGAAAAAACCTTTCTCCACGGAATCAGTCGCTGGTGCCCAAAGGGTTAGGGACCTCTGCTTTAGGAGTCATAGTAAGAGAAGAGAAGAGAAGATGAGATGAGATGAGATGAGATGAGATGAGATGAGATGAGATGAGATGAGATGAGATGAGATGAGATGAGATGAGATGAGATGAGATGAGATGAGATGAGATGAGATGAGATGAGATGAGATGGGAAGGGATGAGATGAGATGGGATGGGATGGGATGGGATGGGACGGGACGGGACGGGACGGGATAGGATAAGCTTTATTGTCATTTTTTTTACTGTGGGCACAATGGCACACATCAAAAAATGAAATTTAGTTGCCCGCTCTCAAAGTGAAACACATACATGACACACATCTAAACATACTATATACAGCGTTCATAAGGCGCTGATATATTTGTGTCCAATGGATAGAAAACATTTTGTGAAAACTTCTTTGCAAAGTTGGGGGGGAAAAATACTTGAAACCCAAAGAGATGAGCAAACATTTAGCCAAATACAACAATGAACACAAAATACAACAATGAACAGTATCACAATCATACTGCTTGGATTTCTTTCCAGCCCTCCCAAAAGTCTGGCAAAGTTATTACGTGATTCTGGCTTCCCCATTGACTTTGCATGTCAGAAGGTGACAAAATGACCATGGGACATGCAACCGTTATAAATATAAGCCAGTTGCCAAGCGTCTGAATTTCAATCATATGACCCATGGCAAGGGTCGGGTGAAAAACGGTCGTGTCACTTTTTTTAGTCTTTTTGCAATGGTCATTAAACGAATGGTTGTAAGTCAAGGATTACCGGTTGTCCTGTCAAGAAGTGACTAAGGCATGAATAGAAAAGAGGAAAGCTTTCTGCTTCAGGGAAGGTTGCAATTGGTTCACTGGATGGACTTGTCAAAGGCCCTCTTGGCCTTATCTGCCACCTGCTCCACCTCCTTTCCAAACTGTGAACCATTTTTGTTCACCATTTTTAGTTCTCTTCAGAACTAAAACTAGAATCAGCAAAACCTTTGAAATGTCTTGCTGGGACTGAATTTCAAACTGGTTCTCTTTATTCAGATGCAAACAGCCTTCAGTTACCTGGGGAACAAGCCATCAGCCAGAGGTTGAGCTGTGAAACTTGAGTATCGTAAACACATCTAAGAAGCCTGACCTCCAACAATGGGCTTCATCTCTTTTTCCCTACCACCATCACCAGGTGAAACTGTCCATTCAGGAAACATGCACCTACTGTGACAAGATCACCCAAATCATGTTGTTAGCCACACACTGAAAAACACACTTCTTCCAAAGGTAGGATATCTCCTGCTCAAGTTCGTATTTCTTATTTTTCTTGTGCCATATCCGTTATCGGACATTGGCAATCATGTTGGCGATCCTGTTTTTATCAGCAGCCACACGAAAAAGTGCTGCCGAGTTTTGTCCAAACCAATCCCTTAGATTTTGAAGCCATGATGTTCTTCTTCTGCCTGGACCTCATTTGCCTTCAATCTTTCCCTGGAGGATTAAATGGAATATGCCGTATTTTTCTGGGTGTCGCATCACATGTCCGAAATATTCTAATTTTTGTTTTTTAATTGTTTTGATGATTTCCCTTGGCTTTCCCAGGTGGCTTATCACCTCCTCATTTCTGATCTTGTCAACCCAGCTTATACATAACAGGAAATGCAAATTGAAAAAAAAAACCACACAATAAGCATAAGGAATAATTGTCATCCTGAAACACTTATTTGTAGGGAGGGGGTTCCCTTTTGGGGAGGTGGGGAGATTGTTTTTCCATAACTACCATGAGTGACATCAGGAGAGATGTACACTTAGCTGCAAAACCTCATGTCATGGGAGACACCAACTAAAAATAGCTGTGTGGTCCTCACCAAGCGACCCACTGCTTGTTTTCTTTCCTTGATCAATGCTTACTTTGTAGATCAGAAGGCATACTGCTTCCCCCAGAAAAATGACAGCTGAAGATGGTCAAAGTGATAAATGTGAACAAGCAGAGGAATCACACCTAACAAGTAAATGGATTTTTTTCAAAAAAAAAAAAGGTGCAAAGAAGACTTTATTATAACTGAATCCTACAACATTTTGAGGAGATGCCTTTTCATCAGTGGAATGGTATAATCCAGATAGAAAAAGATGTTATTAGCATTATTAGCAATGGATATTAGTTAGTGTTATTCAGCATGATGAGAGGGGCTGGCACAGCAACGAAGACCAAAATAGGAGCTATAATTTCTCTTTCGTGGTCAACCTCCAGTCTAAATTTCAACTTGTTTAAGAAAAAAGATGACTGATGTATCACATGCTAAAGTATTGTAAGCCTTTCTCAAAGCTATTCTGGGATGATTGCCACCTACACTCTAGTACACCTGTACTCTGGTACAATGACACATTAATGCAAAAAAAAAAAAAAGCACTGGGAAATAGTAACGTACACCCCATATTAGAAAAATAACAGAGATCAAAGGCTTATGAAGTCCAGCATCTTGTTTCTCAACCAATCATGTACCTCTGGAATCGTTGCTCTAATTCTGAAGAGCAAATTAATTAATTAATTAATTAATTAAATTTATATGTCGCCCATCTCGCTAGACAAAGGACTTTTTATTTAATTGAAGCTTACTTTCTAATATATGCAGATTCTACAATCTGCCTACACCTACAAAAGCTCAGAACAGTGCAAGCAACGATCTTCTTCAAACAGTCAATTCAAGGCTCCTAAGTCAACTCATGTCTCATGTGACACATATTATTGACAGTTTGCTTCTAGGTGCAATGCAAGGTATTGATCATTACTTACAGCATAGAGATTGATTACTTGAGGGATCACCTGTCTTCCCTAGTTTCTGCCAGGGAGGGTTGGGGGCCCTCCAGGTCCCTTTCCTTAAACAATGTCATCTATCAGGACTCTGGAACTGGACTTTTCTGTAGCAGCAACTGATCTCTAAAAAGAGATTCTTCCTGAGAGATGAATGGCCCCCACACTGGTCATATTTTAAAGAGCGTTGAAGACCTGGGTCTTTGCCCAGCATTTTAGAAGGTAATATGGGTTTGCTTGGTTATTGCCATCTTTTGTTCTTTTGTTATATTACAATATTATTTCATTGTTCTGCATGTTTTTATCTGTGAACACCCTGGGGTTGCTGGGAATAAGAAGGCATAAAAATTAATAAAATAGTAATCATCATCATCATCATCATCATCATCATCATATATTATTATTATTATTATTATTATTATTATTATTATTATTATTATTATTATTTCATGTTCCACTCTATGGAACTGAAAGCTGAACTTTGAAGAAGCAGGATAGAAAGAATATTGACACTTTTTAACTGTGGTGCTGAGAAGAGCAACAAAGTTGTCAGGGGACTGGAGGCTACAACATATAAGGAACGGTTGCTGGAATTGGGTATGTTTACTTTAAGGAATAGAAGGACGAGGGATGACATGATAGCAGTCTTCCAATATCTCAGGGGTTGCCACAAAGAAGAAGGAGTCAAGCTATTCTCCAAAGCGCCTGAAGGCAGGACAAGAAGCAATGGATGGAAACTAATCAAGGAGAGAAGCAACCTAGAACTAAGCAGAAATTTCCTGACAGTTAGAACAATTAATCAGTGGAACAACCTGCCTCCAGAAGTTGTGAATGCTGCAACACTGGAAGTTTTTAAGAAGAGACTGGACAGCCATTTGTCTGAAATGGAATAAGGCAGTGGTTCCCAACCTTTTCAATACCCCGCACCCCTAGAACGATTCTGATATATTCTTGCACCCCTTACAAAAGTTCGAAATAACGGCAACGAATTATGCATATACACTGTCATTTTGAAAACCCAAGTTTTCGCACCGCCTGGAATATCATCTCGCACCCCTGATTGGGAACCCCTGGTATAGGGTTTCCTGCCTGAGCAGGGGGTTGGACTAGAAGACTTCCAAGGTCCTTTCTAACGCTATTATTATTATTATTATTATTATTATTATTATTATTATTATTATTATTATTATTATTATTATTATTATTATTATCATCATCATCATCATCATCATCATCATCATCATCCTTCCCTGAGGGCAAAAAAATCTCACAATCTATCCACAAGAAGAAAGTTGGAGGAAGTTTGTGTCCCTATTAATTCTAAAGAGAGGGGAACCCTCCAAAGACTCCATCAGGCAGAGGTATGGATATACCACGGGTCAGCAACCTGCGGCTCCGGAGCCGCATGAGGCTCTTTGAGCCACCTCCTACGGCTCTGGAGCCTGCTCCGCCATTTGCAGAGAGAGAGACAGAGACAGAGAAGCAGCCCACCGAAGCCTCTGCTAGCATGGGAGGCTCCAGCGTTGCCGGTGGACAAAGCCGACCGGTCGGCAGGCCATTGCAGCGGTTCTGGCCCGAAGATGCTGGCTGCGCAGAAGGTGGCCGGCTCGGCTGCCTAGGGAGCAGCCCAGGGAACGATGCCATCGCTGGCCACCACCCCAGCCGGGACTCCACGCTGCCCAGGCTCGCCTTCTGCCCATGGGATGTAGCCACGGCACTGCTGGTGGGGCTAGTGCCATGACAGGCCGTCCCTAGACAGCGGCGGTGGTGGCGAGCGCTGCTCCGGGGTGCCCGGGCAGCATAGGAAAGGCGGGCGAGGGGGCGGCGGCAGGCAGGACGTGCAGCCTTTTCGGGCAAAAGGTTCTCCAGGCTCTTGTTGGCCTGCTGGTGACGCAGCGCCACCTGGGGGGCCATGGTGCGCTGCCACTCTCATGGCCCTTCAGCCATGAGAGCATGCAGTGCATGTACTTGGGTGTCCGCTGCAGGGATGCTCGGGCCGGTTGAGCCACCAGGCCGCCCATGTACAGGTATGGGGAGTCGTAGCCGTTCATGGTGCCTTCTCACCGCAGCTGCTAGATCTGCCTCACTCATGCCAGGGCCATGCTCATCCAAACGCGGCGGCGCTTCCCTAGCTCTCTTGGCGCTGAACCAAGCGCTGAACTCATCCTCGGCTCAAGTGCAAGTTGGCTGACGGCTCCCTCGTCCACCTTCCCCACCTCTCAGGCTGGTCTGCAGTGCCCTGGGCACCTTTCAGTTCCTTCTGCTGCCTCCTGCCCCTCTCTCCACCCCTTCGGCGCCTGCCGCCCACTCGCCCCCCCGGCTCGAGAGTGGAGGCCCTGACCGTCTTTTACACTGGCCAGCCCGGCATTCACTTGACGACATGGAGTGGGGCGGGGCTGGCCAGAGAGACACACCTTCCCGGCCCGGCGCAAATGCCTGCAGTCCAGGTGGGCATGAAGGTTGGGAGGGGGAGAGACCGGCTGGATGCTCTTGCGGGTCCCACCTGGCCCTGGCACCGCTTGCGCTATGCCAGCCGTCCCCAGTGCTGTCCAGCTGAGCACCCGCAGGGTCCGGATCAGGCCAGGTGGAGGGGCTCAGACAGGGCATGGGGGGGCACAGAGGAGCTGCCCCCAAGTGCTAGGACGGAGGAGAGGACCCCAGTCATTCGCCAGAGTCCCAGTATGTCTTGCTGGGCATGGACCTGATAGGTTTGTTCACCAGGGTCCTGGCTGGAAGAGGGGAAGTCCCAGGCCGGGCTTGCTCTCTGTCTCTCTCTCCCCCTGAGCGCAATTGCAAGCTTGCTGCCTGCCCAGGGAGTGGAGAGCTTAATAGGGGCACAGGGGCGCTCAGCCACCATTCTGGCTGCTGCACCTGGGCACTGGGGCTACTACCCTTTTCGTGGCAGCGGCATTGCCTTCCATGCTGGTCCCATCACAAGCTAGGCATGCCCCCCACACTCACGGGAAGGATGGGAAAAGGCATGGGCAGTCCCGGTGTTGGGATGGGGGGAGGGAGTTGGGGGAGGAAGAAGGGATCCGTGGGGGTGGGGAGTGTGGGAGGAAGAGTCGGAATCCAAGATGGTCAAATCTGGGTGGGCTCCCAGCAAACGCGTGACGAAGAAGTGAGGGGAGAAGGAAGAGAGGAAGAGAAACAGCGGGTGGGGGGAAGCGCCCCATTTCTTCTTCTTCTGGGTCAAACTCTGTGCTGAAGCCAGAATGGGGGGGATGAGAAGGAGGAGGAAGAGGAAGAATGGCGATTGACAAACTCTGCCAGCCAATCTCTTTGGCGGAGGGGGCGCAGGATGGAGAGGAGAGCAGCTTGCCTTGGAGAGGGAGAGAAAGAGAGACAGGAGAGAGGGAGAGGGGAGAGAGAGAGACAGACCCTTTTGACATCTAAAATGACCAAGTGGCTCTTTGAGTGTTTTGGGTTGCCTGCCCCTGGGATATACAATGTTCTAAGTTGGGCAGAAACTGGAAAACCTGGGAGGGTGGAAGATTATATTCAGAAAGGATATGGTTCAGCAGTGCAAAATTTAATCTAAGATCCTCCCCCAAAAAAGGTTTTTCAAATGTAAATGTTATGCTCCTCTGAAACAATACCCAACACATTAGCATGTAAAATTTGAAGGAGGCCAAAACACAGCATTTCCAGATAAAATTGAAAGTTGGCATCTCTCCTTGAATGACAGTCACCAAGCCCAAGGATGTTTCAAGAGCTAAAGTTTCCAAAATAGAAAGCTTTCAAATCAAGAGTCTTTAATCACTGAGTTTTTAGATTCAGTATTTCCACAGTTTTTTTTCCCCCAACTGAAAGGCACATTTCTTCCCCTCAAACATAATTTCTATGCCTTCATCCCTACATTTCATTTTTTTTATAAAAAGAAATCAGGCAATGCAAATTACTACTTTTGAAAGCAGCGTTATGAACATGTCTTTGCAACATTTTAAGGAGCCTCCCACATGGCTTTCTTTGTGAAATGGATCAAACCGTTGTATACTGAAAACAAATTTCAAATTTCCAATGACTAGGGAATCACACATACACAAATTAGTTCAGATATTTTGCAGCTGTACTGTGAAATGGGAATTTGCAATGCCCATAAAGTTGAATGTGAAGTTAAGTAGGATATCAAGTTATCTTGGTAATAGCTGGTCAATACAGCATCTCCAAACCAGTTGCTTTTATCAAACTTTATGTTATGGTTCCGGCTAATGAAACACTTCAAAGAACTTCCAGGCATTGATTTTCCTAAAAGTCATTTATTGTTACAAAATGTCGGCACAGGCATAATGGATGATGCTAAGATCTAAGTTCTCTTCCTCTGAGCAGTTAATTTATCAGCATGTTCCCTCCCTAAATTAGCTGTCATATATCACGTTATCCAATTAGTGTGAAGGTCAAAGGTTTCCTTCCTCTTTCTTTCCCAGGCTTTACCCCCACCCTCTTCTGCTCTGCATTAACCCCCAAAATACCAGACAGTTCTGCATATTGTCAAAGCAAGAATATACAGCATCTGCAGCGTTGACACTTTGTTTGAAATATTCTGTGTGTATCCAGTGATACCTGGGCAAAGTCATTTGCTGGCATCACCATCTACTGGATTAAAACCCTGACAGATTCCTGTGAATTTGCTCTGCATGTTTGCTACTTTTTACTAATAGTAAAAGAAGTATCCAGATTAATAAAAGAAGTATCCTGATAGCTCTGTGAAAATTGCCTAAATGGCTTAAATGCATCATTTGATGTCATGTCAATTTATGCCTCCTTCAGGGTGAAGATGCCTGTATACCCATGAAAGCAAGAGTGGTTTATTAATTATTAAATAAATAAATAAATGTCAAGTCGCCTTACACTCATAAACACATACATGCTTGCACACATGTTCAAAAGTGCTATACTAGTTGCTTGGATTTCTAAAACAGGCTACAAAGTTTGGAGTCTTAACGCTCTTGTTGTTGTTGTTAGTTGCAAAGTCGTGTCCAACCCATCGCGACCCCATGGACAATGTTCCTCCAGGCCTTCCTGTCCTCTACCATCTTCTGGAGTCCATTTAAGCTCACACCTACTGCTTCAGTGACTCCATCCAATCACCTCATTCTCTGTCGTCCCCTTCTTCTATTGCCCTCACTCTTTCCCAGCATTAGGTTCTTCTCCAGTGAGTCCTTCCTTCTCATTAGGTGGCCAAAGTATTTGAGTTTCAACTTCAGGATCTGTCCTTCTAAAGAGCAGTCAGGGTTGATCTCCTCTAGGACTGACCGGTTTGATCATCTTGTCAAAGGTAATTTCTTGAAATATCAGAACCTCCAGCTTTATCACTTCATGGCCTTCAGATATGTGATGGCAAGAACTTTTTTTTTTTCCTGACAGACGAATAGCTGGCCAGACACTACGGAAACATTAAGTTATATGGCACCAATTTCTCTCTGTATTTTGGGTAGTGGCTTTATTTGCCTTACAGTTGCACCTTTCATTCTTCTTTTCTGTATCTAACCTTATATTCTAATCTTCTTCATCCTTTTTCTATATCAGGGGTCTCCAAACTTGACAACTATAAGACTTGTGGACTTCAACTCCCAGCCAGCCAGGTAGTCCACAAGTCTTACTTATGTTGCCAAGTTTGGAGAACCCTGTTCTATAGTGTACAATGGATTATCCCCATTGTTATTTCATTGTTTAAATTCTTATCCCTAAAACAATTCATATTTAACAACAACAACAAAAAGTTAAAGACTATGTTAAGCAGGAAGAAATGTTAGCACCATTCTTAAGAAAGCCAAGAAAATCCTACTTAATGTTTTGGCCTTTAGACAGAAGTATGAATTTGCAGAATGATTTGTACTTTGCACAGACCATGTTTGACACCATGGCAGTAGTTTAAAATGTGAGCAATGAGTGAATGTCTTTATCAGCTGCCCCATCATGATTCTTCTATTACACAAGTATTTGAATTCAGACTTTGTGGGAATCTGAGGAGCCACCAAACAAACACAAAAAAGGGGCTCTGTATACAGGAATATGTGTGTTTGTGTGCCATCTGAAAAATGGGAGATCAGCAGATGAGAATAACTACTACCACAATCTTCTCCCCCCCCATGATCCTGTCTATAAGGTTATTACAGAGCACAGCTTCCAATATTAAACACAAAAATGTTCAATTCCTACATTAATGGGAGTCAGAAGCTCTTGAAGATCTAATGCAAATCCCCCCGAAACCTTGCAATAAATGTCTAGTTGCTTTCTGCCTTACCCATTACCGACAAATGTGAGGCTGATGTTTGCCATTACTGCCATTTGTTAAATGGAGTTAATTCTTCCTCACAGAGCAGCAGCTAATGCATAAACTATTTTGCTATCTGAATTCTTTGGGGGAAGGCTGCAGTAGCGCTCAACATCTGAACCACAGAAAGCAGAACATTTTTAGCAATCTGCATGTTCTGAAATGGCATCTTTTGCTTCAGGCTACTGCACTGCTGCTTCCAGAATGTTTGGGAATTTACTGGACTCTTGAGAACAAGCCGGAATCACTTCCGAGGTGGGGAACACAGTACCTAACGTGGATAATCTCTGGCCAGTTCACAACCATCCATGTGAGGTCCTTCTGCTGGAACAGCAGGGAATTAAATACTATTAATCCATCTGTGGCAGAACAAATAGCCCTTCCGACAGAGAGTTGCCTGGCCTAGAGTGCCGATCTGGCAGCTACAAAATGGTACCTAAGCAGATGGGATCTTTTAAAATTCCCCAAACATATTTTCCTTTGTTTATTATTGGCCTGAACTTCTGGTTTCATATATTCAATTACGTCTGTTTAGACAAGGTGAACGATCTGCCTTTTCTTGATCTGCTGCTAAAATCTACCTAATTCCCAGTCCACATGGCCTTGGCAACAGGTTGCAGAAGCCTGTTCCAGAAAATAGCATTAAATTAATTTGGACACAATTTTCTTTTTTAAAAAGGAAAGAATAGACCACTGCAATAGCTTAACAGTTAAGTCAGTGAAAGCTGAAAGCCCGGGTTTGAGACCCAAGTGCCCTGTGATGGAGTGAGCGCCCGTCCTCGCCCTAGCTCCTGCCAAACTGGCAGTTGGAAAGCATGCAAATGTGAGTAGATAAACAGGTACTTCAACGAGAAGGTTACTTCATGCTGGTCACATGACGACGGAAGACAGGCTCCCTTGGCTGAGAATTGGAGATGACCGCTTGAGTCGGTCAGGACTGAGCAGGAGACCTTTCAATTTTCGTTGTTTTAAAAAAAAAAAAAAAAGAAACCAACATATATTTCCACTTAAGGGCAGTTCAAATGTGATGCTACCATGTGATCTTGATATTCAAGTTCATAACGGACATGCCATACCATTCTTTAAAAAAAAGAAGAAGAAAGAAATATCAACTGCAAACAAATATAACAAACAAAACAACTTAAGGAAGTTAAGCCAAATTGCATGAAAATCCACTTTTTTTAAAAAAAGGATTATTTTAAAATGTACAAAGAACGCATGTCAGCGATCCACAACAGTAGTCCTCGACTTACGATCACAACTGAGACCAAAATTTCCATTGTTAAAGCAAAATGGTTGTTAAGTGAGTTGTACCTAATTTTGCCATCTTTTTTTGCCATGGCTGTTAAGCAAATTGTTGCTGTTGAGTGAATCATGCGGTCTTTAAGTGAAACCAGCTTTCCCCATTGATTTTGCTGGCCAGAGGCTGGCTGAAAAGGTTTTAAATCAGTGTTTCTCAACCTTGCACAATTTTAAGGCACGTGGACTTCAACTCCCAGAATTCCACAGCCAGCATTGCTGGCTGTGGAATTCTGGGAGTTGAAGTCCACGTGCCTTAAAATTGTGCAAGGTTGAGAAACACTGTTTTAAATGGTAATCGCATGAACCCCCAGGATGCTGCAACCATTGTAAACGCATGCCAGATGCCAAGCAACCAAACTGTGATCACACGTCCGTGGGGCTTCTGTACTGGTAATAAGTGCAAGGACTTGTTGCAAGTCACATTTCTCATAACACCACTAAATGAATTGCCAAGGATTACCTGTATTGTAAATAAAACACAGTGGTATCTTAGTACTCGGCATTAATTGGTTCTTGGAGGTGCGACGAGTACTGAAAAGGATGAGTCTCAAACAGCCCACGTGATATTATTATTATTATTATTATTATTATTATTATTATTTGTTAGATTTCCATGCCGCCCTATTCCAAGAACTCAGGGCGGCTCACAACATGAATACTAACATAAAGAAATCTAATATTAAAATACATTATAAAACCCATTAATTAAAAACAACCAATCATCCAGGAACAGACATACAAACATACATACACTGGCTGGGGCAAGGTGTTAACTGCCCCAGGCCTGCCGTCAAAGATGGGTCTTCAATAATTTGCGAAAGGCGGAAAGGGTGGGGGCAATACGGATCTCCGGGGGGAGTTGATTCCAGAGGGCCGGGGCCGCAACAGAGAAGGCCCTTCCCCTAGGCCCCGCCAGGCGACACTGTCTGGCTGACGGGACCTGGAGAAGGCCGACTCTGTGGGCCCTAACTGATTGCTGGGTTTCATGGGGCAGCAGACGGTCCCATAACCCTTTGTTTTGGCTGGAAAGAAGCTTTTGCCTGTCCCTTTTCATATTTCAGCAATCTTCCCAGCATAGCCGACATCCTGTCTGCCCTCTGTGGTGATCCCCCACCTTTTGCAGTGACCTTTCCCAGACTTCGTGTCTGCCCTCTGTGGTTGTCCCCCACCTTTTGCAGCATGGCTGACTTCCTGTCTGCCCTCTGTGGTCATCCCCCGCCTTTTGCAGTGACTTTTCGCAGCATGGCCAACTTCCTGTCTGCCCTCTGTGGTCATCCCCCACGACCTTTCCCAGCATGGCCAACTTCCTGTCCACCCTCTGCAGCTGTCCTCCTCTTCCTATAGCAGTACACTAACAGCGAGTACTGGGACATTTTCTCATCAAAATGAGTCAAGTATCACATTTGACAAGTTTTGAAGCAGTCGAGTATCAAGGAACCACTATATGTATTTGTCCTTCCAATGCTATAAAATTATTCTCCTGGCAATTTTCATATGCCATGTCCCAATGACACTCCCTGAACATGGGATAAATTCCATTAATATACAGCATAAAAAATACACGTCTTTGATATCATTGATAAAGTTTGGCTGATGGTACCTTATGAATTTGCAATAATGGAATGTGCCCAAAGTGAGTTAATGTTGCAACTTGCAAATTGTACTTCCAACTGTGAGATGCTAACAGTTGACAGTTTTAGCCAGGTTCAAAGGAAGGACAAACAGGTAATCCTCGATTTATGACTACAATTGGGACCAGAATTTTTGTTGCTAAGTGATGCACATGTTAAGCATGTCTTCATGTGACCAGATCCTATTGTACAATCATTTTTACTATGATTATAAATGAATCATTAAGCAAATTGTGTGATTAATAAGTAAATCTAGCTTCCCACACAGTTTACTTGTCAAAAGCCAGCTGGGAAGGCCCCAAATTGTGATCACGTGACCACAAGACAGCAGTCATCATAAATGTGAACCTTCATCAAGTGCCTGAATTTCAATCATGTAACCATGGGGGGGTGGTGCAATAGTCATAACTTTGAGGACTATAAGTCACTGTTTTCAATACTACTACATTCATATCAGGAGTACCAAAGTGCTTCTGGGATGAAAGGATTAACTGATGACATCACTGTTGCCCAGGAGATACCAACTGGTGGCTTCCTTCATGTCCCTGTTAAACTACCCACCGATCTAGTGCCCATTTATTTTCTCGTGGTTGCCCGCTTTCAAACTGCTGGGTTGGCAGGAGCTGAAGCAAGTGATGGAGCTCACCCCGACACAAAGCAGCAACTGGGTCTTGACCGCAAGGCTGCTGATCATCAGCCCAGTAGCCTAAACACACTCTTAGACTGTTTTCAATGCCTTTGTAACTTCAAACCACTGTTAAACTAATGGTTGTGAATCAAGGTCTACCTGAATTAAATAAGTGATCACCTTTTCTGGTAAGCTGGAAAAACCTGGAAGTGGGCTTGTAGGTCTGAGGGATCACGACACAAGTTATATACCCATCAAAATGTGCTTTTCTCTCTTATTTCTGGATATAAGGATGAAATGAAGCAAGCAGTTAGTTAGCTGGCTCTCCACTCAAGACTTTGGCAAGGAAGATTAAGACCCTTTGCTTTATTACCCTTGTCATCTTTTGTCTTTATCTTTTATGTTTTATTCTAATGTCTTTGTTTCATTCTTGTGAGTTGCCCAGAGGCTGCCAGTGGCTCATACTTAAGTATTTAATTCTTTTCTGTTTTTGCATATGACAGAAAAAAATACATTCTATAGATTCTAACTCAGATTTACCTGCCTGAAATTCAACTTCCAACATTCTCTGTCAAGCAAGGTTTGACAAGTCCAAAGAAAGTGGATTTGTGTTGTTGAAATGGTTGATATTAAAGGCAGATCTTCTGTCTGCAAATGTTTTGCAATGAGTAATCATGGTCTGTATGAAGTATAGTTAATATGTTAGGTTTCTAAACTGTGGCTTCCACAAACCAATTTCTCATACTTGGGAGACTGTGCAGTAAATTGTTATAAAACAACTGAACCTTTAAATCTCTTCTTCTTCTGCATGGAAACTGGAGGGGGTGGGGGGGAGTACTCAGGATTTGCTTTAGCATCATCTCATGACCCTAAATCATAGCAGAACATCTGAATGCAGCCTAATGGTTAAGAAATGATTCATTTTAAACATGCCTTTCATGTCATTTTTTTTCCTTGCACAATTACAATGTAAGTTTTAGGAGCCATGGTAAGCATAGTGGTTAAAATGCAGTATTGCAAGCTGATTCTGCACACGGTCTGGAGTTCGATCCTGACAGGCTCAAGGTTGGATCAGCCTTCCATCCTTCTGAGGTGGGTAAAATGAGGACCCAGATTGTTGGGGACAATATGCTGACATTGTAAACCGCTTAAAGAATGCTGTAAAGCACTATGAAGTAATACCTAGGTCTAAGTGCTATTTAGTTCCCAGAAAGTTTTAATAAAAATCAGCTGTAAAAATATGCATAAGTGCATCTAACAATTCCAATATTGCCATCCATCCATCCAATTAACTACCTATTGGTTCCTGGCACTCATGGCTACTTTTATTTATATTACATAAACAGTTTCATCACATTATCCTAATTTATAAATATGACAGAACTTACTAACAAAGGGGGGGGAAACCTCACCATATTTAAATGGATCGATATTATAGAAAATTTGCAAAGGAAAAATAATTTCCTAGTGCCGACAGGTTCTTTTCCCTCCAGGGCCAGGGTTACTCCATTTAAAAGAAATAAGTTCAAATTAAAACAGAAACCTGGTATTGATTCCACACTGCTTAGAGTTACAAGTTCAATGAGAAAATACTAGCTGTGCTCAACACATAGAATGTACAATGCAAAACAGAAAGAAAATGGAACTGGGGGGGGGAGGCAGCATCCAGCTCATTCCGCAAAGTATTTATCTACTCCCTACTCCCTAAAGAAGTTTTGCAGTTGTAAATTTCTTTAACTCAACCTTGGCAAGACACAATGGATTTGGAGCTTGGTCCCCCAGGCTGAGGCAGTAAGCCTTTTTCACCCTGGATGGGATGGCATTCCCCCATACTGAGATACTGCAAAATTTGATCTGGACTCACAGCTTGTTTTCTTGTGCACCAATTGTACCTTTCCTGGATTGGGAGGCCTTGCTTAAGGTCACACATGTCTTGGTCACTTCCCACTTGGATTACCGCAACATGTTCTTCATGAGGCTGCCCTTGAAGACCACCTGGAAGCTACAATTGGTCCAGAATGTGGAAGTGTGAACGGGATTGTGTACCCCTAGGTTTGCCCATGTTGCATCTCTATTGCGTGAGCTGTGCTGCTCCCAGTTTCTCCTGAATGCAAATGAAAAATTAAACTGCATTTAACTGCTCTTAACATAGAGAGCTCAGAATTCTGCAGGAAAAAACACACACACACACACACACGCCAAGTACAGAATGAAAAAGACAGCTTTTTGACACTGAAAATTCCCATGAGATTTCTGCATTTTTAGAAGCGAACTTGGATGATATTGCCAGAGGGCACCAAGCAAAAGGTATCATGGAAGCCCTCAATTGGACGTGTCCCCAACAGAACGTGTCACTTGTGGTTAAGCTCAATGGAAGGGGAATCGGTTCCATACGGCCATTAATACACTAGTACAGGAAAAGGAAAACTGTTGGAGAAAAGTCTTGAGAGTCCCTTGGATTGCAAGGAGATCAAATCAGAAGAGAGGACTCATTGGAAAAGACCCTGACGTTGGGAAAGATGGAAGGCAGAAGAAGAAGCAGAGGATGGGATGGTTGGTCACCTTACCTTAACCCACTGTACTACAATACCCATTATTCCCAAGAAATATATTTGAAGATTGCTAAGTCCAGGAAGAGTAAAGTTACCAGATCTGGGCCTGCTAAATTCTAGATAGCAAAGACTGATGCCATTTAGCAGCTGTGTAGATGTTTTGCATAAAGCTGGTGGCCATTACAACCATAATTGGGGCCAAATTGCTTGTTGCTAAGCAAGGCAGTTGTTAAGTGAGTCACATCGAATTATAGGCCTTTTTGCCATGGTTAAGAATATCATTGCAGTTGTTAAGTGAATCACATGGTCATTAAGCGAATCCAGCTTCCCCCACTGATGTCGCTTGTTGGAAACTCACTGGAAAAGTTGCAAATGACGATCACGTGACCCTGGGATGGTGCAACTGTTGTAAAAAGCATGCCAGTTACCAAGCACCCAAATTTTGACTACGTGAATGTCAAGGATGCTGCGATGGTCGTAAGTGTGAAGATCAGTTGTAAAGTTAATTTTTTTCAGCACCCGTTGTAACTTGGAATGGTCACTAAATGAATGTTTGTAAGTCAAGGACTACCTGTAGAGATAAAATATCCTACATAGAATAAACTTGACTACATGCTTGAAAAGAAGCTGGGTAATAACCTACACCCAGCCATGATACCATTATCATTAAAATAAACAGATGTACAAATACAAAACCCAGTGCTTTGAAAACCCTTTTTTCCCTGTAAAGTCAGCCCACATATGTCCGTATTTAAGAAATGGCAAAGAGATTTTGCAACAAATCATTATCATTATTAGTTGCAGCTGGTTCAGGCATTTATGTGTGAAACCTCCTATTTTATATTTATTTATTGGGAGAGCCATCACAGACCCATAAATCTTCCTCCATAACAGATCTGAAGGCTTTGCCTGAAAATCTTATTAACTTATTGGGGAAGGCAGCCTGATGGTCTAGAAGACAGAGCTCACCACAAGCAGATATAGAGAAAAAAGGTAGCTGGCTGTGATAAAATGCAGGTTGCAGGAAAGGAAACAGCACTTCTAAACAGTAGAACATGTGTATCTATAGATTATTCATTAAAGGCCTGAATGTAGTCTGGCACATTTCTAATTACTGAAGTTCATTAAAGGACAGCCTGTTTTGAGCTAAACAAGAAAACTTTCCTCTGTATAATTACAAGAATAATTGAAATCTTGTTTCCATTAAAGTTTAAGTTGGATTTAAATATCTTTCTTCTAGAATATAAACACCACATAATTTCATGCCTGCGTAGGCCAGAGAGTACAAATTACATAACCAATATTTGAGAGGTCATCCATGCCATAAAGCAAATTAAACACAAAACAAGAACTGGATGCTGGAAAAAGCGACGCCAACCAGAAAGGGAAATAGAAAAGCAGATCAAACAAGGCAGGTAAGCTCAGGGAAAACATTGATTGTATAGATCTGGTTCATGCACTATACTAAGCCATGATCCAGTTAACTGGACTTTATGGCAGGGGTTCCCAACCTGATACTGGTCCATGGCCTATTGGCCACCGGGCCACGGGAATAGCTGGCAAGTGCGCACACATGTACACGCACCCTCCCCACTTGCGCTAGTGCCACCGCGTGGGTGCTAGCAGCCCCATTTGCACATGCGGGGGGCACTAGCATCCCATATGTGCATGTGCACAGGTGCTAGTGCCGCCGCTGTGCGCACACCCGTTTTGCATATATTTCCTTGCTCTGGAAAGATTGGAAAGGGTAAAACCAGCACCGCCATGGGTGTGCATGGCCCGCTTGCGCATGCAAACAGGTGTTAGTGCCGCCGCTGTGCACATGGCCCATTTTGCACATGAACATGCGTGTACATATCTTTGCTCCAAAAAGGTTGGGAAGCATAAAATCAGCACTGCTGTGGATGCGTATGGCCCATTTGCACATGCACACAGGTGCTAGCACCACCGGTATGCGTGCCCCTGTTTTGCGCATGCACACGCACATACTTTTCCCTGCTCCAGAAAGGTTGGGGAGCTCTGCTTTATGGAATATCAGACTGGCTGAGACATAACTCCTGGCTGACAAGCCACAATATCTAGATCCACACTACAGCATGAACATTGGAGCCCAAAATTTCTGTGGCTTACAATCTTTTTTTTTTTTGGTCACAATTATTAAGCAAATCACTGCACTTGTTAAGTGAATCTGGCTTCCCCTATTAATTTTGCTTGTTGGAAAGATTAAAAAACGGTGATCACATGATCCTAGGACAGTGCAACTGTCATAAAACCATGCCAGTTGTCAAGTGTCTGAAGGGGTATGGTGCAACAGTTATAAGTGTGAAGATTGGCCATAATTCACTTTTTTCAGTGCCTGTCGCTGAACAAGTGGTTGTACGTGCAATCCAAATCCAAACAATAATGATAATAATAATGTAATAATAATAATGTAAAAAACCACTGCAAGACAAAAATTTTAGCTAGATTCCTAGATTTGCAGCCTAATGCAAGACATGCTAAGAAGAATTTAGCATTATTAATCATGACTAATAAATTGTTTGGCCAAAAGGCCTGTTATACACAAGGAAT
The DNA here is from genome assembly GCA_034064705.1 of Bothrops alternatus. Taxonomy (NCBI): domain Eukaryota; kingdom Metazoa; phylum Chordata; class Lepidosauria; order Squamata; family Viperidae; genus Bothrops; species Bothrops alternatus. The sequence goes on along the minus strand of JARGCV010000050.1, from coordinate 93,292 downwards.
GCTGAACCTATATTAAAGGGGGCTGACATTCATTAGTATGGAAATACAATTATTTGGTTAATTTTGAAGACATTCAATGTTTACATAACAAAAGACAGATCCCTCAAAACACCAGCATTAACTTTTAAGAAACCAGATTTCTAGAGCTCATTGTTGCAAAGACTTGTAAAGTGCCTCCATAAATTTTCAGTTAAGTATTACTTAGGCTTGACTGCAAGGTTTCTGGTTTCTGTTCTTTACATTTAAATATCCTTATTTGGCCGTTACATTTAGAAGATTGCCATTTATCAATGCCATTTATTTATTTGAAATTTTTTTTAAAAAAAATCCTTCCTTTATTATTTTGTCAAGTAACTCAAGGCAGCGAACGTACATAATTTATTTTATTTACTTATTAAACTTTTATGCCACCCGTCTCCTCTATAAGGTGATTCTGGGTAGCTAATGCTCCTTCCTCCTCCTATTTTCCCTATAACAACAATCCTGTGAGGTAGGTCAGGCTGAGAGTGAGTGGCCCAAAGTCCCCTAGCTGGTTTTCATGCCTGAGACGGGATTAGAACTCACAATCTCCTGGCTTCTAGACCAGCACCTCAACCATTATGTTAACTGGTTAACATTTATCTAGATAGCAGGCCTACATACCATATCAAAACCAACATCGTGAAAGCAGCTGCAAACTGTACATTTCCTAAACTTCTAAAATCTGGTTTTTTTTAAACGCATTTTTCATACAGATTATTTAAATCCAGCCTTAAACCCAGTCTTTAGCCACTCGTCCAGAATGGAGAACATCTGCTTCTTGACAATGTATTAGAGTATCAGTGTGTTACAACATTTTATACGTTTGCTCAGAAATAATCTCAGTGAGTTCAGTGAGGCTGCTAGGTAAATGTATACAGAATTGTAGCCAAAGCTAACTTGCTGATAAATAAAAACATTTTAAACTGCAAAAATGTTTAGTGAAGCATAAGAAAGTGTTTTGAATTTTTATCTCTAAATTCAATGAACTCCACCTTTCGCAGATTTAATATGGCTGTGTATTTTGATTTGCAAACTTAATGAACTGCGTTAAAGATAACATCCAAAAAGCTAAAACAAAATATTTATGCACCCAGGATTATATCTGTACTTAACTATGTTAGAATCAGGAGGCCCAATCGGTTGATCGGTCACCATAGACCGATATATATATAAAATATATACCTCTATTCATATATAAAATATATACCTCTATTCTCCCTACGGTATGATCAGGAGATTACTGATCAAAAAAGAATTCCTGCATTAACAGGATTCTGCATGAGCCTTTTAGCAGTTTTTACTGCGTTATCTTTTTTCATTTTGCACAAAAGCTTCCAAAACAACACCAGGTGAGTAAAATGGAGTTAAGAGAAGAGATCTGCTACCAGCACTTTTATTTTACGCACACACAGACACCTGCACATAGGCATGAAAATAATTAATCCCATTTTGGATTGAGCTAAAATGAAATGGGATTCTGTGTTGCAGGGATGTGTGGCCTTTTGGTAGCTCAGAGTGATATATTTCAATTAGTAATTTTTTTAATGAGGACAAAAGCTGTACTGACAAAAAAAATGACATCACAAAACATACACAAAATGATATTTTTCTTCTGTTTTAAAACTTCTTCCTAGGTGCAAATGGGACACACACATCCTTCCTGCAGCTACACCCATCCAGCCCAAGGACAGCTATGCTAGCTATTTATTTAAATTGCCAGAGCAAACCACATAATAATGGTACATCTAATTTGGCTCTAAGGAAGAGTTTCAATGGAATTATAGTATCTCCAAAATACGCCCACTACACACTGGGTAATTCAAAGAAAGATTCTGTTTATTTATATAGAAACTTAGGACTGTTTTTTTACCCAGCAAACCAGTATGGTATCTTCTTCTTTCCCTGAGCTTGGTTGTTCTCTTGCAGATGTTTCATTACTCAACTAGATAACATCAGCAATGCTATAACAGAGTCTCTATTTATATACAGATACTCTTTGACTTTCAACCACAATTGAGTCCAAAATTTCTGTGGCTAAGCGAGACCGTTGTTAAGTGCATTTTGCCCCATTTTACAACCTTTTCTGCCATAGTTGGTTAAATTGATTCATTGCACTGGTTAAATTAGTAACACATTGTTAAGTGAATCTAGCTTCCCCATTGACTCTGCTTGTCAGAAAGTCACAAAAAAGGGATCACATGACCCGGGACACTGCAACCTTATCATAAATATGAATGAGTAAGTTGCCAAGACTCTAAATCAGTGGTTCTCAACCTTTTTCAGGTTGAGACCCCACTTGCGCCGCCCATGCGTGGCGCGACCCCGACCCGCATGTGCGCGACGGCCCGATCCGCACATGCGCGCCGTGCGCGTGATGGGGAAAAAACAAAATGGCGGACCACGACGGGCCGATCCGCGCATGTGCAGCGCGCGCACGACGGGCCGAACCGTACATGCGCGGCGCGCGCGTGACGAAAAAACAACAACAAAAAAAAACAAAATGGCGGACCGCGGTGTCCAGCGACCCCTGCGAAACGGTCGTTCGACCCCAAATGGGGTCGCAACCCATAGGTTGAGAACCACTGCTCTAAATTTTGATCACATAACCATCGGGATGCGATAACGGTTGTAACTGTGAAAAACGGTCATAAGTCACTTTTGTTATTACTTTGCTGTTGTTACTTTGAAAAAGTCACTAAATGAACTGATGTAAGTTGAGGACCACCTGTACAGTGGCTCGCCCTGTCAGTGTTAGTGGGACTGTTCTTGGTGGTTCCTTGATCTTTTTCTTCTCTAAAGTGGCAAACATCTTAAAAACCACGCAACCAAGAGAAGTAAAGGCTGGCAAGGCTTTTAATCTCAATGAACCAGTAAAGTAAACAGTCAAATCCAAAGCAATGTTAGAAGAAGAAGCTTCCCTACTGGTATCACAATAGATCGTGCTTTTGTTCACCCCCAACTGATTCAATAATTTAAGCTGGGTAAAGTTCCCTGGAGGAGAATTATGCTTTAGATGTTGGGATCCTAAGCCAAATCAAATCAAAATCTTTATTACTTTATGCCAGAGAGGTGCTGCTAAACCATTTTGAGATTGAAATTCATCATCTGCATTTGGAAATGCGTCACCAGCAAAGAATGCAATGCCCTTGTAAGGAAGAAATGGGATTCTATGATCTGCTGACCATCTGCAGATAACAACTGGAACTTGGCAGAAAGAAGCTACATTAGACCTTAACATTGGCTACAGTGGAAAAAGAGACAGGGTAAAAGGACAGAAAGGGATGGAATGTAGAGAAATAAAGAAAAAGTCAGAAACAGGAAGAAGAGGGAAAAAACCCGAGGAAAATGAACACACAAAATACATACACGGCAGAATAACTGAACGTTTTGATAGATGGGCCTGTGGGTAGGTATGTGTGTTTTTAAAAGTTTATTATTTTTACTAGATTAAATGAATACATGACAATCCATAATAAAATGTACATGTGGGGCATATATTCTATCAATAATTGTACATGCTAAGCACACCTCATATTCAACTCCCACACAAAGGCAAGAATTTATTTTATTTTTTAACACCATGCTGATATTTTGAATAATCGCTTTGTAAAATCACACAGATTCAGTTCTGCCACATTTATCACTATTGACCCTGGTTATTATTATTATTATAGAAATTCAAAGCTGGTTTTGGGATAGGAAAAGTAGGGTGGTTTTTTTGTGTTTTTATCTTTCCAATTTAAATTATTTTTGGCTGTAGCTTATTTTAAGAACTGCTAAGTTCCTGACTGGTTTTGCTGGCCTACCACAGATGCTTTTGACTATTCTGATGGATTTTCTTCTTTGTTCTTTCCTGTTATCTTTACCTTGTTTAAATTCCAATGAGTTGGGCTTATCTTTGGCTTTTTATTTCCCTACAGTAGTAAAACTCTATTATAATGGTTGGCAGACAATCTAAACTGCTGCAACAATCACCTTGGCAAAGCAAAATCTGCCTCCAAGAAGAAAAAAGAAAAGAAACACTGTTCCTCTTGATTAAATATTCTGTTTTAAAGAAAAGGGAAGCGAATCTTAACTTAATTCTGAATATCTCCCCTGTGAGGCTAGTTGGGCATCTGGGGTACTGCAGTTCAAAGACACCTCAAGACTGAGGGTGGTGTCCTTGGTGCTTTCCGAACTTGGTTGTTTTCTTGGAAACATTTCATTATCCAAACTAGGTAACATCAGTGGTAGTAGCACTGATGATGTTATCTAGTTTGGGTAATGAAGCGTCTACAGGAAAACAACCAAGCTCAGAGACCACCAAGGGCCCCTCATTTCAACCCTGAGCTACAAATACTCTCCTTTAATTGATCCCTCAAGGATGCTAGTTGAGGGCAGGGGTATCTGCAGTAGGTGGTCAAAAAAAAAAGTCAAGATGGCGTCCATAACAATAAAATTGAAGCCCCTTCCTCTTTTATGTGTGATGAACATTAAGATGGACTCAGCTTTGGGCACGCTGGCACCTTGACATTTTTGATCACCTTTCTGGATGCCCCTGGTTGAAGGGAAGAATTATTTAATGCCTTTCTAAGTTTATCTTCCAATGATAAATTCAAGTCTGACATACCTGGAAGCTCTTGAGCAACGTCTCATCTGTTCAACTCACCTCCTACTTAGCTTCAAAAATGTTTAAAGGATAATCCTTGACTCCCAAACGGGTTCTCCTTTGGCTGTGGTCAGGTTTCCTATTCTATGGACTTACATTTTAAACATTATTCTAATTTTAAAGATAAGAAATTGGCATGGTGCAGCTCTAAGAGGCAGCCTCCAGACCCTTATTTGTTTTCCAGAAGACCTGAAGAGTAGCTGTAGCCCATGTTTCAATTAAAAGATTAGGTCATTCATTCTCTTTCAATCCACCTTGCCTATATCAGGCTGAGAGTAAAATGAGGAAACACCATTTTATGTACAAGGTAGTCTTTGACTTACGACCACAATTGAACCCAAAATTTCTATTGCTCAGTGAGACATTTGTTAAGTGAATTTTGCCCCATTTTACAACCTTTCTTGCCACGGTTAAGTGAATCACTGCAGTTGTTAAGTTAGTAACATGGTTGTTAAGTGAATTTGGTTTCCCGTTGACTTTGCTGGTCAGGTCACAAAATGGGATCACATCACACTGGGACACCGCAACTGTCATAAATATGAATCAGTGGCCAAGTATCTGAATTTTGATCACGGGACTATGGGGATGCCACAACGATTGTCTGAAAAACGCTTATAAGTCACTTTTTTCAGTGATGGTTACTAAACAAACGGATATAAGTTGAGGACTTTTATATGGATGAATAACTATCTAGACAAGGGGTCTTCAAACTTGGCCCTTTTATGACTTGTGGATTTCAACTCCCAGAATTCCTTAGCCAGGCACGCTGACTGAGGAATTCTGGGAGTTGAAGCCCACAAGTCATAAAAGGGCCAAGTCTGAAGACCCCTGAACTAGACCTTATACAAGGAAAAATGTTAGTCTCTTCAAAGGCAAGATCTCCTGAGAAATACTGGTTCAACAAATTAGAATGATGGTTGGTTAGTTTTATACCTACTTTTTAAGAGTTTCAGAATAGTTTGCATGGGGCCTTCATTTTCCCTTATCCCCAAGTTTTGGTCAGATCCCCAAATCTCACATTCAGTTTCCATCAATGTGCATTTCCTCAATCCTAGCACAGCACCTTGACCACCAGTGGATCACAGGACCTCTAAGGCAGAATGAATTTATAACACGAGGCCAAAGCCAAGAAAGCACAAGATAGATCCTTATTGGCTGTGTTAGCCCCCATGTCTTATTAACATCAATCCTCTTAATATCTCAACTGAGAGTGTTGATTTTTTTTCCTTTTTAAATCAGAGATGGGGATGTTAAGCTATCTTATTTGCAAAGATATTTTACAAATTCACTCACCAGACAACAGTACATATGGTTGTATATTATTTTTTTAAAACCTTCAAAAATGTTTTCCTAATGCACTTGTCACATAATAGGCAACTAAGTGCATCCAACTTTAGTCTAATGGAAGGAATTGTGTAAACATTATTATAAAGAAAGCTGTTTCCTGGAATTCCACTGGGCTAACACCTTCTGTCAAAAGTTTCTAATCAGAAAATGCAGTGTTTTGGGGTTTGTTTGTTTTTTAAAAAAACAGAATACAAAATATGAATGTTGTGCCACAAACATGCATGCACACATAGGTTTTTTTCTGTTTTATAAGACTCTGATTACAATGCATTCCCAAACCTCAATCTGTCCAGAAGTGATAGACTGGCCAGAATGTATGAGAAAGTAATAGTACATATCTAGATGGTTGAGAAATAGGGGCTATGATGCCTGTCTAAAAGACCTAGCGTTAAATCTCTACTTAACTAAGCAGTTTATCAGATGTCATTTGCCTACCACATATCTCTGTTGTGAGGACTGGAGAAGAACCATGCACCCAGTCAGAAGTTACAACTGGCCCAGAAGGCAGATGTGCATGCAATGTTGGGCACACCTAGGTTTGCGCATGTTATATTCCTGATGTTCAAACTGCACTGGCTTCCACTTTACTTCCAGGTGCAATTCAAGATGCTGATCATTAGCCTGAAAACCCCTACCCGGCACCTGACAGGGCTATTTGCAGAACAGCCTTTCCCTGAGGGTATCTGCTGATCCCACCAGATTGGATAGGGTGGATATATTCAAGTTCCTTCCCTGAAATACTGCTTATTGCCCATGATTGCCCCTAACTTACAGAACATCCTCCTTCTGGCATTCCAGCAGGCTGTGCTATCCCATTCACTTACACATACACGTAATGGTGGGTTAGTGGATTTATTAATATTCCCCAGCAATTCCCTTTACCAAAAACCCAATTAAGCCCAGTCAAAAGCAGACCAAGGCTAATCCATTCAGCAATGGCCAAGGAGTCCACAAGGCACTTGAAAGTTTCCCAAATGAGATAAACCCACCAGACAAATTAAGTCCACACACAAGAAGGTTCATAAGGCAAGAAAAGTGTAGAGTTCACAAAGCACAGTGTCAATCAAAGCAAGGCAGGAATCACAACGACCAGGAAAAACTCAACTAGGAAATGAACAAGTTGTTCCCAGCATTGTCTCCATCTGCTGTGCTAAATAGCCAGCTTCTGGTGCAGCCCATCAAGAAGGGCAAGGCTGCCTCCTCATGAATAACCAGGCTGACCTTCACTGTTCCTGCCTTTTCTCTGCCCTATTTGTTTTCAGATCAGGTGCAGAAGGCAGCTCCTCTTCCTCATTACTGACAGGCTACAGCTGCATGCTTTCCCCACCTGAAGCCTCAGGGCTGTCCTACTGCAGCTGTCCTTCAGCTGGCTGCTAGGAGCCTTTGACCAACTCCCCTCCAGATGTGCCTGGAACTGGTTCATCCTCCTCAAGCTAACATCTGGAGAGTTATCTGGGGAATCATCATATAGGCCTTCACCCTCTTAGCCTTCTGGAAGGCCTAAAAAAACCCTCATTTTTATCAAGCATTGAGGTATAATGCTGAAACCTTTGGATGTTTGTTGGGGACCTGGGAGGTTGATTGAAGTGTTGGGTGTTTAGTTTTTCTTATAGGGTTCAAAGGTGTGTCTCTGCTCTCCATTCTCTTGGCCCTGCACTTAAAATTCTTCTTCCTGGAGGAAAATGAGTGTTAGAGCTGCTTCCCAGACCTCTTCATGCTACAAATAGCATTGCAAATGGTCAAGTCTGAACCAAGTCAGGGTTCAATTCAGAAGGAAACAGTCCTACAACACAACTATTCACAGACTCGGAGCAACCACCATTTTATGAGTACAATTTTCCCAATCTCTTCCTGACTGAGGGAAACTTTCCACTTTCCCCAGGGCAGACAAGTCCTATCAAGTAATATGCACAGAAAGATGGTTGTTTTCTTAAATCAAGAAATGGATACTATTTTTGATTCTCACAGTAAAGGTAGATAAGGTGGAGCAGAAAGCTTGACCAAGTCTGCCCAGTAACCTTGCTCTTTACTGAATTTGAAACAAATTGCTTTAAATTGGTGACTATCCTGAGTTTGTGTGTGGGAAGCAGGAAACACAAGAAAACAACAGAAAAGGCTTCAAATAAGCTCTCACACAATCCAAAAAAACAAAACAAAAAACCCTGGCTTCCTACGAAAAGGGATGTGGCGTCTCTTTTCTATCCAATGATTCACCCTACAATAAACACAGACTGGATAGAGCATTCCAGTTTCCAAAATTCCTGATCTATTTATTTACTGGAGTGGATTGGTATCGCTATCCAACTTGCAAACCAACTTTTATTAAGTTTACAGAGCACAGACAACTGGTACAAAGCTAACACTGTGTGTCAGACTCTAAACTTAATAATAACGTTGGAAGGGACTTTGGAGGTCATCTAGTCCAACCCCCTGCTCAGGCAGGAAACCCTACACTATTTCAGACAAATGGCTGTCCAGTCTCTTCTCTTTTTTTAAAAAAAATGTATTTTATTGGTTTTTTACAATAATCTTTAGTGCTTAGTAAACAATGTGTTATATGGGTTTATAAATTTAACAACCATCAGTAATAATTAATTTCTATAATTTCATAATCAATATGTTAACTAGAAATATCTTTCCTTGATCTTCTTTTCTTCCAATAAATTTCTCCTTTTGCCAATATTAAGCAGATATAGTTCTTGGTAATTTCAATACATACAAAATTAAGTATAAGCATTTTTCTAGTTTTGTATAGATAACAATAACATCAGTATGTAACACCTTTTCTAGACATATGTTATTTTACAATTATTTTTGCAAAAAAATCATCTTATGTAAATTGCTATAAGTTCTGATTTCAGAGTTCTTATTTAGGCTTAGTTTCCCCTCAATATTCGAAACATTTCTTATCGATTAAAATTTTCTCAAAATTGATTACATTTAGATATCCAAAATATTTCGTACATTTGTTAACTATTCTTTTACCCATATTCAAATAGGTATTTAGTCATATAGTACTCCATCCAGTGGTGGGATTCAAATATGTGAATAACCGGTCCTCTGTGTGGATACTGCTTCCAGAAGTCCATTCTGGGCCTGGGCAACCAAAAATTACCTATCAGTTCTCCGAAGTGGTGCGAACAGGCTGAATCCCACCACTGACTCCCTCTAGTAATTCAAATCATCTCTCTTAAATTTGGCTCTAGACTATTCTTGTTTAAGCTTAGTGTCCCCTGAGTATTCAAAACATTTCTTATCAAATATATTTTTTTTCAAATTGATTACATTTGAGTATCCAAAACATTTTATTCATCAACGTCATCCCATTATTTTTACATTTCCCATATCATAAAAAAATGCTATCCTACATATAAATCACATTTGCCATAGAATCCATTCATATTCAAAATTTAACTATTCCTTTAACCATATTCAAACAGGTATTTAATCATGTAATACTCCATCTGGTAGGAATAACTCTTCTCTCTTAGGTCTGGCTCTCACATTCTTCTTTTGCCAACAAACTTCCCAAATCAGTGTGTTCAGCTTACCAAGGGGTTCTTCCTGCATTTTTATAAATGTTATTGTAGACAGGAAAAACAAATTTGGTGAAGCGCTTTTAAGTAGGGATTTCACCCATTTGTATTCACTGAAAAGTTTCCATATTCCTTTTCCCTCAATTTCTTTTTTCATTTTTTGACTCTCAGATTAGTAGTTCTCTTGACAGTTCTATAATCCATTTTGTCAAATCTTCTTTCTTATCTTCAGTTTTATTTTGAGATCTTGAAAAATAAGATATCTTTTCCATTTTTTGATATTATAGCAAAATCTTGCAAATTCTCCTTTATCTGTGTTAAACTATAATTTTATTTGTTTGTAGCCTCCATCTTTAAATTACTTTCCTCTGGGTTTTGTTCTATTATCTGATTTACTTGTTCATTCTTTATCATCATTTTGTGGGATTTTTTAAATTATAAGTTTAGGTCAGAGATGTGCTCGTTTAAGTCATCAAAATTATTTTTGATCTCATCATGATTTGAGACAATTGTCTTTTGAATTAATTACAACATAGCATGCATTTCCTCCTAGAAGATATTTGTCTTGTCCTGAAGTGTTACTCTTGCAGGTCTCTGGTATCCCAGGACTGGGGATTTTAGAAAAGAATATTGAGTGTGGTTTCCTGCCATTCTTAGTTCTATGTGCAACCTCTATTTTCATCAGACCAACCAATCTTAACTTGCAAATAACATAGTCGTATAGTTTTTATCTTTATAGATAGTCCAAAATGTTCAATCACTTAAAACAGAGTCCAATAGTTTCCCTCCTGGAAGAATAGCCAAAAAATCGAAGTTTTTCTTTCTCTGTAAAATTCTTAACTCAAGATATCACAGTTCAGTAAGTATTTATAGTCCAAGGTCAGTCATTTTTATAGCTATTATAGTTCTCATTTCACAATAGATAGCTCAATGTATTTTCTTTCCTTTGTTCCCAGCTGTTCTTTGTTTAGACTGATGATCAAAAGAACAGACTGTGCTGTTTCTGGGTGTCTTGCCAACTTCTGATGCAAGGCAGCTATAGTTCTATACTTTAGTCCATCACGAGATGGCAGTAATTATTTATTTTTCAATCTCCAAAATGAAAAAAATATTTTCTTATAATTTCAACCATATTTTTTTTCAAATGGAAAGTCTTGCCAATTTCCATAGTGTTCAGTTTTTTCCAGATTATAACTTTACATTAGTCCATTTCAATATATTTCTGTCCCCTAAAAAATTAAATCCCAGTTTCCATCTATGGAGGGATGGGGTTGTAATCCCCTTCCTTCACTTTCAGAGGGGTTTTTTTTTTTGCTTCTTGGGGATCTTTTCCAGGAAATCAGTTTCAAATTAAAGAAGAGAAGATCAATATTCTTACCCAGGTTTCATCATGCTGTTCACTGTTGTTCTTAGTTGGTGCTTTTGGACTTCTGGTGGTGGTAGCTCTGGCTAGACACCGGGATACGGCTAGCCTTTCTCCTGTTGGGTTGGAGGGCTTCCCGCGGATCAAACGGAAAGACCACCATCTTTCAGTGATTGACGGAGTGCCCCTCCTTCTTTGTTGCCTCTCCGGGGTGACTTTAAACCCATTTAAGGGTCCCCTGGAAGGGCAAAAACCAGCCGTAGGGTGCAGAGCCCTGCGATCCCTCGACTGTGTTGATACTGTGTTGATACTGTCCAGTCTCTTCTTAAAAACTGTTGGAGCATTCACAGCTTCTGGAGGTTGTTCCACTGATTCATTGTTCTCACTGTCAGGAAATTTCTCCTTAATTCTAGATTGGTTCTCTCCTTGGTTAGTTTCCATCCATTGTTTTTTGTCCTGCCTTCAGGTGCTTTGGAGAATAGATTGACTCCCTCTTCTTTTTGGCAGCCCCTGAGATATTGGAACACTACTATCGTGTCACCCCTAGTTTTTCCTTTCATTAAACTAGACATCCTAATTCTTGCAACCGTTCTTCATATGTTTTAGCCTCCAGTCCCCTAGTCATCTTTGTTGCTTTTCTCTATATTCTAGAATTTCTAGAGTTTCAGCATCTTTTTTACATCATGATGACCAAAACTGGATGCAGTATTCCAAGTGTGGTCTTACCAAGACATTATAAAGTGGTATTAACACCTCACCTTGATCTTGAGAGCGAAGTGTACTTGCAAACATATCTATCCATCAAAAACAAAATTGGATGTCATGTTAGCCAGCTAAATCAGATTGACAATCAATGTCTAAACACATCATGAGGCATCCAATGGCTCACTGAAAAATGAGAAACCCCATTTTGCAAAGGGAAGGGGAAAAAATAAACAAACACACCAATCTGATCCACACCACAAATATTTATTCTCCACATTCTAAATGGAGCTACTGAAATCATAATATACTGAATCCCATAAATATTAGCTAGATCTAGCCTCTCCTTGTCAACTACCTCAAAACATAAGTCATAGACCAATTAGCTTCTACACATTTGTGACATACTTCAGTCATTCTGATGGATGAGAAGAATATAGAAAGGAAAAAAGTCAACTGACTACGTATTATTTGCCAACCTGCCCTTTTTAAAAATCAGACATTGAAATTATGTTAAAACTTGCTTCAAATGGCACGGTGATATCACTGATACCCCAAGAATAAATTGCAGATGGGAGGTAAGAGGAAAGAAAGGGTTTTCTCACGTAAGAAATGCTATTGGTGTTTTGTACTGAAACAACTAATTGGTAGAAGACAGAAACCAAATTCAAATTAATGTAAGAATGCCAAGAAATAACAGCAACACCAACCTAAACTGAGAAATACTTAGCCTGGCAATACTTATTTCTGAAAAAAAAAATCTTAGAAGAATATTGGAGCACAGGCTGAATGACACATACAATGGCTACTACTAGCATAGGACAATGCAGTGGCAGAAATATGTTTTTAAATCAAAGCAACTGTAGTTCTGTTCTCTTCTATGATACAAATACAAATTTTGGGGGCGCCGCATTTCAAATAGGGTTTGAGAGAACAGAAATATGTTATTAAGAATCTGGATTTGTTTCACCTGCAGTGGTCCTCTGCAGCTAATGGAAGAATTCTCACCTAGAAGAATGGAATGATTTGATTTGATTATCCTGAAACAAATGGCACAGCGTAACCATCCTAAGTTCTAGAAAGGCAGATTCCATTTAAAAAGGAGAAAAACATCCTTATAGTACAGATAGTCCTCATTCAGTGACTGCCTTGTTTATTGACAATCCAGTGATGACAGTGATGAAAAAGTAACAATAGTCCTCACACCTATGGACTTCACAGGTCTGTAAAGCAAACAAAAGCTGACGACTGCAAGCTGTTGTGGTTTCATTTAGTGACTGCTTGACTTAATGACCAATTTTCCAGTCCCAATTGTGGTTAAATTACATGTACAGCTAATTATCCTGAGAAATGCTGGGCTTCTCTTTGCAGAATGAATTTGACCAGAAGCTGCCAATACTTTAATTGGGATTCCTGTGTGAAATAAAAAGTTGAAGATAATGGCCCAAATGGCCAACATTATGATTTTACGATCCATTTTATAAAAAATATTTGTATATAAGCAAGATCTTTGCTATGCTGGAGCTCAGTTGGTTGTTTTATGGAATGGCTTCTCCTGCATTGCCTTAGTTTTATCTCTGCAACTTTGGCCATCCTGCACCGCCAGAGCTGATGAGAATGAAAATATGGCAGCAATTCTCTTCTGAATTTCAACCATCTAGCTTGCATTTGCAACATCCTGTTTACGGTTGCACTTGGATGGCAGGAGGAACAGATGCTATAAAAGCTCATAAAGCAAATAAATATAAATAAACAAGATTATGTCACAGCAAATGAAATGATTCTAACTGTGCATGGAATATGTAATATGGGAAAAGCAGAAGAAAAGCTAAACACTGCAGGTCTTTAATGCTCAGTGCAATGGCCCAGCAGAAAGGAAAAAGGGGATAATTTATTTAGTGTATGGCATCTACAGAGGTCATGGAATCACTGATGTACAAATTTAGTTTAAATAAAGCATAAGCCATAATAAAATCACCATAATATGGAGGCATAGAATTGCAGTGGGATAAATGTTACAATTTGATATTTAAGAAAGCTAGCCATCTAACTGCTTCTGATGTGAATACAATGAGATCATCCCGGGTGCCTTAAAATTTCCTGAGGAGACATTCTTGAACTATATGTGTTATGGAGTATGGAGTTTAGACTAGTCTACTTCCATGATGGTATAGTCTGGCAACATTCTGTTTTAACACAGCGGTTAAAATCTATACACATGGCGGACTTCCAGTTTGCCATTGCAGCCACTGCGGATGCTGGAAGGCGAGCTCCATCTTCTGCGTTTGATTTCGCACTGTTGGGGGACCCTGGAAATGGTCAAAAGTTGCCCTGTAGGGGTGACCAGCAAGGAGGGGATCCCTGCTGGATCGCGGGAGGGTGGACGAAAGACTGGCCCTAGAAATATGGCTCGTCACCAGGCTGCAGACAGCCAAAGTCAAACTTACCACCAGGCACTCCAAAGCAGCATGGATGAGAATGGGTGAGATCTGAACCTTTCTTTAATCCCAAGTATTTTTTTTTCTCCTGCAAAAGCTGCCCAAAGTATCTTCAAGTCTGTGAGGAGAGAGGGAAGGGAACTTTTATCCCACCCTCTAAGAATAGCGGCGACTGACTATCCAAGGGAGTTAAAACACTGAAAGAATAACCTTAATCTAACTGGATTTATATGCATCTAGAATTTGGGGACCAAAAGATTTCTTATTCTTATTGAAGACCTTGGTTTTTATTTACAAAAAAGAAATAAAATTGGAAAAAGGATTATAAAAAAATTGGACTTAGAAAACCTTAAATGGCTAAGTTTGATATTACAACTTGTTATTGTCTAAAGGAGACTTAGCTGGAAGCCCAGACTACAGATAAAACTTTTTCAACCTTGACAATTATCAGCCGTGAGAAGCTCAGCTGCATTCTATACTCAGTTATAAAATTATTTCCATTCTCTGACTTTAAAGCTCTTAATTTAACATACCGGTACTACTAAGAGAATATGGATGAAGGCCAGGAACAGATACTTCTTATGTTAAAAGCAATATATGAAACCATTCTTTCAGCTTGTGATGAAATAAGATGCTACAGAAAAGAACAAGCTGTCAGAATAGATATAAAAACTCAAATTTTGATTAAATTAAAGAATCAACTACACAAAACATAACAGAATAAGTGGAACAATTAAATACTACGACAGAGGATTCAATTGACCAACAAATATAGTCAATGGAAAGTCTAGAAAAGGGCCTGAAAACATTGAAAATGGAAAAGACTTTCTATATAAACCAGAAGAAACTTGAGGAGCAAGAAGAACAGACCGAAGGGTAGATAAACATACCAGGACAATTATGGGGATCTGGAATAATAGAGAGATGATTTATTAGCCCTTCCAAAAAAATGTCGACTGGATGGTATCTTTTATTTAAAATAATATATATAATAACAGAGGGAGATCTATTTGATGACCTAAAAACACTGACATGGAGGGCAAGATGGCAAAGGAAGAAAGCTAGAATAAGGCTGAAGAAAATTGGGGTTTTGATTTATTGATGAGGATTTTATATTACTAATTAAAATAGAATATACTTAAATAGAAAAGATGTGTACTTTGAATACCAGATTTTGTTATGAATTGAGATAAAGAAAACTTTGGTCATTTAAAACTTGGAAGTATAAATACTAAAAGTTGAATTTGATATTGGATCCTATCTTGCAACTAAACACAGAAGACTTAAGTAGAAATAAAAAAGGAGTGGTGCGCCTGTATTTTCTGCATCGCATGAGAAAAGCATATCTTCCTTCCTCTGTCCTCACCACTTTCTACAGGGGGACGATCAAGAGCATCCTATCATACAGCATCACAATCTGCTTTGGCAGCATCACTGCTTCAGACAGGAAGGCGGTGCAGAGAGTGATGAGAATGGCTGAAAAGATCATTGGCAGTTCCCTCCCTCCCATCCAGGACATATCACAGAAGTGTTGCTTGAGCAAGGTCCACAAGATTAACTGGGATACTACACGTCTTCTTCACAACCTGTTTTCCTTGTTACCTTCTGCGAAGAGGCTTCGTGGTATCCTAGCAGAACATCCAGATTCAGCCATAGTTTCATTCCATACAGCATTAACCTTGTGAACTCTCAAGCTTCCTCCTTCCATTATATATTCAAGATGGACAGTATTTAATATTTATTTGTTATGTATATGTAGGGATGTGGGTCTATACATATGTTGTATATAGTATGTTTAGGTGTGTGTCATGTATGTGTTTCACTTTGAGAGCAGGCAACTAAATTTCATTTTTGATGTGTGCCATTGTGTCCACAGTAAAAAAAATGACAATAAAGGTTATCTTATCTTATCTGCACATGGTGACTGAACTGGATATTGCATGCCTCATGGTCAAAAAGTACAGAAGCAGCAATCAGACTACAACAGTTCTTTTAAGAATTCACTAGCAAAAGATATTGGATCCTATCTTGCAACTAAACATAGAAGACTTAAGTAGAAGTAAAACAAGGAGTGGTAACAGTGCAAGTGTATTTGCACAGAATATTTGTGGCTGTGTTGAAGTTTCAGCATTGATTGCAATATTGAAACAGTTACTATGGAAGCACCAGTTCCTACACTTTTCCCTTCTTGCCTGTACTTACACCTACTCATTACTCTTCCCTTTGATTACACAGCATTTTTATTTGCTTATTTATTTATTTCTAATACAACTCTTCCCACAGGAAGCTTCATCTGGTTTTCTTGCACAGAATTTGCAGAGTTGCTGGCTTTCAGGTAAAGTTCTGTGGCATACTAGATGTCTCCAAAATGGCAGACATGGCACAGCAAAATGCATGCCAACCAATGTTTATGGCAAAAGTCTTTCTGGGTAAAGAAGATAACAAGAGAAAGCCTATCAGTACCTTGGACAGCTGTTCCTCACAAGGGATGGAAGACTTAGTCTTCTCACTAGTAGAGAGGCTAGATGTCACAGGAGAAATGGTTGGCTTATTCTACCTAGACAGCCTTTTAAATCCTCACTTTCTTAATCGCTTGGGGATATAATCAATCTACAGTTGAAAAGACGTCTTTGAAAACAGCGGGACAAAGAACATTTCCCAGTGAGCCAGCCTTCCTTCCGAATTACAGAAAGTAAAACAAAGTGGAGCATAACACTTTCCAAAGACTTCAAAACAACAGCAAAGCGCTTAATCAAGCTTTTGACTAAGAAAGTTATAAAGGGATAAAAGGGCCAGTATTAATTTGAAGATAAAGATTTTGCCAAAAAATGCTTCTGACATTACATGGAAAATTAACAGACCAGACCTTCCTGGGAATGATGACTGTCAGATATCAATCAGAAAATATAATTGGTGGAAGTTACAAAATAAGATGGTAAGTATAATATGCACTGGATCGTGTCATTAAAACTATTGAAAGACAGAATGGACTAAAGCCTTAAGGGTATAAAAAAGTGAACAGGGGAAAAAAGAGAGAGAGAGAACCTTGTTTTCTGCCTTCATCTTTGCATTACTACATCTTATTTTTACTTTTGAATTATAAAGTAAAAAAAAAAAATTTGGCCACCAGAAAAAGTCTGAAGAAAGATAAAGGAAGAAGAGGTTCATTAAAGCAACTGATAGAGATAGATAACCTTTATTGTCATTTTTTTCCTGTGGGCACCATGGCACACATTACGAAATGAAATTTAGTTGCTTCCTCTCAAAGTGTACACATACATAACACATTTAAAACATACTATATACTTCAAAATATTTTGAAAAAACGTATTGAATTTTCACCACAGTTGTTTTTATTAGATATTATAAAAGATTGTACTACCATTGAGACGAACTTGATTTTGAATTTGATTACAGCAGCGAGACTGTTGGTGGGTCAATATTGGAAGAAGGCAGAATTACCATCTACTACAGAATGGACTTTGAAAGTTATAAATTTGGCGGAAATGGCCAAAGTATCTGCATATTTGAAAGATCATTGAAATGAAAAATATATGTTGGAATGGAAAAAATGGATTGAGTATATTCAAGGGAAATATCAATCCAAGAAATTGTATTTAGCATATAGTTAAATTTGTATTAGGATTTCTTTTTTAAACTACCCTGTTTTCACTCCGGGAAGGTGGGGGGAGGAAGGTTGGGGGGGTGTTAGATGGTTTTGTATATCTGTAATATTAGGGGTGTTGCTCGGACACCACCTCCGCACCACACCTGAAGGGGGAAGAGTGTAAGAGGGGAGAAGGAAGTAGGAAGGTTGGAGGAGAAGAGGAAGTGGAGAGAGAGGGAAGGAGAGAGGTGGAGAAGAGGGAAGTAGGATGAGAAGACAGGGAGGAAGAGAGAGGGTGGATGTGGTGGGGGGGGTGATGTTCGAGCAGCACCTATAGTCAAGTCTAGGTATTTGTTTTATTTTATTTATATGAATCTAAATGAATGTATGTTGATTTTTGTTTTGTGTGAGAGAGGGCAATAGAAAGATGAACAAGAATGTATTAAGTAGAGTTGTATAAGTATGTTCTTATTCTGGAATTCTTTTTGTTTATCTAACTATTAAGCATTTATTGTTAAAATTATAAAATTAATAAAATACATTTTAAAAAAATTAAAAAAAAATAAAATATACTATATACAACATATGTATAGACCTACACCCTTACATATAAGTAACGTATAAATATTATTCACTGTTCATCTTGAATACATAACGGAAGGAAAAAGAAGGGAATTACTCGAGAAATATTACAAAAATCATTTGAAGCAATCTGCATCTGTCAAGTCTCTTAAAAGTGAGCTGGTTGTGGAAGAGAATGGAAAAAAAATTGGACAGAGCTGCTAGATGCATGAAGACACAAAAATGTTGATGCAAAAAATATACTTATTTTCAAGTATTTTTCAAGATTTTTTTCAAGGATGTTTTGGATATCTAAGAATTTGGCTACTAATGTTCACAAAGTGGCAATGTTGCCAAAGACTTTTTTCAGACCACAATCCAATGACTTTAGTACTTAAAAGGAAAACCAGTTTCTTCAGATTCCACCCCCCCCCAAGTATATTTAATGCCAGAGGCACCACATTGTATGCAGAAAGTGCCAAGTTTGACTCTGAAGTATTTCTAGTTTAAAGGTCAGGAAGCACATAATGGGAAAGATCTTTGCCGGATAGTACAGAAAGATGCTATCAGAATAGAAAGTACTACTCTATATCTGGTGGAGGTTTTTTTCTGTGCAGGTCATTCTCTGGGGTGTGTGACTTTAGTAAGCATTGAAGTTAAGGATAGATAAGGACAATTTACTACAAAACCACTCAGAGAAAGTATCAATAATCCAGTCTTCATTATACAGGCAGGTCATTTCAATTGCTCAGGGCCAGTCCTTTCTAAGCATCCGGCCCTAGTAACCAGATGTTATTTCAGTGTTTTTAAAGTGGCTCTCCTCCTTCCTGTATTTCCTTCCTGTCTGGTGGCCGCCCAAAGTCAACTAAAAATAGGCAGTTCTCACCTCCTGTTTTGGCAGCTGAGTTTAAAACTCAAATATTTCACAGTGAGCAGAGAAAAATGTGGTCCTTGCTTCATTTACTGGTCATAACACAAAGAGGGTTTCAGTTGCATTCCAGCTCTTTTTACCACAAGGCAAAAATATTGCTGTGATTCGCTCGAAATGGATGTCAGTGATTATTCAAAGATGAGAATGGGTCCCCCCCCAGTAGAATCAATTACTAGAGATTTTCTTTCCCTTTCTTGGCATTTTAGTACTGTGACATTACTGCAAAAAAACAGAACTTTTACATCCTGAACACATTTTGAGCCTTTAGTTTCACTTGAAATGATCCCAAAGTCCCTAAAATGGATGGTAAGAGAAGGGGCGTTGTCTTATCTGAATGCCTTTTCTCAGCATGAGGAATGTAGAATCCACAAATGGGTTTTAGAAGTCCTCTAGCCCATTTAGACCAATCAATCAAAGTTGCCATGCCCATGCAGGGTCTGACCATGCCCCATTTTCGAAAAAGGGCGAAGCCAATGATTGTGTGATGTGATGGCTCCCGAATTGCTGACACTGACCTGACTGCTAAAGTGAACAGGGAGGGAGTGGATTCTACATGTAGAGGAATGTAGAATCCATGAATGGGACATACCAAAGCCCCTATGAGCCCATGGGTGGGACGCAGGCCAGTCCAGTGTTGGTGTTGAAATGGACCACCTGCTGTAAGACCCAGCGGCCCAATGCGGCCTCTGCAGAAGCAAACTTGTTGAGCTTGTAATGATGTATGAAAGGTGAAGGGTATGACCACGTCGCTGCCCTACAGATATCAGCTATGGAAACCTGAGTTTGCCATGCCGCTGATGTGGAAGTGCTACGCATAGAGTGCGCCGTTACGTGGCTTGGAACTAGTAAAGAATAGGCCCGGTAAATTCAGTGATACAGGCCTTAATCCACCGGGCAATAGTAGAAGAGGAGACCTTCTGCCCTTTGGAACCTGCGTGGAAGGAGACAAAGAGTGCCTCCGATTTACGAAAAGGGGCAGTCCTCTTAAGGTAATGATGCAGTGCCCTGCAAACGTCCAGGGAATACCACTGTCGTTCCCGTGCATGGGAAGGATTGGGACAGAAGTTCGGTAGAACGATTTCCTGGGCCCGATGAAACAGTGTATTCACCTTGGGGATGAACAGGGAATCCAATCGCAATACCATTCTGTCCTGGTGGAAGGCACACAGGTCTTCCATAACAGAAAGAGGAGCCAGTTCAGAAACCCGCCTTGCCAATGTGATGGCCACCAGGAAGGCCACCTTATGGGACAAATAACGAAGAGAGCAAGATCTGAGAGGTTCAAAGGGGGTTCCTGTAAGAGCCTGTAGAACTCAGGGCAGCTCCCAAGAGGGGTACTGATGTACTACAGAAGGTCTGCTATTAGTGACTCCTTTGATAAGTATCGAACTCTCGGGTGATGAGACAATGGCGTGGAGTTGGCACAGGTGAATACTGTGGAAAGCGCAGCCACCTGCCTATGGATAGTGTTGGGCGCCAAGCCCATATCCACTCCATCCATGAGGTATTCAAGAATTCTCGAAATAGTGGCAGAAGAGGTAGACAAACCCTTGCGGTTACACTAGTCACAGAAGTTCCTCCAAGTGGCATCGTAAATCCAGTTCGTTGCTGGCCGCCTTTGAAGCCTGAATCATAGATATCACTCTGGGGGAGTAAGATCCCTATGTCAGGAACTGGCATTCAGATGCCATACGGCTAATTGGACCAACTGCAGATCTGGGTGCCATATGGCCCCTTGTGTTAAAGTTATCCACTCTGGAGGAATTCTCCACGGAGGAGTTACGGCGAGGTTCATGAGATCCGCGAACCATGGACACCTCAGCCAGTGTGGGGCCACAAAAATCAGCTCCGCCTGTTCCTGCAACAGTTTCCTGATGACGGCCGAAATCAGAGGGAGAGGTGGGAAGGCATATAGTAGGCCCTCCGGCCAAGGACTGCAGAGGGCATCTGCTCCCTCCGAACCCTGAGAGGGATACTGAGATAGAAACTGTGGAAGTTGGGCTTTTGCTGGGGACACAAACAGGTTTACCCTGGGCCGACCGAATCGATGAGTGATCTCCCGAAAGAGGCGTGGATGCAGGCGCCACTCTGAATGATCTACCGTGGATCGACTCAGAAAATCCACCTGTTGGTTCTCCACCCTCGATATATGCTCCGCCCTTAGGGACAGAAGATTTTTCTCTGCCCATGACCCCTGTAGCCGGGCCTTGGACATCAGAGCCCAAGATCGGGTTCCGCCCTGTTTACATGGGCCTTTGCCACCACGTTGTCCATCAGGACCAGCATGTAGCAACCCGCAACCTGACAAAGAAGTACCACCGACTTTAAAAGTAAATTGGTGGAAAATATTATGATATTTGCTTACCTATAAGACCATATAGGCCTACAATCTAAAATTCCTCATTTTAACATGTTGGTTGAACAGGTTTTTTTTATATCAAAAGTCTTAAATTCTTTTGTATCACAACACTATTTTTAAACAAAACCATAAGAATCTAAGGGTTGGCTGAGCTACTGTATTTCAGAAAAAGGTCCAACATTTCATTGTTTCACTCTTATCATGCAAAACAGTGAGAAAACCTACTGAGAAACAGGGTCTATATTTTGTATTTAGTAGATCCCGGGTATGTAGAACTTGCAAAAAGCAATATGCTGATGCAAAAAGGTCTATGAATACTTGTCATATAATTTGTGTATGGGTTTCAACAAAAAAGCGTGAACCAATCCAAAAAGTAGTAACCAACAAATCCATGCCAAATAATATACAAATGTTCGAGCAAAAAACCCACTGATAAATCCAACAATCTCTAGTTGCTTCTTAAGAATTTTCCCACATTATAAACAATCCAGAATCCTACTTCAAGTAATCAGTTATTTAAGCCTTTCCAGAGTTTGGTTTTTTTTCCTGAAAGCTAAAATGCAACAGCTACCTGACTTTCAAATCTGATTTTTTAAAAAGAACACCTATGTTTATAAGATTTAAGATCAAAGAGAAACTTTGTGAAGTTTCTTATCTAGTATCTCACTTTCACTTCACTGAAATAACTAATATTTAACAAACTACCTATTTTCATATTCAGTACCCTAGTTAAGTTATATCAATGGTTTAGTTTTGTTAATGTTCCTGATTTATAATACTTCACTACCAAATGGACTTTGATTAACAAACTGGAAGATCTTCATCAATAAAATGGATGGAGATATCATTTTTAGACTCAATATGGAAAGCCAAATTATTATTAGGGGAAAAAAATCATTCCTTTTTGAAAGTACTAAAGTTCAAAAAAATAACTTCAAAAGTAGCCTAATCTTAAGTACCAAATAAATATTCTGTCAATTAGAGATGAGCAAGTAAAAAGTTTTACATTAAGCTTAGAGCTATTTTAGATAAAGAGCTAGTGTGGTGGAGTGAATCCAGCTAATAAATAAATGATTAGAGTAACAAAACATATTTTTATTGCTGGATAGCAAACAACTTGAGAAATATTTAAGGAGTGTAGTTTATTGTGTGTTCTTCTGAGATCCCATT
Organism: Bothrops alternatus; assembly: GCA_034064705.1. NCBI lineage: Eukaryota > Metazoa > Chordata > Lepidosauria > Squamata > Viperidae > Bothrops > Bothrops alternatus. The sequence continues at coordinate 70,609 of JARGCV010000050.1, read as the reverse complement.
AACTTTCAAGCAAGAAACTTTGCCATGCAATACTGAGCAATATTCATATAGTAAAATTTGGGGAACAGTGATGAAAGCAATTTTTTTCTTCATAGTTTGATTTGATAAAATACATTTTTATTTTTAAAAAAACAAAGGAAACAAATCTGCTTCATTGTAACACAGAATTATCATGAGGTATAGTCCCTTTAAGACAGCGGTTCTCAACCTTGGGGTCGCGACCCCATTTGGGGTCGCACAACCATTTCACGGGGGTTGCCAGACACCGCGGGCCACCATTTTGTTTTTTTTATTTTTATTTTATTTTTATTTTAATTTTTTTATTTTTTTTATTTTTTTGGCGCGCGCGCTGCGCATGTGCAGATCTGCCCATCGCGCCGAAAAAAAATAAAAAAATAAGAAAAATAAAAAAAATAAAAAAAAATAATAATAAAAATGGCGGCCGCGATGGGCCGATCCGCGCACGAGTGGCGCGCACGACGGGCCGATCCGTGCATGCGTGGATCCGCCCGTCGTGGCCACCATTTTGTTTTTTTTTAATTTTTTTTATTTTTTTCGGCGCGACGGGCGGATCTGCGCATGCGCAGCGCGTGCGCGCCAAAAAAATAAAAAAAATAAAAAAATAAAAAAAAATAAAAAAAATAAAAAAATTTTTAAAAAATCAAAAAACAAAAAACAAAAAGGCGGCCGCGATGGGCGGATCCGCGCATTTGCGGCGCGCACGATGGGCCAATCCACGCATGCGTGGATCCGCCCGTCGCGGCCACCATTTTGTTTTTTTGTTTTTTAAAAAAATTTTCCGGCGCGCGTGTACGCGCGCATGCATGTGCGCCCGGGTCGGGGTCGCGGCGCGCATGGGCGGGGCAAGTGGGGTCTCAACCTGAGAAAGGTTGAGAACCACTGCTTTAAGAACTGATAAAAATAACTTGTTGCTAAAGATCATTTAGTACTTTTTTCTAAATCCTCTATTTTTAGAAAGGCCCTGATGTGATAAATTACCTAATCTAGAAATGGCATTGCAGAAAATGTTTTTTTTCTGATTTATGTATAAACAGAAAAAGCAGAACTAATTATAACCTGATTTTTCCAAATGCAAGCAAAAAGCAGCTCTCTAAATGTGAAATTAAAATAGTTTCAAACCGTGAAACTTTTGAGGGTGAAGGTTTGTCCTCCGAGCTTGTGGATGGTTTCCGAACATTTCATTACCAGGCTAGGTAACATCTTCAGCAGAGTTTAGGGCAGGGGTAGGCAATCTTGGCTCTTTTATAACTCATGGACTTCAACTCCCAGAATCCCTGAACCATCTGGCTCAGGAATTCTTGGAGTTGAAGTCCACAAGTTATAAAAGAGCCAAGATTGCCTATCCCTGGTTTAGGGGATGTCAGTGTCAGTGCTCTTCTGTTTATAAGGGCTTGGTGTGGTCACTAGGTCTTGTGATGAATCAGGTATGGGTGTGTTAAGTGAGCGTCTTGTAATGGGTCTTGTGATGGGTCAGGTGTGAGATCAGTGAAAGTCTTGTGAGGGATCTTACATCATGTGAGGGTCATTAGGAGGTGAAGTGCTGGTTGGGGGGGCTTGCCTGGGTTGGTTGAGAGTCGGTCCTATCTCGGGTTGGCTGTGCGGTTGATTTGGATTCTGAGGAGTTCATAGGCTGGCGGTGGGTCAATGTGTCTGGAATTGCTTTGATGAACTCATGAGTATGGCGGGTGGTAGTGTGGCCGATTTTTGTGTTGCTCCAATCAAACTGGTGTTCTTTGGTGTTGGTGTGGGTAGAGATTAAGGATTTGGGATTGTGGCATTTGACTGCCAACTGGTGTTCGTGGAACCTGGTTTTTAATTGACATGATGTTTATCCCAGAATTGATAGAATGGGTTGCAAATGTTACAACTGATTTCTGTATCTTGCCCTTGGTTCTGGATAATTCCTGGCGGTGTGTGGCTATGGGTCTGTGAGCTATTGCTATTCCTAGAGGTTGGAGAATTCTGGCTGTCATTTCTGACACCCTTTTAGTGTATGGTAGGTTTAGTTTTTGCGCTGTGGTTGGCTGTGTGGTGTGTTGTGATTTGGGTGCTGTGTGTCGAAATACGAAGTTTTGGGGATAGCTGTTACAAAGAAAGACATCTCTTCCATTTTTCTTAGTGTTGTGGTGCTGCAGTGTGTCCTGACTCTTCTGAAGAGGGTTTGGACACAGCTTCTTTTGTGTGTGGTGGGGTGATTGCTTGTGAAGCTGGTCCTTGTGCATGGGTTTGCGGCAGATACGGGTTTCCAGTTCTCCTTGAAACCTTTTTCAGAGACCAACCCTCGACTGCTGTTACCCTTATCTAACTCTAAGCAGTTGCTGACAGTTGAGAAGATTCTTCTGCATAGGCTATAGCAATAAATCATTTTAACTGAATCTTCACATGTGGACCTGGTCTTTATGTCAGCCTGACATTTATATGAATATTTCAAGAAGAGATACATTCTATAGGCTTCTTCTTCCCACACGCTGGGACCAGTGGAAATTTGGTGGGTCACCTGCTCACCTTAGACAACTGAGCAATGTTAATATAATGTTAATTTATAGCTTTGGAATCACCTATCTCAGCCTTGTCAACCTCCCCTGTTTCAGTAAGTTAAGTCAAGACCAGCTCCGTCAACAATATTTGTCATTGTCTTCTCCTCTGTGTGTGTGTGTGTGTGTGTGTGTGTTTCCAATGTATTCTGGAGACTTGGGAGTTCCAAGTAGCTTCCCATGTAACTACTTATCTGGTGCAGCCTTGCTTAGCTATTTTAAGGTCAGCTTAATGCTGTCATCTGCTATGTTCAGTTCCTCGCTTGCTAATGAAGCTGATTTCTGATTTGGGGCTACTTAGTTACTTTCAGTACATCTTGCCTATAAAATGTAGGGATGACCTTAACTCATATATGTTGCTTTGATGTCCTCAGAAGAAAGGTACAATATAAATTTAATAAATAACATACCAATAAACTCCATGCCTAGCTGGTAGTCACTATCTCCTTCTAGTTTTATTTCTAAATAACAAAGCCATGGAAACAAGTCCTTCGTGAACACTTCAGAATTGAGGCACTTTGAGGCTACAAAGGCCCATCTGTATTAGCCATGCAGCAAAGATGATGGATGCTTAAGGGGAACTTAAACTTCATAAACAAACAAACAAACAAATACTCCCAAAGTAAACTGTTACATATGAGCTCTGCCAAAGTATTTTAAGAGAACAGAATATTAAAGAAAAGCACCATGAGAATGAAGCGCAATCAACATCAAAAATTCCACCATCTCATCATACAAAGGATGTGTGCAAAAAACTACAATATTTTATCAGTGAACAAATTATATATTTAAAAAGAAACGTATTTAGAGGAGCATGAAATCAAAAAATACTATTTCTTTTCTCTTCTATTTCAGACTATCCCCGAGAATTCAAAAATTTTTCACATTAATATTATCTATAAAAGGATCTGAATCTTTAAAGCTTCTACATGGAGCACAGAGTATACTAACTGTTGTATCTCAGTCTCTTGATACATAGTTGAACCACAGGCTCACTCATCTTTTTAATTTTTAATTTTTCCTTTTATTTCCCATCTGTTCACAGGGTTGCCTTGTTTAGATGAAGATGATCACTGGAACAAGAGACAGATCTTAGCTCCAAATTGACAGGTGCTACTCTAGCCTTACATTCTTGTTCTAAGAATATGTGCTCACTATGAGGTCTCTTCTCCTACCGGTAGTAAATATATTGCATAAAGCCTATTTTTGACAAAATCCGCTACTAGGACACTATCCAAAGACCAAAAGAAAAAATAAACTTGGCCTGAAAAACTTGAAAGCAAAAAACCAACTGTTAGCAAAGGCTGAATACCTTCCAGTTGGCTTCAAAGGCAGTTCTTCATTCCATTAGATATCCGTTATTATGTGCTTAGTTGCAGTAAAAAGCACTTATCATCTGTGGGATCAGCAAAGAAAAGCTAAAGTGGTCAAAGTTTCTCTAGTTATATATATAAAATAAACATTGGTCAGACTGATGAAAAAAAATCTACACGGTGCAGATTCCCTAAACTCAGAAATTGGGGTAATGAAATAAAATTGGGATGACATTTAAGTAAAATGAAATCTGCTATGGGGCTGACATACTGTGCTAGCCATAGTACAGTTTATTTCTTAACACACATTACATTAGCACAGCTATTGCAATTTTTTAAACCAAGGTTAGTGGCAAACTTCTACAAACAAGGTTATTCAGCAGATGTGTGGATTTCAACTCCAAGTGGCGTGGTGGTCTAGTGGTGAAGACGCTTGCCGCCCACTTGGAAGGTCGAGAGGTCAATGCTAGGTAGCGGCAGATATTTCCCTCCTAGAGCGCAAAGAAAAAAATATCTGCTGTGAACACCACATAGCATCAGAAAGGCATCGACCAGTAAATGCTCAGCTCCATCCAGTTGCCCCGACTCTAACCCGAAGTAAGGGATTACAGGGTCAAAAAAGGAAGTGTGGATTTCAGTTGTGAGCTGTCCCCGGAGAGGGGCGGCATACAAGTGCGAATAAACATAAACATAAACAGTTCCAGAATTCTCCAAGCAGACTGAACTTACTGATTTTATTGAAAACAAAGGCAAAAGCTAAAGATTTCCCCTGTCCAGTCGTTTCCAACTCTAGGGAGCGGTACTCATCTCTGGCTCTTAACCGAGGGAGCTAGTGTTGTCCGAAGACCATTTCCATGGTCATGTGGCCAGCACAGAGGTGCACAGAACACGATTACCTTCCCACCAAAGTGATATCTATGTATCCCCTCACTTTTGCATGCTTTTGAACTGCTACCGGTAGGTGGGTAGGAGCTGGGGCAAGGAACAGGAGCTCATCTCATTGCCTGGTGCTCAGGTTTCAAACCGGGTCTGTCAGCTTTCCAGCTGACAAACTCAGCATCTTTAACCACTGAACCATCACACACACACCCTTGTTAAAGATACGAATCACTTAAATTATATCATCAGTTTAGGACCTCAGCTATATACATCTTTCTTTCTATCTATTCCATCACCAACTGTCCTTTGATGAGCTGTGATGGACTTCTTTCTACTTTTTTTTCTTCTACTGGGTTTTGTCTGGAGAAATACCATCCAAATTTTGCATTTACTGGCACATGTGCTGGGAATACAACTATCAACATATGCTCTGATTTAGGAGTTCTTGGGGATTCCAATAAAAATACTTTTGATGGGTACCAGTCTGGGAAAGGCTATCATATAGAGCTCTGGATATCTCACAATATTATGCAGTACAAGTAATCTTTGCTAAATGAGGTCATTTTACAACCGTTTGAAGTCACGAAGGTAACAGAATGAGTGCTTTATGGCTCATAAAGCACCCTCAGCCATCATAATGGCCGCCATTATGTCCAGTGAGTGCATTTTATGGCATGCTGTGGTCACATGATATATTTTGCTCATTTACGGAAAAAGCTTCCCATTATTCAAATTAATGGGTTCGCTTAACAACTACTGCAAAAATGGACATAAAATTACTTTGCATCACAGGTGATCACTTTGGTCACCCTAATGACTTGTGACCAAAATTCCAGACCCTATTATGGTTGTAAGTCAAGGATTACCTGCATAAAAATTAGCTGAAATCAGCAACTGTCCTGTAACACAGAGTTTACATGTTTGTTGTATCTCAAGTTTCGTTCTGGGATAGGGACACCTCACAAACTCAAAATTTAAAGTGCACTTACTGTAGTAGTCTCCACTGTTTTCTCAACTCTGCATTAAGTTTAACTAATTCACAGCAAGTTGGTGTGCCTTTTCGTTTTAATGAAATGAAATACAGTCAAAACATTCTACCCTTGTTCCACTAAACGTTGTTTCTAGGAACTGTCTTGCAATCATATGTTCATTTAGAATTTATTCCTTCAGATCAATTAACCTAAAGTGGTTAAATAAATGAACCATAAACTGTTGGCCGAATGGAAGTTCACGGCCCAATTCTCTGAATGCACTTTTAAAAAGGTGGAACTAGAAATGTACTTTTAAAAACATGATACAAGCATGACTGTATGAACAGAATTGTGATTTAATGCATGAAGCAACTCAAGCAGTGAGTACATCTGAAAAACATGTCAGTTGAGGAAGGCTTAGTACGAAGGTACGGCACAGAGCTGAGATGAGACAGACAGTGTCTATGGAGATTCTTTCTTAAAGTCCAGTTCTGAAAACTGGACAAGAAAGTCCAGTTGGCTCGCAAAAAGCATCTTTGGGTTAAACAGGCAGTAGATCTTACAAACAATAAACAGTGGAAAGGAAATGGAAAATTCAATCAAATAAAATATACTGGGAGGGATACGCTTATAAGATATAAAATAGAAGTAACCAGAAAGTCAAGTGGGAGCTATTACTGTACTGCAATTTAAGATATTTATTTGTGGGCCCAATTTTATATAAGCCAGAATAAACAATTCTATAAGCCAGAATAAACAATTTCACTATTTAAGTTAGTGTTATGCCAAATATTTATCTTATACTCATTTCCAACATCCTCATTCTACCTGATGGAAAATAAATTGCTTTCAGACATTTTTCCAAGGTCTCAGCAGGTACAGCATCTATGTTCAAAACTAACCAGGATTATTCATGGCATGTCTTTCTATCTGAGCACTCTAGAGTGGTTGACTAGAATGAATTTTTTTTAAAAAAAGAAATTATTGAAGTAGGCAATGGTAAATTATCTTCAAAATGATGCCTGGAAAACATCATGAACATCAGGAATCAATCACATATACCTACAACCATACGCACAATAGTCTCTCACAAATATTCACAATGTAAGCAGGAACTCAAATATGCTTTTTCATGGGGCAACTGGACTTTCCAGTAAGTCCAGTTACCTCATGAAAAAACATCTTTGGGATGATGGGTGATGATGAGAATCTCCACAGACATTAAACAGGAACTCCTTCTCTGCCTCTTTGCTGCTATCATAGTCATTTTATCATAGGTTACAGTATGCTGGCTGTGGAATTCTGGGAATTGAAGTCCACACATCTTAAATTTGCCAAGTTTAAAATCTTTCATCATATTTTATCTTTCCAGCAATGTGCAGTCTCTTTGATTTCCTACTCTTCATTTTACCCTCTAAGGAAAACAACGTGGAAGCTCTGGAAGATTTTCCAGATCAAATAAATGTATAAGCGATTAGGCAAATATATAAATAAAATTCTCTTATCACCCCTATGAGTGATATATGTCTTTCTTAATCTCGGATCTTCTACCAGAGACCTGGGAGTTTGAAGGTTCTGCAAAGTTTCTTAGATGTTCTTAGTACTACTCTTTTGGACAGAGAGAGCTCATACTGTTCTTAGGATCTATATAATTCCTGGGGTGTTGTTATATATTTCTATAATTCCTGGGATGATATAGTGGCAGGATAGTTCAGTGGTTAGAGGTCCCCCCTTTGATGTGGGGGACTTGGATTCAAATCCCAGCTGGGGACCAGAACCATCACCAAAAACATCAGACCATCAACAAACCTCAAAATCACCAGGAATTCTAGAGGACCAGAAAAATGAGGTAGAAAAACAGCAACGATAAGCCAATAAGAAAATGTTTTATTATTATTATTTTCAGAGAAAATGCTACTGTAAATTTAGGAATGTTCAAAAGTCCAGCGTAAATCTGATAAGGAAGTGAGTAGAATAAAATGACAAACTAACTAATAATTTAATATAATGTATATAATAAACTGTCTAGGAGGCCCAACTTGTCTACTGGACCTGGCTTTGAGTACGCTCTGTACAGGTAGTCCTTGACTTATGACCACAATTAAGTCCAAAACCTCCGTTGCTAAGCAAAGCAGTTAAGTGAGTTTTGCCCCATTTTACGAACTTTCTCGCCACAGTTGTTAAGTGAATCGCTGCAGTTGTTAAGCTAGTAACATGGATATTAAGTGAATTTGGCTTCCCTATTGATTTTGCTTGTCAGAAAGTCGCAAAAGTAGCCCCGGGACACTGCAATGTCATACATATGAGTCAGTTGCCAAGCATCTGAATTTTTTTTTTTTAAGTAGACCTAATCATTTTATTGGGTGTGAGTTATAACATTAAGAACAGAAGCAAATTTTTACAAGTATGGAAATATTAAGAGATAAATCAAAGAAGCATGCACAAGTGTTGAGGATAAGAGTCTCTTTGCAACATTCACGGGTGGTTTTTAGTTCTCATTGTCACTTTCTCCCAGAGTGTGCTTGTCAAAAAGATATTCTCCCATTCCAGATTTTGGTGCTCCCATCTTGCGCAAGTTGGTCACATGGTCACCCAGCTCTTTGATGGATTTAACTTGTTCATCCAAATAGTAAGTTTCAATGAAGTCACATAAGTGAGGGTCATTTTTGTCAGTTGCTATCTTGTGTAGATCCAGTAGTGACTGATTTACATTCTTTTCCAAGTGCAAAGCACACTCCATGGCTGTCAGTCCACTCTCCCAGTAATCACGATCTGGTTTCTTGATATCATGTAAGAAGATGCGGCCACCTCTCTTGTTCTGCAGCTTCATGAGTTTCTCTGCATGTTCACGCTCCTCATGAGACTGGTGCAAGAAGTACTTGGCAAAATTCTTCAGGGCCACATCATCACGGTCAAAATAATAAGACATGCTGAGGTACACGTAAGAAGCGTACAGCTCCAGGTTGATCTGCCGATTGATGGCCGCTTCGCAGTCCTGATGGTAGTTCTGGCGCACCTGAGAAGGGGAGGAAGCCATGGCAGCGCGACGGCGACGGTGCTACTTGTGTGAAAGCAGAGAAGTCGGTAAAGGCCCAGGCAGGGTGGGTGGGTTCCGTCCAATCACTGTTGAAGCAGGAACCACCTTTAGGCTGCCGGGTCTCGCAAGCGTTCTCCCAAGCATCTGAATTTTGATCATCTGATCACGAGGATGTTGCAAAGGTCATTAAATGTGAAAAACGGTCACAAGTCACTCTTTTCAGTACCATTATAACTTTGAACAGTCACTAAAAGAACTGTTGTAAGTCAAGGACTAGCTGTATATGAATATTTTACAACACATGGCTCTCTCTCTCTCTCTCTCTCTCTCTCTCTCTCTCTCCCTCTCTCTCTCTCTCACACACACACACACACACACGCACACACCTGTAATGTCTGACATGCCATCAACCCTAATTCCACTTCTTGTCATCTCTGTGTTGCAAAGCAGTAGTAAGACATGACCTCAGTGTAGTCAATAATGCTTTGGCCACGTAGCAGGGTAAAGGAGTGGCAATGCTCGGCTAATGCCAACCAAAGTTCACTGACAAATGCAAACGTAAGATAAAGTCATGACAGGCAGATTTCAAGGCAACTGAAGCAACCATTAAAAAGAGCAGTTAGAGCTGGAATGAGTAACTGGGATTGCGTAAGACAGAAAAGACTATCTTGAGCCCTGCAAGTCTGAACTGCAAATAGCTGAGTTGACCTGAATGAATGTAACTGTGTAAAACTAAAGTGCCCTTCATTACACAGGCAGGAGATCAAAACAGAATTATAATTATTGGTGACCTCATTTGACCTGTCATAGGGCAAGTACAATAGCTCTGATTGTTGCCAATTAATAACCCCTACAATATCATTGCTCTGGCCTTCCATCAGCAACTTTTACACAACGTGTGATGTATATTATCCTCACTCTTGGCCTGCGCATTTAGCAAGTCATAAATGTCCCTTATGCTCAAGAGTAAATATCTGAGAAGGCTTTTAACTTATTAACTGCTTGTCACCGTGCACACTTATGATCCACACTTGCATTCACTATTGATTGGATCTTTGATTTCCACCCTGATGTAGATCTCAAAACATTTGGAGCCACATCTCCAGGGAAGCATTCTGCAGAATGCTTGATGTGCTCATTAACAGCAAGAAGAAGGCAGAAAGGAGATAAAGTTATTCATCATCTGCATTATGCATGTCCTGTAGTTGTCTACAGCTGTCACCCCCAATTTCTCCAGATTTCCCCACCCGCCTGAGAATCATATAACAGAAGAAACTGCAGTCATCCAGCTATATAAAGGCAATGGACAGCTGTACAATCTGAGGGTGGTGTGGATTCAGAGTGACAAATGCTGTAATTGAGTACCAAATTACTGTCACACATGGACAGGAAATTATAGTGTGCGCCTAGTAATAATAATGATAATAATATCATAATAGTGTGTGAGAGATCTGTTTGGAGAGTCCAGGAATGTATCAATCTCAGAAGGTGAAAGGGATGTAAATTGTAGCCTCTCCTTTGCTCATCTTGTTTAGGAAGACTCAGCTTCCTATATTTTATTTATTTTTTATTGCTGTCAGGTCACAAACAGTGATTCTAACAGTCAAGTAGTCCTCGACTTATGACAAACAATTGGAACCAGAATTTCCATTGCTCAACAAGGCAGTTCTTAGGAAATCATGCCCGATTTTATGATCTCTTTTGGCACAGTTAGGCAAATCCATGGACCTTGCTTGACAGAAGCCAGGTGGGAATGTCACAAATCAGGATTACATGGCCTCGGGACTTTGCAACCGTCATAAATACATGTCAGTTGTCAAGCACCCAAATTTTGATTACATGACTGTGGGAATGCTGCAATCATAGTCATTTCAGTGTCATTAGTTGTAAGTTGAGGACCACCTGTACAAGATTAGAACAAACCACCACCATCACCTCCCCCAAAATAGCCCTATAATGTTTCACACAGGAGTCATAACTCGTAACACTTCCAAATTCTGCACCAATGATATCAAAGGTCATCCAAAGAATCAGAAGGAACACACCTATTTCCAAGTACCATTTTTGATGAGAGAAATGTGACAATAGGGCTTCCGTTTATTAGAAACAGGAATGCAAATAGGCACTGAATGGCTTTGCAACATATTTACCCACCTTCTCCAAGCTGGAAAATTCATCTCTCATAATCTGCAACCAGCATAGTTGGCAACCAACTCCCACAATAGTTCTTATGGAACTGAGTTTTAACACATCTGGAGGGCATCAGTTTGGGAAGAAGACACATAAACAAAGGAATACCAGCCCAGGAAGGATTGCCCAGCTAATTGGCAATGTTAGCTGGAAAGAAGCGTTGGACTTACCTGAACGCCTTTTCTCAGCATGGGGGGATGGAGAATCCACCTATGGGTATCCAAAGCCTGCTACCCAATCACAGACTAGGTCCGAAATTTAGCTCCGCCTCCTGGCTTCCTTCCCCAGTTTTGACAGGCGAAGCTCCTCATCAGGTCGGACCGTGTAGCTCCCTCTCAGTGTCCTGTAAGAGAATTCCTGCCTAGACAAGTTAGAGGAGGGCGTGGATTCTCCATCCCCCCATGCTGAGAAAAGGCGTTCAGGTAAGTCCAACGCTTCTTCTCCAGCATGGGTGGATTCCGAATCCACCTATGGGACGTACCCAAGCCCTCATGAGTCCCTTTGGGTGGGAGTCTAGGCTATCTCTTACTAGGACTCCACTATCTGCTGCAGGCTCCTCCTGCCAAACGAGCCCTCAGCTGCAGCAAATTGGTCTATCTTGTAGTTCCTAACAAAGGAGGACGGAGAGGCCCACGTGGCCGCTCTGCAAATTTCCTCCAGTGGTGCCTGCGTGCGCCAAGCTGCCGATGTGGCCGCGCTCCTCGTGGAGTGAGCTGTAATGTTGCTTGGTACCTGCAGGTCCAATGACTCATAGGCCTTGGCTATGCATGCCCTGATCCATCTTCCAATGGTCGAAGAGGATACCTTCAGGCCCCTGGAAGAGGGGTGATAGGAGACAAATAGCGCCTCTGATCTCCTGAAAGTTGCTGTTCTGTTAACGTAGTGTCGCAGAGCCCTGCGCACGTCTAAGGTGTGCCACTGTCTTTCCAGACGGTGTGTGGGATTTGGACAAAAGTCCGGGAGGATCAGTTCCTGAGCCCTGTGAAACCATGTATTGACCTTGGGAATGAATGTTGGGTCAAGCCTCAGGGTCACCCTGCCTTCTGCGAACGTGAGCAGGTCCGGACGGACCGACAGGGCCCCCAACTCAGAAATCCGTCTCGCCGAGGTGATTGCCACAAGAAAGGCCACCTTCAGCGTCAGAAAACGGAGTGAGCTGGTTCCCAGTGGTTCGAACGGAGCCGCAGTTAGGGCCTGTAGTACCTTGTGTAGGTCCCAGGATGGGAAACGGTGAACTGCTGGCGGCCGTCTGGTGGCAGCCCCTTTTAAGAATGCGCTCACCGCCGGGTGTTGCGACAGTGTTCCCCTATCCTCACAGACCAGGACCGTCTGTAGGGCTGCCACCTGTCTACGGATGGTTTTGATCGCTAGCCCTTGTCCATTCCTTCCCACAAGTACTGGAGGATATCCGGAATGGTAACTGACATGGGGTCTAACCCCCGCCTGCTGCACCAGGAGGAAAAGTTCCTCCAGGTGGCGTCATATATCCTGTTGGTAGAGGGCCGACGGGCATCCTGTATGACCGAGATGACCTCCTCTGAGAAGGCCTGCCTACTCAGACCCTCCCGCTCAAGTGCCAGGCGGCTAGTTGGAGCCATTGTGGGTCTGGATGTTGGAGTTTCCCTTGGCTCAGAGATACCTGGCTCGGAGGGAGTCTCCACACTGGCGAGAGTGAAAGATCTACCAGGTCTGCGAACCATGGACGTCTCGGCCAGTATGGGGCGACTAGTATCACCTCCGCCTCCTCCAGAATCAATTTGCGAATTGTTGCCTGTATTAGGGGCGGAGGGGGGAAGGCGTACAGCAGCCCCTGGGGCCACCTGCATCTGAGCGCGTCCGTCCCCTCCGCTCCCCGGGTCTGGAACCTGGAAAAGAAACATTGAGTTTGAGTGTTTGCTGGAGACGCGAAGAGGTCCAGGCATGGCCGGCCGAACCTGTCCGAGATTGCCTCGAACAGTTCCGGGGCCAGCCTCCACTCTGCGTGGTCTACCGTTGTTCTGCTGAGGGAGTCTGCCTGTTGGTTTGCCTCCCCCGATATGTGTTCTGCCCTGAGCGAGGCCAGATGCTGTTCTGCCCAAAGGCCCAGGTCCCTGGCTTCCTTCATGAGTGCCGCTGACCTGGTCCCACCCTGCTTGTTTACATGTGCTTTTGCTGTTACATTGTCCGTCAGGACTACCACATGGTTCCCTGACAAATGGGCTGAGAATTTTCGCAGGGCCAGGTGTATGGCCCTCAGTTCGAGCCAATTGATCCTGTGCCGTAGGTCCTCCGTGTTCCACCTCCCTTGGGCTATTTTGTCCTCGGAGTGGGCCCCCCACCCGAACAGGCTTGCGTCGGTCGTGACCGTGATCCTGTCTGGTTCCCTGAGCGGGGTGCCCCTTCTTAGGGCGCCTGACCTCCACCATCTGAGGGATGCTATGACCTGGGGTGGAACCCTGACCCTCTTGGGCGACGCGCTCTGGTTCTGCCTCTGGTAAGGGAGTAGAAGCCACTGGAGACTTCTGGAGTGGAGCCTTGCCCACGGAACAATGCCCAGGCATGAGATCATCTTTCCCAGGAGCTGGGAGAGCTGTACTATGGAGGCCGTCCTCCTCTGTGTTACCAGAAGTGCTAGTTTCCTCAGGCTCTCCCGCCGCTCCTGTGAAAGATACACCATGCCCTGCTCTGAGTCTATGATGGCTCCCAGGTGTAGGAGCCTCCTTGATGGTGTGAGCTGGCTTTTCTTGTGGTTTACTGAGAAGCCATGAGTCTGGAGGGTGTCTATGGTGATCTGAATGTCTGTCAGAGCTGCCTGGTGGGAGCCCGACAGGATCAGGATGTCGTCCAAATAGCATTGGACTCTTACCGGTATCATGCGTAGATGCGCTCCCAGTGCTGCCAGAATCTTCGTGAACACTCTGGGTGCCGAGGACAGGCCGAATGGTAGGGCCCTGTACTGGTAGTGTCGGTCCCTGTAACAGAATCTGAGAAACCTTCTGTGTTCCAACCTTATTGGGATGTGAAGATAGGCCTCTGTGAGGTCTATGGATGCCAGCAGGTCCCCTCTTCGTATGCTGGCCAGAATGGACCTGAGGGACTGCATTTTGAACTTCCTGTACACTACATGGTGATTGAGACGTTTGAGATCCAGTATGGCCCTCCAATCCCCGGATGACTTTGGAACCAGGAAAAGGATGGAGTAAAACCCCCTTCCCTCCTGCCCTGGAGGGACCGGCTCTATCGCCCTTATTTCCTCCAGGTGCTTTATGGCTTGATCTAGAAGGCCCGCCTTGGCCTTGTTGCGAGACAGTGGGCACCTTATGAAGTGGTCCGGTGGAATGGAGTAAAATTCTATCGCTAGACCCTGGGCTACCGTCTCCCTGACCCAGGCGTCCGTCGTGGTCGTCTGCCATGCTCGGCTGAACAACGCCAGATGACCCCCTATTGGGCTGCCCCAGGCGTCACTTGAAGCGTCTATAGGGCCGTCCTCCCCCCCTTTAAAGGGGCGTTTGGAAGGTTGGCCCCTGCCAGAGGCTGGACGGTCCTGGCCGCGCTCCTGCCTGTATGAGAAGGTGTGCGGAGTTCTGGGCCCTTCCCAGGACCGTCCCCCTTGAAAGGGCTGTCTCCATTCCCCACTCCCGTTCTGGCGGGAACCCAGTCTGCGGAAGTCTTGGCCTGCCCTGTCTGTCTTTTTGGAGGGGTGTGCTAACACCTTCCTCTTGGTCTTGTCCTCAATCACGTAAGGATCCAGGATCGCTCCGAATAGTTTCGATCCCGAATACTTAGATGTGGCCAAGCGCCATTTTGACTTTAGGTCTGTCTTCCAATTTCTTAGCCAGTTGAGTCTCCTCACCGCTACTGTACTTGCGATGGCTCTGGCTGCGTATCGTGAGGCGAACATTGTGGCGTCCGCCGTGAACTCCGCTGTCATGCGCAGCTTGGTCAGCGTCTGCTGTATGCGCACCTGATCTGGTGGAACGCTTGCCTGGAGCTCCCGCAGCCACCTAATTGCTGCCCTGGAGAACACCGATGCCGAGGATGAGGCCCTGATTGCCCAGGCCGCTGAGTGATGTGCCCTGTGGAGGGAGAGTTCTACCTTCTTCTCCTCCACCTTCATTGCCTCTGACATGTCCCCTGGGATGGCTGAGGTAGAAAACAGAGAGATTAGTGGTGCGTCCACCTGTGGTACCTCTATAAGGGAAGCCAGGGGGCTGCATACGTTAAACAACTTTTTCTCTATACCGCCTGGTGCCGGAATAGAACCCAGGTTTGACCACTGGGACCTTACCGATGACCTGAACACCTTAGTGCAAGGGATCTGTATGACCTCCGATACAGGAGAGGACATCAGGGGGTCCTTAGCATCCTCCTCCTCTGAGGACGGTGGTCTGGTCTCCTTCGTTTTGGCTGGCAGATCGAGTGCGGAGCATATCTTTATTAAGAGGGAGGTGAAAAAGGTGTGGTCGAATAGACCCGAAACCTGAGTGGTTTGCTGCTCTGTCTGCTCATTCTCTGACAGAAGCGCTCCTTCCTCCTCCCATTCCTCCAGCTCCTCGTCTGCTACCTGTGAAGAGGCTTCAGAATCGTCAGAGTCATGGAACAATAACTTGTCCCCCCCCTGTGTGCCTGCCTTCGTGATGAGGGACCCCTCCGAGGAGGAGACTCCCTCCTTGAAGGCTGTAGATGTTCCAGAGCCTCCTGTAAGATGGAGTGAAGTTGGGATGACCACTTACCAGACCTCTTTCGTTTCCTACCTCTGCTTCCAGTCTCCTGGCTGGTGGTAGGTTCTGAGTGTGCTGGGGATGACGGCACCGAGATGGGGGACAACTCCCCTTCTGTCTCCCCCCTTATAGGCCATTCTCTGGGGGTGGATTCCGAGGAGGCAAAGCTACTTGGAGCTTCCATGAGAGACAGATCTGGTCTCTCTGTTCCGCTGGTTCTGCTCCTCTGGGCCTTGGCGAACTCCTTCTCCAAGGCCTGGTGCCTCCTCATGCCCTGCCGCTCATCAGCCTTTGAAGGCTCGGCTAGATCCTTCGTCTTGGCCTTCTTCTTGCCCCCCCCGTTTCCTCCGGTCTGTGGGGCGGTGACGGGGGAGGCGCTGAGGCTTGGGCCAGAGTGCCATCAGGCATGGCCATGCTGCGGCTCGAAGTAGGTCGGCCCGGCAGGAGTCGGCAGTTAGAGAGACTGTGACCCTCCTCTTGCACGGCTGGGTGGAGAACTGGGAAGCTCTAGCGCCCACACCGCCTCAATCACCCACTCATGACGACCGGTGGCCTCTTCGGTCGCTTAATTCTTTAAACCACGGTGAATCCGATCACCTCTGCTGGCCTTCCTGTCCCGTCTCCCCTAGGCCCAGGCCCGACGGGAGTAAACAAAGGGTACAACAGAGAGGCTTTCCCCGCCCTCTTCTTAGCCAAACTTTCGCGCCCTTAGCGGCGAAAACCAATCAGGCAGCAGGGGCCGTCCGGCGACGCCCCCTTTGCAAAATGGCGATTCGTGCCAGTAGCCTGGACCTCCCCTTTTTCAAGATGGCCGCCACGCCAATTTTTTGGTCGGAGCTCTGCGCTCCCGACCACGCGGTGAATACCTTCTACCGGCCCCGGTCTACCTGTTTATCTAAAAACGACTCCCGCCTTCCTTCACCGACCCCGGTGAGTCGGCGGCCTCCTCCCCGCCTTCAAGCAACCCCACTTGCGGTTTGTTGTAGCGGTCCTCCGCTAATCTGCGACGATCCGTCGACGGCCTCTGGCGAAGTCCTCTTCCTCGACGTCTGCCGTCCGGTGGGTTGCCTGGCGGCCTCCTGGGAGCCTTCAGGATTTCCAGGGAAGTTCCTTTGCGACTCCCCGGCCTTCTCCCAAAGCCCCGGGCCTTGGGCGGTCGCTCCCGCTCTCCCGCCGGAGAGGGAGGAGGATTGGGCCAAAGATCCCGAGTCGTCCAAAAAACAGTAACCAAAAAATTCCAACTGCCTAAATTTCGATTGTCCAATCTACTTCTAATCAAATTGAAACCTAATTCTACTTTACCAGTCCTTGCTTAAACCGAAAACTTTCTTCCTACCGGAGCTACCGAGAAGAGCTGTTCTTGGGCTTCAGACTAGGAAAAACTGGGGAAGGAAGCCAGGAGGCGGAGCTAAATTTCGGACCTAGTCTGTGATTGGGTAGCAGGCTTTGGATACCCATAGGTGGATTCGGAATCCACCCATGCTGGAGAAGCCGCTGATTTTTCCTGCAATCTGGTTGCATTTTCTGGGGTACATATGGCTTGCTTCACCACATATCTTCAATTTATTTTCTCTTTCTTGGAGTAGATTGAATCATATCCTTCCCCATGCAGGTCCTTTGTGTATTTTCATATATGTTCTGATTCAGTTCTTTGTGCAGACAGATTCTTTCCTTGGAATAGAAGGACTGCCACTGTCACACCACAACCAGCAAATCTGCAGAGCATAACAGACCATAACATCTGATGGAGGACTAATGTATCTTGTCCAGAATTTTTAAAGAAAAAAAAAGTAAAAATACTGTAGTTGTTTTTTTAAGATACTCAGAAGTAGTATTTTGATGCTTGAAAATCCATTGTGCAATCCAACAGAGTTCCGTTCTTAGCCAGAGACATTTTTTGTGCCTTACTATTGCTTAAATTTGCAACACAAAGGAAAAGAACACCACCAAGCCAAAACTAAGCCCAACTCATGTTAACTAAAATCAATGAGACACACAGCCAGAGGCATTTGTAAAATCCAATGGGTCAAAATGATAAAGGCAGCATCACACTGCTATAAACAAACTCCAGCCTTTTCTTATGTGCTTGCTACGACATAATTTTTGCTTTCAAAATTTGTCCCCACTTGAGCTCGCCCTTATCCCATCTGCAGACTCCTGTTCAGGGCAACCCTTTCAGAGATAGTCACATGTGAAAACGCTACTGTGATGCTGCAAAGTGTGTGTGTATACACACACACACACACACACACACACACACAGTAGCTCATGTCTGCTTGTAGTCTGAGTCACATGTGAAAACGCTACTGTGATGCTGCAAAGTTTATATATATATATATATATATATATACACACACACACACACAGTAGCTCATGTCTGCTCGTAGTCTGATTCCACTTCAAAAGGGTCTGCTGAGATGGTCAACCCAATATCCTGCAGGACCATTTGGGAGTTTTTGAACTAACAAGAGATTCAGAGTATAGAATATAGACGAAGCTCTCTGTAGCATAAGCCCAAGCCACTGGTATGACTCACCTGGTTTATCTGTGCAACTGGTAGGATTATATGCAGTTGGATTTAGGAGGCGATCAATGTGTCACCAAAATTGGGAGCGGTACAAACCAACTTGAAAGAATTGGTAGTGTGCCCCTTTTTGAAAAAGCCATCTCTTGGTCTAGACTCTAGAAGTTTTATGGGACAATCTCCAGCCTTTTCATTTTGAGGAACATTTTGAAGAATGTATTGTAGTTTCAGAGGATGCTTTGAACTGGGGAATAATCTTTCACCAAGGTTTGGAGAGAGTGTATACGCCTTCTGATCCTTTTGGTGACTTTTGATACCATCAATCATTACATCTTCAGTGCTAGAAGGAAGTGGGGCTCTCTCTCTATATATAGATAATCCTTGACATACGACCACAACTGAGCCTGAAATTTCTGTTGCTAAGCGAGACATTTGTTAAATGAATTTTGCCCCATTTTATGACCCTTTTGCCACCGTTGTTAAGTGAATAACTGCAGTTGTTCAGTAATGCAGTTGTTAAGTGAATCTAGCATCTCCATTGACTTTGCTTGTCAGGAGGTTGCAAAAGGGGATCACATGACCCCAGGACATTGAAACCCTCATAAATATTTATTATTTATTTATTATTTGTTTCGATTTCTATGCCGCCCTATTCCGAAAACTCAGGGCGGCTTACAACATAATCAGTAGCATATAGAAATCAAATACATTATAAAACCCCTAGATTAAAACCAATCATCCGAAACAAACTTACAACAAACATACACTGGCTGGGGCAAGGTGTCAACTGCCCCAGGCCTGCCGGCAAAGATGTGTCTTTAACAGTTTGCGAAAGGCGGAGAGGGTGGGGGCAATACGGACCTCTGGGGGGAGTTGATTCCAGAGGGCCGGGGCCGCAACAGAGAAGGCTCTTCCCCTAGGCCCCGCCAGGCGACACTGTCTGGCTGACGGGACCTGAAGAAGGCCGACTCTGTGGGCCCTAACCGGTCGCTGGGTTTCATGCGGCAGCAGACAGTCCTGCAAGTAACCTGGTCCGATGCCATGTAGGGCTTTATAGGTCATAACAAACACTTTGAATTGCGTTCAGAGACCAATTGGCAGCCAATGCAGCTCGCGGAGTGATGTTGAAATATGGGCATTTCTGGGTAAGCCCAATACAGCTCATACGGCTGCATTCTGCATTACCTGAAGTCTCCGAACCTGTTGCCAAGTGTCTGAATTTTGATCACATGACCATGAGGATACTTCAACGGTTGTAAGTGTGAAAAGCGGTCATAAGTCACTTTTTCAGTCCTTTTTGTAACTTTGATCATTAAATGAACTGTTGTAAGACAAAGATAACCTGTATTCAAAAAAAATTGTTGTTGTTATTGTTGTTATTCTGCTAAGCATTTGATCATGATAATACTTGGATTGCCTACTTAGGTTTAGAATGGATTGTCATTTGTTATCTTTATTACGATTACTTCAGTTTATCGTGTGCCACAGGCAATGTTTTCATACACCAAGCTCTATCTAAGGGCATGGGAATTGTAAAGATACCATCTTTTGTTGTAGTTCAGTAGCTAAGTCGTGTCTAACTCTTTGTGACCCCCATGGAACACAGCACACCACACACACACCGTCCTCCACTATGTGTCAGAGTTTGCCTAAATTCACGTTCACTGCATTGATGACCCTATCTAACCATAAAACTGTAGTATCTAATTATGTAGATATTACTGTTATTGTTCTAAAAGACCTTGACTTCTTAAGTGAGCCACCTGTAAGTATTATAAATAAATAATTAAATGATCAGAATTAAGTCCTATTGACTTCAGTAGATCTTCTTCTAAATTAAGCCAGGAACATTTTTCCTGTATCCTACAGATTGCTCGGTGGTTCAATAATTATGCTTTGTCTATAGGTGATACTCCAGAGAAACTTGAATAAAGATTGATTGGCTTCCTCTTCCTGTTAAAAATGAAATTCAGAAATACATACATTAACTCTCACATGACTTGGGCTAATCCCATTATTGTCATACGAGAAGTCCTTTGACTTAAAAGTTGGTTCAAAGTTGGTTCAGTTACAACAGATTTTTAAAAAGCTACAGTACTTATGACCCTTCCTTGAAGTTATGACTTCTCCCTCACGGTCATGTGATCACATTTCAGTTGCTTGGCAATAGGCTCACATTTATGACTGGTTGCAACATTCTGTGGTCAGGTGGACTGCAACATTTTTGCAGTTTAAGGACCTTGTAATTGCTTTACAACCATCATAAAAAAAATCAAGTCTGGTCATGTGGTGCCTTGACTTATAACTATAACGAAATTTTGGGCTCCACTGTAGTCCTAAGCTGAACAGTATTTTGAACTGAAATCCAACAAATAGTTAATTTGAATTTAGACCAATTGTTCTATGTTAAGAATACATAGGCTCCTCTTGGCTATATCCCCAGTATTTAGAATCTATCCAATCACCAAGAATTATGGAGCTTTTATGCCTGAGGCATGTCAAAAAAAAGAATTATTATATAAGACTGGCAGGCTAAATCTATCCATTATTTGCAATAATTGGTTGTTGATTCTTGTTTGACAGCATTTGAATCGGTCCCCCTTCCTTTTTTGGCAAAAGGGCAACAAAAGAACTTTTGAGCAATTTGGTAAAGTGCTGAGAATGGTTTTTTTAATGACATAATTCTCTACCTTTATTTCTTTTCCTTTCACTTTACTATTATATCATGATTAACACATACACACACACACACATATAAATCTCTTTCTGTACGTTTAATGTAATAAGATACATTTTAAAAGAAAGTCAAAAGCCACTCAATTGCCTAAACATAACCAATATTTTTTTTAAAAAAAACCCTAATCATTCGCATTTAAAGTCTAATACTTAATTAGATTAGGCTACAATCTTATGAACAAATGGAAGCTGCATTACATTCACAGGAGCAGTTGATCTGTAAGACTCCATTCACCCTAGCAGTTTAAGATGGCTTTAGACTTTTAATTACAGCTATAAATATTTCTGCTATAGTAATGTGCATGCTGGACAAAAGTCAATGCTGTATTAAAAAGGATGTTAAAGCAACACAAAATTGTATAATACAGCAATGGTATTTTATTTGTAACTTCTATACATAAACAAAACTAAAAGTTATGCACAAGTCTATTTGCACTGTCATCCAAACTATTTACCAGAATGGATGAGAACTCGGCCAAAGCAAAGATGTAAACATTTTCACATTAAATGTTAGGTGAAAGATATTACTTATATTTTAAAAACCAGACAGCTAGCGTAAAGTAATGAACATTTTAAAGTGATTTAGCTAAGGAACAACTCTGGTGCCTATTTTAAGATTCATACATTAATATAGATATTTCTTGTCTTACAACCAGGCCCTTAGTGATCGTTCAAAGTTATGATGGACCTCTTTGGGGCACTTATGTCCTGGTTCTGAATTTCTGACATGTGACTGTGTGTCAGGTATTCAACAATGGTCCTGCATTTACAGTTGTTTGTAATGTCCCATGGTCACATGACCACATTTTACACGTTTGCCCAAAACTGGAATTTACTTCTGCTTTTCAGCAATAAAAGCCCACTGTAAACCATTGGTTCACTTAATGTCCACAATAAAAGGCTGTAAAATCAGGCCTGTCACCTGGGTGACCCGCTTATCGGCAGTCACAACTTACAACCGTTATAGTCATAAGAAGGACTACCTGTAATCTAAATACATAGTTGCATTAATTTTCTATACATGTGCAATCTCTTTACCCAAGCAGGTTTTTTTTTTAATAATTAGAATGCACATACATATACACAAAGGCAACGTTGAAAAGGCCAGGAAACAAATGGAGAGTTGACCTATGAGGACAGCATACCAGCCACCAGGAATCAGGTTTTAATATAAAGGTACAGTTTGTAGATACAGAATTCAGAAACCACACTGAAGCCAAACAAGACTGCAACTGCTAATCCCCAAGGAAATCCTAATGACATCACCACTCTGGATTCCAAAAAAAACAACAACAAGGGCAAGATCAAAACAGTACAATATCCTACAAGACTTCTATGTACATTGCAGCTTCCTCCATGCTTGCTCAGATTTGCTGCAATGAGCTCTACTATTCTCCAGACCAGATTACATATTCTAGAAGAGAGAAACTGCATCTTATCCCTACTTCACTAACAGAAGAGATTCTGCCTATGACTGAGTTGAATTTAATTGAAAACTTCTCAAAAGGCCCAACGCCTGTATCTTGCTTCCTCAGGATGATGTGTTCTGTTTATCAAAAAATTCATATAAAGGCAGTTCCAATGAAGGAGAATATTTGTAGTTCAGGGTTGAAATGAGGGGTCCTTGGTGCTCTTCTTGCTACAGACGTTTCCTTAGCTTGGTAACATCATCAGTGCTAGACTAGCATGGATGATTTTATCTGTGTTTCCCCGAAAGTAAGGGCTACACCAACAATAAGCCTTACCTTGATTTTTGGGAGTGGGCCTAATATAAGTCCTATCCCAAAAATAAGCCCTAGTTTTGGGCCAAAGCACACACCTAAAAATCAAGTTAGGGCAGGGGTGGAGGCATGGAGCTGCCCCATCCACCCCACACCCACTTACCTTGCAGCCAGACCTCTCCTTGCCAGCCCACTTCTTCTTCTAAGGTCTCTTCTGCAGCCAGGCCTGCATTTCTCGGTCACAGGGCTTTCCGGAAGGCCTGTGCATCCAAGAACCAAGCTATGGATTCAATCTCGGCTCTGCAAGACCTCAGCAGCCGAGAACCAAGCTATGGATTGAATCCATAGCTCGGTACTCGACTGCTTAGGCCTTCTGGAAAGGCCTGATTGCAAAATGCAAGCCCGAATGCAGCTGCAGAACTTCGGTCCCAGAAGAAGTGGACCGGCTGGGTGGGGCTGTCAGTGCCGGAAGTGAGATAAGGCCTACCCTGAAAATAAGACCTGGTGCCTCTTTTGGAGGAAAAAAAATAAGACCCAGTCTTATGGTCTTATTTTGGGGGAAACATGATAGTTAGGATGAGGAAATATCTGCAAGAAAACAATCAAGCTCGGAGAGCACCAAGGACCCCTCATATAGGTTGTTCTTGACTTACAACCATTTGTCTAGTGATCATCACAAAGACACAGAAAAAAGTGACTTACAACCATTCCTTGCACCGATGACTGTCACAGCATCCCCATGGTTATATGATCAAAATTCAGAAGCTTGGCATCATGGAGCAGCATCCCAAGGTCCTGTCATTGCCATTTGCAATCTTCCCAGCCAGCATATCCAACAAGCAAAGTCAACAGAAGCCAGATTGTTGAATGATCACCATGGTTCACTGAACAACTACAGTGATTTGCTTCACAACCCTGGCACAAAAAAGTTGTAAAAATTGGGCATGATTCACTTAACAAATGGCTCGATTAGCAACGGAAATTCTGGTCTCAGTTGTGATTATAAGTCGAGGACTACCTGTATCCTTCCTCTTCCTTCAATCCTTTTTTAAAAACAAAATGGATTTGTAGAAGAAGAAAAAAAATAGTGTACGGTGTTTAGTTCAGTAATTGCAAATAAACGTATTTCATGTACATAGAGATCTGCATAGAAACTGGACTTTTTTAAAGAAAATCCTTTTGTTTAGTTTTCGTCACTCAGCATAGAAAACTGCCAAACTAGTGTTAAAAGTTTCTGCAATATCTTTTTTCCTCTCCAATTATTTTCCAAGACAAAGCCAACTCAACTGTCTCATCTGTGTCAATGGATTTTTCTCCTAACCCTACAATATTACACTCCGGTAAAAGTGCATAAGCCTAGGAACTGTAACTTCCTTTTTTATTTGTGTTGCAGAAACAACATATAGACTAGGGGTGTCAAACTGGCAGCCTGCGGGCTGGATGTGTCACACACAGGCAACGCCCATCCTGGCTCCACAAAGGCAAAAAAAAGTCGCAATTTGTCACGTGATGCGATCGAGTTTGACACCTATGATATGGATGATGGCTTAACAGCATGGTTTCCATACTAGCTGACTGCTGTCCAAAATTGCTAGGGTGATAAAAAGGCAAGCGAATGAAACCTTATGATATCCAAAACTTTCTGCCAATGGTTTGTGTCCCTGCAAATGCCATTTTCCACCAAGTTTTGGAGCTGACCCTCAAACCTTGAGCTGTTGAGCCTGAAGGAACTAATGTCCATAATATTTCTTCTTTGGCTTCAAGCAATGCCTAGAGGCATGGCTTGTTTTTGTTTTAACTGTATTCGTAAAGAAAAACCTCCCGTCAGCATCTATTCAGAGTTAGATCATCTTTTTAGCGGGAGTAAAAAGAGATGATGACTTAAAGCTATAACTGTACCAAAGACCCTTCTCTGGATCCTGGTTATTAGCTCTCCCAACAGAAGAAACAAGGACGCAATTACATGCACATACTCTCCAGCATTAATATGCATTTCAAGCTGCAAGACCAGCCTAAATTGGGAATGTTTTTGTCATGCTAAAAGTGACAACTGGTATTATTCCTGGCTCCATGTACAGGAATATAAACAAGTCTCTCTCTTTCCCCCCCTCCCCCCCTCTCTCTCTCACGCGCGCGCACACACACACACACAGGAAGATGACCATGCATTGCAGTGTTGCAGCTTGGCATTCAGTAAGAAAAAATACATTCACTGGTTATTTAAAATAAGATTTCAGGTACTGGAAGTACATGTAGCTTAAGATTTCTACATATCAGTTTCAAGAAATAATGGGAGACTTTTCATTAAAGCAGGAAATTAGGGAGAAAAAGATGTCTAGTGACCACGTTCATGAATTTTAAAATGGGCTGAGTAAAATATTCATTTTGGAATTTAAACAAAACAGAATAAAAGTGGAACTATCATCTTCCATTATTTGAAAATTATACTTCTCTGGATGCTGCCTAAAATTTTCTTCATGAATTATTTAGATATTGCAACACTGCTATCGTGTCATCCCAGTCCTTCTTTTCATTAAACCATACCCAATTCCTTCAACCTCATCTATTTTAGCCTCCAGCCCCTAATCATCTTTATTGCTGTTCTCTGTGCTCTTTCCAGAGTCTCAACATCTTTTTTTATTTCATGGCAACCAAAACAGGATGCAATATTTCAAGTATGGTCTTATGAAGACATTATAAAGTGGCACTAACATTTCACGTGATCTAGGTTCCATGCTTCTGCTAATGCAGCCTAATGAACTGATGCCCTGGATGCCCTTTTGGGGTGCTTGGAGGTTGTGAAGGGCTGAAAGAAACAATTGAACCCTAAGACAAAGTGGCTCTAGGTAAGAGGTTTCTCTGTATCCATGGGCTTATCATCTTTGGTTCCTGATGCACTGCCTCCAGATGAACCCAGTGCATAATCTGGGGGTCCTCCTGGACTCACAACTCCTGCTTTTGAAGAGCAGGTTGCAAATCTTGGCTAGGAGGGCCTTTGCTCAACATCCTGCACAAAAGTTATGCTCTTTCAGAATAACAGAGTTGGAAGGCACCTTGTAGGTCTTCTACTCCAATCCCCTGCTCAAGCAGGAAAGCATATACCATTTCAGACAAATGTTTGTCCAATCTCTTCTTAAAGACCTCTAGTGTTGGAGCACCTACAACTTCTACAGGCAAGTTGTTCCACTGATTTAACTGTTCAAACTGACAGGAAATTTCTTAGTTCCCCTTGCTTACTTTCCATCCATTGCTTCTTGTCCTGCCTTCAGGTGCTTTGGAGAATAGGCTGACCCCCTCTTCTTTGTGACAACCCCTTAGAAGATATTGTAACACTGCTATGATATCACCCTTAGTCCTTCTTTTTATTAAACTAGACATATCCAGTTCCTGCAACCACTTTGATCTGATTTCCTAGATCAAGAAGTCCTTCTTTCGATCACTCATCCCTGGACACCTATTGCAATGCATTCTACAGAAGCTGGTGCACACTGGTGCAGAATGCAGTGACACAAGCAGTCTTGGCTTCTCCTAGGGTTGCAACACCTCTGCTATGGCAGCTGCATTGGGTCCAATTCAAGGTGTTGGTTATCAGCTTTAAAGCCCTTCATGGCATGGGACCAGGTTACCTGAGGAACCATCCCATCCCAATGATATCATTCTGTCCTATCCTGTTAAGCAGGGAAGGTATGTTGCAGATCCCATCAATTGAAAAGTTTCTCCTGGCAGGATCCAGGGAAAGTGGGATGGATGGATGAATGGATGGAGGGAGGGAGGGAGGGAGGGAAAGCTCCCATCTAGCCATGCCAAGTGATGGATCTGAATAGATTCTGCTAAGTTTAAATCAAACAGCCATGAGCCACTGCTTGATTAAATGACTTCAGTATATTAGAGTATAGAGGTATAGGAGATCTGTCTTCAGCTGAAGGAACCAAGCATAATTCTTGGAAAGTATGAACAAATCTGGATTCAAATATCATCCAGCCACTTGGAAATGAAAGAGAGAACAGATTGTTATGCTAATAAAATTGGCAGTAATTTTAGGAGTGTTAAAAGATCAAAAAGTCTCCTTTAATACCAAAAATCTTCACCAACAAAACAGCGTAACAGTTGCAGAATTTAGACAGGTTTTATTAACACTTAATGGACTTTCTCCGGCTCTGGTGAATCATTTCTAAAATACAATAGAAAGACAATACTTTATTTTCTAGTAGAACTCTCACAGATAGCTACAGGCACAGAGAAACCAGAGAGTTACCTTAATCTTTAGATGTGACCTAAATTATACCAGCAAACATCCTTTGAATTCACAGTCACAAAAATCTGCCCAGTTCAAAACAAAAGAGACCAAAGTCTCATAACTCAGCATCTGCACATAAAAGGCCATCATAAAACAGAATTCAATCATCATACTCACAGGCATTTACCTTTTATCGAACTATTCATTATTAAAAGCCAACTCAGCACTGCTGATAAAACAAGATCGTTTCTTATTAGTCTCACTTCCTCACAAAAACATAAAAACCGTGCTCTAGATAAGATCGAAGGCCATTTTTTGCTACAGTAATACTCTTTCTTACAGTGGCCAGCCAAGTGGTCACAAACGGAAATGGATACACATCCCTCACCTATCACCCTTCTCTGCCATGAATCTTTAGAAGCTGCCCCCAAATTGCAAGTATCACTGAATCTCAAGACAAATAGCTCCTCTGTGAATTACAGAAAGCCACCCAAGTGAGTGGCCCTCAGTTTTGTGGTATTAAGCTCCACTGGTTAATGATGTGAGAAAAGAGACAGGAACTTTCCAGTTGCTTCACACTGTTCTCTAAATTATAATGACGTGTGTTACAGAAGTCAGTTTGCAAACGATTTACAGGTAGCCCACATTTAGTGATCACAAATGGAACTAGCCACTTGTTAAAGTCAAGCAGTCATTAAGTGAAACCATGACCGTGTTTACAATCTTATTCCAGCTCTCCTTTGCTTTATAAATCTGCAAAGGTCATAAATGGGGGCACTGACTACAAAGTTATTTTTTCATCACTGTTATAACTACAGATGGTTAACGACCTATAGATGTTTCCATGTGCAGCTTTTTTACAATTCCTTACATATCTCTTTCTCTCTTCCTCTCAGATTTACATAGGTGTTCCTCATTAAAATTCTGATATGTTCATTTTATTGGAAAGTTTCCCTACTTTCTCTTCTCAGTGTTGTTTTTAACCTAGAAAACAGAATGGGAACAGGAAAAAAAATAACTCTTTCCAAGCTTCTAGAACCTCTGCTAAGTTGTATTCACTGACAACTGGTCTATTCTTTCCAAAATATGTGTCTTAATTTTTGTATTTATAACAGAAATTTGTTTTTAATATGTTTTAAGATTGCTCATCACCCAGAGTCACTTGGTGAGATGGTTGCAATACAAAACGAATGAACGAATGAACGAATGAATCAATGAATCAATGAATCAATCAATCAATGAAATGCTGCAGTCTTTTCCATCAGCCAGTGGTCAGCAAGCAAGGAAGTCTGCATTTTCATCAAAAAACAGACATGCCTACCCTCAAAGGAAAATTCCCTCGAGTTTGGGAGAAATTATGCAATATTCCGAAATGAAAAGAAAGAAAAGAAAGAAATTTAGCTGGGTAATGTGAAGAAGAGGAGATGGATGGGAAGAGGAGAATAGAAAAAGGGGGATTTTGACATTTGGAGATTCAGGAATGAATGAGTATAATGACCATTCGCTTACCAGAGTCTATTTCAAATATGCAGTTTAAGCATGTTCAAAGATAATTGCAAAATCCAAGACCTTTGTCAAAATGATAAACCACATGACAATGCATGGGCAATAGAAGTAGAGCTTACTCCTAACAAAGGGATTTAAGATTAGTTTTACCTTTGGGGTTTACCTGTTGACAGTTTTACTGTTGAACAGAGATTGGACCAATTCGATTACCAGACAAATGCAGGGACATTTTTTTATGTAATATAATATTTTTGTCAAGTTTTTCGTCAGGAGGAAAAGTTTACCACTATTTGCAGACCTGTTATGTAAGGGGAGAATACATTAGATTTTTGACATATTTGTCAGCATACTGCCAGGGTTGGCTTTTTATGTTTAATGTTAATATCAATGATGTATTTGATATTTGGGTTTTTTTTTTGTCCATATGGGTTTTTTTTTTGGTTGTTGGTGTCAGATGTATGTTACTTTATTTTCTTTCCCCCCCTTTGTTTTGTATTTTATCTTTGGAGATTAATAATAATAATAATAATAATAATAATAATAATAATTGGAATGGCACACATATAATCATATGTATATATGCAAAGGAATAAATATAAAACTAAAGACAGAAGTGATTTTATTCTTTATGGTAAAAGATTGAAAAGAAATAATAAAAAGTGCAAGGATGATGAGATTCTGAATGTGAAACAGACCTTTTAAAAACATCTTAAGAGCAGATCTTGAAAACAGGGAATAAAAAAAAGATCTTTTTTAAGAAGCGTAAGTAGAATGACTACATAAATAGCATGAAAAAAGGATCAGAAGATAGATCTCAACAGTCTGAATGAACATGAGCAATAAATATACATGGAATTATATTAACAGAAAATAAGAAAAAGAATGCTTGGTGGTAACAAAAGTACAGGAGGCTATGGATCAGAAAAAATGGTTATAATGATTGCTGCAAAAAATAAACATGATAGAAAGATTTGTATCATGGCTATCCCATTCTAAGACATACTTGGAATACTGCATCCACAATGTAAAAACTATGTTGAGACTCTAGAAAGAGTACAGAGAAGAGCAACAAAGATGATCAGGGGACTGGAGGCTAAAGCATATAAGGAACGGTTGCTGGAATTGGGTATGTCTAGTTTAATGAAGAGAAGGACGAGGGGGGACATGATAGCAGTCTTTCAATATCTCAGGGGCTGCCACAAAGAAGAGGGAGTCAAGCTATTTTCCAAGGTGCCTGAAGGCAGGACAAGAAGCAGCGGGTGGAACTAAGCAAGGAGAGAAGCAACCTAGAACTAAGGCAAAACTTCCTGACAGTTAGAACAATTAACCAATGGAATGATTTGCCTGAAGTTGTGGATGTTCCAACATTGGAAGATTTTAAGAGGATATTGGACAACCATTTGTCTGAAATGGAATAGAGTTCCTGCCTGAGCAGGGGGTTGGACTAGAAGATCTCCAAAATCCCTTTCAATTCTGTTATTCTGACATGGTTAAAATTAAAAGGGACAGAAATATGAGCAATACTGATGGAAATAATAGTTAATTTTTGCATGGTTGAATATGGCTAAACAATGCTGTGCACATTTGTGATATACAATTCTATACAGATAATATAGAATCAAAATTAAATATGTGTGAGTCTGAATGGAATACTTAGTGAATGGTTCAACATTGAACAAGAAGGACCACTTGGTTTTTACCTTATTTATGGATTAAATACATAAGAGAGGGTTGGGGTAAAGTACACAGATGATACCACATTGCTGGTCAAAACCTGAATTTCACTGAATAACTGATAATTTTGCTTTCTGAAAAACTTTTGGTAATTATGACAGACCCTTTCAAACTCAATACAAGTATAATTTCAGAATGATTGCATCATGTAGCAATCTTGAGAAATATGAAATTAACTTTCAATGATTATAATGCATTTAATCACATAATGTTTCTGACACACTGCAGAACTAAAGGTGTTTTGCTTATTATTTTCATTTATAATCAATGTCTCATGCATCTCACTGCAGTGTCTAACAACAGTCAGCCAGCACTGATGGATTCCAGTTGCCCTGATACCATTTTTCCATTGTGGCAAAGTCCTGGTAAAAACTGTTAACCATGTTTGTCACTGACTGCGCTTAGATTTTTGGGGGGAAAAGTCCATGTAGTAACGCAGAAAATAAATCTTCAGTGACATATTGTATTTCATGGTTATGTATGCTGTAAGAAGCTTGCCAGTCAGCTACATGTAGTTTGGTGGTCTATAGTTGCCAAGAAAATTCTCAATGGCATCCTTGACTGGCAGGTGATTTTCTCTGGCCCCACTGACAGATCTTCAGTGCTTGTCATTGATAATGCATCTGATCTGCGGACCAACGAAACTTCTTTCCTTAACCCTGGCATCAGTTATTCTTGTAAACATCTGTCTCAAATAACAAAAACCTTCACCTTCTTTGTTCATTGTTTTCACAAAAATTTTCATCAGTCCGAGCTTTATGTGAAGCAGAGGCAAATATATCTCTGTTGAGTCAACAAGTGGTTCACATGCCAGGTTTTTCTTTCCTGGAATCTAATTCTTTTGAAGTGGCCATTTCTTTTTCATGTATGTAGTGCAACTCTCTTCACGGCTGTCCCATTCGCATATACCGTATATCTGGTGTATCTGAGCTGCATTCCATGCAGCTTTTAGATCTCCATAGATATTCCAGTTGTATTTGGTGTACTGGACATGCTTCAACAACACTTCCATGTTTTCCTATGTTTCTTTCATGTGTGCAGCATAGCCAACAGGTACTGAGAAGGGGAAATTGTCATTGTGTAAAAAGATAAGATTTCTACAAAAACTGTAGGTGATAGGTTAAATCACAGGTTACTTTTATGATCAGCTGCCAAAATCTGTAAAATACACCCAAATGTGTTCCAGAAGCAAAATCTTTGTTGCCCAGTGTTTCCTCTGAGTGTAAAACTGACTGTTCAATGCAACAAGGAATACAGATCCAGAAATTAACATCTCAAAAACCAAGACAGTTGATTCTGACAGGATAAATGGAGTGAATAAAAACAAATCATATATACATCAGAGCAGATAGATGAATCTGTATAATTTGATAAAATGTTTATTAAACAAGGGGGGGATGAATGAAGACAGCCAAAGATAGTACAGAAGTAGGAGATAGTAAGCGATCTCTTGTGAGGGATAAGTATTTGTCAAAAGAAACAAAATGCACATAAAAATGGGCTTTTCCCATCTTGTTGTGTGGAATTAGGTGCTGAGTAAGCTAAGAAAACATGAAAGCAGTAGAAATTGGCTATTATGAGGAGTGTATACTTCAACAAGAAAAGAAAATGTGCAAAGGAAATCAGTGCCGAATAGCTGTGGACTAAATACATGAAAGAGGATGATGACCATTATGAAAGAAATAAGCTAAGATGGTATAATCAGAGAGAGAGAAGGAAAGAGGGCTCACATTACAAAAAAATGATGGAGTGAAAGGGTCAAGGGGAAGGGGAAGACCGGATATGCTGGGGTGGGATAAAATTGCTGAGAAAACAAATTAATTTACAGAGCTAAAGGCAGTCAATGAAATGATGAATGGAAGTGATGGAACCATGGATGATTTGGAAGCACATAAAGGAAACGGATAGGGGAAACACCAATCAAAATAAAATGTAACAGGAGTATAGTTGAGGCTAGACACGGGGAGTGGGGGGAAAAAGGCTTACTAACCCAGACGTTTTCAAGGACTAATACTTAGTATTGTATACCAGGAGTCATGATGATTACTGCATAATATGTTTTTATGTTCAATGTTAATGGTTTTAATAAAAGAATTTAAAAAAAAAAAAAAAAAAGGTAGAGAGAATGGATGATATTAAACTAGATTTAAGCATGATTTACATTTGTTTTATAACTTAAGACTTTTTACTTCCTTGATCTATTACGGTATTTCTCACTCCTTTGCAATACTCTGCACAACTGATTTCCTCCAAAAGAAACAGAGTGATAGATACACATATACCTAAGCATGAAGTAAACCTCCTTTGTACTTATGCAGGAATAAAATCCCAATCCTCCTTATGGGTAGGCATTGTACAGGAGGACATCTTTAACTCTGTTAGTAAGGCGGCTGAAAGTAGTACAGAACACATCCTTTTATTCTTCTGCATGCATTGATTTATGCCTGAGGGGTTAAATCTGCATGAGTCACATCTGCAGGTGTACCCATTCATTCACACATGCAGGCATACGTAGCACACATGCACAATCTCCAAATGTTGGTGTGTCATCGGAGTGGTGTTTACTTTGCCAGTGTAATACTGTTGAAGCTTTGTTGAATGAGCCAATTTCAAGCTGTTGATATAGTTCAGACCTTGACAGCTCTCTAATCTCCTTGAAGCTTTACCATTTGATTGCATTTGTTTGCCCTGCAAATGGTCAACTGCTCCAGTTATCTCAAAGTGCGAATATATCTAAAAGCCAGCATTTATAATAGATGAGTTTCACAGCTTAGCAGAGACCTGTAAAATACAGACAAGGGATTCTATTTTTCTCCTCACAAAATGTATATTAAAACTCAAAAGCGTTCTCAATGTAAGCCCCCAGCTCTGAAATGTTTTTAAAGAAATCATTGCACACTAAACCAAATTACTGCTTTTCTGCTGTTTCCTAACATTGATCAGTTCTTCTGACCTCCAAATTAAAGATGCCAGCTACGTTATCTACTACACCACCATTAAAAGCTGTTTGGCAAAAGAGAAGATAGAAAGGCAGGGTAATTTCTATATTGGTTAAAGAATGTATGCAAGATAAAACGTTTTGTATTGCATTGCTGCACATACTCAAGGCATGCAGGCAAGAAGTTTAGAAAAGTAGATTTTGGTTTTGGCAATTGTTCAAGAGTCCCTTCCCTAAAAAATAGGTTTGGTTTTGCATGATGGATTATATGTCTCTGTCATTACACTGCAGGTAGTCCTCGGCTTACAATAGTTTGTTTAGTGACCATTCAAAGTTACAACAGCATTGAAAAATGAGACTTATGACCGTTTTTCACAGTTGCCACTTTTGCAGCATCCCCATGATCATGTGATGAAAATTCAAATGCTTGGCAACTGGTTCATATTTATGACCACTGCTAAGGTCATTTGACCACCCTTTTGCGTCCTTCTGACAAGCAAAGTCAAGGAGGAAGCCAGATTCACTTAACAACTGGGTTACTAATTTATCAACTGCAGTGATTCCCTTAACAAGTGTGGCAAGAAAGGTCGTAACATGGGGCAAAACTCGCTTAGCAAATGTCTTGCTTAAAAACAAAAATTTGGGGCTCGGTTGTGGTCATAAGTTGAGGACTACCTGTATGCACCTGTCATTCAGAGATGGTTGCGAGCTGTTGCATTCATACCTCAGCAAATGCTCGTTTTGGACAAGGGGCACTCAAAGAGCAAAGTACAGAACAGGAAGTTGGATCAGTCAGCACGCAGGACGCGCAACTCCGCACCACACAGTTGGGATTTGGGAGGTGTGCGCTTTCGCTTTGTATCTGCAGCCATCTTAACCATCAACCCCTTCACAGCATAGGTATGTAGCAACACCTACTGTGTTTCCCCAAAAATAAGACCTTATTTATTTTTTTTGCCTCCAGAAGAGGCACCAGGTCTTATTTTTTGGGCAGTGTCTTTTATACTCACTTCTGGCACTGACAGCCCCACCCAGCCGGCTCACTTCTTCTGACCGAAGGAGCAGCTTCATTCTGCAGCTGCATTCCAGCCTGCATTTTGCAATCAGGCCTTTCCATAGCGTGGTTCTCGACTGCAGTGGCCTTCTGGAAAGCCCTGTGACTGAGAAATACAGGCCTGGCTGCAAAAGAGGCCTCAGAAGAAGAAGTGAGCCGGCAAGGAGAGGCCTGGCTGCAAGGTGAATGGGTGTGGGGCACGTGGGGCAGCTCCACCCCCCCACCTCTGCCCTAGCTTGAATTTTAGGTGTGTGCCTCGCCCCAAAACTAGGGCTTATTTTGGGGGTAGGGCTTATATTAGGCCCACCTCCCCCAAAAATCAAGCTAGAGCTTATTTTCGGGGTAAGACTTACTTTCGGGGAAACGGTACATGCAGTTGGGGGGCAACTCTAAATCAAGCGTAACTCTACTTCACTGCAGCTTATCAAGTGCTAGGAAATGCTGCAGATGAGAAGTAAAGGTCTCTGCACAGAAAGTACGGTAGTAAGAACTCAAAATGACAAAAGCCTTTTCCACCCAAACAAGCAACTGTTGAACAGCTGTGCCCTAAAGTAGGGTTGGACTTCATCTTGCTTTAGATCAGCATTTCATTAAGGAGTTTTGCTTCTTATTATGTGTATCGCTGATTGCTATTAAGATTCTAATTATTTATATACATAAAGCTGCTAGAGTCTGGTGAATCAGATGGCATTTATATTTTTGAAATAAAGTAAATAAAGGCAGAAAAATTCCAGAGTCATAGCAAATAAACAACAGCATGATGTTAATAAAGTGAAGGCAATAAAAGTTTAAGTAGGTTTACCAAAATCTAGATGAACCCTAGATGGCAGTGTTATTTTCTGGCTGTGGTGTTGTTGGAGTGTTTTTGTTTTGTTTTGTTTTTTAGCCGTACAGGAGTCATCCTAATTATTCAGTCTAGGTTAGACAGTCCTATTCTTAAAAATGCAATTTATTTGCACTTTGATTTGAAAAAAATCCAAAAGGAGAAGCTTATTGTTTAATTCTGTTTCTGATGAAGAGCTACTTTGGCTGCCATCAGAAATGTCTGTAAGATTTATTTGGTAATTAATTAAAAGATGATGCTGATAGGACACATTAGAGGCATCACATTGAATTACAAATAAAAACTGAGAGTCTTATGAAGACATAAGGGAAGACCTTTTTCTTATCTATTTTGGATAACTACTGTTAGTCAAACTAAGATATAATTAGCTTTTAGGTTATGCATTAAATCTCTTCACCCAAGTTAATTCCTGAATTAACTACATTTCTTGATTTATCTAAATAAGAGAACTGTAATTAACAGCATTGGGATCAGTTAGCATACTAAACAGATATCAAACTATGATTAATGTCAATAATTTGTTCCCAAGCTAAATAAGTTCTGGGTTTATTTGTACCCATTGGAAAGAAAGAAGTGGGTTAAATTGATATAGGAATCTCTTGAGCTCAGTTGTCAGCTTAGTCCTAGTACTTTCATAGGAGAGAATGGGAAAAAAATTGAGTTTAATTAAGGAATGTGAACTGTTGAGTTATTCTGATAAAGTACACTATGTATTTGTTTATTAAATCTGTGTGCTGCTTGACTCCCAAAGACTCCGACATCTAAATGCACAATTCCCATTATTGACTGCTGACCTTATCTTAACTTCTGCTTCAAATAAAATATAAATTATGTTTATAAAAATAAATTTAAGCCTGGAAAGCAAAGCAAATTAAGTGATGTTTGCAAACTATGATTCATACTAGCTCATTTCATATTCTGACCACTCAGAATCACTTGTTTAACAAATACATTTTTATAAATAAATAAATAAATGTGCAAGTGAATTATACATCCACAATTTCTTAATTCAAACCTTGTCAGGTTTCCTTAAATATGCATAAGTAAACAAAAGAGCTGAGACAAAGACAGCATATTCCACAGCTTTACTCGTTAGTTTTGCTTGCATGAAAATATTAGAGCACATCCTTTAAAACTAACAGAATGTAAAAGAAAAAAATATCCCTGCAATTTTCAAGGGTGAATGCTTGCATTAAAAATTTTTAATCCCATTTCCTGCTAACAGTAATCTCTTGTGATTGTACATACTAATAGCAATAGTATGTATATAGTCTTGGACAATTTACTAAGTTAACAAAGGAAGCAAAATAAATAGCCATGTCCTGCAAGTGGAATTAGCTATTTGCTTTTGGTCTTCTATTTATTTGTTCTCAATAAATAAGCTACTTTCTGAAATGAAAAGTTCCCTGAGCTAAGAGATTACAACTGCAGAATTGAGCTCCCTCTAGAACAGGGGTAGGCAACCTTGGCTCTTTTATGACTCGTGGACTTCAACTCCCAGAATTCCTGAGCCAGCCATTCTGGGAGTTGAAGTCCACGAATCATAAAAGAGCCAAGGTTGCCTACCCCTGCTCTAGAAGATGGTAGAGGACAGGAAGGCCTGGAGGAACATTGTCCATGGGGTCGCGATGGGTCGGACATGACTTTGCAACTAACAACAACTAGATTGAGCATTAAAAAAAAGGAAGCATGAGGACTAGAACAGGGGTTCTCAACCTTAGCAACTTTAAGACTTGTGGACTTCAACTCCCAGAATTCCTCAAGTCTTAAAGTTGCCAAGGTTGAGAACCCCTGGACTAGAAGATACTTCTTTTTCCAGAAGTGGAATTATAGGCTACCTGAAGACTGCATGACAGCAGTTAAATTTTAAAAAGCAATGTCAAGTTCACAAGATTATTCATAACTGCAAGCAAATGTGCTGTGTTTCAGCTATCAGCCAGGATTGGGTTCTCCAATGTTGCCCATCTTCTACTGAGCACTGATAAATCAACAATTTCCTGGTCCATGTATCATTGTAGAGTGGCTTTACGCCTCTCTAGAGCCTTTGTTTACCACTCTACTTACTGTCTGGAAATGTCAGATGGATTTTCTGGTTAAAGAAAATACTGGGTGGGGCATTCCAATGTTACATTGATTAGTTATGTGTCATCAACTTGTTTATTGACTCCTGGCAACCATATAGATTTTCTCCATGGCAATCTGTCCCTAACCTGGTCTTTTAGGTCTTCCAATGGTGCAGAATTGTAACCATCCACCATTCATCATTCATATTTATATAGCTGCTGATCTCATAAAACATTACTATGGATAGCATACAATTAAAAATACTTATAAAATAGGTAAAATCTATTAAAGTTATGATCAAAAGGCAAGGTCAAGGCAACAGGTATTAGCAACAATGGAACCACCTGAGCAACTCACGGGTCCTTTCAGGCCCTCCGTACTTGATGAGATAGCCAAATTTTGAGGGGAAATTATGGAAAATTAACAGGGATGGAGCCAATCTCACCTCTAGAGGATGATGTTCTACAGGGCAAATGCCATGGCAAAAAAGACCACCTTCTTAATATTGCCAGATGTCATTGCTTAGTTGATGGGATCTGCAATCTATCTCTTCTGCCTAATCTGATGGAACTGGGGGATGTAATTGGGAGGAGGTGGTCTCTCAAATTAACCTGACCCCACACCCTGAAGAGCTTTAAAAGGTCACAACTAGCACCTTAAACTGAACCCAGAAGTAATACAGCTCAAAAAACATAGGTGTAACATGAGACATTCAACAGGCATATGTAAGTGCCATAGCCCTGCATTCTGTAGCTTCTGGATACTCTTCAGGGGCAGCCACATGAAGAATGCCATCAGTAGTCCACCTGGGAAGGGACATGGGTATGACACCATGAGCAGACCCTCCCAATCCAGGGATGGGTGCAGCCAGTGCACAACATGAAGCTGTGCTTTCTTAGCCATGACTGCCATCTCCTCTTTGAGTAGGAGTTCTGAGTGTAGGAGAACCCCCAAAGATGCACATCTGGTCTGTAATTTTTTGAGTTTTTTTCAAAACAGCTAGGTCTAGAAATGTGGACAATAAATATACCAAAATTCTCCTTGTGATTTCCTCTCCTTTTCTTGTCTCCTAAACATAGGAGCAAAATCTGAGTTTCCCCACATAGTGAGAACTAGCAAATTAATCTGGAGGTCACTTCTAGGAAATAACTTGGATTAGGCGGCATTTGCATCTTGAAGGGGAAAAGATATTTGCTGAAGTTTTTTCTTCCCTAGCAAGAGAAGAAATAAAAGGGGGAAAATGTATTATCTGTTTGCTATCTAGGATATACTTCCATCAAAGTTCCAATGCTACCAATGATTACGAAACAATCATATTAAGGTAGGGTCTTCAAACTTGGCCCTTTTATGACTTGTGGACTTCAACTCCCAGAATTCCTCAGCCAGCGTGAAGACCCCTGTATTAAGGTAAGTGCATTTGAAGACCCCTGTACTAAGGTAAGTGCATTGTTAGGCTTCTGGTAGAAACTTGAACTGGAAGAGGTTACTCCCAAGAACAAGCCTCACCAAAGTTCTGACTAGTAGGATTAAGAAGAAAGCAAAAATAACAGCACAAGAACTCAGCTGAGCAGTCTTACCTTCAAATGAGGAAACTTAAGATACAAGGAGTCCTCGATTTATGACCACAATGGAGCCCAAATTTTCCACTGCCAAGTGAGACAGTTACAGGAATTTTGCCCCATTTTATGACCTTTCTTGCCACAGTCATTAAATGAATCACTGTCGTGGTTAATAACGCAGTTGTTAAATGAATCTGGCCTCTCCGTTGACACTGCTTGTCAGAAGGTCACACTGGAACACTGCAACCGTCACAAATATGAGCCAAAAATATGCTAAACATCCAAATTTTGATCGCATGACCAGGGGGAGGTTTCTACAGTCATAATTATGAAAAAACCATAAGGCACTTTTTTTCCAGTGCCTTTGTAACTTTGAAGTTTCACTAAATAAATGGTTGCAAGTCAAAGACAACCTCTATAAGTAGATTAGAGTGAGTAGGCTCTGTGTCTTTTTCTCATGCTATTTCTATTCTTCTATTAGAATAGAACAGAGTTGGAAGGGACCTTGGAGGTCCTCTAGTCCAACCCTCTGCTCTGGCAGTTCCCTAAACCATTTCAGACAAATGGTTGTTCAGTCTCTTCTTAAAAACGTCCAATGTTGGAGTGTCCACAACTTCTGGAGGCAGATTGTTCCACTGATTAATTGTTCTAACTTCCAGGAAGTTTCTCCTTAGTTCTAGGTTGCTTCTCTCCTTGATTAGTTTCCACCCGTTGCTTCTTGTCCTGCCCTCAGGCGCTTTGGAGAAGAGCTTGACTCTCTCTTCTTTGTGGCAACCCGAGATTGTTGTCAACCCCTGAGATTGTTGTCAACCCTAGTCCTTCTCTAGGGGTGACATGATAGCACTGTTATCATAGGGGACATAAGAACATAAGAACATAAGAAGAGCCATGCTGAATCAGGCCAAAGCCCATCGAGTCCAGCATTCTGTGTCACACAGTGGCCCACCAAATGTACATGGGGATCTTGAGCAGAAAGAGAAGGCAAAACCCTCCCTTTCCCTTGACCCCCAACAAATGGTACTCAAGGGAATCCTGCCTGCCTCAACCAACATAGAGGCGGCACATGGACATCTGTTTTAATAACCACTAATACACTTTGCATCCATGAATCTATCTAGCCCTGCCTTGAAGCTGTCAAGGCTGACAGCTGTCACGACCCCTTCTGGAAGTGAATTCCATAAATCAACGACCCTCTGGGTGAAGAAATATTTCCCTTTATTTGTCCTCACTTTCTTAGCTATAAGCTTTAGGGAGTGCCCCCGTGTCCTGGTATTGTGTGATAGAGAAAAGAATTTTTCTCTATCCACATTTTCTATCCCATGCATGATTTTATACACTTCGATCAAGTCACCCCTTAAATGCCGTCTTTCAAGGCTGAAGAGACCAAGGCGTTGCAATCTGGTTTCATAAGGGAGGCGCTCCATTTCCTTGATCATTCTTGTCGCCCTTTTTTGCACCTTTTCCAGTTCCATTATATCTATAGATTGCTTTGGGGCCACCGGCTATCAAATTTCTTATCAATATGGAACACAGCTTGTTCACTTATATAAAATAAGCTATCTTGTTTCAGCTCTACAAAGCCAGTGATAATTGGCAAGCGTTTTTTTAATTACTCTCCTGTCTTCAACCACAATGCATTCATTTTGAAAATTACTTCTTACAATAATCAGCTACTGGATACCTACATACGTCTTCTGATTCTTCTTAATAAAACCTCTGGCCCTGCTTTGTTTTGCAGGGTCACAACAACATGCATCCATGCTCACAAATCCATGCTTACAACAGAGAGAAGGGAACTCAGCAGTTACTCTATTCACCCAACTGAGAATGTCCCAATATATAACGGTGACACGAATAGCGTTCATGTATTAGCAGGAATGAATTTCTACCTCCTGATATTAATAAACTTTAAAGTATGCTAACCTGCCATTTTAATATGCAGAGGCAAATAAAGTCTCCCTGAAAATAAAAAATGGATATTTGAGGCCAAAATAAATGAGTTCCTGTAGCACTTAAATATATGACAAAGCCTGGAGCTGAACCAACTTGATGTTACTGAAGTAAATAAAAGGAAAAAAGAATTGCGGCTCTGTTATGCAGTAATGTCTTCTGTTGCTCATAAAAGTAGTAAGTAGGATTTATAGGTGCAATAATCCATACACTTATGGAATATTTTTTAAAAGTTAGGTTTACATATATATTTACATCTATAGCTACATCAGTATCCATCTATTTATATAGCTGCCTGGTTCTTTTTGGCTAACAAAGCAAAAGACTGCAAAAATGAATTTGCTGGTATATGAAGGCTCAGCTAAGTAGATTTATTATCATAAAACTATGAAGCCATTAAGAAGGTTTGAAGTGGCTGCTGTGAATCAGAGACAAGCATTATTTATGACAATAAGACTCAAATTTCTTCCACCTTTTTCTCCTGCCTGCTCCATATAAAGGATTAGAAGCTAATCTCCTTTGCATAGGAGATTACTTGTTTTGGTTTCTACCATAGTTGTTTACTTTTGGCTTTGTACTAACTTTCCTTCAGTGATTTAAACATGTAGATGGAGATAGTCACAGTAGCCAAACCATTAAAATAAAACTTATTAATTCTGAATGAATGAAAACTCATAATGGGTAATCTGAACATTGGGCAATTATCTGATCCATAGCTGACATTTTCATCCTTGTCCTGCCCATGGTGCAAAATCTCTGCATAAACTGCTCAAACCTTTGTTTATAAGCTTGCAGTGGTTCTCATCTTGTCATTTTCAATAAAAAACAGGGTTCCCATTTGAGCTATTATCTGATCATAGTTGAAAAGAAAAGCACCGTGCAAGATTCAAACATCATCGTGGTAAGCAATTCCACTCAGGTTTTACTCTAATATTCAGCCCCAACTCCTTCCCTCAGTGCAAGTCAGAAACAATGCAGTTCTGTCAATTTTCCAGAACCTGTCAACTATTCTTGATACTGTTGCGTTCTGATGATAATCCCTTTTTGTTTTCCGTCACCAGAGTCAGGGAGATGGCATGGGCATTAGAACAGTATCTGGATGCTATAATAGGCTGAATAAGAATTAACATGCATCCCAAATGATGGAGGCATGATGAATTGAAGGCTTTGGGTCCAGGAACTGCGGATGTCTGTTGTTGTGCTCCCATGAACGAGCAGGTATTCAGCTTTCTGTATTGGATTTACCTCTGTGATATAAGTCCCAAGAGACATCAGTGACTGGACTGTATTCAATCTGCTGTGTCTGATCTGGGGCTGTAGCCCCTCCTAGTTAGGAATGGCCTTGCCAGTTGTTTATAAAATCATAGAAATTCTGGTAACCTCCGATTTGGAATACATCGTTTTATCCTTGAAGATGGCTTAATAAAAACTACAGCTATAGGATGTGATAGTAAAACTATTATCCAGAATATCCTTCGAAGACTAAGCAGCATTAGTTCTAAAAGAACTATATTGCTGCCTGTAAGAGTGGTCAAACATCAACCTTTTGCTAAAGGTACTTAAAAGATCTAATCCTTCAGGGAAACCTTCATAAGCATTACATTCATCATCCTGCATTAAATGAATCCACCATATCCAAATTACTTGAGACTCCCTATTTCTCATCTAGTATCCTGAATGAACAGTATTTATTTATTACATTTGTATGCCGCCCATCTCACTATCAAGCAACTATGGGCAGCTAACAAAGCCATCCGATACCCCAAAATATGGTACTGAAAAAAAAATCAAAATGCCTGCATGAATTTGCTTCGTCCACCATCATTTGAGAGATACTTGCAGAGATAGATGACCAAGTTGAATCTTCATCTCAAAATTTATACATTTCCTGCAAGACATTCCTCCCAGACATTTCCTCCTAGAGTCTGTATCTTACCCAATTAACACAAAGTTCGAGGCTTCAAATGAAATGGGATTGGACGGCGGGGTCCCCTGTATTTCCTTGGAGCCTATATAAAAGGTCCCTATCTTCCTTTAATAAATTTTAAAGGTCTTCTTGACAACATGATGCAATCTGACATGTTTGACAAAGCAACCAAAAAGCTAAAATATTTCACTTTACTGTTATCAGTTAATATCAGTAGACTCACTAAGATCAATTTTAAT
The DNA here is from genome assembly GCA_034064705.1 of Bothrops alternatus. Taxonomy (NCBI): domain Eukaryota; kingdom Metazoa; phylum Chordata; class Lepidosauria; order Squamata; family Viperidae; genus Bothrops; species Bothrops alternatus. The sequence continues at coordinate 27,931 of JARGCV010000050.1, read as the reverse complement.
TTCCTAGCTATTCCTATTTCAAAACCTGACATGCCTTCAAGACAATCCACACTAAACTCCTTTCCCTTTTAATAACTCCTTTAGGCCTGACATCACATAAGTAATAAAACTCACAAACTTTAAGAAAATATTCTTTTTCTGTCGATTCAAGATCGCTGCTGAAAAAGCTCAGCATGCAAAAAGTACCAGGTGTAACATTGCTGAGAAGCTTTTCAACTTTTTCAATCACAAAGTAAAGCAAATGTGGAGCTGGAGAATGGGGTTAATTTGAACAAAATCATTTGATGGCTCTCTTCTGTCCCAATGCTTTGTGTCCTTCTTCATGGATTGATCCTATATATGTTTAATACACACCATATCTTGTGCAGAGGTAAAAATAAATCTAGCTATATATAGATGGCCTTGTTAATTCACTCCTCCATGGAAGGAAGAGAAGCATGACGATTTTGCAAGCAAAAGTTGTTTAGATGACAGTTAATATGATTTCTCTTAAAGTATGTGCAGAAACATATGGGATATTTCATACTGGAAATTAATGAAGTAACAGATCCATATCTCATTGAAGAACCTTCAGTCCACGCATGTAATCTTTTCCGTTTCTACTGCAGTAGGGGGTCTCTAACTAATACTGCTTAGTACGTAACTGTACATAACTCTGGGAAATAAGGGGAAGGAGACAACAAGCAACAGAGGGGATGAATAAAAGTGATGAAAAAAGTATGTGCAAACACTTGAGGTTTTGTACACTTTTAAGTACTATAAAAAATGCAAAGGAAGTCCAACAGTTAGGTCAAAGCTTACAGCCAGGAGATTTACAGTTCACAATCAGTTGGTATACCAAATGGAAATGTTTGGAGAAAAGTGTGATTGGTGCCAAGTTGCGCCCTTATTTGGACCGGGAGTCTCTCCTCACAGTCACACATGCCCTTGTCACCTCGAGGATCGACTACTGCAATGCTCTCTACATGGGGCTACCCTTGAAGAGTGTTTGGAGACTACAATTAGTGCAAAATGCAGCTGCGCGAGCGGTTGTGGGCCTGCCTCGTCGGGCCCACATTTCGTCAACTCTCCGCATGCTGCACTGGCTGCCTATTGGTCTCTGAGCGCAATTCAAAGTGTTGGTTATCACCTATAAAGCCCTTCATGGCATTGGACCAGGATACTTACGGGACCGTCTTCTGCCACATACTTCCCTTCGACCGGTGAGAGCGCACAGGGTCGGCCTCCTCCGGGTCCCGTCAGCAAAACAATGCCGTCTGGCGGGTTCTAGGGGGAGGGCCTTCTCTGTTGTGGCGCCCACCCTCTGGAACTAACTGCCCCCTGAAGTCCGCATTTCCCCCACTATCCCGGCCTTCCGGAAGAATCTAAAAACTTATCTATGCTGGCAGGCCTGGGGATGACTGTGATTGCGTGTGAATTATGAATGTGTTCGGGGGTTTTTTAAAACGTTTTGTAGATTGCTTTTTGATTTTAAACTCTGTGATGTTCTTTTGTTTATGTTGTTAGCCGCTCCGAGTCCTTTGGAGAGGAGCGGCATAAAAATTTAATTTAAATAAATAAATAAATAAATAAATAAATAAATAAATTTGAGAAATGGCCCCATCTGGGGGAAAAAGCAGACCACTCATCCCTAATGTATTGACATATTATCAAATCACAAGGGTTTAGAAATTGACGATAGAAACAAAGAGAGATTATAAACTGTATACAGGAAAAATTGCCTTCAGGGTGAGTTCAATATCTGATGGCTCCATGTAGTTTTCTTGGCAGCAATAAAGAAATTGTTTGGTTTCTCGTCAAATTATATAATATTGCCCCCCCATTTGTGGTTGGAAAAAACTAATCTCATAATTCCTGGGGGGTAATGTCAGCCTTTCCAGTTAGACCAGAAACATGCTTCTACAAACACCTTGGCTTATCAAGTCAAGATATATAAAACACCTTTTTTCATGGCAATGCCTATCTTCGTTTGGGCTATCATTAGCTTGGAATCTTGGAATCACCATCCTTGTTTCTTTGAATCCGGAAATTACAGGTACCAATTTTGGAATAAGCCAGAATAAACTTCAAATAACTTGTCCTGAAGCGATTAGTTTTCCAACTCAGATAAAATATGAAGTTGTGGTTAGTCTGTCTTTGCAGTCCAGCAAAAGCCTGCAAGAGAAAACTGATAAGATTACCTCTTTGAACGCAACAATTCTTGCCTGTCTCCGCTTAGTAACAGCCTATGCTGGATTAGAAAAATCCCTGTCAGAACCCTTTTATAGAGACTATTGTAAGTTTATCCTCTTAAATAGCCAGTGAAGTTTCAACCTCTACTAATATGACAAAGTAATTTGTAGCTGTATCACAATTTTTCTTTATGTTACTAAATTAATTTTAAAAAAAAAAATTGGAACCAAGCCAATAATTGGGATAAGATGACAAATCAAAAGGAGATTTAGCAGCAGGAAAGACTGCACTGGTTCTTTTCAGCCTCACAGACGTGCCATCTTAAACTGAGGTAGTTTTGAATAATAAATTACAAATATGTGTTCTATAATGTACACAGCCATCACAAAGTTATTATTGCTATGGGTACTAAAGTAGATGTGTATCTGACATTGCTTTTGAAAGTTAAAGTACACATATAGTTTAATCAATAAAGGCTTGATTATACACCGGTACACCTGTGTAGAAATAGCACAGGTTTTCTGTAAAACAATAAAAAGGTTTTCACTTTGCCTTTGTATTGTTCCCCATCCCCTTCAGCTGTGGGTTGTCACTAGCTGTGAGTTCTCCAACTGGGTGAATCCTCTTAAGTTCTGACTTCAAGAAATCCAGCATGGAGTTTGATTTCAATGTGTATGAGTTCTTTCACTTATTTTCAGTATGCTGGCAGATAAGGGTGCTGCAAGCCTGGTACACCAATTCAAAACGTCGGTCTAGTTCAGGGGTAAGCAACCTTGGCTCTTTTATGACTCGTGGACTTCAACTCTGCTGGCTCAGGAATTCTGTGAGTTGAAATCCACGAGTCATAAAAGAGCCAAGGTGGCCTACCCCTGGGTCTAGCTGTCCAGCAATAGGAATGTACTGTTTGAGAATTACAGAAGGGCATTAAATCATCTCCATACACCTGAAAATAATAGCTATAATGCTATCCTATGCACCTTAAATGAAACTCATTTTCCAGGATCACGTGATGGAAGAGGTTCTTTCAAGCAATAAAAACTATCATGTCGCCACCCAGCAGGATTGTTAACCAAGGGAACAAGAATTGCAAGAAGAGCATGTCTGCGCCAAAAAGGAGAATTTGAGATAAAAAGAAAAAAAGAAAAAACACCAACTTAGGCCTCAAGAAATTTTGTGAATTTTAATTATTTTGTTTATTCTCCTTGTTTAATTTACAGGGATTTTCTTCTTCTAGTAAAAGGGGAAAATCTTAATGCAGCTAGTAATAAGTTTAACAACTAGGTCCTAAATAGTAAATACCGGGGTCTCCAGATACACATTCATTTAACTGGCAGCAGAGGCTTCTTCTCAACGTTCAGTTCACTTGGAAACTGCAAAAAGGTCTGCTTCACTCTGCAAAAAAAACCTATTAGAAAACAAAACTGAAAAATGTGTAATTTTCCAATAAATTAAACATGAACCTGTCAGGGAATGAAGTAGATGTACAACTGTGTTTGTGAAAATTAAGAAGTAACACAGGTGAAATCTGGAAACATGCATTTATTCAAATGAGACACATTATTGTGAAAACATTGTCTTGCTCGGGAAGTCTGGAAATACGCACTGCCAATCCATTTTTCAGTTCCACAGCAGAGAACTAAGCTTACAAGAAATCCAGCAGTTTGAACAGTGCTGGATGAGCAAAAATATTGAGGCATATATAATATCTTTCTTTCCTATTAATACCTATGTCCAGAATGGACTTTGCAGGTACAAATCTTTACAGACAAGTCAGTGTATGAGGACATGTTTTTCGGAAACATTCACTCACAGATTCAGATCCCTGTGATAAAAATGAACTGAGCTCCCTCCATCAATGCCAACCTTGACTGAACAACAGTCCTGCTGAGTAGCCTATGGTGACTAGACGATTTTATGGAAACGGCAAGCAGCAACAAATGAGCACTTTACAGAAGTGTAACCACATCTGATTAATACATGCATTATGCTGCCTGACAAATTTTAGAATATGATTGATTGATTGACTGATTGGACTTATATCCCACCTTCTGTTCAGAAGCTCAAGGTGGTATCTACCATGTATTCTCCTGTTTTTCCTACAGCTACTACTCTATGAAGTAGATGGGGGGGGGACAGAGGCAGTCAGTCAGTCAGACAGACAGAGGATCAAAATCAGCCTTTGAGCTCCCACAGCTACCTGATTTAGTCTAGTGTGCCACCACTTTTACTGGGTTTTTCACAATTAGGACAAAAAAATGTACCAATAAAGGAGAATATTTGTAGCTCAGGGTTGAAATGAGGGCCTCTTGGTTCTCTCTGAGCTTGGCTGTTTTCTTGTAGTCGTTTCATTACCCAAACTAGGTAACATCATCAGTGCTCGTAAGGAGTGGGGTTTGCTCTCCGTTTATATTCTGGTGTTGGTGGGAGTGGTGTTACAGGTTTTTTGGGTGTTCATTGTTGGCTTGCTCGGCGGTTCCTCAATTGGGGTACTGTTTATTTCTTGATTGTTGGTCTGATGTTAACCTGGGATTAATCTATGCTCATCTGTGCGCCGATTGCTGGCAGGGGGGGTGTTTTGGTCTTTTTGTTCCCTTTTTGAGAGAAAAAAATGTAACGAATATCGGATAATCCAATATCCAACCTGGATCCCATATGACTGTTTCACCAAGCATGCTGAAGTTTGACTTAAATTAAAAGCCTTCAGGCTGGATATATCCACAACTGATCCTCTTGGGTTAAGCAGGTACCTTGCTCTATTTTTCCTTCATATCCTTTCACTCTCTATGTTGGCAGAAATTATTATCCTGAGGCAGAAAGCAATTAAATATGCAATTAGATTCCCCCAAAGCAGCCAAGATCCACAACACTCCCTGAAACATGAAAGTAATGAAGCGGGCCTCTGTGAACTGCAAGGTCTTGGCCAGACTGATGCTGTTGCCCCATTATGCATTGTGTAATTGACACATGTAGTTTAAGAAGAACTCATTTTATCAGTCTGAGCTTCTGAGAGATAATCCCTCAAATAAAGTTTCATAACTTTTATTAAGATCTTTAGATAATCCATCTGCTCATGGCTTTACAGATAATCCTCGACTTACAAACCATTCAGTCACCACCCAAAGTTACAACAGCACTGAAAAAGGGGCGTTGTCTTACCTGAACGCCTTTTCTCAGCATGGGGGGATGGAGAATCCACTGATGGGGTTACTTTAGCCTACTTGCCCTTGTGTGACTAGGTCCGAATTTTAGCCCCGCCTCCAGCCGGAAGTTCCTTCCTCTTCCAGTTTTTTACCAGGTGAAGCTTCCCAAACTCACTTAATAACTGTCTCGCTTAGTAACAGAAATTCTGGGCTTAACTGTCATTGTAATTCAAGCAATTACATACGATAAGTCTAAAGCAACCCATAGGGAAGAGATGGGATCCTGCTAACAGCATACAGGCTACTCATTGTGGGCCAACCCAGCTCATCTTTCTGAGGCATATGAAGTCTACATAATTTTTATTTTTCCAAAGCAGACAATCGGGAGAGAAAGGAAGAAGCAAAAACAAAGGACCACTCGAAATCGATTTCAGTCCTACTGTTATCAATTTAGACTGTACCATATCCCATCTTCCTTCTGCAGATTCAGTTCCTACACAGGGCCCCGTATATCATTAGGTCTTATGTTTGATGCCTCAGGTTTTAAAACAGAATAGAATAACAGAGTTGGAAGGGACCTTGGAGGTCTTCTAGCCAACCCCCCCCCCCGCTTAAGCAAGAAACCCTAGACCATTTCAGACAATCTCTTCTTAAAAACTTCCAGTGTTGGAGCATTCACCGCTTCTGGAGGCAGTTGTTCCACTGATTAATTGTTCTAACTGTCAGGAAGTTTCTCCTTAGTTCTAGGTTGCTTCTCTCCTTACTTAGTTTCCATCCATTGCTTCTTGTCCTGCCATCAGGCGCCTTGGAGAATAGCTTGACTCCCTCTTCTTCTTGTGCAGCCCCTGAGATATTGGAACACTGCTGTCATGTCTCCCCTCGTCCTTCTCTTCGTTAAACTAGACATACCCCATTCCAGCAACCGTTCCTTATATGTTTTAGCCTCCAGTCCCCTAATCATCTTTGTTGCTCTTCTCTGTACTCTTTCTAGAGTCTCAACATTGTTTTCCCCATTGTGGGGACCATATCTTTTGATGATGATGATGATGATGATGATGATGATGATGATGATGATGATAGGGTTGGAAGGGACCATGGAGATCTTCTAGTCCAAACCCCTGCTCAGGCAGGAAACTCTGTACCATTTCAGACAAATAGTTGCCCAGTCTCTTCTTAAAACTTCCAGTGTTGGAGCATTCACAACTTCTGGACTACTTTTAAAAGAGGTATGTTGTGAAAAGATTACTGCCAACCTGCCATAGCTTAAATGCATTTTTATTCTCAACACACGTGCTTTTAGGCTGCACTGAAAAAAAGAAGAGGAACCGGTAAGGCTGACAAATGCAGATGAAGCCTGTTACCTGCCATCTATTACCCCTGTGACACCGCAGTGCTGTCTGTCACAAGGCCTGTGCACAGGAGGGGGGAAGAGATGTGTGAAAAAAAGCACACCGGGCCTGCCAGTCAAGAAAGGTCTTCTGCTGCAGACATTTTCAAGTCACTAACAAAGTGTGGCCAAATTAAACCATGATGTTTTTCTACAGGAGTTGAGAAATGACACCGACACGACTTTGTTTATTAATGACATGCTTTGTAAAGGAATCAACCAGGCTTTGGCAGGGAGAGTCACAGGAGATAGCAACATCTTTTGGGGAACGAGATCATTCTGTATAGGAAGGGAATAAAAAGGATTTGCCGGCTGGGTCACGAAACTTCCTTATATGGCAATTAAGGATGGAATTTTTAAGGGTGCAATGGCTCATTCGCTGTCCAAATCACCTCCGAAATCAAAATCCATACAGGGCACTCAACCCAGCAAGCAGCAATAAATATTTTGAATGCTGCTGTTAGCCACAGTTTATGCAGAGATAAAAGTATCATCATATTTTAACAATGCAATTCTCTTATAATAACATGGTCACGGGTATTTAGGTTCACTCTTTTGACGATCACTGTTAAATACATCGTTCCACTGTAACTGTGGAATATTTAAGGTCTCAGCGATGGCTAAACTCCATGTCAGAACAGATATTAATGCAATTTATGTCTAATATCTGTTGGGCTTTTTGTCATTCACACACAGTTCTCAATCACCTTTTTAAATTATAAGGTCATCTCCAAAGATTTCTAGCCTTTGGAGATAATAATCTTCTTGCAATCTTTTGAGAAAATATCCAGGGCATTTATGCGCAATGATTGCTCCAGACAGGACTCATTCACAAAATAGTGTATCTATCCATCAGCACGCTATATTTGCAAGGCACCACACTATCACTTCCAGCTTTCACTCTTTTCTCATATGGGCAGTTATACTTCCAAGCCCATCACTGGGAAGCAATTCCTCATGGTTTTTATTTTGTAGGCCAAAATATGGGTCCACTAATAGCACTACCATATTTTGCCTACAAACTCCAAATGAATAGTAACTAACAGCAAAGAGATACAGAAAACACTATTATTATTATTATTATTATTATTATTATATTATTTTGCTGCTGTGCAATGACCAAATAGATTTTTACACTGCAAATATGGTACCCCTACCTGGTAGGGACAACATTTCACTCTGCACACTTTTAGAACCAGCTTTCTGCAAAATTACCTCCATTTTTAAAAAAATTGCATCAGTTTTCAAACATTGTGTTAACTAATGCAAGAAAAGTGGTTTTTTTGGCCATAATCCCTTTCTATGTGTAGCACTGCCTGGTGTTTATCACTGCAGTAACTAGAGAAAATCAGTTAACTGGATTAGAAAAGAAAGTAGGAAAGATACTGAAAGCAGCGTACCCATTGGCTCTATAAAATCTGAAAATACTGCATCCCGAAACTAATACTAAACTAGTTAATACGATCCTAACCTGCAGCATTTATAGAATCCTAGCCCAATTTCTCCAGAGCTAATTGCATAATGTAGCGTTAAAAATACCATGCATGCAGAATTCAGAGAACTTCAGAGTAACAAAACTAAATTTGCTATATTCAGGAGTTTGCATTAATGCATTGCCTGTGGCTGCACTAAAAAAAAGATATTGGGGAGGGGGGGAGAAATCTTTATCTGTTATTTGCAAGGCTGCAAAAGAAAAATTTCTGATTAAGTCTGTACACTTTCACAAGAAGGTGGATGGAGGCTATTCTGCCCAACAAGATCTATAAAATGATCGTTATTGTGGAACAAAAGTCAATTCCTCCAGATCTGGGGTCTTGGATGAGGCTACAATCTAAGCATGCTATATGCATAAAAACACATTAAATAGATGTCAATATCAAGCCCATGAAAACATACACAACAGAGCGAGAGATCCCCACCTTCTACAGTTCTTACCTGGAAGTCAAACTACGCAAGGATTATTTGTCTTTAAAAGCAAAGAAAAGCTTCTTCACAAGTGAGATAAATGTCTCATTTTCCTTCTGATTAAACATCCTAACAGTACTCAATATGTTTTTTTTCTTTTACACAAAAAGTACTGATTATACTGGGTGGCTTATCTATTTTTTCAGAAAATCTAATTTTATATTGCCATATTTTTCTTATCTAATTTAAGCAGAGTACTCCATTGTTATGAATAAGCACTTTTGATTAAAAGGTACTAGCCTCTGCTCAAGTTAGAAAGGCAGTCCTTAAAATTAAAGCTCAAGTCTCAAGTTTTCTAGTCTACCAACAGGGGGAAAAAAAAAACTATACTCAACACTGAATCTACACCCCTATATTCTTATAGTCTGTTTCACAAAATATAATCAACATTTTTTTCTCTAAGAAGGAACCAAATGTCTTTTTAGGTTATAGGATGGAAGACACATAGGCTATAGAACAGAGGTCCCCAACTTCAGATCCACAGCTCGGTGCCGGTCCGCAACCCTTCTGGAACGAGGCCGTTAAAATGGTGGGTGAGCACACATGTATGAAGCTGTTGTCATGGTTCCGATAGACGAGAGCAAGTAAAGCAGAACTCCGAGGATTGAGTTTTCCTCTAAGAACATGTTTATTGGTTACAAAGTATCAGCACAATCAAAAGTGAAATCAAGACTAAAATTTCCTCCAAAAGCAAAAGTATTGCAAAGTCACAATTCCCATCCCATAACCTATGCAATCAAATGTGTTTCCCAATAGAATGGTTTGGCGGGTTTTCTGACACTAAACGCAACCCCCCAATCGAGGGAAGAGAAACAACCTTGGTTCCCACGGGACAGAGAATTGTTTAGGCTGGCATAAAACATCTCATTCCTTCACCCACCCACCTCAATCTTGTGGCAACCGAAAATGAGCAGAATGGCTTCCGTCAAGTTCGTTGCAGGTTTGACAGCTATATTGTGAAAGCGGTGTGCATGAAATCATCCTCTCTCCCCCACCTCCAACAACTACCTAGCCAGAAAGTTTGGAGACCACTGCTGTAGAACATGAGAACTTGCTATATGTTTCTTTCATTTCTTTTTTTTTTTAACTTAAGGGTTTTTTTTTAACTTAAGGGTTTTTTATATGTATATAATGTAATTTCTATCATGCTGTGAGCCGCCCTGAGTTCTCCGGAATAGGGCGGCATAGAAATTAAATAAATAAATAAATAAATAAATAAATAAATAAATAAATAAATGTGCACAAAACCTATTCTGATTCGCTGCAGGACTCCCAGCAGAGATTTTTAGATTACTTGCATCATTGTTGGTTTATCTGCTGATGAAAAAACAAGTGGCCTTACTCATATCCATCTTAGCTACCACACGATGGGATGCTGTGACTTGTTTCTTAGTGACTTAGAACTGGATCTTATATTTATGTCCATCGCAGCATCAAGGTCACATGATCAAAATTCAGATGCTTGGAAGCAGGCATGTATTTATGACAGTTGCAGTATCCCGGGGCCATGTGATCACCATTTGCAACCTTCCCAAGACAGCTTCACACAAGCAGTCAATGGGTGAAGCCAAATTCACTTAATGACATTGACTTACTGATTCGCTTAACAACCATGCAAAAAGGATCATAAAATCAGGCACAACTCATTAACAACCACCTTGCTTAACAATGAAAATTCTGGTCCCAATTGTGGTTATAAGTCAAAGACTACCTATACTTCCTTCTCAAATTTTCCCCAACCACCATCATGTGGCTGGACTGAGAGAATAATTACTCCTGCGTCACCCAATGAATCTGTGTCTTGGAGTAAATTTAAATCTGGGTTTCTGGTCCTATTTCTGGTTCTAATTCAGTACCTTAATTATTAATAAATTCCTTGGAGCCCTGGTGGCACAGTGATTAAGAGCTGTGGTAGCGCAGTGGTTAGAATACAGTACTGCAACCTACTTCTGCTGACTGCTGGCTACCTTCAATTTGGCAGTTCGATTCACATCAGTTCAAGGTCGATTCAGTCTCCCATCCTTCCGAGGTCGGTAAAATGAAGACCCAGATTGTTGGGGGCAATATACTGACTCTGTAAACTGCTTATAGAGGGCTATGAAACACTGTGAAGCGATATAAAAGTCTAAGTGCTATTGTTATATTGCAGGCAAACTCTGTCCATAGCCTGGAGTTTGATCCTGACAGGGCTCAAGGTTAACCTTCCATCCTTCCAAGTTTGTTAAAACGAGGACCCAGATTGTTGAGGGCAAATGCAAATAATGCTTACACTGCAAAGCGCCCAGAGAGTGCTATGGGGTGGTTATATAAGCCTAAATGTTATTGCTATTGTTCCTATTTTAAGTAGAAATGCCTGTTTCCTATGCAATTATCCAGTAATCTATACAGCAGAGTCTTGCCACTGAATTATCTAAACTGACACGTGTTAGAATCCTTGTCAGCACACAAAATAATGTGCATTCCATCTAGGCACGTACATGACTAACATGCCACCCCACCCTTTTCTAGAGTAGCTTATTATTGTGCAGAAATTTGATATTCTCTGGCAAGGAGTAGAGTGCCAAGGAGACTATAGACCCACACTGGGCTATTCAGAAGAAAAGAACAATGGCAACAGTCACCAAGGTGAGCAAGCCCATATGCTGAAAACAGCAGCCATTCTGCCCACGTATTGCAATGCCAATTAAGGTTGACATTTTAATGTGTGTGCTTTTTTTTTGTTTAACGTGCAGAGTGACAAACATTTGGAAGGTAATTGTTTCCCTCTTTTATTTCCTCTTCCAAATCCAGCTCAGAGCCGTTTTTTGGTTACGATCATTTCTTCTCTTCCCAAATGCCTTCTCTCCCAAACCACGATACAGACAAGTCATTTCAACGTGCTGTTATTATGACAGCAGATAAATCATTTTAAATTGCTGATCCAGCCATGGGGAATATTAATACCTAAATATTTAGCACATCATGAAACCTACTTAAAATTGAAAACTTAGCCTACAAGAGACTGGCTCTTCCTACTTGGCAAGGAATTAATACTTCCTTGTGCCCAGAAATATTTTGCTTTCCACATGCAATACACTCTTGAAAGAACGGTGGGGTTCTATTGATACCACTAAATAACAAATTAGAGAGACTTTGTAACTACATGGACATTTGATTTTCATTTCATTTCTTGCCATTATGCCTGAAAACATTCACAGATTATCTTTTATTTTCTCTGTGCAATTTCCAAAAAATGAGAAGGCACTGAACATATTTATCTCATTCTCTACAAAGCCAGAGTATTTTAGCTGATTTAAATTGCTTCAAATGTATTTGGATCAATGTCCCTTCATATGGAACAGTAAAATTATGTAAAAATTACTGACAACCCTTTAGGATTTTTCCAACTCTGCTTGGGAATGATTTCAAATCTTTGCTTCTTTCTAGACAGCAGTTTTCAGGGTTTTTCTTTTTAAAGTATTCTCAAGTTTGGTTAGCGTCCTACTGTTTCACACCACTCTCTCTTCTTGCATGCATAATACTCCTTTCACAGGACTATATAACACGCGATCATGATTGCACAATTACACAAAGGGAGTTCACGTAGCTCACATCTGCTTTTTATTTATTTATTTTTTAAACAGGCCTGCCAAAAGCGACTCAGCCCCATTAGCAGTGTTTTTACTAGTACTGCTCATTAGCATTGTAATGTTAATTTAACAGTCCAATTATTTGTTTTGAAATAATATAATTATGCAGCAAATATACTGACAGACAATGTCCTCTGGCGGGGCCTAGGGCAAGGGCCTTCTCCGTTGCTGCCCCAGCCCTCTGAAACCAGCTTCCCTCAGTGGTTCGTACTGCTCCCTCCCTCCTAGCTTTCTGGAAACTGCTGAAGATGCATCTATGCTGACAGGCTTGGGGCGTATGAGCTGTGCTCTGCCCCTGGGCCCTAGGAGTGTCCCTCCATCAGTGTCTGTGAGCTGATTGTGTTTGTGTGTTGTGTGAATGCAATTAATTTTTAAATTTTTTATTGTATTGTTGTTGTGAGCCGCCCTGGGTCTTGGGAGAAGGGCGGCATATAAATTTGAATGAATGAATGAATGAATGAATGAATAAATAAATAAATAAATAAATAAATAAATAAATCAGCAAAAGCCCCAACTCTATTTTTTCTAGCTAGCGGAAAAAAAGGGGGAATACATTACAACACTCAACTTTCTACACTACTGTAGTACCTTGGTACTCAACTGTTTTGAAACACATCAAACTTGATACTCAACATATTTTGATGCAAAAATTTTGTCCCGGTACTCATCATTTGCTTGGTACTCAACACCCAAGCTGGAACTTGTAAGTGTTGGCTGCCTTGTGACTCACTACATTATTACTTACAGGAAAAAAATTGTTTGGTACTCATCATTTTTTGGTACTCATTGCACCTCCTGGAACCAATTAACAATGAGTACCAAGATACCACTATGTCTACACAGAAATCTGTTCAGGATTGTAGTTGTTGCCTACTACGATTTTACAAGACGTAGCTAAACAAGACTGTTGCCTGTAATTCCTCCTGCCCACAACAATTCAGCAAACTCAGTGCATGCAATCCTAATACAGATGTCCTCAATTTATGACCACAACTGAGCCCCAAATTTCCACTGTTAAGCAAGACAGTTATTAAGTGAGTTTGCCCCATTTTACAGCCTTTCTTGCCTCAGTTGTTAAGAGAATCACAGAAGTTGTCAAGTTAGTAACACGGTTATTAAATTAATCTGGCTTTTCCATAGACTTTGCTTATCAGAAGTTACAATGCGATCCCAAGGTGATCACATGACCTTGGGACGCTGCAACTGTCATAAATACATGCCAGTTGACAAGTATCCAAATTTTGATGATATGATCACCGTGATGCTAGAACAGTCAGAACTGTGAAAAACGGTCATAAGTCACTTTTTTTCTGTGCCGTTGTTAACTTTGAACATTCACTAAACAAAAGTCAAGAGCCACCTGTATCTGAGCATTAACTTCCAATGACTCAGTGGAACTTGCTTCCAAGCAGATATTCCACGGACCGTGCTCTTTAACATTATTCCCACTTGGAAGAAATTTTGAGAAAGAGGACAAGCCATGCACACAAACACAATTTTCCTATCTTGGCACAAATTACTTTATCTCCTTTTGGATTTAGCCGTAAGAATAAAACATGCAGCCCAAAATGCAAGGTGTGGGGGGGGGGAGAAATGTAACAGAGATGACATCCAAGTTTTTAAAGAAAACTAACATCTGTATATCAACAAAGTTTGCTGTGCTATTAATAAACTTCCAAGCCACTGAAGTCCAAGGCATCTTCATCATGCCCTTGAACAAGGCGGTAAATACTTCTAAGCCTTATTTTTTTCTATTTTGGGTACTGGGAAAAAAAAAATGCTGAGACACTCTGGCCCAGTTCAGCCAAAACAGGAAATCAGTGTTTCCTGCTATGTGAATGAACTTCTTGCATCCTCCTACTCCCACAGGCCAAAAGAGATCAAAAACCTTCTGCTTTCAATTTTAACTAAGCACAGTTCCCTAAGATAAACCCAAGGAACTGTAATTTATTTAAGCCTTGAATGGAAATTTTCTGACCACAGAAGACCCCCACATCTGAGGGGAGGATTATAATAAATAAGGAGAAGACAACTTTTGGCTAGAGGACAGCAGAGAAATTTCTGGGAAGGTCCTAGGAAAAGCACTGGATTTGGGGAAGTGTTTAAGCCTATCTTACAAAAATCCTTATATTTTTTGTTTTGTTGTATGCTGTGAGTTCATTTATTATTATTTTTTAAAGGATTTGGGCACTACTTTTCCTGTTAAGACTAGGTTTCAAAAACACATCCCAGAAAGAGGAAAATGCATATTTTTTCCATGTTGCTGCCAAGAAAACTACATGTATATGTAATTATTTATACAGTGAGGGCTCAATGCTAAATACTGTCAAGTAGACTTTCAAAGTAGACTGGACGAAGAAACGAAAGTCACCCATGCTAATAGTATTCTTATTACAGATAATCCTTGACTTACAATGACAACTGAGCCCAAAATTTCGATTGCAAAGCAAAACAATTGAGTTTTGCCCCATTTTACAACCTTTCTTTTCATAGTTAACTGAACCACTGCAGTTGTTAAGTTAGCATTCACAGAAGTGAATCTGGCTCCCTGGCTGACTTTGCCAAAGGTTGCAAAAGTTGATCCTATGACCCAGGGACACTGCAACCACCATAAATGCATGCCAGTTGCTAAGCATCTAAATTTTGACCCCCATGGAGATGCTGCAATGGTTGTGTAAAAAGCAGAAGTCACTTTTTTCAGTGCCACTGTAACTTCGAATGAATTCACTAAATGAATGCTTGTAAGTCAAGGACAACCTGTATAATGTTATAGTAACATAATCTTGAACATCTGAATGCATTTACCTCCACCTACCACCTTTATTTTCATGAGAACGAGTGAGGGTCTTGTCTGAGGTGCTTTCTCAGGTTACAGTTCTTAGAATGAATGACTCTAAGTTGAGGACTACCTGTATTTGGTTTTTGAATCCAAAGGGAGCCAAAGGAAGCGGGTAAAACAGTACAATATATAGTCCCTTGGAAAGAAAAGAAAAACAAGGAAGTCCAGTATCTCTTGAAAAAGCACCTCTGGGACAACTATGACCAGGATCAGGGGTCCCCAACCTGTGGGCCATGGCCCACTACCGGGCCACAGCATATTGGCCACCGGGCCATGTAAGTGGTTGGCCACTGCATGTGTGAGTGTGTGTGCACACAGCTCTACTTGCACGTGCGTTGCTGTGAGCACTGCAGGCATTTCCAGCCCTACTCGCATGAGAGTTGCCACAAGCGTCATGGGCATTCACAGCCTCACTCACACAAGCAACAGGTATTCATGCACACGGACACACACATGCATTCACCCCCCCACACACACAAAACCATCCCTTCCTTCCCCCCCTCCCCCCCTCCGGGTGCCCAACTCTGAAAGGTCGGGGAACTCTGACCTGGATGACTGAGAATCTCCATAGACATTACAATATATATTTAAAAAGAAGGCATCATGAAGACAGTTGTCCACCCAAAGAAAATCTCCTTTGTATTTGTTAGCAAATTCCCAGCACACCTAAAATGATATTCCGATTTTAAAATTATGGTAAGGTGCTTCTTTTCCATTCAGGTCAAAACAGCTCAGGGGGAAGAAAAAAGAGGACATTGCAAACAGTTGTTCAGTAAGTCTCAACTTCAGCACCTGTGCAAATTGAATTATTAAATAGAATGAATGAATGAATGTACAAATAAATACACAAATACAAATGTTGATAAGGGGTCCTTGGTGCTCTCTGATGATGTTATTTAGTTTAGTAATGAAACCGTCTGCAAGAAAACAGCCAAGCTCAGAGAACACCAAAAACCCCTCATTTCAACCTTGAACTACAAATATTTTTCTCTGAATGTTGATAACTCTCTTATGTTTGTTAAACAGCTTTAAATAAACTTTAAAATCACACTTCTGAGGAAAGTTGATGCTAGAACCAGGCAGGGAGAGGCAGTGAAGGTTTCATTTTAAAGTTTTAAATGTGGAAAATACTGTGAAAAACTTGGGATTATTGTACATTTAACTTTAGGCAAGACAGCCATTTGAAAGGGTCGAGACCTATGCTATGCCTTCCTTCTGACATACATTACTAAATAAACCCAGAGGGAAATGTGGACCAATTCATCAGTGATTCTAGCTAGACGGGGAGCTGACTAATGGCTTTATTGATTCTTTGTTACAAGATATACTAAATCCAATGGCCCATACCGGAAGAAGAACTGAGACTTCTGGCAAAACAAAGTAATTTGTTTCCAGTTTATCAGAAAATTCAAAACAATCTTCTATAGAAAGAACCCAAGAACATATATTTTCTGAATGTAGAACCGAAACGACAATTCAAATTATAGTTCAAATGTCTATACAGGTAGTCCTCGACTTACAACAGTTCATTTAGTGACCAGTCAAAGCAACAACGGCACTAAAAAAAACCCTTGTGACCGTTTTTCACACTTATGATCATGGCTGCATCCTCATTGTCATGTGTTAAAAAATGGGATGCTTGGCAACTGGTTCATATTTATGACCATTGCAGCGTCTCAGGATTATGTCATTATTTTGTACTACCTTCTGATAAGCAAAGTCAATTGAGAAGCTGAATTCATTTAACAACCGTGTTACTAAATTAACTGCAGTAATTCACACAACAGTTGTGACAGGAAAGATCAAAAATAAGGCAAAAATGACTTAACAAATGTCTCGCTTAGCAACAGAAATTTTGGACTCAATTGTAATTGTAAGTCAAGGACTAACTTTATTCTTCCCTTAGTTCTTAACTTCTGTTTAACCTAGTTAAGAACTAAGGGAAGAATAAAGTTATTCAATAAATTGAATGAAATAAAATGATTTGATAATCCTTGGGTACACATAAACGTATTAAAAATACAATTTTTACAAAATACTGGGTAAAAATAAGCTAAACTTCTCTTTAACCTAGTTCAGCCTATTTTTACCCAGTATTCTCTAAAAATTGTATTTTTAATGCATTTATGTGTACCCAAGGAGCATCAAATCATTTTATATTATTCAATTTATTTGCCACATTAACCATTATGGAGGACGTCCAATTGAAGACAAATTGAAGAATCAAAAGTGAAGCTCTTGAATTGTTTTAGAAAATAAAAGACATTAATAACTTCCCCCTTAAAAAAACCTCTCAAGCCACAATGTATTAAAAATGCCTTATCATGAGTTTAAAAACTTGACATTTCTTCAAACTGGGACGGTACCATAAAATATTATGGTTTTTCAAATAAGCTATATGTTACTGCTCAAATTGTAGTTGCAAGACTGGTAATCCTCAACTTACAACAATTTGTTTAGTAACCGTTCAAAATCACAACAGCACTGAATAAAGTGACCTTTAACCATTTTTCACTCTGACAACCACTTCAGCATCCCCATGTCATGTGAGCAAAATTCGAATGCTTGCGACTGACCCATCTTTAAGACAGTTGCAGTGTCCTGCGGTCACACGATCACCTTTTGCAACCGTCCTGACAAGTAAAGTCATTGGGGAAAACAGATCCACTTAACCATGTTACTAACTTAATATCTACAATAATTCACTTAACAATTGTAGCAAGAAAGATCATAAAAGTGGGGCAGAATTCACTTAGCAACTGTTTTGCTTAGCAATAAAATTTTGGGGCTCAATTATAAGTCTTAAGTCAAGGGCTACCCACAGTAGCCAATTCTCCCTAAATGAATTAGGAATACACTCCCCACGATACCAACCTGTGCAACCTAAGAATTCTGGGAATAGTAGTCTTTCTACATCTGAGATTGTAGACTGGAGAAGCCACCTAATGAGAAGGAAGGACTCACTGGAGAAGAGCCTAATGCTGGGAGAGATTGAGGGCAATAGAAGAAGGGGACGACAGAGAAGGGGCGTTGCCTTACCTGAACGCCTTTTCTCAGCACGGAGATGGAGAAGCCACCAATGGGTTATGACTGTATTCCTGCCCAATCAGATCAAGTCAGCCAAAGTTGCCACGCCTCCTTCCTGGACCCTTTCCCAGGTTTGACGCGAGCGTAGCCCTTGACTGACTGTGCGACATCGTGGCTCCTTCCACTATGCTAATCCTGTGTCTAACTGACCTACCAGGGTGGGGGTGGCTTCTCCATCTCCGTGCTGAGAAAAGGCGTTCAGGTAAGGCAACGCCCCTTCTCCAGCACTGGGAGATGGAGAATCCACCAATGGGACATACCAAAGCTTACTGTCCCTGAGGGTGGGCAGCCGACTGGTCCGGTGTGGCACTTTGGCAAATAATCTGTTGGAGAATTCTCCGGCCAAAGGCACCCTCGGCCGAGGCAAACCTATCGATCCTGTAGTACCTGATGAAAGGGGATGGTGTAGCCCATGTGGCTGCCCTGCATACCTCCTTGATGGATGCCTGTGTGTACCAGGCCGTGGAGGTAGCTGTGCTTCGTGTGGAGTGTGCTGTGATGCCTCCTGGAACTGGCAAGGCTTCTGTCTGGTACGCCCCAGCGATACACGCTCTGATCCACCTGCCAATTGTGGAGGAGGATGCCTTCCGACCCCTGTAGGAAGGGTGGAATGATATGAATAGAGCTTCGGACCTACGGAATTCCGCTGTGCGTGTGATGTAGCACTCCAGCGCCCTACGTACATCCAGGCGGTGCCATTGCCGCTCTCTATCGTGTGACGGATTGGGGCAAAAATCTGGTAGTACTATGTCCTGCGACCTGTGGAATAGGGAATTTACCTTTGGGATGAAGGTGGGATCCAGGCGCAGTGTCACCCTATCCTGGTGGAAGATGCACAAGTCTCCCCTGATGGAGAGCGCTGCCAATTCAGAGATGCGTCATGCGGACGTAATCGCCACTAGGAACGCCACCTTGTGGGACAGGTCGCGCACATCGCATGTCGCTAGGGGTTCGAAGGGCTGCTGCGTGAGAGCCTGGAGTACCCGTGGTAGCTCCCATGAGGGGTACCTGTGTACCGGAGGTGGTCTGGCGTTGGAGGCTCCCTTTAGGAAGGACCTGATACGGGAATGGCGGCTTAGGGTCTCTGCAGAGTCGCATGTGAGCACCGTTGCCAGGGCTGCCACTTGCCTGCGCAGTGTGTTTGGGGCCAAGCCCCTGTCGAATCCGGCTAACAGGTAGTCCAGGATATGGGCAATTGTGAGGTCCCCAAGCGGCAGCCGCCGTGTGGAGCACCACAATTGGAAGTTTTTCCACGAGGCATCATAGATGCGGTTGGTGGAGGGGCGACGGGAGGCCTGTATTATGGTGATGACCCTCGGGGAACAGAGTTCCTCTGTCAGGATTGAGCGCTCAAGTGCCAAGCGGCTAACTGGAGCCACTGAGGATCTGGATGGTGAATGTCTCCCTGGCTGAGAGACACCCGTTCCGGGGGGATCCTCCAGGGTTCCGTTAGGGAGAGATCCATCAGGTCGGCGAACCATGGTCTACTTGGCCAATGGGGGGCCACTAGGAGTACCACTGCTCGTTCCCTGATGATCTTGCGTATCACTGCTGGGAGGAGAGGCAGAGGAGGGAAGGCGTAAAGGAGACCCTGTGGCCACGGACTCCAGAGGGCATCCGTCTGTTCCGCCTCCCTGTCTTGAAAACGGGAAAAGAACCGGGGTAGCTGAGTGTTTTGTGGGGAGGCAAAGAGGTCCACCTGTGGCAAGCCGAATCGGTGGCAGATCTCTTTGAATATCCTTGGATGAAGTCGCCACTCCGAGTGATCCACTGTTGTTCTGCTCAGGAAGTCGGCCTGGGTGTTCGCTTCCCCTGATATGTGGTCGGCCCTGATGGAGGCTAGATTGTGTTCTGCCCAGGTTCCCAGCAGGAGAGCCTCTGCCATGAGGCTTCGGGACCGAGTGCCCCCCGACGGTTTACATGAGCCTTGGCTGACACGTTGTCGGTGAGGATCAGGACGTGTTGTCGTGCCACTCGGTCCTGGAAGTGACGGAGGGCAAGGTGGATGGCCCGTAGTTCGAGCCAATTGATGCTGTGGCGGAGGTCCGTCCTGGACCACCGGCCCTGTGCCCACTGTGAATGGAGGTGCGCTCCCCAGCCGAAGAGGCTGGCGTCCGTGGTGAGTATTATGCAATCCGGTTCCCTGAACCCTGCCCCTCTGCTTATGGCTGGTGATACCCACCATCTGAGGGACTGTAGTACCTGTGGTGGGGGGGCGGACATTCCGTGGAGAGGTGCTGAGGTTCTGCCTCTGGAAGGGCAGCAGGAACCATTGGAGCTCCCTGGAATGAAGCCTGGACCATGGCACTATTGCAATGGCCGAGATCATCTTTCCTAGCAACTGGGATAGGCTGGCCAATGTTACTGATCGACTCCTGCGAATCTGGAGGATCGAGCTCCTTATGCTTTCCCGGCGCTCTTGGGATAGGTAAACCCGGCACTCTACGGTGTCTATGATGGCGCCGAGGTGGAGTATCCTTGTTGAGGGGATTAGGTGACTCTTGGGAAAATTTACGGAGAACCCGTGGCTTTGGAGTAGCCCTACCACCGTCCGCAGGTCTGACTCGGCGTCCTGGGTGGACGCGGACTGGATTAGGATGTCGTCCAGGTAGCACTGGACTCTGATCGGTACCATCCATAGCCTGGCTGCTATGGCTGCCAGGATCTTGGTGAAAACCCTTGGAGCGGAGGATAGGCCGAATGGGAGCGCCCTGTACTGAAAGTGGCGCCCTCTGTACGCGAACCGTAGAAACCGTTGGTGGGCCAGAGAGATCGGGATATGGAGGTATGCCTCTGTGAGGTCTATGGATGTCAGGAGGTCCCCTTTTCTGACGCTTCCCAAGATGGATCGTAGCGTTTGCATCTTGAATTTGTGGTATGCCAGGTGATGATTTAGCCCCTTGAGGTCTAGGATTGCTCTCCATCCCTCTGATGGTTTCGGGACTACGAAGAGGATGGAATAGAATCCCTGGTCTCTTTGGTCCATCGGGACTGTTTCTATGGCCCGTATTTGAAGTAGATGGTTTACTGCTTCGTCCATCAACCTCCTTCTTAGCCGGTTGCGAGGACTTGGGCAATGGAGGAACCGATTTGGGGGAGTGGATCGGAATTCCAGGGAGAGTCCGTGACGGATGGTATTGATTACCCATGAGTCCGTGGTGGTGACCTCCCACTGGTGGACAAACAGAGAAAGTCTGCCCCCTATGGGAGGTCCTGATGGGGTGTCATTTGGAACGCCGGAAGGGCCTATTGGCGCCTCGAAAGGGCCGTTTGCTCTGGGGCTGTTGTCTGGGTCTGGGGCTTTGCCTGTCTGCCTGTCTCTCCTGTCTGTCCTGCCTGGTCGAAAAGGACTGAGATGCCTAAAAGTGGTTGTACCTGGCTCCAGCCCGAAAGGGCTGTCTCCTCGGGTATGCTCCGGCCCGCCTGTCCTGTCTCCTAAACAGGTGTTTGAGGACCCGGCGTTTGTCCTTGTTTTCAGTTGTATAGGGGTTCAAGGCCTCCCCGAACAACTTTCCCCCTTGGTAGGGGGCCGCTGCGAGCTTCCACTTGGACCTAGAGTCTGCCTGCCAGTGTTTCAGCCAGAGCAGACACCTGCCAGTGACATTGGAAGCCATAGCTCTGGATGAAAACTGAGCGGCCTGGAGAGTCGCGTCTGCTGCATACTCTGCGGCCGCCACTATCTTGCTGAGGTCCTGTTGTGTGCAGAAGTCCTCTGCAGGGATCTTTCCCTGAAGCTCCTGGAGCCAACCATGGGCGGCCCTAATGAAGAATGAGGCGGAGGTGGACGCTCTGATCACCCAAGCGGTTGCCTGGTGCGTTCTGCGGAACGTGGTCTCACCTTTGCGATCCTCACCCTTGAGGGCCTCAACGAGGTCCCCTGAGAAGGTGGTGGACGACACTAGGGGTGCTAGGGGTTCATCCACGGTAGGCACTTCCAGTATCTCTTCCAATTTTGGAGCCACACCGAACAGCTTCTTGTCGGTACTGCTCGGCATAGGAAGAGAGGCCGGTGATGTCCATTGCGTCTTTATCGCTTTCAGGAACATGGCAGGACAAGGGATGTGGTGCTTGGTTGTGACCGGTTCCACGAAGCTAGGGTGCACCTCTGCAACCGTATCTTGTGGGTCGGATGGTGCTGCCGCTGGGATTTCGGGTCCCAGGTGTGCGGTGGATGTGGCCTTGCGTAGCAAGGTCAGGAAGGAGGAGTTGAACAGGCCTTTGGAGGTGGGGACCTCCGGTGGATCCTCCTCCTCATCCGACATTGGTACCCCCTGGTACGCCATTGTCTCATCTAGGTACGATTCCTCCGATGCTTGGGATGCTGAGGGAGATGTGGGGCTATCGTACGCCCTCGCCTCCCGGGATGGGCTTCGTTTGCGGCCCATGGTTGCCTGCGCTCTGGCCTCTAAAGCTCTATCCACTGCCTGGGCTATAAGTAGAGCTAGACGGTCCTCATTGGGGAGGGTCGCTTGCTCACTGCCCTCGGTCTGAGGATCGTCCGTGGGCAGCCCAAGGGATGGTTCTGGCGCTAATTTTGCTCTTTCCTGCGCCTTGGAGAACTCCCTCTCCAAGGCCTGGTGTCTCCTCTTGTCCTGTCTGTCTGCTCTCTTAGAGGTCATAGTGGCAGATCTAACACTAGATTTGGCTGCCGACCTATTGGCGCCTTCAAGACCAGGTTGACCTGATGAGGAGGGAAGGGCTCCGGAAGCAGGCGGGGTGGCCTCTTCCATTCTCCGATATCGCCGGGGCACGAGAGGGGGCCCCGGGTATCTAGGGAGTACCTACTGGGAGGTGTAAGCCACTGGATGAGAACAGGTGCACGAGAGGGGGCGCCTGGAACCCAGGGACAGCCATTGTGTGGGTGGGGTCGGCACACTGCTGAGACGTCTGGGGCCCACTACGGCTGTGCTCGGATTAAGACAGACACACTATAGGGGGCGCCTGTAATCCGGCTGTAGGCAAAAAATGGTGGATAAAGCAGGCCCACTGTGAGGGGGGGTGCCTGGAATCCACGTAGGTTGCTCGGATAGCGACAGACACACTAATGGGGGGTGCCTGGATTCCAAGTGGAGCAAAGATCCAATGGGATCAAGAGGCCAAGGGAGCTAGCAATCAGGCCAAAGGGAGACACCAGCTTGAAAGGGGAGTTTTGGGTGACTCGGCCTGGGTAGGCCTCGGACCCCCTGGGTACGCCTGGCTGCAGGCTCAGACTTTCTTTGGGGTTGTGGGATGGGGCTTTGTCTGGTTTGTGTGGTCGCCGTTGGTCGCGCCACGCGTCCAAAATGGCGGCCGCTGTGGCCTCCGCTTCCCCCTCGCTTAGACTGAAGGTGCCGGCTCGATCGCTGAACAGCTGATCGGAGCCGCCTCTGTATTTTCTGTTTAAATTCCCCGCGGGGCGCTCTGGATTCGATCAGCTGTTCGGCGCCCGCTTTGTTGCGGGCGCTCCGGCGCCTATTCATTTGCCGGCGCCGGCTTTGGGGCCGAACAGCTGGTCCGCGGTTTGTTAAAAGGGCGATTCCGCGGCTTGGAAACAAGCCGGGAAGCCCCGCTGCGCTCAGAGCGCGGTTTGTCCGGACCGCGTGGACCGCCGAACAGCTGGTCCGCGGTCCTTTGTCCGGACAACGTGGCCGCCGAGCAGCTGGTCCGCGGTCCTTTGTCTGGACCACGTGGCCGCCAAACAGATGGTCCGCGGTCCTTTGTCCGGGCCACGTGGCCGCTGACCAGCTGGTCGGCGGTCTTTTTAAAAACCTCCGCGGCTTGAAATCAAGCAGCGGAGCCACGCAGCGCTCGGAGCGCCGATCAGCGCCGATAGGGGCTTCCCCGGGACCCCCGCGAGCCCTCTGCGGACGGGGGGAAGCGCAAAAGGCGAAGGGAGAGGGGACCCCCCTCCCCTTCACCTCCCCCCTGCCCTCCCCCGCGCCGACCGAAGGGTACTTACGGTTCGCGTGGTCCCTTCAGCCAGCCAGGTCAACTCTTTCGGGAGGGAGGGAGGAAGAGAGGAGAAGCCACTGGGGGGGAAAGGGAGATCCCCCCCCCTGCTTACTTGTAATTTTCCTCCTTATGAGGACGCTAGGAGCCCAGCTCCCAATCCTGCCTAAGCTTAATTTCTTCTAAATCCTGCTTAAAGTCTGGAAATCCTTTTAAAAAACCTGCTTAACTGATGAAGAATCCACCAATAGCTAACTGTATCTGCCTAGGAGCCACGTTTCATGTCCGTCCTGGGCCAGATCAAGTCAAAACTGGGAAAGGGTCCAGGAAGGAGGCGTGGCAACTTTGGCTGACTTGATCTAATTGGGCAGGAATACAGTCATAACCCATTGGTGGATTCTCCATCTCCCAGTGCTGGAGAATGAGGTGGCTGGATGGAATCACTGAAGCAGTAGGTGTGAGCTTAAATGGACTCCAGAAGATGGTAGAGGACAGGAAGGCCTGGAGGAACGTTGTCCATGGGGTCGCAATGGGTCGGACATGACTTCGCAACTAACAACAACAATAATTAAAATAGTACAAAGTGAGCGCAACCATCTTAGCTGAATACAAAATACATTTTTTTAATTTAAGATACCACATCTACAATATTTCTTGCAAATAATGTCATCTTTTAACTTTGCTGGTAACAGTGTAGTCCAGAATGCGGCCGCGCGAGCTGTCTTGGGTCTCCCAAGACATGCTCATATCACTCCAGCTCTTCGTGAGCTGCACTGGCTACCAATTGGTCTCCGAACACAATTCAAAGTGTTGATTATTATTATTATTTATTATTTATTTAATTTCTATGCCGCCCTATTCCAAAGAACTCAGGGCGGCTCACAGCATGATAGAAATTACAATAAACACATATCTATAAAAAACCCTTGAGCTAAAAGAAACCAATCACTCCACAAACATACACAGAAACATACACTGGCTAGGGGCAAGGTGTTAGCTGCCCCAGGCCTGCCGGCAAAAGTATGTTTTAAGCAATCTACGAAAGGCGAAGAGGGTGGGGGCGACATGGATCTCCGGGGGAAGTTGGTTCCAGAGGGCCGGGGCCGCAACAGAGAAGGCCCTTCCCCTAGGCCCCGCCAGGCGACACTGTCTGGCTGACGGGACCTGGAGAAGGCCCACTCTGTGGGCCCTAACCGGCCGCTGGGATTCATGGGGCAGCAGACGGTCCCGTAAATAACCTGGTCCAATGCCATGTAGGGCTTTATAGGTCATAACCAACACTTTGAATTGGGTTCGGAGACCAATTGGCAGCCAATGCAGCTCGCGGAGTGATGCCGAAATGTGGGCATTTCTAGGCAAGCCCAACACTGCTCGCGCGGCTGCATTCTGCATTACCTGAAGTCTCCGAACATTTTTCAAAGGTAGCCCCATGTAGAGAGCATTGCAGTAGTCGAACCTCGAGGTGATAAGGGCATGAGTGACTGTGAGAAGAGACTCCCGGTCCAAATAGGGCCGCAACTGGTGCACCAGGCGAACCTGGGCAAATGTCCTCCTCGCCACAGCCGAAAGATGATGTTCCAAATTTAGCTGTGGATCGAGGAGGACGCCCAAGTTGCGGACCTTCTCCGAGGGGGTCAAAAGCTCCCCCCCCAGGCTAATGGACGGATAGATTGAAATATCCTTGGGAGGCAGAACCCATAGCCACTCCGTCTTGTCGGGGTTGAGTTTGAGCCTGTTGGCACCCATCCAAACCCTAACAGCCTCCAGACATCGGCACATCACTTCCGCTGCTTCACTGAAATGACACGGGGTGGAGATGTAAAGCTGGGTATCATCAGCATACTGATGATATCTCACCCCGTGTTGTCGGATGATCTCGCCCAGTGGTTTCATGTAGATATTAAACAGCAGAGGGGAGAGGACCGATCCCACAAGGGAGGAACCTAGGGGTTGACCTCTGACCCCCTGCCAACACCGACTGCGACCGACCAGTGAGGTAGGAGGTGAACCACCGCAAAACAGTGCCTCCAACCCCCAACCCCTCCAGTCGGTGCAGAAGGATACCATGGTCAATGGTATCGAAAGCCGCTGAGAGGTCAAGTAGCACCAGGATAGTGGATAATCCCCTATCCCGGGCCCGCCAGAGATCATCCGTCAGCGCGACCAAAGCAGTTTCCGTGGAGTAGCCGAGCCTGAATCCTGACTGTTGAGGGCCCAGATAATCGGCCTCATCCAAGGACCGTTGGAGCTGGAGTGACACCACCTTCTCAACAACCTTCCCTATAAAGGGAAGATTGGAGACAGGACGGTAGTTGTTTAAAACAGCTGGGTCCAGGGAAGGCTTCTTGAGGAGGGGGCGCACAATTATGACCTATAAAGCCCTTTATGGCAATGGACCAGGATACTTGCGGGACCGTCTCCTGCCTCATGAATCCCAGCGACCGGTCAGGGTGCATAGGGTTGACCTCCTACAAGTCCCGTCTGTTAAAACAATGCCATCTGGCGGGACCTAGGGCAAGGGCCTTCTCTGTTGCTGCCCCAGCCCTCTGGAACCAGCTTCCCTCAGAGGTTCGTACTGCTTCCTCCCTCCTAGCTTTCCGGAAAGTGCTGAAGACACATCTATGCCAACAGGCTTGGGGCATATGAGCTGTGCTCTGCCCCTCTGCCCTAAGAGTGTCCCGCCATCAACGGCTGCAAATTGATTGTGTTTGTATGTGGTATGAGTGTGGTAAATTTTTAAAATGTTGTTGTATCTTGTTGTGAGCCGCCCTGCGTCTTCGGAGAAGGGTGGCATATAAATGTGAATATTAAATTAAATTAAATTAAACAATGTGCATATTTAAAGCAGGACTTTTGCAATCGTGGATGAGGGAGGGATTCTTACATCTGGGGATGAAAGCTCCATGAAAAATTATTTAATTGGAAGCCAAGCTGTGCTTCAAGACAATGGGAATGGCTTGTACTTTCCTCCAGCAAAGTGCTCACAGCTCCAAGCTTTTTTAAGAGACAGAAGAGCACTTTCAGGAGCATAAGAGATAAGGAAGTGTGCCATCATCAGGAAATGGAAGGCAAGATAGGCGTTTGTTTTTTTTTAAAGAAAAAGGAAGTTGGCCTTGCATGTGTTGTTGTTGTTTTTAAATAGCATGCCAAGTACTTTACCCCAAAAGGGGGCTTTCTTTAATATAATTCTAGGGTTAAGATTAAATTAAATTCACTTATTATATTATGCATTTGTTAGGTTTTTTTTCCTTTTGCCTTTATAAAAAAGCAATTTGGCCACAACAAATCAGGACTCAAGGCTTTTAGAAAAGGGGATTACATACATCCTGGCATTTCAGATTATATACTTCTGATTTAAATAATACAAGATATAAGTCTGATCAATAAAACCACATTACTAATAAAGCTTTAATTAAACCAAGGTAAAACTCAATCTTCTATTTATATGAAGAGTGAACCAGGTTTTTTTTCCCTGCCTGTGCACACATGCATAAACATACAAACCTTCTCTGCCCTCTCAGATAAGGACCCAGAAATCAGAAACAAATCAAATCCAGCCGTTTAATAATTACACAAGAGCTCAACTTTTCAACTCAACTTTGCACCCTGATTTTATTCCCCTCCCTTTTTTTTTAAACCAAAGCAACCATTTATTCTATGAAGTATGATTCACAGGCTAAAACCTGGCAGCCCAAAAAGAACAATAAAAACAAGCTATGTTCTGGGTGCGAGGAGGCAAGATACTCATTACATTAAAAGTGTTGGGCTACGCAACCCCAGAGAG